>OZ010786.1:438700118-439957618 GCA_963932465.1 Maratus speciosus
TAAAATGGATGCCCACCAGAATTTTGTCTGATTTCCAACAGCAAAGTTGACTGAAGCTGTCCAGCAGTGGTCATGCAGTGGTAGACCATCCGCCAGCACTTCTCCATCATTGCCAGCACCTCTTTGCTGGGTAGGTTTTCATAATTTGCCTCGAAATCTTCTTCCCATTGAAAAAGAGCACATGTACATCTCGAAACGTCTTAGGGCATATTACGTAAATTTAACATTTTTACGTATGTTTGTAATATTTTATTACCTTTTAAATAAATATGTATATATGTTTTTAACTTTTATATTAGTCAAGGTGAAAGTTCTTTCACAGCGCTGTTTTATTGTAGCGTTTTGAATTTATGGCCATTATATCAATTTTGAAAAATTACTTTTTGGGTTATTTATGTTATTTTTGAAGCCAATACGCTTTCAATGCGGGAAAGCAGAAATAAAAAATAAAAATAAAATAAATAAATAAATAAAACCACTTTTTATACATTTAAAAAATATTATTATTAAAATATTCTTTTAGATATTAAATATTTTTTTTACAAATATAATATTCCACTGTGAACACTTACATACTTGTACAAATACATTCTAAAAAATAAATTATTCAAAATTGATGTGCCGTATTGGGAATATCGAATAAGAGGAAAATTTTCTGTACATATAATTTTCTTTAATCTCACAGCAGATAAGTTACGTTCAATACACTTTGGAAAAAAATCTAATTAAATTATATCAGGGACGTTACATCGTTTTTAAACTTCGTTTTCGTCTTCAGGGATTGGATTTTGAAACATACCAATTAAAATAAATCCGCGATAAAGGAACAGTAATTTAATTAGAACAATAAAGAGATTATGTGATATTGCGTTTTAATCAGCTTATTGCGTATACTTCCAAAGGAAACATTGGAAACAAGCTCTACTGAAATAAAAGCACTGATTATTATAAAGAATTAAATAAGATTATTAAGAGCGCCCGTCAATTATATACTAGTATATTATGTTTCCTGGAATACATGCTTTATAGAGATGATGATATTCCGAAGCTGTTTGTTTTAATAATATTAAGATAATTGCTAATTATCTAAAAACATTATTGTGTAATACCAATAAATTAATTTTAATTGCATTACATGAATTCCGAAAATTCATTTTACAATAAAATAAATTAAAAATGAAATGTGTTAATGCAAACGTTATTTTTCATCCCCATAACAGAGTTCATATGAGCTATAATGTATTAATTTTGAATACATGATTTTTCATTTTTATTTCTTTTAACTTTCGAAACTTGATGAAAATAAAAATTACTTTATTTAGCATAAATTTAGTTGAATACAAAAGGCACATCATATATGATAAAAACGGATATGATTTAACCCTTTATCTACTGCTTTATGATCTACTGCAGATTTTTTTTCATGTATTTTTGTTTTTTCAGTTACTACAATGACATTAAAGGAAAATATACTCACATAAAAAAGATGTGAGAAATTTAATTCGTTAGAGGTAATTTATTAAACTGGCACTTTAAAGTACCGTCAGTACACTGTGTCTAAATATTTTCATAACAGAAAACCTACATTGTATTTCAAATAAAGTTTAAACTCTTAAAGATGCTACATAAAAACAAGACACTCACAAGTTAACAATAAAAAAATATTAAATTTACATAGTTCTATTTCACATATAAAAAATGAGTAAAAATTTAAATTTGATGACATTAACCCTTTCTAGGCAGTGGTATGTTTATGAAACCACTTAATTTTAATTCTCAAAGGCCACAATGGCACCAGAATTTTGATAACATATGTTTCCTTTTAATGTGAAAGTGTAATACAGCTTTTTTCTTATTGCCAAATAAATTTGTTGGTAGATTCCAGTGCCATTAATTTATCTCAACACTTTAGCTTTGAAAATGCTTTGACCCGCTTTAGGTTTTAATCTTCATAGCAGTCCTTTAGTTATGCAGCGTCTATATTCCAGGAACAACGTCCTCTCTCGCATCTCCACATATGCAATATATGAATTTGCATATGTCATTTCTAGCATAGCAAAAATGAGCCGGTGCCACAACTTTTTCGACTTGCTATAAAAAATAACAATGAAACATAAAAGAAATACCAAGTAACTCACTAATAGACTACAATTTAGTAATTACATTATGAAGTAGATATAAACGATGAATAACTACACATACCAAAAGAAAACAAAAAGATTTTTTCCAACACCAAGTGTACTGGGGGTACTTATAAGTACCAGCGAGTAATTGAACTGTCAAATTGAATACATACACCGTTCAACTAAAAAACTACTCAAATCGTATTCTAAGATCATAATGAACACATTAAAAAATCTAACACTTATCTTATATCCTTTACTGTGTCTGCAGCAATAAAAAGACGAGCGTGACAAGCTGTACAAAATGTCGCCACAAATCACATCGACTGCTTCAAAGATAGCCTTCTTCCTCGCTAAAATAACAAACTTACTACTTCTGCTGCCATGTATCCTGAAAAAGTGGAGTGTTTTTGCAAAGTACCATTAGAATATTAGTAATATTCACAATGGGGTGAAATTATTTTAAAGTGAGTGCTACTTATAAGTACCGTCAGTAGATAAATGGTTAAACGGTCAACCTATTATTACAAAAAGTACTGATCATATAGGATTATGTTATTATTTAAATTTCTGTCACTTATGAGTGTTTAGATCACATAGTTTGTTTTACATTGACAATTGTAAATATTAGAAATCTGCCTCATATGGAGATGTTTTTGACACACCTTAGTGGGCAAAATGTATCTACTAACATTATAATTAAAAAATATTTATTTAATCTTAGCCACTCAGTCGCATACATAAAATTTATCAAAATACATTTTTCAAGTTTTTCCTTTTCCAGTTCTAGTCTCTCTGTTCTTTTTTTCACATTTCAAAGGATCGCATTTTAAAAACTACCTGCGGCAAAAAAGAGTTTTCGAAACAAAAAATTAAGTATCGAAAGAAACTGAAATACATTTATTTATAAATTCTGAAATACGAATTTGATAATTAAAATACCCATCAGATTATAAAAAATCTGGAGTAAAGAAATGCTTGAAGGTTTGATCCAAATTAAAAGGTCAGAAACACTGTTCATTCCAAAATATATTTTTTTCTAAATTGAATTAGCTTAATTTGAAAAATTAGAAGCTATTTTTCTATTTTACTTTAAAGAATACAGAAAGAAATATAAAAAGAAATATATAAAAGAAAATTCTAAAGGCAAAGAAGAAGTATATGAAGAAAAATGATAAAAACTGCAAAAATAATTTATGAGACATGTAGTTTATTGTTTGATTTAGAATTAATTATCTTATTTTCTTTATTTTACACGAAAAAGAGTCTGGAGATTGATAAAGGCTGCCTATAAATAAAAATTTTATTATATTTTCTTAATTTTTACATTCTACTATATTTAACAGGGAAAAAAAGATGAATTTGTAAAACTTCATATTTTTTTATGGGATTATTCAGATATCATGAAGAGACATCTACTTATATTTTGCACAATTGTATGGGCACTCTAACTAAAAAAAAAAATCCACGGAATACTATCAAACTTATAACTTTGTTAGACACTGACATAAATGAATATTGAGTAGATTGTAGCGTACATGCGCTATGTTTTCTAGAAGGAATCGCTAATGCTCTGTTTATCGTGATAGTTTTTTCCCTGTGTTTTAACCTTTTGCGTTTCAGAGTCTCTTACACAAATCATATTCGATCGGCACCACTTTTTTAAAAGAAGTTTCCTTCTAGTACACAATTTCAAAAATGCTCTGATTAAATAAGGTAAATTTTATTTTCCTTTATTACTGGTACCAAAAACTAATTTTTTCAAAGAAAGATGATGTCTCTGCAGCAGAGCCAACGGAGTGGTAAGGGTTAAGGGTTGGAACTGCATCAGAAATTAGCATGTGAGATGTCTATTATCAAAAACTATGCTGATCATATTTCGATTTATGAGGTTTAATTTTTGATATGATATGATTTGAGATGAATATCATAGCTTATGTGGTTTTCCATTGTGTTGAAATATAGTAAGATTGTCGATTTAAAATATGTATGCCGATCTAATTTTGTATTCGAATAACCAAGAGGTTGTTTTGGTCCATTGAGAGATTACGAATTGAACATTTCCAACTGAGCGAAAAATGCCCAGGCTGGGAATCGAACACAGATCCTTGGCTTACAAGGCCAATGTTTTACCGTTTAATCTAACTGGGCCGAAAAACAGCCAGCATATTTCGCTCAGTAAACCTTATTGGTAGTAACATCTGGTCTGTCATGTAGACAGCTCAACAGAATAAACCGCAGGTAAAGGAACTCCTTATATCTTAAGGTTTTCTGAGCGAAATATGTTGTCTGGTTGTTGGCCCAGTTAGCTTAAACGGTAAAGCATTGGCCTTGTAAGCCAGGGATCAGGGTTCAATTCCCAGCCTGGGCATTGTTACGCTCAGTTGGAAACATTCAATTCATATCATAACTTTACCAATCAGTTTGTGTTAAAATAATAGTTCATTCAGAGATTACCTTTACGTACTGAAATCAAATGACATGCCTTTACTTGACTTCATCCTTTCGTAAGAAGCCAACAGTTAGTTATTTAAGGGTATCACAAAACTCAAGCAATATTTGAATTTTGTGCCATTTGTGTGGTAAAGTGTTGCCAACGAAAGAAAAAGACAACGTGACAGCTGACATTTCACGGTTATTAAAAATGGAGTGATACACGAAAGAACAACGCGTTTTTCCTGATCAATTATAGATTGAGTCATTTCCTGGTTGTATAATTTCCCGTTTTGGTGCTCCGAATTGGACGCCCAAATTATGCGATTTAACGCCGTTGAACTTTTTTTGAAGTCTAAAGTTCATGCCAACAAGTTCACGACCACCGACGCCTTGAAGGAGGAAACTGAGCGCTGTATCAAAGAAACTCAGCCACATTTATGCAAAACGGTCACGGAAAAATTCAACAAAAGAGTGCATATGCCAGCAATGCAGTGAAAAAATAAAAATAATGCAATTTTTAATTATAAAACTTTGTTATCTATCAAAATTACTGCTGGCGTGAATTTTGGGGCACTCATTAGATATCGTTGCCAGTACTGTCACAAAAAGCGGGTCATTGGCGTCTGTATCAAGACATAAAAATAAAGTAAATCCTATAAAAATGGAACCTGTCTAGAACATAATCTTGGCTTGAAGGTAAAAAATCGATGGTCCTAAATGAAGAAATACCATACCATTCCATCTTCAGAAATGGAAAGTATCTCAAGCACCAATCCCACAGTAATAAAACCCTTCAAGACTCTAGCAACCAAACTGCCTCACATTTGTTCTTATGCAATGTATACATACATAATTATACATAAAATTCTCGCAAACCTGACTGTTACGGCTTGCCTGTACACTCTTTTGAACGCACCCCTTGTGCGTTCCACCAGACTTTGTGTTTGCCGTTTTGGCAACGGCAGTCTTATCGTTTTTTTTTGTTGATGTTCGCGCGTCGAATGTTTTTATGTAGAAAAACCGCATTACTGAGCTATTTCGTTAGCAAAAAATAACCATGGGGTCTTATTTGTTTATAATAACGACTATTATAGTATAGTTGTAGCATAATTATACAGATTATGTTTTGATTCAAGTGGTATGGTCCACGAAAACAACATCGCAGTGTTCCATAACTGACTATGGTGTCAGTCCGTACAATTTCCTGTATATATGTATATATAAAAGAACTGTTTGTTGTTGTTTTAACTCTCTTCGTATTATTTGATTATATTCGTATATATTTTCCATTTAACTGAACTAGTCACAGTCCATAATCAAAGTACATACACGCACATAATTGGTCCAGTCGTTTGGAGTTAGGAACTGGTATTATTCTCGGAGTATTAGTCATAGATAATCAGTTAAAAGATGACTAATAAAAAGAAGCTAACAACTTTAAATCGTCAGAGGGGAGCCTATAAGGGTCAATTGACTAGAATACAAACATTTCTTGATGATGAAGATAAAAAGGACATGTGGGAATATCAAGTTAAATTTGACAATATTCGAAAAATTGTCTCGAATCTAGACGACTTAAAGGTGAAATATTTTGAAACTGTAGAAGAGGATATGGAGCTTAATGATCATCTGGCAGCCTTTACAGAAATAGAAGATGAAGCAGAACAATTAGAGGTAAGGCTTAGAAAATTCTTACTCTCTAATAGTAATAATAGTGAAAATGAACCTCATGTTAGTAATTCAAATTTTGAAAATTCAAGTACAAATTATAAATTGCCTGATATACCATTACCAAAGTTTTCGGGAAATTATCAAGATTGGTACACATTTAAAGATCAGTTTATGACTTTAATTGATTCGAATAATAAATTAAGTAGTACACAGAAACTGTATTATTTGAAATCCACCCTTAGTCATAGTGCTTTAGATGTAGTTACAGATGATGATTCCTATGAATCGCTTTTTAAAGCATTACAAGATCGTTTTCAAAATAAACGTTTTATTGTAAATTCTCATTTGAATGAAATATTATCAATGGAAAGTTTATCGAAAGATTCAGCTAAAGGTTTAAGGGCTGTTGTTGACGGATGTTAAAAACACATTCGCGCTCTTAAAACTATTGGTTTAGAACTTAATCAATTTTCAGAAATCATGTTGATAAATATTATTCTTAAAAAACTAGACAAAGAATCGAAAAAACAATTTGAGTTATCGTTAACCACCAGTGAATTACGCGAATGGAATGAATTTATTGCCTTTCTGCAAAAACGCTGCTTAGTATTAGAGAATTTGCAGGGTAATTCAAATACGAAACCTAAACAATTTTCAAATGAAAGAAATCAAAAGGCAAAAAGTTTGCTCATAAACAACGATTCCCGTACAAAAAATAAATGCCTTCTTTGCCATTCTATCAATCATTCTATTTTGAAATGTAATATGTTCTTAAAAATGAATGAATATGACAGATATTCAGTAGCAAAAAGATTTAATCTCTGCATTAATTGTTTATCTCAAACGCATTTGCTTAAGAAATGTTTATCAAAATCACGTTGTTTTTTTTTTGTTCATGCATCACAGTTTACTATGTCGCAAGCATGCTTCTTCTAATGAGAAAAATTATCCACCTGCCACTCAAAAAATAAATAAAAAGGAAAACAAATCAAAAGATGAAGTAACCTTGGAATTTCCCCCCCCCCTCACTTCCGCAGAAACGAACGAATGCAATTCGGTAAATAATGAATCGCTGAAAGCTTTAAATAATGTAAATACGAAAAATAGATCAATTTTATTAAGTACTTGTTTTGTTTTTATTGAAGATAAATTTGGAAATAGAAGGAAATTCAGAATGGTGCTCGATTCAGCGAGCAATGCCAATATTTTGACTACAGAATACGCAGATGCTTTGAAATTAACCCTAGATCTACCGGGAATTTTATTCAAGTTTTAATAAAACGTTCTACACCAGAATTTTTATTTAAAACTATTTAACTTATTTATTTACCTTATTTTTGTCTGGTTTATATACTTAGTTTATTTTAAAGAAATTTCTGGTTTGAATGAATATTTTGTATGTACCTGTCGGGTCCAATGGACCCGTCTGGTAGACGGAGGGTTAAACAAAAGGTTAATTAATGTTCCACTAAGCGGTTTGAATGGTTCTTTACATAATATAAAAAATAAAATTTCCGGTGTTATTTCCAATGTGAATGAAAGTTTCAAGGAGAATATAGATTTCGTAATTGTTCCTAAAATCACAGATGTAATTCCATCAAAGCAATTAAATATATCGAACATTAATTTACCAAATCTTGTGGAATTTGCTGACCCAACGTTTTTCAAACCGGGAAAGGTTCATGGTTTGATTGGAGCTAAATTATTTTATAGAATTTTAGAACATAATTCAGTTAAGATTAGTGATAAGTTAATTTTGCAAGACTCAGTGTTTGGATGGATTCCAACCGGTACACTAGATGACAGGGAAACTACAAATAATTCCGCTATGTGTCATTTTATTAGAGATTTCGATGAAATTAATGATAATTTAAGACAATTTTGGGAATTGGAATCTATTGCCATAACGCATGATTCGAAAATATCGGAAACTGATCAAGCGCAACAAATTTTCGACAAAACTGTAAAATTTGTAGACGGTCGATATGAAGTTCAGTTGCCCTGGAAAAGGGACTGGAAGGAATTAAACGATAACTTTAATATTGCGAAACAGCGTTTGGAAGGTTTAAAAAGAAAATTTTATAGAAATCTTGAACTTTTTCGTCAGTATTCTGAGATAATCAATGATTACCTAAATCAAGGAATTATTGAGCAGGTTGAAGGAAATGAACCTGTTTTAGACAAGGCTGTCTACCATTTGCCCCATCATGCGGTCTGTAAGGAAGATAAGCTCACTACCAAAGTTCGTATAGTTTTCGACGCCAGCTCTCAAGATAACAAGATGTTGTCTTTAAATGATTGCTTATGGCCAGGCATCAACTTAAATCCACATCTATTCGACATTTTAATCCACTTCAGATTAAATCAAATTGCCGTTTCTTCTGACATCGAGAAAGCGTTCCTTCAAATTTCACTCGCTGAAAAGGATCGTGATGCTGTACGCTTTATGTGGTTCAATAATGATTTCAGATCTTTCAAAAATATAAAGATTTTTAGATTCAAATGAGTTATTTTTGGAGTCAATGCTTCTCCATTTCTTCTATCTGCGACCATTAAGGAGCACATCAAGCAGTTTAAAAACGTATATCCAAGAACTGTTAATTTACTTGATAAATATATTTATGTAGATGATTTCATATCGGGCGAAGATACTCTGCAAGAAGCTCTTGATGTTTCCCTTAATGCTAAGAAAATAATGTCTGAAGCAGGAATGACTCTACGAAAATGGATAACAAATGATGAAACGTTAGTAAAGTGCTGGCAGAAAGAAGGTTTAGATATTCAGGCGGAACATGCTACTATAAGCCTAGGTAGTAATCTCACTAAAGTATTGGGTATGTCTTGGAAAACAGAAGAGGATTGTCTGACATTCGAAGTCAGGAGTCTAATAGAATTCTTGTCATCGCAAAAAAGCTCAAAACGTCTACTATCGCAAGCAGTTGGTAAAATCTTCGATCCGTTAGGCATGCTGACGCCATTCACCATTAGAATAAAATGCCTGTTCCAAGAACTATGGCTAAAGAAGACAGCATGGGATGAACAGTTACCAGCTAATGTGCACGAAAAATGATTAAAGTGGTTCGAAGAACTTCCAAATTTAACAGAATTAAAAATTCCGAGGAAAAGTCTTGGTTGCTTGAATTTAGTAATAGCTGTAGAAATACATGCCTTTTCTGATGCTAGTAAAATAGCGTATGGCTCTGCAATTTATCTGAGAATAAAAAGAGTGAGTGGTGTGGAAGTCAATCTCGTGACTTCAAAGAGTCGTGTTGCACCGATAAAGGAGATAACTCTGCCTCGGTTGGAACTTCTCGGAGCCTTACTAAGTGCAAGACTGACCAATAAAGTAAAACCCATCCTAGATCAAAAAATCACATCGATAGAGTACTATTGGACCGATTCCAAAATAACATTATACTGGATCAAGGCTCATCAAGGCGATGGAAACGGTTTGTGGCAAACCGTGTTACAGAGATCAATGCACTGACAGATTCTAACTCATGGCATCACTGCTCCAGCAAGGACAACCCCGCTGATCTCTTAACGCGAGGTGCGACTGTTAGTTCTATTATAGAGAATCCCATGTGGTTTAAGGGACCACAATTTCTAGCAGCTGACGACTTGTCAATTCCCAACGAACTTATTTCTGTTCCAGAAAAGGACTATTTAGTAGAGACTAAATCAAAATGTAAAAATGACATTGATTCTAATATTTCTCTTTCTCTTTTCAGGAATCCTGAAGCAGTAGATTTTTTTCTAAGTTTGAAGAGCAATTATTTCAGTATTCTTCGTATATTGGCTTATATTTATAGGTTTTTTCACAATTGTAAGTGTAAGTCAGTAGACCGGCGCCGAGACAGCCTCACTACCTCAGAAATAAGGTCTTCAGAAACTTCTTTAATCAAGTTAGTACAAAATGCAGAATTTCAGGAAGAGATTAGCAGTTTAAAACGAAAGTCAAGGGATCCTCCTTCCAGCAAAATTAAATGTTTATCCCCCTTTTTGGATCAAAATAATATCTTAAGAGTTGGAGGCAGACTGGAAAATTCAGATTTAAACTTTGATAATAAGCACCAAATCATTTTGCCGAAAGGCCATAAGATTACAAAACACATATTTGATTATTTTCATAGGAAATATTTTCATATTGGTCCCCAAAGTTTGATACATTACGTACGTATGAGGTTTTGGCCTCTAAGTGTGAAAAATTTAGCACGAAAAGTAGTACATGACTGCGTTGTCTGTTTCAGGAGCAACCCAGTTACTGCCAAACAAATCATGGGTGTTCTCCCATCAGAAAGGGTAACTCCAAATTTTACTTTGAACCATATAGGAGCCGATTTTTGCGGTCCTTTTGAGATTAAATATAAAAATCAGAGAAAGGGGATTTTTCATAAGATTTGTGTCGCGATCTTTATTTGCTTAGTGACAAAGGCTATTCATTTAGAAATGGTCACAGACCTAACATCGGACGCGTTTATCGCAGCATTTAAACGGGTTTTTTCTAGGCGAGGAAAATGCTCTTCGATTATTACAGACAATGCTACAAATCTTAAGGGTGCTAATTTAGAATTACGCAAACTTCATGAGTTAGTTCGTAGACCGGATGAAAAATTAGCTAATTACCTTACTTCAGAAGCTATTGAATGGAAGTACATTCCTCCTAGATCGCCCAACTTCGGTGGTTTATGGGAGGCTGGTGTAAAATCTTTCAAGTATTATCGTAAACGGACATTAAAAGGTGCTAGATTGACTATGGAAGAATTCCAAACAGTCACCACCCAAATCGAAGGGGTACTAAATTCGCGTCCCTTAACCCCATTATCGACCGACATAAATGATTTTAACGTATTGACACCAGGCCATTTCCTAATTGGTCGGCCAATAGACGCTATTCCAGAACCTCAATTTATTGATGTTAGCGAATCCAGATTATCTCGATGGCAAAGAGTAACTAAATTTGTTCAATTAACTTGGAGAAATTGGCAATTAAATTACTTAAGTCATCTCCAAAATCGTTCAAAATGGCAGGTAAAGAGCGATAACATCAAACCAGGAGCAATGGTAGTAATAAAATAGGACAATTTACCTCCTTGTAAATGGATCCTGGGACGAATTCTAGAGATTATGCCAGGGAAGGATGGTAATGTTAGAGTAGCGAAAGTAAAAACTGCCTCTAACGTTTTTGTTAGGTCGATCTCTAATTTATGTGTCTTACCCGTTGATTGATGACCCATTTGTTTTAAGAAATACCCTAATTTTTTTTCCTTAAATTTTCCTTATTATTGTATTGTAAAGGTAGTATTGTCATTAAAACTCATCCTTATTGTATTTTGTATTATCATTTATCTATTTATTATTTAGTGTTATATGTATAGTATTGAAGTTTATATATTGTAATATTTGAGTGTAAGTTTTATAATATATGCAATTTATATTGTTTTAATGAATGTTAGCACATGTCAATGGGGGCCGGCATGTTACGACTTGCCTTTACACTCTTTTGAATGCACCCCTTGTGCGTTCCACCAGACTTTGTGTTTGCCGTTTTGGCAACCGCAGTCTTATCGTTTTTTTTGTTGATGTTCGCGCGTCGAATGTTTTTATGTAGAAAAACCGCATTACTGAGCTATTTCGTTAGCAAAAAATAACCGTGGTGTCTTATTTGTTTATAATAACGACTATTATAGTATAGTTGTAGCATAATTATACAGATTATGTTTTGATTCAAGTAGTATGGTCCACGAAAACAACATCGCAGTGTTCCATAACTGACTAGGGTGTCAGTCCGAACAATTTCCTGTATATATGTATATATAAAAGAACTGTTTGTTGTTGTTTTAACTCTCTTCGTATTATTTGACTATCTTCGTATATATTTTCCATTTAATTGAACTAGTTACTGTCCATAATCAAAGTACATACACGCACACTGACATGCAGTAAATATAGTACAGGCACAAAATATATGTATACAACATGCGCAGAAGCAATAATTGCAAAACTCAAATGATAAAAATAATATACATTAATTAAATCAACTTGTGATATCATTAAAAATATTTCTGAAATATTAAACATCTGATCCTACAAATTTTTGCTAATTCTAGAAAAGGGTTTATTTAAATTGTTATAGTTTATTTTTAGTTTTTAAAAAATTATCGGGACTTCGTTAAATTATTTAAATATTTTCCCTTAAGATTAATATCTTATAAAATTTAAGGTAGTGTTTCATTAAGGACATTTTCCATAAACATAATGTACTATTGTGCCTGATGTAGAACTACAAATGCAGTCATGTGTGTTATCTTTATTCCCTACTTTGTGAAGAAAGGACTGAAAATTCCATGGCATATATACATATATATATATAACCTTTATTAAGAGTTTAATATCGCTTCATTTAGACGACAGTTTGTATTACACTTGCCATACATTTCATAAAGATAATTTTTGTTGAAACAGCGGTATTTAAAAAATAAATGAAAGTGTCTTCCTCATAAAAAAAGCAAACAATAATAATGCTACATTTTACTTCCTGACATACGAATTGTTGAGTCGAAATATATTTTATAAAATTCTTTATAGTTCTATATGTATAATTCTATGTCAACATTTTAGCACAATTTCATGAGAGAAGAAAAAAAAAGAAAAGAAAAACATTGGATTTCACAGACATTTTTCAGCATTATTGATTTCTAAAGGCTGAAAAGGAAATTTCTACCATCTTGTGAGTAATAAATCAAGGTTATGAGAAAATTATTACGGCAGGTCATGTATTTTCCATAATTCTCCAAATCATAAAGTCCTTTTTATGGCTTATGTTGTATAATTTATATGTTTGTATCTTGATATCTACTGTAAAATTTTTAGACAAAGGTAAAATTTTCTATGAGGAGTAAATACTGAAATTGACCTGCACGTGCGTTATTTCTATTTATACTCTAAGACTGTACTCTAAAATAAAACTATTCTTTAGAATAAAAAAAAAATGAACTGAAAATAGAAGATTTGTATAATATACCGGTGTACCGGGTGTCCCAAAAAGGACTGACTGATTTTAAAATTCAATAACTTCCAAACGGTGACAGATATTAAAAAAATTCTTGCAGGAGGGTTATGCATAAAGTCAAAAGTTTTATTACAGTGATTTTCGATTTTAGTTCGAATTACAAACAATAGATGGCGCTGTAAGCAATAGTCGCTAAATACTGGCTCGATTTTTTATCCTTCTGTTGTTCCATGGAGAAAAAGGAGATGGAAATGTATTATCCGGGCCACGAAGTACCAAAAATCGAGCCTGAATTGAGCCTCTATTGATCGCAGCGCCATCTATTGTTTGTAATTCGAACTAAAATCGAAAATCACTGTAAAAAAACTTTTGACTTTATGCATAACCCTCCTGCAAGAATTTTTTTAATATCTGTCACCGTTTGGAGGTTATTGAATTTTAAAATCAGTCAGTCCTTTTTGGGACACCCGGTATATAATCAAATATTGCCCATGAATACTGCATATAAGAATATACTTGTATTCCAAGCTACCAGAACAGTCAGAGGTGAAGTCAGAGGCTTGTGTCAAAAATAATGCCGACAATTTCGATAGTCATATTAATAAGTAACGTTCAGGAAAATGTTATTTTAATCTATATATTTAACTAGCTGAGTACCCGCGCTTCGCTACGGTAAATTCTCCCTCTTTCACAACTTCCTATTTTGGTCGATTGCCTGTCCTTTTTACTATTTCTCAATCAGTAATTCTAATTTTGCACCTTTTTTTATTTAAGTCAACCTAGTTTTTATATGTAAAGATGGATTTTTGCAATCACTAATTGATTTTTAACTCACTTCTTGGTATGTTATAACATTATATTTACAGGTGTGTTTATAGGTTAGTAATAACAATGCAACTCTTTAATATTAGAAAAAAATTAATTATAAATTAATACATTTATTTTAAGGCATTTTACTGTTAGCCTATCTCAGGTGATAACTCACCAAATATTTTCTATACTTAGTACAATTTTATGCGAGTTGGAACAACAATAGATTTAATTATGCACCAATGAACACTCGCCAAAATATGCCAAATGATTAAAACTGCAACAATGAAACATTTTGAAATAAAAAATGCTGAAAATAAATTTAAAAAATCCCTGCTGGGTTGGGCCTACAGGCGGAGGTACATTTCGAAGTTAAGTACTAAATTCACCACCAAAACTTAAATCAAGATTAGAGATAAACCCAGTTTTTCACTAAAAATGAGCTCTAGGAGCTAAATATTTTGTGAAAATTCTAATATACACGAATACGCACACGCATGTATATGGAATAGGTTTAAAAAATAGCTATTGCAAATTCAGAGAACCTCAAAGTGTTAAAATAAGTTAATATTTCCATAGTCGGGGTTTTATCATGTTTTAATACGTTTCTTGAAACTCACATGCCGTTAAATATTCACCTGCTGAGGTCCATTTTATTTCCAATATGACGCAATATTTTTTTTTTTTTTTTAATTCGTCAAGCTATTTATTTCATTTTGAGTTTTCAAGCGAAAATCTTGCTCTAGAATACTTATGACGTAATATCCAATTTGTTTTCAATTCGTCAAACTATTTATTCAATTTAATTTTTCACGTGAAAAACTTGCAATAGGAAAGCAATTGTTGTGGTGAGAATTTTATTGCTTTTTTTTAATTGTTGGCAACTGCTATAACGAAAAATATCTTTTTCTTCCTGTCATTGTTGTGTATGAGCTGGTTTTATCAGAATCATGTTAAGACGGTATTCAAAATTTTGAACCCTCCCCATTTCCATTGCCTTGGGCTGATTTTGCCCATTTTCAATCCCCGCCGAGATATTAGCCATCTCAAAGTTGTTGGTGAGTTTGAAGACAATCCGTGCATAATTGCGACATTTATCGTGCGGACAAAATTTAGTACATACATACATACATACATACATACATACATACATACATACATATATATATATATATATATATATATAAACTTTTTAGGTGGGGGTGGTTTTGGGTTCCTGGGGTCCTATAATGAAAAGTTACGAAGGAATTTTTCAAAAGTCGCACCATGGTAACGACTGCAAAAGGTAGTATTTCTTACGAAATCTACCTAAAATGAAGAAAGTAACATTTTTTAAAATGTATATTTTTATCAATTATTAATTAATTAATTTAGGATTATATGCTAAGTAATACATTTAGAAATCCTAAAAAAAGATTACATAATGCTTCATTTTTTCTTTCCTGCTGTCCTTACTTTAAAAACAAAGAGAGTAAAAATTATATATCACTTAATAAATTCATATGCTTGCGTTTTTTAGCAAGCATCAGAAAAAGCAGTGAATTAGTCATAATCGTGTTCTAAGCCCACGCTAGATTAATGTACCGTAACGGAAAAAAAGCATGAATTTCGGTCAAAAAATTGTGTGTGATTTTTAATATAAGCATTGAATAGTTATAAAACAGTTTTAAAACAACCATTGTTTTCTTATTATTTTGGCTTCTATGTTTATCTCTTTTTGTATCTTAATTTTCTAGTCATTAAACAGCATTTAATGCATCTCCATACCTATAAGGGGGGGGGGTGCCATGGGGGGCACCTGTTCTGTCGCCAAATGCAGCCACGTTTGTCGCTACATTGGAGATATATCGCCAAAAGTGGCGCAAACTTATTCAATATTTCTCTAATATTTCGTCAAATTCCCATAGACTTCCAATGTAAACCAATAAAGTTTACTTATTTACAGAAAATCAACAAATTGAGATATTTTAATGCAACAAAAACTAATATTAGCTTGAGGGATTATATTAATTATATTTAAGGGAGTTCAACGGTCAAGTAAATTAAATTATGAATAAAAGTAACACGATACAATGCTTAGCATGCATTACCAAACCTAAATTTTAAGGGAGACCAAACTGGTCACCAAGGGCGGCTAGTTTCCAAAATTACAATTGTTAATTTCTTAAAATATATACGTTACTATAACAATACATAGTCCGTGCGGAAAAAACTGCTTGCAGGTGTACATTTCGTCACACTATATTATAACTATGGGAAAAAAAAAACTCTTGTTTTATCGACATCATTAATTCATACATGTCTTTTGCTCATTTCATTTAAAATACACACATTTAAAATATATGTCTAACTAATTTCATTTAAAATGATGAAAAGAAAAAATAATAATAAGAAAAATACCTTAAACCAAAAAATTTTATTTCAACATCAAAGAGTATTTTGTAATTTACGCAGGCGAAGTATAAATAATGCCATTGTCTATAAAACGAAATGAAACATCTGAAAAAAAAATAATTTTGTTGATAAAAAAATGAGCATTTAAAAAATATATCTTTTGAAAATTACATGCTTTAACATACCAGTTTTCTAGATCAATAAAAATAAGTACTTAAAATAAAAGCATAAATAAATATTTTGCAAGTAATAGAATATAGTCAATTTAAACTGCAGTCTTCAAATTGTAAATATATTTTACTACTGCAGCATGGCGTACGTAATACGTATTTTCACACTACAGTAAACATTTCATTCTTTGAATGAAGCCATTCATGGTTTTTTGAACAAACATTTTTATATGTATAATTCCTAACTTCTAAAATAATTTTATTGTAGCTTCCTCTTCATCAGATAACTGCCAAATAGTAAAATCTATGTCAGTAATCACTATTAAATTAGTTATAATTAATAATAAATGTTTTCTATTCAAAAAATAACAAATTCAAAAGTTTTACGGAATTACGATGGAATAATACTCATAAAAAATATTCACGTTCAATAAATAGCAAAGGTTAAAGCTTGGCATGGTTTGTAACAAAAATCGTTTGCACGATTAGGGTTGAAATAAATGGCGCGATATCATACATTTTCGCATGGTGTTCATAGAAGTAAAAAGTACCACAGATTTATTTATTTTTAATTTAGTTTTAGTTTTTGAGGCGTTTGTAATATTTTTCTTAACTGACATAGTTGTTTTAATTATTTAACCAAAAGAATTGATTAAAAAAATATTCAATTTGAATTTATTCCCTTGCTATAGTAACAGAATGAAGAGAATGAGTTTTTAGAAATTATTACTCGAAAATTTGAGCTTTTGGCGCCAAAGATAGCGCCAAATTAGAAAAACATGAAATATCTCTCTAACTATTGGACTTAAAAGAATTTAGTTAGTACCATTCGATTCAGCATACAAAAATACACCAAAATATGTTATCAGTTGAAAAATAACTATAAAATCAGATTTTTAAGGAATTTTTTTAAAGTTCGTTCTCTTTTTTATCCCCCTTAGGCGTGGAATTTTAGAAAATCCTTTCTTAGCGGCACTCAGTGCCATAAGAACTATTTTTACCCCAATTTTCAAAAATTTTGGTTCAGTAGTTTTGGCTGCGCGTTGGTTAATACAAAATTCAGACTTTCTTTTATAGATATAGATTGCGATCCGATGTCTTATAATGCTCAACAGATATTTTTAAACATTTAGTATGGCCAAGTTTTTAATATTTTTTCTGTTAAACCTTAATTAATATTGTATAGATCACAGAAAATGGTGAATGTGTTTTCTTATACTAAACATAAATACCAGTTTTACAACAACACAAATGAGCTTTATTATTTTAGAAAAATCTATTTGTTCGAAAATGTCACAAATAATTTTTAATTTCTTTACATAATGCTTTCTCTTCTCCATTACTTTGGATTTACAATAATGAACTCTTTCAAAGTGAAATGCCTTCCTTTTACAGCGAAGCTATTATTTTTTATTAAAGCAATTAATAGAAAACTACGAACAATTTTAGACTACCGTATATTCCTGCATGTAGCACGGATATTAAAGAAACATATTTAGACCCAGAAATGTTATTTCATAAAAACAGCTAAAACTTACGACGAAGTAATAGGTAACGTTTGAGTAAATGAAATTTTTAGGTCGAAATATAATTGTTTAAGCTGCGCGTTATATGCCGGAACATACAAATCTTTAGCTTTAATTTTGGAGTATGATAAATTAACCGTCATCATCAGTTGAAGTTTAAGGTGAATAAACTGGAAACTTATTTAAAATTCGTTGACATGAGTTTAGTCACTTGACAAAATAGAGCGTGCAAGATCAAAAGGTTGATATAGTTGGAACATGGCCAATGTATGCGCGACTATTGCAACGCTATGTTTCAGGTTCCAACATTCTGCAAAGTAGTTATGCTTGATAGTGTACAACAATAATTTGTAAATTACAAAAAATGGCGAATCGTAGACATTTGAGTTGCGCTGATATATCTAAGCTAATGAAAGCCTTTGACTTCGAAGAGGAAGATTTATCTGAGAATGAAATTCCTAAAAGTGATGGAAGGGAAAGTTCTGACAAGGGTTTTGATATTGATATTCAACCAATGCACAGTATACAAGGCATTCTCGTCCAAAGATCGTAAAATAAAGTTGAAATTGGATCCGCTTCCACATTTTGGCCTAGTAACTTCAGCCATTACTATAAAAATTACTCCAGGTGTCACGAGATATACAACGGCAAAAATAACAGACGTAAAATGTGCATTTGAGAAAGTATTCAATTCCACAATCGAAAACGAAATCATAAAAATTACAAATATTGAAGGGGAGGAAAGTGTATAGAAAAAGTGGAAAAATATCGAAAGTGAAACTTTTCAATCATATTTGGGTTACTATAATTAGTTGGTGTTTAAAAATCATATGGAGATTCAACAATAATTCTGCGGGATAAAGAAACTGGCAGAAACATATTTCATGCAAAAATGCCCATTCAAACATTTTGCACCATATCGAGAGTTATTCGTTTTGATAATACACTGACGGAAAAAAAAATCCCAACACCAAGAAAGACTTGTGTTAGATAAACGAAATTTGGTAGGCGTGTTTATACATCTGAAAGATGACATCGATTGAAATTTCGCGCATAAGCGTGGCGCTAGTGGCGCCACTCAGAACTTTCAGATCAGTTTTACTTTAAATGGGTACTCTAAAGTTCGTGGACGTTATTTAGCTTCGATATGTGACGTATTGAGTTGATGTTAGCCCAGAATGCCTTTGACAAGGCGAAGAAGCCACTGTCAACAGCTCACCGAGTAGAACGAGGTCGCATATTCGGGCTATGAGAAGGTGGATTTTCTTTCCGCGATATTGCAGAAAGACTTGGCTGAAATGTATCCACTGTGCATGATTGTTGGAAGCAGTGGTCAAGGGATGGTACTACCCGAAGAAGACCGGGTTCCAGGCGGCCGCGTGACACTCCTGAGAGTGAAGATCGCCGTATACGGCGTACGCCTGTGGCGTATCGTAATGTGTCTGCGACAAAAATTCGAGCTGCAGTTGGTACCACAGTGACACAACGAACTGTTAGAAATCGGTTACTTCAAGAACAGCTCCGAGCTAGGCACCCTGTAGCGTGCATTCCACTGACTCCAAGCCATTGCTGTTTGCGAAGCCATTCGTGTCAAGCCAGAGCTCATTCGTGGGCGGAGTGGAGATCTGTTGTGTTTCTTTTTCATCAGAAAACACAACAGAACTCCACTATGTCCTCCAATGAGCTCTGGCTTGACACCAATGGCGTCGCAAACGGCAAACGCTTGGAGTCATTAGAATGCACGCTACAGGACGCCTGGTTCGGAGCTGTCCTTGAAGTAGCCGGCTTCTAACAGTTTGTTGTGTTACTGTGGTACCAACTGCAGCTCAAATTTCTGCCGCAGACGCAGTACGATGCGCCACAGTCGTACGCCGAATACGGCGATCTTCCCTCTCAGGAGTGCCAAGTAGCCGCCTAGAACCCGGTCTTCTTGAGGCGGTACCATCCCTTGACCACTGCTTCCAACAATCATGCACAGTGGATACATTCCAGGCAAGCCTTTCTGCAATATCGCGGAAAGAAAATCCACCTTCTCGTAGCCCGATTATGCGACCTCGTTCCAACTCGGTGAGCTGTTGACAGTGGTTTCTTCGTCTTGTTAAAGGCATTCTTGGCTAACATCAACTCAATACGTCACATTTCGAAGCTAAATAACGCCCACGAACTTTACAGCACGCATTTAAAGTAAACCTGATCTGCAAGTTCTGAGTGGCGCTACTAGCGCCACACTTATGCGCGAAGCTCGAAATTTCAGTCGATGTCATCTTTCAGATGTATAAACATGCCTACCAAATTTCGTTTATTTAGCACAAGTCTTTCTTGGTGTTGGGATTTTTTTTCCGCCAGTGTAATTCTACTCGCCAAGAAAGAATGTCTGTGGATAAAATAGCTGCTGTACGAGATTTCTGTGAAAAGTTGGTTTAAAATCTACTGAGATTGTGCTACCCGAATTAAAATGTTACTGTATGTAGATGAACAATTAGTAAAGTTTCGAGGCCGATGGCCATTCAAACATTATATGCCAAGTAAATGATCTAAGTATGTGATAAAAGTACGAAATTTATATGACAGTAAAACTTTGAAAGCATTGAAATTTATACTAGAAAAAATGAGGATAAAGGCCAGAGAAAAATAAGGGTATGCGAATAGTGAGTTATCTTACTTGTGAGTATTCGAGACACAATGTTACATGTGATAATTTTTCCACAACCTAAAACTTCAGGAAAGATCTTCTAAAGCGAAAATGGCTGGGTTTGGTACCATCAGAGAAAATAAATAAGAAATTCGTGAAAAAATGCCAAACGAAGAAGTGCACAGTTCATAATTTTATTTTACAGCGGACACAACAGTTGTAAACTTACATCCCAAAAAAAGAATAAGAATGCTATTCTTATGAGCACTTTGCATCATGACAAACAAGTTTGTAATAGACCTGACAAATAACCACAAATTATATTAGATTAAAATTCAACTAAAGGGGCTGTGGATACTATTGATCATCTTTTAAACACGTACACTTGTAAAAGAAAAACAAATCACTGGTACATAATAGTATTCAATAACATACTTGATACTTCTGCGTGCATTTATTCTATAGACTTTAATACATAGAAAATGAAAAAAAAAACTGACTAAACGAAGCCTATTTTTAGAAGAATTGAGGAAATCACTCATTTTTTCACACATTTTTAGAGTAAAAGAGAGACGTAAGTACCAAGAAATTAGGATTCAATCAAATTAATTAAAATAATGCAGAGTAAAAGTCAAAATGTACCTCAGGATCTGCTGTGATTATGTACGAATCAAACGTGCAACGTGCAAATTCTGTCCATCAAGCAATAGTTACAAACTTAATGTCTAGTGCTACAATTGTAATAAGCATATTTGCAAATTCTATACAAAATATTACTGTACAAATTTCAAATAAAGGCAAGTTTCAATTCAGATATTTTTTGTGTTATTTTTTTGGATGCTGTATATTATTTGATCTTTGTTTAAATTACTTTTATTTAAATCACTAGGGGGTCTTTGCCCCCCCTACTCGCTACGCTCACCAACCCCTGCGTATTCGCTTCGCGATTCCATTCGGTATCGGTGAAGCAATCCATATTTTCTAGCCAACCCCAGACGTAATTGCTTCTCGTTTCCTTTCTGAATCGCGCCCTTCTGAATCCTCCCTTACATTCTATACAATCAATTTTTATATTCCACTTGGTAAAAACGCGGTCGTCGCTAATTTTTAGTTACAGTAAATAATTTTATCGTATATATTTCCTGTCCTCTGAAATTCTCAATCCACCAACATGCATGAGTAAAATTATACATATAGTGTTACGAATATTGTAAATAGTTAGTTTTGTGTTTAAAAATAATGTAAATAGTTCAATTAAGCTCTATTCATAAGCTAATATTAGTTTTTGTTACATTGAGATACCTCAATTTGTTGATATTCTGCAAGGAAGTAAACCCTATTGTACTTCAATGGAAATCTATGGAAATTTGGAGAAATACTGGAAATAGCGCCAAATTGGCGTCATTTTGACGACTAATTTTGGTCGACAAATTTGGCGATATATCGCCAAGTTGGCGACAAACGTAGCGACGTTTGACGACAGAGCCGGGTCCCCCCTCCCCTTATAGCGTCAGAAAGCTCTGAACAATCAGATGCGTTTCGCGGTATCTACGCAGATTTTCATTGGTCCATTTCCAAAGCGTTACTTTTTTTTTATATACTAGGGGGCTCTGCCCCCTACAAGCTACGCTTGCCAACCCCCGTTCAGATACCCCCGATTCTAAAAGCATGTTAATTTCATCGGCCTTAAAAAGATTGAATTCTAATTTAAAAAAAAAACAGTGACGGTCTCCCTGTAAACGGGTTTTCATTCATTTTCCTTTGATTGGAGATTTTTAAGACGAAATCAGCCGCTGCTAAGAGATACAATGGCTGTTTTCGTCTTTGATTAAAAACAAGAAAAAAAAATCATGCGTACAGAATAAATTATGAAACACTTTCCAACACTCCCTGAAAGCTTTAACAAAACTTCGTTATTTAGGGAAATAAGGTAAATAAGATAACTAACTAAACATTTTAAAAAATGATTTCAGCAGTTACCATCCATAGCCAAATATTTATTCCAATTCTTCCGAACAGCCCTGCATTTGATCTGTAGGCTGATATATATACTATATAATAGAAAATTTAGTTTAGCAAGAAAACGCAAAACAGGTTGAAATTTCTTTTTCAGCAATTTATACTAATAGATTGAAACATAACTAATTAGTACCAAAAATTACGTCAATTTGTATAATTTGGCGATTTATATAATTTAGCGAAATTGGTCGACGGGATAACTAAGTAGTACCATAAAATGTTTATATGCAAATAAATAGATATAAACAAAATATAAAATTCACCAGATTTGTTTTCATCGCTATTTATATATTTTGTCAACGTATTTCACTTTCTAAATCCCGAATTGCGCCAAGATTTAAAAAAAAAAAAAAAAAAAAAAAAAAAGCCATATCCCTTGTAGTAAAAAAGTACCTAAATAAATAATGGTACTTCTTAGTTATCCCGTCGACCAATTTCGCCAAATTATATAAATCGCCAAACCACTCGCCAAATTATACACATTGACATAATTTTTATTTTAAA
Source organism: Maratus speciosus (assembly GCA_963932465.1). Taxonomy (NCBI): domain Eukaryota; kingdom Metazoa; phylum Arthropoda; class Arachnida; order Araneae; family Salticidae; genus Maratus; species Maratus speciosus. Next base: position 438,723,416 of record OZ010786.1, read on the forward strand.
TAACGAAAGAACAAATAAATTAGTAAAACATTGATAAAAATAGAAATAAAACGTCGAATTAATGGTTTTATTGGCCATTATTGGCATTTAATCTTACAATTAATTAATTAATGGCAAACGATTATTGGCATTTAATCTTATAATTTGGCAACAGTAATTTGGTTGACGGGATAACCAAGACGTACCTAAATAATTAACCATAATAATAATAACATAAACTAAAATATTTCATTTCAACATCAAAGTATAGTTTCTAATTTACATTAAAATAAATATATATTCTAAGATGACTTCAATTGAAATTTGGTTCATATCTTACTATCTCATTTCATAAGATAAACAAACACAAGAGATTCATTCATCATGAACAGTTGAAAATATTAAACCATGAAGGTAATAATTCGCAAAGCAGGTTCACCAACAATGAATAGAGAATATTCTTATGACGTCATAGTAGATAAATTGGCGGCTTTGACGTTTGTTTACGGTTTAAATTCACGTGTGTTTTATTTTGCTATTTCTCTAAGTTACGTTACTTTATTGTCATATTTATGAACTCAGAAATCAAATTTATAAAAAAAAGTATATATTTTCATTATTTAATTATTAAATAGTGAAAAAAAAATTATAAATACATCATTTGCAAAATTTAAATTAATTTGTTAATACTAAAAAATAACATTGAAGTAACAGCATTTTTAAATGAAATAAATTTAATTTGAAACATTTATGAACAAATCTTACTTTAAACACTTGAATTTTCACTCATTTTTACAGCATTTTTACAGCTACAGAAATTAAGCAGTATTTGTCAAAAAAAAAAAAAAAAAAAAAAAAAAAAAACGAAATACGCATTAAAAAAAAAAAAAGAAAAAAAAAGTATGAAATGTAATTAAGATCTCAAAGAATTCTGGACTTCTCTATCAGAATCTTTGGATTCGGTGGAAGGATTAAGCTAGTAAATTAATTTAAGAATGAAAGTAACATGATGCAATGCTTAGCGTACATTTAAGGGAGCTAAGCTCACCAAACTGGTCGCCAGAGACGGATAGTCTCAAAATATGAAATAAATGTGTCGTGCAAATATATTTTTTAATTTAAAGTTTTTGCCAACTTTTATTTATTTGGCCTTTTTAAATATGACGTAATTTCCTTCATTTGTGACTTTTAACGCATAATAATGAATTTAGTATTTAAACATTTTCTTTCCCTTTTAAAATTCACGTGTAACTGTAGTTTGTATGATGTAATTTTCAATATTTTCCTGATTTTTAACACGTAATCACTTAATTCTAATTTGAAAGTTTTTTTTTCTCTTTATAATAGCCACGTGTAAATAATTTTTTTATTTGAAGGAAATATTATTCTTTGCACTGTTTTTAAAATTGGCGGAACAAATGTCATATTCGCCCCATATTGGCGCGATTTTTTTCTGACGCCAAATCATATAGGCAAAGGGTACTTAACTTGCCCCAAAGTGTCGTTATTTTGCTTGATGTGGTAACCCGGATTATGTTGTTTATGCTGTTGATGTTTTCGCCAAATTGGCAACCGAAAAAAATCGCGCCAATATGGGGCGAATATGACATCTGTACCAAATTGGCAACAGTTTAAAATAATTGCCCTTTTCTAAAATGTGTAAAAAATATCTCTCGAAATGCATAAAATTTGAATTTAAAATGGAAATAAATCCTCAAAAAATGAGTCAAATTTAAAAGATAATTGCAGTCTGCACATCGGGAACTTCCAATGTATAAAATGATCTAAAAATGTTTAAATTCCTATATATAGTTTTTCTCCTATAAAACTTTTTTTAATGGAACGATTTTGACCATCTTTAACATTAAATATCTCTTAAAATAATTATTCGATTTAAAAACTGTCTGCATCAGCGTGTTTATCAAACATGTTTCTATAATACCACTGATTTTCATATTTTTGTATGAAACAGTTTTCTTAATATTAACGAAGAAAGACCCCCGGTCATAAAAAATATGGATGCCGATCTAGTAGGAGTATACCCGGATGATCTACGCAGATTTTCATTGGTCCATTTCCAAATGAAAACTTTTTTTTATATATAGAAGGATTTCTAAATTAGCTCTTTTCACTTACTTCTAGAAAAGATAATATATTCTGAATCGGGTCATGTTGAAGTGAACACTACATACGTCACACGTGTAGTAAATAGGAACAGAACAACAGTATAAACACACGTGCTTTTCAGGTCAGTTCACACATTTTGTCATCTGCGCGTCTGGGAGTCTGCGATAGAGTTCCAAACTAAAACATGTCCAACTGAAAAATGTGCTTTAGAAAAAAAGTGAACAGTTTTTTTTACGTTACTTGAATTATCCTAAAAGGTATAGTACTTACATTTTAGCTCACAGGCTATCAAACCCTGAGAGCTTATGTGCCCGCCGGTTCTGTATGTTACGTACGTATGTACGTACGTACTTACGTAAGGCGATAACTCTTGATAGAATCCTCCCATTTGCTTCAGTTTTTTTTCTAGTTTCATTCTGATAAGGCGCTACCCTGATTAGTTTTGGGGGTTCATTGGTTAAAGATAAAGGGGGGGGGAAGGGGGCTAGTCCACACCCTTAATTTAGATAAATGGGTTTTTCATGCAGAATTATTCAATTTGCTCCAAATTTGGTTTACCGGTTTATTATGTTAAGGAGCTTCCTTGATTCGTTTTATAGTTCTTTGGTTAAAGATAAAGGGGGAAAAGGGGGGTTAGTCCCCCCCCCCCTCCTTAATTCAGATAAATGGGTTTTTCATGCAGAATTATTCAATTTGCTCCGAATTTGGTATACCGGTTTATTATGTTAAGTAACTTCCCTGATTAGTTTTGGAGGTTCATTGGTTAAGGATAAAGGGGGCTAGTCCACCCCCTTAATTTAGATAAACGGGTTTTTCATGCAGAATGATTCGATTTGCTCCAAATTTGGTATACCGGTTTATTATTTTAAGGAGCTTCCTTGATTCGTTTTGGGGGTTCATTGGTTAAAGATAAAGGGGGGAAAGGGGAGTTTAGTCCCCCCCCCCTTAATTCAGATAAATGGGTTTTTCATGCAGAATTATTCAGTTTGCTCCGAATTTGGTAAGTTTATTATATTAAGGAGCTTCCTTGATTCGTTTTGGGGGTTCATCGGTTAAAGATAAAGGGGGAAAAGGTGGGTTAGTCCACCCCCCTTAATTCAGATAAATGGGTTTTTCATGCAGAATTATTCAATTAGCTCCGAATTCGGTATACAGGTTTACTATGTTAAGAAGCTTCCCTGATTAGATTTGGGGGTTCATTGGTTAAGTATAAAGGGGGAAAACGGGGGCTAATCCCCCTTCACTTATTTTTTGAGGGGCATTATTCTTTAAAATCAGAGTATACTATACAATTAGTGTGAATAGCATGTGAGCTCAATGCCATCAGTTTAGCTGGGCACTATTCTTTTTTATTTATTCAACATTCATATTCTTCTTTAATTACTCCTATTTCTACCAAAAGCTGATTTAAAAAGAGACCGTGATACTGTGATGTGAAAAAAAAAATCAAAGTACATAAAAGAAAAAAATCCTGAGATTTGAAATTGAATTTTACATTAAAAACTTAAAAAAAAAAAAAAAAAAAAAAAAAAAAAAAAAAAAAAAAAACAGATATTTCCAAAGTTTTTAATCCATTTCTTCTAAGACTTTATTTTGAACAGATTGAAACAAAATGAAAAACAACCTGCCTTAAACATTTACTTAAAACAAAATTTTAAAATGATGAACGATTGTGGAATAACTTCTTTATTCTACATATTATCGTATTTAAAATCTGTAAATAACTACACAGATCTTCTTTCTATACCTTTTTTATTCTACAAAAATGCAAGCGAAAGGAAATCTAAAATCTGCTTAGGTTTGCATTTTTAAAATTATGTTTCGCAATATTTTTTTTTTTTTTTTTTTTTTGAAAATATGATTTATTTGTTTTAGCAACTAATGATTCTTAATAGGCACTTACAAATATTAGGGGCGTCGTTAAATATTAAAAATATAGATGTGTAAGCATTAATGTACAATTTATGTTTTATTGTATTCAAATGCTCATTTTAAAAGACCACTTACTATATTTTGTTGAAAAATTATTTTGAAATAAACACATTTTAAATTACAACATTAAATTCTTTATACAGTAACACTTCTGTAACGGATATTCCCGAATAGCTGACAACTTTATTTAATAGACCTTTTTTACAATTCCCAATACCACTATCTTTGTAATTTTTTTTAAATCTCTGAATATAGAACACAATCCGCGGTCAAGAGGTGTCCACTTTTCAGAAGTTTTACTGTACAATAATATATATTAATCAGTTTAATCATTTTAACACATTAAAAATTAAATCACATTGAATTTTTGCTGAGAAATTTTAAATAATAGGCAATAATCATTTAATATTTTATATATATTAGTGACCAATGGGAAAAGGGAAAATGTTGTATTTCACTTTTGCAATATATACCACACCTCTGAAGATATGATGATTCTCATGATCAATAATTATGAATATACCAAATACAAAAACAAGTATTTGAATGTTTTTATACAAAAAATAGTCTTTTAATGTATTTCTGTATAAAATAAAAGAATTTTTGTTAATGCTATAAAATTAAAATTTTCTGCAAAAAATCTGATTCAAATCTTGATTAAAATTAATTTTATAAACATATCCAAGCACTTTTCAAAGGATTAAATGATATGCATTTAAAAAACGAATTTTGTTTGTAAAAAATCTCAATTAGCAAACAAAACAAACAGGAAAAAGTACCCAATTTCAACAGCATCCGCCTTTATATATGAGAGGTTTAAAACCATAGTAGGCCAAGTCGATTTTCATAAAAAAAAAATGATACAGTCCATTTAGAAAGTGCATAAAAATCCGCTTTATTCAGCTCCATAGTGAACTAAGCTTGTTTTCACATACTTTCTCATATATGGCATCGGTTTACAGACTTAGTTCACTGTGGGGGGGGGGGGATGAATAAAACAGATTTTTATGCACTTTCTAAATGTACTATATCATTTTTGTTCTTTCAGAATGGACTTGATCTACTATTGTTGCAAGCCTTTCATATACAAAGAGACCCCTCTTAACGGTGTCCAATAGCTAATTCGTGAAACATTTGTAGTGGAAAAATTAGATTGCAAATAATAACCTTCGTGAAAGATTTCTACTACAGTATTTTAATGGAAACCTACTAAGAAAGGTATTGTTCAGAAATAGTGAAGTTAAAATTTGCTACAGTCTTTTTATCCAAGACAAACGTACAACTCCAAATCCCAAACTCCTCTTTGAGAAAAAGTCTTTAATTATACTATTTTAATGTTTTCTCTTTTTTAACTTTTCGGAAAAAGTATTTCTAGTTTTATTTTGTTCTAATGTCTCTCTGTAGGCTTTCATTTCCTCCAGTCTTTCTGGGGATTTAGAAATATATTATGTTCTGAAACTATGGTCGTAAGTGTTCAACATGAGAGTACATTTAAAGCTCTATAGATTTCAAAATTTATGGAGTTTTTGAAATATAGTCATAAAAAGAATCAGGTAGTTTAAAAAATTAGTATTGTAAACACGTTTATATCAAAACGAAATATTATTATATACAGATGTGTTATGCATTTGTTCTTATAGGAAATCCCGAAACCATAGAAATTAACTTTAATTTTTTGCTGTCTGTGTGCTTATTAACACTATACAGGCTTGGCTGATGCATTTATGCGCCATTTATAAAACCATCGTTAAGAAATTCTAAATTCTGCCATGAAAGTTTGAATTAGTTATTTTTGGTTGATGATTGATTTTAGTGATGGAACCATGCAGAAGGTGTTCTGGATTACCTATAGTTGCAAAGCAATTTAACATCCAACTTAAAGGTGGTTCGAATACACTGTTAAAAATTTGCAGCATTCTGTCCAGTCATTTGACCGTTTTTATCTTAAATGGTTACACAACCGTAATTTAACACTATTCTGATCATATTATTGACCATTTTACGGTCAGATTATAGTTAAATTATGGTTATGAAACCGTTTTTTCAAAAAACGGCCAAATGACTGGACAGAATGCTGCAAATTTTTAACAGTGTAGGTGAGGCATGGGGAACCACGAGAGAAAAACGTTTAAGCGTGATTAATTCCCATTAAAAAGAAATAAAATTATTTAATGACTAATGTACAAAAGAGAGAAAATGAAATATTTAAAACTTTCACGTATTTCGAGAATAAAGTAAAATATTTTTTTTTTTTTTTTTTTTTGGTGTGAATTCGAAATTTCTGAATAAAAAAAAACGTCCAATTTGTCAGCATTGTTTTCGGCCTGTGTCGTGTTAATAGTACTAGTGTTACATTGACTAATTATTATTTTGCCTTAATAATTATTTTTTGTTATTATTTGCTTGTAATAATGATAATGCTTATCTAAACATCTATTATTACAGCTTCATTTACATTTCAGCCCTTAGAAATAATAAAAACTAGTCGTTGGGGACCACCGTAATACTTACCCATCATGGATATGCATAATATAAAATAATGTGGAAATTATCATCGCAAATTTCAAGGTAACTGATTGTCCGATCGACCTTATTCTTTAAGTAAAATTCATGGTACATTCATTCTTTAAAAAAAAAATAATTCCGAAAATGTTTCATATGTGCTTCCTCAGAACTAAAATTTCGAAAGTCGAAAAAAATAGTTCCGGATAAATAAGGTTACTGAGATTTAATAGGCTTTGTCGCACTATTACATTCTAAGTACATACCAAATTTTAGGCCTCTATCTCAATTTGTTTGGTAGATAGAGTTTTTAAAATCGTGGCTTGATGATGTCAGAAACTTTAAATACTCTATTACTGAATTGCGTAAAGAAACATCCTTATAACTCGAAAAGTGAGAATCATGTTAACTAAAAGTTTTATGCGACGGATTAAGCCTCTCATTTTCAATTGAAATATATCTTTGAACTGAAATTTGATTGAAATACAGTGTCGTGAAAAATCGAAGAGTTTGGAAAATATGATTACAAATATCTCGGCAATTAATTATCCGATCGACTTCATTCTTTATGAAAACTTTATGTTTTTTAATTTCTTTTAAATTCACTTCTTAAAATAAACAATTTTGAAGATTTTTATATACCTTTTATCAGAACGAATATTTCGAGAGTCCGAAAAAAATAGTTCCAGATAATCGAGGTTACTGCAATTCAGTAGGCTTCTTCTCATTATTACATACTAAGCACATACCCAATTTGAAGTCTCTATCTCAATTTGTTCGGGAGATAGAGCGTTTACAAACACACACACACACAGATACACAGATAGACAGACGGACGGGAAATTTTTTTGTTCTAAAAATATGTTTTAAGGACACTCCGGTGTCTGAAACGTGTAAATCCTTCTAATTTTTTTTTCGATTTTTAAAACGATTACAAGATTTACCCTATACTACGTATGATGGGTAAGTAATAATAAAACTTTGCTTAAATCCCTTTACACAGTCGTCAATACTTTAATTTCGAAGCTATATTTCATTCTTTAAATTTAAAACTGAGGCTATTCTTCAGAGCGAATAATTTATGATATAACATAAATATTACTAGAATAGTGTTATGTCTACATATTCTAATTGTATGACTTTTTAGATGCAATCTCATGTTTGTGTCATGTTTGTGGCTCATGAAGATGTTCCATCTTGTGCTGCGGTTGTAGCCTTGTCAACATTCAGGAGTGAGGAGTGGCACGCTGGGTATCGTACGAGTGGTTCAACTGGTAGAACTTTGGTGCGCTATACCAATGACCCGAGTTCGAGTCTCGGTTTGGACATTTTTATTTACCCATCATACGTAGTATAAGGTAAGTCTTGTAATCGTTTTAAAAATAGAAAAAAAATTGACGTATTTATACGTTTCATACACTGGAGATTCCGAAAAACCTATTTTTATACAGAAAAAAAATGCCTTCCGTCTGTATGTGTCTGTGTGTAAACGCTCTATCTCCCGAAATAATTGAGACAGAGATTTGAAATTTGGTGTGTTCTTAGTATGTAATAATGGAAAGAAGCCTAAATAATATCAGTAACCTCGATTATCCAGAACTATTTTTTTTTTTTTACTCTCGAAATTTCGTTCTGATAAAAGATACATGCAAATTTTCGAAATTGTTTATTTCGAGGAGTGGATATAAAAGACTATAAATAAAACATAAATGTTGCATTAAGAATGAACTCGATAAGATAAGTAGTTGTCGAGATATTTGCAATTATATTTTTCACACTCTTCGATTTTTCATGACCCTATATTTCATTCAAATTTCAATTCAACGATTTTATTGCAAATGAGACGCGTAATCTAACGCAGTAAACCGTTGGTTAATATGATTATAATTTTTGGAGTTATAATGATGTTTCATTTACGCAATTCTACTTGATTATCCTGTTGACCACAAAACTATCGCCAAACTATGTAAGATTAAAAGTCAATAACGGCTTATCGTAAATGTCACATTCATTTGACATTAAATACTTTACACGTGTTTGTTACTTTATGAAGTAATTTTTAATTCGAACGTTTTATATTTCTTTTTATTAATCTTTTACTAATTTATTTGTTCTTTTGTTATTTAAAATAAAAATTATGCCAACTTGTATAATTTTGCGAGTAGTTTGTTGATTTATATAATTTGTCGCAATTAGTCCACGGTGTAATTAAGTAGTACCCACAATTCAGTAATATAGCATTTCTATGTATTAAAAATATTTAAATATATGTTTAAGTTTTATCTTGGAATTGCAATGCATTTTATAAAATATTTTATGTTATGTATATACATGATGGGTAAGTATTACGCTGGCTCCCAACGACTAGTTTCAGTTTTTTAGCTAAATCACCAGTTAGCAATGTCAAATAAGTGCAATTAAAATATGTAATATTTTGGGTGTAATTCATAACTACAAAAATTATATATAGTGTTATGTATATTTAGTATATGTCTTTTCGAATGTGACATTTTCCAGAAGTCTTAAAATATTCTTCCTTAGCCCATTGCCGAATAAATATTATGAAATATAACTATATTCAACGGATTCCAATACCATATTCGATAAATTTCCATAAACTTCAATTTTTGCGATTTAGATATCCAATTTTAATTTTATTAACATAATTAAATAGCAACGTGTCAACCTTTTTTTCACAAAATTGAAAACAAATCGAACCCTAAGGGGTTAAGCCCGGTTTTTCGTTACATTCTGTAGCGTTGCATACAAGATTTGTCTATATAAAAGAGTCTTTAAAGTTGAAACAGATCTTACTAGCAATGCCTTTAAGCCTAACTTATCATATCCAAAAAAAGATGGAATATCAAACATAATATGAATAATAGTGATTTTAGTGATTATCTTTTATGCATGCAAAAGAAAATAAGTGAGTCATTCAAAAATGAAACTAATTTTTTTTAGAAGGATAAATTTCTTACATTCCAGAAATACATCAAGTGTCTATTTTTGTGTTACTGAAGATTTTTCGTATTTGTCGTCATACACAATTGCCATAAAATAAACAGTTTTTATAAAGTTAGAATAATTTGGGAAAAATACGCATTCCTTTTTTAAAAAAATCTTCATTAAGTTAATTTGCGGAAAAAATCGGTTCTAAAAACAAAAGCTTCTTCTTCTTGGCTTAAGGTATTGAATAATTTATCTTTTAACATGTCATATTCATTGTTTTTAACAAAATATACTTCTAAATATTTTTTTACTTCTGTTTTCCTCAAGAAAATGTTTCTTTTGTTTATAAACTTTATAAGCAAAGAGTAAAAAGTATATTTATCAAAGTGCTAATGCTTGGATGATGTATCTTGTTTATTTATTTATTTTTTTCCCCCTTAGAATCTAGCAGTTTGAAACGTTGTCCTTTTGTATTGGTTAAAGTGTATAAATAAGTTTAACAGACAAAAGTTTATTTTGTTTACATGTTTTTGTATTTCTGTCTTAATACTGTTAATTATTTAATTCGTAAATGTTGCTAAAAGCTTAAATTAAACTTTTCATCTAACTGTTCAGTTTGTATTTAATTAAGAAAAAACATGGAAAAATATGACTAATCGTAATTATATAGGTACAAATTTCTAATTACTGGCATTATCTGAAATAAAATATTAATGGTTATTAAGAAAATGCAAATTATTGTGAATTTAAGACCATAAAATATAAACAAAATCCTGTTTTTGAAATATAATCTTACCACAAAGTAATTACAAATTAGTTCACAACAGAATGATTATCCAAGGAGTAAGAAACTTATTGATCGATTGTCTTACTTTTAATTGCTAATAACTGCCAATTATCAGTATTTTTCTTGACTTCGGCTTGAGAAATTAATTTCGCAATTATTTATTTATTAATTTCCCTTCATTTTCAATTCAGTATTATTATTTTCGTTCTAAAATGTGTTTGTGTTTTCAACCCATTAATTACAGTATGCGCTCGGAAATTTTCACTCAAGTAATTATATACTATTTGTATATAAATTGATCATTCTCAGATAAAAGAAAATTTTAACTTAAAAAAAATATTTATTCTTTTGTTTTTAATACTTTATTTTTTGTTCTAATCGAATGTTTTCATATCTGGCATTCTCATCATAAATAGTTTGCCTGATTTATGGATTTATTTAATTAATTTGTTTTCTATTGTGGCATGGTGATGACAAGTATAAACAATACAATCATAAGCATGGTAATGATATATGTAAAACGATCATATGCATTACATTTAATTTTAAGTAATTTATATCATCTTATGAAAAAGAAATTAGCGGCAATAGAAAAGAATGCCCTTAGAAGATTATGCAGATTATCAGGAATATAAAGGATAAGAAATGGAAGAATCAAAGAAATTATGAAAATAAAGGGATAAAATGAAACAAGATGATATAAAAAAAGCAATTAATTGGGTATGGTCATGTTAAAAGAATGAATGATGAAAGACTACCCAAAATCACATTCAATTTTAAAACAAATAACAAAAGGAAAAGGGAAGACCACAAAGAAAAACTGGATGGATGATATTGCAAAGGTAATGAGGGATAGAGGTCAACAGGAGGAATGGACCTTTGACCGGAAAAAATGGAAAAGGACTGTTTGTAGATTCTTCGGATGGCGGCATCTGACGCCATAAACCGAGTCCATATATATATATCATCTTATGTAATATTAGAAACGACTAATGTTTTCAAATTTCATATTTAGGCAAAAAATGGTTCCTAATATTTTATAAATACTTTCAAGAAAAGAAAATGGCGCGATGATATTGAATTTGGTGCTGAAAATTTTGAAACACTATCCGTTACAGGTATCTATAGACAATCTTTCTTAATAGGCTAATTAGTGTGGTAAATGCTTTCCAGCACAAACAATAAATTTTGCTTTAAGTTCCCAATAAAAAAATCCCAACAACCTCTCCTACATGAAATCGGATTGTTTGTTTATTTTCAATCTTTATGCATTTAAATCAAAATAAAATTAGGTAATTTGACGTACCTGGATACCATTCATCTTCAATCGCAACTGCAATACAACTGTTAATTTGAAACACAGAGGTACCTGACACTGTATAGGGCATCCAGAAAGAATGTTCCAGTGATAAACTTTAATAGTATCAACTTTAAGCGCTGTAGAGTGTTAGTTTAAGGTCACAAATGCAGAGCAACTCAAACAGATTTACATAAGCGCATGCGCGACTACTGCTTTATTATTGACTCACTTGCAGTGCCACAAACGCAAAATGTCGACTCCTGGAATTTGCAAAAGGTGGATCTGTAATTTCACTTTAACGGTAATTTCAGAATAATCTATTTCAGTTCAACGATAATTTCAGAATATAGCTCATATTCAAAATATTAGAACAATTACATTTTTTTAAAATTGAAAATATCGTATGGCAATTTAATGTCTTTTAATGCAAATATGATGCAAACGATATTTTTATTAAGAACTTATTGTTGATTAAACTTGTTTATTAACTTAAAATTAATATCATTTCTGTAAAGATTAAATGAAAAAAAAATTATTTTGAAAAGTCAAAATATTAGAATATTTATTCAAGTGGTTCAAAATATTAGAATATGTCACATTAATTATCCTTTAATTATGACCAATTAATAACTGGTGGCATCATTGATTAAATTCAGAAGATTTTATTTAAAATCAGTATTCTTTTTGCAGTTTGCTTGCTTTTTCGTCTTAAAATGGGTCGTGTGAGTGATATTCCTGAATCTATTAAACTTCGTATGATTGATTTGTATCGGCACAGTAAAAATGAATATTATATAGCAAATTACTTACATTGTTCGCAATCAAGCGTTTGTAAAATACTAACACAATATTAAAAAAATGGAAAATTTTTGAAATAATCGCCGAAATGGTGGCCGAAAACCAAAAGCATCTGCTAGAGATGACAGGAAGCTGAAGCGTATAGTTAAGAAATACCGTTTCAAAGGTTTGCGATTCTTGCACCGAAAATGGAAAGACGAAGGAGTTAAAGTTTCTACATCGACAACATTAAGACGTCTCCATGAATTTAAGTTTGAATCTCGTGTACTGAAAACAAAACCTCTCATGGCTTCAAAACAAAAGCATATAAGATTGAATCGGTGTAAATCAAGACGTTTATGGAGCAAAGAAGATTGGAAAAATATATTATTTAGTGATGAAAGTATGTTTTGTGTTTCATATGGTAATCAAGATATTCGAGTTTGGAGAATGAAGCAAGAAGTATTTGAATGCCTTAAACGTTTCGTAAAATTTTCTGCTAGTGCCATGGTTTGGGATTGCATGAGTGCAGAAGGACCATAAAAGTTATGCATCATCTACGAAAAGGTTAACTCTCAGAGATATCAAGAAATTTTGGAATATTACATGATTCCATCATCAGAAGATTTATTTGAAGATGATTTCATTTTTCAACACGATTTAACGTCACCCCATACCTCGGTGTCAACTAAGAATTGGTTCTGCCAACGCAACATTAACGAACTTCATTAGCCACCAAATTCACCAGGCCTTAATCTCATCGAAAATTTATGGTGTATAATAAAGAAAAAACTCCAAGAAAATCCTCCTTCAAGTAAAACTGAGTTAGTGGCACGTATAAAGACTATTTGGGCTAATATTATTAGAAATGTTTGTAAATACCTTGTACATAGTATGCAAGATTGATTGTACGTTGTTATGAAAGCTAAAGGGGATGAATATTAACAGCCATTTACTTCATATTCATAGGGTAATATTGTTGCGTAAAATAAAATATTCTGGTATTTTGAACCAATCTAAATTTTATTCTAATATTTTGATGTGTTTCAGAAAGCTGTATACCTAATTTATTGAACTTTATTTTATATTTTGTAAAATCTTATAATCTTATCTAAATAATCCAGATTTAATTTATAAGAAATTTAATTGCATTTACTTAATATGAAAAATAAATAAATGAAAAATAATTTTTTCTTATTACCTTTTTTCAATTATTCTAATATTTTGAATATGAGCTGTAATCTAACTAATGTAACATATACTATACTATATAGTAAAACCAAGAATAAAGAATTATAAATCTTTAATAATGTATAAACATGCATAATAATAAATTAATTAAAAGGCTTGGTACAAAAAACATATAGGGGAGATGGGACAGATGTGAACGTCGCAGTTTTTCAATAGTTATTATAAGTTTTTTATTTGAAAAAAAATACTAAAGATGATAGCACCTGTAGACATATGGTAAGAAAGTTTTGAAGCTTTTTGGCATTTTGTTTGTCCTCTGTAGACAAAGCTCTGTTTATAGATCTCAAAAGTAAAATCTTTGTTCAAAGTTGATAAACTAATAACTTTATTTATTTATTCATTTATTTGAAGTTGAGTGTTTTAACATATACTATGAATACTAATGAATATTTTTGATAAAGTTCTGTTTCTTCTGAAATGGGAAATGTTAATTATTTATCAAATTAACTCTAGAATCATGTGGGGCACTTGTGAACAGACTAGTTTGGGCAAATATGAACAGTTTATAAATGTCCCAATAATCAGCCTGTGATTCTATTCCTTTCAGTTAACTTCATGAGAAATAATGTAAGTTCCATTATCTATAATTTTCCTGAAATAGAAGCTATTTTCCTCACACAAAGTTAATTTTGTATTGAAACTTCCACAAACACATTTTTCAGCAAATACATAAAGAGCAACAAGTTCGTTTCCGTTCTATTGTACTCTAGATAAATTTAATGTTTTATAAAATGCAATAAGTGTTATGTGTTATTTTACTATAGATATCTGTAATATTTTAAGAAAGTAAATTTTTCAAACTATCGTAAAATCCCAATTGTACCCCCCCCCCTTTCAAAAGCAAAAGAATTTAGGGGGGGGGGGAGGTTATAGTCGAGATTTTTCTAAAAAATCATTAAAAAACCCTTCTTTATCTATAATTTACAAGGAAATACAGGAGTGAGAATCTTTCGCATTTTGGAAGATTTCCGATAAATAGTATCTAAATATCCCCTCCTTAAAATCTCCAACAAGCAAAAACCCCTAAAAAATTTTAAAGCTTTGATTTTTTTTTCATATTTACTTCTTTATTTTTTCTTTTATTGCAACAGTATTTAATCAATCATCTAAGCTCCGTCCCCCCAAATCTACCTATTTTCATTTCATAATCTTTTGCTTAAACATATCACCCTGAAACTAGAGAAATACATATATATTTTTTTCTTTATGGTGAATTTAGCATATAATATAACTAATGATAATGATGACAAATGAATAACAGAATAAAAAGCATGTCAAAGGATATTTTTTCATTGTGTTCACATGTGCCCCACGAGTGTTCATAACTACCCCGCTAATGGGGCACATGTGAACAATTTTTTTGAATTTCTAAAACTGTTAAAAAATGTAAGAAGAATTATACAGATGATTTAAAACAAATACCATGTGGAAATAAAATTCTTTTTGCTATATTGAGTATTTTTGTTTATAGAAATTAATCCAGTTATGAGAAAAGGCTATATTTATGCGAACTGTTCAGATGTGCCCCCATCTCCCCTACTGCTTAGATGTAACTATGACGCAGTATGCTTGTTTTTGACAAACTGTGTGTAGCCGGGTGAACTTTGATAGCATGTTAAACCATATTTAACCATCGTTCTATATATATACTAGCTCATACTCATAAAATATTTGTGCTATTACTTTTGTTTCAGTATTACATTATTGATAAATAATCATTCATTAGACTAGCTTAATTTTTAATCTTTGATTTTTAAAAGTTTATTTATAAAAAAAAAAATGGTACTTTTCTGTTAGCCGGGCGCCAGTGTTATATATACATATATATGTATATATAAATGTATGTATATATATACATATATATATTTACATATATATATGTGTGTATATATACAATATGTGTATATGTATATATATGTTTATTTACATATATGTATGTATATAAATATGTATATATAACACTGGTGCCCGGCTAACCAAAAAGTACCAAAAAAATTAAAATATTTTAATCTTGAGAGAATGGAAGACAACATCGTTGTCAACTGCATAATTGTACCAGAAAAACTATCTGCAAAAAATGTAATGTTGGAATCTAGTTGAACTGTTTCTTACCATTTCATTTGAAAGAGTTTGTATACGAAAAAAAATAGTGTCATAGAGGTTATGCGTATATAACGTTATCACTTTAGGAAAGGGGGGGGGGAAGGCGGGTCTGGCCAATGATATCGTAAGATATCTCTAGTGGGAGCGGGTGTGGCTTCTGATATCGTTATCATTTTTTATCTAGTAAAAATCTTCTCCTTTTATCTGTAACTTGTTCTTTAAATCAAGATAGTCTGTGATCTTTTTTTACGAAAATACAAAGTTATTATTAAAATCATTAAATGATTAAAAAATTATTTCATTCCAAAATTTTATAGAATACTCCAGCGTTTGGCATTCCTATTTTTCTGTCATATGTGCAGGCATATATAATCCGCTGTTCGAGAGTCTATTTTCGAAGTATGTTTGAAATTATATTAATTGTGTTTACTAGTAAAAAAAAGTGTATAAATGTTGTCCACCTGCTTTGTGGATAAGAAGTTCACTCCACGCCGCGGACAACTGCAAGAAGACATTTTATTGTTGAATGCATTGTGCTACAAAAAGCTATTATTAAATACTTTTTAATAGTAGCTTTTTTGTTAAGTATTATTTGATATAAAGTTATTTAATGTCTAATAGTGATATTTTATTCATTTCTCTTCATTTGCATCAATAAAGTGTGCCAATAATAAATGTAGAACCATACCGGTATATCACTAAAAACAAAAGAAAAAAATCAATATACATTGATAACGATATAATTAGCGGGGTAGGGGTTCATGAGATGATAACGTATTATATCGCAAAGTGGGAAAGGGGATCCAAAATTACTGAAATATTTATAACGTTACATATATATAGCCCCGTACCAGTGGATTTGACAATAGCCTTATATATAATGTAAATTTGAAGATAATAAGCTTTTTTTTAAGTTTTTTAATTTTATATCTCTCCATGTGTCTTTATAAAGCCAATCAATAATTTTTTGGGGAAAAAGATCAATACTTGGTCAAATATGGGTTAAAAAATACAATTAATTTCTTTAAAAAAACCTGATATAAATGTGCTTTTATATTTCTATTGTACGGATCATATTGATTTGTTTTGTTAAAAACCGATAACTGCAGGAAATCTTTTTCTTCTTTTCTTTTTTTTTTTGGGGGGGGGGGTGGATATCTATACAATTCTAATTAAAATTATTGATGGCTGGAGAATTTTTTTATTGCCTTTGTGAAAATAAAATAATTTTAGACATTAACCAGACAGAAATGTTTCTGAGCGCATTTTCCCAAATGAATCATAAAAGCTATTTTTAAAGATATAATATATCTACAAAGTAATTACAGGAATTAATCTCAAAGTGATTATTCAATGAATAAGAAATTTACAGACTGATTACCACATTTCATTCCCATAATCATTAATAAATTTTGTTTTTCAAGTAGCATCGCCATTTCAGCTACATAAATTGTTTCCGCTTCCCTCATTTCCAATTTAATATTGTTATTTCCGTTTAAAGACATGTTTCTGATTACAAGTCGTTGTTCAAAATATGCAATAGGAAATTTTCTCTTAATTATTAAATAAATGATTTTCTACTTTTCTTTCTTTCTTTTATGGATAATCAATTTAATTAAAACATAAAGAAAAATATTTTTGTATAACATGTTTAATTTCTCTTTTATTTATTGTTTTTTTCCTAAGATTATGAAAATTTATTAATGAGCGTCAATTTAGTTAAAAAATAAATGAAATACTTTTTGTGTAATATGTTTAATTTTTTTTAATTTTTTTTTCCTAAGATTAAGAAAATCTTTTAATAAACATTTCATGATGCACTAACTGCATTAATATTTTGGCGAGCTAGTTTTGTATTAAAAAAAACATCGTTAGCAATTTTACTTTAACGTTGTGTTAACAGAGTAATTATTGTGAATAGTTTGATGTATATGATGCTTTTTCTAGTCAAATTATTATCATTGATATTTTTATTAGAAATTCATACGAAATTTATTTAATTATGATAGCAATATAGGCTATTCAGAAAATAAGAATATTTAATAATAATTTAGTATGCATGATATACGATAATTACTCCTCTAATGCCCATAGTAGCATTTCTGCTACCATGTTAAGCTTTAATTTTTAGTACAAATTTTCATAAATAATGTATATTTTATGTCATTACAGCAATACTTGCTTTGTGTAATATTAGTTATGAAGTTTAAATGCAGATAGATGGTAGCAACAAATAAGAAAAAAATTAGTTTGGAGCAACACGTTTGACAAAAAGGTGAAAATGGCATTTACAGTGGTAAGTTTTTGCTCAATTGTTCAAATAATGTATTGAAATAGAACTAACAAGGGCACCACCAAACATGATGCGCACAGATTTTGATGATTTTAAAGTATGTTGTAGTGGTCATACCACTAATTATTCTGATAAAAGGATTTCTTCAAATGGGCCTTAGTTTTTGAGAAATTGGGTGTTAAAGTTCAGCGTATATTTCAAATACCCATTAGTATGACTTTCTGTATAAGAATTCGTGTCTCAGCGGTAGCGTGCGAGCTTAGGGACTAGGACATTGTGGGTTCGATCCCACCCTGGGGCACTTTTTTCTTTTTTACTTATTTTTATTGTTTACTTTTATTTACTTTTTTACTTATTTATTACAGGTTTTAGCTCATGCAACAGCATTTTTTTTTTGTACTACAAAGGAATATAATCGCGTGGTTCAGGTACATTCTCACCATCTTCATGAAATTCCGGACACTATAAAAAAATATTTAAAATTCAACTGTTTGATTTCGATTAAATATAACGAATATTTTATTTTTGCTAAAGTAAAAAATCATACCTTTGTAAATACGTCAAATTCACCTTCTTCATTCATTATCAATTCCTCGGCCTCAGTAATTTGTCGATCTTCTAATATTTCTAAAATTGCACCATGAAATTCTTCAGCCATAGCAATAAAAGCATCGGATCATCATCCAGTGGAGAGCTTGTAAACAGATCATCATTTTTTAACGGCTCGCAATATTTTAATGCATTTGTAATTCGGCCTTTTTGTTTCTCTTCCAAACGAGAATTTTCCGCATCATCGCTGGTTCCTTCCATAACACAATCTTTAGCATTCAATCTGTCACAATCTGTAGCCTTCTTTTAATATTCATACCGAAATTTTACCTATATATAACAATATTTCAAATCTTCTAATTGTCTGCAAAAAAAGGTAAACGAGATCAATAAAAGAAATTTTTTATTTATTACAATATTACCGAGAAAAGCAAAGCAGACGATTTAAATATATATAAATATATTTATATATATCGTAAATTTTATCTCATTAACAGACGATTTTTGCAATCCAGTTGAATTTTATGAATCACGTAGAGAGTGTTTTTATTTGCTATAATAATAATAATAAAAAAATATTTTTAAATGTAATCTGTCATTTTTACTTTCTTCTATCTTTACAAGAAGAAAGTATTGGATTCATGAAAATTTTCGAATTCCGGTTTTCGACGGATTTACACGTTTTCGGGGTCAGAGATTCCAAAAAACATGTTTTTACAAAATGTCTGTCTGTGACTCTGTGAGTCTGTCTGCCTGTCTGTCTGTCTGTCTGTGTGTATATGACACAAATTTTGTGGGCGCTCTATCTCAAGAACTAATGCACAGAATTTAATAAAAATTAATATTCAGTGAGTCCCTAATACAAATTGATTCTGATTAGTTTTTGGTGCAAATCGCTCAACAGGTGGCGCTGCTATGCTGCATTTTTCACGATTTTCCCAATAGCTCTATCTCACGAACTAATGCACGGATTTCGATCAAACTTCAGATTTAGTTAGTCCTTCATATGAATTGATGCTGATTACGTTTTGGTAAAAATCGCCCAACAGGTGGCGCTGTTATGATGAATTTTGCAGGATTTACACGATTTCCCCAATAGCTCTATCTTAAGAACTAACGCACGGATTTTCATCAAACTTCAGATTGAGTTAGTCCTTGATGTGACTTGCTACTGATTATGTATTGGTGTAAATCGCCCAACAGGTGGTGCTTCTGTGCTGCCTTTTTTACGATTGCCTCAATAGCTCTATCTATAGAACTAATGGACGAATTTTTATCTAACTTCAGATTTAGTTGTATGTTGACACAAGTTGTTGTTAATTAGATTTTGGTGTTAATCACCCAATAGGTGGCGCTGCTATGCAGGAATTTTCACGATTTTCGCTATGGCTCTATCTCAAAAACTAATGCACGGATTTTCTCCAAACTTCAGATTCATTCAGACGTTGACATAAATTGTTGCTGATTAGGATTTGGTATAAATCACCCTATAAGTGGCGCTGCTATGCAGCATTTTGCTGGATTTAGACGATTTCAACGATAGTCATATCTCAAGAACTAATGCACGGAATTTCATATCTTTAGAATCCTCATGAGATGCATAGATTGCCATTTAATTTTGGCAGTGTGATAGCGAATTTTGAAGTATTAACATGTATGAGATAGAAGAAAGTTTTGGGATTGGTACATCTGACTAGTTTATTTTTGCAAACGAAAAATGATGTAAAGATAAATGTATTTTACAGAGTATTAAAAATTTGTACAACTGGTAAAAAACTTGTATTTAAGCATTAGTGCTTTAATATTTTATTACTCTTTCATGAGATGCATTATTTGAATTATCCAATCCTAAATACGTTCGAGAAATTGCACCTGAAAATTATTTTGTATAATTTATAGGAGAAAAGGATAAATTTTCTGCTAAAATTCCATAAAGTTAAAAAAAAGAGATAGAAAAAAGAAAAATCATTATTTCAGAATTTTGCTTAAAAAAAAAAAAAAAAAAAAAAAAAAAAAAAAAAAAAAAAAAAAAAATGTAAATAATAATTAATTTTAAAAAAAGTTTAAAATAATAAAAATAAAGCAATAGCAAAACAGAAACAAGAAAAAATTACCTGAGTTTTAGATTTGAAATTAAATACCTTTTACACATATCACAAGGGTCTGAAAAACTTTTGTTTATCGCAGTTTCGATTGCATTTGCTTTGAAGTTCTATCACGCAGTTTTTTAATATTATTAGTTCACTAATATCACAATCTTTCTGCTGCTCTAGCCATGCCAAACCTTTTGAAAGACATTCAAAAAGACTTCAGAATTGATAATTTGTTCGTTTTCTTCGTTCCACCCCGCAGCTTACGGCAGCTCAGGTTAAATTAAAAGGGAAAGCTTTCAAAATGGATTTTTCACACA
The DNA here is from genome assembly GCA_963932465.1 of Maratus speciosus. NCBI lineage: Eukaryota > Metazoa > Arthropoda > Arachnida > Araneae > Salticidae > Maratus > Maratus speciosus. The sequence continues at coordinate 438,744,375 of OZ010786.1, forward strand.
AGAAATGTGATGGTACCCCCCCCCCCCCAAAAAAAGGGGTTTAAAATGTATTTTGGCTAACCGAGAATTTCGGTTAAAAGAGTTTCGGATAAAAGAGGTTCTACTGTATAAAATGAGTTACTTTTATTCTCTGCACATAAAAGCTCAAAATAATGGTGTTTTTAATGTTAAAATGAGTAATTAAAATCAAGGTAGCAGATCTGCTACCACGGAGATTAGTGATCATGAGCCCCCATGCTCCACTATCGCTACCATATTATTTTCACAGAATATTTGTACTTCTTAGAGTTAGCTTTGTACTTATGTTACTTGTTTTACTTTTACTTTTAAACTTAAAATTTCCAAATACAATAAAATGAAATTATTTTTGTTTTACATTTTTTTAATAAAATATTGAAATTCCTTTTTTATATATAAATAGACAAAATTATGAAGTAAATGCGGACTTAATACTTTGAACTTTATATTTCTAAGTATGAATAAATAGTACGATGAAAAAGTTTAGACAATGGTCGATTGTGCTTCTGTACTGAGGCACATGTGACGAATTGTTGTAATTCAACTGTCATATATTACTTGGGACTCATTCTTTATTCACAAACAATAAATTTTAAATTATAAACTTTAAATAGTATATAATGGTAAAAAACAAAATTAACATTGCGTCAAAAATATAGACAATCTGTATAGTTAAAGAAAAATAACCATAAATTAAAATCGAATTGCACCCCCATTGTCTGCAATTAGTGCAAAGATGCGACTTTCTATCGAAGAAAATAAATCTTCCATCAAGTGGGGTCTACTTCATACCAATCACGTTCAACAGCAACTCGAAGTTCATTAACAGTATTGTCGAAAATGTGCATAAACCTTGCGATACATGATGCCCCAAAGGTGTTCGATTGGGTTCAAATCAGGATTACGTAAGGGCCAATCGAAAACAATCATATTTTGAGAATTAAACAAAGTTTTGTTGGGTATGCAACATGAATGGTCGCATTACCTTGCTGAAATACGTAGTTTGGACGGCTAAAAGTTCACCAATTGGCTGCAAATTGTTCTTCAATGTATGTAATCTCTGCTGTTTGGCGATCATTGAGGAACAAAAAATATGCTTGACCGTTAAAGCAAAACGTGGCCCAAATAATTAAAGAGCCACCCCCTTGTTTTCGACTAAAGTGAGTCCAAGGCTCTTTACGCAAGTCATGCCAATAGTATGCCCACCCATCTGGGCCATCAAAATTCCAGATCATTTCGTCACTGAATATCACAGTACACCACTGGTATCTATAAGACATATGTTTCTGAGCCCACTGCAGTCTTGACAAATTGTGGTGAGATTTCAATGCAGGCTGTTTTTTTTTCATGTAAACTAATTTACCTCTTTCCTTAATTCGCCTACTATTCGTATCCGATGACATATAAAGTCTCACCACTCTCTTAAAAGACTCACTCGATTAAAAGTCTCACTTTTAATCTGACCAGCACTCACAATTTGTGTAGGTGCCAGTTTATTGATAATTCTATTATGATCTCGTTTTCTGCTCACACAAGACCTTCCAGATCTATGTTTTGTTTTGTAGGAGTCACTCTTAGACAATACTCGATTGACAGACTTCTTTGAAAAACTCAAAATAGCCGAAATTTCTGCAACTGCATTCTCTTTCGATTTCAGCTTCCATATTTCAAATACAAGTACTTTTTCTGATTTAATCTCCCCAGCTCGCGGCATCTTCACTAACCAATGCTGTCTCGAGGTGCACTTAGATACTTCTTGCGAGACTAACGAAAAAGACAAGCTACCGCGGTCCGTTCCGCGTATGTTTTTTTTACAGACGCTAGAGTGACGTGATGCTCTTTTTGTACATCTGCATTGGTGCATTCCAGCATCACGTGACTGCAGCGACCTGTAAAAAAAGATATACGTAAAGCACCGCGGTAGCCTTTCTTTTTCGTTAGCCTCATACCTCATGCGAGGCTAACCAGAAAGACAGGCTACCGCGGTAGGTCCGATTCTTCTTTTTTTACAAACCGCTGGAGTCACGTGATCCTCTTTTCGCACACATTCATTGGTGCATTCGAGCATCACGTGACTCCAGCGGTCTGTAAAAAAAGAAGAATCGGACCCACCGCTGTAGCCTGTCTTTTTCGTTAGCCTCGTACCTCATGTATGTGACGTCATAAGTTTGAAATTCGTATTTTGAACTGAACAGTTGCCGAAAATCAATAAATTTAAAATAAGTATAGAGATATATATAGCCCAAGAGTTTGTATTTTTTATTTAAAGGTTAAAAAGCATCAGTGTCTAAACTTTTGATGAGAGCTGATATGAAACGATGCGAAACGATAATGAAATAAATGATAAACGTAAAACTGTTTTATTGAACCGTTCACTGACGTATATTATATTTAGTATATTTGTTCTACGTGGTAATATATTACACTAGCTGATCCCGCGCAGATTAACTGCAGTGTAGTTTACTATATTTTTACCCCCGATATGCAAGTGATTTCGGGCAGCAATTAAAGTGTCTTCTCTAAAAAATAACATTCCGTTATATAAGCCCGCCGTAAAACAAAGCAGATGTATCATCGTAAGGTTAAATACGGATAATCTCTACTCCAATTTTTTACACTTCTAAGCATCGCACGTTTTTAATTTTTATACCATCGTATAGGGGAAAAAAGTTCCTCTAAGTGCAATTTATTTGAAAACTGCATCGGAATTTATTTTTGAGATATTGATTTTTTTGTAGTTTTTAGTACCATTTCTTTACTGTTTGCAACTGAAGTACTCCATTTCTGTAGAAAGTAAAAGAAAAAATAGTTGGTAAATAGTAGATTATTATATCTTTTTGTTGCAATTTTCCCATAACAACTGAAAAGGAAAACGTAATTAAAAAACGTGCTATTTAAAAAATATATAAATGAATGATTTCTAATAAAAGATGGAGCTATTATAAACTATATTTAATTTTAAGTTTCTAAATTAATGTTACAAACAAATGAAGGCATGTGACTCCTTATTTAGCCGATTTCTTTTTTCGAATTTCTTGAATGATGACAGCGCTTTTTGCTGCATACATCGCTGCATTCATCGCTGGGACATCGCTGCATTCATCGCTGGGACATCGCTGTTTGTTTTTATTAACCTGCGATAGCGACATCCAATGCAAACTTTTCTGTAGATGTTGTTTAAGACTGGATCGTAAATGTGGAAATCTTCAGATGATGTGAATGACGTCATTTTATACGAAATAAAATCTTGTGTTTTAAGTCTTAAAACTGAAATATGTTTTGTACTATTTATATATTTATATACATACATATTTTTTGTCATCGGGGTGACACTAAATTCTGAAAAAGCAGAATTCATGTTTTCTAGTTATTAGTATTAAGTTCGCTTTTCCAGTTAAGTGCATTGCAGAAATCGCAGAAATTTGTCATATTTCGTAGCTGTGCTCCAGGATGTTCACTTCAAATCGTGAATTCACACAGTCTTGTTCTTCGCTGAATTCTTTTAATAACGTCATAAATATTCACCTGCTTTTTGTACTTATTCGTTTCATGCTCCTTGTATTATTGAGAAATGTTTGATATTTTCCGAGGCTAACGAAAAAGACTGGGGTGCATCCCACGTGTCTTTTTTTACAGACCGCTAGAGTGACGTGGTGCTCTTTTCGTACACCTTCGTTGGTTCATTCGAGCATCACGTGACTCCAGCGGCCTGTAAAAAAAGATACATGGAATGAACTGTAGTAGCCTGTCTTTCTCGTTGGTCTCGATATTTTCAATATGACGTCATAATCATTTTATTTTGATTTCTTGAAACGTTTTATTTTAGTTAATTTTTCACGTGCAATTCTTTAAATTGAAAATTAACAGCCGTGTGAAAAATTTTATAGTGCGTTTTGAATTTTTGGCAAAAAAAGGAAATCTTATAGGAAATTCCTGTTATCTTTTTGGTTTTTTATTATTTAACCCTTCACTACACCACCTGCCACATACCTAAAAACACTGTAATTCTTATTATGTGCCATGAATTTGGCCAATATGATCTCTATCTCTGATCAAGAACAGTACAAAGAATGGAATGACACTTATTTTGTCCATGTCAGATGGCTGCATTTGGCAAAAAATTAGAATTTGTTCTTCGGAAACAAAAAAAAAATGTTCAAGCTATTAATGTAATTTTTACTGAATACTTAAATATAAAAAAATTACAGAGTGTTAAGCACATAAAATTAATTAATGTAAGCTCATTTAGTTGTAAAATATAGCAATACAATATTTTAAAACCCTAATTGTGTACATAAGATGCATGCCATAAAATATCAAATTTTAGCTGAAAGTTTGAAATTTAATTTTTTTTACCAACTTCCCCATTATTAGACCGATATATAGATTTCAAATAATTTTTTACATACAAATAGAAAAAATCGTGCAGTGAAGGGTTAAAAATGAACTGTAATTTATTTAGATTCCGGATTAAATTCTTTGCCTCCGCAATGATTTGATACATCTGTATGTAATATTTCACGATTCTAAATTATGTATATTTTTAGAAAGAGAGATAGTTACAAAGTAGAGTTTAGCAGTTTTCAAATTATGCTAAAATAACGTCTAAATGACGATTTAAGGGACCCCGTTTATGATGTAAAGGAAAGCATAATTTGAAAAAGCATATTTAACACATTTTAAATAAACATTTGGGCTGACAATAGTCGAAACATATTAAGTGATGGAAATGTTCATATTGGCAAGAAATAATACATTACTAGAAGTAACATAGTCGTTCTATAGCGTTTCAACAATCAAGTACCTAACTTAAATTGTGATACAGCCCCAAAAATAGGCTCAATTTAAAATAATTAATTTTTCTGAAAGTACTCTTACGAATTTCATGAAAATTTGCATTTAGGCTAATAGAAGTATGTAGAAGCTATTTATGGTGTCAACTTGGGCATTGCTGTTGTAAAATGTTTGGGTTCGTTTTGATATGTAGATTGCACCTTAAGCATAAGCATTTCATATACATAATTTTAAAGTAAATTTTATTTCCAATCCTTTGGTAGCAGTAACTTTCTTCTACAATGATTTGTTGCTGAGTTAGTAGGGGGTGTTTAATTTTTTTTTCTCACGACTGTACATTTGAAACAAAAGCCAGCCCTTAGCGTTATCTGCGAAAAGACATTATAATTGTAGATCCCGGACTGAGGCCGAAAACCAATGACTAAATGACACATTGCCCATAATTACTGGATTAAAAAAAAATTTTTGATCAAAATTCAAATAAGCAAAAATAACATTTTCGAGAAGCAGTACAAAAAAATCCAGTCTATATCCGCCATAATCCACAAAATTCCGCCAAATCTCTATGAATATCTATCAGTTTAAGATTATAAAGCTGATTTCACAGATGTGAACTGATATTCAGGGAGAGGAAATCCTCCCGCAGATTTAATGTGGAGAGATTTAAAGCCTCCATTTATCCGTGTGTATGGATGTTCAATAGCAAAGTTTACATAAGGATATAAATTCCCGATTAGCATTTCGACTAAACTGTGAATGCGGTCTGACCAAAATGCAAGTCATTATTTCGTCACCTTACTACACCGAAAAAGAGTCATATACTAGCTGTAACAATAATATGTTAAATTTTCGCAACGACTTGCAAGCGACTAAAGAAGGTCTCAATATATTCATAGTACATTCACAAGTTTACGGTCTCCTGAGAGCAAAAATGCGACGAATTAATGAAAACACGTTTTGATTCCAGTTGTGATTGTGAATGTTTGTGACATAACCTCAAATTATATGTCAAATTGAATGGCTGTGTTTCTATGTTTTGTGTCTTTAACGTAACTAAATTAATATTTCATTTTATTCAATCATTTCATTTAATTTCAATTAATACATTTTATTCATATTTTTCTATTTGTAGTTCAAAAAGAAACTAAAAATGTGATATCAGTGTGCCTAAATATGATGCGATTTCTTTATGTTGGTCACATGTATGGTATATTTAGCATATTTTATTAAACTTAAGATGCTAAATATCAGCAAAAAATAGTCGAAAAGTGTGCTTTCAATCAATTAGATTTGAAGAAATTTGATCCTTATCTGTTATCGAAACAAAAATATAATATTGTACATTTAGATACTTTTTGTCACATTTACAGAAATGTAAACCGAAATGAAAAGGCGAAACTATCTAAATATGATAATGCATTAAATATAAGCCAGTTTATCTTATTTTATTAACTCAATTATTATATACTATATACAGTATATAATTTTAAAAATGAACCATAACATCCCTCTAAACCTTAAGTTCAGTTAATAAAAAAGTAGAAACTAATAAATGACCAACATTAATTTCCCGAAAACAATATTTATTACCATATAAAAAAATTACTACTTGAAAATTACTATATAACCAAATAATGTTGATTACTTTTAAATAAAACTTTAATATTTAGCAATTCCTGAAACAATGTAATTATTTCAGAATTTAACCATTGCAGTAATGTAATATGATACCTTAATTTTATCTAGTTCATAAAATCTATCAAATCGTTTTGGCCACCTCCAATTTTGAGAGTTCTCGTTACCGTTTTTAGGTAGAGCGTGACTTATTGGCCAATTTTCTTCAATATTTTTTCTTTATAATTTTAATTAATTTTGTAATTTTATTTTTTATTTTGTACATTCACCGCATCTTAAAATATAACCACGTATGAGATAATTCGAAAAATATTAAGTGACAGTTTTTATATGACGCATAGAAGGACTTCAAGTCACTGGGCCAACCTGCTCCATCAAACAGGGTATGTTAGCCCTCTAAATCGATTTGATTTTCGATTTACTAGCGAAAATGAAACAACACATAAAATATCAAATGTAATTTTGGTTTAGTATGTAAAACATACAAAGTATAATCAAAAATTGTTATGCTCAACTTTAGCCCAAGGTTTCAGATCATTTGACGTTGAAACCATGATTGCTGCTACAGATGACAAGATATTAAATGTAGGGATGTCTTTAATTTTCGGAGGTGGTTTGATTCTAGAAATAGTTGGAGTTTCAGGTACAATTAAAGTTTTTGATTGGACTGAAATTTCCTTTTGATTTCCTCTATCAGTATATGGTGAGCCAGGGACTGAAGAAGGCACTAAAAGATGTGGGCTAACATCCCAGGTCGAAATTCATTCTGGTATTTGTTTGCTAGACAAGCATTAAATGCTGTATCCCAGCAAAGTAAAATAGCATAAACTACCATAACATATTTGCTGGTTCCACCATAATTACCATTAAGTCATGGTGTGTATTGGAACACTTTACTGCTTGGACAGCATACATATTCCAGCTTGTGTTGCTTGAATATGTTGCTGGCCTAGCAGCAATCAAGACCACAACTTGCTTGTAATTTCTACTATTCTAGCAGTAATTCACAAGCAACAGATACTTTTTTTATTTCTATTCTATCATTACATTTCTACCATCAGTTGCTTTTAATTTTTTGCTTTTCTAGCATCCCTTGCTTTTAATTTTTGCTATGCTGGCATTACTATTCTAGCATCACTTGATTTTAATTCTTGTTATTCTAGCATTATTTTTCCAGCATCACCTGCTTTTATTTTTTTGCTATTCTCCCAGCTAGAAAAAGTCTTCAAAAAATGTCTGGTCTCGCCATCTTTGGAGAATTTCTGAAGTACCTAGATTTTTTAGTAGGGGAAATGAATGTCGTTTTTTTCCCCTTCGATGAGGACAGAGCTCACTACCTTCGGTTTGGGAGGAGAATGCTCTTCTGCTTTCGCTACTGGGGTCGTGTTTGTAAACGATTTAAATGCGGGTAAGGAGTGAAGAGCTGATTCTGCTGTGTATTGATATTTTTTATAAGATAGAGAGTGAATTTATCGATGCTGTTATCCTCCAAGTTTCAATTAATAAGGTTATTTTATTATTAGGGCTTTTTCTATGTTTAATGGATAATTAGAATATGGCTTTATTATTATAATTTATTAGTAGAATTTTCTTAGCTTAATGAATGGTTCGAACATGGACATAATTATTTGTTGCAGAAAAATAAAAGATTTTGAAGTATATTTATGATAGAATTTATAAATTTCAGGTGGGGGTTAAGATTTTTAAACTTTAGTCCTTATTGGAGGGGGGGGGGGGTCAATTGTATATATTTTCAATTCGATTGTTATGAACTTATTTCTTACATTAAACAGTGCTCCTTGAATTTTGAAATTTAACTAACTAAATCCTCATTTTGAAAAGCACAGATATATTTTTTTTGTATAATTAAAATAATTAAATACTAAGAGAGTGAACAGCCAAGAATTTTACGATGGGGGAGTTGAGGGGAGGCGCTTTTTCCCAAAAATCCTTCATGGAAATTAATTTTCAGTTTTTTTTTTTTTTTTTTTTTTTTTTTTTTTTTTTTTTTTTTTTTTTAAGATTTATGTGTTTAGATTTTATCTAAAATGGGTGGACGAAGGCAGTATTGAATAACGTTATATTGGTTCGAAAAGGAAATCTAATGCTCCTGGATTTTGAAATTTAATAAACTAATATTTTTCTGTGATTTTAATAAACACTGTAAATTTAATCTTTTCGAGAAACATAAAAGAATTAAATACTAAGAGAAAGTGCAGCTATGAATTTTCTTCAAATTGGGGTGGGGGGGATTTTTCCCTTTAAGTCTGCCATGGAAATTATTTGTTAATTTTTTTATGTTTATGTGTTAAAAAATTATCTCAAACGTGTTCAAAGGGCAGTGTTTAATTCAGGTGGCAGTGTTTAATTCAGGTGGCAGTGACACAGGCCTCCCCCCTCCCAGCTTTTGAAATTAAAAAAAAAGAAAATTTTATTTTTCTCCCATTTTTAAATATATAGAAAATTTATAATTTACAGGTAACCTAAATTAATTTCACAGTAAGAAAAGATCAGTTTAAAATCTTCCTTTGGGGGAGTTACTCTTCTGTATTCGCTTTGGAAATTATTTTTAGTTCTGTTTCTTTTGATATGTAGGTGTTAAAAAATAATCTCAAATGGGTGGTTTAAGACAGTATTGAATTAGGAGAGGGCCAACCCGGATTTTAGATTTTAATGAACAAAATTTTCTTTTTATCCGTTTTTTAAAGACATAATGCAATTTTTTCGAGTAAGTTCGAATATTCAAATTCTAAGAGACAGAAGAAAGAAATTCGTTTATAGGCGGCCGGGGGGGGGGGGGGAAGAAGACTCTCATAGAAGTTAAATCCCTCACAGAATTTAACCCACCCCCATAGAAGTTAATTAAAAAATAGAAGTTATATTTTACATCTTGCAAAATTGCAATGTACAGTGAAACCACCATAACGCAAACTCCTGAATATCCCGTTAACGGAAGAGGGCTTAGGTGATCCATTAAGCCTCCCTTGAATTTGAAATTTAACTAGTTTTTTTCTCCGATTTTGAAAAACAAATTGAAATTTAATCTTTTCTCTTAGCTTAAAATAAAAGAGAAAGTAAGAATTTTCTGTTAGTGAGGGCGGGGGGGGGGGGGGGGTGGACGGAGGTGGAAGAGAGTTATTGTCTCTTCCCGGATTTGAAAAATTAATTAAATTTATAATTAAAATTTCTTTTCTTCTATTAAAAAAAAAAAACGTAGTCAAATTTATACTTTTCGAGTAACTAAAAAATAAAAAGAAATAAATAAACATTTGACGCTGACAAGCATTAACAAGCACACAATGCTTCATTTAAGTACCTACCTCATTATTACTGGGAAGAGACTTGTGTAGCAAGCAAATTAGCCCATCTTACTGTCACAGAGTACGCCATGTTGTTTTCTATCAAAGCTGGTTGCTTAGCATATTATGCTGGCAAGCATAAAAAAGCATGTAATAGCATGTAAAGGTCTTCTCGCATGTAATAGCATGTAAAGGTCCTCTCGCATGTAATAGCATGTAAAGGTCCACTCCAAACCTCTTCATGATTTTTTAGCAAATAAGCACATAAAATGCTTGTACATAGCTTGTCATGCTATTTCTTCCTGAGCTGGCTGCATAGCATATTATGCGGGCAAGCATAAAAAAGCATATAATAACACGTTAAGACACCTACCGCTCCATGCTTTGAAAGAAGCTTAAACAGCATATAAGCATAACATGCTTGTACATAACTTATCTTCCTATTTCTCAATAAGCTGGCTGCATAGCACATTATTCTGGCAAGCATAAAAAAGCATATAATAGCACGTGAAGGTACCTACCTCTCCATCCTATGGAAAAAGCTTAAACAGCAAACAAGCATAAAATGCTTGTACATAGCTTGTCATGCTATTTCTACCTAAGCTGGCTGCATAGCATATTATGCTGGCAAGCATAAAAAAGCATATAATAGCACGTTAAGGTACCTACCTCTCCATGCTTTGGAAGAAGCTTAAACAAGAAATAAGCATAAAATGCTTGTACATAGCTTGTCATGCTATTTCTCCCTAAACTGGCTACATAGCATATTATGCTGGCAAGCATAAAAAAGCATATAATAGCACGTTAAGGTACCTACCTCCCCATGCTTTGGAAGAATCTTAAACAAGAAACAAGCATAAAATGCTTGTACATAGCTTATCATGCTATTTCTCCCTAAACTGGCTACATAGCATATTATGCTGGCAAGCATAAAGAAGCATATAATAGCACGTTAAGGTACCTATCTCTTCATGCTTTGGAAGAAGCTTAAACAGCAAACAAGCATAAAATGCTTGTATATAGCTTGTCATGCTATTGCTGTGTAAGCTGGCTATATAGCATGTGATGCTGGCTAGCATTGTAAAGCATATACTAGCATGAAAATCTAGCAGACAAAGCAATACATAGCAATAACAAGCATATTTCTGATGCTGGTACTAGCAAGAATTTTGACCTGGGATACCCCGGATTAAATGGGCCAATTTGCTCCACACCCTCATTTTGGTTTTGATTGCCGTATCAAAACATTCTATTATTATTTTCAAGGAAAAAGTAGAAAATAAGCTCTGAACAACGGTCTTTTAAACTGTTATTCACCAAAGAGAAACCTTAATTTAGAAACAAATCAGAAATGATTATTTATAAGTGCAAAGAAAAAAAAACTTACCCGAGTAAAAATTTTAAAATTTTAACTGGTTCTCGGTTGTTTGCTTCTTCCCTGTTGACACTGTTGTGCGTATAGGAAGACATGATAAGACACACGTCACTGAGCTAGTAACGCCATCTACCGGATAGTTTGAAAAATATTGCGGATGAGTCTACGTGCCCGTATGGTCAACATGACCCGGGCTACCCTACTTCTTTTAAATTTTTTATCCACCTTACTAATAATATTACCTAGAAGAACTTATTTCTCTTACTCAACAATCACATTGCTGCCAACATTAAAATTATCATTAAACTCTTTAATTAGCATTTTATCAAATAAACTAAACTGTTTATTTCATAAAAAAATGTCTTGCGTAAATTAGAGCCACTGATGTGAAAAGAGAAACTATCCTCAATAATACTTCTTTCTGGTTTTTTTTTCTCTTTTTTCTTCTTTCCCCTTTTTGTATTTCATTTTTTTATTTTAAATATATATACCAACAACGTTTTTCAAGTTGCAGTCTTTTACTCGCTTTATAAGGCTTTCGAAATATTTATTTTGTATACAAATATTTTAAAGGGTAAATAAATGATTGAAAAATGACCATTTATGTTCTTTTATTTCAAAGACACTCAAAAATGATATATGATAAAAATATATCCTGCTCATTAAATATTTTATCATATTTCAAGTTTTGAAATCTCGAATGCGGATCTTTTTTTCATTGAGATGTTATTTTTCAAAGATTTGGAGCAAAAGAAAAACCTAAATCCGCTGAGGTTTTTTAGATATATATTTAAAAAAGAATGTTTTGAAGTATTTGATCTTTTTTTTGGACTGCAGTGTTTTATAATAAAATTTAATTGGTGTCATTAAATTTTGATAAAATAAATATATAAGCTTTAAAGACAACTTAATGTTCTATTATTTACAAATGATTAAAAAAAAATTGCTTAATTTGTTGAAGTATTTTTTTTATAATCATTGTTTAGATTTTTGAAACACGTTGCAGCAATTAAGCGACTAAATTACTGTGTTTATGAATGTAATTTAATCTATCAATGTAATGCGTTTTTTCTGAGTAATCTGGAAAATGTTCATTTCTCCTGTAAATGTTTCCTTTATGTTGTAAAATCTGTGAAAACGTTATCTGTATATAGCAAAATCCTGCCTTAAAAGAAAAAACATTTTTAGTCCAGGTGAAAGAAACGCAATCTAATTATAAAGTACAATGCACTTAATCTAATCCTGTCTAAAACGGATTTTATCTGTTTCTTGCGATTTTGTTTTAATCGGTTTACTGTGCAGCTTTATAACGCCACTAAATACTTTAATAGGTAATTTGCTTTATTTCACATATACCTTTCAAGGGTGGTGTTTGATTGGCGCGAACACCAATTCTAATTTCAAACTGCCATAAGGCAAGTCAAGAATTTGTTAATACATTTTGGCTCTCAGAAAATACGTTAATAAAAGTTCAAATAAATGTTTCGTACTGTTTATTATGCTTATATAATAAACATTTAACTCATAACTCCTCATCCACAAACATAATCATTTATAAATAACTTCATCATTGAAATCTAGTGAAAAACCATGAATAATTCGGAGCTATAATTTAGAAAAGAAAGTTTATTTACTGAGATAATTGTTTGTGTTAAAAATACATTTAACCTAAATAATTGCTGTAATTTAGTAAAGCCAAATTTTATGTTTAAATATCTACTTAAAGACATTATCTTTCGTTTGCTTATAATAACTATTGTGATTTGTTTATATCTATCGATAAGTATTTTTTTAAGGTCATTTTCCTTGTGCAGACTGTTATTGAGTGGAACTGACCATGTGCAATTCAACGTCTGTTCTGTGAACACACACGCAACAGCTCATTGCTTGACTGTAACATTTTAAATTCGCACCCGAGTATCCAGAGAATCCCGAGTATACTGTTAAGTTCAATTTAACAATCACGCATTCCTGTGCACATGCAGGAAGATGTATATTTCAATATATAATTTTATTTTCATCTCCTGCTAATTTACTGTCTATTTCGACACGCAACACACGCAGTCTATTTACCCGTACATTCTAGTTTCACTCAATTATTTCAACTTTTTAGCAGTAGAAGTATTTTGCCCTAAAAGCGTTAATTAGTTTTTTTTTACAATTTCCAGTGGGTGTAAATAAAATTAATAAGTACATAAATGCTGATGGTTTCATAAAAGGATAATTATTGGTAGTACCTGCTTATTTTTTATCAGTTGCATCACGTTTTCATTTTCATCTGACTTTCATTGAATTTACAATTGTTTTCCTTTAGTGTTGCTCTTTATCTTTGTTTTCTCTACTTTATTCTTTACACTGTTCAAAGTTTTGAGCAGTTTAAACCATCGTTTGGTTGCAATAGCTACAACCATGTAGCAGTGAAGCTGAGCAATAAACTACTTTTCACAAACATTTAGAGTTATGGTTCAAAAGGATCTGTAAATATTGGAATGAGGTTTCACCACCTTAATATTGCAGCTACTGCAACGTCAAAAGTTGCATCAAAATAGCAAAATATTTTACCAGTGTACAGCGTGAAAGATCGAATATTTTCTGGGTGAGAATGCTAATCATTTTTAAAACAATAACAATTATTAAAAGATTCTCGTATGTTTTTTATACGTGACAGTAGATCTTGAGCACTGCCACACAACTGTTATTATCATTCTTTTGAATGTAATTTACTGTTTCCTTTAATTTATTAGTAGTAATTTATTATTCATTTGTTATTATTCTTGAATATTTTAAAAATTTTGTTTGTTCTATTTGTTACGTTCTGGTAAAAATAAATAATCAATCCTCTATCTAAATAACTATCTGAGAAATTCCCTCTCACACAAAAAAGGGCAAATTTCTAAGTATAGTGTTGAGAAAAGTAAAAATTCACCTACTGTTTTTAAATTTGGTTACTCTCACCCCTTTTGCCTCAATTCATTTTACTATCAGCAAAAGTCGCAGCAAGTGTAAAGCAGTCACGTTAGTCATAGTTCTCGTGAACCATGAGTAACGTGGCTCTACCGGCTGGCCTGGATTTTTTCGTTTCTAGAAAGCATGTGAAAATGGCTGTAGACAAAAATATTTTAAACAGAATTCTATGTTGATCTACATATAAAAAGAAGTGATATTAAAGTTATTAAAGCATAAAACTGCTATTAAAAAATATATATATTCTGGGATTTACAAGCATTCTTACAAAATTACAGGAAAACCCTCGGACGCTGAAAGGGATGGATAGAATGTTTGAACTGGATTAAAGCCGAAAAATTTTATTATTGTTCATAAATAGGGGTTACCAAGAGTTGCAAATATAATGTCAATCTTTAGTTGGTAGTTAAATGACTAAGCAAGAACGTCAAAAAAGGTCCCATTTAAGTCGGACCATAATTAAGAAGTTATGATTGGGAGTGAAGGAAGGAGGGGAGAAGGGATAAACTTGAAAGATACAACTTAATAAACTAATAACTCTGATAACTAGGCTTCTAAACTGAAGATATAAGAATTTAATCTGAAAGGAAAATAGTTCTTATACGAAATTTGAGAGCAGCTCTGCTCTATATAATAAAATCGAAAGAATAAATATATATTGCTACGAAATTTGTGTCAGGAATATCGATTCTTCCCCGTTAGACACTGACGGGGATAAATAAAAATGAACGAAATTACCCGTATTGAAATGCCGACTGCAATGACGATTTCAAGGAAAATAAAAATTCATGTTACTACTCTTAGGGGCAAATAAAAAACTTCATTACCGATAAAATCGAATTAGTCAAAGTATAGACATCATCATCACTATTGGTATACTATATATTCAGTAGTATTCAGTTTATCATAAACAGTGCAAATAATAATGTAATTTTGTTCTTTAATTCAGAGGAGAAGAAGATTATAGAGATAGCTTTATTGACAAATACAATTTCAGGAAGTCTGACGGAACAGCCAAACTATTTCTTGATTTTCTACTGAAATTCTACTGGTCATTAAACCTATCTATAGTCCACTTTTCTGCTATATAGTAATGATCAAAATTCCATTATTTTTATATTGATGGCAGTGTGCTGAATGCTACCTAAAATAGTCTGCAATATTTATTAAATGGCTTGATTCTCAAAATATACGTACAAAATATGCCAGTCACCGTACACTTTTGAGTATAGAAGTTACATCAAATATCGAGAGAAATACTCGAAGAATTCTTCTAGATCTTCAGGGATGTAACGGATATTCATTATCGGATACTTCTGAGCAAAAATTTAGTCACCAGGACAAGGAGGGAAGCTATAGCAATTTGAATTTTAAAAAATTTCTCTTGTAAAATAAATGCAAAGAATTACCTACATCTTTAGTAGAAGACTGTGTGGGCACGGCACATCATTTGTGTAAGAATAGTATGAATATTCATGAAGTTGTAACAGTTTCATTAAAAAAAGCAATTAAATTCAGCATGTTTTTGTTTATAACATCCACTGTTTTAACGCCACTTCATATACTAATTACTTTTTTAAATGTTCAAACTTTTAAATACATTTCGCTAAATAGTCACCATAGTAAATTAAATAAGAAATCATTTAACACCATAATAAACTTAGCTAATTAAATCTAGAAATGCCACTTTTAGTAACACGGATAATTAGATCTTATCACTGCAACTAGACAATTATAAAGTTTAAAGATTGTTTATGACACTTTAATAGGTTTTCTAAAATAACATGACATGCAAATTTAAATTACGATCGCATGAGGTGCTTCGAATTACAATGCATAAAAAGTAAGACACATTCATTTGGCATTTCGGCATTTCCTATTATTTTATGACAGCCTGAGACGCAAATGTTTATTTTATATTTATAAATACTATTTGTTACTTAGCTTTTTTCTTAGCTGTTACTTATTTTCACTTATTTTAATATATATATATAGGGTAATTCCGGGTTTTTTTGAATTTGTGTATAAAGTCCCAAGGTGGACATAAAATTTAAAAAATCATGGTGTGCTATTTAATGTTAAATATACAACGCGTGTACTGCGACGAAAAAATTAAAAACAAATTATTAATATTTTTTAACATTTTTGTTTTCTAAAATATTACACTGCGGCGCGTCACCCGTACATTCAGGCTGGGATGCCGCACTTGAGCGGTAGTTATGCAGCGCTTGTAATAAGAATAGAATGAAGTTATAAATAGAAATATTAAAAAATATATTCATATTTCGACTATAATTATGGATGTAATAACAAAATGAAACTAAATGAGTACAATGAAACATATTAGTAGATTCAAATTAATAATTGTTGCCTACTTTCACTATTAAAATTATCGACTTTTTTTTACGTGAAATTTTAATTGTTATTTCAGCAACAACGTAAGATGTATTAAAAAGTAAAATTGTTAATCCTTATTTACATCATTTATTTGTTAACGCTTTCGGGACCGGTGGCTTTTATACAAATTTTATTCGGTTGGTACCACTTTTTAAAAAGAAGATACCTTTACTTAAATAATCATGAAAATGCTCTAATTAAACAAAGCAAATATTACTTTTCTTTTTTACTGGCGCCAGAAACAAATTTTGTAAGATCTTTATGAATGTGCGTATATGCACCTAGGGTCCCGAATGGGTTAAGAGATCGACTTCAATCCACAGAAAAAGTGTCGAAAAAGTACAGTCTTTATGTAACTACATTTAAACACATGATGCAACGAAGCCAATTACACTTCCTCTTTTTAGGAGTAATTTGCAAAGAACGTCTGCTTAACACGTAATCCAATTTTTCATTATCATCATCTTGACTTGCATCTTTCTTGCCCTTCTTACTTTTTATTTCCCCCTTTTTCTCCTTTGGTTTTAGTAAACTTCATAACATGCATAACATGGTTAGTCTGTGCAAAAAGAAAAGGAAAAGTTAATAACACTTAATCATCCCGTACAAAAGAAACTGCGGCATGTATACGGGAATAGCAGCGCGGCATGTATCCCATTTTGCATGGTGCAGACGTCGGCCATCACCATTACCTGCCATCGCTAAGGGGGTGGCGTAATCATACACACAGTACTCTATACAAACGCTACACTTAGTTTTGACTTCGAAATCATGCATGCATTTAGTAATTAGTGTATGAAAAGTATTTAAACATAACGTGTTTAAAAGTTTGAACAGTGAAAACACGCACTTACGTCAAATTAAGGATTGTACTTCTACAAGTAAACATCGAAGTGGGATTCACGCTATACACTGGTTAAAAAAATCTCATTGCGCACCAATACTGTGCATTTGACGACCATCTATCGATAATTACAAGAAATAGAAGGGGTGCGGCATCTATCCCGTATGCGGCGACTCTCCCGGAGTTACCCTATCGAAAAATGGATATTTTTAGATCTTAGACAGAATTTTCAGGTCCCAAAAGCATAAAGTTCCACAAATAAAATGTGTGGTTCCATCTACATATTAGCCATAAAAATGCTAAATAATATGAATTTGGGACTACGACACCCAAAAAATTATAAACGTAAGTCCATTCTAATATTTTTACATTTTGTTATCTTTTCATTTTGAATGTCAACAATTCATTTTGAACTTTTTTCTTATTAATTATTGTGTCTTATACATTTTTTAAATATATAACGTTGATAGCTCAATGTTTCTAGCAATCTATTGTTATATAATACCTTTGAAAATAAAAAAAAAACATCTGACAAGTTCTTTTAAGGGGACCGTGGACCTTTATTTCAGCCAAAATTGATCCCAAAATCGATGTTTCTTTTTGTGTGTATCATTATTCTCCAATTTGTACTACGTCATTCGTGGAAAACCGCATGCAGATGCGATTATTTTACGCAAAGTTACAGGTGTTTTAATTTTCTTTCACAAACAATTTTTTGGCCTTTTAATATACTTTAAATCTGTGTTTCTTAATACTGATGTTTCAGCTTTTTTTTTTTTTAATTTTGAAATTCTCCTTGCTACTTAATTTTTGATCAAAATTCATGACACTGTTAAGGAAGAATACTGATATTACTTAAAAAAAACTGTGTATGCATTTTAAAATTTGACTTCATTAAGACAATTAAATTTTATTTTTAACTTATTATAAGGCTTAATTTTGATGAAAATCTATATAGAAATCAGAAAAATATCTCTAAAAAAATAACTGTTTAAGGGTTAAAAAATCGATACACATATTTATTTTTAAGAGAGTTTTACGTGATTAAAATCCAAAATCGAGGAAAAGACGCAAGGGGCATTTTAAAATTTAGTTTTGGAATTTTAAATTTTTTTAAAGATCTAAAAATGATAATAACATTCGATGCTTCATTTAAGGTGTTCTATATGCTTATGGTGAAATGTATGTCTGCACAAAATTTCAAATCTCTATTATGAAAATTAAAAGAAGTTTTATTAAACCTCCACAGTCCCCTTAACAAAACCTGGTAAAAATCTGTAGTGATAAGATAACACATGTTTAATTTGTATATAGAATACATAATATGAAGTCAAAAACATAATCGATCAATAATGTAACCAAAACTCCAAATTTAGATATGGCAAATAATAATCCGCCAACATATTTGTCAAAAATTATAAATTTTAATAACAAATGGAATTTAGATATCAAATGATGGAAGAAATTTAAGAAGCGAGAGCGACAGGTGGATGTCTAATCATCAGTCGGCAGGACACCACATGCAACTAATAAATGCATTGTTTCATGCGACAGATTTGCAAATTTGCCAAAAATAATCTATGTCTGCCGATATAATGATAGGAGTAATAAAATAAAAAGAAAAATAATAAACAATTAAATTTAAAAAACCAAAAAAAAAAAAAAACCCGACTGCGTAAAAAGTGAAATAATTAATTATTTCCCATCAGTGTGAAACTATTTTTTCAATCCCTACTATTAGCTTACACTTTCGCTATATACAGGGTGTCCAGCGAATAAGACCCTGATTTCAAAATTAAATATCTCAAAAACAAAGATCAATAGAATTATGCGGTAAACGGTTTGTTTATTAGTTAAGCTGTAAAAATGTTGCACAGAAGTTTCAAAAATTAGTTTCAAAAACCGCTAACAGATGGCGCTGTAATCGAAATGCCTATAAATTGTGTTTTGAAGTCAAAAGCCATAGCGTCTCAATCCTAGATGGCTTTCTATGGAAGAACGAAAATTAGGAAAGACCGCTTTTTCGTTGGGGTGATCTGCAGAAGTGGATGCATCTGGTCACAGAATTATTGCCTCAGCTTCAATTTTAGAGAATTTCAATTAATAGAATTTTCAATAAAAAGTTTAGCAATCTTTACATAAGAACTTTAAAAATATTTTATTTGGGTAATGTGCAGAAGCGGAGCCATGTGTTGACAGAATTGAGATTTGATTCAAATTTTGTTATAAGCTACTTCGGTCCGGTTACCAATATCTCTGTGATATGTCTTTTTTCTCCTTATTGGTAGATCGTGGAATCGAATCCTAGTAGAGGGGGATTTGAAAAAAAATGGAAATCTTTACTTTTTAATATTTATTTTAACTGTGGAAAAAGTTTGAATAAAAAAATCTAAAGTTTCTGGTTTTAAAATTTAATTAAGTTAAAAAAAACCCTTTTTTAAAATCATTGAGCATTTATAATAATGATTCATAAATCATTTTTTTTAATTGTAGATAATAGATTGAATGAAAAAATACAAAGTTTCTATTTTTAAAAATTTAATTAAGTTGAAAAATAATTTTAATTTTAATAACTCGTTTCCATTTTTTTTAATTATTATTGAGCACAGAAATATGGTGCAGTTTCTAGCGATAGGATGCGAAGTGTTCGAAAGGAATGCAGCATCCAAAATACTTTTGCTTTGACGTTGATGATATGACTTATCATCAATTTTTTTTTTTTTTAAAGAAATAATTTAATGCATAATTTCTGTATCTAAAACTTTGTTTAAAAAGAAAAGAAATATATGTGTTGTGCTAAAACCAAAGTATTATGCCGTGATTTAAAAATAAATTAAAAGTGAAAAATTACTTTTTTATTTATAATAATTCAGGTATAAACAATAATACCAAAATATTATGCCGTGATTTAAAAATATAAAAAATAAATAAAAAGTACAAAATTATTTTTCTAAATATATGCATTTTGATTTAAATAATTGTATGGCATTAAAGATTGAATTTAATGAAATATTTAAAAAATTCTTATAATGATTTCCAAACTTTTTATTGAAAATTCTATTAATTGAAATTTTTTAAAATTAAAGCTGATGCAATAATTCTGTGACCAGATGTCTCCAGTTCTGCACATTACCCCAATGAAAAAATGGACTTTCCCAATATTCGTTTTTACGTAGGGAGCCTTCTAGGAATGAGACGCCATTGCTCTGTACTTCGAAGCAGTTTACAAGTATTGCGATTACAGCGCCATCTGTTAACGGTTTTTGCAACTAAATTTTGAAACTTCTGAATAATATTTTTACAGCTTAGCCCATAAACAAACCGTTTACCGCATAATTCTATTGATCTTTGTTTTTGAGATATTTAATTTTGAAATTAGGGTCTTATTCGCTGGACACCCTGTATATCTTGTTCAAATTTTCAATCGTTAATAAAATACTTATTATTCATCCAATTAAGCTCAAATAATTTTTTAAAACTTGTAGTGTATGACACTTGTGTTAATCCAGTTTTTTTTTCAAATATTAATTCATGAATTAATTTAAATTACTTAATTTTCAATAATTGAGACAGCCCTCTTCCTGATCAAGGTATTTTAAGACTGAGAGAGCCCTCTTCTTGATCAAGGCATTTTAAGTGCAAATTCAAGACGCAAGAAGAATGGGAGAAAAAAAATTCTCTTATTGACTTAATTTTTTTAAATTATATTACTTACCTATTTTTTTTATTTACTTGTATTGATGACTTTTAAGTTGTGTTTAATTATTAGTTCCTATCTATAAACACTGTTTTGATGAGGTCTATAGATGTCTATGATGGTTAGAGTTGCAGTAAAGCTAGAGATCCTATATACACAACTTCCAAGTTGTATAATATTTTAACGGAGCTTCTGACTGCAAAATAGTCAATGAAACACCATCTTCGTTTTGAAAAACCTATCCGCTGATATGCCACTCAATAGGGTGCGTAATTTTTTTTTCGTCTCTACCGCCATTTTGAATTTATAAAACCAAAACCTTCCCTGTAACCATCGGGTCGTTAAGATGAATTTATAGAGACCTCATTCATTAACATCCATCCAGCCGTTGGGATGTTTCGAGGGTATAAAGAAATCTAAATACCCAGATACGCGTGAAACACATAACCCTTCTTTTCAGTCCGGTAAAAAGAAGGAAATCAGAGAAATATAGATGATTTGTACTCACATTAAACAAAAATATTTTGTAGAACACTAAATGTGCAAGACATTAAGCTTCTAGAAACGAGCGAAATGATCTAATTCAGCTTACTTTTAGTCCGAACATCTTATATATACTTAAAAAATGAAATGCGCAGTATAAATCTTTTCCCCCCCAAAAAAGAGAAAGAAATCACTTAGCAAATTTATGTCAGTTACAAAATATTTATTTAACCCTTTATGTACTGAATTATGAAAATTTTATCTTTTAAAGTTTTTTCGTGAATTGCTTAAACTATATCAGAAGATTTACATAGTCATTTAATAAATTTTAGAAGGATTTTAGAAGAATTGAAGGATTGATTAAATTTGAATTTATGGGGATTTTGTGCAATATTTATAACCCCACTGAAATATTTTATTTTAAATATTTTTCTTAGTATTTTGTAGAATTGGGAAATGTACAAATATAATGTTCTTACAATAGAAATTTAGAAATATTTCCGAATTGAAAAATCAACCCACTCCCACCTCCAACGCCAAGAAAGCTGAAAAGATGCAAAGGCAAAAGAAATCATCCTTTAAAAAATATTTTTGTTTTGTGTAACCATTAACCCATATTGGACCGCTGTCCTATAAATAGGACAGCTAATAAAACATTTTTAAAAATAAAATTGGTAAAGATTTTCTGGATGCATTTCGTTATGACGTCTTTAAAATACATAAAAGTATAACATATAAACAAAAAAAAAACAACTAACCAATTACAATTTAATTGAAAAAAATCTATTTAAAAAATCCTTTAAAAATTGTGATCTTATAATCTAGAATTTTGCCGTTATTATTATATTTTTATTGAAGAAATCATAGAGTATTTTTGTACAACATAAATAGTATTTTTAATGTAGAATGAATGGGTTAATCTATAATCATATGAGAAGCTTTTCATATAAGAAATTTCTTTAGGCAATAAATCAATAGATTATTAGGAGAATATATTAATGTTTATATGAATGAGTAGTGAAACAATCAATGAAAGTTCAAAAGATTTATTATATATGTAAATTTGTCATCTTTAACAGCAATTATATGCCTTTATTTAGTTCAGAACAATATTTATCATTTTTAATTACTTATTTTTTTTTTTAAACTTAAGTATTCCTCTTAACGTACTGTTGGACAAAAAAATTAAAAAAAAAGATTAGCCCATAAGGTTAGTTCGGGCACTGGGCTATGATTTTACAATGTGACTCTAGAGCGTCTGACAATTCGCTTCAAAAAGCTAATGTTCATTTGAATTAAAGTCTTAATTTCTGTAAATGTGTTCAGTTAGATTCCCTCTATCAGACAGAAATGCTCAAAATTACATTTTAATATTTAAAAATATAAAAATATACATATTTCATCTTTCTTTCCTCATGGGTCCAGTTGCCCCCAAAAATGGGGTAACTGGACCAGGCGGCGTCTATGTTCCACACGCGTTTATATTTTTTCATATCGGATATCAGGTTCAATTTGAAAAAGTATAAACGCCTTAAAAAAATTTAAACCAGGCAGATCATGTAAATTATATGTCAATAAACAGCGTTGGAAGGGAAACCTTTGCTGTCAATGTGTCTAAAAAAAGGCTCTAAAAGTGAAAAAATGATATTTATTTATACCAAAAACATAAAAATTAAGTAAGTACTTATGTACTTTAGTACATGTAATAAGTATAAAAGTCACATGTGTATTTTAAGGGAAAAAATAGCAAGGTAAATCTATGAATAAACGGCTATGTAAGTACTTAAGTACTTTATCTGTATCCAGGGATCGCATTATATAGGGAAAATTTTATTGTTCCTACCAGAACCCTTAATGAGTTCCCTTCATGATCATTTTATTTAACATATTCTAAAGAAAGATGCGCTGAAGATATTATTTTCAAAATAGTGGTAGGAACAATAAAAGTTTCCCTATAGAATGCGACCCCTGTATCGTACAATTTCAAGGTTTTCCTATATCGTACAATTTCAAGGTTTGGCTATCTCGCTTTCAGGGCAAGTATTTACATTCGTAAAATGTTGAAATAATTTAATGACACCCAGTATTTACAAGATAATCTATTTGAAAATAAATAAAATTATATTTTCGCGTACTTAATAAACCTGAAATTTTCATTATATAATTCCGGTGCCAATGTGGCAATTAGGAATTAAAATTATGTGATGTCATAACGGCATCCCCGCCTCTCAAGGAGTCAAGAAATTTGGTTTGATATCACCCAATATGCTTTTTTTAAAAAATTTTATTACGTAATTTTAATAAGGTATTCTATAATTTTCTTTATTGTGAGCAAAAAACAATTGAGAAATTTACTTCCCGTTGCAAGAGAAACTCAAAAAAATTATTTATGACTATTGGGGTAACTGGATCCAGCATGGTTCAGTTACCCCGGATACATGTCCCAGTTACCGCATTCTTGAAAAATTTATGGGGTAACTGGGGCACCGGGCTTACATTTGAAACATGAGGTAAATATGTATAAATGCTTAGTAATATTAACGTAGTCAATGGACGTTGTTTTTAAAAAAAGAAACGTAAATTTTCGACAACCTATCACAGCAAAGAGAGAGTTATGACTGAGTTGACACACGTTGTTTTAGGAAGAAGAGGTTAAGGGGCATTGTTCACAAAAGCTTAAACTCAAAATACGTCAACGGTTTTTTATAAAATAGCCTATGGGCCAGTTACCTCGTGGTTCCAGTTACCTCAAATAACCTTATACTTTAATCACCGAATTCTCCACCGCAACCACCAAAGAAAAAAATTATTTGGTCATTTGATTGTAAATTGTACTCTTTAAATTTATGTTAAAGCAATAAGCTGAGTTATTATCTCCATACCGAAATTATAACAAACTTTGAAATTTTCAATTAGACATTCTTTTTTTGATATCATATTTGGATTCTTCGGCACATTTTACCTTTGGATATGGAACGGGAAATAATTCGGTTGAACCTTTGAGCTCTGGTTGGTGAATTTCTTCAAAATACCCAAATATCATATCGGCACCAGTGTTTTGCAAGCATAAGTTTCGGTTTGTTTTATACACGAAAATGTGCTCTTACTTATTTTCAAAAAAATTTGGTCGAATATTCCGGTGCCATTGTGACATTTGGGTATTAAAATAAAGTTGGAAAAAGGTCATCCACCAGAGCTCAAAGTGTTAAGAAATTTAGAAACGATGCACATTTAAAGCTTTAAACTCCTATTGATAAATTCATTATTATTAGCTGCAAAACGAACTTCAATTATTCTTATTTTTTAAGCATAACTCAAAATTTATATAAGAGAATGAGTTGATATTTTAAATTTGCATATTTATAGATTCTAAAATTCGATTTCTTTTAAAATTTGTATATGTTACAATGAATAATGTTTTAGAATAATAATTTTGTGATTTGTATATTTTTGTATTAATATTTGATATATAAAAATGTATTCTGATTTAACTAAATTTGATTATAAATCGATTTGTAGAAGCTTCAAACTTGGGAATCTAAAATATTACTTAATTCCGCCAATTAGTTTTTAAGATATATAAAAAAAACATCGTCTATTGAAACTTGTTTTGTAATTTTTACAGATGAATTTAACATTAAAATTTCAAAATTTTAAATGTGAATAATTCCTAAAATTCTGCTCCCCTCCAGTAGCCGGAAAGTTCTGCTCTCGAAGCTGGTAGGTGGGAGGTGCTGGGTTCGAACCCAATAGCGCCCGTCGGCCTAATCGCTTGGAGTTTTCCATGGTTTTCATTTAACCTTGGATTTCCTTTTTGTAAATACGGGTTAGGTTCCCATAGAAAGACCCCCACGGAGTGCACCCCCCCCACACACTTTGCCCCCATATCCCTCGTGTAGATAATTGGCCGTCATAAACAACAGAAACACCTAAAATTCTGCACCGTAAGTTTTCTGTTTTGTATAAAAATATATCCTTTATCAAAGAATCCAAATGTGAAGCAAAATTAAAAAATATATATAATAATTTCAGAGTTCGTTACAATTCCAGTATGGAAATGGAATGGACACCGTAAGTTAATTTTTTTAACCTAAATTGAAAGAAGACATAATTTTCAGTCAAATAGCTACTATTTCCGCTTTTATCTTGGACAGTGGTTTCCATTCTTTTATTTCTACTGTATCACTTGCTAATTTAAGTAATGAGTAGAGTACTCCTTCTCTCATAAACCCACCTGAACTTAAGATTACAAGAAAAAAAGTAATACTATAATTAAATAATCAAACAACTCAAATTAACACTTTAAGATTTAGGCCCGAGTGTCACTCGGGTTTCCGTTTTTGGTGAAGCAAACTAAGCCCGAGAGTCTCTCGGGGTCAACTTTTAACATTCTGAGCTATAAAAATACCTACTATATACGTTTGCTATCTTTTCATATATTATCTATACAAACCTTTAATTTTTAAGAAAAATATGTGGCAGCACTAAACAGAAATAATTATATGAAAATATCTAGAATCAGAGCTTAAGTCGAACTTATTGAGAACATTGTGGTGTTTTAAAATGTAGTACAGAAACGAAAATTTTACTAAATAATGTTTATATACAAATAAAACCTATTTTCAGATATTTGTACAACATTTCGGTAAGTTTCCATTCAAGTCTATGTAAAATTTTATGTTAAAAAAGGATGTTTTATTATGCAGAACTTTTAAAAAATATATAAAACATGCTTTATTAAATAATTTGTCATTAAATATGAATTTTTTGTACATTTAAATAGTTCCTTGATTATCAATAAGAACAATTTGAAGTTTATAGTAAAAAAAAAAAAATATTATAATACATATCGTCTAAAGTATTTTTAAAAAAATCGTGACAAGTACCAAATACCCTCAGTACAGAGGGAGATATGCAGTTGAAATAACTCAGACCTCACAGTGTTAACTTAACGACATTTACAGACTTTGATTTTGATATTGCATTTTACAATCTACTTTAATTTTTTATAATTGCAGCCTAAGATAAAACAAATAAAATACCATTAAAAGAATTTGAAGTCAGGGTGAAAATTCACAAAAATATTCATCCTGATATTCATATGATTTAATGTGGTTTTGTATAAATACAATGCGATATTGGATCTGAGATTTTAAAATTAAGTTGAAATACGATACATATAATCTCAGTGGGAGCTGCGTCAAACCTATTGAGATATTTATTTTATATGAACATGAAGAAGCTGTTCTTTTTTGGCCAAAGTCATTAACTATTTCTGATACGCTTATTTTTCAGTTAATTAATGACATTTAACCTTTTAGAATCAGTTTACGAAGGATAAGCCAAAATATCAATCAATATTACTTTTTCAAGAAAACTGTCTTTGAGTTATAGCCTTTTGATTTCAATTATAATAATTAAAATAATAAAACTTTGTATAAATCGCCATAAAATCGAAACAATACATAGGAGGCGTTTCGAACTGTGAAATACAACCCCATCATCAGCACTGTAAACATGTATCCGTAAAGGGACAAGGTCACAGTCGCAAATGAACAGGAAGGGGAAAGAAGAGAGCTTACAAAGTGTGCGACAGGTGGCACTAGCTGTAAGTTAAACATCAAATACAGAGGAGTACATGAAGAAATGGAAAATGTTACCAGAAAGGTATAAAAAATTAACAAAAAAGAAAAGGGAAAAGGAAATAAAAGAAATAAACAAATTTAACCCGGTGGAAGGCGCGCACTCATTAGCACACATTTGGTCGCGTGGGGTTCCTGTATAACCCCACCGAAAAACTTAAGTTTAATGCAATTTACGCATGTAAATTTATTCAAACATATATAAAAAATGTATAAAATATATTTTTAAGATATAAGTTTCAATTTCAGAATATATTTAAATAAATATCTGCACTAATAATTCTTAAAAAAAAAAAAAAAAAAAAAAAAAACTTACTCATTTTCAAAAAAAATTACATACCTTTATTGGACTTTACATACATTTGTCACAGACGTAATTAGAGTGATCCTTGCAAGTAAATTGTTCACATTTAATACAACTAATTGTGGTTTTTTTGTCCTTAGCTCGAGGACAAACTGCACATCGTCCTTTATGAAGCTTTATTCTCTTTGGCAAGTTATTATCAGGATCATCATTACTTTCTGTTGAGGGCAAATCAGATTTAATTTTTTCTCGTAATTCCTTGGGCAACATTGACATAGTTGATATTTTCATAATTTGTTGGTTAACTAGAGACAATGCCAATGTTTTCAAGAACATTCGCCTACTTTTGTACTGCAGAGGAGCATTTTTGGTGGACATAAGTGCAACTCGCGCATTTATAGCTGCCACATTCAACACACAATAGAAAACAACCATCGGCCACCTATTTGTTTTCCTCGCAGTAGAATAAAGTGTAGATATTTCATCAACAGTATCCACTCCTCCCTTTGTTTCATTGTAAAATTGTATTATTTCCGGCTTCTTTTTCTCAGAGTTTTCATCTATCGTGTTATCATGATGCATTGTAGACAACAAAACTACACATTTCGATTTCTTCGGAACATAAGACACTAATGTTACGTCCTTTTGGAATCCAAATATAGATGAAAAAACTTCCCTTGTTTTTGCTTCTAAAAATTCAACAGGAATCACAGCTTTATTTTTCTTCAAAGTTCCCACGATAGTTAGTTTCTTTGATAGAAGCTCTTTTGCTAATGGATAGCTTGTGTACCAGTTGTCCATTGTCACGTTCCTTGCGGATCCAAATAACGGGGTGCAGAGTCGTTTTACAATTGCAGATGGTGAATTGTCGACTTTGAACGGACCTTCTGGTTGTTGTCCGGCATAAATTTCCATATTATATGTATAAAATGTCCTCGCATCGACTAAGGCGAATATTTTAATTCGATATCTTGCCGGTTTTTTCGGCATGTACTGCCGAAATCCACAACGACCTCGAAACTTTTCTAACTTCTCGTCTATAGTGACATATTCACTAACTGAATATATCTCTTGACACTTTTTATTGAATGCACTGAAAAAATCTCTCACTGCTGCCAGTTTATCTAATTGACGTCGATCTTCACGGTCTTTTATATTATCAAATCTCAAGCATCTGAGAAGAAATGTGAACCGCTTGTAAGACATTGTTTTTCGAAGCAATTCAATTCCAGTTCCATCGGCGCTCCACAAATCCTTTGCATTAGTATGGGATGATTTGTGTAGCCCGCATAAATATAAGAGACCAAATAGCGCTCTCATCTCCACTTCATCCGTATTTCTAGCATCACGACTTCGTTGGAAATTTGCAGATATTTTATCAATAAAAATATTAGTGCAATCCACGATATTTTTTATAACGTTGGAATCAAAAAAGAGTTCCCAACTTTCAACAGGTTCCGTAATACCTGATGCAACTGATTTTAGTCCAGGTAGATGAATAATGATGTTGCAGGAGCTAGTTCTCACTTTTGCATTCGGTTTATCTTTTTTCCAGACTGTTTTATCTTTTCCTACGTAAATGTCATTTTCTTGATCGGATTCACCGCTTATATTGGCAGCTTCAAATTCACTGTCACTGTCGTGACTACTATAAATTTCATAATCAATTTCATCTTCACTAGCAGAGTCTATTTCTTCATCTGAAGTTTCAACAGTATCCAGCAGCCCTCTCAATCTCTCCATTTCTTTCTCATATTCCGTCAATTTTCGTTTAGCTGCCATTTTCGAAAAGAACAAAAAATCAAGCGTCCACTATCTATGCGAGCAGAAAACTAATGAGAGGGAATTGCTGTAAAATGCGGTCGCGCGGGGTTGCTAGGTTACCCCAGTGGCAGGTGGCTTTCCAGGAAATGATTGCTTCTCCCTAACAAAAGAAAAACACCTGCTGATGGCAGGTGCTATTGAAAGAAAACATTTTAAAAGTTAGCTACTGAAGGGATGAATAATGACGGACTAATACGAATTCCAGAATAGAAGTTTTTATGAGACTGGGGTGACTCAGGTACCCCGCGCGCCTTCCACCGGGTTAAAATAAAATAAAGAAGTAAAATTCAAAAATAAATAAATAATAATAAATAAATAAATACATAATAAATAATTAATAGTAGTAAAAGAGAGTGAGAGAAACAAAAAAATAAGATTAAAAAATAATAATTTTTTTTACTAAAAGAATGATAAAAGACAAGAAAAGAATGAAAAGAATTGCAAATGTAATTTCCAAGTTGAAGACAGAACAGTAGATGATGAAAGATCATTGACAAGTTTATCAAAATTTTAAAAGATGAAATAAGCTTCATGAAAATCCAAATGGGTGGGAGAGACAGGAAAAGAAATAATTCTGACCATGCAGAAATTGAAACAGTGACTGGTAGACAAACAATGAGAGGCAAGCGAAGATTTAGAGATTTCTCGATTTCATGTATACCTCTGGTGCTCGCTTAGTCTGAACTTTAATGCTCTCTTAGTTTGACCCATTTATACTAAATTACATTGATATCACCCTTTTATTTTAAGTGTTTCCGCTATAACCAATATTATTTTCGCATACCAATAGCCGGTCCTTCATGTATCCCTAGGGGAAAGCGTACTCCAAACTAGGACAAAGTCGTGATTAAAATATATGAGGCGATCTCTTTTTGTTTGGTTGACTATACGTTTGAGAGCCATAATATGCTTATCTAATTGAATACGTAAATACGTCTAGTAACAATACGATTAATTAGAAAATATCAGATCGACTTTTTATGGGTTTATGTTAAACCCTTTGAGACAAGCGTCAACGTGACCCATAAATGCTCAGAATCTTTGATTATTTCTTCCAGTAGTTTTTTATTTCGAATTTTGCCTCGTTTAATCACAGCATTTCTGTGATTAAATTAGGCAAAAATTCCTAATTTGAAAAACCGGGGGGTAAAAAATTACAAGTTCCGAGTTGATAAGTTTTTGGCTTCCTCCAGTAACTTCCATATCGAAAGTTATCTGTGATATATTTGTTATTGTTGTTTGAAAAAGTTTAATTTATTTTCTTATATATTTTTAAATTTTATTGTTCGACTTTTTCTTGATAAAATAAACAAGTCGGAAATGTACGTAAAACGTGGCAAATGAGCTGTGTTAGTAATATAACTAGTTTTATAAATAATCAGATCTTGGTGCAACAACTGTTCTCCGGTTATGCAAAAATGAATGAATACAAAAGTTATTACGATTATGTATATTAATTTCAGTAATACGGAAATAATATGACCCCATCTTAAATGGGACGTAATCACTGTGGCAGAATCATTACCTATCATGGGATATCATTGAATTAATGACGTATGATAGGATTTATTGGAATGGAGAAAACATTTATTAATATCTTTCTAAGTTGTGATTCGATTTTCATAAAATTTGAAATGACTGGACAAAATTCTACAATGATTATATAAATTAAATTTCAAATCATTCGGTTGGATAGTTTTTGCGCTGTTATTTGCGGACAAGCGGATAGTTAGACTAACGGACGGACGATCTGAGGGATGCCAGTTTGATCTCCACTTTTATTTCGATTTCATACCGGAAATCTCTAAAGAAGAATTTTTACTTTAAATATGGACAAAATTTGTGTAATTAAATAAACCAGAAAATACTGTTCGTAATTCCTGGTACGAATTCGTAATTTCTGATTTAAAATGGAGACCAAACTTTCAACCCTGTACCAGACGACAACTATAGCAGGGCTCCCAAATGGTCCGCCAACTGAATACCAATACTATTTTAGAAAATTTTTCTTTTTAGATTTTTCTTACAAACCACCCCGGAATCACCTTTGAAAGTTAATTCTAGCGCAAACCTACCGTAAAATTGTCTGTTAAAATTTATTGGTATTCAGTTGGAGAACCATTTGGGAGCCCTGCTTTGGTGCTAACGTATTTATTAATTACGAACGCACCCTAAAATGAATAAACAAATAGCAGTTAATATTTGTGAAAGGCTGTAAACACATTACAAACATATTAATTAAATTTATTAAAATACCAAATCAATTAAGCGATATAAAATGCGTAATGCATTCAGCTAATTAAATCTATAACTACCGCTTTCAGTATTACGGATAATTATAACTTATCGTTTGACCTTGTAACCATAGCTTTTAGTGATTTACATCGGCTCCTAAAACGATTTTCTAAAATCAAAAGCGACCACAGGAGATACTTCCGATTTTAACATACTAAAATGCAATAAATTATTATTACTAATAATTATGGATGTTTTGAGAGAAAAAAAACACGTTTTTCTTCCAAATTTAATAACTTTCTGTTATTACATATAAAAAAATTCGAGTGCAGTTATATATATATATATTTTATTTGGAACACTAATTTCATTAATTGAATTTCTGAATTATTGTGTTATCGTCTAATAATAGTGCCATATGTATCAAAGTATTACATTCGTAATTTTTTTTTTCTTTGAATGCGCCTTTCAGAACCCTAATAATCTTATCTAATAATATCTAGCAGTATCACTGCTAACTTACTATTAGTTGGAATATGTCATCTATAACTTTTATGGGTTTATGTTGACAGGTTAATTGTTTTTCATAAGTAACATCAGCATTTCCATATCAGAAAAGATTACATGAGTTTGCACGTGTAGCCTCAAAGAAAGGTTCTTATGGATATACGGATACATTTTATTAGTTATCTTTGGAACGGTAAAATAAATTTACAAAAAGAAATTATTTATATTTACACAGATTTAACATACCTACCAACCTACCAATATTTTTTCATAAGTTTGGGGTGAATTTGAACAAGGTTAAACTCGTTTTAAATTTTATCATTTTGTTTGATTTTTTAAAAATAAAATCAATTAAATGCCGCTTAGAATCATGTAATTAAATCAATAAAATTAACAAAAATAAATTATCTGGTACAAAACCTGTTTAATGAGCATCAAATAATATCACATTTTAAGAAAGAATAATTGGTGGTTGGCAGGTATTGATTTAATCAGACAAACTTCTATAAATAAGCATTTTTTTACTGTATTTTTACGTACTACCGACGTTATGTTTCTGTTAAATTGTTTAAACAGTAGAAGCTCCTGAACTTTTTTCGTAAATGGACTTTTAAGTAGTTCTATGCATCCGTAAATATCTTTTAATGTACGGATTTAATATAAAATATCTTACAACATAAAATAAATGTGGTCAACATGATAAAATGCATTATCAAAAAGAGACTCATCGTTTCCCGTTGATAGCATGCTAAAAGAATTTTTTTTTTTTTTTAAGACAATAAACATAAAATTGGAACTATTCACTGAAATGAATTACCTTACAAATAGGTTATAATAAAAGTAGTATGCGCAACTAATTAAATGTATGTATGCCATTTTTAATATTTCAAATTATCAGATCTTATCTTGCAATTTGTCAACTATATTTTTTAGGTTCGTTCGTAATTATAATAATATGTAGAATTTATAGTCATCGTCTGCTCCGTCCGTTTGTCTGTCTGTCCACCTATAACAGCGCAAAATCTACACAACCGAATGGTTTGAAATTTAATATCTATAATCGTAGCGGATTGTTGTCCAGTCATTTCAAATTTTATTAAAATCGAATCAAGACTTAAAAAGATATTAATAAAAGTTTTCTTCATCCTATTAAATCATATCATAAATAATTAATTCAACGATATCCCATAGTAGGTAATGATTCTAGGTTGCCATGGTGATTACTTCCTATTTAAGATGGAGTCATATTATTTCCGTACTATTGAATTTAATATATATAATCGTAATAAATTTTATATTCACTCATTTTTGCATAAGAGTGCAGCAGCTATATGCACCAAGATTTGAAAAATTAGTTATAGTACCAACGTACCTCATTTGCCACGTTTGGAGTACAGCTTCCGACTTGTAAAGAACTGACGACGTTACCAACTTTGCCACATTATTAGGTTTTTAAAAATACGAAATGGTACCCGTCGATTTTCGACGAAAGAAAATGTTTGCAAAGGAACTGTTGCGTCAAATTTATAATACATCGACAGCACTAATTACAATAAAAAATCCATCTGACACTTGTTAGTTTAACTCTTCAAAGACATATTTTAACCTAAGATTAACAAAATACTTGTTTCATAAACTTCAACTGTTAAAATTATTGAAAAATCAAACTTTATTCGGTACTACTTCGTTATCCCGTCGACCAAAAATCTATCGCCAAAATATAAGATTAAATGCCAATAATGGTTGAGCGTAAATGTCACATTCACTTGACTTTAAGCAAGTTACACGTGTTTACGTCATCAAGCGATTTTTATTTCGACGTTTTATCTATA
The DNA here is from genome assembly GCA_963932465.1 of Maratus speciosus. Lineage (NCBI taxonomy): Eukaryota > Metazoa > Arthropoda > Arachnida > Araneae > Salticidae > Maratus > Maratus speciosus. The sequence goes on from OZ010786.1 coordinate 438,778,225, forward strand.
TTTTGCTAATGTTATACTAATGTATTTGTTCTTTCGTTATTTAAAATAAAAATTATGTCAGTTTACATAATTTGGCGAGTGGTTAGGCGATTTATATAATTTGGCGCAATTTGTCGACGGGATAACTAAGTAGTAACCTTTATTCACATGCGTAATCAGTAACATATAATCAAGATCAAGGCCTCCTGTATGATAAGGGAGTCTTGATCAAGGTAAGTAATTTTGATTAAGTTATCAATTGATGCTTGATATTACGGAATGAAAAATCAGCAAAAATAATTTCATCTTGACAAAGTCATGGAATTCCCCCCCCCCCTCCCTTTAAATCTAAACCGAATCAATCACTTTCCTCGTTTCACATCCATATTAACCATTTAAAAAAATTTTAACGCACAATAGGTTAGTAATAAATATATTTTTAAGCTTGAAGTCACGTTCGTCAACTATTACAGCTTTCCATGTTACAATTCCCACTCGTAATATGAGGTCTTAGTATAATCTCTGTACCTGCGCGTAAAAATTTCAGAAATTTATAACTTTTAGACGTATTCGAGGGGAAATATCTCGCTTTATCAAATAAAATTATCGTTTTCTGTTAAATATGACGGCATTTTGAGTTGCTGAAATATTTTGCCTATTATCTTCAAACTCAATATCAGCAAAATGAAAAAATGGTGAAATATAACAGCAACATCAGGGAAATTGTGTCTTTTTTTAAAGCGTAACGTCATTTTCTGTTCAAATTTTTTAAAAAGATATTTTTAATTGTTATGAGACAATGGCATCAGTAAGAATATAATCAACTAGCTGAGTACCCGCGCTTCGCTACAGTAAATTCTCTCTTTCATAACTTCCCATTTTGGTCGATTGCCTGTCTTTTTTTTCTTTCTTAATCAGTAATTCTAATTTTGCACCCTTTTTTATTTAAATCAACCTAGTTTTTATATGTAATGATGGAATTTTGCAATCATTAGTTGATTTTTAACTCACTTCCTGGTATGTTAGAATTATAAACATTACGATTACATGTGCGTTTATAGGTCCATAATGACAATGCGACAATTTAATATTATAGAAAATTAATTATAAATTAATACATTAATTTTAAGTTATTTTACTGTTAGCCTGCCTCAGGTGATAACTCACCAAATATTATATCTACCTCGTAAAATTTTATACGAGTTGAAACAACAGTACATTTAATTATGCCCCAATAAACACCTGTCAAAATATGCCAAATAACTAAAACTGCAAGATTGAAATATTTTAAAAAAGCAAAAATGCTGAAAATAAATAGAAAAAAAATGAAGAATGTAATATTTAAAAAAATATATATTATTTATCAACTATTAATTAATTTAGGATTATATGCTGAATAATCCATTTATAAATCCTAAAAAAGATTAAATAATGTTACATTATTGCTTTTCTGTTGTTCTAACATTAAAAAGAAAGAGAGTAAAAATTATATATCATTTAATAAATTAATTTGCTTGCGTTTTTTACCAAACATCAGAAAAAGCTGTGAATTAACCATAATCGAGTTTTCTGCCCACGCCAGATTAATGTACCGTAACGGAATTACAAAAAATGAATTTCGGTCCAAAAATTAGGATAGCGCCCGTCGGCGCAACCGTTTCGGAGTTTTCATGGTTTTCTTCGAAACCTTGGATTTTCATGCGTAAATACGGGTTAGGTTCCCTTAGAAAGACCCCCACGGAGGGCACTCCCCCTTGGACCTATATCCCTCGCGTTGATAATCGGCCGTCAATAATCAACCAACCAACCAACCAAAAAATATGTGTGATTTTAATAAAAACATTGAATAGTTATAGTAACAGTTTTAAAACAACCATTGTTTTCTTATTATTTTGACTTTTATGTTTATCTCTTTTTGTATCTTAATCATTTTCTCTTTTTATTTTTCTTATCCAGTAATCCTTGGTAGGGAAATTATTGTGATGGGGAAAAAAATACAATATGGACATTGTACTTTTCTTGGTGTTTTGGGATCCCTGAACCCAGAAAGAACAATTTTGATTATTTCTCAGAAATACTTTTCCAGATATTTAATATTTTAAGGTATGAAGGAAGAAAGGGAAGATAGGGGAAGCTGTAGGAGATAAAGGCTAATACTGAATGTTTTATGCAATATTCAAAATATTATTCAACAACTATTTGTCAACATATTTATTTAAACATTAGTGAAGTTTTATATATATATAACTCCTACCCGTGCTTCATTACGGATATGACTTTCTATTTCTCTGACATAAATTATATGTAAAAATACATTCTCTTCCCTGATTCATTACTCAGACTAAATATTTAGAACCTCCTTGAAAACGACATTCTTGGTTTTTCTTATGAGCCATGGTGCACTGATCCCATACGATAAGTTTTGCTTCTCGAAGAACCCGAGCCATATCATTCTGCTTAGATATGTTGCAAAGTGCAGACTCAGAATGATTTAGATTGAGAGGTAACTTGAAGGTTGAGTGTGCAGTCTTGCCTCCGTCGATCAAGGTAGGTGCAATACCCGAGGAAGCAACAGAGACGGTAATCTTCCTTCCACTCCTAATCGTGGCCAGCAACAGGTTAATCAAGAACGTTTTCCCAGTGCCAGCAGGGGCATCAAGAAAGAACAACTGCCCAGATTCAGAAACAATACTGAGCATTATTTCATCGTAAGCTTTCCTCTGTTCTTGATTTAATTTTGGAACATTTACAGCAACTGCTTCGGCCAGCTTAACGGTATCGTAAGAGAGTTCCCTCAAGTATTGATGGCTGTCGACAATACCTCCTTTCTTTCCTGAAGGTGATGGAAGTCCGAAATCTAGGAGCGGTTTATTAGACACAGATATCACAATATGCTCAAGAAGGATAAAGCATCTGTTGTAAACGATGTCGATGACTAATTGGATATGTCCGTACTCTCTCTGCATTTTCCATCTGATATCTTCTGCAAGACTGTCACTGTATTTCTCCCATAATTTTGGAGGGTCACCAACTTGGCAGAAAACCAACATGATAGCAAACAGCTCACGGATTTTCTTAGGAGAGTCAGAAATTGAGGCTTCTTCCAGAGTGCGTTCCCAGTGAGCATCGTCTTCTAGCAAGCCTAGTTCTCTGCATGCGGCCTGAAATGTTGGGTGGATAACACCTCCCACAGTTTTTAGGGCAGTAAATGATATGGGGCCACGGATCTCGTGCAAGAGGAGGCGTACGTAGTAGCACTCAGTATTGCTAGGGTGGACAGTGTTCCCTTGTTTTCTCATGTAGAATTTCTTGTTTTTCCATACATAGTAAGTTGGAACTTCGCAATATAATAGTGTCCTTGCAAAGCTCAAAATAGGCCAGAAGGGTTGTTGTCGGAGGGTTATTGATCCTATCAACGACATTGGCCTCAGTAAAGTAAATTCTTTGGCCGTTTTCAAGATGTATGGCAAAGTGCATAATAGAAAGAAACCTTTCGTGAATAGGAAAACAAAAAATACGCCAGGCTGCCTCAGAGCTGCTGATGTATGGTCCTGTCTCGTACCTCGTCACTTCGTCCAGATTTTCAACGGTGAATGCTGCCTGATCGGATCCCTTGTTAACATAGTTGCAGATATATTTTATAGATTTTACTGAATTGCAATATTCCACATTTATATGCGCCGAGAAAGTGCGTGACGGGACGGGGTTGTATGGAACCACCCACCGATTATCAATATCTACTCCGCCGATATTGGCAGTGAACCCACCATCCACCGGAGACCGCCTGCGATATTGAGGATAGCCATCTTCTCCGGTTTGAGTTTCTTTCAAAAAGGATCTGGGATATTCCTTTGTGCACACATCATCCACCATGCAGGGCGATTTCCAGTTTAGAGGTCCACAGGGACCATGAATCATTGTTGTCTTGATGATATCTTGGAGGATTCGGTCTTGGTCGGGATCAGGCACCTCAACATTTATGACTTTATCGATTGACTCTGATTTTATTTTATCTTCTAACCACAAGAGAATATGAACATGCTGAAGTCCTCGTTTCTGCCACTCGATGGAATACATGTGACACCTTGTTCGACCGAAAATGTTATCTTTAGTTAGAATTTTCATCATATGTTTTAATTTAAGATTGAAAATCCTCACTACTATGTCATGCCTATCTTGATATTTTTGACCTTGTTTCAAAAGCACTAAGATTTCTGGATTTAGGATTACATGTAAATGTAATAAACAAATCTGGTCGGCCGAAATGGCGTACATACGTCATTGCGTCTTGAGTTCGTTCATGCATATAGCGGGGTCCTCCAGTGAAATAGGACGGCAAAACAACCATCTTTCCGAGACCTGATAACATGATGTCAGTTCTTGTCATGGCGTCCTTCAGGTGTAGTATATATTCCTCACATCTCAGCTATTTCTGGTTATGACGAATATAATTGAGTCTCTCTGTTTCAATTTTCGCAAACATATCAACCAGAAATTGATTGAGAAGGCTGCGGAAAAGCAATAGATAGCATTCTTCACCATCATGCTCCATTATCCTGTAGCTGTAAAAATCAGCAGCGGACACTATCTTATAAAGAGGAGTTTCGCTCTTCACGTCGCGTTGTGGTATACTTATAACGTAACCAACTTTTCCATGACAAAATATTAGAGGATATTGGAGAGTGTCATAGGCACGGTGGGTTTCATTAATTCGTAACAATCTCTTGTCTCTACTCTTTAAAACAATATCTCTTTTCTCAAATTCCTGACCGACGATGAGAATAGCCACTTCTCTAGTTGTCGGAGCGTTGAATCGACCTTGATGCTCTCCTGAAGGTTTCCGATAGGCGTTAATCACCACTTGGTAGTCCTGCTGTCCTTTAGGAATAGAATCAATAGCAGCTTTAAAATCAAGTATATATCTGTTGTGTTCATGCAGCAAGTGTTGCAGTTGTTTAACCAGTTCGGGTTCAATGCCAGGGTAGATTCCACATCGAATATCCATCTCATTGTCATCGTCACCAGCAAAGTATATCTGGAGAAATGAAGGCTTCTGCTGGGGCCCCGCAATGAGACTCCCTATCCTGTGGTAGACTTGCCCTTGCACTTTAAATGTAGGCATGAAAATGCCCTCCTTTACTTCTCTTGCTCCAAAAGACGTCATTTGGAAGACACCGTTGTACTTTCGGACAGCAGAAAGAAAGTGTTCGTATTGTGGGTGCTGATCGGTCAAGAGGCTATGTAAGGGTTCAGGGTAAGGCTCCAGAGCAGAGAGCTGGACTTTACCGCCACTGCAACACATCCCTGGAGTTTCATCTTGCCACTTCAAGGCACGGCACGAGGTACAGGGTAACCGAGGCCCAAGATCAACAGCTTTATCCCTGGAATAATCAATCAAAGGATCATATTTAAAACCAGACAAATACTTAATAGCCCAAGGCAATAGTCTGACATGCGATTTGTTTTCATATTTTTCTGTAGCTGCCTGATGAATGCGTAAATTAGAGGAATCATTTTTTACTGTTTTGCTATTGACTTCGGGATGACTCTCTCTATATTCTTTTTTAGTTAATTTCTTTAACTCATGGTTGTTTTTTGCATGTTTTAAAACAGCATCTCTTACTTATTTTTTACTGATTTTATCTGTAAATATTTTTCTGCGTTTTATACTTCTTTTAAATTTAATTGGCATTGCAGTGGCAGGATAGGTTTTGTCCAAAATGTACAGGCCAGTGTGAGCAGTAAGTTGGGATTGTGACAATATGCAAGAGAAATTCTGGCCGCAAACCATTGGCTCACTGGTCGTCGGCGATTTTTGGATATTACCAAGTTTAGTTGATAGTTTAATATTATCAGTGCTTGTTGTTTCACCCAATGGAATAAGAACATCAAAGTGCCCTTCATTAAAATCCCCTGTGAATAGGATTCTTTTGATTCCATGCACTGCCTCTCCAAAGATAGCAAGAAGGGTGCCACCTTGAAATACCTGAAACTCATAAGGATACATCTCCCTTGCAGCCTTGATTTCGCAAATAGTTCCGTATGTATAACGTTTAGACATTTCGTTGAGGTATCCACGTTTAGAACTATAAGGAGCCCCAGAGCGTTGTTGAGTGAACGGTTTGAATCTCCGCCAATTATTGGAAACGTGACGCACAATGTCTGCCCGAATTTTATTAGCCATTGAGACGTTACCGTGCACCAGATAAGACACGGAGGAGAACAGGCAATTTCCGTCACCAAGGGTGCTTACAATCCGGCAAGGGATTCCATTAACCACTTCACCGGCTGCCCCGAGATAACTCGAGGGTAAAAGCACTGTTTCCCCATACCCTTCGCCGGTGAAGTGGTTAATTACAACAACTTCATTCATTATGATAGTTTCTTTCAAATCAATGGAATTAAATATTGCAAGAATAACATATTAGCACTTTTATATACACTTAAAGGTAAAAAAAAATGAAATTACTTATATAATGTGCGATACTTCAGAAACTGCTCATGTGATGTGCTAATTCTCCGTAGCAATGAAACCGTAGCATATTTAAACTATTACTATTACTATAATTTAAATAACATTTAGTAATTTAATATCACAAAACTTTCATTGATATTTTGCCAGCGAACACAATAAAACTCTTTTTTTACAACAAATTATCCTGTTGCCAGATGCATAATACTTTTTCTGTGGCCGATAATATTCCGATTATTTATATTTACAAAGTAAATTCTTCTGATTTTTATATTTCTTGAGGTATTGCACATTTTTAAATTAGATACCAGAATTTCTAAGATTACAATTGTTAATTTCTTAAAATATATACGTTACTATAGCAATGGACAGTCCGTGCGGAAAAACTGCTTACGGGTGCGCATTTCGTCATACTATATTATAACCATGAAAGAAAATCCTTATTATTTTATCGACTTCATTAATTTCTTCCGTTGCATGCCTATAATACATGCCTAAATACACACATTTAAAATGTGTCTTTAAATAAATTCATTTTAAATGGTGAAAAGAAAAAAAAAATAAGAAAAAACACCTTAAACCAAAAAAATTTATTTCAACATCAAAGAGTGTTTTGTAATTTACACACGCGCAATATAAAAACTGCTATTGGCTATAAAATGAAATAAAACATTTGAAAAAAAAAATGGTCATAAAAATATGAGCATTTTAAAAATATAACTTTTGAAAATTAGACTTCACCCACCAGTTTTTTAAATCAATAAAAATAAGTACTTAAAATAACAGAACAAATTAATATTTTGCAACTAATGAAATATAGTCAATTTAAACTACAGTCTTGAAATTGTAAATGTCTTTTAGTACTTCTGCAGCGTGGCGTACGTAATACCGATGTCTTACATTGCAGTAAATATTTCATTCTTTGAATGAAGACATTTATGGTTCTTCGAGCAAAAGATTTTTATATCTATAATTCCTAACTTTTGAAATAATTTTATTGTAGCTTTCTCATCATCAGATAACTGCCAAATGGTAAAATCTATGTCACTATCAGTAATAAATGTAAGTTATAATTAAGAAAAAATAACAAAATTAAATGTTTTGCCAGATTACGATGGAATAATTCTCATAAAAAATATTCACGCTCAATAATTAGCAAAGGTTAATGCTTGGCATGGTTTGTAATAAAAATCGTTTGCACGATTAGGGTTGAAATAAATGGCGCGATATCATACATTTTCGCATGGTGTTCGTAGAAGTAAAAAGTACCACAGATTTATTTATTTTTTAAATTTAGTTTTAGTTTTTGAGGCGTTTGTAATATTTTTCCTAACTGACATAATTGTTTTAATTATTTAACCAAAAGAATTGATTAAAAAATTATTCAATTTGAATTTCTTCTCTTGCTATAGTAACAGAATGAAGAGAATGAGTTTTTAGAAATTATTACTTGAAAATTTGAGCTTTTGGCGCCAAAGATAGCGCCAAATTAGAAAAATATCAAATATCTCTCGAACTATTGGACTTAAAAGAATTTAGTTAGTACCATTCGATTCAGCATACAAAAATACACCAAAATATGTTATCAGTTAAAAAATAACTATAAAATCAGATTTTTAAGGAATTTTTTTAAAGTTCGTTCTCTTTTTTACCCCCCTTAGGGGTGGAATTTTAGAAAATCCTTTCTTAGCGGCACTCGATGCCATAAGAACTATTTTTACCCCAATTTTCAAAATATTAGGTTCAGTAGTTTTGGCTGCGCGTTGATTAATACGAAATTCAGACTTTCTTTTATATATATATATATATATAATATAAAGATAACCAAACCACTTTTAATAGAAATGAAATACTTCAGTTGCCACGATTAGAAAATTGGTATTAAAAACCATAAAAAAAATTAACATCTCAAAAATAAATTGAGATACAGCTTTCAAACAAACTGCATTTCAAAGTGCATTTTTTTCTGCATACGACGGTGTAAACATTTAAAATGTGGGATGTTTAGAAGTTAAAAAATTTGCAGTAGCGAAAATTGCAAAACCAAAATTTCATTTCAAGTTTCAAAGTGTTGCCATCGCAGAATGACGTATGCGTTACGCACAGATATGTTTGTCCTTTATAATATTGAAAGTTGACAATTGCAGGTTAAAAGTGGCATAAGATGTTCCTGATTGTAATTTTATTAAAAATTACTTAGCAGTTTTGACCGTGTGATATACGGGAAAGTAGAGTTTGATTGATCCATTACTTAAAGCTTTTGGATACCACTAGTTTTTAACTAAAATATTTGCTTTATTTAATGACAGATTTTTTAAAATTTAATAACCAGAATATTTTAGTTAAAAAAAAAGTGGTATTTCGCCCATATTTCAGACTTATATTCTTGTTGCTACCAAGGATTGTATCTCCACTTAGTAAATGAAAAATTTTGTATGTGACAAGGATGCGGTGCAAAGGTCCCAGGCTCCTCCTGAAACAGTCAGAAGTGTAGTTTATCTTGTCAACAATAAAGAAACTTTTAAGTTGTTATACCATATTCGTTTGACGTATCCTGATGGCTTATGCAAATTAGATATTTAAAAGAATAACTCTTTCAAGTTTAGTAATTTTTCATTATAACATATTTGAATATATTCATCTTTAGGAGCAACTATATATATTACTTTTTAGTTTGAAACCTTATTTCCAGGGTTCGCACTCTGTTAAGCCACGCCCCATTTTGTAAGGACTCTGCCACCAGTATTATTATAATGATCATTTTCTTCAGAATTCATTAGCTAGAAGATAGTTTTATGCGATTACTGGTGATAGCGTCCTTACAAAATGAAGGCTTAATAGCGTGCGAACCCTGATTTCCCATTAATTGTATTTCAGAATTACTATTTTACAACAAAATGCTCACGAGTTTCAAAACGTTTCATTAATTGAAATTAAATCTTTTAATGCACCCATGAGAACCATAACAGACACATATAATTAGATTTGAAAACACAAATTCTAACGTTTCTATTAATTAGAAATGATCAGCTATCGTTTACAGGGGTTTATGATGATAAGCTAATTGGTTTTCACTGAAAAGGTGATACTTACATATCGAAAAATACCACGCGTTGTGATTGTAATTGTAGTCTTTAAAAGTGAAATTCATTAGCTTATTTTCTAGATAAATACCGATATATATTATTAGTTGCCTTTTACTTGTTAAAATAAAAATAAAATAAATCAAAATCAGTTTTTTAGATCTGCTTTAATCACACATATTTCTATAAATGAAAACCATCTTAAGCTGTCTTTTAAAAAAAAGTAAAAAGAAAAAAATATGAAAAGCTATAAACACATTAAGGAAATTAATTGAATTGATATAGTTACAAAATCAGTCAAGGGATATGAAAAAACCGTATTACTCTCAACGAATTGAATTGAATCTAGAAATACAGCTTTGAATATTACGGATAATTGAAAGTTATCTTTTGAACTTGTCGGTTACATCTTTTAAGAATCAACATTGACACATTATTAGGTTTAAAAATATAACATTGACAAATGAAAATTGAAGCTGACACGACATTTTTCTAATTATAATGTACTAAAAATAAACCACATTCTCTGGACATTTCCTGATGCCTTAAGCAAAAGAAAGTCCCTTTTTTATTATGATTTATTGGAAAATATTCATTTTTAAATACAGTTATATAATTGTTTTAGTTTAAAACATTATTTCTTATTAACTGCATTTCTTAATTATTATCTTATATTTTAATGCTTCTGACATGTATATCAAAACCTTTAATTCCTGAAAATTGTTTCTTTCATCGCACCCCTGAGAACGATAATAAACTCATCTAATTAGATCTGGAAATACATCTTCTAACATTACGGTTAATTGGGACTTGTCAGGTATAGCTTTTATGGGTTTATGTTGACAGATTAATTGGTTTTATCTGGTGACGGCGGCAATTCCATATCAAGGGAGACCATGTGAGATGCTTGTAATTGTAGCCTCCAAAAATAAAATTCGTTAAGTTATTTTCTGGATAAATAAATTCTCTTGGCTGCACATGATCTATATAACAAATAATTGAGAAAAATGAATATTCCACGCTAAAGAAATTATATTAGAATGCATTACAATTTTTTTAATTTGAAGTACAGTAGAACCTCTATTATCCGAAGTAATTGGGACCGACACTCTTTCGGAAAATGGAAATTTTCGGATAATCGAGAATGCTCCAATTTTAAGATTAAGGGTAAGTATATGGAAACGTCCACGGCAGAAAAAAAATTGGCTGATATTTTTTTAAGACGGAAATATAAGTGTGATACATCAATTTAAAGCTAGAGTTGAAGTATATGAATTTGTAATTTTAATTTCATAAGAGCAAGTGTTTACTGAAAATGAGCTGGATACTAGCAGTATAAAACTACATTTACATTTGAGCTTAAAATACAACTTGTTGAAATGTATGATTTTTTTACTTTTTAGAATTCAATAAAATTACTATGCGTTCAAATCATCAAACTATTCTCATATCTTTAAGATCTACATAGATAAAATCTTTTAGATAATGTTTTTAATATATTTTTGGTTCTATTTAAACGTTAATACTTAAATGTCACGAGAGTAACGGAAAACATACAAAAGTCTTAATTAAAATACTACTAAAAATTTTTACCCGAAACTTCTAATTCTCTGATTTCGAGGTATAAGACATATTTTACATTAAATATTTTGTTTATGCTATGCATGGAATAGGCTCTGGGGATTTGTCACAAGAGTAACAAACGTCTGTGTCACAAGAGTAACACATAATACTTTTGTGGATAGTTTGATACAAAACTGCGTTATAACCAAAACAAACAGAATGCTTAAAGTTTTGTTGTTTTTTCTCTGTTATTAGAGCAACTCTTGAAATAGTTTTAGCTATAACTAAGGTTATTTTGTAAATTTTAAGGAAGATAAATTATCTTTATTAGTGTTTTTTTTAATGGATGGATTTATTTTTATTCATTTTTGGTATTACTTAAGATTATAAAATAATTATGACAAATATTTAAAGATATAATAAAACAACTCAACTCGTGTCATTTTTGTGTGCTTTCTTTTGGTTTGAAGCACATGGTCTTTGATTAGATATTTTATAAGCTTTGTAAAGCTTCGTTTACTAAATCCTGCTGTATAACCTACAGAGATTCTTATAGTAACTCTTGTGGAAAGGATTCTGATAGTATATTTTAAAGGAAAGATTTTAATACTGCTTCTTATACACGGAATTGTTTTAAAGAGCAGAAAAAATTATGTTAAGCGCCAAAAACTGTAGAGAAAAATAAGAATGAAATTGAATATGTTGTTGTGAGAAAGAAACAAAACAAAATGTATTACGATAAATTGAAGAAAAGTCTTAGAACCAGCAAAAGCTTCAGTAAGAAAATGGAAATATTAAGAAAAGGAAAAAGTAGAGAACCAGCTAACTCCATAGCTTTGGAGAATTTTATGTCGAAGAAGATTTAAGAAGAGGCCATTCTTCAGCTAAATCTATGTTAGTTAAGCGTTAAAAGATCACATAATTTCATCAATTCTAGGGGACATTTAATAAGAGAATACGTTTTTTGTTTAAAGATGCTTTCCTAAAATGAAAAATTGGAAATTCCTTTGCAGCTTTAAAGCCTAGTTTAATATAACAATAGAAAATGACTCATCAAAGCATCTCCATTTGTTGCTGTCACGAAAATATGCAAGCAATTCATAATGTAGCAACTGGTGTATTTCCTGCATTAAACATTCCTATTACGTATTTAATGACTTAGTCTGCCGAGATACATGATAATTAGAATTTAGGAATTCAGAATGTCTAATTTGCGGAGATAACATCGAAGAATTATTTGAAACGGAAGTCCATAATACAGAACTTCTTATAATTTATTATAAATAGCAAAACTTTGATTGACGTTTTGCTATTGACAAAACGTTTATCAACATCTTCTCAATACTGTTACTTTTTCAAAACGTTGATAAACGTTTTGAAAAAGTAACAGTTAAAGAAACCATTTCTGATTGTTTAAAAATTTTCGAAAGCAACTGAATCCATTTCTGTGGCACACATTCATTGAAACTTGTACAAGGAATTATTTTCGTAATGCCAAAAAATAACCATTTCTCAAAGAATAATTATGCCAGTGGATTTTCTGGAAACTGTTTTATTTTCATGCCAAGACGAAATTTTGGTATGAAATACTACATTACTGGTCAAATCCACAAGCGACTGTATTTCCAGCTTTTTATTTAGTATGATCCCAATAAAGTAAAATCTTATGCTATTATTTTAGACAATGTAACTCATAATCAATTTTTTGTAAATGCTTTCGTATGTAAAATTTCAACATTGCATCTTTAAGGGAATTTGTATTTTCCTAAAATGTACCTGTTTTACTTTTTTATATGATGGTTGTGCTTTCCAATTTAAACAAAACTATGCAAATATGCCTGCAATGAATCAGACTCCTTTCTCAATTAACTTAATTGGGCATATTTGTTTTTCAAATATTCCGGGTATAGTTGCTGTAGATTTATTTTGTGCTGTTGTATAATGATATATATGGAATGAAGTGTGTGCTAAAAAACAATTCTAAGATATACTGCTAATTTTGTCAAAAGAAGTAAAACAATAATGTTTCATTACTTTGCGAGAAAATGCTAACAGTGAAGGGCATTCAACAAATACAATTTGTTAAAACCATGAAAAATGACACTATCTACTACAATCCTTACACTAACATGAATTGTACAAAGAATTTGTGTTTCATTAAGTAAATGATGATACAGGAGAAGTTGCAAGTGATATTATTGATAATGAAGACAATGACTTATTCTGATAAATAGCAGAAATTCAGAGGTTACTGCGTGGTTATAGTGTTTGTTAATTTTAGAATTTTTTACATTATTTTATGTTATTTTAAAATTAAACCATCATTAAAAGTTGTTCTGTATGGAAAATAATTTTTTTTAATTTTTTTTAATTATTTTGTTTAGTATTTAAACTGAATTTGTGCTAAAATTATATTATGGACAAAATGTCACAAGAGTAACACTTAGCATTTTTCGAAATCAAATGTAACTAATTCATGTGTTATCAAATGAGTTCAATGTTTAATGCTTTTTAAAAAAGATATAATTACTCTGCTATATTCTGTAAATTTTATTTCTACAGTCTCATATAATTCACAGAATTTCTGCGTCAAACACAATTTTTGAAAATTGCATTTTTTTGTGGTCACAAGAGTAACAAAATTTTCGTTTATTATCTAGCCAAGTAAAATGCTTTTTGTTACAAAATGTATATGGTTTATGGAAGTAGAGTACATGTATTTTTAAGAAGTTGCATAAAATTTATCTTAAATATATTTTGTAATAAAAGAATTGGAAATATATATAGTAATTTGCTCTGGTGTTCACAAGAGTAACAGTGTACGTTCCCATATGCGCTATTTCGTATTATGGTAACAAGTGCTTAATAAAAATAAAGCAATAGAAAATAGAAACAAGAATAAATTAACTGAATTTTAATTTGAAATTAAGTACCTTTTACATATTTCACAAGGATTCGAAAAAAAGTTTTGTTTGTCGCTGTTTCGATTGCCTTTGCTTTACAGCTCTATATCATACATACACAATGGTGCTACAATCCATGTAGGATTTTGATTTCCCTCAATATACCTCTCCAGACCTTCCGATCTCTGACCTTTACTTTATAATTTATAATTTGATTTTGTGCAAGATCTTTCTCTACCTCTTCTAATCCATCTCTTCCTGGGTCTACCAATCTTTCTTTTCCCAATTAAATTACCACTATAAATCTTCTTTGTGCTTCGCTCATCCCTCATTCTGATAAGATGGCCTAACCATTGCATTCTTCTTATTTTTATAGTATTTATTACACCTTTTCCCTTATATAACTGTTCTATCTCCATATTTGTCTTAATACGCCATGGATTGTCTTCTTTAATAGGATCAAAAATTTTTCTTAGGATCTTACTTTCCCAAGTGAGAAGTAGCTTTTCATCTTTTTGTGTAGTGGTCCAGGTCTCACTACCATAAATAACTATTGGTTTTAAAAATTTTAAGTTTGGATTTTTGGGATATTAGAGGCAGCTCTATATCACGAAGTTTATTATTATTATTATTATTTTATTATAATTATTATTTCACCAGTATCACAGTCTTTCTACTGCTCCAGGCATACCAAACCTTCTGAAAAACATTCAAAAGCTTCAGAATTAGCTAATTTGTTTGTTTTCTTAGCCCACATCGTTGTCCTCCTCTTCGGTTTGATAAATGTGATAGTTAAAAAAAAAGCTTCAAAACTGGGTTTTGCACAGAAGGAATGTGATAGTAAACAAAAAAAAAAAAAAAAAAAAAAAAAAACAAGCTTTTAAAATGGATTTCGGTTAACCGAAAGTTTCGGTTAAAAGAATTTTGGATAAAAGAGATTCGACTGTACAGTTAAAGAACTCTGTAATATTTTGAATGCTGCTTTCGCTTTTTTACTTTCTTCTATCTTCAATAGAAGGAAGCATATGTAATCGAAATTATTTTTCGACTTTCAGTTTTCGGCTTAGGGGTCAGAGAAATCAAAAACATGTTTATAGAAAATGTCTGTCTGTCCGTGTGTCCATATGTCGCCATTGTACCATCAAAAAGTGTATGAAGTTATGCATAGAATTGAACCAAAAATGTTTTTTTTTTTTTTAGTTTCTGACTATGGCAAGAATGTCTTACCTTAATTTGTAAAAATTCCGACAGAAGGGGGCACTGTAATAGCGATTTTTGTACCATTTTCATTATTGTACCATCGAAAAGTATATAAAGTTATGTATAAAATTTTGTCAAATTTTCTGTGTATGTTTTTGGACATGGCAAGCAGGTCTTCCCTTAATTTGGAAAATTTCCAAACGAAGGTAGCGATTTTTATGCCTTTCGTATTATTGTACCATCGAAAAATGTATGAAGTTATGCATAAAATTGAACCAAATTTTGTGTGTATATTTTTGTCTATGCCAGGCAGGTCCTCCTTGAATTTGGAAATATTCAGCGGAAAGGGATCACCGTAATAGCGATTTTTGTATAATTTTCTTGATTTTTCTTAGTTCTATAGTACACCGGCGGCTCGTAAAGCGACAGGAATTTCCCATCATGATAAGCTGGCTATTCACGAACAATAGAATAACGGAACTATTGATTTTAATAAATATCATGACCGAGATTAATTCGTTTTTACTCCAATTAATTGACTGACGCAAAGGCAGTTTTTTTACACAGACAGATGTTTAAGACGAAAGCCAAAGTTGCCATAGTATTGAACTAATAATATTAAGGTATTGACATTTGTAAATACATTTTGAAATATTAAAATGTATTAGACAGAAGATAGTTTTGGGATTGGAACATCCAACTAGTTTAAATTGTAAATGTTTATGTATGGATATTTTTTTACATTATTATGTGATTAAATTAGAGTTCTTATGTCTTAAAATAAGTATGATTCTAATTTATATACATAAAGTAGACTTTCAAAATTATGTACCTAAGTTCAAACCCATAAAAGTTATAACTGATAAGTTCTAATTAACTGTAATCTTAGAAGATGCATTTCTAGCTATAATTAGATGAGTTTATTATGATTCTCAGAGGTACGTTAAAAGGAACAATTTTCAGTAATGAAACATTTTGATATATACACCAGTAGCATTAGAAGATATCTTTAATAAATAATGGGGGAAAATGAATATTCCACGCTAAAGAAATTCTATTATAATGCATTTCAAAATTATAAATTTGAAGTACAGCTAAAGAATTCGGGAATAAATATGTGCTACAATCGCCATATTCTTTATTGTAAATGATTATGTATGATTTTTTTTATTTTTTTATATTAAGCATACTAAATTATACATAACTTTCAAAGTTGCCGCAATAAAAAGTCCATTAGATGGCTGTTTCTTTTTAACTTGTGTGCATTTAAAAATCATTATCATTAACATTAAATTTGCACAAATTTAAATTTTATAAACTTTTTCACAAAAGATTTGTAATTTCATTAAACATAAATCATACATAATTTCATCAAACTTAATTTTTATGATATTAATTTTGTTTTTGAAAAAAATAAATTTTGAATTTTCAAAATTTAGTTTATATGTAAAAATATTGCATTAAACTGTAGATAGTTTTCTTAGCAAAATAAAAAATATGCACAGTAAAACACACATAACTGACACTCTCGAATAGCGGAAATCACTATTTAGCGGGCACATTTTCAATCCTTAAGACTGCTCTCAACTGATCTGCTCAATAAGCTCAAAACTTTTTGACACATTTACAAATTCATTTTTTAACAGAAATATATAAAATTGGAAGGCCTGACTATGGAAGCTATTTGGAATTGAACTGTGTTTTCCATTTTTTGATAAATAATTTACCTATTAACTTATAAGCGATTTTGAACACGTGACAAAGACGTTTT
Organism: Maratus speciosus; assembly: GCA_963932465.1. Taxonomy (NCBI): domain Eukaryota; kingdom Metazoa; phylum Arthropoda; class Arachnida; order Araneae; family Salticidae; genus Maratus; species Maratus speciosus. Next base: position 438,795,196 of record OZ010786.1, read on the forward strand.
TCATGCTTTCTTGAGCGGTTATTCTTCTTTTGTGAGGAGATTTGGTTCAAAACGCCCACTTTGAGAATATTTTCTGAAAGATCTATTCAGAAAGAAGTTTTTTATCTTTTATCTTCGTTTGCAAAAAAAAAAAAAAAAAAAAAAAAAACAGCAACAGAAAAAACATAACATTTCGATTACACAGTTTCTGAACAACAACATCTATTAGTTTCATACATTTCAGAACAAAAGTAAATTAAAACTTATGTCATAAAGTTTCGCTTTTGACACCTATATATACAGGGTGGCTTCTAAATACTGTGACACTCCAAAAAATATGAATTAATTTTAATCGTTTGGTAAAACAATTTATTTCTCTATTTTAGCGTTTGGCAATCTTCTATTAGTGCAGACGAATTTTGTTATAAAGCAAATATTTAAAATTATTTTAAAGAGGGAAGCCAAAAAAATTATGATTAAACAGCTCTTTGATCGCAGATTTTCCGCAGGTAAAATCTTTAAGCAATTAAAATGGATTGGTTTTAATAGAATATTTATATATAGAACTGTACACAGCTATTAGTATCCAATAATCGATTTAAATATCGATCTTGATCTGGTCGTCCAAGCTCAGTTCGCACAACAGAGAGCATCAAAAGAATTCGTGTAAAGGTGTGAAGAAATCAACAACGTTCTGCAAATAAAATGGCTGCAGAAGACAACGTGAGTCGCAGAACTATGCAAGTTATTACAAATGAAGATCTGAGTTATTACCCTTATCGCAAAAGTAAAATGCAAGGTTTGACTGCTGCACAAAGAATAAAAAGATTACAAAGAAGAAAGAAATTGATGAAGCGGCATGGTATGAAAAGTGTTGACAGAATATTTTCTGTTGGGAATTTATTTTGCACTGAACAGTGTTATAATGCTAAAAATGATGTCGTATATTCAGCAACCCTCGAGGATATACCTGAAACCTTTCGAACTGTTAAACGCTTTAAGAACAAGAATTCTGTTATGGTTTGGGCTGCAGTGTCAAACAATTGAAAATTGCCTTTGAAGTTCATCAATAAAGGGATGAAAATCAATGTGAATGTTACAAACAGGACATATTGGCTACACATTTATTGCAACATGCTGACAGGTTGTATCTCAATAAGAATTAGACATTTCGGCAAGATTCTACACCTTCGCACCGAGCTGAGCTAAATCAATGCAGGCATGGCTCCCTGTCAATTGTCCGAAATTTATCATGCAAGAAGATTGGCCACTTTCTTCACCGGATCTAAATCCTTTAGATAATTGCGTCTGGGGAATTTTAGAGGCTAAAGTAAATAGCAACAAACACAGAAGTTTGGACTCTCTCAAAGCCTCCATATTGCGCCAATGGTACCGATTACCTCTTAAAATGATTCGTACCGCAGTCGAACAATGGCGTAAGATATTATCTTTGGTAATCGATAAAGATGGCTTTCAATTCAAGTAAAATTATTCCCCGGTAAACTTTCATCTCTTATGTTTATCATATTAGTGTAGTTACCATGTTCTATTTTATATTTGTAAAATAAATTGACTGAATATTTGTAACAATATTTAGTAGCCACCCTGTATATATATATATATATATATATATACATTCGTTTTTAGTTCTACAAAGCGGATGCCCCGAATAGCGGGTAAAGTCTGTATTCCCGAGTTGTATATTATCGAGACTTTTTACTGTATATATATTCTTCGTGAAATAGTTAAACTATATTTTGAAAATGCCTTACCATTGCATTCAAAATTATACCAGTGAAAATCCTGGCCGGCGCAACCGTCTGTCAAACTTGGCGACTGCAAAAACCCCGAGCCGATTTTAGTCTTAATTGGGGCCTCGAATCTCTATAAAATTTGAAATAAAGTTTTAGCTGTATAAAATAATATCAATTTTGGTCTATATTTCATTTTAAAAGTTTATATGCGAGGAATTAACTTAATTTTTTACTCTCAAAGTTGATATAATTTTTGGGGCATGCATAGATTAGATGACTCTTAATGTAATCCCGAATGCCAGAAATAAATATTTAAAATATTCTGAAAAATAAATGATTTTGCGAAATAGAAAATACTTTTTCAATTTAAATGCGAAAGTAGTGGTATTTATCATACATTATATTACCTATATTGTAAGATCATAGTCTATTATATATAGAATTTAAAAATAAAATTTCTTAGTCCATTATTGCAGATTGTGCACGTGATACATTGTGCCAAATTAACTGCTTTGCCAGGGCAAGACCTCCGCGTCGTTATGCGGCCCTTCTTATGATAAAAGTTAAACCCGCGATGCACTCATCTAATTAAATGTGGAAATTCTGCATCTTCCATTACATAGAACTGTAATTTGTAACCTGTAACATTTAAGAGTTTAAGTTGACAGTTTATTGAGTTTTCTCCAATAAATCCATGTCGAAAGAGACAATTTCAAATTGTTGTAATTGTAATGAATTATAAGACTAGCGTATTTCTATTTAGTGTATAAATACGACCATTGTTTCACTATATTTTGGGTTTAAAAACAACTATTTATAAGTAACAAATATTTATGAACAAATTACGCTTAAACAAATATTTATAATTCTACCATTAATGACTTTCATTACGAAATGTTTAAAAATCTGCATGTTTTAATAATACTTTTTGATTTAGAATATTCCTTCTCTTTAACTGTAAATATAGATTATTATTTTGCTTATGTCTTTTCAGTGTAACTGTTTAAGTGCCAAAATTTTAATTTGTTTAAAAGCAGAATGGAAAATATTAAAATAGAAACTAACCGAGGAAAAATATTAAATTAGAGTTCTTCAATAAATGAAAGTTAAAATTCTAGTGCTAAATTCGCCTTGAGTATATAATTAAAATCATATAAAAAAGCACAAATAAATGTACTAAAATTATTTACAGGTGCATACATATAATGTAAAATTATTTAAAATACATTAGAAATATCTTAACAATCTATTTATATATTTCGCTATCGTACATGGCACAAAAATCACGATTATTTGTGAATTGTTTAATGGCAACGCTGGAATAAAACGTATATCATTGGTTATTGAACCATATTTAATGCATCTCCATATCTGTAAGTGGGTTACCGTAGGGGGGACCCTGTTCTGTTGCGAAATGCCGCCAAGTTTGTCGCCAACTTGGCGATTTATTGTCAAAGTTCCATAGAATTCCATTCTAAACCAATAGGGTTTACTTGCTTACAGAAAATCAAAATATTATTTTAATAAAACAAAAACTAATATTACCTTAAAGGATTATATTAATTATATTTAAAGGAGTCCAAGTAAATTAAATTATGAATAAAAGTAACATGATACAATGCTTAGCATGCTTTCCCAAAAATTAATTTTAATTGAAACCAAACTGATCGCCAATGGAGGCTAGCAATACAATAAAAAACAATTAAAAATCGAAAACGTTTTCAGCCATCACACGGCCGTCATCAGTGGGGATTTAAATGTTGTCATTATTTTTCTTTGCACTTATTCAAGAATTGTCTAGAAGAAATTATTGTAATTTGAAGTTTTGTACAATAGATACGATGCCACATGAAGGTATTCCAATTTCATCTATTATGCATTTATTTCAGCTTTCATCTATTATGCTGCAAATCTTTCCAAACTCCATGGATATCGTGTGATAGCGCATCGATACAAACTATATCTTTATTAGCAATTATTTCAATAGATTTTCTTATAATGGCTTCCTTGTAATTATTTGTACGAAAGATAATTTTGGATTTATTAAAATCTACTTCTATACGTTGTCCATGTATATCGTATGATTGTGCATTGTTACAAGCTATATCTTTAATAGCAGTTATTTCAATAGATTTTCTTATAATGGCTTCCACGCAATTATTTATACGAAAGATAATTTTGGATTTATTAAATTCTACTTTTATAGGTTGTCCATGTATATCGTATGATTGTGCATTCGTACAAGCTATATCTTTATTTTTTATATGAATTTTAATTAGTGTTCTTTAGAATAAAAATAAGTATTATTCTTATTGGTGAAATAATGTTTGTACTAAAACATTTATAAAGTCTTCTCAAAATAGTAATATAAAAGTACGTTAAAATTTAGTAATTTATTAACTTTATTAAATGAAAGTCTTGAATAATTGATATGTATCTAAGATAGCTCATACATTCTTTACATGTTAATTTTAGACTAATTATGTTCGACGCATACGTAGCGCATAACATGCTCAAAATCCCCTACTATTCCCACCAGTAATTTTTAATTCACAATTTTACTTTTGAAATTTAAAGTCAAGACAGCTTCGTGTCTGAACCTCAATGATCGTTGTTCGCTGCTCTATGATGTCGAAGACGTGGACGAGTGTGCCCAGTGCCTCCTATGGTATGAGCGGTACTTCTTCTGTTACTTCCATCTCCAATTTACAGCCTACTGGTGAATTATTAGATAAAAATACAACACAGATCAAGTCCCTAATGAAATTCTAGTCGATAATGTTTAGTAAGAACTCACTAATTGTCAAAAAATTGTTGCAGATAGATTCCTGAATGGAAAAAGCGATCTTACTTTATTGCATGCCCTTAACCATACAATTAATTTGCAGAGTGATAAAAACGCAATAAAAAGTGTTTATTTCTTTGACATCGTTGAGGTTAACTTCAAATTATTGGGTTTACAAATTAGTTCGGCCCGTGTTCAAAAGATGGCGCCGGCAGTTCTGAATATTTTATAGTGACAGCTGATTTCGGTGGTTTCAGAGAGGTTAGACATCTGTCAATAATATTAGGGAAGAAAGGGCACATTGGGACACTTTTTAATTACTCTAATGTATTTAAGTTTTTGTGATATAATTCAAAAAACTAATATCACTGTTTATGTAAGTATCGTCTGCTGCATATTCCATGGTTTCGTGTGCTCCGAATCCATGTAAGTTTCTTGTTCTTTTTTTCCGCATGTGGCAATACTCTGTGTTTTATTCTGTTTTTGATTCGTGTTGTTGTAGAATGTGAAAAATGATGGAATGTAGTAAGCCGCTGTTGGCTCGCAAATATTTAGTGTTATAATAAGTTCGTGTTTACAGTCTGCTTTGGTGTTTATGTGAACGAACCAGTAGTGTATGTGATTGTAGTTAAAAACGCAATATCATTTGTTGGTACAAGTCTAGCCGGAGTGCTATTGAAAAATAAAAGAGTAAAATCGAACAATTTATGAACGGCCGTATGATATCGTCTGTCGATGGAAATCGTGTGATATCGAAGGAAAAATTACCTCAGGTTGTGAGGTAAGTTAACTTCGAACATTCTATTTCATGTCTAAAAATAATTTGTATTTAAAAGTTGAGAATTAATTTGAAAGTATACAGTTTAGATATTTTAGAACTAGTTTTGGGCTTGATTTAAGCAAACATGAGTGAACTGGTATCTTTAAAAACAAAAAGAACTGCTCTACGGAGAAGTGTAACGAATTACATTAAGAAAATCGAAAGTATAATCGCAAGTGATGACATTAATGTAATAGAATTATAAGAAAATATTGAATTATTAAAACAGAAAGAAACGGATCTAAAAAAACTGGATAGGGAAATTGAAGTTTTAATTACAGAACCTAAACAATTAGAAAGTGAGATAGATAGCGCACAGGAAATTTCAGATAAAATTGATTTCTGGAAATTTAAGGGTGAAAAAATGTTGAAAATACAAAATGCTGAGTTAAATAAGAGTGGAATTAAATCTGATAGTGTAATTTCAGAAAACGTGTTTGAGAATATTAAATTACCTAGGTTATCATTACCTTCTTTTGGAGGTAATATAACAGAATGGATAGCGTTTAAGGATCTTTTCAATGCATGCGTAAACAGCAATACAAGTATATCTAATGCTCAAAAATTACAATATTTGAAGGCTTCGTTGAAAGGTGAAGCGTATCGCGTCATTCAGTCTATTAAAATTTCGAATTCTAATTTTGAGATTGCATGAAATCTATTAGACGAAAGATATTCAAATAAGCGAGAACAAATATTTGCATATATTAAACGATTTTTAAGTTTACCAACTATTCAAACAGAATCAGCTATTGCTATTTTAAATCTAGTTGACAACATTAATGAAGTCATTTGTTCATTAGAAGTATTGAACCAAACCATTGACAAATTTGGTGATACATTAATGACTTGTTTAATTTTGCAAAAATTGGATCCTTCTACAAAATTGTGGTGGGAACGTCAGCTTAAAAGCGGGGAAATTCCGAAACTTAAAAACTTAATCGATTTTCTTAAGAATTACGCAAGAACTTCTCAAAATAGCAAGCTAGTGGTAAATAAGGTACCTAAATCTGTAGTTCCGAATAAGAGTAATGCTTTTGTAGCTACGTTAGGTTGTGGTTATTGTAAGGAAGACCACAGTTTAGGTAAGTGCTCTAAGATTCTTAATTTACCTGTTCAACAACGAATAGATTTCGTAAAACGTAATCATTATTGTTTCAATTGCTTATCTAATATGCATTTACTCAATAAATGTAAGAGTCTAAATACGTGCCATCATTGCTTTAAGAAACATCATAGTGTTTTGCACATGGTAAATTATTCAAGTAATAAGAATCAGTCAAATAGTATGTCTCCACACGCACAAGAATTTATCCCTAGAAAAGTTGAGTCAGCAAGTGAAAATGTTTCGTCTACAGCCCGTGCCTCTCATTATGAGTCAAACGGAAATTGTAATCAAACGAGCCATATTTTGTTGTGTACCGCATTAGTAAAAGTTCAAAATTCTAAACAAGAGTTTATAAAATGCAGATGTTTAAATGCAGATGGCTCTCAGAGGTCATTTATTTCGCAAGAATGTGTAAATAAATTAGGATTAAAGGTCAAAGATAGTTCTACTCTATGTCATGTTTGGGAACATTTAATACTGTGAGTAATGGTGAAGTTGATTTATTATTCACTTCTCACTTGAAAAGTGATCTTAGAGTATCAACATCAGCATTCGTGATGGATAAGGTGACAGATAATATTTCCTATGTGTCTTTGCCTTCAATCATTTGCAATGATTTCAATGATTTAATGTTAGCTGATCCATTATTTTTCAAATCACAAAAAATTGACATTCTATTTGGTGTAAATGTATTTATGCATTTAATGACTGGAGAAATTGTCAAACGTGAACCTCACCTTCCATTTGCATTAAATTCGAGACTTGGTTGGATAATTTCGGGTACTACAAATTTTGAAACTCTGGCAACTGATCCAGTATGTGTAAATCATTTAAGTACAAAAACTGACGAGTTAGTAAATTCATTCTGGGAATTAGAAAAAATTCGAAATGTGCAACCTTTAACAGTTGAAGAAACACTTTGTGAAAGGCATTTTGGGAGTTCTCATTTCAGGGAAAAAACAGGCCGCTACTCAGTCACATTAGCGTTTAAACAGGATCGAGATAATTTAGGTGATTCTCGCCAAATGGCACACAGAAGATTTCTTTATCTTGAGAAGAGATTAATCTCCATGCCAGAAATTTACAACCAATATGTTCAATTTATGAAAGAATATTTATCTCTGGGCCACATGGACCTTGTTTCAAATACAGATCGTGAATTAGAGAATAAACATTATTACATCCCACATCACGTCGTCTTGAATAGTTCTAGTTTAACCACCAAATTAAGAGTAGTTTTTGATGGGAGTGCTAAAACAACAACAGGTGTATCTTTAAACGACACTCTAATGGTAGGTCCCAAAACACAAGATGATTTAATTTGCATTTTATTAAGGTTTAGATTTCATAATATTGCAATCGCAGCTGATATAAGAATGATGTATAGGCAGGTAAAAATTCATGACAAAGATAGGGATTTTCAGAGAATATTATGGAGAGATAGTCAAGATAAACAAATACAAGTTTTTCGCTTAAACACTGTCACGTATGGAACTGCTGCTGCTCAATATCTTGCAACTAAAACTTTGAGTCAGTTAACAATTGATGAGGGTCTTAATTTCCCAAAAGCAAAGACTATAGTTTTAAGAGATTTTTATGTTGATGATGTTTTAAGTGGTGCTGATTATAGTCAGGAAGGTAATGAATTGATATATGAATTGCAGGAAATGCTAAAAAAATGTAGGTTTGAGTTACATAAATGGTCCACAAATGAACCATCACTATTGAAAAATACTGGGTTAGCAAACACAATTAATGATAGTGTAGTGGGCAATAAAGCCATAAAAGTTCTTGCAGTAGAATGGCATCCTGATAATGATACATTCAAATGTAATTTCAGTGATATAGATTATCAAAGTGTCCCTACTAAAAGAATTATTCTATCATTTGTATCAACGCTTTTTGATCCATTGGGATGGATTGCACCTTTTGTAATTCTAACTAAAAGGATCCTTCAAGAACTGTGGAAATTACAATTATCATGGGATGACCCAGTACCAGAGAATATTGATAAAAAGTGGAAAATGTTGTGCCAAGAAGTCAAACTCTTAAATTCCATATATATATACCTAGAAAAGTCATCTTGCCCAATTATTCTCGATGTGAACTTCACGGATTTTGTGATGCTTCAGAAAAGGGTTACTCAGCAGTTATTTACGTTAAAACTTGTGATAACTCTAACACCGATGTGAAACTTTTAACAGCTAAAACGCGTAGCACCACTTAAACCTATCACGATTCCAAGACTGGAATTATGTGCTGCAGTATTGCTGGCACACTTAATACAGGCGGTTAGAGATGCATTACATATAAAACCTGATTCTGTGCACGCATGGAGCGATTCACAAATTGTATCGTCATGGCTAAGATCAAATCCTAAAAGATGGCAAGTCTTTGTAGCCAACAGAGTATCTGAAATCCAATCTATTTTACCAGCTGAGAATTGGAACCATGTGAACGGAAAAGAAAATCCTGCTGATTGTGCATCACGTGGGTTGCTTCCTGCAGAACTACTGTCCCATGTCTTGTGGTGGAACGCCCCACTGTGGTTAAGAAGCAATGAGGTTCCCGTGCATGAACCTCTTACCATAAATGGAGAAGAATTACCAGAAACACGTAAAACATTATCATTTGAAGTTTCTGAAAATGTAAAAGAACTTGATATTATATCAAAAATATCTTCGTTTTCCAAGTTGCAACACATATTTGCTTGGCTATTGAGATTCATCTCCAATTCAAAGGTAACACGTGTAGAAATAAATACATCCTTTTTATTAAGCAATGAAATTCAAGCCGCAACACGCTGCATTATTCGAATAGTTCAACAAGTGAACTTCAATAAAGAAATTCAATGTTTAGAAGCTGGAAAAGAGATACCTTCAAATAGCAGTCTCGTTTGTTTGTGTCCAATTTTAGATGATAACAAAATATTAAGAGTAGGAGGAAGATTGAAAAACGCATAGCTGTCAGAGAATGAAAAGCACCCAATCTTATTACCATCAAAGCATCATGTGACTAAGATCATAATTAAACATTTTCATGAAAAATATTTCCATGCAGCTCCAGAGCTTCTTCTTTCTTTAATTAGACAGAAATTTTGGATCATTACTGCTAGATCTGTTATTCGGAAAATAGTAAGAACTTGTGTTACATGCTGCAGATATAGAGCTCATACTGCAAAACAAATAATGGCTAAACTTCCAGCATCTAGGGTAACACAGTCACGACCATTTCATCGAGTTGGAACAGATTTTTCAGGACCATTCATGATTAAATATCGTGCAGGACACGGACTAAAATCATTTAAATCATATGTGTGTGTATTTGTCTGCTTCGTCATCAAAGCAGTCCATATTGAAGTTGTTGAACATCTTTCAACAAAGGCATTCTTAAGTGCATTAAAACGATTTATCGCAGGAAGAGGGAAACCTTTTGAGATTTTTAGTGATTGTGGAACCAACTTCAAAGGTGCAGAAAAAGAAATCAACAAATATCTTTTGCAGTGCAAGCAGAATGAAGAAATAAACAAATTTTTGTCGTCAGAGGAAATACGCTGGTCTTTTAATCCACCTTCTGCTCCACACTTTGGTGGACTTTGGGAATCTGCAGTAAAATCAATGAAATCGCATCTGAAGAAAACCGTTGGTGACACTGTCTTAACCTATCCTGAGTTCCAAACCTTGATTACGCAAGTTGAAGCTTGTCTCAACTCTAGGCCACTGTGTCCTATATCATCTGACCCAACAGACTTAACTGCTCTAACGCCAGGTCACTTCCTAGTTGGAACTTCTCTAACTGCCATACCTGAACAAGATCTAAGTCACAGTCCTTTGAGTCATCTTGATAGATGGCATGTGAGACAGTTTATTCTTCAGCAATTTTGGAAAAGATGGAGCCGGGAATACCTGTCTCAACTTCAGCAAAGACCTAAATGGCAAAAAAGTCAACGAGATTTAGAAGTCAATGACTAAGTCCTCATCAAAGATGACAACCTTCCACCACTTAAATGGAAGTTAGGACGAATAATAACTGTTCATCCAGGTTCAGACAATAAGTTCGGAGTTGTTACGATCAAGACTAGTAGTTGTGTCATCGATCGTCCAATAGTAAAACTGTGTCCTCTTCCTATAGAAACTAAAAACTGTGAACTCAGAACAGTCTAATATTTTTCTATTTTTGTATTAATTTGTTCGTGTTATTAACGTTATTAACGTCATTAACGTTATTGTCGTGTTCTTTCATTATAGTTAAAAATTGTAAGCAACTAACTACTTGTTGAAATCCCATGGGATTTCAACGGGGGGACAGAATGTTTATGTAAGTATCGTCTGCTGCATATTCCGTGGTTTCGTGTGCTCCGAATCCATGTAAGTTTCTTGTTCTTTTTTTCCGCATGTGGCAATACTCTGTGTTTTATTCTGTTTTTGATTCGTGTTGTTGTAGAATGTGAAAAATGATGGAATGTAGTAAGCCGCTGTTGGCTCGCAAATATTTAGTGTTATTATAAGTTCGTGTTTACAGTCCGCTTTGGGGTTTATGTGAACGAACCAGTAGTGTATGTGATTGTAGTTAAAAACGTAATATCAATCACTATTTTGTACTTTATATTCTGGGTAATAGCCACCAATCAAACTGAAAAGTTAAATATTTAATTTTTATTTATTTAAAGAGTATAATGATAAATGTTGCTCAATATGCCCCTGCACGCGGGGTACATTAAGACAGAGTTGAAAATGGAGATAGACTGGAACACTCCATTGGTTTTGAACTGTTAGAAAGAATTTAATGTCTTTTTATGCACAGTAATTTTTAATAATAAAAAAAGAAGTTGCAGTAGCTTTTGCATTATTATCGGACATCCACTTTATTTAAAATAAAACAGAATTTCATTGATGATGCCCTTGATGATGTTCCAAATACAATTATGGTCTGAGAAAGTTTTGAAACATCTTCTGTATTGACAGCACTTACATATTCATTATTTGGGTAAGTAAAATTCCAGGAATTCTTCTCTTTCCTTTACAAAAACAATCATTTCTTCACTTTCAACTGATTCTACATGGTCCACGTAATGCAGAAACTTTAGTAGAAAAACAAGCAGTGACTTTTCCCGCAAATTTAGCAAGGACAAAATCATTTTTCTCTTATTGATCAGTAACAGTTTCACACAATTTTGTTTCTTCATCAGGATTCACTGCACTTCATGCTCAGGATCACAAATGCTGTCTTTGAAAGAGAACTAGATTCAAGATCATTGAGAAGTTGAATTTTTAGTTAACATTATTTTACTATTTTAGCTGACACTTTCTTTACCTTTAGTTAATCTAGACAAACGACAGTGTGTCAGCCAAGTTTGTCTGAAATACTAATGCGCTAGTATTACATGAACCATTTCGAGCTGTTTTCGCCAAATTTCGACACTCTACTACTGAAAAGCTATTTGACCTACGTAACTTGTAATACGAAGTACGTAGTAAGGGCCCCCTAATTACCTAGAATCCAAAATTTTATAAATAACGCATAATTTGTTTCGGAGATAATGATATTTGAAAATGTCTGATAATCGATAATTTTATCAGACTGACTTACTCATCAAAAAGATCTCATATATCTACTGCACCTGCAGACTTCAAATTTGGTGCGAAGTTCGTTTACGCTTTAAAACTAAGGAATCGAAAAAAAATTGTGAGAATCGATTAATTACCCATTTGGTCCATTTTTACTTTAACATTACGTCTATTAGGCGAAATTTTAATTTGCCAAAAAATGCGCGAAATGTTGTATCCAGACTGACTATACCATAGATTAAAATACAAGATGGGACATTTGCGGTAAAATCTGTAATGGCAACAGTACTAGCGTCACTACCGACAATTGGGAAGAATTAACAAGTCTCTGAAATTTATCTATGTTGATGAAATATGTTTACTCTCTATGTTTTGAATATCTATTCTTTCCTAAACGAACCAGAGGCAGACGATATTTTATTTATTTTTGATTTATTTAGCTGGGTCGCTGTTTTTTTTTTTTTTTTTTTTTTTTTTTTTTTGTACGTGTTTGTTCAGTTTTAACTTACAAAATGATAATTATAATATAAAAGAAAATCCCCAGCAAATATTGTTGAAAACGTAAATATGTAAGCTAATCAGATAAAATTGTAAGAAATTAAATTCGGGTATTGGGTTAATTTGTTCACACCGAATACAATTTTATCAGTATCTCTATGTTTTGCTTTATTTTAACGTTTAGATATATATAATTCTAAAAATTTGTGAAAAGGAATTTCTCGTTATCTATAATTTTATTATCATTTCCTATATGTTAATATCATAAATATTATTGAACTAATTGTATGTTATTTAGATTGAAAACAATTATTTTATTTTATCTGTGAGAAAGGGAAAATGCGTAAATTTTTAAAAATTATTGTAATGATTGTTTAATACATTAAACTTCATAAATTAATAAAACATCGTCTGTAAAAAATTTTCTACCAAATGGGAATATTTATGAAAGTTTCTGGGACTTGTAGAGTGCAATATTTCGTATATTTTTACATTACACCATCGCTTTATGTAGCTTTAAATCCAATTATATCATATTTATTTGACGTATAATAATAGTCAAATTGAAATTTTTAGCTTGTGTTTCGTCGCACTTAAATCGTTCACCCATCACGTACGGAAAATATATATATATATCAGTGCATGAACATAGAACAGATATTAAATATATAGAATAGAATATCTATTCTATGTTCATGTATCGGTGAAACATAGTGTTGAAAACATAAAGATGCAACATTAAAAAAGAAAGATTACAATAAGGTATACGCTCAATAACGGAAATATTAGAAGGAGGGGAAGTTTCTTCTCCATTATCACCGCAATCGCATTACCATTACGCTCTATGGGAGTGTCCGATCTTGTGTGTTAATATTAGGACCATGCAGAAAAATCACCTGAATATCAGCCATTTTCCGTTAATTAAAGAAAATTAATTTTTTGAATAATGGTGCATAAAATTTACCTTTTATACAAATTGTGAAAAAACAAAAACGTCTTGAGAGAATAAATATGTGGAAATGCGCATATATTTCCGCAGTTAGACACCCGTAGTTGAAATTAGTCTAATCTTAGAATTAAAAATGTAAACAAAAGGAGAGTCATTCCTATGATTCAAATAAATATTGATTATAGATGTGTAACTACCATGGGTCTAGGCAATCTAGCTGTGGACAACCTTGCAATGTCTCGGGCTCTCAATGTCAGTGCTACAGGTACTCTATCGATTGCCACTGAGAATAAAGGTACTTTACCGATTGCCACTGAGTATAAAGGTACTCTAGCGATTGCCACTGAGTATAAAGGTACTCTAGCAATTTTCGCTGAATATAAAGGTATTCTACCGATTGCCGCTGAGTATAAAGGTACTCTACCGATTGCTGCTGAGTATAAAGGTAATCCTTGCAGGGGACGATCAAGTATCGTTTCGGTGTCGTTCGATAGCGTCACGAACTTTCAAACTGTTGGTTACGGAGGGGTTTTGAAGATGCAAATTATTCCTATGCTGTAGTTTCGGTGGACGAATTTGAATTTGAAAAATTATTGTCTGTTTATTTGGAGTTTATATGCTGTGTGTAAAAAAAAAGGAGAATTTTTAGGAATAAAAAAGTACTGGCAGACGAGTGTTACATTTCACAAACCGTTTTGAGCTGTTTTCGCCAATTTTCTAATGAAAATCTATTTGAATTACGCGATTGTACACGTCTGTACTGTTTCGTTGACAAGCCAAAGGTTAAAAAATCTATATACATATTACGCTATCGTATATTGCGCAGAAATCGCGATTATTTGTTAAATGTTTAATGGCAACGCTAGAATGAAACGCATCTCATTGATTATTGAACAGCATGTAATGCATCTCCATACCTATAAGGGAATTACCATAGGAAAGACCCTTCTCTGTCGCCAAATGCCGCCAAGTTTGTCGCCAACTTGGCGATACAGCCAAATTTGGCGATCAAATGTAGGCGCCAAAAGTGACGCCAATTTCGCGATATCTCTAATATTTCGCCAAATTCCCATAGACTTCAATTCTAAACCAATAGGGTTTACTTGCTTACAGAAAATCGACAAATTGAGATATTTTAATGCAACAAAAACTAATATTAGCTTAAGGGATTATATTAATTATATTTAAGGGAGTCCAAGTAAATTAAACTATGAATAAAATAACATGATACAATGTTTAGCATGCCTTCCAAAGCATACATTTTAAGGGGGACCCAACTGGTTGCCAAAGGTGGCTAGTTAAGAAAGAAATGTTTTCAAATCTTGACTTGGGTACGGACACTCCGAAAGTAACTGCAGGAGAAATTCAATATGCGCATTCTGTGCGATGGGTCAACAGACCACTAGTTGCACGAATATAAACAAACAGGATCTCAGAAACTGTGCAAATTGTATAAACTTACCAAATTATTATAAACACACAGCGAACTCAACACAATGCCCCACCTTTATGAATCAGATTAAATACAGGAATGACATTTCCAGTCCAGGCACTAGTGGCCTTGGTGGTGGTGGCTGGTTTTGATGGGACTAGTTATAACTACAAGGTGTATGAACTTATACATGAACTTATATGAACACTTAACTTTAAAAAGTTGTGGGTAATCTATAAACCCTCGTTTGTACATAACAATATTTAGAATAGTTATAATTAATCTTAAAACTTATTTGTTTTCAAAGGGTTCCGCAGGTAGTAAAACTTTTCCCTACCCTGGGCTTGTTGGTTACACCCAACCATAAGCCAAAAGCGGGTTCCCAGGGTGGGTGCTTACTTACTTAGTTGGGTAAATATTATCAATATGATTATTGTTGTTTCGGAAACAATAAATATTTGGAATCTATACATTTCGTTTCAAAACATACATTTAATACAGCACTATCTATTAAAATAGAATTCAAGTCTGTGTGTCCCTCAGAATTCTGGTTGGGCCGCCTCATCTTAACGTAATGAATAATCGTTAAAAAATACTGATGGCAGTATTACCACAATAACGCCAAATGTTGACCAGCTTGGCGAAATACCGACAAATTTGGCGATAAAAATGAGCTGTCATATATTACGCCAATTTGGCGATAGCTGGCTAATTTGGCGAAATTCCCATTTAAAACCATTAATCATCCGTAGTCGAGCTCACCGAAATTTAATTTAAACTCCGCTCATTTAAGGATTTTTTTTTCAAGGTTTATCGGCCAGAATTTAAAATGTAATATGCGAAAATGTACGCCTAATATATTGTTGTAGGAAATTTAAATTAAATTGAATGTTGCATGGTGAATAAAATAGTCGCTTGTAAACACATTAAAAACCATTAAGTAAAGTTTCTAAGAATATTGTAACTGTACAAAATGTAATGATATTTAACAAAAACATAACTGTGAAAAAAGGGTGCCAAGTCATGGAAAAAAAAAGCCAAGTAAAGCAGTGATATCTAAGTGGGTGCCAAGTTCACATAAAATTCACTCAAACTTAGCTACTAAAGTATTATAGCATTGTTTAAATTGTTTAAAAATGAAAATTATTGCTAGCTTATTAATAATAAATCTAGAACTTGCCACGTTTTTGATAAATGTTATGCCTCTCATTTCCATGTCTTAATAAAATGATGATGTTAATATTAATAACAATGTTGTTATAATTCTCTTAAACATAGTTAATATTATAAACAAATGACTCATGTTAAAGATTTGATAAATCAATAAACACACAGATACACTCCCGTCATTCTTTGGTTATCACTCTAGTGACCCCCTCCCCAAAACCTATATGCAAACAGACTAAAAGGCCTGACGAAGACACAAATACACTTCCGCTTGTTCTTGGTTATCACTCTAGAGATTACACCCCTTTAAGGAGTCTCATACACTCAAATTAAGACTTCTAAACATGAAATCACAAGTTTTGATATAATAATGTTATTAATAAAAACAAATCACTCGTCATTCATCTTGCCAAGTTCTAGATTTCCTATTAATATATGCTATCAATAGTTTTTATTTTTAAACAATTTAAACAATGCTACAATACTTCATAGGTAAGTTTGAGCGAATTTTATTTTGAAATTGGCACCCACTTAAATATCACTTCTTTTCTTAGCATTTCTTTTGCTTTTTTTTTTTTTTTTTTTTTTTTTTTTTTACAGAACTTAGCTCCCTTTTTTTCACAGTTATGTTTTTGTTAAATTATCTTTTCTTCTGTTGTTTTGGCGAAGTTTTTCTTCAATTCTGTTTTTCTGTAGGATAGAAGTTATAATACGAAACTTTCCAGGTGTTCAACACAATTGTTTTGCTTTTTTACCGGTGGCTTTTGGATAGAACAGTATAGATTCTGGAGTGACTGTAAAGAAATATTTGTTTCATGTTTTGATGCAGTAACAAAACTATATATAATGAGAGTTTGTGTGAAGCTAGATGGTTTCGAGGGGGGAAAACAGTACCAGTATCTCAATAATGTACAAAACCAGAGTTTTGAATACAACCATCGACGAAATTGTCAGGACATAAATTTCTGTAACGTGAGAAGATACAAAACCATTGACACTGAAAACGCTTTGATTAAATCGCCAAATTAATGTAAATTTAAATCTACTTGTAATGTTGTGAATATTAAATGATGCATTATATGCAAGTGTTACAAGATCTGGAATTTCATATATCGAAATCTTTTTCCCAGAATTTGAAACCACCCAGTCATTGAAAGCTCCTTTCATGTGTGATTTGAATGAAGCAAAGACTCGTACATCAAGAGACTGCAGTGAATGCAAAGTTTCAGGAGGAAATATTAATAAAATAATGCCATTTTCTCTGGAAAAGAGAATTACGTCAAGGTTATAATGATTCTCATGGTTATCGAGGATTACCAAAACACGTTTTTCATTTGAGCTTTTGGCATTATTTTAAAATTATTTCATAGTTTCCCTGAAAGTGTTGCCATTCAACCATTCACTCGATAAACCTTTATTTTCTGTAGAGCACCTTTAAAAAGATGTTCTTTGTATGTCTTTCTGAAAAAAATTAGGGATAGTGTTTCGATCAGCATTGATAATGCTACAATTGTCACCTTCCCCCCCCCCCTCAGCAGATTACCTTGTCCTACTTCCTTTTGAGTACATTTGGAAATTACAAACTGTCACCAATTCTCCCTTTTCAGCAGATGTAATTTATCCTACTTCCTCTTGAGTACATTTGGAAATAACTTTAGGGGTTTCCAATAAAGTACTCACACCAGTATAATGTATCTGATATATGTTCCCAGAAGTTAAATGGTGTTTTGTTAACAAAATTTCATAATTAACCACAAAGCTTTAATTTTGACAACACTAAAAGCAGAACTTTTAGTTTATGCAAGGAAAAATCCGCATGCTGAGTCATAAATCCCTGAATCCAATCCGCTTAGGCCATTTCATTCTCATTTCAAGTTTTTTTCCAATTGAAAATTTAAAATTAAATACAAATTATTACGTTTAACCATGATCATTTGTTTCCACCAGTTACTATTTAGAGATAAATGGCAAAAAGAAAAGTTAAAACAATTTCGGTGTGTTATATGTCAATAAGTGCTGAGGAACATTCGACAGTCTCAATGTACCCCAATTGTTCATGTCCCAATGTACCCCTAAGAGCCATTTTTAAAAAATCATGTTGTACCTAATTACTGGAATTTGGTAGGATATATTTTAGAATTGTAAAAATAGCTTTATTATATGCATAATCATATTCTTAAGGGGACCGTGAACCTTTATTTGAGCAAAAATCTACACCAAAATTTACATTCCCTCGCGTGTGTATTGTTATTCTCCAATTTGTACTATGTCATTCGTGGAAAACCGCATCCAGATGCGATTATTTTACGCCAAGTTATAAGTGTTTTAATTTTGTTCACAAACAAGTTTTTGGCTTTTTATTATACTTTAAATCTGTGCTTTCTCAATACTGATGTTTCAGCTTTTTAAAAATTTTTCAAATGCTCCTTGCTACTTAATTTTTGATTAAAATTCATGAAACTGATAAGAAAGAATCCTGATATTACTTTAACCCCTTGGGGACGAGCGACACGTATACGTGCCGGAAATAGGCCTAAGGATCCCCGCTTATCCTCACCAGTAAAATTTTACTGTAAAATTTGCCTTATTTAATCTGAGCATTTTCCCGATTTGAATAGGCACAAACTTCTGTTTTTTAAAACCGGTAGCAGAGTAATAAACATTTCGTAAAAGGCACCCGTCGCGAAGGGGTTAAAAGAAACTGCGTATACATTTTAAAATTCGACTTCATTAAGACAATTAAATTTGATTTTAACTTATTATAAGGCAGAATTTTGATGAAAATTTATATGGAATTCAGAAAAATATCTCTAAAAAATTAGCTATTTAGGGGATTAAAAAATCGATACACAGATTTAATTGTAATAGTATTTTACGTGATTAAAATCCAAAATCAAGGAAATGTTTAAAAATTTAAGACGCAAGGAGCATTTTAAAATTTCGTTTTAAAATTAAAATTTTTTAAAAGATCTTAAATTTATAATAAGATTTAAAATTTCTTTTAAGGTGTTCTATACACTTATGGTGAAATGTATATTTGCACAAAATTTCAAATCTCTATTGTGAAAATTAAAAGATTTTTTTCAAAACGTCCACCGTTCCCTTAAAAGTTGCTTATCATAACTTTCTATAATTTAAAATAATCATATCATAAAATTGTTGTGAAAAGTTGAAAAGGTTAATTGACTTTAACAAAAGATAACTGTTACAATGGCTTAATTAGAAGTCTAAAGACAGCAGATATTGCAGTCTCTTATCTATATTTAGCCTATCAAACATTAAGCATACTTCATCAGATGATATTGATTGAAGAAACCGCGCACATCAAATGATTTGAAATTAGCAGATTGGGATTAAATCTCATGCATGAAACTTAGTGCATTTGATCAATTTCAGTGCCACTTGAAAATTAATGTAGCGGAGTACTAAGCACTCACTGCAACGTAATTCATAATTTTTAACAAACTTTCACGTGATAAGAAAATAGTTCATTCTCAAAAGTAATTATCAAAAAACTTGAAAATTGATGTAGTAAGTTAACTGGTGGAAATTCACCAAGCAAAATATCATAAATTGTGAAATGTTGACAAAAATTTAACAAATATCTTATAATAAGACAAAAAAATATGAATGAATATAGAAAGCAGTAAATTTGATCACCTTAAGAAGTACTTGTAGAAAGATCGAACGGAGCACTAAGAACTTACTGTAAGGCAATTCACTTTTTCTAGCATGATTCCACGAGAAAAAAAATATAAAAAAACAGGAAAATTTATATAGAACTATAATAAAGAATTGTTGGTAACTTATCAGTAATAAGCAAACTTTTATGATATAATTCAACATTGTGAATGTTTTAAGAATAATTTTTAAAATCTTGTACAATAAAGAAAGAAGATATAAATGGATATACTTAAAACTATGTGAAGTCGAATTATTAATAACGGATAAAATTAATGATGCTCCGAAGTTATAATAAGCAATTGAGCGTAAAATGATCAGCTGAAATTTAGTCTAATGAGTAAACTAATGCAATCGAAAAAAATATTTTTTATTGAATTAGTTTAAAAATGTAATTCAAAATTACACAAGTTATTGATCTTCTTGAAAAATATTTAATGATCTATTAAAAAATATATATATATATAAGATACATTAGACCACAGCATTTTTAAACTTTAGTTTCAATATTCCTTAGTTTATTTTTAATCAAATTTTTAATCATTATTGGCAAAAATGATATCTATATTTTTAATGATTAATCACTCTTAAAACTGGGTACTTAAGCAAAATGCTTTGATTTTTATGCATTTTACTCAACTTAAAAGCCCACTAGTTTTCAAATGTCAATTTTCAAAAACTGGCCAATTTTCTATTTTGCATTTACATTTTTTATTATCGAATTTATTTTTAACACGTTTTAATAACGACAGTAAAAAAATAGATATTTTATAACATGAAATAGTACATTAAACTACCTTGAGGGACAGTGGGATATATTATAGCCCACTTAATTTTAATCGAGATTTGCACCAAAATCTTTTAATTAAATTTTACTTTATAAATTTGGTGGAAAAGTTGTAAAACTGCTCCTCCTTTTTTTCAAATAATTTTTTTAAAACTTCCGGTGTCAATTCACAATTAAAGGAGCGCTATTACTTGTCCCTGATAGATTAAAATACCGAGGATATCAATTACATTCATGCACCTTAGACACTTGCTTTTTGATGAAATTGGAAGAAGCGGTAATCTCGCAATTACAAATTTTATGTTACTGTAAAATCCCGAAGTTCAGTAAATCTTCCTTTATTTTTGATGTGATATTTTTTATTCACCTTTCATTTTAGCTCTAAAAATCATTTTGTTGTTACTGAATTTAAAAACTCTCTTAAAAACAACATTAAGAAAAAAAAGTTGTCGTCTGTTTATCTCCTTAAAATGCTTTTATAAATAAATAATCTGCTTCTATAGAAGAATATTATTCTAATTTCTTGACTACAATAATTAAATAAAATCGTCCAGAACTTCCTTTAGACCACATATGTCTGCATTTTGATTTTAAAACAGGGGGAATCTTCTCTTCTGTTGAATATGTAAATATTTAATTGAATCCTAGTTTTTACAAGTATATCCTAGCATTTACCAATTTGCAGCGAGAAATTTCTTAAATATTATTTTAGTTTTCAAGAATATTTTCCTTCTTTCAATTTCACCTGAAATTTTGTTAGAATTTCCTTTGTGAATGTAATAAATTTTTTAAAGAACAAAATATTTTAAGTCTGTTACACAAATTGAAATTTTTAAAAATATCACGTTTAATCAGGCATTTACAGACTCAAAACACACAATTATATAAAACAATTAAAATAATACAGCAAACATTTCAGGCTACGATTGAGCCCCTAACCCGCGACCAACGACATACAAAGCCAGCAAGGCTAACGAAAAAGACAGGCTACCGCAGTGTATTCCAAGTATCTTTTTTTACAGACCGCTAGAGTGACGTGATGCTCTTTTCCAACACCGTCATTGGTGCATTCTAGCATCACGTGACTCCAGCTGTCTGAAAAAAAAAATACGCGGAATGCACCGCAGTAGCCTGTTATTTTCGTTAGCCTCGCAAAGCCAGTTCATGACGTTTAAAACGTCACACGGAGTGAGTCATCTTTACACGGTGATCAGTACAAAGTGGCGCGATCGTCGTCTTATTTTAGAAAAAACTTTCTGGTTTTCATCGAAATATTTTTATTTGGTAGCGGTCAAAATGAGCGCTATGGTCCTTCTAGTGTTAACAGCTATGGACTGGCCTTGTATGTCGTTGGTCGCGCCTCACTGGTGCAATGCCATACGATAACCATATCCTTTTCAAACATGTTCACAGTTAAAAGTTTTCCAGTTAAATTCATAAAATATTACGCAGCTTATGTTAAAATAAAAACTCTAATTCTAATGTCATTACAGCTGGATGCAATTTCTACGATACATGCGAAATCTGCAGGTATGGCCATTATCTAAAGAATGTTGTATCAGTTTCGATTGAAGGTTTCTAGATATTTCAGAGTATAGCAGTTTTATGTAAGGTTTGGATTTACGCGCAGTCGTGGAAAAAAAAAAGTAAATACCCTCTACTAACTCTGCAACAAATCATTGTATAAGAAATTACTGGTACCAAACGATTGAAAATAAATTCTACTTTTAAATGATTTATATATAATTTGCTTAGGGGGCTATCTACATATCAAAACAAACCCAAACTTTGATTTTTTTTTTCAATAGCAATGCCCAAGTTCGACACCATAAATTAATTCTACACCCTTCAATTACACTAAAAACAAATTTTCATGAAATTCGTAAGATTAGATTCAGAGAAATTAATTATTGTAAAATGAGCATATTTTAGGAGCTGTACCCAAATTGAAGTTCGGTACTCCATTGTTAAAATGCTACAGAATGACTATGTCACGTCTATTAACGTATTTTTTCTTGCCAAAATGACCATTTCCCTCGCTGAATATGTTTCGACTATTGCCAGCCCAAATGTTTCAATAATTAGAGTAAAATGCCTTTTTTAAATTATGCTTTTCTGCACATCATAGCTTTTTTAACCATCATTTTAATGTTTTTTAATCATAATTCAAAAACTAATGGGAAGAAAAATTTTAAATTAAGAATTCGCATCGTGCAGGATCTAATAAATATAACTGTAGCAAAAAGTTGTATGTTGTAATTCATATTTTTTTCAAATATTAATTTCATAATTCATTATTAATATTATAATTTTTTTAATTGCATATTCTATGGATTTGTGTTTGGATTTTTTAGTATTATAACCACACAAAAATTATAACATTAGGATTATAATTTCAGGAGATATTAGTAAAAATATGAAAATGTAATTTAAAACTAGAAGCTCTAAATTTTGAATGCTTATAATTCAAAAACGTAATATCCAAATGACTTGAAATTTCGTTTCTAGGCATAGTTTGAACCGAAGATTAAAAAACTTGTGTCAAAATTTGATGTTGCCATTAAAAAACAATGTTTGGTCTGGTTTTGATTTATAGATGGCCCCTTAAGCAAAATCCACATACATCATTTAAAAGTACACTGTATTTCCAACCATTTGGTACCAGCAACTTTCTTATATTATAATTAGTTACAGAGTAAGTAGGTGGAGTTTCCTTTTTCTTTCATGTCTGTGCATATCATATCTTTTTAAACATTTTGAGTGTCGAACGCTATACTTATATTATTAGATTAGAAAAAACTTGAAGATTTTCAAGAAAGTTTTTTATAATTTTAACATTTTTAATATCTTACTCTAACGGAAGATTAAAGAAGTCAGATTCTGATGATTCAATTAAATATTTACATATTCAACAGAAGCAAATATTCCTTCCTTTTTTAATCAAAATACAGACATACATTCTCAAAAGAAGTTCTGGGAGATTTTAAAATTAGTTTTTTCAAGAAGGCAGAAAATTAGAATAATGTTTTTTTACTGAAACACAATTTTTATTTATGAAAGAATTTTTAGGAGATGAACAGGAAAAAAAAAAACTATTTTTGTGATTGCTTAAGTGTTGCTTTTAAGCGAGTTTTTTAATTATGAGATATTTTTTAGAGTTAAAATTGAATTTTGGTAAGAAATATCACATCATATGTAAATGAAGATACAGGAATAATTTTATATATGAACTTCTAAATGTTTTTATACAGTGTGTCCACATATAACCTGACCGACCTTTATTTTCGCATTCGTAGGTCCTAGATGCATACTTCCAATTACAAAAATGGTTTAAATAAGGTAAAGAATTATTTTTAAAGCAATTTGGGTCAAGAAAAACATTTATTAAAAAATTACGAAATTTAAATGTTTATACGGTCCCCCGGTCCTATAAGTTATATTTAGTAAAATGTTCCTATTACACTGACCAGTACGACAAAAAAGTCCCTTTCATATAACATAAATCGACCGAGTTATGAAACTTTAAAAATGCATGACTTATACCACTTTACTGCATGTGAACACAGATGAGTTCCGCCATGCTTTGAGGGGTTATATACCAAGTGCTTAAAGTATTCGAAGACTTTATTTCACGTGTATCTGCACTTTGAAAAAAATAGTACAAGCATTACGATTGAGTTAACTTATATTAAGTTTCATATTGACTCAAATAATTGTATTTCAAAATATGTTTAGTTTTTTTTTTTTTTTTTTTTTTTTTTTTTGTAATGATATGAGACTGTTTCTTTTCATGATTTCTTTTAACAAAAATTATGTTAATTTTATAAGTTTTTATTTAACTTCAACGATCGTATGTATGTTTTTCCAGTTCAAAGTTTGTACTCGGAAATTAGCTCACTTTCAAATATAAGATCGAGATTAAATTTTACTTACGGACATAAATCCGATGACAATCTAATGTTAGGATTTTCGGTGGTTACCGTATTTTACAAGATAACACAAAAAAATTCGGATAGATTAGCGCCAAGAAGTTTAAGAAAAAGCTTTAGATTAAATAACACAAGACTGCGATGGTTGTGTTATTAAACTTTTAAGTATTTTTTAGCACTAAATCCGAAAATTTCCTTAATTTTTAACCATCATGTCAGAAATTTTCGCAAATTAATAAATTGTCAAAGTTAAAAAGTAACATAAATCGGATACTATAAATTAAAGGAGATGACTGTCTTTTTAGGTGCGTTCGTAATTATATAAATACGTAGCACCTATAGTCGTCGTTCAGTCCGTCCGTCTGTCCGTCCGTCTGTCTGTCCGCATGTAACAGAGCAGAAACTACCCAACCGAATGGTCTGAAAATTCAAATATATGATTGTTGCAAAATTTTTTCGAGCCATTTCAAATTTTATGAAAATCGGATGTATAGTTTAATTACAGGGACAGTCAAAAGTTTTTCTTTACATTACGGCCAATGGGAAAAATTATTGCAAGTGGATTTTAATCATATTAGAGCCTTCCGAATGATCTGAAATTTTAAAGATATAACTGTTACAAAATTTTGTCGAGCCATTTCAAATTTTAGGAAAATCGGACGGATAGTTTAATTACAGGGACAGTCAAAAGTTTTTCTTTACATTACGGCCAATGGGAAAAATTATTGCAAGTGCATTTTAATGATGTATCAGACTATGCGCTTTATGAAGTGCAAAAAATTATACATTCAGTACAATATGGGGTGCAAAAATAATTATAAAACTAGTTATAGTACGAACGCACCTCATTTGCCACGTTTGACGAGCAATTTCCAACTTGTTTAACCTTTAATAACTGATTTTTTATGCACTTTTTTAGCACTAAATCTGAAAATGACCTTCATTTTTACTCATCACGTTAGGAATTTATGCGAATCGTAAATGTCAAAGTTAAAATATAGAGAAAATATGATACTATAAAACTTTTTTAATTTAATTTATTTTATTTAAAGCAATTTGACTTATACTGGGATTCTTACAGCTAAACAGATGAGGGGTACGATGAGTTAAGGGAGGAGGTTCAAATTTAACTTTGAATTTTTTAACTTTGAAATTTACAATTTGCAAAAACTCTTGACGTGATGGTTAAAAATGAAGGTCATTTACGGATTCAGCGGTAAAAAATACTTAAAAATAAATTATCAAAAGTTAAAAACACAACAATGACATCTATTTTATAATATCAAATGTTCACTATTTTTTCTTTTTTTAACATTAAAATTTACGATTTGCCAAAAATATTTACGTGATGGTAAAAAATGAAGGTAATTTTCGGATTAAGTGGCACGGAATACATAAGAATCAATTATCAAAAGCTAAAACTGTTAATTTTCATCATTTTATTTAACAAAAATTCTGTTTTTTTTCTTCTTATATGTTTATTACAAATTGTATATTTTGAATTAATGTATCAGAATGATTAAAGATTTCCAATTTATATTGCAAAGTTAATTTTACTCTCAACCTTTTTTTCAATATATCTGACGTAACTATATTTCTACTAAATTTGTGAATGACCCCTAATTTGCAGCAAAAAATATGCTCTCACTTTAAACAGTTATTACTCGGTCAATTTTAAACGTAGAATAACGGTACTTATTTTGTCTTACTAGTCAGTGTAACAGTATAATTTTACTAAAAATAACTTATAGGACCGGACCGTATAAAAATTTAAATTTCGTAATTTTTTATTAAATGCTTTTCTTGACCCAAATCGCCTTTTAAAATATTTTTTTACCTTATTTAAACCACTTTTGTAATTGGAAGTATGCATCTAGGAACAACGGTTGCGAAAATAAAGGTCGGTTAGGTTATACGTAAACACACTGTATATTAAAACTTGTGCGATGTATTTCAATTAATGAAGCCCTTCAACATTAAATAGTAATTTACTCTTTAATACCGGTTTCTATGCTAAAATTTAATTAAAGAAAACTTCAATATATGTCTTAACATAATATTTCGAAAACTTCGAAATTTTGTATGAATATTATCTTTAATTAGGCATTCTAATTACGCGTTATTTATACTAAAATATGAGTTGATTATTAAGAGATCTCGGGACTCTTAAAGCTTTAAAATTTTCGAAATTTTAATTTTTTTAACCGTTAAACTCCTACCATTTCCGAACATTTTGATGTAATTGTTTCCTTGAAATTCCCATTAGAACATAAATTGTGGCTTTTAAAATTATACCCGCTCATTAGCTGAAGCGGCGTTTCTGAAACTTTGAAGTTATTTTTTTCCAAAAACGTTTTCGGGCATAACGCGCAAGATATCCCAAAAACGTCTGAATATTTTTTCATGAAATTTTAAAAAAACATATGTTTCATGTTAGTCTGTATAATTTGAACCTAAAGTTTCTTTTTTATTGTTCAAAAATATTTTTTAAAATGATTATACTGTTGAAATTTTCAAAATTTTTTATTAGCTAAATACATATTTGTATCAAAAATATAAAAAGTGCTTTAAATACAAATTTATTTAGGTTCAAGGTAATTACTACAATCTGAAGTATAAGTAGGCATAAAAATTTTCATTCTAGTTGCAAAAGTTATTTTGTAATCTTGCGCGTAAGCTGTTATACCAATTTTCTGCTCATCAAATGTCTGACAGTTTGGAGCCCCCTGTAAATGCTAATTCTGCATCTTGCACTTTTTTTGAATACATGAAATGAAAGAAAATACTTATATCTTTCATTCCAATAAAAATTGTGTTTTAAAATCATATATCATAAATTATTATAAATCATAAATTGCAAGATATTTCACTATTTGTGTATCACAATGAAATATTAAAAATGAGTCTATAGTATGATTTGTTACATGTTTAGGGAACTCTCCCCGAAGTAGTTATTCTGGTGGCATTATTGCCATAAGAAGGAGATTTGTTATGAAAGGGATCATTCAAAGGATCTATTACGAAATTGTTAAAACATGTGCAGTTTTCCAGTATATATTTCACTTTTACATAGTTTGTCACTAAATAATTTCGCTTTTACGAATGCATCTTTGATTATTCTCTGTGCTAGAAGAAATGTAAGTAAAATGAGACGCATACAGTTATACGGAGATTCGAAACATATACCTTAAAATGTATGAGAGATTGCTCAATCCTAGAAATAACATTATTATTTAAAAAGTGTGTGTGAATATTTGACTGAATTGAACATCAAAATGGATGATTTAATCTAGATTAATTTTAGCACATTAATTCGAATTGGTAAATAAATCATATGAGTAGTAATTTTCGAACTTTGCGAAAAATGTCTGAGCCAGGATTTGAACCAGGGACCTCTTGGCTAAAGCTTCCAAAGCTCTGCCAATTGAGCTATCCCGGGCGAATCTGGAGGACATAATTAACCCGGTCAACCTTATTAATCATAGCATCTAGTTTTACATATGAATCAGCTCACCAGAATAAATCGCAGGTAGACCAAAGCGTATGAGAACTGCCTAATACTGGTAAATATTTTATGTTATTATTGTGTCAGTTAGACTGTGGAGTAATATAACCTTTGTCAAGTGATATTTCTGTGAGATATAGTAGAATAATCAAAATATAGACACTTGATTACTTTGTGACACAACGTCTTTCCCGTAAAGCAACCCCACAAGGTTACAGTTTAAAAATGAAAGATATGTATATTTTTCAGTGTCAAAATAGATGTGAAACAGTATGAGAATGCACGATAGCCCAAAGGTGATCATTGAGTACATGTTACGCTTCCATATTGGTATGGGAATGCTATGTCTTTGTTTGAAAAATAACGTTCAGTCACTTCTTCTAAATTGGAATCATCTCCTGCAGCCGCTTGATGTGGCCTTTTTCCGTTCTTTAAAATCACACTGAAGAAGTGTGACCTCACAGTGTTGTGAAGTTGGTAAAAAAACAACCTCTGGTAGTAGATGCACAACGCAACATAAGACGATTTCCCGCGTCTTCTAAAAGAGTATATGTCAAGAAAAATCTGAAATCGGGATTTCAGACAAAAGGAATCTATCCACTAAATAGAAACAAAGTTTTGGAACGTCTTCCAAAAGCAGTCCTTTGAGAAAACTTAGGTTTGATGATGGAACATGTGGAGAAAGTGTTCTTGGATGTGTTGAACAAGAAGAGTGGAGAAATAAAAAAAAGTCTGTAATTAGAGACTCTATAAGTTGAATGTCCCGCAAGGCTGAAGCTTTAGTGCTTCTGATGTCCAAAACCCAGAGGAAACGACGAGGTTAGGACGTCTAGACGAAGCAACGTGGCTGCTCTGTCAAAATTTTCCGTTCAATGTTGAACCATAATATGGTTCGCAATCAGAAAAAGTACCAAAAGATCGTTCAATCTCTGTTTCAAAAACTCTCTTTTTGGTGAAACCTGGAGTATGGTTCAATCTTATACCATCCTATGGGAAAACATTGCAGCCAATCACAGATCGTTCGCCATTGAATCTGCCGTGTACGTGTAGGATAACAACGATTAGAATGCATTTTTATTTTGTCGCATTTAATCTTAACAATATAGAAGAATTTATTTATATTTCTAAACCATAGTTTGTTAATAAAGTATACTTTCTTCTTAATCCTCAACCGTATTTCATTTTTGTGCAATGTTGATATAATGTAATTTTACAATGTGTCTGTTTGTATTAGATCTAGTTAAGTGTTATTTTGATATGTGGTTGGATTTATTTATTTCATTTCTTTTACCATACGTATCATACATTAATATTATTAATTATATTCTGAATTAGGCACTGACATTGTGAATTAAGCTTCGCTAAGTAGTTTAGTGTGAAGTGATTGTCAAGTTATGAGTTGGATTCGTCAAGAATTTGAATACTGTTAAAACTTTAACGTAAATTTTATATGTATGATATTCGCATATTGCTTGATTAAACGTATTTTAGCTAGTTAGTATTAAAATGAGAGAATGGTTATTCGCTCATATCCAGCGTAAACTAAAATACTGCCTAACAAAACACACTGATGAAAATGATTTAAAATTTTTACCAAAGTCAATACTATAGATCTTAGCGTTCAAGTATTACGTAAGCATTCAAGGGGGGGGGGGGTCACGATTTTCTGATTTTTACTGACAATGAAGTGATAAGGATTTAAGCAATTCTTAAGTCACCACAGAATTGTTAAAAAAAAGCATTGAAAAAATTGTGTAGCCTTTGAATTTTTTGACGTTGGAGGGAGAAGGCAGGTATATGGTTATATATACTTGATTTACTTACTGCATTACAAGTGACAGAAATTTAATTCTCAACCAAAGTGTGAGTACTGAATTTCTAGTATTTTGTTAAATAATAATTTCACTTTACGAAATAAATTTGTTCAATTAAACACACTAGGTTTTAAAGCTTAATAAATACATATTCGTTATTCATAGTCTTCAAAAATGTTTCAAGAATGGTAGCAATGAAAATACACAAACATATTTGAATTTGATAAGTATTTTTTAGATTGTTTCCAAAAACATTACTACTCAGTTATGGCAACCAGTTACTTAAGTTTGAAACACTACACTTTAAATATAAGCAATGTTCACACACTTTCTTGGAAGAAGATTTAAAGTATTTATTTTGAAATTGAAACAAAATATTTTTATTTTATAAAATTTGAAATTGTAAAATTTTAAGGTGTGTAAAAATAGTTAAATTGTCTGCGGAGAAAATGCTTTAAACACATTGTTTCAAATTCGATTTGTGTTTGCAGACAATTTAATTTCTTTATACATTGATATGAATTTATTAAGTTTCAAAATATATACATAAGTTATTTAGTTTTAGTTTTGAAAAACTTCCAATTGTCTCCATAAAAATGTATGAGAATTGTAATAAATTCAGTTTATGGTTCAACCTATTTCCAAGGTATTGTTCAAACAAAATTCAGTTTATAGTTCAACCTATTTCCAAGGTATTGTTCAAACAAAATTCAGTTTATGGTTCAACCTATTCTCAAACTACGGTTCAACTTATTACCAAACCATGGTTCAACCTATAATCAAATCATGGTTCAAACAAAGCACCAAAGGATGGAGAAAGATTTTACCACCCTATGGTGGCAGCTACACTTGTACCATCTCTTGTGAAACGTTGAACCGAAATTTTTAACAAGTGTACTACGAATTGAATATTTCCAACTGAGTGAAAAAATGCCAGGCTGGGAATCGAACCCAGATCCTTGGCTTACAAGGCCAATGCCCGTTTAAGCTAACGGGGCTGACAACCAGCCAGCATATTTCGCTCAGATAACCTTATTGGTAGTAACATCTGGTCTGTCTGGTCTGTTTGTAAGCCAATTATCTGGGTTCGATTCCCAGCCGGGGCATTTTTCGCTCAGTTGGAAATAACCAATTCGTATGATAACTTAACCAAACAGTTTGATTGTGTTAAAATAATAGTTCATATACGTATCCATCGTTGATATAGAGTTCCTTTGCCTGTGGCTTATTCTGATGAGCTTTCTAGATGACAGACCAGATGTTACTACCAATAGGGTTGGTTATCTGAGCAAAATATGCTGGCTTGTTGACGGCCCAGTTAGCTTAAACGCTGAAGCATTGTCCTTGTAAGCCAAGGATCTGGATTCGATTCCCAGCCTGGGCATTTTCTCGCTCAGTTGGAAATATTCAATTCGTATGATAACTTTACCAATCAGTTTGATAGTGTTAAAATGATAGTTCAAGCGTACTACGTCTAGCGAAAGCAAAGACCGGAGAAGTCTAGCACCGGAAGGAAAAGAACAGAGAGACCGATGCAGTCTTCCAGAAAGACCTCAAAGTCTTTCCTTGACATTTTCAACTAGACAAAGTTCTGAATACGTTTCAGACGGGATATAGAGCATTCTCAATTATTTTTCTCATCGATTGAAGAGAGGTGGAGTTCATGACAGAAACTTTCATTCAGGTTCAAGGGCACGGGTGCTTCGAAAAATCAGTGAGGGTTTTGATAAAACCAATTTTGTAGCTTTATTCATTTTTGACTCGAATGGAAAACGAAAACAATAATTCCGCTTTCTTTTATTTCGTATACTTTGTAGACTGTCTTTTCCTAAAAGGTAAAACAGAATTGTATTTCTTGTTGAATGTTTCCTCATTTTATATAATAAAATCGTTTGCCTTGTAACTTTTTCTTCTTATTAGTTAATAGTTAATAGTATCTAATAGTTACTGCGCAGTTCTTTTGTTTTGTATGACTTAAAAAAATTTCAAACCTGTTATTCTTTAATTGAAAAATGCGAAAAATTGAATTAAAGGCGATCTGCTATATTTTACGAGAAAATGTATGTATGAATTATTATGAAATCGTCACCATAATTAAAGGCGGGATGCATCTACAACAGTGGTTCCCAACTTTTCTTGGCCACGACCCACCGAAACATCTGAGAAATCACGATGCTTCCCATCCTATCCTCACACACCCATGTCTCTTATTTGAAAAGTTAACTCTATTCACCCGAAGGCAGCCTAACAGAGTTTTAACAATAACTATTACTTTAACATGTTTTACGCAACATAGAGGTGAATTTTCTAGCGAATAGATAAAAATAGCTCCATTCGATAAATGATTAAGAAAATTGTAACATAAATCGTAATCAGGAAAATTATACAAAATTTTAATAATAAAAAAGGAAGGAGGGCTAGTAAAATATCATTAAAGATTGCTCAATAATTATTCTGGTGTAGACTACATTTTAAGCATTTTGATTTGGAACATTTTAAAATTCAACAAAAGAACTTATTTATTTTTTAAATTTTGCATCTATTACTTTTATTTTTAGACTAAAAAATCACTTATCTAAAAAAAGGGACAGCAAATAGGGGATTTACAAATGTGAAATCCCCCCCCCAGTAGGGTGTACGCCCCACTTTGGGAACCACTGATTTACAGGGAACTGCAAAATACTATTCGATTCTTTGCAGCGAAAGCGGGATGGATCAGTGGGACAAATCAGCGACATATAAATAACATTTTAGAAGTTTAAGTTGTTTATAGCATAATTTTCAGAGTAGAAATCATTCATGAATTCTTTCTGTTGCATTTCAAGACAAAAACACACCTGTCACAAATAGAAAAAAAAAAACCTGTCACACCTACCCGATAGGGTAACTTTGCGACATCGTTAAACCTAAATTTCTCAGTTGATATTAAAATTAAGATTTGTGCAAT
The DNA here is from genome assembly GCA_963932465.1 of Maratus speciosus. Classification (NCBI taxonomy): domain Eukaryota; kingdom Metazoa; phylum Arthropoda; class Arachnida; order Araneae; family Salticidae; genus Maratus; species Maratus speciosus. Next base: position 438,827,918 of record OZ010786.1, read on the forward strand.
ACATCATTATGTAACAAAAAGGATCTATAAACGTTTATTAATAGTCAGTTTTGTGTAAACAGACGGGCTGGTGTGAATAAAATTTCAAAATGTGTCACAAAGACGAAATATTTATAGTGTATGGCTGTAAAAAAATCATGCACCTTATTTAAAACCAATTAAACCTAAATATAAAAATATTTTTAAAATTCGAAAACTATGGAAATCAGTTTTCCAATTTTTTTATATGAACGAAGTAAAAGCTTTAATGTTTCAATTTGATTTTTAAAAAATAAGAAGAGAACTAGAAATTTGTCAAAGGTTTTGAAATTATAAATCAAACTTCGCAAAGGTAATTTCTTCAATTTAGAATCTAATTTCTCTTTTTAAAGGCTCACAAAATACATATGAGAATCTTAAAAGCCTACACTGGTGAGCATAAAAGTTTGCATGCTAATGTTAAACCAATAGAGACATTCTCGAAAATTTCTCATTTGAATTTCAGTATTTTCAATTGAAGTCCAACATTGAATATACCTTATATCTTTTTAGGGTTCCGTACTTAAAAAGTAAAAACGGAACCACTATAAAATTACTACTGTGTCTGTACGTCTGTCTGTCACAGCCATTTTACTCGTAAACTGTGGAACCTGGAAAGTTCAAATTCGGGGAAGTAATAAAGACCATTGACCCACATATTTTCAGATTAATAAACATTCATAAATATATTTAGTAAAAAAAGTAGGGGGGCTAATTGTGCTACTTGGAAAAAAAATATATTTTCTTTATATATCATGTGGGGTATCCTGTGAAAGCTTTTGTAACGCTGAACTCAAAAATACATTCCTTTTAATTTTAGATATTATATTTTCAAAGATATTGTTGAAAATGTAGCGCAAAAATATGTCCCCCTCCCCATCTAATTCCGAATGTACTGAAACTAAAATTATGAAAAAATTACTTCTAGTAGACGTTAATATAAATCTTGCCGGAAAATTATAGCGATTACCCTAGGTCACATAGTTTTTGAATAATTGCCATTTTTCTGTTATACACAAATTTCGATTTACGGGCATTCAGAAAAATTGTTGAGCATCGCTGAATACAGGCCCGTAGCTAGGATTTCCCTTCGGAGGGGGCTTAATCTTGGATTTTTTTCTGATCTAACAGTCGTAAATTGCATAATTTAAAGCGTAAATAAAAAATAAACAAGGCTTAACCTATGGTATATTTCTGCATGGGTACTTGATGTCCATATCAAAAATTGTTATTTCGTATTTTTTCGATTTCTGTTACAATTTATTGTTTTCAAGAGCACTTCTAGTGTCTAAACCGGTTCGGAAATCGGAGGTATTTTTAGGAAATAACTGCAACGAAAATAAAAAAAACGCACAAACTTACAATGTTTGAGATGAGCCTCATGTATCCTGTGAGAAAAACATTCAAAAATTTTGAAATGCAAACAAGTAATTTGAATAGATTTAAAGCACAGGATTAACATTAGCATGTGAGTCTCTCGCATTTAGTACGCAGGATCTTAAATAGATTAACCCATAGATGAAATTAATTACACATATTATTTTTTCCAAAGAAAAAATTAATTGTTACAGTCATAAAACTTATATTTATCTTTCACATTCTCTGATTAGAATTATAATAATTATAAATGCAGTACTATTGGTACAATAAGTTTACTAGTGCTACAGAAGCACTCTTCGTGACTTCTTTTCATCCATGAGACTGATTACCGTATCAGGATCTACTGTCATGTCCCAATGAATGGAAATCATTGGAAGGCTACTCAGTTTCTCATCGGACGTAACGTTTCGAGGCAAAGATTTAATTCTCTTCATTGTCGAAAAAGACCTTTCAGCACTGGCTATTGTTAGCGGGTTTGTAACCAAGACTGTCAGCAAGTGTTGTTTGCGTCAACATTAGCAATTCTCTCGCACCATAATTCATATTCAGCTTTTACTTGGGACATTGTCACTTTATCGTCAAAATATTGAGAGAGATTCTCTTATATGCTTGCTTTTTCCAGAGCAGCAAATCCTGGAAGAAGCACTTGGAAATCTGTTAGAATGTTTACATTCAAAATGATCTGTCATTCAAATATTGAATAAGACTTTCTACACAGAGAATAAAACCCGTGATCATGTAATATTCTTTAGCGTATGTAATGTTAGGATTTGCACGTGTTGTCTGCTTAAATGTTAGTTTTAGGATCTTTATTTCAGTTTGGAAGACGTCATCAATGGCTCCAAGACAGTTTCGGACGGCAGGAATGAGCATGCTGTTGGACAGTGCAAAAATTAACCGGTGACTTTCACAATGGACGCAACTAATTTTTGGATACTTCTGACGAATTCTAGACTGGATCCCACTAACATAACCAGCCATATTGGCCGCTTCCTCACATGCCTGTGCGACGCATCTTCACATGTCAAGACATAGTTCATCACAACGTCTTAATATTATTTCTGTTAAATTTTCGGCAGACAAACCATTTACTAGAATGAAACCTAAAGAAATCATTCCGAAATATGGATTTTTTTTAATTTTACAAATAGTCCACATATCTAACTCAAGGGCGTCCACAGTTTCATCAGTAATCGAGCTAAAACAGATCGCGTTATTTATTTTGATTATTAGTTCTTTGGTAACTATATCCCAGCATATTTGAATGACTTCATTCTAAATGTCTGGGCTGAAGTAAGTAGCATTTCTACGGCTGTTTATAATATGTCGTTTCAATTCATCATCTCCAGACTTTGCTCTAAATCTTAAAAGCGTTTTTAGCTTGCAGTCTTTTTTTATCGCTTTCTCTAACATCAGAGGACCGCTGTCATGATATATCATCTAAGTATCATTTCTTGCTCTGCACGAAATAAGATTGTTAGTATGTTAGATGTTGCCTCCTAGAAAACTCTCTAGGGCGCTTGGATAAACTACCCAAAAAATCCCTACATAGTGGTATACATCCCTTAAGTTGCCAATCTTTCAAAAGACAAAGAAAATTTTACAGAAAACAGACTACCCTGTGCACATTTTCTTTCTGTTAAAGATTCATACGCATACAATTTAAAGTAAAGTTGTTCAGTGAAGATCCTAAGAGACTCCGGCTGCCTTCTTAATCTTAATCTTCTTAATCTTCTTTATCTTAATATTTTCTGTTTGATGCAATCTGGATAAAGTTGTATTTGGTTTGTTAAACTTGATATCTGAAATGTGCTCTTTTAATCTTTCCTTAAATTTTCGACATGTCATACCAATATAAAATAAATTCTTATGTTGTTCTGTGCTGAATGGGATGATGTAGACTCCAGCTTTTTCATAATCGGGAATAGGATCAATTTTGCTGTGAATCAAATCTTTCAATTTTGTTGGAGCTTTATCCAGATTGCATCAAACAGAAAATATTAAGATAAACTTCGAAAAAGCTAAAATTATCATTTCAACGTCTAACCACTACTCATCAATAATCCGTGAATCCATTGAAATTTTACTTAGAAGTGATAATGTTTGTAACGATGTCCTTTCCTATAATATTCCCGCAATTTGGTACAATATCCTAAATATTTCACGACCTCCTGATAATATGAACTGATCTTTTCACCACTCTGCAGAGAAATGGACTGAACTCCGCTTGCGCATGCGTACTATTTTTGTTTTTTAAATGTATTTCTATTCAGTCAATCATCTTTTATCCCTTTGGAAATGAACGCGTGTGTGTTCGAAAGATCTCGGGTTACATTAAATAATATTTTTATATGTTTTTATATGTTTTGTCACCTTTTAAGTAGTTATAAGTATATTATAAAGCTTAATAAAAGCATTGCTGATAATAATTTTCGAAAAAAAATCATCGATAATTAGCCGAGATATTAACCCTTAAAGGTATGGTCAGTTTGGACATACACAAGGACAGGGGTGGCGTACTCTATGCCTAGTAAACACCTTTTAATGATATATGTGTGTAATGTAATATCCAGTACCAGTATAAAAGCAATAAACGTCAAATTGTTAAAAGCATACTAATTTAAGGGGTCTCGGGACTCTAAAAATTGGAAATAATGAAAAAAAGACCATTTTCAACATTTAATGTCTTAATATATATATAATTTTTAAACATAATTTTAATTGGGATGAAAGATATAAGTATGTTCTTTCGTTTCATGTATTTAAAAAATTTCAAGACACAGAATTAGTATTTATAGGGGGCACGAAACTGTTAGACATTTGTCGAACGAAAAATTGGCATAACAGTTTACGCGCAGGATTACAAAATAAATATTGCAACTAGAATGAAAATTTTGGTGCTTACTTATAACTTCAGATTGTAATAATTTCCCTATACTTAAATAAATTTGTATTTATTTGTATTTAAAGCATTTTTATATTTTTAATGCAATGCTGCATTTAGCTAATACAAAATTTTGAAAATTTCAACAGTAAAATCACATAAAAAATATTTTTTGAACAATAAAAAGGAAATTTTAGGTTTAGTTTATACAGACTAACATGAAATATATGTTTTGAAAATTTCATGAAAAAATATTCAGAAGTTTTTGAGGTATCCTGCGCGTTATGCCCAAAAAACGCCATTTGGAAAATAATGACTTATTGAAATGATTGAATGATATGAATGAATATTGAATGATTGAATGAATATTGAAATGATTGGACTTATTGAAGTGACCGCTATTGAGTGTGTATAATTCTAAAAGCCAAAATTTAAAGGAAACAATTGTATCAAAATATTCAGAAAATATAGGAGTTTAACATCTAAAAAAATTAAAATGTCTTAAATTTTGAAGCTTTAAGGGTCCTGCGACCACTTAATCCTTTCCGGCACGGAGTAATTCTATTTATAAACTTATGAAATAATGAACTGACACCAGTCTTTATAAACGAATTTATTACAAAATGCGAACTTGCTTATTTTCACTTACATGATAAAAGGAAAATTTTAATTAAATATTCTTGGTGCCGTTTGTCTGTTTTGGAATTAATTTTAGGTGTCCGTTTTTTAAGGACATCGCCCTCGAAAAATTTAATTAGAATGAATCACAGAAATACTGTGGGATTCGCGATAGTTTGCTTTGATTGTATCTCTCAATACGCCTCTATTGACTTTAAAAGTTAATTAAACACCTATCTGGAAAAACGCGGCGCTGACCAAGGCGGCGTTGCAACTTTGAAACCTCAATTCGAAGCGCGATTAGCACAATGCCAAATTTAAACTTTGAACAATGGTTTTGTTTTAGCTACACTGTAGAGATAAAGGTTATTACTACGCTGAATTTAGTTTCATGAAATGCCAAATGAAGTTTAACTATACACTGCTTTTATTGTCAGTACCGAATTAAGTTCATCATAAACAGATTAGAATAATATTAAAAAAAGAGTTATACGAATAGCTATATTTGATAATATTTAGGTTCCATATCTCTTTGAACTTTCATGGTATACCCATTTACACTTTTCTAATATGTACAGTTATACCAAACCCTACGTTGTATAGTTTTTTACAAAGTCTTAGTATTCTTTTAGCAACGTTTTTTTTCCATAATACATTTCAAATTCATATATTTATTCTACGGAACCCTCTGTACGCGAGTAATGCCCACACTTGACCGTTTATTTCCTTTGTGTGTGAAGTTTTATTTTCAGATCATTCTCAATTAAAAAATAAAATCTGTTGTTTTGTCATCAGAATGAAACTGTTGCGAACACCAAAAAAGTAAAAAAATATACAATGATATATATCTACCGCAGATAACAGATGAAATAAGAATAATTTAAAAATAAATACAAATACGAAATTTACAAACAAGACACCATCAAATTTTAAATTAATTTTATTGGTAGTGTTTTTGAAGACACAAAAATTGAAAACATTCAAATAAAATGCACCACTCTGAAATAAAACTTTATTCTATGAAATACCCATAATAAATTGTAAAAGAATTGATGGAAATAATACATTTTTATGTTTTATATTTTGTATAATGAGTATATTAATCTTGAAACCTCTTGAAAAAAGACAATCCTTTATAAATTATTTCAGGCGTGTTATATCTTTCATACAATTTGTTTTCGTCATTAGGGATTTGATTATAAGACTTACCAATTATAATAAAGCGCGAATAATGCAACGCTAATTGAATTATACCTCAGAAGGTATTACAAGATCTTAGATTCTAATCAGCTTATTGTATGTAATCTCGAAGGAAATCAAAGTAAATTACTTATCTCCTTTTTTAAAAACATGCTATCGTTATTAAAACTAAATTTAGGATCGTTTTTAAATAAAATGTCATCCGTTTAGAATTTTTATATTTTCATGAATTATTTATTTAATAAACATGTTGCTACAGATAAATTTCATTTGTAAATATTCATATTTCCAGTTTCATTTTTTAATGTTTTTATATTAATTGAACTGTCGTCAAAAGTGATATGTGTTAGTTTAAAAAACTGTATTTCGAATTCATTATGAATAGTGAAGCTATTTAGCAATAAAAGACATCAAGAAATATAAAAAATGATTTTTTTACGGAAACCTTTAATTCTAAAATTACTTTAACTTATTTATACACTCTTTCAACTTTTCGAATCCTGTTTATTCACCACCACCCCTTTTTTTGTTTTCTACATCAAAATCTAACACTTTTAAATTCGTTTTTGCATCTAACACAAATAGGAAAAGGTATGTGTTATTGTTATTATATTATTACGCTTTTAGGTAGCTTTCTTTACAAAAAAGCTACCTATTGCAGCCGTTCGGAGGAAAGCGATTTCAAAAAATTTTGGTATATTTTCATCGATCATGACCCCCAGACCCCGAAACCACCCTCCGTTCAAAATTGATATATATATATATATATATATATCTATCTATATATATATATATATATATATATATATATATCTGACCTATGTCACACTGTAACTCCCGTAATTATGAACCGATTTCGATGTAATTCGGTGTGTACATAGTACATACCAATGTCTCGACCGAGTTCGTTGGCCAGCTTCATCCGCCATTTTGTTTCAAAATGGCGGCCATTTAAAATTTTTAAAAAAATTTAAAACTTGAAATGTGGTACCAAAAAATTGAAAATGGAAAAATATTTTTCTCTTATGTATTTGACCTTTATACAAAGATTCCGGAGCAGTTTTTGTTTCGTCTATATCTTAAAAAATGGCTGAGTTATAGCATTTTGAATTTCTAGCGTGGCTGACATTTTGAAACGTCCTGAATTTTGTCACGCGATAAAAGGCGTATTTATGAACCGATTTGGATGTAATTCGGTGTGTACATAGTACATACCAATCTCTCGACCGAGTTCGTTGGCCAGCTTCATCCGCCATTTTGTTTCCAAATGGCGGCCATTTAAACATTTTAAAAAAATTTAAAATTTGAAATGTGGTACCAAAAAATTGAAAATGGAAAAATATTTTTTTCTTATGTATTTGACCTTTATACAAAGATTTCGGAGCAGTTTTCGTTTCGTCTATATCTTAAAAAATGGCTGAGTTATAGCATTTTGAATTTCTAGCGTGGCTGACATTTTGAAACGTCCTGAATTTTGTCACGCGATAAAAGGCGTATTTATGAACCGATTTGGATTTAACTTCGTTTATACATAGTACATACCAATGTCTCGACCGGGTTCGTTGGCAAGCTTCACCCGCCATCTTGTTTAAAAATGGCGGCCATTTAAATTTAAAAAAAAAAAAACATTTAAATTTGAAATGTGGTACCAAAAATTGAAAATTGAAAAAACATTTTCTTCTTATGTGTTTGACCTTGATAAAAAGATTCGGGAGCAGTTTTTGTTTCGTCTATATCTTAAGAAATGGCTGAGTTATAGCAGTTTGAATTTCTAGCGTGGCTGACATTTTGAAACGTCCTGATTTTTCTCACGTAATAACAGGCGTATTTATGAACCGACTTGGATGTACCTTGGTGTGTACATAGTACATACAAATATCTCGACCGAGTTCGTTGGCCAGCTTCATCCGCCATCTTGTTTCAAAATGGCGGTCATTTAAAAAAATTAAAAAATAAAAAAATTTAAATGAGACACCAAAAAATTGGAAAATGTAAAAGATTTTTTTCGTATGTGTTTGACCTTAATACAAAGATTCCGGAACAGTTTTTGTTTCGTCTATATCTAAAAAAATGGCTGAGTTATAGCATTTTGAATTTTTATTGTGGCTGACATTTTAAAACGACCTGATTTTGGTCACGCGATAACAGGCGTATTTATGAACCTATTTGGATGTAACTTGGTCTGTACATAGTACATAGCAATGTCTCGACCGAGTTCGTTGGCCAGCTTCATTCGCCATCTTGTTTCAAAAGGGTTGCCATTTAAAAAAAATTAAATTTAAAATTCATAATGAGGTATTAAAAAATTGGAAAATGAAAAAGATTTTTAGGTAGCTTTCTTCACAAAAAAGCTACCTATTGCAGCCGTTCGGAGGAAAGCGATTTCAAAAAATTTTGGTATATTTTCACGGATCATGACCCCCAGACCCCGAAATCACCCTCCGTTCAAAATTGATATATATATATATATATATATATATATATATATATATATCTGACCTATGTCACACTGTAACTCCCGTAATTACGAACCGATTTCGATGTAATTCGGTGTGTACATAGTACATACCAATGTCTCGACCGAGTTCGTTGGCCAGCTTCATCCGCCATTTTGTTTCCAAATGGCGGCCATTTAAAAATTTAAAAAAAATTTAAAATTTGAAATGTGGTACCAAAAAATTGAAAATGGAAAAATATTTTTTTCTTATGTATTTGACCTTTATACAAAGATTTCGAAGCAGTTTTAGTTTCGTCTATATCTTAAAAAATGGCTGAGTTATAGCATTTTGAATTTCTAGCGTGGCTGACATTTTGAAACGTCCTGAATTTTGTCACGCGATAAAAGGCGTATTTATGAACCGATTTGGATGTAACTTCGTTTATACATAGTACATACCAATATCTCGACCGGGTTCGTTGGCCAGCTTCACCCGCCATCTTGTTTAAAAATGGCGGCCATTTAAATTAAAAAAAAACATTTAAATTTGAAATGTGGTACCAAAAATTGAAAATTGAAAAAACATTTTCTTCTTATGTGTTTGACCTTGATAAAAAGATTCGGGAGCAGTTTTTGTTTCGTCTATATCTTAAGAAATGGCTGAGTTATAGCAGTTTGAATTTCTAGCGTGGCTGACATTTTGAAACGTCCTGATTTTTCTCACGTAATAACAGGCGTATTTATGAACCGACTTGGATGTACCTTGGTGTGTACATAGTACATACAAATATCTCGACCGAGTTCGTTGGCCAGCTGCATCCGCCATCTTGTTTCAAAATGGCGGTCATTTAAAAAAATTAAAAAAAAAATTAAATGAGATACCAAAAAATTGGAAAATGTAAAAGATTTTTTTCGTATGTGTTTGACCTTAATACAAAGATTCCGGAACAGTTTTTGTTTCGTCTATATCTAAAAAAATGGCTGAGTTATAGCATTTTGAATTTTTATTGTGGCTGACATTTTAAAACGACCTGATTTTTGTCACGCGATAACAGGCGTATTTATGAACCTATTTGGATGTAACTTCGTCTGTACATAGTACATAGCAATGTCTCGACCGAGTTCGTTGGCCAGCTTCATTCGCCATCTTGTTTCAAAAGGGTTGCCATTTAAAAAAAATTAAATTTAAAATTCAAAATGAGGTATTAAAAAATTGGAAAATGAAAAAGATTTTTTTTATGTGTTTGGCCTTGATACAAAGATTCCGGAGCAGTTTTTGTTTCTGAAAATTTGTTCTTTTGTTGATATCTTAAAAAATGGTTGATTTATAGCACTTTGAATTTCTAGCATGGCTAACATTTTGAAACGATCTTGTATTTGTCACGCGATAACACACGTATTCGCCTATTTCGATGTCAGAAGGCATGTGGATAGTATATATCAACACCTCGACTAAGTTCGCTGGCCAGATTCATCAGCAATCTTGTTTCAAAATGGCGGCCATTAAATTAAAAAATATATATATATTTAAAGTGAGGTGCAAAAAAATTAGAAATTGAAAAAGGTTTCTTTCTTAAGTATTTGATCTTGATATAAGGATTCAGGAGCATTTTTTGTTTGTCTTTATCTTAAAAAATGGCTCAGATATAGCAGTTTCAATTTCTATTGTGGGTGACATTTTGAAAAATCTGATTTTTTGCATGCGACAGCACTCCTATATATTAACCGATTCCGATGTGAGTGAGCATGTGCACAGCAATTACTAAGGTCTCGACCAAGTTCACTGCTTAGCCTCATCAACCATGTTGTCTTAAAATGACAGGCACTTTAAGAAATTGCCGAATTTGGCAGCCAAATATAAGTTATTTTAAAGAAGAACAGCTTGGATAAAGCTGAGTAATTTCGCGAAATTCTCATTCATTATATTGATAAAAATTAGTATTGAATCTCCTATATGCGGTTTCCACTAAATTGAGCTTCTTGTGTTTGCATGATATAAGTTGGCTTTTTTTAAATAAGAATTATGAAAGCTACCTCTTCCTCCCGGCACTGGCCGGAAGGACTTTTTCAAATACACACCGAGCGTTTTCGTTTATGCATTTAAATTTCGTATAAGACACGTGTCCTCTTCTTAATGTACAATGCATGTTTTTTTCTCTATTTTACGGTACTGATTTACGTGATACTATCAGTTGCGATAAATTACCTGTGTTATACATTACAAACTTATTACATTGATAAAATGACCCATTCCTATGCTTTTCTTCATTTTTGAAAAAACAAGGATATTTTCTAATATTTTGGAGAACAAAATCTTATTACTTATTACGCCAAAGAGCAACAAGTTTGACGTCGCTTTATATATTTAACATTCCGATTAAATTAAGTTCTTGGGGTTTTTTAACTATTGAATATCTAAAATAATGTTTAGATATGCATTTTCAATTGAAAATGTATATGTAACTGCCAACCAAAAGGAAGCAAAATTTTGCTTGGCTACTTAAGTTTTTAATTAAATTGAGTTATTGCGTTGTGGGTTAAACAAAATACAGAGAATGCTTACACATTTTTAGAAAAATTTCAGGGTCATTTTTTTAATTATTGGATAAAAATTAAAATTTTTTAAATGTTCGATCTTATAACCTTGTTTCTGGATTATAATCGCGCATTGTGTTTTACTTGATAGAAGGTTTATTTTGTAAAATTTCCATCTGTATTGCTGGCCTATTCCTCTTTAATTGCTTTCCAGAGTGCATCAATAATATTAGGTTTACGTTTTGAAAGAACTCTATTCAACAAACCAAAAGCACAATAATCCATAAATGAAACGTCAGTTGACTTCGCAGACATATGTTGAAAAAGTATATATACATGTGTGAATTTTCATTTCTTTCAAGGAATGTAGTGGTAGTTTTTTAAATTTGTGGGGTGTCATTTTAAATGCGAGTCTCAAGCCATCATAGCTCCCTCGTATAAGACTCCTGGCCTCCGCTAAATACCCAGGCCGACACTTCAAGCTTTCAGGTAACTATTGGACTGTACGAACCCCTGTTAAAATATAAAAATACATTTAAACGATTAAGACTCTATAAAACTTTCCTCGCATGCGAACAAATGTAAGTGCAATAGTGCACAATCAGCATGAATTTACTTTACTTGCGGTTTCCAATGTACAGGCTTGTTTTCGCTTCCTTTTTTCACTCTGAGACATATAGTTAATTGCTGTTATCTTCTTGTATCGTATGGCGGGCTGTAATCTCAGTTCCGTTTTTTAAATTCAAATAAATAAATAAATATTTGTCAATATGCTGCTTGATTACATCCTACAACAGCAATATGCAACAATACACCAAAATTAGAACCAACATTTCATTATATTCTTTCTTAAAATAAAATCTAGAACCGAATCTATCCCCGAATTTAGCCGCCAACATGAATAGTGAAGAGTCTCTTTGTACAAAGCTTCCGCTGGTCGTGGAAAATAGGTAAGAGAAGTAATTCCTTACCTTATTATTTTATATGAAATCATTTTATATCTTAAAATGTGGTCCTTCCAAATTCAAATAATATATTTATAAGAGTAACTACGTTACATTTGAATACGTTTGTAGGTTTACATTTTGAAAGAACTCCCTTCAACAGACCTAAAGCACAAAAATCCATAGGTGAAACATCAGTTGACTCCGTAGACATATGTTGAAAAGTATATACCTGTATCAAGTTTCATTTTTTCAAGTAATTTAGAAATTTTGAAATTTGTCCGGTGACATTCTAAATGTGAGCACCAAGCCATTATAGATCCATCGTATAAGACTCCTGTCCTCCGCTAAACTCCCAGGCCGACCATCATTGCGCTAACTATAGGCCTTCTCAGTTGCTGCTTACGAAAACCACCTTAATAGTGAGTATCCTGTCATCTCGTTTGTGAGTGTCTTGCTCAACCCGCGACCACAAGGAAGTATGCTTCTAAACTTGTTAGAAGCCGAGCAAGAATAAGAATAATTCCAAAACCTTAAACTTTCGGGAACTTGCAAAATTCAGGAGGGTGCAGCTCTGGAAAAAAAAAAACCCAATCAGAGAATGCATGAGGGGAAACCCATTACATAACATCAGGCCTATTGGCTATAAGTACCCCGACGCTATCATAAAATTTCAATATTTAAGTAACGCTACCAATCTCCCGTCCAAATCAAAAGAAATTGACAGGTTTTATTAAGTAACGATCCAAACTGACGTTTTACGTAAATCCTCCATCATATAAACAATGCCCACACTCATAGAACTGGAATTCGAAATCTCTTTTAGACAGGTTTATTGCCTAAGAGCCAAAGTTTACCCGCTGATTTTTTTTTTTTTTTAAGCTTGAAATCACATCTTTAGGAAAAGATCTTTTTGACTTTTTTCCCAACTCTAAAGCTCACAACACGTTCCTCTCCCCCTAGAGCCAGATTGCGATAGAAACAACAACATTTTGCTACTCTGTTGAATTGCCTTTAACACTAGAACGCCCGGAAATATTTACTCAAGTTTCATCAAAATATTTGACACCAGATTTTTTATTTAAAATTATTTGACTGATTTATTTAACGTAAATTTGCGTAGTTTAAATTTAACTTACTTTATGAGAGAATTTCTGGTTCCAGTTGACATTTAATCATATGATCGGAGTCGGGTCGACTCCTTCCGGGCATTAGTGTTAAACAAGTTGTTTATGGATAAAAAGAAGTTTTTAATTTTTCTTTTTATTTATTTATTTTATTTTATTCCTTTTTCATAAATGGGATTACTTTTTCTTTACTCCTTAAATTACATCATAACACAACCAATTCAAATTTACATCCATAATCACGGCACTCTTATACAGAGCACCGTTTTCTGAATGGAAGGCCTACGCGCTAACACAAAAATGGCGACTCGTGTTTTTTTTCGCAGGAGTTTTTTTTTCTGTGTTTGTATGTTCCCTAGAATTTGATATTATTGGCCCATTAAGAGAGAGACTTTAGACGAGTCTATTTTACGAAAGGTAATACAAATTGAAACTGGAGGTGAAAAATAACTTCGCCCTTACAGTTCGATCATTCACTCACTACAAAGAACAAGAGATTGCAATGAAATGAGTTTCGCGCCAATAATTTGAGCGTCTATTCACAGAAACTCTTTTTTCTGATTCGCTTGTGACAATTTTAAATATGCCAGCTTTTGTGACTGCCCATCTTAATACAATGTGAAGGATGTGAAGGAAAATTGACAATGTGAAGGAAAATTGTTGAGTTTTATGGAATTTGAATTGCATTACCTGAAAATTTTATGCACGGGAGATGAAAAATTTAATTCTGTTTTTTCGTAAATGGCATATAAAATAATTAAACACTAAGGCAAAAAAATAATGGGAAGAAGAATGTTTTGTCAGGATTTCCTCCCACTCTTTGTCAAGTATGTTTCTTAGTTTAACTTACTCCATGTTTATATTCTTCATTTTAAAAACGCCTTCTGGCCTGCGCACTACAGACGCATCTATTCTGTAATCATGCCCCTTCCTAGATTTTAATGTCTGAGATTCCTGTCTGCGCCCATATCCATAGAACTAAAATTAGGCTTAGATAAAGGTTATGGCAAAAATAAATTATGGACGAATTTTACATAAAGACTGTCATCGAATCGAAACTGACTACTTTCTCATGCACTTTTTAATTCATTTTTGTTCACAAACGCATCAGATTGGTGGGTACTCTTATTCAGAAACTATATAACCGAACTGTTTTTTCGGTAAACGCAGGAGATTTTTCTGAAAGTGCTGTCAAAGTTGACGTTTTGAACCGAATTTCCTGACGCTATAGCGCAGAAAAAAACTGTCATCCTGAGACAACAATCATTTATAACTCAAGTTGTAATACATTCATCAGAGATTAATAAAAAACTGTTTGATTAAAAATCTCTTCAATAATGATGCTGCAAGTATCATTCTTTTATGTTTTAAAATGAGTCAGAAAGTTTTGCGGTGTTAAGCAGAAAAAAAAGATATTTTTTTAGGATAGCCTAAAAATTAATTAAACTGTATGCTTATTTTTTTTTCAGTTTGTACATTTCACGATTGTATTCCCTTATATTAACTTTTGAAATAACATTTAAGGTTTTTTTATTATAATTATTGATTTTTATATAAAATATAATACTTTCTTTTATTAGTATGTCGTTCGCAAACTCAGAAAAGCAAAGAGCAAAATTTTATTTGTTTTTTTTTCTATATATTTGTTTCTTTGATTATTAAAAAAGAAAGAAAATAGTCATTTTAATAAAGTTTTTATTAAAATATACGTAAAACAAAAATAATTAATTTTTACCATTATCGTAATAATTTAAAACTATCTAACATAATTTATATTACTTCTTAACCACCTTAATACAGAATCCCCTTTAAAGTCAATAATTAATAAATAAAAAGCGCCAAATTTGCACAAAACTTTGAAAATTGACAAGCTTCCCGTTTCTGCACTACGTCGAATTGAAGATAATGGGTCTTCGGTTACTTCCCGCATGATTGACAGGTCAATAATGTTTTCTGAAAGATTTCTTCGTCTTTACTTAATTTTTAATTAATAAAGCGAGAAAAACTTTTAGAATTTACTGATATTAAAACTCAAGGGACCGCACAAACGCTGAAAGAAATCCGCTTACGACATTCGCCGTTTTTATGTTAGCATGTGGGTATAGCATACAAATGGCGATGTACAGAGACGCCCTAGTGTTGGTAGCATCCACTACATAAATAAGCATATTCAGTTACGCCTATATACTTTGGGTGGCAAACATATTTTTAAAATGACTTTTAAATTATTCTGCACTTTATTACATCTCATGTATTTACCTTTACCATCTCTTCAAACTTTATTTCTAGAGGCACATGACGTTCTCGGTTAGAATATTTTCCCTCATGATATGCACGTAGACCACGGATGTTATAAATTTACTTAGACGGGTTTATTTATATAAAGTTTCCCCTGATTATTTTCATTTCGCAGGGAAAACGGCTATGTCGGTTTCAATTAAATTAATTTACTGCTCTTTAAGGTATGTCCTTACCCTCAAGTAGCTGCTTTTGCGAAATTTTTCGATTTCTTTTTTTATTGTTTTAAATTAAAGTTGAAACATTTAGAATTCCAAAAATGCTTTACCTTTGGCTCAGCGATAATAAGAAGCAAAGTTATAGCCAAAATATAAACCGGAAATGAACTTTCTGAAACCGGAAGTGGCCATTTAAAGAGCCACAGAAATGAAAGGTATACATTTTAATACACAAACATATAACGTATAACATATACACAAATATATAAACCCCAACAAATAGGATAGATTTCAAAAATGTAAACTTTATACATAAATTTTGTGCTCTATCAAAATCTTAATTTCAGTTTTCTGGAAAACTGCGTTTTTCATTATGTACGTTTACGGGAAACATCATTTCTTAAAAAGTTTTTAAGATATTGAAATAAAATTTTGTGACAAGGTTCTGCTCATCTATTGTTATGTTATGAAGCAAAATATAGCTTGTAAGTTTGTATATATTAATTTAAGAGACATTTTTATTGAAAAGTACACATTTGTTTAGAAAAAAATCATGTATTGTATACAAAATTTTGCATAAGTTAGTAAGTAAATTTAAGAGGTTTTGCAAATATTTTCCTTCGTAATACAGGTAAGTGGTTTGCTAATATATTGTTGAAAAAAAAAGTGAAATATATTGAATAGATTTCGTTGTAGAAGGTTTGGCATAAGCGCATTTTTTTACTGAAATTGACTAAATATTGCCTAAATTTGAAAAGTTAATAAAAATTCCTTTAAAAATTTATATGAATTCATAGTTATTTTCTCTGTTTTAACTAAAAACACATGTGTTTGATAAAAATTTCATATTTTTCATAAACAGCGCCCCGAAGGTAGGCATATTCCTTAAACCTTAAATGCATGATTTTTTATTTTCTTTCGAAAAAATTATATGTGATTCTCTGAAAGGCTTATAACACAGGAAAAATAATGAAAAAAAAAATCAGAGATGCATTTTTCGTATAATACGTCAACCTTTCCTTATGTTGCACATCTGCAATACAAGTAAAAACTAAAATATTGGAAATTAGTAAATATTTTAATAAGTATGAATCTAAATACCTTATTAACCATTTGGAAAAATGGTTATTGTCCTCGTCAGGCTAGGAAATCAAAAGCATATCTGAAGTTTTTTATTGGTTTAATCCGCATTTTATTCGTTTTCTGATGGGTCTATTCAGTAACCTGTATTTTCCTTTACTTTCAACAGAGATGGATACTTCTGTTGCCACTATGACAAAAAAGTAATAAAAACTACAAAAAAATAATAACTCAGAAACAAATTGAGATACAGCTTTCAAGCAAATTTCATTTAAAAGTGCATTTTTTTTCTCTATACGACGGTGTAAAAAGTAATATTGTTGGATGTTTGGAAGTTTAAGAATGAAATTTCATTTAAAATGGGTTGATGGAAAAGACTTTTCCCGAACAGCCAATGAAATGCTTGGATAATATGTAAGTTTCAGGTGGATAATACGTACGAGTCGCAGGCGATTTTTGTCGCTTGCAATTTTTACGTGTAAAAACACTATTAATGTTTAATTCATGGCGTACGTAATGTATGACCAGCTCCGTAGAAGTTTAAAAATTTACAGCACCTAAAATTGTAAAACTGAAATTTCTTTTAAAATTTGTTCATGATGTGTCCAGGAATGTAAATGTTTAATTCATAGAGTACGTAATGTAGGATCAACTCCGTGCGATTTTTTATGTCTTAAATTTTAGTTTTCGAAAAAATCATTTTCCAAATGGTCGTTGTAATTTGTTAAATTGCTTTATATATATATATATATATATATATATATATTTTTTTTTTTTTTTGTAAAACTTAACCCTAAAATGCATAAATTATTTTTTTTAGAATTACGTTTTTTACTCTAATAGTAAGGATTAGACACCAGAAATTTTAAGATATATTTTTTATTTTTTGTAATATTTACAGGATTAATATTTCTATATAAATATACTGGTTGCTAAGAATTAAATAAAAAGTGAGGCATATATGCATCAATATGCATTTAAGGGTTAATATATTCCCACGCGACGCAAAAGTGTGAAGTTTCCTTTAAAAAGAAAGGAAGTGAGAGAAGTACAGGGCATATACCTAAAAATAGAAAAATTGGTCTTGGAATATTAGGCACGAGTTATACACCGAAATAATATATATATATATTTTAAATATCGAAACATTTTCATTTTTTATGTATTAATTATATGCAGATGAACGGATTATCATATGCATAATTAGTATATAATAGTAGATTTTTATATTGCATTCTCTCCATCATGTGTGCATATAGAGAATAACAATTGTGTTAATTTAATTTTGTTTTTTTATTTATTTTGGTACTTGTTTATATATTACTCTGAACAGTATAGATTAAACAGTTTTACGCACGCTGATTATTATTATCATAGCTATATATAAACAGATGTTTTCGGGAATGATCAGTTTCTGGTCTAAGCACGAGTAATTAGGTCTAAAAGCTATCGTTTTAGTACATAGATCCCTTGAGGTTATTTACTAAATCAACCTTAAAACGACACATCAGATAGTACTAACTCTCGTGTCATATCGAATAGTATCTCACTGAACGTATTCGATTATCCACCCTATCTATATTTCTGTACTCGTATCTCTTTATTCACCCCTTAATTCTCTCACACGTGATATTCACGGGTTGTGTGTTTTATTCAGATTGTTTGATTCCCACCAGTTTAATAAAATGGTGTCATAGTGTAATAGTGTAATGTTTTATAAAACAGTGTAATAACAATATAAAATAGTGTATACTTGAGAAATGTCCCAATTCTAAAAAAAAAAAAAAAAAAAAAAAGACCTTAAATTTTGAATGCTAATCTCTGTTATTAGTCGCTTTGCACATGTTGGTAATTGCCTTATCACGAACATCTTTACTCTCATTAATAACATATTTACTATCACTGCAAGTAAACTGCGGGAGCTGGGGTGGGAGTGAGGCACATGTTGGTAATTGCCTTATCACGAACATCTTTACTCTCATTAATAACATATTTACTATCACTGCAAGTAAACTGCGGGAGCTGGGGTGGGAGTGAGCCAAGATGATCGTAGTGGATGCGAACTTGAATGTTATTACCAACCAGACAAATGTAAGAGTTAGTAGAGTGAGACAGGGCGAACTCTCAAGTCTGTTATATCACTTATGATTGAAAGGGTAAACTAACAGGGAATGAAATAGAACTACAGGATAACTATCACATTTTAGTAATAGTAAAATATCTTGCTCGGATTTTTCCGATGATTATTTTATACAGCCGTAGGAAGACATATGTACAAAGCATCAATACAAAACTTTTTTTTAAAGGAAATTTAATTCTAATGGCACTTGGGGTTCACTTCGGCATTTTATCGAAGTCATATAAAGGCTCGATAATTTGAAGCTCAACTACTTCTTCTTCAATGTTCTCATTAAGACAATTTAAATTTTATTCCTCAACGGATTTCAGAATTTTCTAAAAAAATCTAATTGAATGTAAGACTGCTTGTTCATAGCTGCCAACTTTTACGCCATTTTCTTACCACTAAAATTTAACTGTAAATTTTGCTTTTATTAATCGTCGAAATCTGCGATTAACAAAATAAAAAATATCTTTTATATTTTAGTGGTAACAAAAAAGCGTTAAAGTTGGCAGCGATGCTTGTTTCTATAATCTAAGATAAGCTGTAATTAAAACTTATCAAAGCATTGTACAGGGTGGTTCAAAATTCTGTGTCCAAACAGCAGGTGCGGGTGTGTCAAGTCATGAGGAGTAAGAATTGCATCGGAACTGGGGGTCGGAAATGCGATCGTGACGGTGAAATTGCACCATGGCCGTGATGCAGAGATAAGATAACAAACGGTGTAAAAAGATCTTTATTTTATGAAAAACTAAATCGAAATACAAAATAAAATGAAAATGTTACAACTCTTAACAAGGGCTCAAAATGTGCACCATTAGCCGTGATGCATGCTTTATATCGGCTCCGTATGGAATAGCAAACACGTTCTAATTGACCAAGAGTGTCCCGGGCACCTACCGCCGCTTCGAAGATCTGTGCCATGAGGTCCATGGCCGATGAAACGGGTGTCTTGTACATCAGAGACTTAAGATATCCCAAGAGGTAGAAATCCAGGGGCTTTAGGTGCGCGAGTGCGATGGCCACGCGGTACAGGGCCGATTGGAACGTGTTCGTATTCCATGCGGCGCCGATGTGAAGCATGCATTGCGGCTGATAAAGCGCATTTTGAGCACTTGTTATGTGATGTAACAATTTTCATTTGTATTTTGTTCTTCGATATTTTTGTAAAACAAATGTCTTTTTACACCGTTTGTTATATTTTATTTGCGTTACGGTCACGATGCAATTGCACCGTCACGATCGCGTTTCCGACCTCCAGTTCCTATGTAATTCTTGGGCCTCATGACCTAACACACTCACGCGTGCCGTTTGGACCTGACATTTTGAACCACTCTGTATATTTAGTAGCTAGGGGACGTTGTTGCTGATTAAGGAACTCACGAAGTTCTCGTCATAGATCATGCCAGTACTATGTTCAGTTATCAGGGCCCTCCAAATCGATTAATGTTTTTCGTCACTGAAGAAAACATTTAACCATTCATCGTTCCAATGCATATGTTTCTTAGCCCGAAAAACGCGTGCTTTTCTGTGGTGTAGTTTCAGCATAGGCATCCGACACATTCTGTCATATTTGTGAAATTTGCTTGCCTGTATGTGACAATGAACAGTAGATCTCTTAATAGGAAACGCTAAATTCCTCATAATTTTAACAAAAGACACTTTTGGGTTGAAACTGCTCGCAAAATGTCCCTGTCTTTCCGCTGAGATGTTTTCCTTTGTCGACCTGAACGCTTTTTTTCAATCATGTTGTCATCTTTCGATTAAATTTCATAAATTCCAGGTTTGCTACGCTTCATTTGTTTTGCATAAACTGACTCTGAACTTCAGCAAAATTATAGAACTTCCAGTAAGGCATTAGGATAAATTTCCTTTACTAAAACCTTAGCCCGTTTTCATCCATTATTTCGAGTTAGTGGAATCTGAAAGATAAAATAAATACATTAGAGTTACTGGCAAATCAATTGCTCATATATTTTTCGGCAAAATATATTTTACTTAAGTAATGTATGTAAATGTATGTAATGTAAATGTATTTAAATGTATTACCTTACTATTTATATTATTCAAATAATCACTCTTTTATAAATAATTATTCTCCGTTTTGAAAATCACGCCTAATTTTTTGACTGCATGCCATGTTTTTTCCTAAAAATTTCCTTTACAATACTTTAATGTGGCGTGAACCCGAGCTCACCTATGAAAAATTTATAGATTTCTGTTACGGTGGGTAGAAAGTACTAGCAAGTGAATTTATATATAAAAAAAGTATATCGTTTTTGCTCCGTTTCTTTTTAAGATAGAGCGACAGGATAGAAAATTAAGCATTTTAACTATATTTTTAATATATTTATATTGATTTCTCAATCTTTAATAGTAAATTAATTAATATTAAATTATTAACTGATAAAAAGTATTTAAAAAATTATTAATCTTCATTTTTTATTTAAAATTTGTTCTCTACTTTTAAGTCTTTAAAATGTTTCATTCTTTCAGTTTCACAACGATTTGCAGTATTTTGGTCAGCTTTTATGGGTGCATAATTAAATGCATTGTTTTTCAACTCCCATACAATTGTACAATAACATAGAATATTTGACGATTTATCATCTGTAGCGGGATAATTGAAAAAAGCCTTAAAATAAGGTATTAATTTATAAATTAAATTGCAAAAATATTAAAATTCTAACTTAAAGAAGGCACGAAAATCATTCTGATTATTTAAACAATACTAAACTTATAAGCATTTTACTATTAGTACAAACAAAAATCTAAGAACTTAAAAAACAAAAGAATCTCAATATCAACTAAATAAACAAACGAACGATGGTGGGCGAAGCGGAAACTAATGCAGATTTGTAATTTTCCCTACACAATAAATTACAAATTGGCGATTTGGTGAAAACTTTTGGGGCACCCCGCATAATACAAAATTTCCTTTCTCGTAAAAAAATGAAAACTAATTTTATCATATACATAGAGAACGAATCGTTATTTCTTTTCCTTTAAAATTTGAAAAAATATTTGTCGAAATATTCAGTTTCTTTATATTTTCGTCATAATTTCAATTCTGGAAATTCTCTTTCTCAAATATTTTTTCATTCGTGGATATTCTTGAAAGTAAAAATAAAACTCGTGGAGTTTTATGCTTTTAGAATTGATATTGCCTCATGAAATATTTTTGTAAAAGATCAATTTCTTATTTTGAGTGCTGCATATTTTTTTTATGGATTTCAGTGGAGATTCTTTTTAAAATGATAGATGTTTGAATATCATGTTTCATTGTTTCAATATCTTATTACAAAATAAAACCACCCTTTTTGTTTCAACAAACATTCAATATACGGCAATAAAAAAACTTAGATGTGGATAAATTATATTTGTAACAGTAATTGGTGTCTCTTAATAACCTTCCGTAAAAAATCGGATATCTTGAACCAGGTTTTAACCAGGCTTCGAACTAGAGATTTTCTTTAGGGTTCCGTACTTAAAATGTAAAAAAGGAGCCTTTACAAGGTCACTCCTGTGCCTGTTTGTCCGTCTGTCACACCCATTTTACTCCTAAGCTATAGAACGTGGTGAGTTCAAATTGGCTGAAGTAATAAAGGCAATTGACCCATATATTTATAAATTATTATCCATTCACAAATATATTTAGAAGAAAATGTAGAAGAGCTAATTAAGTTACTTGAAAAAATAAATTTTCTTTGTATATCGTGTGAAAGCTTTCGTAACCCTGAACTCAAAAATGCATTTCTTTTAATTTTATGTAGTATATTTTTAGATATATCGTCGAAAATGTAACGCAAAAATATGTTCGCCCACCTCTATTTCTAAATCTTTTGAAATTAAAACAATGAAAAAATTAGGGGTAGTAGAAGTTAATCTAAACCTTGCAGGAAATCCATAGCTATTACCCTAGGTCACATAGTTTTTGAGAAAATTCCATTTTTTGTTACACACAAATTTCCATTTGCGGGAGTTAAGTAAAGGAGTTGCGGAGCGCCGGAGGTGCGTAACGTCGCAGAAGAATAGAAGGTATGTTTATACTGATTTTCGAAAATAGTAACCATAGATAAATAGTAACCCGAGATAGTAACATCGAAAATAGTAACATCGATAAATAGTAACATCGAAAATAGTAACCCGAGATAGTAACCATTAAGGACACAGGCGGTTTGAACATACATAAATACACGGGCTGCGTACTCTATGCGTCATAGGCTTTTAAAACCTAGGTAGCAACTTTTAATTATATATTTCTCTAATGTAAATGTATAAATGCAATAAACGTCAAGCTGTTAAAAACAGACGAAAATATCAGAGTTAATCACATGATTACTATGAAAATCGTGACTAGTTTGCATTGAGAGGTTCTCTCAATACGCCACTCGACTTTTAAAGTTAATTAAAAACCTATGCGGAAAAACGCGGCACGGACCCATAGATATAGTAAAAGATCTATGCACGGACCAAGGCGGCCGCCGTTGCATCTTTGCGACCTTCTTTCGAAGCGTGCTTATCACAATGACAGTTTTAAACTTTGAGCAAAGACTTTGTTTTAGGTACTCTGTAAAATGAAAAGATTATTAAAAAATTGAATTTGGGTTTATAAAGTGCCAAATCAAGTTCAAATATGCACTACTTTTATTTTCAGCGCCGAGTTAAGTTCGTCATAAACAGATTAGGATAAGATTGAAAAAAGAGTTATGCAGAATAGCAAAATGTCATACTATTTAGGCTTTATATCTCTTTGAACTTTCATGGTATATCCATTTATACTTTTCTAGTATATTCAGCCATACCCAATCCTACGTTGTATAGTTTTTTACAAAGTCTTATTATTCTTTTAGCAACGATTTTTTTTAATAATACAGTTACTAATTAATATATTTATTGCACGGAACCTTCTGCCAGTAACACTGCCAGTAATACTCGCACTTGACCAGTTGTTTTTTATCAAATGAAATAATCTCACGTAAAATATCAAATTAAATAAAGATAAATCAAGTAAATTTTCTACACTTCAAAACATTTTTAATCTGATTCAAATTAAACCACATTTCCGAAATAATAGTTGGAGGTCGCCGGAATATGTAACATTATCATGATTACATTTTATTGATCCGTATATATATTGTAAGCCGATTTATTTATTTTTTAACATTGTAATAAGTTGATTTTGACACAAAGCGGATGCTTTTGTTGTCAGAATTCATCTTACGTAATGTAATGAAATCAATTTGCATATATTAAAACACTATTAAATTTTTTATATCTATATTATAAAGCAAAAAACAATATCCGTGAGTAATGCTGACGTCATATTAACCTTTTCACTGGCGGTGTCCTTAAAAAAGGACATCTAATTTTTATTTTACTGGTAACGAGAACATTTAATTAAAATTTACCTTTTATAACGTACTTGAAAATAAGGAAGTTCGTATTTTGTAATAAATTCGATTATAAATTCCGGTGGCAGTCCACCATTTCATCAGTTTATAAACAGAATTACTCCGAGCCGGAAAGGGTTAACAGTGGCAAGACTATAGAAATAAATTTAGCTTTTACTAATTTTTTTTTTCTAAACTTTACAAAATAAAAATTTTTAGCCGTCGAATATAGAAATAATATACTTACAAACGCAATTTGTTTAAAGACTGTTTCTCATTTTTTTTTTATAACTTTTATTTCTCAACATTCATGTATGAATTGTTTAAAATTAAATCAACCCCATTTTAGAAGATTAACATGTTTGCATTTGAAATAATTTAAATAGCTCCGCATTAGTGTCCAGCTAATATCCCATAATAAAACTAAAACTTGACTAAATAATTAATAAATTAAATGGAAGTTTAACACATGTGTAATGAACATATACGCTTTAACAATGAAATAATGATAATAAAAAATTTCTATAAATGGCGAAATATTTGAAAGTTTCTTTGGCTGTTATCCTCTGGCATGTGGAAAACAAGATACAAAATATCATGCAGATACATATTTTAATAAATTATCAAACATTACGTGAATACATAATTGATATTTTTCAAATAAAAATGCTTTTTGATGCGGTTAAAATTAATGTAAATTCAAAATATTACTAGACAAAGGGACGGCGAACCTTTTCACATCCACGTGCCAATTTTTTCCAAAAATATACTTTAAGTGATCATGACGTGCCAAGAATAAAAACATTTACTGGATCAAATAATAATGAATCAAAATTACTTAAAATTTTCTCTAGCACTAAAAAAATATGAGTAATATTTGATGTAATACTTTAGAAATTTATTTTTTTAACATTATCCATGTTGACTCATTTAAGATGCCAGATAATTTATATCAGCTTCGTACTTAGTTATTTTTAAGAGAATGCAAGTTTAAGTGGACTCATTTCACATTTTCAGGTATGAAAGCGTTCCGACCCGAATGACCGATTACTACCACTAAGTTTTAATATTATTATTTGCTTTATTAAATATCAGAAATTCTGTCATTAAATAATGCGAGAAGTACTATTAAAAATTAGTGGTAGTAATCGGTCATTTGGGTCGGAACGCTCTCATCTCTGTATTTTTTACTTTAATTTTTTATATTATTTATTTCCAAAAAATATAACTAGATTAATTAGATAATAAACTAGATAATAACTAGATTAATTAATACATTTTGTGAAATTCTACTATATTTTAAAGAATCTGAATCTCTACCGTACCAAAAATAATCTGCAGCGTGCCACATATGACACGCGTACCATAGGTTCGCCACTCCTGTACTAGAGGCTTCAATTAAAAAATTATTTCCACGTATGTTGTGTACACTGAGCAGTATGCTCTGTAACCCGGGAAGCCTATTGGATACCCTGTTATAAATAACAAAAAAATTCTTAAAATATTTTTTTCGCTCATTTTCATTCTAAGAGGTGGCAACATCATGTTAAAAAACATTTTACACAAACTAGATTAATTGATTGGCATTTAAATAAGAATATTTGGAATTTTACACAAATCTACATACTTAAATGTGATAAAAAGTAGCCTCTGATGTTTTTGTTATAAATCCAGTTCTATAGAAAATTTTAAAATAATTAATTCAGCCATTTTCACGAGCTTGGTTCATCATGAAATCTATAATGTTATTTGAGTAAACCGATCATATTGTCTGTGTCTAAAGCATAGCTCCTAACTCTTCCGCTTTTTCGTACCACAAAAATTTAATAGAAATTTTTGCCTTATTTAATCGGCAGATTACGGCGATTCGAAAAGGCAAAATTTACTATAAAAATTTTGTGGTACAAAAAAGCGTAAGATTTTGGCAGCTATACCTAAAGACATTTTATCCCTTTTGAGTTTTGTGTATATTTATAATTAACTAATTTTTAATCAAATAACATGTTTCAACGAAACTTGAGTGTGCTATGTAAGAAGTCTGTTGAAAAACCTTTCGAATGATACACCTTTATCCGCGTGAATTTTGTACGTACAGTCGCGGAAAAAAAAGTAAACACTCCCTACTAACTTTTCAACAAATTATCGTAGACAGAAGTTACTGGTACCGACTGATTTGAAATAAAGTCTACTTTTAAATGATGCATATAAAATTTGCTTAGGGGTCATCTACATATTAAAACGAACCCAAACCTAATTTTGTTTCAATGGCAATACTCAATTTTAACGAAATATTTAAAATCTTCGGTTCAAACTATGCCTAGCCGCCGAATTCCAAGTCATTTGAATCATAAGTTTTTGAATTATAAGCATTCAAAATTTAGTGCTTCTAATGTTAAATTACATTTTCATATTTTTCTTTATATCTCCTGAAATTATGCTTCTAATGTGCTAATTTTTTATGTAGCAATAATGCTAATGTGCCCAAACATAAATACGCGGAATTTGCAATTTTTATAATTTTATGATATGAATTATGAAATTAATATTCGAAAAAATTATGAATTGCAACCTACAATTTTTTGGATGGATTTAGATTTATTAAGTCCTGCTTTTTGAAAATCCAAAATTTCACATTTTTATTCCAAATAGTTTTCAAATTATGCTTAAAAAACGGCAAAATGGTTGTTTAAGGGGCCGTCTATTAAAGAAGTGAGTAGATATTTTGAAATTTCTTTTGCTGTCTTGTTATCTAACAGGCTTCATTGACTGCTTAAGGTGCCTTGATCAAGAAGAGGACTCTCTCGGTAAGCAATCGAGTACCCAACTTCAATTTGGATACAGCCCTTAAAATACGCTCGTTTTAAAATAATTAATTTCTCGGAAACTTATGGCACGAATTGCATAAAAATTTGTTTTTAGGCTAATTGAAGGGTGTCGAGTTCATTTATGCTGTCAGAATTGGGTATTGCCATTGAAAAAAAATGAAGTTATGGTTCGTTTTAATATGTAGATGGCCCCCTAAGCAAATTTTATATACATCATTTAAAAGTAGACTTTACTTCCAATCGTTCGGTACCAGTAACTTTCTTCTATGATAATTTGTTGCGGAGTTAGTAGGGGGTGTTTACTTTTTTTTCCGCGACTGTACATTAGGGTGGAACTAAAAAAAAGAAGTTTTGAATTTTATATTCTAATAGTGATTTTTATTTCCTTTTTAACTCAATAAAAAGAAGATAGTTTTCTTTTAATTTTAAAATGATAGTCTCCGGTTCCTCAAAGCGTCTGATTTTCCCTAAAAAAGAATAAAACCCCAAAATTGTATTACGAATATTTTGAGGTTATTAATGAGTATATATTTTGAAAAATTAAGATAATGAAGTGTTAATATCCTGTAATAAAGAGAATAATATATTTTGAAAGTCATAGAAAAGTTGGCTCCACATCAACCTCATTAGAAGCCAGCGTAGTGGGTGTTTGCTTTCATTGTCTCTGTTTTATTTGACTGTGAGTCATAAAAAGTTAGTCAAATTAGCGAGAAGTAGTGATTGTGTGTTAGCAGTTTCGATGATTATTTTTTAATAAACGGCCAATGTCAAATGTGACAATGTCTTCTGACGGGCATAAAATGGAAATTTTTTAAAGTGTCTTGTGTTTCGTGAATTAACATTAGACTGTCGTCTTCTGATAACATATGAAGATGACATGAAACATTACTTATGCGGTTCAATTTAGCTTAAAATCTGACAGCTGGAATCTGAAACACTCTGCTTCTGAAATATCTAAGGCTATTGCTGATACAAGTATAAGTGTATGGTTCAGAGCTTCAATTACAACGGTTTTTAATGAATCTTAAATATGATTAGACTATCACGCGAAATGCCAAAATTTGAAGAAAAATATTTATAGTGGAAAGAATAATCCCCCATCCAATATAAAAATGTAAAATTTTAGGTAATCGTCAAAAACAAATTGAGTAAATGCACAAAATATTGTCGTGTATCAGAACAAGAACGAAACCAAAGAGAGGTAAAAATGACGTCAATAGGATCAATCGATATGAAAACTACATAGAAAGTGATTCACAATGTGGCAAGACTGGAAAAAAATATATTGGGAAGAAAAAGTTATTTTAAAATAAGAAAAGTCAGGTTTTGATGCATGTTCCACAAACTGACGAAGGATATCTTAGAACGTAATCCAATCAATCAGTAGTTCTGCTGACTATGAATTTGATAATCAAACAGTTGAAAGAACCGGAGCAATAACACATAGTCCTAGTTACAAAAACTAGGAACAAAATATATTGTCATATTTTATTGACATCTTCCTCTGCTATTAATGCGGCTAATAAAATTTTGGTATATTTTCGAAATAATAATATGGACATTTCAAATTTGAAACTTATGGGTGCGACGAAACGGTCCTTAATACAAGACGCAAAACTGGAGTTATCAAAATATTGGAAGCAAGATTGAAAAAATTTACAATGGATAAGTTGCTTACTATATGCAAACGAACTTTCTTTCAGACACTTATATCAACATCTCGATGAAAAAACAACGGCCCCTAAAGGGTTTTCTAGACCTATCGGAAAGCAACTTGAATAGTACGAATATATGGAAATTATACTAGATTAATTTTAACACAATTATTCTAATTGGTAAATAAATCATATCAGATGTAAATTTCTAAATGGGCGAAAAATTGTCGGACCAGGATTCGAACCAGGGATCTCCTGGCTGAAGCCGCCAGTGCTCTATCATCTGAACTATCCCGGACGAATCTGGTGGAACTTTCTCACCCAGCAAACCTTAATGATTAAAGTATCTGGTCTGGAAACCTGGTTCAGCTCAACAGAATAAATCACAGGTAATGAACTCCAGAAATCGCTGGATGCGTAATTACACTAGATTAATTTTAACACAATTATTCTAATTGGCAAATAAATCATATTACATGTAAATTTCCAACTGGGCGAAAAATGTCCGGACCATGAATCGAACCAGAGATCTCCTGGCTGAAGTCACCAGTGCTCTACCATCTGAGCTATCCGGGACTAATCTGGTGGAACTTTCTCATTACACTAATCATTACACTTCTTATTTCACTAATCATTAAGGTTATCTGGATGAGAAAGTTCCATCAGATTCATCCGTGATAGCTCAGATGGTAGAGTACTTGCGGCTTCAGCCAGGAGATACGTGGTTCGAATCCTGGTCCGGACATTTTTCGCCCAGTTGGAAATTTACATCTAATATATGGAAATTAGACACTGTAACAAAATTGAATCACAGCCAGCACAAATTAATCTTGAGCATTTAAGTACGGACCTTGAAATTTGTCAAGTGGCATATTTTCTCAAGATTTAGTGAAACGAAGCCCCAGAAAACATCATTATTCTCATTGGTTAACAACACCCAACAAAATGTTGCTTTTATATGTGTGTTATAAGACTTCTTCTGAAAATGGAAAGTTTCTCACTGAATATGCTATTAAAATTTATAGTCATATGTGGTTAAACATCAAGTTACATGCTTCTTGCAAGAGTGGATCAGTTCACTTGTGAGAAATGATTAAATGTTCAGGTACTTCGAAAAATAGTATAAAGACATCATCGATCAAGTCATTTAGAGAAATGTGTATTTTGGCAATGATGAAAATATACTTTTGGCAATGTTTTGAAGTTCCTCTCCTTAACTTTGATGATTCTGAATACACAGATTAAATTAATTGGAACCAGTGTAAGCTAACGGACGAACCTCCTGTCTTGACGGATTTATCGGATAAAGAATTTAGAAAATAGTACAAACAGGGGAAACGCCTGGTTTTAGGTTTTCCCTATCATACTCAAACACACTCAAACAGTGGAAAGGTGTGTCAACCGTCTCTGGACATTTGGGATCATCTGGAATCTCTGTATATGAGATGAATCTTGGGAAAGTTGAATTCCCGCAATGTAATGACAAAGTTTGATACTAAAAAGTATTATATGCCAGTATGTTGAATAGCTAATATAATAGAGGAAGGGAAGGAGGGTGGATGCCGATACATAGTCATCTCCTCGTTGTGACTTCTGGGTAGTGTTTCCTTAATATAAGCAGATATGAGCTAACAGCTATTTTGTTTATTTTATGTTACTTGATACGGAAATTGTAAAACTTTGACGTCCTAGACGAACCGGAAAACAAATTAATTTTTAAAAACCTTTTCAGCCGAAAGTTTATACATCCAGAAAGGAAAAAGTTTTCACTATTACATATTAAAATAAAGTTTTTTTTTTTACCCTATATATAATTTCCACCCTAATGTACATAGAGAAGGATATGCTGACAAGATTAAGAATTATCTAGGATGACGGCATTGAAATATTCCATGCTACGAAATTTATCTATTGAAGATCATCCAAAAAGAATATATATGAGGTATTCTCACAAACTTTTGACTTTCGGGAATGAAAATCTGGTGAAATTAAACTTGCTAAAATAACTTTTTAATCTGATAGACGAACGCCTTAATGATTCAAAATAAAGAAAAAATGGTCAGCTGCGAAATTTTTTTTTATTTAACTGAGGTTTAAGTTAAACTTGCGTGTTTAATTTTCCTTACCATTTTACAGGGTTCCCGGCTTTTAGCCAGGCCAAAAAAAGCCGGCCGGCTTTTTTTGGTTTTAGCTACTTAAAAAAAGCCGGCTTTTATTGAAAAAAAGCCGGCTTTTATTTTTGAAAGTTGGTTTACAGCTAATTCGTTTTAAATTTGGAACAATTAATTTATAATACACTTATAAATATTTTCTACTAAGAAAATTATAAATTTCTATTAAATTTTGTCAAATAAATAAGTCTTTTATAACTGCTAGAAAGCAACCGTGAAGGCATTATGTCTGAAAAAAATATATAAATATTGAAAAGAATATAAGTTAGACTCCAAACTAGTGTTTTGAAGTTCTGTATTACATACCTCCACATATACTACACATTTTAAAGATTATATTTAATTAAACAATGACAAAATGTAGCACATCAAAATGGAAACATTCTTATGAGTCCATATGGAGCAGGGTTCGCAAAGCTGGGTCCAGTTTGAAAAAAACCCGGCGGGTGTTTTCAGAATGGGCCCACTTGAAAAAGCCCACTGAAAAACCTACAATGTGGGTTTTTTCAATTTTCAGAAATATTTAAAATTTTTAACAACATATATATTTAATGAATTTAAATCATTTCAGTCAATTTTGAAAAAAAATTAATATATAAAAGCCATTACATAAACACACGAAGTAAAATAAAAATGTATTTTAGCACATTGAAATACTTTACTAACATACAACATAGTAAGCAACATACCGGGTGTCCCAAAAAGGACTGACTGATTTTAAAATTCAATAACTTCCAAACGGTGACAGATATTTAAAAAATTCTTGTAGAAGGGTTACGCATAAAGTCAAAAGTTTTTTTACAGTGATTTTCGATTTTAGTTCAAATTACAAACAATAGATGGCACTGCGATCAATAGACGCTAAATTCAGACTCGATTTTTGGTACTTCGTGGCCCGGATAATACATTTCCATCTCCTTTTTCTGCATGGAACAACAGAAAGGACCAAAAATCAAGCCTGTATTTAGCGACTATTGCTTACAGTTATTCTATTGTTTGTAATTCGAACTAAAATCGAAAATCACTGTAATAAAACTTTTGACTTTATGCATAACCCTCCTGCAAGAATTTTTTTAATATCTGTCACCGTTTGGAAGTTATTGAATTTTAAAATCAGTCAGTCCTTTTTGGGACACCCGGTACATAGTACAATTACACGTAAAGGCAATATCATAAGAATGTCTTTATATAAAAAATTCAAATGAACTATACTCATGAAAATAAAAGATACATATTTTTACTTTATCTTCTACCTTTACAAGAAAGTATTTAATTTGTGAAAAATTTCGACTTCCAGTTTACAATGGATTTATACATTTTAAAAAGGTCCTGAAGATGATGTGATGGTTTTTAGAAAATATCTGTATATGACAAAAAATTTGTGGGTGCTCTACCTCAACAACTAATGCACAGAATCTCACAAAGCTTTAGATTCAGTTAGACCTTGATGTAAACTGATGCTGATTAGTTTTTGGTAAATATTGCCCAACAGGTGGTACTGCTTTGCTGCATTTATCTCAATTTTTGCAATAGCTTTATCTAAAGAACTAATGCACGGATTTTCATCAAACTTCAGATTCAGTTAGACGTTGACGTAAGCTGTTACCTATTAGGTTTAGGTGTAAATTGCACAGTAGGTAGTGTTGATATGCTAAATTTTCACGATTTTTGCAAAATCTTTATCTCAAAAATTAATGCGCGTGATTTAATCAAACTTAATATTGTATTTCATTTTCATGTAAATAAATGCTTAGACTTGGATGTAAATTGAACTACAGATGTTGATTTTATGCTGTTTGGGTTGGAAATTTTGGCTGTGGACATCCTAGAGGGTGGGTTCCAGAATCCAATGATTTGTTTGAAACAATGTGATACTTACATCTCCTTGTTAAATGCATCCAATTCAATGAACCTATATTTTACAATCCTTGTGATGGGCATAGATGTGGCATTGCGAATTTTGAATTATTAACATGTGTGAGATAGAGGAAAGTTTTGGGATTGGCACATCTGACTAGTTTACCCCTTTTTTTCTTCCCACTTATATATTTTAAATATTAATATTCTATTCATTATTTGATTTTAAAGCAAATTAACAATTTTTTTTATCTTCTATTATATTTAAAACTAATTTGTGAGAAACACTGACACTTTATTAATTTAAATTCATATAATTTATAACTTGTAAAATAGTATTACAATAATATTGTATACAAGGGAACAATATATAGTATATATAATATATAAATAATATAGAATGCAATAATGTAATATCGCATATATTGTACTTTTGAAAAAACCTGATTTTCCCTGGGGAAAATTGGGTTTTTCATGAAAAAACCCATGTGGGTTGGGTTTTTTCAAAAAAAACCTGGGTTTTTGCGAACCCTGATATGGAGAGTTAAGTTATAAATGTTAAAAGAGAAATTAGAAAGGATATAATACTTGAGGAGAGTTTGGTACATAAGTGTATAAAAAATAGAGCATTTAAACAAGAAAAAAATAAAATAAAATTTCTCTAAGTAAAATTTTGAAAAGCTTGTTGCTAAGCATATTCATAATATTTTTAATAGTGATAAATGATATTTTTATTATATGACTATGTATAATTTTAAATGTTTACTAGAAATAAAATAAGACTTGTATATTAATAGCTCTTAAAATTAACTAAGTAATAAAACATGTAACTAAGTAACCATTGTCCTCTTCAATTTTATAAAGCTGTAAATATGAAAAAAATTCAGGGGGTGGGGGGGGTTAAAGGTCAGTCAGTGGAAACCAGATAAAGCAGTTGGTATGGCGCTTTTAAAACTTAGCTGACATATTTGCAATTCTAACTACAAATTACTAGCAAAACCATCTTAAGTTTTATTCCAATATTAATGTCTTCATTATTGAGAAATTGGGTTACTTATTAAACTCTAAATCAATTAAATGTCATTAAAACTAATTAAAAACACTTTAAAATGTGTAGTGTATAATTACAATGCTTCATTGTATAAAAGCCAATTATGGCCAAAAAAAGCCGGATAAAACCAATAAAAGCCACCGGCGTGGCTTTTTTTATTTTTTGCAACCCTGGTGGGGGGTTAAATGTCAGTGTAAACCAGATAAAGCAGTAAGTATGTCCCTTTTAAATTTTAGCTGACATATTCGCAATTCAGACTACAAATTACTAGCAAAATGATCTAAGTTTTATTCCAGTATTAATGTCTTCATTATTGAAAAATTGGGTTACTTATTAAGCTCTAAATCAATTAAATGTCATTAAAACTAATTCGAAACACTTTAAAATGTGTAGTTTATAATTACAATGCTCAGTTGTATAAAAGCCAATTATGGCCAAAAAAGGCCAATTTTGGCCAAAAAAAGCCGGTTAAAACCAATAAAAGCCGCCGGTGTGGCTTTTTTTATTTTAGCCGGCTTTTTTGCAACCCTGCCATTTTACCACTATAACTTTCTATTTTCTTCTAAATTTTTATTTATAATGAATTTTCATAGTACCCACAGGGCATTCAAATAAGAAACAATAACAATGTAGTATTTTTAGTACAAAATTTTGGTATAACATTGGCTTCAAGGGGTGTTAAAAAAGAGACGGAAGAAAAAAAAGGGGATGGTATAGGAAAAAAGGGACGGTAATGGAAAAAAAAGGGGTGGTAAGGATGGGATGGTACGAAAAAATTACCACTATTTTTAGGCAAATCATGTTAAGACTAAGTGATAGCCACAATGTTCATTGATTTTTAGAAACAGTTATTTACACTGGATTAAATAAAAAAAATAATTTACCGCGAAAAGTGCAGGAATAAACCTTGAGGACGGTAAGACAACCAATAAAGACACGATGCTTGAAATTGATATTTAAATGCTGATTTAAATTCTGCAGTAAATTTCCTGTCAAAGAATTTTAGGCGTTCTTTCTCTAGAAGAACTTCTGCATGAGGAAAAACTTGAAAAAAAAATCTGTGGCTGCATCTAAAATGATTTTCTGTATAAGTTTAGCAAGAGGGATGGTAAGGAATCTAAAACCCAGGTACAGAAATCAAAAAATAATATCACCCTTAAAAATGTGTGCAGGTTAATGTTTTGCTACATATTTATATAAAACAATTGTCGCAGTATCGGGAAAAAATTACATTGAATTATTTTCATTGAAACAATTTTATACAGGCAGCTCCAAACTTAAACATCAGCATCAGTGCCAAAGGACAGTATAGGAGTTTTCCTGGCATTTGGACGCCAACATCGTCCAAAACTTATTTATCTCGTTAATATTGTTAAGCAATCATGCAATGGAATGTTCCCCAGTATATGAAATAAAAAAAAACCCCACAAGAATATGTACAGAATAATGTACAAGATTAAAATAAAAATTATTATTCAGGGACATAAAAGTCAAAAGATTGTGAGAATTCCCCAAATACATACTATAGGTCGTATTCCATATCAACGTCGAAAAATCAAAAAGATTTCAAATAATTTAGAGAATAATTTAAGAATTTCAAAGATAATTTCGTACCCTGACTTAACCATGTATGTAAAATAATGTTTTCTTTATTGTTTCGTAAACTCTAACTTGCCACTTAGGCGCAGTTAGGTATCTTGATTAAATTCCGGAAGCTATGAAGACACAAATGTAGTGAACTGTGAACAGCAGAGCAGTTCAAGGGAATACCCAGTAGCAGTGCTACTCCACCCCCTGTGTGTGAATAAGCGTATAACACATCCTAAAGGAGCCATGGAAATTGAACTTTTAATTTAATTTTTCATTTTTGTTAATATTTTTCCGGTGTTACGTAACACATTAAATTCCCTATCAGAAAATGATTTATCCCGTTTCTCTTCCTCTTTCCTATGTTTTTCCCCTATGACGAAATGGAACATCCTTTTTCTCTTTCTGCTTGCAGGGGGAAAGCCTGATTATTTCACTGCCTTTTTGTCAGTTTTGTTATTTTTTTTTTCTCCTGAAAATAGCAGGAGACCCCACTTATTTTTCGTTTCCATGTTTTTGTACATATGTTCAACTACTACCTGATATATTTTGTTCTATTCAACTGTGATGCTGTTTTGAGATAGGACTAATTCAAATGTTACAGATTTTGAAACTTTAAAATATTTAACAGATTATATCTGCTAACAGCATCGATATCCCGGTAAAGTTCTATATTACTTAGTTTGTCCTCATAGTAAAATTTCTATAATACATCTTTTGGTGTACTATTGCTTAACTAAGATAATAAGTGATGAAAACGGACAAAAACGTCATTTTGATTGCATTTTGTGGCAATATAACAATGGAGATTAACAATGCCCCATGGAACCAAGTAATTTTTACTATGCATATAGTGTTATACCAACAGTTTATGACAAAAGAATTTTGGGATGTTGTTGCTTTCCAGAGATATAGCAATCCAAACATTTCCATTTTCATGAAAAATGGGATTCATGGTCTTAAACTTTGACATTTTCTACAGGATATAGGAAATTTTTTCAGAGCTTCAAAATTTCACATTATTCATTAAATAGGATCTACTTCAACATAAAAAAAAATCAAGCAAAACAAAAAATACAACTATCGCACAAGTCAATCATGTATAGACCGGGAGTAAAGTTGACGGGGCGGAAGCCCCAAGTGTCTACACTGTTGAGGGGTTGTACTTATATAACATTATCACCTTTTTGGTAATTTTGAGCCCCTCCCCCCCCCTCTCCGTAATGATATCGTTATCAATGTCTAATTTTTTTTTCTGCTTTTTGAAATTCTTTTCTTTTGTTTTATTGTTTATTGTGATATACAGATATCACTAAACATTTATTATTCGCACGCTTTATTGATTCAAATGAAGAGAAGTCATTAAAATATCACTATTATAGATGAAATAACTTTATATCAAATAATACTTAAAAGAAATAGCTACTATTTAAAAGTTTTTTTAGCTTTTTATTACATAATACATTCAACAATAAAAATGTCTTCTTGCATTTCCCCTGCACAGGGTGTCGGAGGGGGTGGGGAGGGTTCGGTACTTGTTACCAACAAAACAGATAGACAACATTCTTTCTCTGTTCTTCCCGTAGTGAACACAACAAGTATAATTTAAAACGTACTTTGAGATGGCTTGTCGAACAGCGGATTATAAATACATACACATATGACAGAGGAATAAGAATGTCAAATGTAGGGTATTCCAGATTTTGGAATTATATAATTTTATAATCATATAATGATTTTATATTAGTGTTGTATTTTCATAAAAATAAATAACAGACAAAAAAGAGCTAACAGACTATAAAGAACAAGTTTACAAATAAAAAGGGAAAACCTTAATATTTGATTCCATCAAAAATGATAACGATATCAAAAGTCTAAACCCCCTCCCCCTAGAGATACCTTACGATATCATGTGCCAGACCACCCCTCACCTAAAAGGATAACGTTATATATGCATAGCCCCTAAGCAACGTTAAGCGAATGCGGATATCTTATTTTTCTTTTTTCCTTTTTGCTTTTATATGGGGCCCATTCAACCTTTTTCACTGTAATTGCTGTTCTTGACATCGATTACGGTCATAAATCTCCGTTATTTGTTATACAGGTTGTCCCCAGGATTATTGGGACAAACGTTAAGGGGAGATAGGAGACATCACAAGGATTTATAATTGCCCCAGCAACGAAAGAAACAGTGGGCCATCAGCTGGAAAGAAGATGGCTGCCAGCACTGCCATCAGCGGTAAAGTGCAACTGTGCCATTACGTAAACCAGTACAAAACTACCCGTGCGGAATACAGCTGGCACATCAGTGATGGCCAAGAGAAGGCCAGCATTGGTATGCCATCACATTACTTCAATCCGGCACTTTTCCTGCAGAGCTAGCACCGATCCTACTGCTATTCCTTTGCTGGCCTAGCACTTTCCCTTACAAAAATTTCTTATAGATTTCTATAAAAAAACAAAGTTTTATGGCCCTTTTTACGATAAGTTAGTTTCACCAAAAGCTATAACAGTCAATAACAAAAATGTCTATAGAAACATTCGAACTTGCAGCGGTTTCCATGTGGTCACCCGCCCAAGTACTAACCGCGCTCGGTGGTGTTTGGTTTTCGTGATCGGACACGAACAAGTACTTTTAGCGTATCCTACGAGCGCTCGTAGTTTTCAAGCTCTCATTACATTATTTGAAGTTTGTTTCTTTTGGGATTTACGTTCCCAATCATTAAACTGATATAGAAATTATTGTATTGTATAGAAATCCTATATATTTCGTACGCTTTTGTTTTTTTATTGATTCTCATCTGTATAAATTATGAAAACCGAAATCCTTTGTAACTTAGTAAAACCAGATTTAAGGAGAAGAAAAAAGTGGGTTGAAATAAAGAATTTATTTCTTTATTCATTTCCCTTATTTATTTTGTTGGTGTCAGTGGTGCTATATTATTTACAGTTTAATAAGAAAATTAACTTCACAGCTTAAATTGTGTTAAGGTATTCATTTCAGATTTGTGTTCAAATACTCAGTCTTCTGTATTCACAACGCCCCCTAGCGTAAAGGTTCCCAGCAATAATACTGCAAAAGTTCGTGCACTTCCATGTAGTGGTTGGCCAGCGCATGAGATAAAACGGAAGCCCACGAGAATTTTATCTGATGGTTTCCAACAGCAAAGTTGACTGAAGCTGTCCAATATTGGTCATGCAGTGGTAGACCATTAGCCAGCACTTTTCTATCATTGCCTGCACGAATATTGCTGCTGGCCAGCAATTTCCTCTTTGCTGGGGCATAGCACCTATGACCGGAAACGTCATCGTACACCATTAGGTGGTGCCTTTGACGAGACCACTAGAGGGGAAATATCTGCTTTATCGCAATCATTTGAGTAGTGGTCTCATTGAGAAGAACATACATGAAACATTTTACTGACGACATAGTAGTGTAAGTTATTCATGCAAATTTTTATGCACATTCGAAAACACCCGGGTGTCCGGTACAGCTCTCTGTGGGAACCGTTCTCGTTAGACGATACAGTCCGTGAGCTGTTGGTGCATTGCCAATCCGTACACGAAGTGAATATCTATCAGCTCCCTGTCCGTAAAATGTTGCATGTTCTTCTCAAGGCGACTATTGCTGAACGACTGCGATAAAGCAGATATTTCCCCTCCAGTGCTCTCGTGAACAGCTCCAGCTAGTGGCTTACGATGACGTTTTGGGTCATGGATTGCCATACAAATCTAAATCCTTGTGATGTCCCCCACCTCCCCTTAAAATTTGTCCCAATAATCATGGAACACTCTGTATAATTTTTAAAATCTTTAGCCCACTTTAGGACACCCTGTAGTTTTCTTTAATGTTTCTTTAACATTACTTTTTATGCTAAAAAAAATTATTGACAAATAAAAGTTAGAGCACGAAACTAGAAATTCTTCAGCTGCTTGAAAGCCTGCAGTAACAGAAATTATTTTAATATCAAAGTTCATTTTACATTCTCATATTATCCTTCTTCTTTTTTTATTAACATATATCTTTTTTCTGGCAATATCTCATTGTTGATGACAAAAGGAAATTTCTCAGAATTCTGATGAAGAAAACACAAATAACCGGGAAATACCGCCTGAAGAATTTGAATATTGTCCCAGTGTATCATTCAGTCTTTGCAATTTTGCATACTCATTTCCTTTTTCCGCGCAATTAAAATATTTCTGCATCTCAAAAAAAATTTTTTTTTAATAAATACATGTAAATTTATTTCAGAGCATCGAAAAGTAGCATTTTCTTTATTCCAGTTATCGTTTCTGTTCAGTTGAAATAATGTATTTTGGTTTGAATCTTTATTTCTTCTTAAAAATGATTGTTTCCCTTTTGATTCCTGTTTCCTGAACAGTTACGAATGAATAAATCAACTTTTATCTATTTTTCTCTCGAAAATATATGTAAATACAATTATTGTTTTATTCATTTAACACTTAAATGCGTAGTGATACATATCTGCATAACTTTTTATTTAACTTTTAGCAGCCACTATATTTATATAGAAATATTAATACTGTAAAAAATACAAAACTATGCTACTAAATAAAGTTAAAAATCGATCTTGAAATGTCTGGTGTCTAATCTTTAATATAAGAGTAAAAAACACAATTCTAAAAAAATAATTCATCCATTTAAGGGTTGTTAAGTATTACAAAATAAAAAATTATATAAAATAAGGTATTTAGATTCATACTTATTAAAATATTTACTAATTTGCAATATTTTAGTTTTTATTTGTGTTGCAGATGTACAACATAAGGAAAGGTTGACGTAATATACGAAAAATGTATCGCTGACTTTTTTATTTTTCCTGTGTAATAAACCTTTTTGAGAATCATATAATTTTTTCGAAAAAAAAAATCAAAATAAAAAATCATGCATTTTTCAAAATAAAAATCATGCATTTAAGGGTTAATTCGATTTAAAGGCAGTGCTAAACTTGGAAAGGTGATAGGATCCAGTTCTTCGATATCTTAACAGAAAAAGAACACCCAATTTTTTAAACAATAAGCAGCAGTTAATATAAATACGGTGTCTAATACCATAGGCAAACAGCCACCTTTTTATGAAAAGTAATTGTCACGTTTATCTATCCTCAAAATTTTTGAGATTACATGAGCAGGGCTCCCAAATGGTCCGCCAACTGAAAACCAATAAATTTTAACAGAAAATTTTATCGTAGGCTTGCGCTAGAATTAACTTTCAAAGGTGATTCCGGGGCGGTTTGTAAGAAAAATCTAAAAAGACAATTTTTCTAAAATAATATTGGTATTCAGTTGGCGGACCATTTGGGAGCCCTGCATGAGACAAAAATGTCTTTTTGATAAAAGTGGAAGTTTGTATGATCTCTCTAATCAGGTCCTCTTTAAACATACCAAAAAAGTCCCGATTCTGAAGTCTATGAAAATAACATTAAAGTGTTTCCCATTTCGTGGGAGAGATAGAGGTCTTTCAGCGTAGCTGTAGCTTTTAAAGAAGAAACACTGATAAATAAAATTCCATCGTGTAGACATTAATTTACACATATCTAATCACTTTCAACATGTGTATCTTAAATTAAGTGCCGTAAATTCGAAAGAATAATTTAATTCACATAAATTATGTCTTTTGAAGCTTACCAAGTGAGATGTTCCACTCATTCTTTACGAAACCCTTTAACACACAGCGGGCGGGTAGTTTTCGTCTTAAGAAGAAGCTCCATCTATAGTCGTATATACTTGCATGTTACATTATTTAATACTAGATCCGCAGGTAATTTTACTTAGGTT
Source organism: Maratus speciosus (assembly GCA_963932465.1). Taxonomy (NCBI): domain Eukaryota; kingdom Metazoa; phylum Arthropoda; class Arachnida; order Araneae; family Salticidae; genus Maratus; species Maratus speciosus. The sequence continues at coordinate 438,869,054 of OZ010786.1, forward strand.
TTAAAAATATATACATTTGGCACCAGAATTTTTCTAAGAACTATTTAACTCATTTATTTAAATTAAACTTTATCAAAGGCATCATTTCAGTGTTGAGCGCTGATCATGGGTGGTTCGTATGAATAGCTTTATCGTTGGTTGAGGCTGCAGTATGTCATCGACGGGTGATCCTAGTTTTATGAATAATATACTAGATAGCATTGTCAATGGATCGTTAAACACTAATTTTAACACGTTAAGCGCCACGTCAGTCGCCGGTGACTGACACTGAACTTTCCGCTTAGAACGCGTCATTCACCGATGACTGATGGTCTAAAATATGATATAAAACTAATTATATATATATTGTTTTAAGTAATTACTTTAAATTTATTTAAAATTTACTTAACTTTTATTTATTACAGGATTATACTTTCTTAAAAATTACTTCAAACATAGCAAATTTTTTAGCTTCAGTATCAGTCACCGAGGCACTCAACGTGTTAAAGATCAGTTCGACAACATTTCTTCGAACTTTGCGGACTATGCAAAAGGCATTCTAGGTGATTTTTGCACTTTTATAGATAAATATATTATGGATATTAAATTTAAAGAATGATATTCTGGATCAACAAATGAACAAGAGGAGTTAAGAAAAACTTGCCTTGAGACATTTTCTTTTCTAAGGGAGCCAACCGCTGATAATTTGTAAAATTCCGCTTACTTTGGATTTTTTGTACTCTGTAACATATAAGAATACCTCCCAAATTATTCTTACTAACACTAGCCTTAAAGACGAGCTTTTACGTGCTGTTAAAAAAGGAGTTAAACGTCATCTTTTAGAGGACAAACAACAAATTTAAAAATATTTCCAATGAAGTTAATCTTAAGGGAAATAATGATATGGAACAATCCACTGTTAATGAAAATACTGACCAAAACTCCTTAAATTCTTAAAAAAAAATTGTTACCCCCTTCCACATCGAAACTGACGAAAATTGGACGACGCTAGGTGGCTTTGACGCTAAATGCGTAAAATACGATGAGTTACAACCTTAGCACCGCCTGTCAACGCAAGGGTCGTATAACCTCCAAAAGTGCGATCTGTGATTAGGACATCCTGCTAATTACCAGGATTGTCCTAAAAACCCTTATAGATTAGAAAGTGACACGAACTGTAAATCTTCAGATAATAGCGATAACCAGGATTCCAAAGAAACCCAACTATTCGCAGAAATCCTCAACGACTTCAATTACACACACAAAAAAAGACCAATGAACACCCAACTAGTTCGGAAATGTTAAACTCCGAAGTTAATGAAATCGCAAATACCCTTTCCTCCTCTACTAAAGAAAAATCTAATAACACTCGAAATTCTCCCAATTCCTCTAAAATCCCTAAAAGTTACTCTAACGACATCCAAGAAATATTCAATACTTTCAATGCTATCAAAGAAGTTCTACAAATAACCAAATTTTTAAGCTGTATTAAAAACATCTCAACCCAAACCAAAAAACTTGTTAACCCAATGCAGAAGTTGCTAATCATAATTACCAAATTTGATAAACTTGCTAACCAACTGAACATTAGCGAAGATTAATTTCTTCTTTTAAGTTAAACTTTTCGCCTTTTTTCCATGTTTTGTATTGTCTTGTTTGTTATAAAAAATAAAAAATAAGATTAATTTCACGTTCTAAACTTGACTGCCCTTCTATAATTAATCTGTTTATAACTTTTCTTATCTTATTTACTGTTTTTCTTCTATATTCATTGAGTTACCAGACTGGGCGGGAGCCGTCCTCTTTTTCTCTTAATTTGCCCTTTGTATCATGTTTATTTGTACGGTTAGTTTTAACTCTCCTCAATTATAGTCTTTTTTTACCGATTTTTATTAATTTTGCATATGTTTAATTATTTTTTTACTTATAAATATGTAAATATTTTAAACTATTCCCCTTTTTGCACTGTGTTAAGCAGTTATATATTGAATTAAACTATAATATATGGTCTCTGAAAAGAGTCTTTTTTATGCTTGGGCATCCCTATGGTAGCTTTTTCGACTGTTCACGGAATGCTCAGGTATATTAGGAACTAATGGACCTTTTTTATACTAACATTTATATCGTAAGTTTTACTTATTCTTATACTTTTATTTTTTTGTGGCCACCAGCCGCGTTTATACATTCTCTATGCCTCCCATTGCATTGGAAAACACACTACATCTACACCGCATGTAAAGTTACAACGCAACTAGGAATTCCAGAAAATGACTACATTGTTCCATTGTTCATCAAAGTACATTTAACTTATTTTATAAAGAAATTTTTGGTCCGAATCGACATCTATTCTTCCCGCAGCTATCAAATTGAACCGTCATCGCAGACCAAATTTTTTAAACGTATGTACGGTCCTCTAAATTTTGACTGCAGTTTTTTATAAAATATTTGTTTGACTTCTTTATTCTTAGGAAAATAAAGCAGAAAAAAACTTAATTTTTTTTTCTGCTGAAAAATTTTTTTAAACGTATGTACGGTACTCTAAATTTTGACTGCAGTTTTTTATAAAATATTTGTTTGACTTCTCTATTCTTAGGAAAATAAAGCAAAAAAAAAAAAAAAAAAACTGTTAAAAATAATTGGTACTAAAATTCAAGGGATCGTACGCACGCTGAACAAAATCCGCCTTTGGAATACGCCATTTTTGTGTCAGAGTACAGTCTTAGTTTTCAAGGAGCGGTGTTGCAGTGTTAACCATTTGATAACGGGATTGGGACAATGTCGTCCCAGTGATTATTTCTTTATTTTATTCGTGCTACTTTTTAAAATAAGATCTCTGCCATGCACTTATACAAGGATATTTTCAAGAGAAATCTATCAGAAAGAAATTTTTTTGTAAATTGTGTTACGAGTGGATATAAAAGTAGTCGCAAGTCCTAGCCCGTTAGTAAAAGGTTAGCTAAAAATTTTTCTCTGTTGGTGTTTATTTTATAAATGTATGTATGTAATAATGGTATTGTTTCTCACCGAAGTATTTATATGCATAATAGTAGTTTAATTGCAAAAATACGAATTTTAAGGTTTTTTTTTGTTTTTTTTTTGTTTTTTTTTTTTTTTTAGAAAAAATGTAGAACATGAAATTCAAAAATGTGGAATTACATATATCCAAAGACACGTTTACACGTTTCCCGCATGTGTTAAATCAAGGAAAATAACAACTTACTCTTTTACAACAACGGCTATCAACTCTGTTCATATTTAATTACCCAGAAATCCGAGAAGGTCCGTTCTCATATACACGGTTCAAAAAAGCAAATTTCACATTTTACTAGCCAACAGTCACATGTTCGAATAATTATCATAAATTCGTTGACAACATAGGAATACTTCAATTTCACAGAGTCGATTCGCAATTTTTAAAATTTCGAAATCTATACAGAAGTATAGTATATATTTACGAACAAATGTTATCTCTCAAGATTATACCAAGGCATTCCAAGACAGAGTCGACCAAAGGATAACTCTATACAAAGAAAAGCGATGGCATTGGTAACTAAAAACTATTACAATAGTATGTATCATGAGTATGCAAAGTGTACAGATACGCTCTTTAAGAGTTCGTACATGTCAGTCGATTCAGGAGATTTAAGGGTTTTGAAAACTAAAATTTTCGTAAAGTAATGGTAGCCATATTTAACCCCTTGAGTGGCGGTTGTATGTTATATCCCACCTAATTTTAATGAAGATTCGTACCAGAAAATTTTAATTATGTCTTACTTTTTTAACTATTGTGGAAAAATGTTCAAAAATAGCTTTTCCTCCTTTTGAGGTAATTTTTTCAAAAATTCCGTTGTGAGTACAACATTAAACTAATTGCTTGCCCCTTAAAGAGTTAAGAACAGATTTTATTTCATTAAATAAGACAAATATTATTTTGTTAAAAATCTGGTATTCCTCCACAGAGGCAAACAAAACTTGTTCTTGCAGAGATTTTTTAAACTTTTGCAATTAGAATATTATTATTTGTCTGCTCCAAGATTTAATTTTGAATTTAACGAAAAACATACGAAAAATAATGTATTAAAACTGTTTCTTATCCAACTATCTCTTTGTATTTTGTTAAAATAAATAATGTTCTTGCTAACTGTAATTCCAAATTTTTATATCTAAGCACATTCATTGTGAAGTATTTAAATTCTAATTATTTCAAGATTTGTAGATAGTAGTGTTGTATAATGTCGCAGACACGAAAAATGTTAAAAATATCTCCTTCGGTTATATTAAAAGTTAATACATGTGGTTTAATGACAGATGGGTAATTGTGCTTGTGGTTAGCACGTTTTAATTTGCCAAATGTCACGTTATTCAGTGGTATAACATTAGTAATAAGTATACTATATGTTACAGTATATGTTAAATTATATACCATTCTAAAACTGTCATAAAAAATAAAAAAAGTGATAATGCTTTAAGCACTTTCAAGCACAAAGTAATTCTTTTACAAAAATGTTGAAATGATAGATTGCCAACAGATTTTACGAACAAATTGACTTGAAAACATTTAAGTGCTTTTTTTCCCGTGCATTATAAAAGTAAAATGTAATTAAAATCTGATGCAATTTGAGCAGTTATAGGGATTAAAATTAAGTGGGATAATTAATATCACAGCGCCCAGGCAGCGGTGGCCCAGATGGAAGAGCATCGGACTTGTAGCCGAAAGGTCGTGGGTGCGTGTCTCGCCGCCAGCTAAAAATCCTATGGTAAATAACTAAAAATCCTATGCTAATGGTGCCTGTTGTACATAAATTCTATCCTTTGTGCAAAGATCCCCGAGTTCCCTATGAATTATGCCTCTGGAGGTACCTAGTCAGGCTGTTTGAAATTTACTTAATTTCTTTAAGTAAATTTCTGGTTGGAAGTATAATTGTTTGACTTTTAAAAAGCCGGAGTTATGCATGTATGGTTCAGATCTCGTCACCTGATCAAGGTTTTAAATTTCGAAATGAACCGCTGCCATCAAAATACTCAAGACCAGAGAACACGATTTGTGACGTCACAACTAATCGACCGGCTTCTCACTAACGTTGAATTCACACCGGAAAATTTTTAATAGCAATTTTCTTTTATTTTATTTGGGGAATATCTGTCATCTTATAAAACAATAATAACTATTTAAACTTACTGGTGAGAATTCGGAATATCTAACTAAAAATTCAGCCAGATGCGGAATACCACAGTGTTGCCGCATCAGGCTGATTTTTTTTATTGGGTGATTCCAAATTCTCACCATTAAGTTTAAATAGTTATTTTTTTATAAGATAATAGATATTCCACAAATAAAATAAAAGAAAATTGCTATTCAAAATTTTCCGGTGTGAATTCCAACACTAGTGAGAAGTCGGTCGATTAGTGATGATGTCACAACTCGTATCCTCCGGCCTTGAGTATTTCGATGGCAACGGATCAACTCGAGTTGCGATGAGCGCCCCTCGGGTGCTATTAAACAAATGGCCATCACTTCCGATCCTGTTGTGGCGAAGGGCCTAGTTTCCAAGTGCCCGCCATTAAAAAAAAAATAAATAAATAAATTAAAAAAAAAAAAATCACAGCGCCCAACAACGGGTTTTTACACTTTCAAATGCAAAATACTTCTGTTGCTAAAATACTGAAATGTTTGAACCATGACACTAGTATTTACGAATAAATTTATTTTGAACTAAGTACAAGACCAAAACAGAGAACTTTTTATGGATTACTGGGGTTTCCCAGTTTCAAGGCAACTTCAGCCCCTGTACAGAAGTATTCGTGTAACACGTCGTAGAGGAACCATGAAAAAAAATCTTATCACAGTACAAAAAAATAATAAAAGATTTTCTTCGGGTGCTTTATCAAATCAAAATTTCATTCCAAAAATCAGGTATCACTGCGGCAGTTTGGAAATAAAATTAATTGTGATTGAGTAAGACAAAAATTAATATTTTAGTTACTGTCATAAAACTTTTTTCTGCAAAGGTTTGTTTAATTAAGAGGAAATATAAGAGAGAAGCACGAAGTATTTCCACAGAAAAAGCATTATCTACAAAATATTTTTATGTGACGTTTTAAAACAAAAGACAAATATCTGAGGTTGATCTATATTTGTTCTTTGATTTTAAAAATTGAAGAAGGGTACTTCGCAATAGATTTGAAATAAAAATCAAAAATCAATTTTATGTCATATTTCACATTATGATAGCTTTGAACTTTGATATTTCTTCATTCAAAAGATTTTCTAGGCTTTGAGCTGAGAAAGTGATATCCATTGAAATTTTTGAAAAGCGCGATATATATATACATACACACATATATAGCGAGTGATCCAGAAGTTCCGGGAGTTTTGAAATGCTAATAATTAGTAAACTGTATACAATAGAAAGTTACGGTTTTCAAAGAAATGCTTAGAAACATGTGGGATTTGATTTTTTTTTTTTTTTGTAACAAAAAAAAAGAAAAAAAAAAAAGAAAAAAAAAACATATGTTACATTAGTTACATTTTTTTTTGCCAACAGGTGACGCGGAAATTGTTAATATAGTTTAACTATGATATAATATAGCTCACTAAAAAAAAAGAATCAGTGTCCAAGGGTTACAGCTTTTCAGTATGACGCCCATCACTTATAAGTACAGCCAGTAGACGACGTAAAAAAGCCAGCACATCATTGAATTGCAGTTCAAGGGGTACTCTGAAACGTGATGTTGTATAGCATCTTTCAACCGGGTGAATGACGCAGGACGATCTTTGTACACTTGTGGCATCGGTATTGTGTTCTACCTCGTTTACGACTGCAACAAACGTTTGGGGTCTCCCGCTTCTTTGACGATCTTCTAATGAGCCCGTTTCCCAAACCTTTTTATCATAGCTTTTAGATTTGTGATCGTAACATATGATGCGTATTATCCCTCGTCAATGCTATAGCATTGTGAATGGATAATACATAAGCGAAAAAGCAGCAAAAAAGACGCCTGTCTGACACTGGTCTAAGAACGCGAAGCTAAACTTGCCGATTCATCCTTTTTGTAAAACAGCTTAACTAACAAAGCTTTGCCACGCAGAAAGCATGTCTAAGCATTGCAGTTACACATCAAATTTTGTATCAAAATTCCTTTTACGTGCAATTTCTTTAACCTTTGAAAAAGCGTTTAAACATAAATGGATATTAATTCAAAATCTGAGCAATATCTTAGGAAATGTGTTGCTCAACGAATTTATCTGCTTATATAACACATGGTGTAGGTACTTTCGATGGTGTACGGCAACGCCATCTGTTGATAAAAAATTTAACTATTTATTTTTTAAAATTTCAATATAAACAAAAATCACACACTTTTCTGAGCATGCATGTGAAAGCCGCACCTTTCTCTTGTACATAGTTCTGTAATTATTAACATTTCAAAATTCCCGGAACTTCTAGATATCCCGGTATATATACACTGATAATGTTTCAAAGAATTTATTTAATAAAATGGTTGTACATAGTTGTTGCTTTTATATATATTTTTAAAAAACATATACAGTCGAACCTCGTTATCCCGACACTCTAATGACCAGAAAAATGTGTAGTCGTAAGCGGAGTGTCGCGGTAACCGGAGTTCGAGAAAAATATGTTTATACAAAGCAGTATTTTCAATTAATTTAACACAATTTAAAACTCATAACTGTTCTTACAGTTTTAAGCAATAAAACATTATTATTAAACAAACTAAACATAAAACAAAATTGAAAAGAATTAAAATCAGATTTATGATGACTTGTTTTTTTTATTGTTACATGAAATAATAATGAATTAAGGTTTGCTTATCCCTAGATGTGCTTCCGACAATTCTTTTTTCAATACTATTCAATGGATTCTAATCAATATTCGTTGTTTCAGAAATGGATGTTAGATATTTTCTAACCATTTCAGTGCAATGCAATGCTTCGGTTTAAGTCGGATGAAAAACGCCGTGTAACCAAAAGCAATCGCAGCTTGACCAGAACAAAAAGACCGCGAGTAGACTGATACGTCTATCTAGATCTTAAGTGTGTCATTTATAGTGTGTGGCTTTATTTATTCAGATAAAGGATTGATGTAAAATTTCTCATTTATCTCAATGGGTATTTTAGACACCTTTGTAAAATATTCGGCTAAGGAATTTCTTACTGCTTAATTTACGTGCTTATAAGATGGATTATGAAAAATGGACAATTTTTCTAAACCGTCGGGATAACCGGAGTTGAAAATTATTCAACGACGTAAAATCCGAAGTTTATTTACATTAAAATCATATACAGAAAATCGGGACTTTGAAAAACTGACGTAATAAGCGGAGTGGCATGAAAACAGGGTGTCGGGATAACGAGGTCCGACTGTATATATTTTATATGAAACATCATCTAATTATTTGCGGCGTAACAGACAAGCGAACCTACAACTAAATACATATGGGTATATATTATTATTATTGCCGTTGTTGTTATTATTATTATTATTATTATTATTATTATTGGTGTTATCGTTATTATTATTATTGTTAAGAAAATCTGTTCATCCAAAAACAAAATAATGTACAGACCATTAAAAGGACACATATGAATATTTCAAACTTATGAAGTAATGTTTTAATTAATTAAATAATAATGTATTTTTCAATTATTTTCTAACAAATACGTCTACCTCAAATTTCAGAAAAAACATTCATAAATTTACTGCGGATAGATAATTACAGTCATTTTTAAAAATAAACATATTTAAATCTCAATAAAAAAAAAATTCAAAAGTTTGTAATATTTTAAGTGGAAACATAAAAAAATAAAAATGACAAACTTAAATTTTTTTTTAGTACATTATTTGGCAGTTAAATCTTTTAAAGGCACAAAACATGTGTTCCTAGAATGTTGAAATGATTGACTGTAATCAGAATTTATGAACAAAATAATTTGGAAAAAAATAAATGATTTTCCTTGCGTGCATTTTAAAAGTAAAGCGTTTTTTAAAAGTTCTAGTACAATTTCGGCTGCTGGTATTTAAAATTAAGTGAAAAATATACTTCTCATCACCTTTGAAATGATTAACTAAGATATCGTTCCTAACTTTAATGATATAATTGTTGGTATTTAAAAATCTCGCTGATATTGTTTCATATATTTAGTTCGTGTTTTTTTTTTTTTTTTTTTTTTTTTTTTTATTGTACATTTATGTTCGAAATTTTATGATTTTTGGGACCTATGATTCACACAGACGTTAGTTTGTTAGTTATTATCAGTAATGATTATGCTAGTAGCATAATTGTTGCATGACTTTTACCACAAAGATCGCCCAACTCCAAAATCTAATGCCCTTATGAGATGATCAACATTCTAAAACCATCTTCGTAAAATTCACTAACAGTGAAATTGCCTTTGAAATATGTTCGGTAAATATTGCGTCATAAGGCATGTATAATTTCCATAATAGGAGTTCTATACATAGAATAGATACAACAATATATTTATCAACAAACGAAATCAGTACGCCTGATAAAGAAGCTTCCACTATCTTAACCCCTTCAGGGGCGGTGGCATTTTTATGAAACCGCTTAATTTTAATTCCCGAATGCCACAATGGCACCAGAATTTTGGTAAAAAGAATTTTCGGTTTACTATATATGCGAAATATAGCTTTTTCTTATTTACCAATAAATTTATTTTCCAATTTCGGTATCATTCCTTAATTTCAACACTTTAGCAATGGAATTGCTTTGCCCCTGAAAGTGTTAATCCAACCATATTTGTCAAACTCTGAAATTCAATAATAACAAAGGTGAAATTTTAACAATCACTGTCAGACTTTTCAGTAATTGTGTCTATAGATGGTCAGGTTTAAACGTACGCACAGATAATTGCTTTTAATATTAAAAAGGGATAAATCCAGTCTATCCAGGTAACAGAATATAAGTAAAAATCGTAATATATACTGTTTGTGATGTCAACATCTTTTTTTCTTTGCACATACCAAAGGCACAGCCATGAAGGAGGTATTTTTCGAAAGGTTCTGTAAGCGGTTTTTGATGTAGTATACTGGCATATAGTTTAAACACGTTGTTTCAATAAAATAAAATGCAATTAAACAAAAATTAATGGAAAAACGTATCAGAAAATCATCTTAGATTGCGGCGACAAAGCCTATCACGGGTCAACTGTTTTTGTTTTTTTTAATTAATATTGATATTTATAATAGATTTTCTATATTAAAGATTTTTTTAGCGCCCACTAATACACTAAAAATCATATTTATATAGAAAATAACAACAATACATTAAAATAAAGTTTTGAAATTTATGAAAGGCGATACTTTCATTTTGGCCTTGCGACAGGATTTAAAAGCCGAAAAAATCGCCAAAAGTCGCTATTTACAATCAGCCTTTTTCACTCTGTTAATTTCAGTGGTTTAGACGCGAAGTTCAATTACATAACTTAAATATGGTTTTTATTATTTTATATATTAAATGGCGTTAGTTTTAATTTCGTTATGGCATATAACCTGGAAACAAATGCTGAGCTTAATTTAAATGCAAGCTGATTTATCTTTTGTAAATCGTAATCGTCTACACGCCATAAAGATAAATTAAAAGAAAAATTCATGCTTTAAAATTATTTTAAAAACAATAAAAAATGAGTAAATTGCAATACTTTTTTCGAAAAAATTGCGATACAGTTTTCAAGAGAAAAATTGCGATTCAGTTTTCAAGCAAACTGCATTCGAAAGTAGAACTTTTTCCCTATTGACAGTGTAAAAATTGAAAAAGTGTGATTAAAAAATTGCAGTAAAAGTTAAATTTAATCGTCTGCTGTTGTCATCGTCAAAATGACATCGGCATTACGCACAGAGATGTTTGTCTCTTGTATCATTTATAGGCCCCATCAGTGGTCGAGAGGTACTGCTCTCGAAGCTGGTAGACGGGAGGTGCTGGGTTCGAACACAATCGCGCCCGTCGGCCTAATCGTTCGGAGTTTTCCGTGGTTGGCTTTCTTCGAACTTTGGATTTCCTTGCGTAAATACGGGCTAGGTTCCCTTAGAAAGACCCCACGGAGGGCACTCCGCCATCCCTTAGGACCTATATCCCTCGTGTTGATAATTGTCAGTCATAAACACAACCTTTATATCATTTATAATACAGATAGGGAAAAAACCCTTAATGACTGCGCCGAAAGACGTAGTACACTAGAATCTCTGCACAATATAATAGTATTTGCTGTAACGGTTCATTTCTATGATAGTGGCGCACTAACATAACTAAGTAAGTAAGTAAGCACCCACCCTGGGAACCCGCTTTTGGCTTATGGTTGGGTGTAACCCCCAAGCCCAGGGTAGGGAAAAGTTTTACTACCTGCGGAACCCTATGAAAACAAATAAGTTTTAAGATTAATTATAACTATTCTAAATATTGTTATGTACAAACGAGGGTTTATAGATTACCCACAACTTTTTAAAGTTAAGTGTTCATATAAGTTCATGTATAAGTTCATACACCTTGTAGTTATAACTAGTCCCATCAAAACCAGCCACCACCACCAAGGCCACTAGTGCCTGGACTGGAAATGTCATTCCTGTATTTAATCTGATTCATAAAGGTGGGGCACTAACATAACTGGCACGCCATTTTTTTCGACTTTTGAATAATGAACTACTCAAGAATATTTCCCGGCCTGTACTGGAATTACACTTCTGCATCGGGCCGGGTCACCTGATATCGAACACGACCTGATCAGCGGTTTGGGTCGATACTGATTGATGCTAATTTTTCAGTTGCGAGTCGGGTTAAATTTAAGCGTTTCGTGTTCTGTTTGGTTTAACGTTAGAATTTGACGTATTCAGGTCGTATACGGGGTTGACCAGTTTTTTCAATAAAAAGTCTATAATACTTTTTTTGCGAAATCGTTAATGGGTACATAAGTTCATTTTTTATCTTAAAAGATAAGATTCATATTAGATCTGAAATTATAGACTAATTTCCACGATAGTATTAAAACATGGATTATTTTTTTCTATTTCGGTTTTGAATTGGAGCATTTCAGCCCCGGGTCAGGTTTTCGGGTTGATAAAATTTTGTTTTTGGCTACGCTCCGATATGAAATAAAATTTTCGAGATCGCGCAGGATTGTTGTATGAAATGCAATAGTTTTGACATGTCAGAAATTTTCCGTCAAACGTCGCAAATGAGGTGCGTTCGTACTATAACTAGTTTTATAAATATTCAGATTTTGGTGCATTACCTGTTGTACTCTTATGCAAAACTGTATGAATACAAAATTTCTTACGATAATATATATTAGATTCATCAATACGGAAGTTCTAGGACTCCATCTTAAATAGGACGTAATCACCATCGCAACTTAGAATCATTTCCTATTATGGGATATCAGTGAAATAATTACGTATGATAGGATTTAATAGAAGAAAGAAAACTTTTATTAATATCTTTTAAATTTTTGATTCGATTTTCATAAAATTTGAAATTACTCGACAAAATTCTGCAACGATAATATAGATTGAATTCCAAACCATTCGGCTAGGTAGCTTTGGCGCTGTTTTATGCGGATTGATAGGCGAAATAGACAAGGAATATCGGTGTTACGTGGGTCATTTTCAAAATAAGTACAGTTTGGTGTCTTACTGCTCTAAAATTTATAGCAGTAGAAATAGATAAAACTTTCAAACACCATATTTGTTCTTTATTTATTGTTTTTAATAATCCAAGTGTTAAACCAAGTAATTTATATAAAAATAAATTAAATTAGCTAAAAAATAAAAAATACAGTAACCTCCCGCTTAACCGGCCTAAACGGGACCGAGGTTTAGCCGGTTAAGCGAAAAACCGGTTAAACAGGAGAAGTAAAAAACTTAAATAAGTAACTGCATTTTTTATTAATTAAAAGCGTATGATGCATTTAGTTTTTTAATTTGTGTAGTTTAAAAATAAAAGTACATATTTTCTATATTTTGTGAAATGAGTACCATTTGTAATTAACTAAATTGAAATAAAAATTATCACTAATAACAAGTAAGGAACAATATTTATTACAAATTAAATTGTTGAAAATCTTGTCACATACCTTTATAAGAAGTTGAAGTTATTCTACATTACGTAAATTTGAGTTAATTAACCATAAAGAAATGAGAATCGAAATTTTCCTTTGAATTTTGCCTGATGTTGGGGAACAAAGTCGGCGGGTTAAAGCGGAGTTCCGGTTAAGAGGAAGTCTACTGTAAATGATTGACTTTTCAATGGGAACCATGCTTATCTCAAATCCAAACTTTGATTTTTAACATGTTATAATTTCTAATCAATAATCACTATTTTAATTGATTTGGGCAATTTTATTTTGAAAACTATATAAATTTTGAGTACTTATAGCAATAGGTCTGAAAATTGATTTTAATATGGAAAAATTTTATGAAATAATACTGTTTTACATGTTTTGTGTCACTGGTCTAACAGCTAATATTTTTCAATTTTAAATACTACTCTGATGATAAAAATGGAAGGAATTTGCTTTTTTATGTTAGCAACACTGATTGTAAATAAAATGGTGGAAAAACAAGCTGCCTCCATGTAGTCTACTGTTTAAAAAGGGGAAAAAATATTCCTAAATCAGCTAAGTTCTTTTATTATGTGTCACTGGTTAACAAATATTCTATTAAACAGATAACAGTTAAATCAATTTAATAAAAAGATTATAATAATACAGCAAAAAAAGTTTTGTTTAACACTCTAAATCATAATATTACTATTTTAAATGAGGAATAAAATTGTATTTCTTAAGAAATGTCACTGGTCTAACAGTCACTGGCATAAAAATATATTTGTTAAACTAGTGACAAATCCTGTTATGCCAGTGACACAATGTTAAGCAATAAAATAATTTCATGTAGAAAATGTATTTTAACAGTTATAATAATCATACTATGAATATTCACAAATATAATAAAGAATGTCTTTGTGTTAAAACAAGAATGTCAACAGTGTAATGCGAAATGTCACTGGCCTAACGCATGTCATTGATCTAACTAATACTTACTTTTAAGTAATTAATGTATTTGTGTTAATGAGTCAATTAAGCTCAGCCACTGCATTATTTGAGTTACAATTATCTTTTATTAATCATATAGTAAAATAATTTGTGGAAAAATTATACTTTAAAATAAAAAAAAAGAATTGCTGAAAATGTAACTTATTTTGAAAATGACCCACGCATGTATTTATATAAATACGAACGCACCTAAAAAAGACATTAAAAAGAATAAAAATTTCATATATTTTTTTTAATTTGTGTTACTTCCATTTCATAGAAAAATAATTTAGTTTCTAAAATTTTATAAATCAGTAGAATAGAATTTCATTTCAGTAAAAGATCCTTTGAAAAATAAAATTGTCAATGCCTTTCTGTAAAATGTTACTGTACGGAAATGTTTTCTGTAAACAAGATATTGAATTTCGGAATGCAATTGCAGATGTTTTCATTCCTAATTTAATTTTAAATTTAGTTTTAAAGAAAGCTATTCTCTAATAATATTGTGGTTTCGTAAATTTTATTTAATGCTGTCCGTATAGCTATGTCATTTTGTTTTGCACCAAAAAAGATATGATTTTGTTTATGCTATGTTGTTAGCGAATACATTTTGCATTCATTTTGGTAATATTTAAAATGTACGGTTATTTTTCCGGCAACAAATTTAACGGATTAAAATAGTAAAATATGTTTTTTATCAATAAGAAATTCTTTTAAGTTCATTTATATTGTTGCGTCTGTAATTTTATTTTTAATATGTGTATTCTTATAAATCTAATTTTTCTAAACATTATGCATTTCTACAATATGGTATGTGTTTATACTTTTTGCATATATTTTTCAAACGAACAAAGAATCAGAAATTAAATTAAAGAAAATGATTCTTAGACTTTCTTTCATTTTTAGTTTTTTTGAAAATGATTTTTATCGCATAAAATTGATATTATTGTAAAGTTTTATTTTTCTTTTTTCATTCAAATATTATTCAGTAAAACATATTGACATAATATTAAATTTGAAAGTAATATCTTTATATAAATATGGAATTCAATAATGTATAAATAAAATCTAAATTTTATTTAAACATGATCCATTTCTACACTACGGTTTCTGTTGATACTTTCTGCATATATGTTTCAAACGAACAAAGAATCATAAATTAAATTAAAGAAAATAATTTTTAGTCTTTCTTCCATTTTCAAATTTTTTGAAAATGATTTTTATAGAGATTTAGAATCGAAACTCTTGTAAAGTTTTCTTTTTCTATATTAATACATGGAAATTATTCCAGAGAGAAACATTCGCCTTGCATACAATATTTCAAATGAAAATCAAATTTCAAAGTAATTGCTTAAGAGGCGCAAAGGCCAACATAGTGAAAAAGATTCCATGCCGGGAATAATTTCCATGTATTAATATAGTTTCTACACGGAAGAAACCGTTTTGTTGAAATCATTTGGTTAATATAGCTCCATTTTGGTTAATATAGCTCCAACGAAATATTTTGTTTGGAATGACCAAATTTTGGTTGGACAAGCCAAATGATTTGTTGAATTAACAAAATCATTTGGTTAATCTAACCAAAATTTGATCATTCTAACCAAAATATTTGGTTGGAGCTATATTAACCAAAGTTTAGTTGTTTCACCAAAACAGTTTTTCCCGTGTATCGTTGCTGGATTTAATTAAGTTTCGTGTTCGCCCCAGGCCGGTGGCTCACGATAAATATACCATCTTGTGCTGCGTTTGTAGCCTTGCCAACATATAATATTGAGAAATTTTACAGGCTGGGTATCGTTCCATGTAGTTTGGCATGGAATCTTTTTCACTATGTTGGCCTTTTCGCCTCTTAAGCAATTACTTTAAAATTTTATTTTCATTTGAAATATTTTCTTTTTCTTTTGTCGCACAAATATTATTCGGTAAAACATAATGATATAATATTAAATTTGAAAGTAGTCTCTTTATATAATTATTATTTCATTAGTATAGAAGAAATTCAGTAATTTAAAAAGACCTTGGATAGAATAATACGCGATCTGTAAAGTTTTGTTTGTCGTTTATTCCAAAATGTAATGTACAGTTTCGAAATAAGAAAATTGTACGAATTTTACAGTTGTTCGTTATACATCGAGAAAAAAAACAAAGCATAAGAACTAAGAGTTTTAATACATTAATGAACAACAGAAGAAGGCGTGATTATTTGAATAAACGAGAGTACAATTCCAAATGCTTTCTGGCGGGGATGCAGGAAAACATTGTTGGTGAATTTGACGGATTTTATATTTCGAAATTATGAATTCAAACCAGAAAATTTTAAATTGTAGCTTTATATTAATTTATTTTTGGATTTCTACTATTTAATAACCTAAACATACTAAATAAAATTGCATGGTGTCAATTCTGAGTATCCAAATTGAAAAACGTGGCAATATTGATACAGATTTCTCTGTTACTTATCGGTTTTTCTGCAAAATTAATTTAAACATAACTTTATTGCTTTTAAAAGATGTTGTTCTTTCCTTCCCCCCCCCTTGTTAAACAGAAATATGTAATTTTAATGCAATTTTTAAAAACTTTACTTATTTTTATGTAAGTGCCCCCCCCCCCTTTCTGTAAAGTCTTTAATTCAATACTTTTACATATTCAGTCTTATGATTTCATTTTGTAAGTTACTCTCCAGTTATCAAAATTCTATTCCCACAGAATCATTTTCAGTATGTTAACGCTCTTTGTCTAAAAGAAATAAAGTGTAACAAAAAATAGAAATACAGCTGTTGGTAAAAATTGCAACTACTTTTTCTTTTCATCGGCTTTTGCCCACGCTATTCTTTAATTGCTTATAAAATTTTACCGTTGAGGAAATATAACAAAAAAAGTAACATTTATTTTATGAGAAAGCGACCTTTGAAATCATCCTATATACGTTAGCTTGAGTTATATCTACTTTGCGAATGCGGTGTTTGAAATCACCCCATGTACGTTAGCTTGAGTTATGTCTAATTTGGAAACAGATGCCCTGTTCTTTGCAGTGTGCAATAATAAGTAGCAATCATTTAGATTTAATATAAACAAATCAGTCTTTCTGTCGCCTTCTAAGTGAATATGAAAACGGTTTTTTTGGCGACCTATGCGTCACGCGTCGGGTAGCGACACCAGGTAATTTCTTATAATTTATCGCGTCAATGCTTTACTCATCTTCGTGCAGTCTACAAAAAGTTTGTAAATTGGCAATATTGTACACTGCCAAGATATCTGGACTTCTAGCGAAACTACGTACTTCTCTCCTGCCCATGAGATAAAAAGATGTAACAAAATCAGCACTTCGGCGCTACGTATTGTCTCGGGCTCTCTTTCCCGTTTACTTATATGAACCACCACTTATATTAGATTCTCTAAAATGATTTTTTAAAATAAAATTGTATGTTCCAGTAAGTACAGTTGGAGATTTTTTTTTTCATTTTGCGCCCTTTTACGGAACCCGGTGCTGAAACTTCAGCATAAACATTGCTAATAGATTGACTTGAAGTAACATAGTATGTTCTCACTTCGCATAGGGTTATTTTCTTGATGTGTGCACTAATTTTACTTTTTAATATATTTTAATGCTGTATATCTTATGAACGTTTCTTAAAAGTTCATGTGCGTAATACTGCGAATATACAATACGGGCTACAGTACGGGCAGGACTGTTATATGGTTAATATATAATCTGTAAGTATGATTTATTGTAAAATTTCTACGGGGATTAAAATTTTCGCCACCACTGTAAACTATCACCTATCTTGCCAAACAGCTCTTCGGCTCAATACAGGTACAGTTGACGTTTAGGCGCTAATGAAACATCTTAAGTGTCCTTTCTTCTGTATAAACTGGTTTAGGGCGTATTCTATTCAAATATGTACCAGAAATTTCAAACCGATGTGTTTTCGTTTTGAATTCAAGGAATTTCTGCCATTAATTAAAGGAAAAACCACTATTAAAAATAACTGGTCGGAGTTTTGGTACAACTGACTACGACGCGCCGGCAGTCTTTCATTGAGACACATTTATTCAGAAATACTAATGCCGATCGGCACGACGCGTCGTAGCCGTTAAGCGATAAATTCTTATGAAAAGATTTTTATTGTTAGATCCAAAATATTTTAATATGGGATTTATTCAGAATCTAAGCTTTATTTAAGCATTGGTCAATTCCATTATATGTTGTGTGCGGATATTTTCTGATTATATTTTTAAAATTAACGGAGAAACAAACAAACAAGAAAAATAGAAATGTTAAAAATCTCCGCTCTCGTTTCATTTTTAGCTATTTTAATTAATTGAAAAGGTTAAAAAGCTTTATTTTCTCAAAATTCAATCAGGGATTACTCGTGAAAAAAAAAGAACATTAGATGTCACATTTTGTTTTAATATCAGTGTAAAATTCGTTAGTTTAATCCATAAGTGCATAGTGATGCATATCTTATATCACTTTTTAATTAATTCTTAGAAGAAAAAAAAACTATCTTAAAATTTCCTGTGTCTAATCTTTAATATAAGAGTAAAAAACATAATTCTAAAAAAATAATTTATGCATTTATGGGTTAAGTTTTACAAAATAAAAAAATATATCAAATAAGGTATTTAGATTCATATTTATTAAAATATTTACTAATTTGCAATATTTTAGTTTTTACTTGTATTGCAGATGCGCAACATAAGAATACAAACATTTTTGACTTGAACGTATTCTTGGATTGACGTATTATATGAAAAATGTATCTATGATTTTTTTCATTATTTTTCCTGTGTTTATAAACGTTTTAGAGAATCATACATAATTTTTTTCAAAACAAAATACAAAATCATGCTTTTAAGGGTTAAAAAGTGACTATTTTTTAATCACTCGCACCTAGGATTGTTAGACTTTACGTTTTTCCCGTAAGTTGTACGTTTTTTATGCCTGTGGTAAAGCCTACGTTTAAGTTTGTCCAGTACGACGATTTCTCCCTTCTTTTTTACCACAGCTTACTTTTGATAGTTTCAAGGATTTATTTCGTTTTCAATTCACAACCAAATTTTACCTTTTGCCGAAAAAAAGTTCTGCACATGCGTAACAAATGTAAATTTGGTTTGTTTCCGATCAGAATGCCAAAAATCTTGGGATAGATGTGTAACATTAACTACGTATTCGCGAACTCTTTGGTAGCATTTGATCATCTGAACTTGACATTATTATAGACCAGGGATGGCGAACCTATAGCACGCGTGCCGAACTTGGCACGTAAGAAAACTTCTCTGGCACGCGAAAAAAAATTATAGATTATATTCAGTTTATGGAGAACAATCCATTTTATGTTTTTTAACAAAAAGTATAGTTTTGTGTAACAAGTATATAATTTACTTTAGAATAATCCGTAAATTTTGAATGAATTAATGTATTATACATTTCAATGAAAGCGCCTTGTAGCGCCATTTTCTCGCCAAACCAGTCAACATATAGTATTTTCCAAATCATTTTGCTGCTTTATGAAATTATAACATGAAATTAAACATATGCACGATTTTTTTCTGAAAATTGAATTTTTAGATATAGTTTGCATAGTCATATACCTAATTCACAAGCTACTAGTTCAGATTAGGTTTTATTTAGGTGTAGAGTTTTAAGTAAGTTTAGATTTTATGATATTTAGGTTTTAATTTTGATAATTTAATTTTAACTGTTACTGTAAGTAATATGTATCTATTGCACCTGTTTCTACAACTAAAAATGATCTGATTCGGAAGTATACAATAAAATAAAAACTCATTTATAGATTATTGACATGGAATTCTATGCGACATGGCTATATTATTGAGTAAATTTAAATACAGTATAATAAATAACTTAGAAATCGAATTTAGTGTAAGTGTAAAAATATTTAAGTAAAAATTCTATAAAAATTAATTATTGAATTTTATCTAAGTTAAAATGTTTCTGGCACGTTAGAATGTTGGTACATAATACTTCTGAATTTTTGGCGCGCATACTCAAAAAGGTTCGACATTCCCGTTATAGACTACTAGCAAACCCCGCGGCTTTGCTCGCGTAATATTTGAAATATGCCAAGTGATATTTATATGTCTAATTTTTATTAAAAGGTACTAACTAAATTTTTATTTTATTAAAAGGTAATATTTTATTTTATTAAAAGGTAATATTTTATTTTATTAAAAGGTACTTATTACTTTTAGGAATAGTTCAAAAATTACTTTTTAAAACGCAGTTTGATTAAACATCCTTATTACACTGCATTAGGCAGAAATGAGACTTAAATTAATAAAATGAAATAAAAATAAATAAATGATAATTTAGAAAATATTTTGAAACTTTTATGCTCAATTAATACGCTCATTTCAGTATCCATTTGAAGTTTTGAATTTTTTAGAAACCATCTTCTTACATCTGAAAATTAACCATCATGTCAAATTCCAAGTCCTACCACCTCTCTCAACATAAGGGGCTATGTTGAAACAGGATCACCATTAATTTGCCAACATTCATTTTGAAATCGGCTTGTTATTTCCTAATATTCCACAGAAACGTAATTTAAAAAGATTTTAAAGCCCTCTTTTAGAACGTTTGTTGTTCCTGTGAGGAACAGGTGGTAGAATCACCGGCATAAAATATAGCCTGAGTAGGATCAGAGACTGTTACCATTGATTCGCATTGATTACTTTTATAACCGGTTTATATTCCCTGAAATTGCATAGAATCGTAATTTAGAACTTTTTTAGAATGCTTTTCGCACCTCGGCTTCACCCCTTTTTAATTCGAATTTATTTTCGACGTTCTTTCGAGGGCATTTATATTTTATAAGTAACTACCATGTCATATTTAAAGTTTCTAGGCTTTTCAGTATCACAGAAATCGCAATGTAGAAAGTTTTTAGCTCCTGCAACCCTCTGGTGGTAGTGGAACAGACATAAAATATAGCTTATGTTCGAGCAGGTTCTATCACCAAAATTTGTCATCATTATTTTTTTAATCGGTTTTGTAATTTATAAGTTTGCTTAAAAATTGTAATTTATAACGCTTTTCACTCACTTCATTTTTTTAAATTTGGAATTTTCTTTCGGCAGTTCTTAGAAAGCAGTTGCATCTTGTAAGTAAATACCATGTCATACTTCAAAGTGTTAGACCCCTCAGTTGTGCAAAGAACGCAAATTAGAACATGTTTTGCTTTTGCAACCCTCAGATGGTAGTGACAGCAACATAAAATATAACCTATGTTATAGCAGGGACTGTCACCATTGATTTGCAACCATTACTTTTGAAATAGCTTTGGTATTTCCTTAGATTGAGTAGAAATCGCAATTTAGAACGTTTTTAGGACGCTTTTCGCGCATTTTCACCCCTTTTTAAATTTCCAATTTTTTCGGAACTGTTTTTAAAGATCATTTATATCTAATAAATATGTACCTTGCCTAATTTTAAGTTGCTAGCCCCTACCGATCACAAAAATCCAAATTTAAAACGCTTTTTTGCTCCTGCAACGTCTTGGTGATAGTGATACCGACATAAAATAGCGTCTATGTTAGAGCAGGGGCTGTCAGCATCAATTTCCTACCATTACGTTTGAAATCAGATTCATTCTTCCTGAGATATTGCCGACAAATCGGCATTTAGAACGCTTTTCGCGCATTTTGCTCCTGCATCTCCTCTGGGGTAGTGGAAACAGATGTAAAATATAGCCTATCTTGGAGCAAGATCTGTCACCATCATTTTTACACAATTATATTTGAAATCGATTCAGTACTTCCTGAGATTGCATAGAAATCGCAATTTAGAAAGTTTTTTAAAACACTTTTTGCGCATTTTGACCCCCTGTTAAATTTCGATTTTTTTAGGAAATGTCCTTAGAGATCATTGATATCTTATAACTAACTACCATTCCAAATTTCACGATTCTAGGCCCTTCCGTAACGCAAAAGCCGCAATTTAGAAAGTTTTTCTCCTGCACCCCCTTTGGGGTAGTGGCACCGACATAAAACATTGCCTATGTTGGAGCAAGAGTTGTCACCATCATTTTGACGTCATTATTTTTTAGATCGGTTTGGTATTTCCTGAGATTGTGTAGAAACCACCATTAGAACGTTTTTTAGAACGCTTTTCGCGCATTTTCACCCCTTTTAATTTTCGAATTGTTTAAGAACTGTTCTTAGGAATCCTTTATATCTAGCAAGTAGCTAATATTTCAAATTTCATATTTCTAGGACCTTCGGTAACGCAAAAATCGCATTTTTAGAACGTTTTTTACTCCTGCACCCCCTTTCGGGTAGTGGCACCGACATAAAACATAACCTATCTTGGAGCAAGCGTTGTCACCGTCATTTTGACACTATTATTTTTTAAATCGGTTTGGTATTTCCTGAGATTGTGTAGAAACCACCATTTAGAACGTTTTTTAGAACGATTTTCGCGTATTTTCACCCCTTTCAAATTTCGAATTGTTTAAGAACTGTTCTTAGAAATCCTTTATATCTAATAAGTAGCTAATATTCAAATTTCATATTTCTAGGCCCTTCAGTAACGCTAAAATCGCATTTTTAGAACGTTTTTTGCTCCTGCACCCCCTTTGGGGTAGTGACACCGACGTAAAACATAGCCTATCTTGGAGCAAGCGTTGTCACCATCATTTTGGCACCAATATTTTTTAGATCGGTTTGGTATTTCCTGAGATTGTGTAGAAACCACCATTTAGAACGTTTTTTAGAACGATTTTCGCGCATTTTCACACCTTTCAAATTTCGAATTGTTTAAGAACTGTTCTTAGAAATCCTTTATATCTAATATGTAGCTAATATTTCAAATTTCATATTTCTAGGCCCTTCAATAACACGTAAATCGCATTTTTAGAACGTTTTTTTCTTCTGCACCCCCTTTGGGGTAGTGGCACCGACATAAGATATAGCCTATGTTGTAAGTTGGACTAACACCATCATTTTGATACCATTACTTTTGGAATCGGTTCGGTAGTTCCTGAGCTTACCTCCGACAAATAAACAATTTTTTCCTCTTTATAATAGGAGTATAGAATAGATAAGATTCTTTATTACAAAATTTTTTATTCAGTATATCTGTATCTTAACTTCTAATATTTTGTTTCATTTATGATCTCCCTTTATGCTTAAATACAAACATTTATTTTTGTAAATATCCATTACTAAAATTTTCATGAGCATCATTGAATTGTAGGATGTTTTGATTTATTTTTGTACTTTCAGTTCAATTCATTTTTTATTTATAACGAAATATAGGACTAAAAAATTAGTTAAATAATGTTAATAGATAGTGTACTAGAAATACAGTTTGAAAATAGTCATTAAATCGACTTATTAATAACCTCTTTTTATCCCTTTAAGACCCGATGTATTTGTAAAGAAAGCTAGTCGTGCCTGTAGAAAGTAAAACATGGACTGCAACGGCTACCTGTTGATAAAAAAAAAAATCCCTGCCGGCCCCGCCTACAGGCAGATGTAGATTTCGAAGTCAAATATACTAATTTCACAAACAAAAATTAAATCATGATTAGAGATAAATCCACTTTAACAATTTTA
The DNA here is from genome assembly GCA_963932465.1 of Maratus speciosus. Classification (NCBI taxonomy): domain Eukaryota; kingdom Metazoa; phylum Arthropoda; class Arachnida; order Araneae; family Salticidae; genus Maratus; species Maratus speciosus. The sequence continues at coordinate 438,892,680 of OZ010786.1, forward strand.
TCTGGCCGCTTTTGACGAGTTTTTATTTCATTTTTATATAATAGCTGGTTTTATCAGAATCATGTTCATGTATTCAAAAAAATACTTTTCCATGCTCAACAACTCGAAGTTTTCTGACATAATTCCAGATTCATTTTTAATAAAAAAAAAAAAAAATTGAAACTTGCTGACGTGATTTTTGAAGAGAATAAGCGACCTGTGTTTTTATTTTTTGTTCAATTAATTAAAACTTGATATGTAAACAATTATTTTCTCAGAAGAATAATATTTTTCGTTTCTAACACAATCGCTTCGGGAACCGTTCAAAGTGCCCACTTTGACATCATTTTTTGAAATATATTCTGCCTCTATCAAAACATCGATCATTACGGTACATTATATAGTTTCTGAATAAGCGAATATACCAATTAAATGCGTTTGAGAGCAAAAATGAATTTAAAAATGAGTCAGAAAATAAGCAGTTTGGATTTGAATACACCGTTACTAAGATGATTTTTTTCTTCAACCGCTATGTATTTTTAATTTGTTTTTGCAGTAAGAATTGGTCCTATCCAAAACTTGTCTATATAGATGTTGTAGACAATATTAAGAAGATATATGATAAATTCATGGGGGATTTTATATCTTTTGAATTGACGGAGTTATGGATTTTTTTCTTCTTCAAACCCCCTATTTGTTTTCGTTTTTAATTTTTCTTTTTTTGCGGGCAAATTGGTCCTATCAAAAACTTGTGAATATAAAAGTTGTAGAAAATGTTAAGAAGATTTGTAATAAAATTAATTGGATTCGATATCTTGAGAATTGACGAAGTTATGAATTTTTTTCTCCCAAAAATCCTATTTTTTGGGCCTCTTGAGCTCATTTTTAAATTTATCAAAAATCTGTGATACATAAATTTTTGGCCCTATTTTTAGAAGTAATAAAAACTTTAAACTGATTTGATATGTACAAAAATTAAGAAGTTATGGAGAGTTTTCTGTTTTCACAAAACTCCTCCCTATTTCCATCCCCTGGGTCCGGTTTTGCCCATTAACGAACTTGACCGAGAGTTTATGTCCATTGATTTTATGCATGAGTTTGGAAGAGATTGGTGCAGAATTACGAAAGTTATCGTGTAGAGAAGAAAGTGATATATATATATATAGATAGATAGATAGATAGATAAAGTTTTCTACTGAGGGTGGTTTTGGATTCTAGGGGTCATGATCGGTGTAGATCTGCAAAATGTTTCAGAAATTCCAACATAGGAACGATCCCAATAGGTAGTATTTCATACGAAATCTACCTAAAATGATACTTCACTCGATAAGCAAACCAGAACTATCGTTCGATTCGAGTTTTTATTACATTTTTTACATTACGAGTTTTTATTACTCAGAAGTAACAATTTAAATGAATGTCTAACCCGCACGATCGTGCGGGTTGGGTCTTAAAGGGTTAACAAATTCGTTACCGAAAACATTACTAGCACATTGAAGATAGTTTAGTATAATATAAAAAAGAACGGCATTTAATGTTAAAATTGCAAAAGTGGGTTTGGATGTTTGCCTTTCAATCATGTCGTAATTAATTAACCAATCGCGTTAGAGTTTGGTAGATATATAGATTTTAATACAAAATATATGCTTCTTTTTCGTTGCGTTCTTAAGTAAATAAATAAGTACCAACTATAGTCCGTCCATCTGTCCGCATATAACAGCGCAAAAACTACCCAACCGAATGGTTTGAAATTTAATATATATTATTGTTGTAGAATTTTGTCGAGTCATTTCAAATTTTACGAAAATCGAATGAAAACTTAACAAGATATTAATAAAAGCTTTCTTCATTCTATTAAATCCTATCATCCGTAATCAATTCAATAATATTCCATGATAGGTTATGATAGCAGGTTGCCATGGTGATTACGTTCTATTTAAGACGAATCCTATTATTCTCGTACTACGGAATTTATTATAGACGTGAAACATTTTGTATTCATGCTTTTTTGCTTAAGAGTACAACAGCTGTTGCACTAAGATCTGAATATTCATAAAACTAGCTATGGTACAAACGTACCTCATTTTCCACGTTTGACGTAGAATATCCGACTTGTTTCTTAGATAAATTTGGCAAATCTGCACGCACTACACTTTACAAAAAAATTTTCTTTCTGGTAGTTTTCTCATAAAAATATCCTAGTAGAATTGTACGTCAGAGATTATTTTTCGAAAAATAATAATAGTTAAATAAAAATCCCGACCTTCGTGATCAAAGGGTTATAAAAGCCATCGAATAAATAAATACTTTATTTAAAAATTTAATTCACGTTTCACTTCAGTTGCTTCCCTTTTCTTTAGAGAACAATAATCTAATTCAAAACCTTGAAAATTACTAGAATAGAATTTTATTTCAGTATAAAAGCATTTGAAAGTAACATTTACCAAAAGAAATGTTTACTTTAAGGAAGGTATCGAATTTCCGAAAGAAAACTAGATGTTTTTATTCCTTATTTGATTTGAAATTCTGTTTTATAAGATGTTCCCAAATAATGTTGTAGATTCATTATTTAATCACTAGTCAACAACCATTTTGCATCTGATTTGTAATAAACTTTTTTTATGCATTTTTTCATGTACCTTTATGTAGACGCATTCCAGTGTAAAAGTAACTATAAAAAAAATTCGGCACTGTCATCAAAAAATAACTTTGTTAATATTAATATTATGGTCTTTTGTGCAACAGTTTAGTGCTCGTATTAGTTCATAGTTTGTCTGCACATTTATATGAGATAATTGGCTTCAGATATTTTGATAAGGCACAACTAAGGGGCATCAACTGCAATACAGGGTTAGATTTTCTGCTTTTAAAAAGACTATATCATCTGACAGCAATAGACAAAAAGTATTTACTGTCGAAATTTATTTTAAATATGATTTTAGTGTTTGCTTAGATTTAATTTTTCTTTTCATATACTTTATTAATGATTTTAATTTATTTTGTCATTGATAATTTTAATTAGGCTTTACAAATGTTGAAAAACAAATGACCCACACAATTGTGCGGCTCCGGCATTTACCATTTCTAAAATAGGTACAATTCCTAATATATAAAATTTTTATTTTTAAGTGATTTTTTTTAAGTTTGTGTTTTTAGCAATTTATTTTTTATCAATTACATTTTTAAAGCGGATTAATTTTAAATTAATAGGTTTGTACTATTCATGATTTCTATTTAAAATTGATAGTATTAGATATACAATATGCACAAATAACGAACTGTATGTTTCTGCTGTGAGTTATAGATGTCATATATGATTTATAAGTTTCATATGAGTTATATGCATACCATGAGATAGATTTTTATGTTTGATAAATTCATTCCATTTTGTCAACACACACTGTAAAAAAAATTCCGCAACGTTCCTGGGAAAAAATGGGCAGCTGAGTTGCCCATTATTTCCAAGAAACATTTCTTGAAAATGACTGGTACTTTACTGTATATGTTAAAAACTTTCTACAGAAATGCCAGTAAGTTTCCTGCGAAATACCAGGAATATTTCTGTTGACAGCAAAACATTACTGACATATTCAAGGCGGGAGTAGCACAAGAGCGAAAAATGTCCAGACCAGGGATCGAACCTGGATACTTGGCGTGCCGTGCCAATGCCTTACCTGTTAGGCTATCCGGACCGATACCTGGCTGACATAATTCACTCTGGATGTTCGTTTCCTTCATTATGACATTACTGACATTTCACAGCATGCGGGATCCGCAGACGATTTTTACATTTCCAGTTGACAATTTTCGCTTTATTATCATTATTTGTTAGAATGAAAAAATATTTTGAAATTGACATCAAAATTATTATTTATAATTTACACGAAAAAATAAATTTTCAGTTAAAATTCAATAAAGTAAATATATATGTGATATATTGTTTCTGAACTTTACTTAAAATATAAAAATATATAAATGTAAATAATAATTAGAAAAAAATCTAAACATAAAATATTTTGGATTTTCGTCAGTAATTATGTTAGTTTACAAGTTAGATAAAATACATATAAATTTTCATGAAAAAAAAAAAACCTAAACGTAATTGTATATTTTTTCCAAAAAAAAAAAAAAAAATTCAAATTTGCAGCAATTCAAAGTGTCAAATATATGTCAAATTTAAATCAAATTGTAATAAAGTGTTAAAATATAAAATTAATTAAAAAAGAAAAAAAAGAGTCAAGAGGTAGCATCGAACTCGGGCCGTACGGGTGGCGTGCGAGCTTTCTGCGTCCACACCACGAAAGACACGTTGAGAGCTGCAAACTAATGGGTATTTGAAACGTATGCTAAAACTCGGCATCTAATTTCTGAAAATCTAAGGCCCATTTGAAGAAATCCTTTCACAAGAATAATTAGAGATAAGAACTCTAAAACATACTTTAAATTAATCAAAATAGGTGAGAATCATATTTGATTGTCCCCTGGTTAATGCAGATCCAAATAATAGGTGTATTGTTTTTTACACAGTCTGCTCGTTAAAGATTTCACAAACAAGTACGAGAGATAATCTCTTAGTGATGTCACAGAGGTATTGTATTTTCATCTGAATTATCTTGACAATAGAGACGTAAAGGATTATGTCGTCTATTGATTTATTTGCATTCCATATTGATTTTTTTACATTCATTTAAGGAATTCGTTTTCGACACTCGCGCGCGAGCAATGGATTATAGGAAAAAAAAAATAATAAGTGGCGGCCGCAGCGTTTTGCTGTTTCTAACTTTTGTTCAGGAACGTTTCAGATAAGAAAACCAGAATTTCACAGGAAAGAGCTAAATTATTCTGAAAACCTGATAAAAGGTGAAACGTTCCTGGATTTTACATGGAACGTTACCATTTTTTTTTACAGTGCAGCAAGTAAACCACCAAGATTAAATAATAAATTATGGGAAGTTCAGCAAATGCTCGACAGATTCCGTAGTGTCTGCTGGAATTTACCAGGAGATCAGGGAAAACTTTCCATAGATGAGCAGAGGATTCCTTTTTTTAGGACGTGCCTCAGTAAAGCTTTATATAAAAAACAAACCACACTCTGTTGTAACCGCATCATCTGGGACAGTTTGAAATTTTATCGTATACCAGTGGGAAAATACAGACCTGGTCCACAATGATATATGTTTGGGACCTGCTGTAGTCCTTACTCTGGTTCAGACCTAGTTGTATGTACTCGATCGGTATTTCAACAAAATACCGCTAATGGAAAAAATAAAAAAGGAAATTTGAAGGATGAGGCACAATCCAAACGGAGTGATGGGCATACCATTTGTCAACGGCTCTTAATAGGAGTGAGCACGTCGCAGAAAATGAAATTGTAGTGGTCTGTCCAAAAACAAAAATTGTTTCAAACATTTTCATTGTGATGGCTGATGAAAATTATCTCAATAAACAACAACTTGATTTTGCTTAAACTTTATTTTTAGATATTTGAACACATAATCGCAAACTACGCAATTGTGTAGATTTAGCAAAAAAACGGCTGCATTAAGTCCGAACCTACACAATTGTGTGGATCACCCTTTGGCATAACCTGACATCGGGTATTTTTTTCAATAAAATACGATCCTATCGATAAGGGTAAACCACCCAAACTTTCAATTTCAACCAAAAAAACTGTCAGACATAAAGGGATATGTAACTGCCCTGTATAATAAGTGTGATATCATTCCAAGAATCTGATTATTCCACTGAATTCCGTACTCTAAAATTAGTTAACTGTACACATTTACAAGCCAGATACAGAGAAAAAGTTAAAAATTGTTGACTAGTGTAATTGTTTACATAGACATGTTGTTTTCTCTTTTCTTGCACAATATCCTTTCTGTTTTATAACTGATTATCTGATTTGTAATGCTGTAATAAATTAAACTATCAGGAATGACCGAGCTAAGCTCGGTCAAAATTATCTTTGTGTTTATCTCGATATATTATTTCCACTGAATCATTCTTGCTGTTTTAGATGCAGTTAGTTTGACTATGAGTCATAGCGACCCAAAATGACCCCACTAACCGAATTTTTTCGAACATGCGACCTAACACAACGCTCTTCTCGAGCCTGAAAATAATGGAATAGAAAATTTAGTGAAAATCGTTAGTCGTTTCTAGATAAATTAAGCTTGACCCACGTTGATTCAAAAATGACCCACTAAAAGAAATTTATCGAATGTGTGGCCTGGTACAATGGTCTTTTTGTACTGTTAAACGGTATAATAAAAAAAATTGTCAAAATCGTTTGAAAATTTTTGTGATACAGTTAGCTTGACCCCGACCCATTATCACCAAAATGACCCATTAATAAAAATTTCTTGAGCATGCGACCCGGCCCAATGGTTTTATCTTATCCAGAAAAGGTGTAATACAAAGTTTTCTCAAAATCGTTTGAGCCATTTTTTAGATACAGTTTGCTTGATCCTGATCCATTAGGACCCAAAATGACCCACTGATTGAATTTTCTTGAACATGCGACCCTGCCCAATGGTCTTATCATGTCGGGAATTGGTATTATGCAAAATTTTGTCAAAATGTTTTGAACCGCTTTTTAAATATAATTATCTTGACCCTGACCCATTGTGAACCAAAATGGCCCACTAATCGAATTTTCTTGAACATGCGACCTACCTCAATGGTCTTCTCGAGCCCGAAAACGATAGAATACAAAATTTAATCAAAATTGTTTAAGCCATTTTTTAGATACAATTAGCTCAGCCCTGACCCATTGTAACCCAAAATTACCCACTAATCGAATTTTTTCAAACATGTGACTTAGCCCAATTCTCTTTTCATGCCAAGAAACGGTATAATATAAAATTTGGTAAAAATGTTTCGAGCAATTTTTTTAGATTCAATTAGCTTGACCCTGACCCATTGTGACCCAAAATGACCCACTAATCGAATTTTCTCGAACATGTGACTTAGCCCAATGGTCATCTCATGCCCAGAAACGGTATATTACAAAATATTGTGAAAATGTCTTGAGTCGTCTTTTTAGATTCAATTAGCTTGACCATGACCCATTGTCACCCATAATGACCCACTAATCGAATTTTCTCGAACACGTGACCCATTCCAATGGTCTTTTCGTGAACGAAAACGATAGATTACAAAATTTCGTCGAAATCGCTCGAGCCGTTATCTAGATAAACTTAGCTTGACCCAAGGTGACCCCAAAATGACCAACAAATCGAATTTTCTCGAACATGTGACTTAGCCCAATGGTTTTCTTGTAATCCAAAACTGTAGAATATTGAGTTTAGTGGAAATCGTTAGAGCCGTTTTTTACATAAAAATAGCTTGACCCACAGTGACTCAAAAATGACCCACAAATCGAAATTTCTCGAACATGTGACCTAGCCCAATAGTCTTCTCGGATCCGAAAAAGGTTGGATACAAAATTTAGTCAAAATCGATTGAGCCGTTCTTTAGATATATTTAGGTTGACTTCTCGCTTCTAGCTTGAGCTTTCTCGAACATGTGACTTAGCCCAATGGTCATCTCATGCTCAGAAAATGACAATATTACAAAATATTGTTAAAATGTCTTGAGCCGTTTTTTGAGATTCAATTAGCTTGACCATGACCCATTGTTACCCATATGACTCAAAATGACCCACTAATCGAATTTTCTCGAACATGTGACGTAGCCCAATGGTTTTCTCGTGCCCGAAAACGGTAGGGTGCTAAATTTAATCAAAATCGTTAGAGCCGTTTTCAAGATAAAATTTACACACACACACACAATTTTTGCTCGCATTATAGTATAAGATTTATAGACATTTTCTATGTAGTGTCTTTCAGCCCAAAATTTCATCGTTCCAAATTATTTTAATTACTTTATAATGGATAACTGTTTAAACTACAAAATTTATAAGTTAGAGAACATTTATATTTCTGTATTACTAAACTTTATATGAACATGTGTTTCCATTAAAATCTATGAATTTTTAAATATCAATTTTTTCCCTGTATATTCCCAATCGAACGATATCGAGGCGGTACGATCCCACACTTTCTTCAGTATGTCCGGTGTGACTCTTTAAATGGATGCAGATATGCTTGCACTAAACTTGTGGACGTCAGTTGGTAGCGTTGGAAAAAACACCTGGGTAAATATCACAAAACTAGCCGCCCTTGGCGACCAGTTTGGTCTCCCTTAAACATATGCTAAGCATTGTATCACGTTACTTCTATACATAATTTAAATTACTTGCTCAATCCTTCGCCAAATCCGAAGATTCTGATACAGAAATCCTGAACACCCTGAAATTCATTTTTATGTTAACCGGGCGCAGGTGATAAATCGCCAAACATTATTCCCGTCGTATTTTTTAGAATCTCATTTAAAATATAGTACTTTCACTCATTTAACTTAAAATGCATAACTTTAATTTAAAACTGAAATATTTAAAATGTATGACTCTCAATTATTGCTTAAAAAAAAGTAATAAATAATACCAAAAACCATGACATTTAATTTGAACATCAAAGCTTTGTTTTAATTTACCACGTAAAAAATTGTTTATGACAGTCGCATGAAATGGACTATTATAATACTTATGACATGATATTTACAATATTTGGCGATTTATCACCTGCTCCCGGCTAACATTAAATTACCAAATTGGCCGCTTGGCATACAAAAAATGAAGCGGTCAAGCCGGAACTGTTGATGACAGTTACATGACTTAAGCATTTGCAGGGGCGCCATTTCAGAAATTTCTTGGGGGGGGGGCAAAGATTTTTTCAGGGAAGTTATATAGCTAAGGGGCGCACCCCCCCCGAACGAGAAACATAAACTGAATCATGCTAACAAAAACAGTAAAAACTTTGAATACGGAAACTCAAGAACCAATGAAATATTTCGTTTTAAACAGGTGTACGTACTAGCAGGTAAAATTTCAAAGTATTGAATATGAAAAATTTTCTTTTCAGACAGGATTCTATTATAGGTTCCATTTTTATAGGCATCCTCAAAGACTGTTAAACCCTCTACTCTGTAATATAACTCTGAAAAGAGATGTATTACAGTAAAACTTGTGAAAACGAAGCCTGTCTATTACAGAATTCTTTCTCAAAGGGGGGAAAAATCAGATTTCGATGTAAAAAAAATCATGCAATTATGCTTGCTAAGACAGAGACCTGTCTAAAATGGAACTTTTTTCTAGTCCATTTCGATTTCTTTTATTCAGGTTTTACTACAGGGGCGCCATTTCAAGAGTTTCCTAGTGAAGGATAAGGAAAAATTTTCTTTGAAAAATAGGGAACGTGCAGAATGGCAAAACTGCACAAATCTCACAGAAAATGGGAAAATCCCGCACAATAAAAAAGCTCTGCGTGATTTTGTCTACTTAACTTCTTTCACGGACATGTGATTATTGTGCAATTTTTGTTTAATTTTTGTGAAAGTCCACGATTATTTTTTCTTTCGAATTCCGCAAAATCAATTCGTTAATGGGTCACAGAAAAATCGCGAATTTTGCAAATTTTGAAAAAAAAAAAAATCCCCAAATCGTCGTGGAAGAAATCGCTGATTTTTCTAAACGACCATGTAAAATGTTGCTAATTTCATCAGATTTCGTGAAAAGAAATGCAGATTTCATCAAATGATTGTACAAACTAAACTCTCAAATTTTGCAAAAGGATTGCAAAAAATCGCGAATTTCGTCAAACGACTGCACAAAAAGCACGAAAATTTAGTCAAACAATCGAGGGAAACTTCGTTAAAACGATCGTGAAATAAGATAGAAAATTTCGTGTAACTATCGCGCAAAAAGTTGCAAATATAGATGGTGGTAGAAAAAAATAATCACGAATTTCAACAAATGATCGTGAAAAAGAATCGCGCATTTTGTCGAAAGATCGCAAAAAAAAAAAAAAAAAAAAAAAAAACGGAATTTCGTCAGTTGGTCGCGGAAAAAGTGTGAATTTTGACAAATAGTCGCGAGAAAAAAAATCAATTTCAAAAATAATTCAAAAACGTTCTTAAAAGAACACAATTTACTTTTGTTCCGGGAAACAAAATTCTTTCTCTCTCTTTTTTTTTTTTTTTTTTTTTTTTTTTTTTTGTAAACCTTTTAAAACAAATTCAAATTTGAATGTTTAGCATACAAGGAAACTTATTCTTATAAGAGTTCTGTCAGAACTTAATTACGTCCTTTCATAAATCAACGTTATTCGAAACAAAACTCAACTTAATAAAAAAAAAGGCAATTTAACGAATTACAACGACCATTTGGAAAAGGATTTTTTCAAAGACTAAAATTTAAGACATAAAAAATCGCACGGAGTTGATCATACATTACGTACGCCATGGATTACATTTTTCGGTACTGTAAATTTTACTTGTACGGAACTGGTCATTCATTAAGTACGCCATGGATTAAACATTAATATTCCTGGAGCCATTTTAAATGAAATTTCATTCTTAAACTTCTAAACGTCCCACACTATTACTTTTTACACCGTCGTATAGAGAAAAAAAATGTACTTTTAAATGCAATTTGTTTGAAAGCTGTATCTCAATTTGTTTCTGAGTTATTAATTTTTTTTGTAGTTTTTATTACTTTTTTATCATAGTGGCAACAGAAGTATCCATCTCTGTTGAAGTTAAAGGGAAAATACGGATTACTATATAGACCAATCAGAAAACGAATAAAATGCGGATTCAACCAATAAAACGTTCCAGCTATTTTTTTTTATTTTCTACCCTGACAGAGGATACTAACCATTTTTCCAAATGGTTAATAAAGGTTGCAGAAAAAAAAAATCGTTAATTCCGTGAAGCGGTAGCGGAAAAAATCTCAAATTTCGTCAGATGATCGCGAAAAAAGAATCACAAATTTCAATCAGTCATGCGATAATCGGCCCACGAACGTCATGAATAGGTCACGAAATATGCAGCTTTTGTGATCTATAGCGGTAAGAAAATTTTGATTACATTACTTTTACTTGCAGAAAATCACTAAAGTGTGAACTGTTTCGGATTGCGTTTTCACTATTTTGAGGTGGGTTCGTGTTAATACTATTTTTCAAAGAAATCCTGAATATTTTTCAGATGAAAAAGCTACATATTTGAACATTAATGAATACTATATATATATATATCTTTATTTTTCTACATAAAAGGTAAAGTTTATATTAAAGATGGTATAATTGTAGACTTCTTTTAAAATAATCACTGGTCAACAGTGGTTTTGTTGTAGAACTAAAATTAGTTGATTATAGATGAGTTTTTGGTGCTGACTCCGAATATGCTTTCCGTTTATCTCAATGTGGTCCAGGTTTTGAGAAATTTGCATATTTAAATTTATTCAAATTTAAGCTTTTTTGTGCTATTTTATGCAAATTTTAGATACAATATATGTCACATCTAATTAAGTTTTCTGGATAATGACTACTTGACTATTTGCTTCAGATAAATGTCCCGATTTGCATATTCTTAACATATATTTATCAGCTATTAAGCCTAATTTGCATATTTTTCAATGGTGTCATGTTTACATCATTATCAACTTTAAAATAGTTGCCACAGAATTGACGTAATGTTTTTCTAGACTAGATTTTTATGCTGATTTCAAATCTGCAGTCTGTTTTCGTATGTCATGTCTAGTTTTTGAGTAAGATGAATTTATACTTTTGCACGGCATTAACACAAATTTGATATAAGATGCTTTTTAGGGGTGTGTAATTCATTGACAAGAAGGAGAACAGGGTCAGATTCATATCAGAGACATAAACAAAAATTTATATAATCGAAAAAAATAAAATAAGTAGTAGAATCTATCCTAACTAGTTGAAGTTTATCATACAAAGTATCATAAAAAGCTATTTCTGGCTTTTTTGACCAAAAAATAAAATTTCACTTTTTTCAAAAACTAAACGTGATAGAAGAAAACAGACACAAGATTTGAAATCAGCTCAAAATACCGGTTTAGAAACATATTAGCGTACTCGTGCGGCAGAAATATTTGAACGTCAAGAAACATTATTAGAAAAACATGAAAAATATGCAAATTAAGTACAATATTTCGCAGTCTCATGTCAGTATAATCTCAGAAACAAAGTTTTTATGAAGTAAATTAGGTAGTAATCATAACATAAAACAAAAAACCCTGTTTGATATTGCTTTATACCTTAAATTTGCAAATAATTGTATAAAATTTACTAAATTTGCATAAATTGAAATATGCAAATATCTCTCAAACTTGACGTGCTGGAGTAAATCTAAAACTAGATTCGGAATCAGCACAAAAAACCGCATAAAAAACAACCAATTTCTGTTTTACAACAGAGCAAAAGTTCAAATTTGTTGACCAATGTAATGGTATTAAAATATGAATTAATTTTCCTTTAGTTTGGGTCGGGTTGCCTTTTAATGGAAATCTTTTTAGCGGTTTTCGTATTTACATGAAATTACAGTCCTGCATCAGGATAGGTTGACGTATTTTCTTCATTGCTACTGAGGTACACTTAAGTTTTTTGGATTGTGCTTTATCTGTTTCGGTCGGAGTCTGGATGAGCTGGTTTTTAACAGGGAAGTCCTGAATGTTTTTCAAATGAAACTATAGATTTGACTATTAATGGTGGCCCATAGTAATGACCCATGTGTTCATTTCTGTACATAAGGGATAAAATTTTAGACTACTTTATAATAAACGTGTTAAAATATGGAATTTTCTTGTACTTTTTGATTTGGTGGAAGTCTGTCGGTTTTTGGGTTAAAGAAATTGTTTTGCCGGTTGCGCGCAGACTGTATTCCTAGGCGTTGAAGAATTTTGAGAGTGTACCATATATAATATGATTTAATAAAGCAAATAATTGAATAATTTGATAACATTGCAATGATTGCAGTAAATATAATGTGACACCAATAATCCAAAAAAGTAAAAAAAAGTCGGATAATTAAGAGCTTAAATTATACTTGTCTCTTCAAGTCCCCCCTCCCCTTCCAAAAAAAAAAAAAAAAAAAAACTATCTATAAAAACCCTACCCCTGAACTTCTAGCCATGAGGGGGCTAGTTTTCCTATTATCAAGTTGTACACAGCTGAGAAGGCATTGATATAAATGAAAATGTCTCTCATGTATTTTTAAAATTAGCCAAAGTACGATATATGTCCCAAACTTAAGGAAGTTCGTATAGGAAATTTTTTTGATAACTATCAATTTCTATGCATAAACCATTTATTTAATGCATATGTTTTTATTGCAATCAAATCTCATAAATTATTTTAGCGTTTGAGTATTTTTTTAATTTTTGTTTGAGTCTGACACTTGATGGTTGATAAATTTTCTGAAAAATCAAATTCCTTAGGGGGGGGGGCTATTGCCCCCCCAGCCCCCCTTAAATGGCGCCCCTGAATAGATGTGAGATTTTAAAAACAAAAATTTTGGAAATTTAAATCGTTTTAAAGCTTCTGATTTTTTTTAAAATGTTGGTTGAACAACTGATTAAAGGAATTTATATGTAAAATTGTTAAGGTTTGAGGAGCCTAAGTTTATTTTTACGTAAATATAATTATTTGTCAATTTCTTAGCATCTGTATGCCAGGATAATGACAAATTCATTCTAAAACATTTTTCACATTCTTGTTTTTTTTTTTTTTTTTTTTTTTTTTTTTTTAAATAGATCTAACATATTAATTTTGTTTAAAGGAGCATGTTTCCTCTATAGTACCTCAAATTCAGTGTAATGTTGAGTTTTATTTGTAATTTATAGAAGACAGGAAAATAACATAATAAAAGTCTACTCAATTTTTACAAAGCCTTTAAACACATTATTTTCAAAGAAATATGTAAAAGATCATTACTACCAGCAAGATCTTTGACAGGCTATCAAAGTCTGAGAGCTAATGTGCCCGCAGGTTCTGTATGTATGTAGGTATGCATGCACGTGCGTACGTAACGGGATAACTCTTGATAGAAATATCGGATTTGCTTCGAATTAGTTTTCTAGGTTCATTCTGATAAGGCGATTCCCTGATTAGCTTTGAGGGTTCATTGGTTAAGTATAAAGGAAGGTGAGACTAATCCCCAATAAATATATGGGTTTTTCATGCAGAATTATCCGATTTGCTTCAAATTTCGTATACCGAATTATTCTGATAAGGCGCTTCCCTGATTAGATATGGGGGATCATTGGTTAAGTATAAAGTGCGGAGAATGAGGGGCTAACCCTCGCCCTTAATTTATTTTTCAAGGGGCATTTTTCTTTGAAATAAGAGTATAATATACAATTTGTGTGAATAACTTGTGAGCTCAATGCCATCAGTTTAACTGGGCACTTTTCTTTTTTTAACTCAGAGACTATCATAGCATGGAAACTAATGTGCCAGCACGTTCTGTACATATTTATGTATGTACGTAACGCGAAACTCTTGATAGAAATATCCGATTTGCTTCAAATTGTTTTTCTGTGTTCATTCTGATAAAGTGCTTCCCTGATTAGTTTGGGGGGATCATTGGTTTAGTATAAAGGAGGGTTCGGGGTACGAATCCCCTCTTAATTCAGATAAATAGTTATTTCAGGCAAAATTATCCGATCTTCTTAAAATTTTGTATGCCGGTTTATTCTTATAAGGCATACCGGTTTATTCTTATAAGGCGTTTCCCTGATTAGATTTGGAGGTTCATTGGTTAAGCATAAAAGTGTGGAAAAGGGAGGGCTAAACACCCGTTAATTTATTTTTTCAAGGCCATTATTCTTTGAATTAAGAGTATAATGTACAATTAGTGTGAATAGCCTGTGTTGCGAAATCACGTAACTCCTATTACCCCTTACACTTTGAAACAAGAACAAAAACGCACCTGCAGTGTGTTGCGTCAGACCGAATGATCCTACCGCGCAAGAGCTGACAGAACTTGTTTTTTTTCTTTCTTTCTTTCTGTGAGAATTGACTGAGATTTAGAACAGAATAGAAACTAGGTATGAACGTAGAGAAAAGAAAATAACTTTAAAAGAAAACTTTAATTCTCGAATTGTAAATAATGTTTGTTTTGTGAGTGTCTAAATTATTTATCTAGCTATTTAATTTGAAGAACAGAAAAATTATTAAGAACTGGTGAACATACAGATAATTGTACTTTTTAATAGAATTTAGTTGTTATTATTAGTTAGCAATGGCTGAAAGTTTAGTTATCGCCAAAAAAGAAAGAGCTGTGCTACGTGAAAGCATAAATAAGTTTATAAATAAAATAGCAGCTATTTTGAAAGAGGGAGAACCAGACATTTTTGATTTAGAAGAGGTAGTGGAACAGTTAAGTGTGACAGAAATAGAATTGACACGAGCAGGCGGGGAAATTAAAAAATTGGTGCAAGAAGCACATAGATACAGAATTACTGGGCGCTCGCGAATTTAAAGAGAAAATTACGTCATGGCGCTTTAGAGCAAACAGAAAGATAAAAGAGTTAGATAAAAAGAAAACACAGGATGATTCATTTTCTAAACAAGAAAATCCCTTAACGGAAAACGTAAACATTAAATTACCGAAACTAAATATCGCAAAATTTTCTGGGGATTTTGTTGAATGGCTTTCGTTTTTGGTCAGCTTTTGAAACAACCATTCACAACAATGACACATTAGATCCAGTAGATAAATTTAACTATTTGAAAAGTTTTCTAGCCCCCATTCCATTAAAAAGTATAGATGGATTTTTTGTCACTGCAGAGAATTACTTAAAGGCCGTCGATATTTTGAAAGAAAGGTACGGGAATAAGGATATGTTAACCCTTTGAGATCCGGGTTATTAAAATTTTAAAAATATGCTAGAAAAACACTTAAAATGTGATTAGGGGACTGTCTGAAATTGAACCATGTGATTAAAAAATTTTTTAAATACCCCCTTTAGGCTGGGGGACGTGGAAAGTTTTTCCACCATCAGAGCTCTAGAGCATTCATTTCAACACGCAAATACAAGAAATGACACCTCAAAGTTATTCTAAAATTACTATAATTGCTGAAATTTCAACATATTTTAAGCAGTTACATGGTTTAAACAAATTCTAACACTATTAAAATATTTAAAAAATTTATTAAATGAGAAAATTCAAAATTTAAATTTTTTTAAATCATAATATAAAAATACAAACTAATCAAATTTATAGATGAAACAGATTTTAAATATATTTACTTTTTGTTTAGAAATATTTAAAACATAATAAACTCGTCAATCTGCTGAATTAAACACAAATTTAAATTCCTTGGAATTAAATTTTAAGCATCTAAATTTTGGTTCTGAAACACTGTCTGGTATATAATTGTAGTGCTGCCATCTAGTGACAAAGCACATTTTTCTAGTCCTTAGAGCTCTGCTGGTAGAAAATTCTACCATTACTTATTTCTATCCCCTGTAATTATTTAAATTTTCAGTTTAGTGATTTGCATGTAATTATTATTAAATGTTTGATGTGTCCAAGAGAAAAAAATGTTATCTGTTTTGAAAAATATTTCTTTATAATGCTTGAAAAATACAAAATTTCTAAACCTTCAAAATTGGAGTGTTTTTAAGGTCGCATTAAAAACTTACTAGATATTTGCAGAGAATAGTGCTGCCATCTAGATTTTAAGAAGACAAGTAAAATCTACAAAACCCAGTTTTTGCAATTAAAATGGAGACTTTTTGAAGCAAATTAAAAGATTTTGATTTTATGTGGGTGAAAATTCACCCAGCAGAGCTCAAAAAGTTAATTTCGGTACATACAAATAAACTTCTTAATTTAACTCCGCTCAGACACTCAAATGACACCAAATCATTTCGAAAACTTTTTGATGAGATACAAACGAACATTAGAAGTCTAGAGTCCCTTAACATTTCATTAGACTCTTATGGAAATTTATTATCCCCCATTTTATTTAAATTATTACCGAGAGACCTAGTTTTGGAGTTCAATAAAACGCATGACGACTCAATTAATTTCCAAGATTTAATATCGTTCTTACATAAGCAATTAATATCCAGAGAGAAAATGTATGCGTCATCGCTGAATGAAATAAATCAAAAATCAACACAAAATAATTACGGTGCGCAGTCATTTAGGAAAAATCCTTCCCCCCCCCCCCCCCCCCGAGTCAATAAATTTAATTCGCAGAGTAATAAATTTGATTCTCCGAATAGAAAATTACCAGCAGCGAGTGATTTATTGGTTCAGAGCGAAAGTGAGACTACTTGTGGATTTTGCTTTGGCAGGCACCAGACAAATAAATGTTTTAGCACTTGTAATTTACCGTTTGAAAAAAGACTTGATTTTTTGAGAAAGAGAGGCCTGTGCTATGTATATTTATCCCACGGACATATTGGGAAATCCTGTGTATCGAAGGATTTATGCGGTATTTGCAATTCGACACACGCCCAGATAATGTGTAATAAAGAAATAAATTCAAAAGGGAAATCTACTAATTCAGAGAGTAGCGATGTTACGAGACCGATGCTGTCAAATCAGGATATAATTTCTAATGTCTATTTACAAACCTTGATAGTGGAGATCCGTAATGATAATCAATCTTCCGAATTTATTCGTATCATTCTAGATACAGGGAGTCACAATAGCTATAAAACTAGATATGCTGCGAATAAATTGAAATTAAGGAAAATTCGATCAGAAACAATTAGACACGGACTCTTCGGAGGGGTAGAAAAAACGAGTAAACATAATCGCTTTGAATTTACTATCAGTAATTTAGATCATAGTTTCCGATTTAAAATACAAGCTTTAGATGAAGAAAATATTTGTTCAGGAGTAAATTTATGCCGCGATAGCGAAATGATAAAAATCTTAGAAAAAAGGGGAATTCATCTGACCGATGTTCGTGAAAATAATCGACTATGTTTATATGAGAATAATCCGGAAGAAGTACACATTTTAATTGGCGCTGACATGGCGGCGAAATTATTCACAGATAATATGAAATATTTTCCTGATTTGGGTATAACAGCTTTTGAAACAAAGTTAGGCTGGACAATTATGGGGAAAACAGAGGGTAATGGAAATGATTCAGAAAGTTCGTTGTCAGTTCTATCGCTGTCATTATTTACTTCAAATGCCAGTTTATCACAACCGTGGAACTTAGATACCTTGGGTATCACTAATGAAGATTACAAAAATAAAGACGATTTAGCTAGGGACACTTATAACCATTTTCTTGAAACAGTCAAACGTGATGAAAGTGGCCGCTACGAAGTGACACTACCCTGGATTGTTGATAACTCAATTTTAGCGAGCAATCGCGTATTAGCAGAGAAACATTTGCGCAAGACAGAACAAAAACTTATCAAAACAAATAAGAAAATAGAATATGAAGAAATTTTTAATTTGTGGAAGGATAATAAGAAGAAATTTCAGACGATAAGAAGAATAAAGTAAATTTCTTACTCCACAGACCAGTAATTAAAGAAAATAGTGAAACGACGAAAATACGTCTATTTTTTAATGCCTCCGCACATAATGCAAACTCTCCTTCTTTAAATGACTGTCTCACAAAGGGAGCTAATTTGATTGAAATAATTCCGAGTATTTTGAATCGTTTTCGTAAATACAAAATAGGTATTTCTTCAGACATTGAAAAAGCATTTCTCCAGATAAAAATCACAGAAAAAGATCGCGATTTTTTACGCTTTCTCTGGTTCGACTCCAAACATAATTTGAAAGTTTATCGACATTATTGCGTAGTCTTCGGGCGCACTTCAAGTCCGTTTTTATTAATGGGTACACTAAACCATCTTTTAAGTCAAGTACCCGAACATAGGGAAAATACAGCACGAATTTTGAAAGATTCATTTTACATTGACAATTCCATTACTAGTTTAAAATCGATCGCAGATACTGGAAAATTTATAACAGAATCACAGTGAATTTTATCTTCAGCTCATTTTAATTTAAGATGTTGGCGATCAAACTTGCCTCAGGCCATGATCGATGTTTCTGAAGAAAATACAAAGTTAGCACCAGTTTTGGGATTGGTCTGGGACTTAGAGCAAGATAGATTAATGTGTAAAATAGAGGAAAAAATTGAAACGAAAGAACCACTCACAAAGAGAAAAATTTTATCGGTTACCCAAAGATTTTTGACCCCATACACTGTAAAAAAAATCTGTACTTTTACAGATGTAAAGTTACATGCTTACTAAACTTTCATCTGTAGCTGTACAAAAAAAGCTGCAAATCTTCAAAACTAGTTTTTGTAAAGCTACAGAAATCTGTAACTGTACAAATGAATCTGCTAAAATTACAGTAATCTTACTAAAATTTTATCTGTAACTCTGGTTGCGGTTACATGAAAAGTTCTAGGCATCCCAGTTTCCTAAAAAATTCTTAGTGACCTTACAATTTTTTTGATTTTAGGCGCAAAAGTGTGTCTGTTACATGAATTTTTGTTGTTGCCGTTACATAAAAAGTTCTAGGAATCCCAGTTTCCTAGAAAATCTTTAGTAACTTTACAGATATTTTTTTTTACAGTGTAGGATTCTCCGCCCCGAGCACTCTTATTCCAAAATTAATTCTTCAGGAAACATGGAAACAAAAATTGAAATGGGATGAAGAACTTCCTGAAAATTTAAAGAAACAGTTTGAGACCTGGTTAAAACAAATTAAGTTTTTACAAGAAATTCAAGTTCCACGCTGGTTGAATGTATCGCCCGAAAATGAAAACAACATTTCCTTGCATATCTTTTCCGATGCGAGTAGACACGCCTATGCCACTTGCGTGTATCCTAGATGTCAAACACAAGAAGGAGTTAAAGTTCAGTTAGTAAATGCTAGAAGTAGAGTAGCACCCATTAAAGAACTCACAATTCCTCGCCTTGAGCTACTCTCGTGCCTCATTGGAGCTAGACTTGCTAAAACTATCATGAGTGATTTTCAGTTGAAACCAGAGAAGACAATCTTTTGGAGCGATTACTCAGCAGCTTTAGGGTGGATAAGAAGAGAACAATCTTGGGGTACATTTGTCCACAATAGAGTTTTAGAAATCAGAAGCCTTACCCAAGTTGAAGATTGGCGACATATACCAGGAAATTTAAATCCGGCGGACCTCCCATCCAGAGGATGTTCTTTTGAGCAATTGGAGAAATCACGATGGTGGGAGGGACCAGCTTGGCTGTATTTACCGGAAGATCAGTGGCCACAACCGGAAGAACACCCTGACGAGGATATAATACATAAAGAAAGGAAAAAGACAATCCTAATACTTTTAGACAATGAAGACACTGATTTACACCGTTTTTATCGATATTTTTCCTCTTATCGAAAAAACATAAGAATGATTGCATTTATATATCATTTTTATAACAACACAAGAAAGAAAGAAAGAATTTCCTCACCTAACATCTCCGTTGATGAATTTGAAAAAGCAGAAAAAATATTACTCAGTTTAGTACAAAAGGAATCCTTTTCAGGAAGCACAGATCCC
Source organism: Maratus speciosus (assembly GCA_963932465.1). Taxonomy (NCBI): domain Eukaryota; kingdom Metazoa; phylum Arthropoda; class Arachnida; order Araneae; family Salticidae; genus Maratus; species Maratus speciosus. Next base: position 438,913,113 of record OZ010786.1, read on the forward strand.
AAATTAAGAGCCTTAAGCCCATTAGAAGATAAAAACGGACTTTTGAGAGCAAAAACAAATATAATCTGCAGACAAGACAGAGAAGATCTTCGTTATCCAATAATTTTGCCCTCAAAACATCCTGTGGTCCAGAAGTTAATTTTTGAAAAACATTTAGAAAATCATCACGCTGGAGTTAGCATATTAATGGTTCAACTTCGAGGAAAATTTTGGATTTTGAAATCAAGAAAGTATATCAGAAACGTCATTAGACAATGTGTTAAGTGTCAAAGATTCCAAACACCCAGAACAGAGGTCGAACCAGGAATCCCACCTGAAGAGAGAATCAGAGATGCAGCTATATTTGAAGTGGTGGGAGTCGATTTAGCCGGTCCTCTATACCTTGCCGATGGTTCAAAGGTGTGGATAGCGTTATTCACCTGTGCTGTCTATCGAGCGGTACACTTGGAGATGATAACATCTTTATCAGCTGAATGCTTTATGCAGTCCCTAAGAAGGTTTATTGCACGGCGAGGCAGACCACATACAATTTACTCAGATAATGGAAAGAACTTTGTGGGCACTAGCAGAGCACTTTCCAGTGTAGATTGGGAAGCCATAAAAGCCTTAGCCTCTATACTGAAAATAAGATGGAAATTAAACCCCCCTGCAGCCCCATGGTGGGGAGGATGGTGGGAGCGCCTTGTTCGGATGGTAAAAGAAATTTTAAGAAAAGTTTTGGGTCGCGCCTCATTAAATTACGAAGAACTGAGCACAATACTCTGTGATTGTGAAAATGTTATCAATTCACGACCGATCACATACATCTCGGAAGATAATCGGGATCCTGAACCTATAACTCCATTGATGTTCCTTCAAGAACTGCCTACATCCGGCGTTCCAGATATTGATACATTAGACTCACAAAATCTTAACAGACGAGCAAGCTATCATCAAAGAATAAGAAATGATCTGCGAAACCGATTTAGAACGGAGCACTTAGGACAGCTGCGGCAACAGTCTATAAAGAAAGAGAATTCCAAACCTTTGTAAATAGGAGACATCGTTCTTCTGGAAGATACCAACAAAAGACGTCTTCACTGGCCTTTAGCCAAAATAATAGATATATTTCCTGGAAAAGACAAAATAGCAAGATTGGCCAAAGTCCAAACAGAAAATGGCATTTTCCTCCGTCCTTTCCAACGCCTGTTAACTTTGGAAATTGATGCAGCTAGCGATTCCCCATCAGATAACAGAATTCAGCAGAAAGTGAACTTTAATGTCCCTAATGAGCAACGAAAGGCTACTCCAGAAATCGATCCGACTAGAATCAGTGTAGAAAAGAGACAACCCAGTGACAGAGATATCTGTCCTGTGATTACCAGAAGTGGACGACTAGTGAAACCGCCTCTGAGACTCCAATCTGGACTTCTAAATTGTTGAGTTCCTCCCATGGATCAAAACTCAAGGTGGGAGGATGTTGCGAAATCACGTAACTCCTCTTACCCCTTACACTTTGAAACAAGAACAAAAACGCACCTGCAGTGTGTTGCGTCAGACCGAATGATCCTACCGCGCAAGAGCTGACAGAACTTGTTTTTTTTTCCTTCTGTGAGAATTGACTGAGATTTAGAACAGAATAGAAACTAGATATGAACGTAGAGAAAAGAAAATAACTTTAAAAGAAAACTTTAATACTCGAATTGTAAATAATGTTTGTTTTGTGTGTGTCTAAGCATGTTGTGTACGTCTTCAAGAATGTTTAATGTAATATAGCTTTTTTTGTTTCGAAGATTCAAGACTTATTATTTGGATGTTGTCTTATTTACTGCATAGAATCCCCGGCTATTTCTTCTTATACAAAGGAAAGAACAGGTAGGACATTTAGCTTTTATTTTATGATTGTATAAGTTGAAAGCTTTTTATTACGTAATAAGATTAACGAGAAAATTAGAAACAGAGAAAAAGATCAGTAGTAACAGCCTGTGAGCTCAATGCCATCAGGTTAAATGAGCATTTTTCTTGTTCTTTTGTTTTCTTTTAATTGCCCTATAATGTTGAGGTATTCATTTATGTACACCCAGTAATATACTATGGTATTTTTTGCACATATATGTTTTAAACAAATAAAAAAAGAGAAAGAGAGAAAGGAAAGGAAAGGAAGAAGAAAAATTCTGCTAATTTCCTTCATTTTTAGATTTTTAGAAAAAATACTCGCATAACATTGCAACAATATTATTTTTTAAATTATTTTATAGCGAAGCGTCATTCGATCAGACATTTAGATTTTAAGGTCAAAGAAAAATATCACTCTAAAGAAAAAACGCTACTCTTTTAACTTTATTTGCAACAGTTTTCTAAAACAATTTTATCGTATACAATTGAAACATTTTTACGTTGTTTTAAAATTATATGTTCGATAAAAAGAAAAAAGAAAAAATGTAGACAGAATGCTAAGTTTGAAATTAATCCATATTTACATCAGTATGAATTTCAGTTGTTAAGGAATTCATTGAATAGAAAATATTCTTTATAACATTTTGTAACATTTTATTTTTATTGCTTCTCCTAATGGAGAAGAATAATTTAATTATAAAAATGTTACTATTACACGAATAGAAATACATTTTTGTGAAAATGTACTGTAAAAAGTTAAATTTATCGAAGGAATTATTAGATACAGAATTACAAGATATCAAATTTCGGAAAGTAAATCCAGATGTTTTCATCCCTAATTTGATTTAAAATTCTGTTTTATTGGGAGTTATTCGCCAACAATGTTGTGGTTAGGTAGATTTCTATTTATCTAGTTTATTTCATGTACAGATATGGTTTTTTTATTGCAGAAAATATTCTTCGTTTTATAGTAGTTTATTCCTATGCAATGTAGTGTATGGGTAGATTTCTATTTGACAAGTTTATTTTTTATATAGATATGCTTTTTTCCTGCAAAATATATCCTTTGTTTTGTAGTAGACTATTCCTGTGCAATGTAATGTTATATTAAAATGTATTTATTTTCTTAGTATTTTATGTGCAGTTTTTTACGACACTAAAATTAATGACTTAAGGCGACAGTGGACGTTCAAAATCGCAAAAAAACATTAAAAAAATCATTTTTTTGTTTTATGGATAAACATGTTCTGGCAATCTTCTACTTTCAAATAAGAAAAAAATTATTCAAATCCGATAATTTTTTTCAGAGACACAGCTGTTTTTCTATCGTAAACAATCGTTAAACTTCACTTAAAATAAAACTTTAAATCCAGTTTTCTCAAAATGAGAATTCTCGCCGACTGAGTAAGTTCAAAATGCTCCATACGTCTTAATTTTATACCAATTTTCATAATACTTGGTAATATCGTTGTTGATATCCTTTATTGCAAAACTTGCTATTAATATGTGTACATTATTTCAGATAAAAGTAAAAAAATTAACATTTTATCATTGAATTTTATCCGAAATAATCAATATTACTTGTTTATAATTTTTTTCTGCCAAGTTACTTAGTATAATTTTAAAATGTATACCAATTTTTGATATAATATTATAAAGCTATCCAAAAAAAAAATTACAATTTTCTGAAACAAAATTTAATGCGCATGGAGCATTTTTAATTTGTATCACTAATTAGCATATTATTAATTAATTACTCATTTGCATATTAATATTTTTTAATGAAATTAAGAAATTTTCTTAATTATTGCACAAATTATAGGTGTATTCAATTTCAAAACAATTGAGCAAAAACTGTAGAAAATGTTTTTGAAGGTCCACTGTCGCCTTAAAACAAGAAAAGAGATTTACCTGTTATTATATTTCAAATTCCTAAAAGCACATTTTTATTACCATGTCTGTGGAAATAATTTGAAAATATGATTATTTTTAGAACCTTATTTTAGTTCTCAGAATCTGTGCTTTATTTAAACTTTATAGGTTACCACAATATGATTTCACTAACAAGGAAGGTCTCCTTACTGGGCATACTCAGAATATTTTGAAAGAAATACCAATTAAACTACTTATGTATGTCATAAAGGATCAGTCAAATTTAACGGCAGAATTACAGCAGAAAGTCTGCAAAAAAAATAAAATATTTTCGAGTATTTGGCGCGGAAAGACGAAACGAAAGCGTCACGCGATTTGGCGAGCAGTACTTTTCCTCGCCAAAAGCAAACGATTTTAATGCACCTGAGAATTGTTTGTTAATTGATTTTTAGAATACGTGTAAAAAGTATTTAATGAATTTAAATATAAACAATGAGAGAGTTTAATAAATACGTTTTTTTTGTATTACATATTTAGGTTGCTTGTTATTTAATTTTATTACTTTAAAAACAATTTCATATATAAAAAATACTTTTATATATTTAAGCATATTAAAAAATAAAGGCAAGATGCATTTACCAGTTATTCATTTCAATATCAAAGAATTCGTCGTTTCCATAGCAACAAAATGGAATCGACAGTGCTCAATTGGACTTAACTTTGAGATATTGAAATTATTTATATATATGACAAAACTATAGTTAAATCAAACTAAAACTGACAAAACTGAAGTTATTTACATTAAATTTATTTAAACAAATTCAATGAAGAGTATTCGACATAAAAAAGCATCTTTTGAAATTTCATTTCATCGCCAACGGGAGATAAATCGCCAAATAAACGAAATTTTCATTATTTTTTTACGAACGTTCTATGGAGGTTCCGCCAAAATTTTTTTATAAACATATATATCCACATGGAAGAACACTCTGTAATTTTTTCAGATTTTTCTGAATATGCCCGTATGGAGACCTTCCTTGTAAGTTCTATATGTAGTGTTTTTTAAATGAACAACGAAAAGAAAAATGAAATGAAAGAAAAAATCGTACTCTCTTCCTTAGTTTTTATCTGCAAAAAAAATAAAATAAAATAAAATAATCGTGTAAATTTAAAATTTTAAAACTTTAATAAGTACATTTTTCCTTTTTTTTTCAGTCAGGTATTATTCTTTCAGATAAATTAACTGACTATTCTATTGAGTGATTGCAAAAGTTCGTGCCCTAGTTAACAGATGGCAGAAACTTGCAATTTTGACTGTGCTGGTGTTTCTTTTATAACCATATAAATTAATACAACTGAGAGTTATCTAATTAGAAATTGGACGATTGCACAAGGAAATATATTAAAAATTATACTCTAAAATTATACACTATGCTAAAAGGTACACACATTAAAATACAATAAACATCAACGTTTCATTTTGCATCTGCGATCGTCTTCAGGATATTATGATACACATAAGTCTAAAATTTGAAAAATGGATACAAATATCTCAGAATCCTTGGCGAAACTTGATTGGAGCGCGCACTAAAACCGGTGTGTATGAAATTCCAATTACCATCCCAAATAAAGAAAGATTGGCTTATATCGGTGAAACAAAAAGAAAATTTTCAGTAAGATTAAAAGAGCACAAGAGAGATTTTCACAATCGAAACCAAATACAGCTCTCGCAAGATTTTATTTTGCTAATGATGGTAGAAGAGCTGTCTTTGATGAAGCAAGAATCATACTTCCGTGCAAGAATCCATATGTTAACAAAATTATAGAGTCCATTAGGATTATTAAGCTTGGACAAGAAACATGTAACGATAATTTATCCTACAGCATACATAAAATATGGCATAATGTGTTATAAACCATTTTTGGAGTAAGTTCCATTTAGCCCCCCACGTATTCTATTACTGGGATGGTTTATCCTTTTTGTTGCCTTCCGCAACTTGATGACGTTTGATGCACACTGCAGTCAAGCTTCGACAAAGACTCTGAGATGTTTGTATCGATATTTAAAATTTTAGACTTATGTGTATCATAACATCCTGAAGACGTTCGCAGATGTGAAATGAAACGTTGGTGCTGATTGTATTTTAATGTGTGTACCTTTTAGCATAGTGTATTTGTTTTTAATATATAATTTTTGACAGTTATCTACATGTATTGTGAGCCAACATAACGTTAAAAAATGTTTTTCGAATTAATTTGCGTGCAAGGTTAATATTCAAAATGGAAAATCAAAACTTACGTTTTCGTCATAATATTTTATATGAGTTTACAAATGGAGTGAATGTTGAACTTTCTACAAAAATATACATTTACTTAGATCGTGCTCTCGCTCTTAGGACAGTTAAAAGTTGTGTTGTCGATTTAAAAATGATTATTTCAATCTAAACAATAAAATCTCCTATGGTTGATCTTCTGGCATTGACAATCTCTTAATCCGTGATTTAGTGAATAACAATACACGAATTACTGCTGAAGAGAGTGCTGAGTGACTAAATGTGGATAATTCGGCCTCATTTCGCGATATATAACAACTTGGGTACACTTTAAAACTCGATGCATGGGAAATCGGGAACGAAGATTTACACTCACCCAATATTTTTTGATAATCCTTTTATATACAGTAGAACCTCGATTACCGAAGTAATTGGGGCCGAACAAAATTTCCGGATAATCGAGAATGCTTCAATTTTAAGAATAAGGACAAATATATGCACTATTTCTTTTTGGGTAACAAGTGCATAATAAAAATAAAGGGTACTATTCGTTTAGCGGGGCGCCAGTGTTATCTATACATATATATATGCACACATATATATATCTACATATGTATATCTACCCTATATATATAGAATCCTAATGAAACGAATTTATGAATCGGATATATGAAACGAATTTATGAAACGGATATATGAATCGACTGATTAAACAACTAATTATGTTTCCAGCGATTTCTCCTAAAATATGGAATACTTTGCTATGAAATTAACACCAAAAATCAGCATTGATCCGCAGATCTCAAAACTGGTATTAGAATTTTTAAATTCGAATTAGTTTTCGAAATATTAATTTTTTTCTAATTTTATATACATTTTTCTAATGATGGCAACTCAAGTTTTAATCAAAGAGATATTTTTTTTTTTCATATTTCAGAAAAGGTTGACATGGTAACCCGGCTATTGTTGTACATTTGATAATAAATGTTTATTTACATTATTTCTTTTTATAAATTATATAAATTATTTTGTTCTATAACTATTAATTTGTTTTATGTTGCCTTTAGAAAATAATAGAAAATAATTAAAAAATACGGTACTACTTAGTTATTCCGTCGACCAATTTCGCCAAATTATATAAATCGCCAAATTATACAAATTGACACAGTTTTTATTTAAAATAGCGAAAGAACAAATAAATTAGTATAACATTAATAAATATACAAATAAAAAGTCGAAATAAAAATCACTTGATGACGTAAACACGTGTAACTTGCTTAAAGTCAAGTGAATGTGACATTTACGATCAACCATTATTGGTATTTAATCTTATAGTTTGGCGATAGATTTTTGTTCTACCGTATAACTAAGTAATACCAAAAATGCATATGTAACTGGTATTTGAAAACGAGGTTTTCGCCAAATTTTCGTAAAATCACGCCAAACCTGCTGTGCGTATATGACATCTGGCCAAATATTACCACTCGAAAAAAATGCTAACTGGCGAGTTGAAAAAAAGCTATTGGCGAGATTTGCATCCGGCTAGCGTAACAGTACCAAGAATTATTTGCAACCGTGGCAAATTTTATGTAGTTTTATTCGAAAAAAATTTTTAGGTTTTTTAATCAAAATGGAAAACTTATGGTCCCGTATTGGCGCGATTTTTTTCTAACGGAACGGGTACTTAACTAGCGTCAAAGTATCGTTATTTTGCTTGATATGGTATGCCCCATATTGTCGTTTATGCTGTTGATACGTTTCCCAAATTGGCGTCGTTAAAAAATCGCGCCAATATGGGACGCATATGACATTTGTGACAACTTTCATATGAATGACGAAGGGATCAGACCGTATTTGTTAATGGCAGTTGATGACTTGAACTATTATAATATAGATGAAATAATGGCGATAGAATAATATTTGGCGACTTATCACCTGTGCCTGGCTAACATTAAAGTACCAAAATGGCACCTAGAGTATAAAAAGCGAACTGATCCGCCTGAAACTGTTGATGATAGTCACATGACTTAGGCTATTGTTATAGAAATTGTTTTAAAATACCGGGAGACAAAGACTCTGTATACTTAATTTATTTTACTTTAGCTTCTTTTCAAATGTTTAACTGATCCTCTTTAATCAAAAACGAAAAGAACCATTGGATGTCTTAACAGCAACTGATTCGCCATTAAATTTTTGCAATCAAAGGGAATTGAATGGAAACCCGTTTACAGGAAGATATGCACAGCTTTTTTCAGTATAATTCAGTCTTCTCTAATATTTTTAAAACCCATCAGATTAGCGTGTTTTTAGATTCTGCGGTGTCTGAACGGGGTTGGCGAGCGTAGCTTGCAGGGGGCACAGCCCCCTAGTGTATATATATACATATATATATATATATATGTACGTGCATATAGATATGTATATGTATGTATATTTATGTGTGTGTGTGCATATACTATATATATGTTGGCGCCCGCTAACCGAAAAGTACCAAATAAAGCAATAGCAAAGTAGAAATAATAATAAATTATCTTAATTTTAATTTTGAAATTAAGTACTTTTATATATTTCACAAGAGTTTGAAACAAAGTTTTTTTTGTCACAGTTTCGACTGCTTTTGCTTTGCAGATCTATCACGAAGTTTTTCTTTATAGTATGTGCATTTCTTTTGAAGGTTACTCTTATTAAAATTTCCTAAGTATATTTTACTATTGATATAAACATAGCATTCATATAACAAAAAAATGACGAACAAGGGGGCTTGAATTGCTTATTTTTTCCGATGTTTAACAAAGCTATGTAGTATTTATCTTCTTTTATTTAAATGTAGCTTTAAAAATGGATTTTGCACACAAGGAATGTTACAGGAAAAAAAAAGCTTCGAAAAAGGATTTTGCATATGAGAAATGTGATAGTAAAAAAAAAAAAAAAAAAAAAAAAAAAAAAAAAAAGCTTAAAAAAATTATTTCTGTTAACCGAGAGTTTCGGATAAAAGAGGTTCTACTGTAATTATGAAATTGAATAATTTAAAAAGTTTTTTAGTAAAATAAATACACATAGCTGAAAACTTATACATCTTTTTGTTGCCAATAACATTTTATAGAATTTTTTGACCTATTTAATCGTTAGTAATCGTTACGCTTCGGCAATTAAATTATCCAAAATTTGCTATTAAATTTTAGTGGTACAAAAACAACAAAACTAATTGGCATTATCGTTTAGTACATTATCTATTAACTGTTATTTTTAGACAAATTTTACTTCTGTTGCTTTCCTTTTCTTTAAGAATTATAATCTAATTTAAAATCCTGAATATTACCAGGACAAGCATTGAGTTAAAATGCATTTGTACAGCAGAATTTACAAGGCAAAATGCTTTACTTAAAGAAAATATCGAATTTCGGAAAGTAAGGCCAGATGTTTTCATTCCTAATTTGATTTGAAATTCTGCTTTTGTAGGCCATTTCCCAAGCAATGTTGTGGTTTGATTGTTTTTATTTTGTATAGATTTTGTACGATTTTCCTTTTTGTATAGATTTTACTACCAGTTTCAGCAATTTAAAAAAAAGAATTTTATCACATAAAAATGAAACTTTAACATTTTTTTTTCTTCAGAGAAATAGTATTATGGCAGACAGACAGAATGATAGATATGATATTTTTTCATCAGAAAGAAGATTAATAAATTCATTGAATAGAACAAATACAGTCGAACTCGTTTAATATCACCCGCCTCCGAGCGTCTTGAGGGCTTTCCAGCATTTTCATAAAAATGCTTATAAAAATAATTTTAGTGTGAATTTTCTTTCCCTGTTTGTTTCTAAAATACACTTCATACCCTTTTATTTGATACTACATTTTGAAATGCAATTCTGTTTAAAATATTTTTTTCTACAACATATTTAAGTTGATTTTCGGAAACTGGAAAATGCGTCCAAACCGCTCAGAAGGTTAATATGGGTTTACAGTTAAAATGAGAATTTGTACAATAAGAGAGGTTCACCAATTAAACTACATATAATAATTGAAACGTTGAAATACGCCCGAGAAATAGTAAACTGGATTTAATTACGTGAATTTTTATACACATTGCTAACAAGGCGTAAAACAAACAGAGTGAAAAAGTGTCCAGACCAGGGTTTGAAACTGGGTCTCTGGTTCAGCGCGCCAACTCTCCGCCAACTAAACCACCTGGAACCCTTCAGTAATATGTTGGTAAGGCTGCAAACGTACCTCAAGATGGGAAAAATTTCAGGAACCATATCCATGCGATAAACATAAGTCGAAATTGATCCATCATAAATGAATATATATATAAAAATTGAAACGATGAAATACGCCCTAGAAATAGTAAATCTGAATTTAATTACGCGATTTTTTATTCACATTGCTAACAAGGCGTAAAACCAACAGAGTGAAAAGTGTCCAGACCAGGGTTTGAAACTTGGTCTTTGGTTCAGCGCGCCAACGCTCCGCCAAATAAGCCACCAGGAACCCTTCACTCATATATGCTGGTAAGGTTGCAAACGTACCTCAAGATGGGAAAAACTTCATGAACCATTAGTTGCGGCAAACATAAGTCGAAATTAATCCATCGTAAATGAATATATATATATATATATATATAGTTGAATTATTATATATATATATTGAATTATTATATATATATATATATATATATATATATAATAATTTAAACAATGAAATGCGCCCGAGAAATAGTGAATCTGAATTTAATTACGTGATTTTTTATCCAAATTGCGAATAAGACGTGAAACCAGCAGACAGAAAAGTATCCAGCCCAGGTTTCGATCACGGGTGTTTTGATGAGCGCACCAAGAGTCTGCCAACTAAGCCAGCTAGTACGACACACCTTGCCTGAAACCCTTCACTCATATATGTTGGTAAGGCTGCAACTACAGCACAAGATGGGATAACTTCATGAACCACAATGCTGGCGTTGGTGCGCTTGACGTTGAGTTTTTTGAGTTTAAACGATGGTGCGCTGAACCAAAGACCCAAGTTCGAACCTTGCGTTGGATACTTTTTTACTCTGTTGGTTTTACGCCTTGTTAGCAATGTGAATAAAAATTCAAGTAATTAAATTCAGATTTATTATTTCTCTGGCGTATTTTATCGTTTCATTTATTATACAGTAAAACCTCCCTAAAGTGAACATGTTCCGTTCCAGTAAAAAATAGTCGCTCCGAGAGTTGGTCTCTTAACGGAGGTCAGGTTTTAATCTAGATTTTAATTGTTGAAAAAAAAGTAACAATTAATGTTACTAAAATTTATTTTTCATATTAGGAAAAAATATAAAAATTTAAGTATCAAAACAAAAGATAATTACATAAGTTAATTACTGCAGAGTTTAAAAAATGATTACATTGAAGTTTGCTTTGAATTTACGGTTTTATATTTTATAACTTTTTTTCCAAGTCTTTTCGAAGTTCAGTAAATAAATGGAATTATTTTTTAGACGGGAACAAATAATGACGATTTCATTAATTTATCTATTTCTTTGAGAGTTTCTTGACAGAATAGGGCAGGGGTGTTTATCGACCGTAACTGTTAATTTGTCATCAGAGTTAAATTCATTGCCTAAAACGGCACAAAAGAATTTAAACACTTAAAAGTTACCGGAATAATAATAATAAAAAAATCTTAACTTAGTTTAGAAGTTTGACGAATAATGCGCTCTTCGGAATTATTTTTCTATTAAAATCTTCTTCAAGAGACGAGGAAAAAACGGAATTTGTTGCATTTTCTTCAAAGATATTAGCCGCTTATGGGGGGAGTTGAACTGGAATGGTCTCTGAACGGAGGTAAAATTATTATGGGAATAAATTTCGTTCCATGAAAGAATAGTCGTTCAGGGAGGTGGTCGCTTAATGGAGGTTGTCGTACAGGGAGGTTTCACTGTATATAGGTTTATCGGTGCTGGATTAATTTCGACTCATTTTTCCCGCAGGATTGTTCTTCATGAAGTTATTTCATCTTGTGCTGCGGTTGCAGCCTTACCAACGCACATGAGTGAAGGGTTCCAGGCTAGGTGTGTCGTTCCAAGTGGCTTAGTTGGCAGAGCGTTGGTGCGCTAATCCAAAGACCCAGGTTCGAAACCTGGCCTGGATACTTTTTCACTCTGTTGTTTTTACGACTTGCTAGAAAAGCAAATGAATATTCACATATTAAAAATCAGATTTATTTAAACTAAATTAAGATTTTTGCCGTTCATTACAATCTACAAAAATGGTATCACTACTAATATGAACAAAACACCAATTCATTTCAATGTAAACAGAGAAAAGTTGGGAATAATTAATAATGGAATCCCATCAGGTGACTAGGGGATCCAAAGCACGCCAAACTTTTCACGGAAAGTTGCCAAGAAAGCAATCATCACCGAAAAAGACGCTCTTTTGAGTAATCATGTTGGCATCCATCTATTCCTTACTCAACCCCAGACTAACTCTGTGTTCTGAACAATGGAATCCGCCTTTAACACTAACGATTTCTACTTTATGGCTGCCTTAATGTACGCCGGGTTTCATAATGATATGAGCACCCAGTTTTTCAAGCATAAAAAAGAAGAAAATGTTACAAAACTAACTGAAGTCTAATCAATGTTAGAAATAGAACAAATTGTTTTATTTTATAACAAAATATAATTGAAACGGCGATTTATACATAAAATAAACTGCATTTTTCTATTTTGAGGTGTTTCATAATGATATGAATATGGGCGAAAAATATAGATTAATAGCCAGTGTATGCACCAGATCTTTTAATTAACGTAAAAATACGATCAGGCATGCAGTGGACCAAGCTTTTTGATATATTTTGATCGATTTCATTCCAGTGGAAGATGATAGCAGCTTTTAATTCTGAAATTGTGGCATATTGTTTTCCATTTGCGTAAACAGCTTTAACCAGTAGGCTCCATACATTTTCCATTGGATTTAAATGAGGAGAAACAGATAGCCATGGAATTACATGTACACCATTTTTAAGAAACCATTCCCAAGCGCTGTTTGCCATTTGTATGGATGCATTGTCTTGTTGGAACATCCAGAAAGGTCCTCCAATTTCATCAGCAAATGGCAGCAAGTTTTCTTCAAGTAGGTCTTGGTAGGTTAATGCACTCATTCTGCCAGAGGGAAACAAAATGTTGATCTTACCATCAAATCCAAACGCTGCCCAAACCATGAGTGAACTTCCACCCTGCTGTCGTTTTGAAAACGTTTCTGCTTTCTTGTGCAGAGCGTGCCAATCAGTGGCGTGGCGTCCGGTCATCGCTGGATGCGGCGATGACCAAGCAATATTTTAAAACTCTTAATAAGCTTTTAAATCTCTACGATCCAGTTTTAGCAGAACATTTGGAGTTCATGTATAAGTGAAGGTAAGATTTAAAGTTTCTTTTTTGAACATTCAACCATTGAATTTTAGAGTTAATAATTTTTCACCACAAACTTAAATAATTTCGATGACCACCGAAAATTTTCACCCCACGCCACTGGTGCCAATAATAAGAAAAACAGTCCGGACCATCCAAATTTAATTTTTTTTTCATCGGAGAATATTACCCTTTCATATTCTAACTTCCAGGATATGTGTTCTTTTGCCCAATTCAGGCGATTCTGCTAATGCATTTTAGTCATACGTGGTTGAGGCTTTCTATTCTTGTACCTCATCATCTTAGAGCTCTTGACTACTCTGGACAAGGTACTTTTTGACACTGCTATCAGTGAATCTCTTGAAAGTTCGCCTAAAGTTATTTTCCCAATGCTCATTCTTTTTATAATGGGGCTCTTTTTTCCATTTTGGACAGCTTTAGATCGTCCTGGACATTTCTTTGCTCCATAATCCTCTTTTAATCGAAGAAAATTTAATATTGCACCTGGAGATCTTTTCAATTTTCTTTCGATAACTCTGGCCGAAAGTCCTTGATCCTTAAAAGCCATAATTTTCCCTTTCTAAAAACCACTTAAAGCGATTTTACGACCCATACTTCAAGCACTCACTTTGCGATCACGTTTAGAAATTTCCTAGTCTGCGTAGTATCTTTATTTGCTAAACTAATTTGTATATTTCGGTTTCTTCTTCTCGGAGTGGCATTCAATATTCCTGTACAGTTTCCATGCTCGTTTAGTGATAATTTCGATCTATGTTCATATCATTTTGCAAGATCATTTTTTTTTAGATAACAAGGGGGCTCTGCCCCCTACGAGCTACGCTCGCCAACCCCCGTTCAGGCACACAAAAATGCAAATAGCACGCTAATTTGATCGGCTTTAAAAATATTGAATTAAAAAAAAAAAAAAAAAAAAAAAAAAAAAAAAAAAAAAACAGGATCTCTCTGTAAACGGGTTTCCATTCGTTTTCGTTCGTTTGGGGATTTTTAAGGCCAAATCTGCTGCTGTTAAGAGAGACAATGGCTTTTTTCGTATTTAATTAAAAAAATTAGTTAAACTGGTACTTCTTAGTTATCCTGTTGACCAATTTCGCCAATTTATATAAATCGCCAAACCACTCGCCAAATTATACACATTGACATAATTTTTATTTTAAATAACGAAAGAACAAATAAATTAGTAAAACATTAATAAAAATACAAATAAAACATCGCATTAATGGTTTTATTGGCCATTATTAGCATTTAATCTTGCAATTAATTAATTAATGGCAACCTTTATTGTCATTTCTTACAATTTGGCGACAGTAATTTGGTCGACGGGGTAACTAAGAAGTACCGTTAAACATTTGAAAATAAGCTAATGTAAAATGAATTAAGTAAACAGTGTCATGTCTCCCGGTATTTTTTAACAGCGTTATAAGATAGTTCTTTTAAATAATTCATTTTAAATGTATCGTTTCAAATCTGACGTAATTTACACCAAAGTTTTATTTCTCTTATTAATATTCACGTGAAAATAATTTTGTTGTTAGAAGAAAATATTATTTGTGTTGTCTTCGAATTCACGATAATAGTTGAAAAGATTATCTCAAAATATCTCGCGCAAATATATTTTTCAATTTAAATTGTTTTGCTGTATTTTTTGCCATTTTAAATATGACGTAATTTCCTCAAATTACAGATTTTAACGCATAATAATGATTTTTTTTTTTTGTTTTTTTTTAAGATTTCGTCTCTCTTTTTTAAATGCAAGTGTAAATATGGTTCGGCACAGATGTCATTGGCGCAATTTTTTTCTGACGCCAATTTCATATACGCAACGGGTACTAACTGGTGCTAAAGTGTCGTTATTTTGCTTGATATGGTAACCCGGATGTTGTTGTTTATGCTATTGATGTTTTCGCCAAATTGGCGTCGGAAAAAAATTGCGCCAATATGGGGTATATATATGACATCTGTGCCTATGGTTCTTATAACGTAATTTTCCTGCTTTTAACATGTAATCATTTAATTCTAATTTTAAAGTTTTTTTTCTGTTTGTAATAGTCACGTGTAAATAAATTTTTAATTTGAAGTAAACATTATTGTTTGCGCTGTTTATACAACTGGCAACAGTTTAAAAAAATAACATTTTCTAAAATTTGTAAAAAATATCTGTCGAAATGCTGAAAATTTGAATTTAAAATTGAAATAAAACCTCAAAAAATGAGTCAAATAAGAAAAATAAATGCAATCTCCACACCTGGAACTTATAACGTGTAAAATGATCTAAAAATGATTAAATTCTCATGTATAGTTTTTGCTCCAATAAAACTTTTTTAATGGAACGATTTTGTCCAACTTTAGCATTGAATATATCTTAAAATAATTCTTCGATTTGAAAACTGTCTGCATCAGCGTGTTTATCAAACATTTCTCTATAATACCACCGATTTTCATATTTTTGTATGCAACATTTGTTTTTTAATATCAACGATGAAAGGCCATACTTAAGCATTCAAATTGGATGCCGATCTACCCGGAATATCTACGCAGATTTTCATTGGTCCATTTCCAAATCAAAACTTTTTTTTTATACATAGAAGGATTCATATTTTCAGTGAATTTAAAGTTTGTTATTTCTTTTACAGCTATGTATTATGTAAAATTAATGTATTTGTCTCGAGAGTGGGGTTTTTTGATAATTATTTATGACTTGTTGCCAGGATATCACAAAATTACTAGGTGTTCATATCATCATGAAACCCAGTGTATGTCTTTCATGTCGTACTGGACGTTAGTATCTAGGAATTTCGAAAACATTTAATTAGAAACAGCTAATTATAAGGCTTCGCCGGTAGATTTAAAAAAAAATTGTTCAACATTTTTTTATTAGCAGGAAGCTGGATTTTTTTTTGTTTTTATTTATTTATTTATTTATTTTGTGCGGCGCGTTGAAAAAAACATTTTCACTGGTTCACTGTGATTGGTTGGTCGCGAATCGAGTGTCCAAGATACTATTTGATCAGCAGCCGGCAGCACATATACATGGTTTGTACGGATAGCGTTATTTCTCCAGGAAAACTACCAGTATCTTTTTATAGAAAATGAAATCTAGGTTAAAAGCGCAATTTTCGCCTTCTTTAAAGAAGAGATTTTCTATAAGTTAATACTGGCGCCGAAAAATTTTCTGGTCTGCAAAATTCAAGGAGGCGTACGAACCATGAGATAACTACCTCATCGAGTTGCAGGCTGAAATTCCAGAATTAGCTAAAACTCGATTCCCATATTAAAACGCAATCGGTCTGCCAAGTCATATCTTGGTGAAAAATACCTAAAAACCCAATTTTACCGGTTGACTCGTAGGTTTACCATTATGTTTTCCTGCTCCCAGTCCACCATGTTTTAATACTTTTGGGTGCAGGAAAACACAATGGTAAACCTACGAGTCGATATTACAAAGTCGTCGATAAGAATATTTGCCCACTTCTTGGATATGGCAACCTGCAATAGCTGGATTTTATACACCAGCATTCCAAACAAAAAAAAATATTTCCCTCAAAAAGATATCGTGCCTTTGCTTGATTTTAAATTGTCCATAGTGGAGAGTTTAATTCGAGCTTACAACTGCCACCAAGATTATACAATTGAGATCCCTCAGATATGTCAAAAGGTTATCCCCATTCCTGAGAATGACCTGAGATTTGATAAAGTTGGACGTTTTACTGAGTATACAAAAATTAAAAACCACATGAAATGTCGCAATCCGGGTTGTAAGTGTAAATCCCGTGTCAGATGCATGAAGTGCAATTTGTTTTCGTATCTCCAAAATCGAAATTGTTTTTTATGAATTTCATACTAAATAAATTTGAATTATATTTTTCATACGTAAATATAATATTCCATCTTTGAGTAGTGTAATATTACTTTTTAATAATATTTCTACTTTAAAATCTAAATATGCATCTTAATTTTAGTGTTTTAGTTCCAAGGCACCCAATTGGATACTTTATCATTTTTTGACATTCCGTACCAAGGTCCCCGATTGGGTACCACTTAATTTACATATTTAAAATTTCCGAAGGTGAAAATTTCGTGCATATTATTTTTTAATACAAATATTAAAATAAGAAAAAACATAAATTGTTAGAAAAAAGTTTGTTTTAAAAGCTGGGAACTGAAGAGGTTAAACAAGATATCTAATTTTTAAAAGAGAAATCTGTTTTAATTCCTAATTTGATTTAATATTCTGTTTTACAGTAAGCTATAACTGCACTAAGTTGTAGGTAAGTAAATTTTTTATTCAATACAAGAAATGCTATTTTCTCATTCCATCACGAAATTATCTCTGCTTTAACAGTAGATTATTTCTGATTTTGTACTAGATGAGATTTATGTAATTTTGTTAGTATAGTCCATGTACTGGTCTTTTTATCCGGCACAAAATTTAACACCTTAAAATGATAATAAAAATAAAATCCAAAAGGATATTAGCTTAAAAGAAAAATTCTTATTAGCCCATAAACCATTTTTTTTTAGTATTCCACGCTCTCTTTTAACAAACGCAAATTGGTTTTTAGTACCTGATTTGCAGAAAAATAAGAGAAAAACATAGGAAACATATTTTCTTCTTTTAAAATCGCTTGTTAATGTAAAAGTTGTTGATGAAATTGCACATTATTCACACTCTAATTGCTTAATGGTTTCGTAAGTTTCAGAAGTCTCAGGACTCTTAAAATTGAAAAAAGTGAAAAAACAATATAATTTTCAACATTATATATCTTAAAATGTACGCGATTTTTAAACTCAATTTTGATTGTGATAAAAGATATAAATATGTTCTTTTATTTCATGTATTTAAACAATTGCAAAATGCAGAATTAGCATTTATAAGGCGCTCCAAAATTTCAGACATTTCATGAGCAGAAAATAGGTGTAACAGATTACACGAACGATTGCAAAATATATTTTGCAACTAGAATGAAATTTTTTGTGACTACGTATACTCCATATTGTAATAATTAACCCGAAGCTAAATAAATTTGCATTTAAAGAATTTTTATATTTTTAATACAAAGTTCGATTTAGCTAATGCAAAATTTTCAAAATTTCAAAGTATAATCACCTAAAAAATATATCATTGAACAATAAAAAGGAATTTTAGGTTCAGTGTATGCAGCCTATCATGAAACATAGGTTTTGAAAATTTTATGAAACAATATTCAGAAGTTTTAGAGATATCGTGCGCGTTGTGCCTGAAAGCGTCATTTGTAGAAAAATGACTTCAAAATTTTGGTAATCGTCGCTTCAGCTATTGAGCGGGTATCATTTTAAAACCCATAACTTCTGTTCTAATGAGAATTTCAAGGAAATAATTATATCAAAATATTCAGAAAAGATAGGAGTTTAACATCTAAAAAATTAAAATTTCTAAAATTTTGAAGCTTTAAAAATACTGAGACCCCTTAAATATAAATTTCCTGTCAAACAATTTTACTCTGTGACCAATGATAATTTACATGGTGACCTGTAAAGTTCTGACCATCCACATTAACTTCTGAACGGCAGCAGCGTAATGTTGAACTAGTCTAAATATTGTAAAGGGTGGGTTTGCTAACAGCGTCAACTAGTGGTAGACTACAGAATTGGCGATCTTATTGCGAAAACAGTACGAGATACTAGAGAAAATCAAACAGAAATTTGTAGAGCATCTTCAATTTAGTATGAAATTTTACCTTACATGCAAAAATAACTTCGTATGGAAGTCCTAGTTGAGAGTTTTCAATATACATCAGGGTAGTCATAAAAAAACTTTCTCCATATATGTACCCCTAGCGACCTAACAGCTCAACCAATCGAAAGGAAATTTTATATTTAGTTATTTGAAGATATGCGCTCGAGATCGCGATGATCTATAACAATAGAACTCTCACGGTTACGATTACAGTGAAAAATTTTGAAATTATTGAATGGCAACATCCTTTTTTTTTCCTGCGAAAACTCATCAGCGCATTGAAAAAACATAAATGGCGTTGGAACGATACACGTATGACTAAAATTGCCGTGTAATATCGTGGCATTCAATCCTAATCAGTTCCTATGTAACGTAATATTCAGCACCCTAAAACAAATTATTACGTTTTTATTTTCACTATGTGTACTCAAATACAACTCAAAAAACATTTTAAAACAAATCTTAACAGCATTACTCAGTTCACAAGTGAGAAAAAAATTCTGCTACTGAAAAACTCCCTTTTAAGCCACTCCCTTCGTTCCACGCAGTGGTTTTTTTACCCGACTGCCAATAAGGGTTATGAGTTTCACGCGTATCTGGGTATGTGGATTTCTTTATATCTTCGAAACATCCAGACATTTGGATGGATTTTAATGAATGGGGTCTCTATCGATTCGCCTTAAGCGTCCGATGGTTATAGGTTAGGTTTTGCTTTTATAAATTCAAAACATAAAATATAAAATCGTGGTAGAGACGAAAATTTTTTTTACGCGTCCTATTGAGTGGCCTATCATTGGATAGGTCTTTCAAATTGATCATTTTACTATTGACTATTGTCATTGAATATTTTACACTCAGAAGCTCAGTTTAAATATTACACAACCTGGAAGTTGTGTAGGTAGGATCTCTAGCTTTACTGCAACTCTAACCTTCATAGACATCTATAGGCCTCATCAAAACAGTGTTTATAGATAGGACGAACAATTAAACACAACATAAAAGTCATCAATACGAGTAAATAAAACAATAAGTAATATAAAAAATAGTTTCACATGGACGAGAAATAATCAATTAGTTGGCTTTTTACGCAGTCGGGTTTTTTTATGGTTTAAATTTAATTTTCACTTGTTTGCAAGTGTGTTACGCCGGCAATTTTTCATCGTACGTGTATCATTCCAACGCCATTTATGGTTTTTCAATGCGCTGATGAATTTGCGCATGAAAAAAAAGAGTGTTATCATTCGAAAATTTCGATTTTTTTTTCACTTTAACAGTAACCGTGAGAGCTCTATTGTTTTAAATCATCACGATCTCGAGCGCATACTTTCAAAAAAGTATATCTAAAATTTCTTTTCGATTCGTTGAGCGGCTAGGCCGCTAGGAGTTAATATACCGGGGAAGTTTTTTATGATCATCCTGTACTATCAGCGGCTTAAATTGGCTAATAATAACTTTCAGAAGTATGGCATTATAAATTATAGTCAGATGCATATTTACTAATAAACGTAAAACATCTAAACATTATCACAGTTTATTTAACACGTTAAGCGCCACGTTAGTCACATGTGGCTGACACTGAAATTTCCGTTTAGAACGCGTCATTCACCGATGACTGACAGTCTAAAAAATAATATAAAACCAAATATATATGTATTGTTTAAAGTAATTACTGAAAATTTATTTTGAATTTACTTACCTTTTTTTATTGCAGGATTATACTTTCTTAACCCCTTGAGGGGCGGTTGGATAAAATATATCCCACCTAATTTAAACAAGATTCTCACCAGAAAATTTTAATTAAATTTTATATTTTTAACTTTGGAGGAAAATCCTTAAAAAATTGCTTTTCCTTATTTAAAAATAAATTTTTTCGATTATTCCGGTGAGAATTCAATATTAAGAGACACTTTTGCTTGCCCCTCAAGGGGTTAAAAATTGCTTTAAACATTGTAAATTTTTCAGCTTCAGTGTCAGTCACTGTGGCACTCAACGTGTTAAATAAGAAAATGAAGTTAAGTATGTTTAAAGCGTCCACCATTGGCCGTAATGTATCATGCACTCTTTGTGTGTCCCGATGGACATATTGAGCATACTTAACTTGATTGTCTTGTTAAAACAAGTAATATAAAAATTTTGTTTTTAAAGTCAATTCCTACTTAGGCCATCAAAGAAAAATTTAATATAATCAAGCTAATATGAGTTTTTGTTGCATTAAAATATCTCAATTTGTTGATTTTCTATAAGGAAATAGGTTTACAATGGAACTCTATGGGAAGGCGAAATATTATTATTAAATTAATATTATTAAAATTATTAAATTAAATATTATTATTATATTATTATTAAATATTTGGCGAAATATTACAGATATCGCCAAGTTGGCGTCACTTTTGGCGACTCATTTTGGCCGCCAAATTTGGCGACAGAACAGGGTCCCCCCCCTCTATGGTAACCCTTATTGAAAATACTTTCATTGAAATTCAATAACCAATGGCGGCCATTTTGTTTCCCATGCAAAACTAAAATTAATTAATTAAAATTTAATTAATTAATTAATATTTGAAAAAACTTTATTAACATCAATTGTCATCCAGTACAAGTTTAAAAAATTTATTTCAACCTGATAGGATGAATAATGAGTATTTTATTAACGATTGAAAATTTGTACAAGATAAATATATAATAAATATATAAATAAATATAGGGAGAGTGTGAGCTAATAGTAGGAATTGAATAAAACACAGTTTACTTAAGTGTGTTTGTTTTATTTTGAAAAACTTCATTATCCTTATAATATGAAAGGTCTAATTCAGTTAGGGACGTACTTAACTTGGTCATTGTATATACAGTCGAGTCTCTCTATAACGAAACTCCATACATCGAATTTCTCTATATAACGAATTTTTAGTAGGAACGGTCCCTTTTTCCCCTGATTTCATTAAAAACAGTCTCCATATAGCGAAATATCTATCTTCATATAGCGAAATATATATCTCCATATAACGATTTTTTTCATAAAATGTTCTTTATTTATTGTTTTAAAAAATCTTCCAAATCACATGGAACCAATTTTCCATCACTGATTAGTGATTTATCGTTCAATGCTGAGTTTAGTTACTTTTCTACCTTGAATCTCCTTGTTTTTTATGCCCAACGAATTCATCTCCCCCCCCCCCTTCCCACATACCTTCCAACATACTTCTTAAAACAGCGTCAATTGGATTGTTACACATATAAGAGTGGGATCAGAGAGGTAATTGAAGTTTAAGGTGAATGAGAATTCAAATGGAGGAAAATGTTCCCGATACAATTTTTCATTCCTTGCTAAAGTGTGAACATTTTTTCGAGAGTGTAACAATTTTGAAATCAAAACAGTGAAAAATTGCAGATTTCTTCGTCTAAAATTAATGTATGTTTTCCTTATGTGATTTTTATTATGCTTTCAAATAAATGTCTGTTCTCTTTTTTGAAACTGTTTAAATAATTCAGAAATACAATATTAAGTTAATATTTATAGTTAAACATTTCAAATTTTTAATTAAACACCTCAAAAGTAACTTTTGTTCAAAATTTACACATTAAATAGGAATCTTTACTCATTCTCTATATAACGAATTTCTCTATATAAGGAATTTTTTTACTGGAACAATAGATTTCGTTATATAGAGACTCGACTGTAATATATTAGGTAGCTTTCATTACAAAGGGTAAAAAGCTATCTATTGCAGCCATTTTGCGGAAAGTAATTCCGGAAAATTTTGGTATATTTTCACCGATCATTTTTTGCCCACACCAAAACCATCCTCCGTTCAAATGTCGATTTCTATCTTTAATTAAACGACCATACTTTAAAGTTGTCTAAATACGAAACTATTGGTCAAAACTTGTGAAATTTCGTGTCCGACAAAATAAAGGAATGGAAATTTGTTTGAGCGAAAAAAAAAAATTTAGTTCAAAATTTCAGCACCAGAGGGCGTTTTTTAATAAATTACACATTTAACCACCGCCCACTGAATACTAGACCCGATCTCTGTGAAAAAAAATGGCGGCTGACGTAAGTGGATTTTTTTTTCAGAGTTTGTACGGTTCAATTCGAACTCCAAAATTTTTTTTATTTTTTACGCTTTATTTTTTTCAAGGGCGGTCTGTATATTTGTCTTATTTAACCTCCTCGGTCCCTGTGTCCCCATACGGCGACCTCTGTTCTTTTCCTTATAAAAACTAAATTGTCCGATTTTTTTAAATTTTCACATCAATTCTTAATGGCTAAAGTTTTTTGCGTTCAAAGCAAACGAATAAATGGCAGCATCTAAGCCGATTCCCACATAAAATAAATGTTATTTTCATCTGAGTTTGCAAAATGCCTAAAAATGCCCAAAAGACAGTATGACCAAGCAGGTGAGAAATTTTCATAAGTATTTAACTTATATCTTTTTCAATAAACATTTTTGAGGATTTGTAGATTATTTACTTGTTTAAAGCTCTTAAATTTGTGATTGCATTAATTTACGTTAATGGTTATTAAATTTATGTTTTTAAGGCGGTTTATAGTTTTAGATCCATATTTTTGAACCTAAATTACTAAGCGCCTAAAAGATCAATTTCAGAAGACATATTTTTTCTGTCATTTTGTTTAGAAAAAACCAATGAATAGGCATTTGAATTATTATTTTAGCTTCGGAACTGAAGAGGTTAATCTAAGAAAAATAAAGCGTAAAAACTTTTAACAATGTGTAATCCATTAAAAAAGCACCCTGGTGGCGAAATTTGAAACTATTTTTTGTTTCGCTCAAACAAATTCCCATTCCTTTATTATGTCTTTCACAAAATTTCACAATTTTCCGCCCAATAGTTTCGTTTGTATGCAATTTTAAAGTAGGGTTGTTTAAATATGAACACCCTGTATATAGATTTATATATATCTGATTTGAAACTCTCGTATTTATGAACCGAATTGGATGTGACTTTATATACCAAGTTCTAGACAGAGTTCATTAGCCAGCTTCATCCGACATCTTGTTTAAAAACTGCGGACATTAATTTTTTTCCTTAATTTTCTGAAAAGGAACGAAAAAATTCGGAATTGAAAAGGTTTTTTTCTTAAATTTTGGACCTTGATACAAGGATTCCGAAAGACCTTTTGTTTCGTCGTTATCTTAAAAAAAAATGTCTCACATGTAGCAGTTGGAATTTCTAGGTTAAAACATCTTGACACAATCTAATATTTGTCATGCAATAACACGCATATTTATTAATCGATTTTATGTTACTGAGCGTGTGTCAACCAAGGTCTCGACCGACTTCGTTATAAAGCTTCATCCGGCATCTTGTTTCGAAATGGCGGTCATTATTATTTTTTTTTATATAAATTTAAAAATTCCAGACAAGGTGCAAAAAAATTAGAAATTGAAAAAGCTTTTTTCCTTTTAGCTTTGATCTCAATAGAAGGATTTCAGAGCATTTTTTGTTTCGTCTTTATCTTAAAAATGGCTGAAATATAGCGGTTTGAAATTCTAAAATGTCTGACATTTTGAAACAGTCTGATTTTTCCAAAGCAATTTTTTTCGAAAGCACTCGTATATATTAACTGATTGCGATGTGTCTGAGCATGTTGTCTAGAGCACTTACCAAAGTTTCTACCAAATTCATTGATTAGTTTCATCCGCCACGTTGTTTTAAGATGGTAGACATTTCATTGGAAAATTTGGCGACCAAACATAAATCACTCAAAAGGAAGCCAAATTGGATATAACTGACTGTTATAATTTCACGAAATTCTCATTAAAATTTAGTATTGACGAAAACTGGTATTGTATTTTATATAACTAGTTTCCACTTATTTTAGCTTCGTGTGTTTGAGTAAAATAAGCTGCACTTATATGGAAACTACCTGTTCCTCCCGGTACAGGATGATAGGACATTTTACTTTTCACGGGTTCTAATAAAATTAGTTTTACATTTAAGTCATTTCGTACTGAATTGGTGTCGGTCTGCAACTTTATCATTGACTTTTTTCATTATCTCGTACCTTTTTAACCTTTTTAACACCACATTCATAAGTATACAGGTCGCCATTCTAGAATTAATGGGGGAGATACGACTTTCGTGGCACCCGCAATACAGAGACAAATCAAATCGCAAATACACGGTTTACGAAAAAAGATCATTATAATTATACAAAAAAAAAAAAAGATGACATATTGTTACGTCTACAAAATTTATTTCAAGATATGCTTTTTTAGATGCTTTATTTAAGGGGTCTCAGGATTCTTAAAATCGGGAAAAAAGAGAACAATTTCAACTTTTAATATCTTAAAAAATATATGGTTTTAAAACTCAATTCTTATTGAGATGAAAGATATAAGTACTTCTTTCATTGGATGTCTTTAAAAAATTGCATGGTGCAAAATTAGCATTTACAGGGGGCTCCAAACTGTCAGATATTTGACGAGCAGAAAGTTGTTATAATAGCTTACGCGCACGATTACAAAATAAATATTGCAACTAGAAGAAAAATTTTGTGCTTTACTTACGCATCAAATTCTAATAATTCCCTGAACCTAAATAAATTTGTATTTAAAGCATTTTTCTATTTTTAATACAAAGTTGCATTTAACTAATACAACATTTTGAAAATTTCAGCAACATAATCACCTAAAAAAATATTTTTTTGAACAATGAAGGGTAATTTTAAGTCCCGTTTATACAGACTAACATAAAACATATGTTTTGAAAATTTCATGAAAAAATATTCAGACGTTTTTGAGATATGCACAAAAACGCCATTTGGAGAAAAATTACTTCAAAATTTCAAAAACGCCGCTTCAGCTGTTGAGCGGGTAGTTTCTAGAAAGCAGCAATTTTTGTTCTAATGGGAATTTCAAGGAAAAATTATATTAAAATGTTCAGAAAGAATAGTATTTTAACATCTAAAAAATTAAAATTTCGAAAATTTTGAAGCTTTGAGATTCCTGAGACACCTTAAGCAAAATTCTATAATGGTCGCATTGAGTTTTTATTTTCTGCATTATTTTGTTGTTGTTGTTGTTGTTGTTTTAACGAACAAGAAAAAAAGCGGAAAATAAATAATCCCCTCGCTTCAATTTTATCTGTTCTGTCAACAACTTAAAAACTCATCAAACGGAATAAACACATTATTTATTTTTTACTTCTGCTGCTTCTTTGGAAAAATAACAATTTAATTTGTAAACTTGTAAAATCCCAGAATAGAATTTCATTTCATTACGTCCAGCTCGAATTTTAAAATCAATTTAGATGGAAAAAACCCGCGCAGCATTACACGAAAAAAGATGGCATAATGTTACGTCTAAAAAATTTATTTCAAGGTAAGTTTTATTGTGTGATTTATTTAAGCAAAATTCCATTCTATAATTTTGTAAGCATTCATATTTCCTGCATGTATTTTTACGTTCTTCTATCTTCAATAGAAGAAAGTATTGTAATCAAAAAATTTTTCGACTTCCGGTTTTTGACGAATTTACACGTTTTAGGGGTCAGATATCACAAAAAACATGTTTATACAAAATGTCTGTTTGTCCGTGTGTCCGTATGTCCGTGTGTACGTAAGTCCGTGTGTCGCCATTGTACCATCAAAACTTGTATGAAGTTATGCATAGAATTGAATCAAAATTTTTTGCGTATGTTTTTGGCCATGGCAAGAAGGTCCTCCCGTAATTTGGAAAAAATCCACCGGTAGGGGCGCTGTAATAACGATTTTTGTGCATTTTGAATATTGTACCATCGAAAAGCGTATGAATTTATGCATAGAATTGAACAAAATTTTTTGTGTATGTTTTTGGCCATGGCAAGAAGGTCCTCCCTGAATTTGGAAAATTTCTGCCCGAAGGAGGCGCTGTAATAGCGATTTTTGCGCAATTTTCAATATTGTACCATCAAAAAGTGTATGAAGTTATGCTTAGTTCTAATAAAAATACTAATAAAACTAATTATAATAAAATATTGACATGAGATAGAAGAAAGTTTTGGGATTGGCACATCCAACTAGTTTATAAACGAACAAAGAATAAAAACATGGAATGAAATAATCCCCTCTCTTCATTTTCATCTGGTTTGAAAAAGTTTTTTATGATAGAAAATGGAATATTTTACAAGTTTCTTGTTTATTTTTTTTTATATTTTTCAATCAAATATGCAGAATATTAGATATGATATATATTACTGTATTTATATGAAATACAACAACTTAAAAACTCATCGAATTGAATAAACACTTTATTTATTTTTTACTTCTGTTGCTTCTTTCAGAAAATAACAATTCAATTTCTAAACTTGTAAAATACCAGAATAGAATTTCATTTCATTACGTGCAGCTCGAATTTTAAAGTCAATTTAAATGGAAAAAACCCGCGTAGTATTACACGAGAAAAGATAGCATATTCTTAGATCCACAAAATTTATTTCAAGATAAGTTTTTTTATGTGCTTCGTTTAAGCAAAATTCCATTCTATAATATTGTAAGCGTTCATATTTCATGCATGTATTTTTTATAAACGAACAAAGAATAAAAAGAGGGAATGAAATAATCCCCTGTCTTCATTTTCATCTGTTTTGAAAAAGCTTTTTATGATAGTCCAAGAGCTGTTAAACATTTTAGGGAAGGTATTTGAGGCACCCTGAAAATTTGTGCAACACTTCTTTTGTAATGGCTGAATACAAAATTGAATGTCTGGCTGAAGGATCGTGGCCCAAAAACTGTGCCAGACACGTGTCAAGTGCCATTTTTTTTTCTACCCAAAAAAGCTATTTGAGGCACGCTGAGATTGAGACAGAATAATATTTATACTTAGAAAAAAATATTTTGAAAACGAGAGACACTTTAGTCGGCCCAAAAACTGTGCCAGACACGTGTCAAGTGCCATTTTTTGACTACCCAAAAAAAGTATTTGAGGCACGCTGAGATTGAGACAAAGTAATATTTATGCTTAGGAAAAAATATTTTGAAAATGACAGACACTTTAGTCGGCACAAAAACTGTGCCAGACACGTGCCAAGTGCCATATTTTGTCTGGCACAGTTTTTGGACCACGATCCTTCAGCCAGACATTCGATTTTGTATTCAGGCATTAAAAAAGAAGTGTTGCACAAATTTCCAGGGTGCCTCAAATACCTACCCAAAAATGTTCAACAGCTCTCCTACTATGACAGAAAATCGAATATTTGACAAGTTTGTTGTTTATTTTTTTCGATATTTTTTAATCAATTAGGCAAAATATTAGATATTATACATATTACTGTATTTATGTGAAATACAACAACTTAAAAACTGATCGAATTGAATAAACACTTTATTTATTTTGTACTTCTGTTGCTTCGCTGAGAAAATATCTATTTAATTTCTAAACTTGTAAAATCCTAGAATAGAATTTCAATGGAAAGTATTGAAAGAGTAAAATTTACCAAAAGCTTTGCTTTAAACAAGATACAGAATTTCGGTAAGTAAAGCCAGATGTTTTCAATCTTAATTTATTTAATCTTCCATTTTACAGGAAGCTTTACATTCCTAAACAGAGATTTTTATTTATATATTTTTTGTGTAGATTTGTTATTTTTGTTTCCCAGGTGATGAAAATTCATTCTTCTTTATGGTAAAATATTTCAGGTTGTCCAGAGGAGATTATTTTTTAATTCTATTCGTACCACTATTTACAAAAAAAAAAAAAAAAAAAAAAAAAAAAAAAAAAAAAATTAATAGATTACAATCACCATTTGGAATTTTTTTTTTAATAAAACGTTTGTAAAACGCCGTGGCTAGTGAATTGGAGCCCCTTGAGACATGGACTTTTACTATCAATCGATTAAATATTAGATTGTTTCCTTTTTCGGGTTTATCTTTTATTCTGTAATCGATTTTCATGGGCTACATAATCAGTTGAAGACCTCGATTTTCATGGCCTACATAATCAGTTGAAGACCTCGATTTTTGATTCACAAGACGATTTTCATTTCGGCATCGCTCTTTGGCTTTGGATTTTTCCATATCTGATAATTTGCGCCTGCCCATTTTGTAACTGTTTCAATTTTTAACGATTTTATGCCTTTCGATTACCTATTGAAACAATTTTTAACGATTTTATGCCTTTCTATTACCTATTCAAATAAAAATTCTTCAAAAAGTAAAGAACATCGTTGAATTTCGTAAAAAAAAATAAAATGCGAGCATCATTTGACCTCATCCTCGACCGAAAACAACAACCATTTGCAAATGGCTTACAAAAATAAATAAATAAATAAATAAATAAATAAATAAATAAATAAAATAATAATAAACAATTTAACAAACAACAACGACCATTTGGAAAATGATTTTTTCAAATACTAAAATTTAAGACATAAAAAGTCGCACGGAGTTGATCATACATTACGTACGCCATAGATTAAACATTAATAGTGTTATTACATGTAAAAATTCCAAGCGATAAAAATCGCATGCGACTCGTACGTATTATCCACCTGAAATTTATGTATTATCCAAGCATTTCATTGGCTGTTCGGGAAAAGGCTTTTCCATCGTCAGATTTCTTGGAAATCTGACGACACATTTTAAATGAAATTTCATTCTGAAACTTCTAAATATTCCACAATATTACTTTTTACACCGTCGTATAGAGAAAAAAAAAATGTACTTTTAAATGCAGTTTGTTTGAAAGCTGTATCTAAATTTGTTTCTGAGTAATTATTGTTATTTTTTTTGTAGTTTTTATTACTCTTTTTGTCATAGTGGCAACAGGAGGTATCCATCTCTGTTGAAAGTGAAGGGAAATACATATTAATGTATAGACCAACCAGAAAACGAATAAAATGATGATTAATCCAATAAAAACCTTCAGATATGCTTTTGATTTCCTACCCTGACGAGGACAATAACCATTTTTCCAAATGGTTAAAAAAAAAAAAAAATCGGTTTTGATTTATCTCGAAACTGACTCCCTTTTTTCCCTTTAAGTGATAATAATAAAATAAAAAATAGTCATTTGTGATAACCCTGTTATTTCTATGTTATTTTATATTTGACTAAGATATGTTAAACTTTTTTAGCATTTCTTAAATGTCGACTCGGATAGTTGAAAATTGATTTTATAAATGTAAGCAGTCACGAAAATGAAATAAGTTCAAGCATGCTTTTAGAAACAATTTATTATTATTTGTTTTTACATCATTTTAAAGCACATATTTGATAAAATAATATGTGAAAAATGAGTTGCCTCTTTCTACGATTTTAAAACTAGAAAAAGATGTGTCCAAATAGTCCACATCTTGATATTCCATCATATTTCACATCTTGAAATCTTTAAACTCTTTTTTCCTTCATGGGTTATTCGGAAAAGTAAAAATAATATATGCCGAGGTTTCCCCTTTGAATATTGATATTGACTTATGAAGTGTTTTGGAAGGGATGTGTATTTTATTTTGACATCTGCATATTTTCATAAATTCCGGCGAAAAGATTTAACTGTAAAAAGGGTGATTGATGTTTTAGCCTTAAATTTCTCTCTGCTATCTTTTTCAATTGCTATGTCAAGAAACTATGACGGTACCAGTACCGATACCAGACGTTATCAATAATATTATTGATCTATTGTATTTATGTTGAATAATTTGTTATGTGCTTCAGAGATTGTTCGTCATAGCAAATCTTTAAAAAATCATAATTTGATTTAATTGCATTCAATTTTTGACATAATAGTATTTGATATTTGAATTGTATGACATTATTTTAATTTACAGTAAACTTCTTTTAAT
Organism: Maratus speciosus; assembly: GCA_963932465.1. Classification (NCBI taxonomy): domain Eukaryota; kingdom Metazoa; phylum Arthropoda; class Arachnida; order Araneae; family Salticidae; genus Maratus; species Maratus speciosus. The sequence continues at coordinate 438,944,041 of OZ010786.1, forward strand.
AGCAAATTCTAAGGGAAGTTAATGTTTATCCACAGTAATCGAAGTTAACATTAAACGATGTAAATATTTCAATTGTGTAAAATAATATCTTTCGTTAAGTAATCGAATTCAGTTTTTGACAGAAGTTAAATATGTTATTACTTTAATGCTAAAACAAACAACTTTTTCTTTAATTTAGTAAGTTTAGTTAAGGGAATTAGGTAAACTTTGAAGAATTTTTGGTACTTTTCGGTTAGCCGGGCGACAGAGTTATATATACGTATATATATACACATATATGCACATATATGTACATATATATATATATATATATATATATATGCACATACATATATATATTTGTATATGTATATATATATATATATATGTGTGTGTGTACAGATAACACTGGCGCACGGCTAACCGAAAGGTAGCGATTTTTTTTTTTTTTTACTGGTGCACATTTTCTTATTATATACACATATTATTATTGGTAATACTTAGGCAAACTGATTTTGACAAGAAAAAAATAATTGTGTGGGTTAAAATTGAGAATTTTGTTTTAAAATTTAAAAAATTTTAAATGCTGTTTTTCATACATTACTGTGTTTAAAACACTAAAACTTCTAGAAATATTATTTATCAAATCACTCCATTATTTTTTTGGATCCTCAATAAAGTATACTTAACAAAATTAGGTATGGATTTTACAATATAATAAAAAGTAAAAAAAAAAAAAAAAAAAAAAAAAAAAAAGAAAGAAACGTTTAAGAAATCATGTTTTTTGCTGTGCATGCATCATTTGCCTATGTTTGTATGGTATATACAGGTGGCTGAAAAGTATTGGCTCGCAGAAAAACACTATTTCTGAAAAAATCTACGCTATCTGATGACTTTTTTATTCTAACAAAATAAAAATATAACAAATAATGATATTTAAACAACTTGTTCAAAATGTCCGCCATTCGCTTTTTATACAGGCTTTCAAACGAGGGATAACATAATTAACGTGCGCCGCAGTTAACTCTCATCTAAATCATCCCCAGCCTTGATATGTTCGCATCGCAGAGAATCCAAATTAAATATTTTTTACCCTTTAACATTTCTTCTAATTAGCCCCAAACAGAAAAATCGAGTGGGTTAAGATCCAGACTGTTTGAAGGCCATTTATCCTTTGTTAAATATCCAGGCATGTGGGTATCGAGGAAGGCCAATGTCGTTTTTGTTCCATGTACAGGTGCCCAATCCTGCTGCAAGATTCCATTAGGGTGATTTTGTTTCCATAGAACCACAATCTTAGAGCCAAGACTTTGTCTTGGTACGTTTTTGCATTAATCATCACGTTTTTATCAATAAAAATCAAAAGTGTTTTTTTCGTGACAGTAATGCCTGCCCAAACCATTAATCCTTTCGTAAAAAAAGAGATCGTGAGACGATGTTTGTTTTTCAAGCATTTCTCTGCATTGAACTTAAAAGAGCCCTAACATTCTGACGGTTGTGTGCCTTCTCGATGGTGAAAATTTTCTCATCCGACCACAAAACATCTTCAACGCGGCGCTCCTTGAAAATTTGGAGCATCTTCTTGCATCTCGTTAGTCCCTTTTTCTTGGCATCATTGGACAAATGATGGCCACCCTAAAGACTTAAGCCCTAAGTTTTTAACAATGTTCTGGACACTTTGACGGGAAATATCCAGCTTCTTTGCAATGAAATTCAGGCTTACTCCATCGTTTCGGATATTTCTCTTCTTGATAATGTTAAGAATTTTTGTGGTATTGACATAAGGTGTTCGGCCTGATTTCTTTTTTACTTCAACATTTCCTACATCTTTCCGCTGCTTAACAATCCTCTGCACTGTTCGAAGTGTGACTTTCAGACGAAATGCATTCGATGTTGTCTTCTCTGCTTTTTACTGTCAACTGGACAATAGCTAAACGATGAACACAGGTCTTTATAAGAACATAGAAAGTAAACAAGTAATGCATCACAAGAAAGTCCATAAAAATACTAGTAAAACTATAAAAAATAATCAGGCTTTTTCCAATTTTGGTGGAGAAATGGCAGAGTCAAACAGCGCGCCAATAGTTTTCAGCCACCCTGTATATTTTTTTCACAAACTAATTCATTAATTTTAAAATCGATCCATTATTTTATTAAACACACTATATTGAGGATAGAAAAAATGATGGAATGATTTGACAAATGTTTGTAGAAGTTTTAGTGTTTTAAACACAGAAGTGTATCAAAAACAGTAAACTTTAAAATTCTTTAAATTAAATAAAATAAAAAAAAAGGCTTCAAAGTTTTTCAAAGGGTACCGAGTCCCCTTAAAAAGCAAGTTAATGGCAGTTTTCCAACACGAAAGAATAAATTACTGAAGACAAATGAAATATACAAAGAAATAACCACGCTTACATAATTTAACTTTAATTAAAATAAACACTCCGGTTTCACTGCATTACTTGAATCAATGATCTTTTACCACATCTTTATCAGAGTTTTGCATCATAAATTGCCTGTTACATCACTTTTTCGCAGTTAATATCGACGAACAGGCATTAGCGTTTTTTTAACATCTCAATTTTTTCGTGGGAGAAAGCTTTCTTTTGCTTCATTATTGCCTCTGACAATGCTTTGATCTCAATAACGCAAGTTACGTCAAAGTTGCTTTTGAAAAATAATGTGCAAAACAGTTTTGATTCTGCTCGGTAAGTCTCAGAGAAAAATGTTCGCATTATCCGATAATTAGTACGCTTTTAGAAACGTGTTAACATTAATTCCAAATAGGAAATGATGGTAAAAATGAAATTGTCCTCATTAACTGGAGATGTGTCTTAAGAGTCATTCCATATAAGAATCACCCAGAATCGGGGGTCTGTAATTAAATGGTAAACCGATTCATGTGATTTTTTTTCTGAGAGAGATGACCATTAGAAAGAAATAAATCCAGACTATTAATGCCGTGAGACCATTGGTTTTCAATTGGTGGGGGGTCAAATGTCAGAGCGCCGCTTGAAAAATTGATTTTTTATGTTTTGCATACTACTTCTCATAATATGCATTGAAGTTACCCCACAATACAAATTACATGGTTCTATTATGTAAGGTTGGCCCTTTGCTATTCAAGAATAAAAATTATGGGATATGTGTAATGTGGTGAGCTAGGAGGCTTCAAAAATTGAATATTTTTCGAAATTTCACTATAGTTTTGACACATGTAGCTGTTTCCATTGAAATCATCCCATCATTTTTAACTGCTGAGTGCTTCCCTATGATGAAATGAAACACAGAAAAGTAGGCTCCACCATGGGCAGACATTAATGCATTCCTAAATTTTATGCCAAATTTCCAAAAAAACATATTTTTGCCTATTTTAAGTGATGTATATTAGACATGCATTAAAGTCAGAAGCTTCTACAATAATAATAGAAATGTAGAATAACTATTCACCTTTCAAAATCACCAAACAGAATCATGGGCACTAAAGCAGTTTTCATTGGGTAATGGCAGTAATATAATTAGAAAATACGCTACCACGACCATAGCCTTCAATCACTGCCAAGAATAAAAACGCTTACAATTATTTCTGAAATGCATATATTTTTTATTCTAACATGAATTTCCACATGTATAACAATAAATATTTTTAATATGTTTTTGTTACAGGCAGTGAAGATGCTTTAATGAAGTGAAAAGAAGAATATAAACTAGATGATGATATAAGCATAAATCAAACACTTTGTGCGAATTTTAGTACAAAAGTTAAAATCTTTAACAACGATTTAACGCACAAATACGTACAAACACGACAAATAAAATCCCATACCATCGTTTCGAGGATTCCCGGATCCTCCGTATAGAGGGATACTGCGCAGTGACTCCTTTTTTTCAGTTAGTTCTGGTTCATTATGTCATTTCTTTAGGATATATAAACTTTTGTTTTCACCTTTTCAATCATTCCATATGCCAGTACTCGGGGCTATAACCGAGGGGTTCTTCGAACCCATTTTAATTCTCGTTTTTTTTTCCTCACTGGGAATCCTGGAATCCTCGAAACGATCGTATGGGATTTTTGTGTCGTGTTTGCACGTATTTGTGCTCTGCTACAAGATCAAGTGGATTATTTCCAGTTTCTGAACTTATTAGGCCAAACGACTTGGCATGATACTGGAAAAAAATAAAAACAAATGTAACTCCAGAAAATATTTCTGAAAAAGATCTCATAGAAGATCGAAGTGGAATTACCCTAGAACTTGAGGATATGATTTGTGCAAAGCACATATACGAATTTGGAACATTTTGGGCACCACCTCGCTATTGCCAAAGTCCTGCATAATACTCCTTCAATTGCGAACGAACCAAATTCTGAGCACAGTGCTTCATATTTCAAAAATGTATAAGGTCTCAATTCCATGCCCATTCTTACCCTTGATTTTATGATTAGGATGTTCGCAATACCGAGGTGATGTCCAAAATGTTCCAAATGTGTATCTGTGATTTGCACAAATCATATCCTCAAGCTTTAGGGCTCATTCTACTTCAATTTTCTATAGGATCTTTTTCAGAAATATTTTCTGGAGGTACATTTTTTTTTCATTTCCATGTCATATAGTTAAGCCTGGTGAGTTCAGTAACTGGAAATGACCTACTTGATTTTGTAACAGCATATGGCCCACAAGCACATTTGTTTGATAACTTGCATAAGGAATATTCATCCATGTTTAAAATAACTTTTAAAAACAGTCTTACTTTCAAACAGACAGTATGCAGCAAGACTGAGGTGGCTTATAATCATCTGGTTTACATGCTTCTTTTCACTTCATTAAATAATCTTCACTGCCTGTAAAAAAAAACATATTAAAAATATTTATTGTTATACATGTGGAAATTCATGTTAGAATAAAAAATATATGCATTTCAGAAATAATTGTAAGTATTTTTATTCTTGGCAATGATTGAAGGCTATGATCGTCGAAGCGTATTTCCCAATTATATTACAACTAGAAAGATAGCCCGTCAAAAATGACGGAAAATGACATAGAAAGATATATAAACCTTTAAGACCTGAAGAGTTTTAGTAGAAAATAAAAGTCTTGGCTTTTAACCCAAATTAATAAGATCATATTTAATTGAAAAAAGATATTTAAATTTTTTTTCGATCTCAGGTGACGTCAAGGGAGGATCCACACAATTGTTTGGTGCAGGCTCTGCTTTAGTACCAGAAACAGAGGAAATTGTTTTTCCTTTTGCCTTAGGATCACCTACACAGTTGTGTAGGTCAGGTCTTAAAGGGATAAAAGACGTGCAAGAATATGAGTTTTCCTCTCTTGTTCCGCAGTAATAGATGAAAATAACACAATTTAAAAACAAAACGAATTTATGAAAACTATGTAATAATGAATACAGAAAAAATTAAATTAAAATTTGTTCACAAAACTTCAGAATATACGATGTTTTTTGTAAAAACACTTTCATCATTTAAAAGCCGACCTTGCTCTTCAGTATCTTCTACATAAACTTTTAACTGCTCTTCCTCTTTACATCTTGAAATACTTACATATAGTTGTCCATGAGAAAAAACCAGTTCTTTTAAATACAGTCCAACTGTAGAAAATGTTTGTCCTTGTGACTTATTTATCATCATTGCAAATGACAGTATAACTGGAAATTGGCGGCGTTTAAGAATGAAAGGTAGAGAAGTTTCACTTGCTGTCAAATCAATTCTTGGTATGTGAACTCTATCATTTTGATTTGTTCCGGTTAAAATGAAAGCATCAATAAAATGGTTGTGGAGAGAGTGCAGAATTAATCTGGTTCCATTGCACAATCCTTTTCTTGGATTCATGTTTCTGAGAAGCATGATGATACTTCCTTTTTTCAGAGTAAGCTTATGAGGAGGCATCCCTGATGGAATTTGTTCATGCAAGATCTCAGGTGAATAATTATTAACATTTTCTTGGTTGTCAGACATGACTGAATATGCACTATAGTAAGTTCTTCCATCTTCAGGCAGAAAATTCGGTACTTTTCGGTTAGCCGGGCGCCAGTGTTACATATACATATTTATATACATACATATATGTAAATATACACATATATACATATACACATATTGTATATATACACATATATATATATGTAAATATATATGTATATATACATACATGTATACATAAATATATATGTATATATAACACTGGCGCCCGGCTAACCGAAAAGTACCGAAAATTCAAAATTTTGTTTTTTAATGATAATGCACGTTTGTTTTTTGTTGTCAAAATTACTTTTTGTTTAAGTTGTTCAAAATCGGTATAGTTTATATGATTTCCATATACACTTGCAATAATTGAATCTTTGCAAACCATTGATGGTGGAATTTCTATTGTACCTGCAGGTAAATTTGATATATCGGGTGTTTTTCCTTCATCAATTTTAAGCTGCCACTCATTAAAGGAATTTTGCCCTTCAGATCTCATATTTTCAGATAGTCTAAATTGTATAAATTCTTGTCAAAGTGGGCTTGATTTCAAGCATGTTTCAATAATTTCTGTTCTGTTTCCTCTTATAACAACTGGCAATGTCTGGCGAAAGTCTCCACCTAATATCATAACCTTGCCTCCAAAAGGCATGTCATTCAACATTATTTCCCGCAGTAAGACATCTATACAACGAAGAGCATGGCATGACATCATTGTCACTTCATCAATTATAATTAATTTAGTTTCACGTAATATTTGAGCTTCACTTGAAGACGTTCGAATGGCAGATGTGGAAGTTTCTAAAATCGGCACTGGTAATTTGAAGCCAGAATGAACAGTTTTACCATCCTCTAATAAAATTGATGCAATTCCTGTTGTTGCATGTGGAAGTACTACTTGGCATTTACCTCTAACAAAATGCATGAGTACGTTGTACAAATATGTTTTACCAGATCCTCCAGGACCATCTAAGTAAAAGCAACGTCTCGTAACAGAATCACTTTCAAGTGCTGATTTTATTTGGTTGAAAGCTTCTCGTTGTAAGAAATTTAAAGTTGCTATTTGTTCAACAGCTACTTCAGCTTCATTAAAATAATCGAATTCTTCATTTTGAATTTCCTGCAGTATATCGGGTGTAGGAAGATTAAATGATGTACAGTTTAATCCATGAGATTCCAACATGCAATTAATATCTTGCAAAGCTCGGTTCTGAGCAGCTGATTCATTATAAGTTCTTGAGTAATCTTCGCTCATTGAATTTTTATATTTTTTCCACAAATTAGCTGCATATGTTGGATTACAAAATATACAAATAAATGCAAAAATTTGACTCATTTGTAATGGCATTGCAGTTAAAGTAGCCTCTTCTAAGCATTGATCCCATTCATTATCTTCAGCGAGAAGACAACTTGCACGCGCAGTTTCTTGGCACCAGGAACATAAAGGAAAAGTAACCGAAGGCAGAAACGTTCAATATCTTTTGGATTAACATAATATAATCTTGTATCAATTTTATCGCCTCCTCTTTGTCGTTTTTTCCAAGCATTTTTGTCGTATACATAATGATATGGTATATCAGCATATACTGTTTTGCTTCATTATCTGTTCTATTCAACTTGAACTAAGCAGTCAGCATCGTTTCGCGGTTGGCAGCTTGTTCCAAAGCAGCATTTTCACCACCAGCATGAAAATAAACCTGTTGTCTTAAAGGCAAATGAATGGCAAGACGAATTATTGCATGAGAACGATCATTCATTTCCTTTTCCATTAACCGCCACATTCCCTCTGGTGCATTCACATATCGAGAATCAACATGTGACGACAGTTCATCATACACAAACTCGTTACTTTCATTATTTCCAGCATGAACTATTACATTTGCTGCATCATAACCTCTGTATATGTACTTGTAAATGTATTTAATAGATTTTATGGATGTGCAGGCTTCAATGTTGATGTTCGCGTCATACTTAAGCAGTAAATATTCATTATATGGTACGATGTAGCGATTATCTATCTGTTTGCCGCGAACTATAGCAGTTGGGCCTTGTCGTCTTTGATAGAGTGGATAACCATTCAGATTGACTTTAGTTGTTTCTTGAAACTCTTTTGGAAAGTCTTTTGTGCCTTTATTACCATCCATGCATGGAGAATTCGAATTCAAAGTTCCGCATGGCCCGTGGACCATAGTACGAAGAACAATTTCTGATAATTGTGGATAAGTTTCAGGATCTGGTAACTCCGAAGAAATAAAACGGTCAACTTGAGCAGCATTACGAAATTTATAGGGCTCTGCTAGAATTAAAAGAATATGAGCATGTGGAAGACCTCTTTTTTGAAATTCAATAGTATATACAAAGGCCACAGCTTTACCAAATAGTTCCCCATTTGTTATATCATTCATTAATGCTGATAGTTTGATTTTAAACACTCTCGCTACTAAATCAGGTCTGTCTGATGATGTTTGTCCGGGCAGTAGATTTTTGACTATTTCTGGCCATTGTGGATTGCACGCGAATGTACAAAACACATCTGGTTTTCCAAACTTTGTAACAATGAACATAACATCATTGTATCTCTCTCTCATATTTCTAGGAGACCCTTGAAATGAAGAAGTAGAATTATGGCTTTTCCAGCAGTAACACCTGCATCAGCTGCTCCTTGGGCTACAAAGTCCCTGAGGCAAGGATAATCGTCTGCATGAAGTTTTTTGCTTCTGTCTTATGAAATTGATATTATTAGCTTCCACTTGTAAGTGAGAGTCTATTATCCACTGTTGAGCAAGTTTTCCACCATGCAATATTGGATTAAACTCATTATCCCGAATCGCTGTTTGAGCAACTTTGAACTGAACCATCGATATATTACTTCGAACACCAGGTGAAAATCCTAGATAAGGTGATAGTGATAAATTTGTTGTCCAGTCAGGCTCTCCGTTTGGGTAGAATATAGGATGAGTCATTGGATCTAAATTAGGACTTAAAATATTCAAGTTCACAAAAGGTTGGTCATTATTTCTTGGATAAATTCTGATGTCGCGTTGAAAGGGTGGTTCACCATCGTCATTTAGAAAAACCATAGCTACTTCGTTTGATGTCGGCAAATTATATCGCCTGTTGTCTGAATGGCGATCTCGACGCAATACCATATTAACTCTTGGCATTTGTAAATTGTATCTTTGTGCATGTTGTTGCTGCTCAGTCTCCACCTCACTCAATTTTTTTGAAAACTTGAGCATAAGGATTTTGCCGCATAAGTAAATAAAGTTCACGCAAAACATTTGGTAAATAGTTGTCATTTTCGGGAATGTTAAGACGCTCTTCGAGAGCTTGTGTTGTATCCAAAACATACAGTTGAGCAAATATTCTTTGTTGGCCATTAAGAGGATGCAAGTGGGAAGTTCGGTGATAAATTTGGCCTTGAACTTTAAAACAATAAGAGCCGTGTCCCGGAGTATTTCCAGCAAGTTTATCACCCATAGAAGCAAATGAAATGGCACTATTGTATGAGCGAATATATTTTTTTGAAATTACGATAATTAAGTGCATTTGAATTGCTCATCAAGTCTTTGAGGTATGGTGGAAACCGATGACGTTGTGGAAGCCCAACTTTACCTTTATGGCAACAACTGTTAAATTTTCCATCTCTGGGTTTCTCAGCTTGAAAATGGCGCGCTTTGCAAAATTGGCAGAGAATGCTTAATTGTCCACACGTATGAGGGTCAATAACGTGAGACTGAGAGGCTTCAGAAATTAATTGTTGCTGATTTTCGCAGTAGTTTTGTCGTTGAGTCAAAAACCACCGAGAATGACGTTCACCATCATGACTACGTCTGATTAACTTTTGTTCTTCCTTTTCACTTGAACGCTGTGTAGAAGTACGCAAAGAGTTATGAGATAATCTCACAGATCGATCACTATGGCTTTCATTAGCTCTTTGATTTGAATGCCGTAATCTATTTTCTTCTCGGATAGAATTTAATGTTTCTTGCAACTGCCGAGCTAGCCATCGGGCTCTACGTTCTCTGTCTGAACGCCGTTTACGTTCGGATGCAGTTTCATTCATTTCAAAGGAAAAATACAATAAATTGTTGAATAAAATATTCTATATTAGATTTCTACTTCATTATTCTTTTTTCACTCAAAAAGCAAAAATAAACGTAAAAAAAAAAAAAAAAAAAAAAAAAAACAGTTGCCGTTTTGAGTTGCCATTATCGTACACATAATTTTAATTTAACACGCACATTTAATTTTATTTTAAAGAACCAAGTTTTCCTTCAAAGCAAAAATTTGCAGGTTATCACGCCAGGCAAAAAATCGCCCTTTTGGTGCTAAAAAGAAACCCCGGTGCGTCTGTGACATCTGTACCTAATTTTATTTAATACACATTTAATGCAACGTTAAAAGATAAAAAAAAAAGTAAATAAAACTAAAAAAACAATTGAGGTAATTCACTGTTGGATGAATGCTAACATCTGTTCACCTTTTCTCATGCAGGCTATTTCGTGGCACTGGAATACATATCCAATGCGTGGTTTTTTGCCAAACTATTCCCCAAATTATACAAATCGACATAATTTTTCTTTTAAATAACGAAAGAACAAATAAATTAGAAAAACATTAATAATAATACAAATAAAATGTTGGAGCAAAAATCACTTGATCACGTAACAAACACGTGCACCTTGTTTAATGTCAAGTGAATGTGACATTTACGATCATCCATTATTGTCATCCATCTTATAATTTGGCGATAGTTTTTTGGTCAACGGGATAATCAAGTAGTACCGCAAAATTAAACACAGTTTCTGAAATGGTTTTAACGATAGAGCAAAACATTAAACTTTTCCAATTTTGAATATTTTATAGGTGGGATTTCAGATAGAAGAAATTGTATATTGAATTTTTGGGTACTACTTAGTTATCCCGTCGACCAATTTCGCCAAATTATATAAATCGCCAAAACACTCGCCAAGTTATACAAATTGACATAATGTTTATTATAAATAACGAAAGAACAAATAAATTAGTATAACATTAATAAAAATAGAAATAAAACGTCGAAATAAAAATCACTTGATGACGTAAACACGCGTAACTTGCATAAAGTCAAGTGAATGTGACATTTACGATCAAACAGTATTGGCATTTAATCTTATAGTTTGGCGATAGATTTTTGGTCGACGGGATAATCAAGTAGTACCGCAAAATTAAACACAGTTTCTGAAATGGTTTTAAGGATAGCGCAAAACATTAAACTTTTCCAATTTTGAATATTTTATAGGTGGGATTTCAGATAGAAGAAATTGTATATTGAATTTTTGGGTACTACTTAGTTATCCCGTCGACCAATTTCGCCAAATTATATAAATCGCCAAAACACTCGCCAAGTTATACAAATTGACATAATGTTTATTATAAATAACGAAAGAACAAATAAATTAGTATAACATTAATAAAAATAGAAATAAAACGTCGAAATAAAAATCACTTGATGACGTAAACACGCGTAACTTGCATAAAGTCAAGTGAATGTGACATTTACGATCAACCAGTATTGGCATTTAATCTTATAGTTTGGCGATAGATTTTTGGTCCACGGGATAGCTAAGTAGTACCGATTTTTGCAAGTTGAACGAAGCCTAACATTGCCGCGATCAATGAGGCAGCCCAATCGGAATTCTGAGGGACACACATAGACTTGGATTTTATATAAATAGATTTAAAATTTAATATTTAAACTTTTCGCTCTCACCGCCTTGCATATATTACAAACTATGGTGCAGATAGTGCAAAATAGGAGAAAATTTGGTACTTTTCCACTATTGGGACCTTGGCAGTTTTTTTAAAAACTTGATGGAATTCAGGCATCAGAAAGTAAGATTTGTTGCCTAATGTTAAAAACAGCTACGAAAACAAACTTGATGAATTTTTTTGTTTGTTTCTATAAATTTGTTTACATTTTAATTAAATGTATATATTATTGTTGTTTTTTATACACAAATAAGTTCTGTTTGTGAATAAAATTTGACAAATGGCTTCTTTATGTTAAATACATTGTATAAATGTTGAAAAAAAAAATCCGTGTGTATATGAAATAGTGAATAGGTTGCCAGAAAATATGTTTCCAAATTCCCTTCTTCGCCAAGGCAGATTTCGCTATTTCGCCAAGGCCCCTATGCTGGAAAAGTACCGACAATTTAATTTCTGTATACGGCTACGTAAAGCCAATTAAAATCGGGCAGTAAGGAGGTCGGATAGTACAGCGCGTCATATTTTATTTGTAGTATAGGGATGACGATATAAAAATGTATATTTTCGTATATTACACTTTAAATTCTCACCCATACATTAAAAAAAAAAAAAAAAAAAAAAAAAAAAAAAAAACACCCTTAGAAGCCGGAGTTTAAATTAAATTGCGGTGACCTCGTATGGAATATTAATGGTTTTAAATGGGAATTTCGCGAAATTAGCTAGCTAACGCCAAGTTGGCTTCATATATGACAACTTATTTTTGTCAACAAATTTGGCGATGTTTCATAAAATGTAGCGATAATCCGCCAAGTTGTTCAGCATTTGGCACTACTGTGGTAACCCTACATTAGTATTTTTCAACAATTATTCATTACAATGAGGCGGTCCTACCGGAATCGTGAGGGACACACAGAGACTTGGATTTTATATAAATAGATGCGATTTCCATTACCCCATGGAAACTGCTTTAGTACCCATGATTCTGTTTAGTGATTTTGAAAGGTGAATAGTTATTCTACATTTCTATTATTATCCTAGAGGCTTCTGACTTTAATGCATGTCTAGTCTACTTCACTTAAAATAGGCAAAAATATGTTTTTTTGGAAATTTGGCATAAAATTTAGGAATGCATTAATGTCTGCCTATGGTGGGGCCTACTTTTCTGTGTTTCGTTTCACCATAGGGAAGCATACAGCAGTTAATAATGATGGGATGATTTCAATGCAAAGAGCTGTAGTGTGTCAAAATTATAGTGAAATTTCGGGAAAAAATTAATTTTTGCAGCCATCTAACTCACTGCATATCCCATAATTTTTATTCTTGAATAGCAAAGGGACAACCTTATATAATACAACCATGTAATTTGTTTTGTGGCATTACTACAATTCAAACTATGAAAAATACTATGCAAAACATAAAATTTGAATTTTTCAAGCGGCGCGACCCCCCACCAAATGAAACTTAATGGTCCCACGGCATTAATATTCTGGATTTATTTATTTCTAATGGTCATCTCACCAAGGAAAAAAAAATCACATAAATCGGTTTACCATTTAATCACAGCCTGGGTGACTCTTATATGGAATGACGCTTAAGTGGAGACGCATTAACGAGAAACCGCTGTATATGAAATTTATTAAACACAAATTATTACATATAAGCAGCATGAGTCAAATTATTCCACTTTTTAAGGTTTATATCATATTACACATTTTAAAGTGTCTCAGGACTATTATAATTGGATAAAAATGAAAACAAAAAGCCCATTTCAAAATTTAATATCTTAAATGTATAAGATTTAAAAACACAATTTTTATTGGGATTAAAATATATAAGTACAGTAGAAACTCTATTATCCGAAACTCTTTTAACCGAAACTCTCGGTTAACCGTATTAAGATAAATTAACCGGTTAAAATTTTCATTTTTATCATATGTACAAAAAAAAAAAAAAAAAAAAAAAAAAAAAAAGAAAAAAAAAAAAAGTATTACTTTAAGTATACAAGAAAAAATTCTGTTAATTAAAATACATGTGAAAGCACAAATATTTGTACATAAATTACTTTCAGATTCATACATATAATATAAAGATATTTAAAATACAAATTAAAAACATCTTGAAACAACAACATTTAAATCCTACTGATGACGGCCTTGTAATGGTTGTAAACTTTCTGGGTTTTTCTAATGTATTTTAACATATTTTTAACTTGTATTTTAAATATATTATATGTATGTACATGAAAGTAATTTTTGTACAATTATTTGCGCTTTTATATGTATTTTAATTATTTAACCCAAGGTGAATATAGTACTAGAATTTTAACTTTCATTTAATGAAAAAATTCAAATCATAAATCGCGTAGAATTGGGGTGATAGTATGACAAAACAAGCTCAAGAATACGGCATTTGTTTTTCAGCGGCTACTGTTATGAAGAAAGACGCTAAAAAAAAAAAAATTATGTAGAAAGCAGCAGAAAGACTTGGGGACCAATGTACTGGGGAATCAATAGTAATAAAAAAAAAAAACAACTTCGTGATAGAGCTGCAAAGTAAAGGCAATCGAAACTGCAAACAAACAAAACTTTGTTTCAAACCCTTGTGAAATATGTAAAAGGTATTTCATTTTAAAATTAAAATTAAGTTAGTTTATTTTTGTTTTTATTTTGGTTTTGATTTATTTTGGTTGAGCACTTGTTACCAACAGAAGAAATAGAACACATATTTGACCTTAATCTTAAAAATGGAGCATTCTCGATTATCCGAAAATTTTGATTTTCCAAAAGATGGTCAGTCCTAATTACTTCGGATAATCAAAGTTCTACTGTATGTCCTTTTATTTCATGTGTTTAAAAAATTACAAGATACAGAATGAGTATTTACAGCGTACTTCTAACTGTCAGACATTTGTAGAACAGAACATTTATATAACAACTTGCGCGCAGGATTACAAATTACATTTTGCAACAAGAATGGAATTTTTAGCACCTAATTGTACTTTAGATTGTAATAATTAACCTGAACCTAAATAAATTTGCATTTAAAACATTTTTATATTTTTAATACAAAATTCTATTTAGGTAATAGAAAATTTTGAAAATTTCAAGAGCATAATCCATAAAAAATATTTTTTGAACAATAATAATGAAATTTTATGTTACATTTATACAGACCAACATAAAATATATGGTTTGAAAAATTTCATGTAAAAATATTGAGGAATCTTTGAGATATCCTGCGTGTTACACCAAAAATCCTCATTTGAAGAAAAATGACTTCAAAGTTTAGGAAACGTCGCTTTACTAGCTATTGAGCGAGTATAAATATAATAACCATAACTGCTAATGGGATTTTGAAGGAAAGAATCATACCAAAATTTTAAACAAAAATAGAATTTTAACATCCAAAAAAATAAAAATTTCGAAAATTTTGAAGCTTTAAGAGTCTTGAGACCTACTTAAATTAATCGTATTTCACATCATAAATCCGTCATATTTATTTCACATCATAAATTCATCATATTTCACTTCTAAATCTACCATATTTTCATAGCTGAAATCCACCATATTTCACTTCTAAATCTACCATATTTTCATATCTGAAATCCATCATATTTCACATCTTTATTGATATTCACTTGCGAAATGTTTTAGAAAGGATGAATATTTTATTTTTATAAATTCAAACGGAAATCATTAACTTGTTAAAATACTGATTGATGTTTTAGTGTTAAAATCATAGCTGCAAACCACAACAATTTTTACTCACCATTAATTCCGTACAGAAATCTTCGCCTTATTTAACTGCTGATTTCTTCGTCCTCACAAAAGTGACGTTCAAGTATTTTACAGCACCAGACGTTATAAGTAATATTTCCGATTTGTCGTATTTACGTTGCATAACTTTTGCTGTTTTTCGTAGACATAACAAAACTTTTAAAATATTCAAAAATAGTTTGATTTACCATATATGCTCGTGTATAAGTTCATCCCAAATTCCAGAGTGAAAAGAGGTGGACATTAGTATTTCCTAATCGATTTCTTCGTCTTATTTAATGGAAGAATTCGTAGTAATTTTCTTCTGAAAGCGAGTATAATTATTATTAAATAATGGTGTTAAGCATGTTTCTCCTGTCAAATTTGGGGTCACATTATACTCGAGTACATAGGATATTTGAATTCTACTATTTTTCACCGCGTCATGTGATATTTAAGTTGATATTTCGTCGCCGCAGAAAAGCAGTAGGATATGTGTAAAAGCTGAGTTTTGAGTAAATTATATTTTAGAATATGTCATTTTTTTCAATGGCGCAAGCTCATGGATTTAAAAACATTTTTGGCAACTACCCTAACTTTTGGTTATATTTTAGATGGCGTTCATAAGGAAATAATTGACACTATAGAAGAAGAATTAAATTCATTTGTGCTACTGTTGCTCGTAATATTTCTGATAATATCTAGGATATAGACCCAAATCGGCAACTTATCCAAGCATTTACCTGGAAAAATCAACTACTATTTATATAGGGCATCATCAAGAAGGGTAGTGAAGTTTTTCCCCGTTTTAAACTGATCAGCGATATTGAATGAAAAAAAAATAGTAAAAAACGGTTTAGAGTAATATTTATAAATAGAAATTAAGAATAATTTAGTAAATATTTATTAAAAATCTTTATAAATACATTCTTATTACGAATCACAATTATCATTGGTACTACGAGGTGCATTCAAGTTCTAAGGCCTCCGATTTTTTTTTCTAACTACTCACCCGAAAACTATGAAACTGGTATTAGAGATGCATTAAAATGATTGCAGAGATTTACCATTGAACTTGAATTATGCTCGTGTGGTGTATTTTCGTTTGTTTGTCCTTGATCTCCTGGCCTCAGCTCGCGCAATATGTGATTCTGGTAGCTGAAATACAATCTCACTGGATGTTAGTTATATTTCTTAATAAATACCCTCTTGTGCTACTACTCTTTTCCCTCTTTGGATTCTAGCAGGGTAAATGCTGTAAAAAATTAATAAATTATTTGCAGACAAAGAAGATTGTTTAACTTTGATATTTAAAAGAAAAGTGAAACATAAAAATCTGTGTTTTTAAAGCTGAATTGCCTGAATAAATCTAAAATGACGTCATTTTCACTGTCTTTTCATTTTGTAGACCATTTGAAATCATGTAACCGTTAACCCGGGAGAAAACTCGATGACTTAATCTTGTAGAAAAATAAACCTCATGCATCCAATAAAATCTTTATAATCATCCGTAATCGATGTTATTGTGAGGGTTCCCGTCAAACATTAAAACTGATGCAACAATATTGTTGCACATGCACAAGGGTTAAGAACTGACAATGATACATAAAGTTAGTTATACAAAAGTTTTAGCAATATGCATTTTGGTGAATACCTGAACCGAAGATTTGTTTAGCATTTTTCTAAAGAGCATAATAACACGGACAAACAAATAGACCTGCTATTTTCTTTATATTTAAGAGTAAATTAATCTTCCGTCTGTTGTGAAAATAACCCAGATTATGTAAATAACTCTTAATTTGTTGCTGTGTTTAGCTGCTAGAGTGTGCGTCAGGACAATTCGCTTTATACTGATCGAAATTCCAGATAATTTAATCCTATCTAGGCTGAAATGATAAGTCCATGGGCATTATTCCATTTACCACCATTGGAACCATAAAGTTTTTTCCCCTACATTGAAAGTATTGTTTTTTTTATGAGAGTAAAATAATTTGAGGTAATAAATAAATAATAATAAATCTTCTTTTGTTTGTTTGCTTCATTATGAAAAACCATAATTTAGTAATCGTTAATTTCAAAATCTGTCTAATCTTTTGAATTTTGATACGCCGGGCAACATGCTCGTTGGCAGGTGACACGATTCCGTAAGATTAGTCCAATATGTTGAATAAAACATTTTTTAAACAATAGTTAAGCAAAAGAAAGTTATGCAGAAAAAGCTAAAAATAAATGACATATTAGAAAGAAATATTTATTGCAAAATGTTTATTTCATTTATTTATTTATTAACCATTTGGAAAAATGTTTATTGTCCTCGGTCAGGATAGGAAATCAAAAGCATATCTGAAGCGTTTTATTAGTTGAATCCCGCATTTTATTTGTTTTCTGATTGGTCTATACAGTAATCTGTATTTTCCGTTTACTTTCAACAGAGATGGATACTTCTACAAAAACAAATTAATAACTCAGAAACAAATTGAGATACAGCTTTAAAAAAATTGCATTTAAAAGTACATTTTTTTTCTATATACGACTGTGTAAAAAGTAATATTGTGGGATGTTTAGAAGTTTAAGAATGAAATTTCATTTAAAATTGGTCTATAAATATTAATCTTTATTCCATGGCTTACGTAATGTATTACCAGCTCCGTAGAAGTTTAAAAATTTACAGTACTGAAAAATCCATGGCGTCCATGGCGTACGTAATGTATGATCAACATCGCGCGACTGTTTATGTCTTAAATTTTTAGTCTTTGAAAAAATCATTTTCCAAATGGTCGTCGTAATTTGTTAAATTTCATTTTTTATAGTAATAACGTATAATTGCTGAAAACTTCTTAACAATATTCTTATATCCTAACTTTTAAAGCAGTGAATATTCATATAAGTGAAATCGACAATATGTTCGGCATGCTAAAAAAAATAACATAATACAAAATATTCAATTAATAAGTAATGATCTGAGTTCGAGGATATAAAAATCACATGCTTGAGGAAAACAAAACGCATGTTTCCATAGTAATGGTATTCCATAGTATGGTAAAAAATATTTTAAATCTTTGAAAGTAAATTATTTTTGAATATGTGTGTATATGGAAGACAATTACACTAAAATTTAAATGATTGACAACATAATTATATTTTTAACTGCTTTTTATATAATTTACGGTTGAATATAAAAATGTACTCCGAAATGCTCTTCTCTCGTCTTATTTCACACTTTTGTCTTATTTGGCTTAAAATTGCATTGTCTGGCGACGAAGGTAATAAATAAATAGCATGTAACTCAATACAGCCATTTTTACAAATACTTCTAGTTCTTCCTGTAAATCATATGATGGGAGAATTATATAAAAATAATTATTAAATTCACAAAAAAAAAAGAAAAAGGCTAATAAAGAATGTAACCTAGATTTTATTTCATCAAGTTTTCAGACACGTATTTATTAACCTGGCGCATGCGATAAAAGAGCTAAAAAAAATTCCATTCAAAATTGTCAAATCAAATTTTCAGATTCATTTTTTTAACCTATCGCAAGCGATAATTCGCCAAATATTGTACTAATTGCAAAATTTCACAATAATTTATACTTTAAGCATTACAAATATTTATTCCATGTTAAAATTAAATATTTTCGTTTTATAATATTATGTCTTATTAAAACTTTTTTTTGTTGTTGTTTTTAAAATTAAATATCAGTATTTTTTTCATTTATTCGCGAGGTGTTTGTATTATTTTCTAACAGATATAGCCATCTTATTTCTTTAATCAAAAAACCTTTCGCCAAAAGATAATCACTGGCAACCTTTTCGTTCAAAATAGCAGTAAAATACGAAATTTATTATCAAAAATCATAGCTATCCCTGTATAATTTCTCATAAACCACACCGGGAATATTTCCTATCGAATGATACAATTTGGAAAATAATCCAGCGGGTAGTTTTTGAAAACACTCGAGCGGAACTTTTTGAGCTTACTGCTTTATAATATATATGATGATTACAAATAGAAGGCTTAAAACTAGTATCAAAGAACATATAGCAGACATCAAATACAACAAGAAAACTACCGCTCTGGCCAGATTATATAACAGAGAACCTTTACAAATAGATTTTTAAAATAGTAGAACAATTTATTCATCAAGATCTTATTTGCCATCCACCATCAGAGAATCAATAGAGATCTTTTTAAGCAATGAGAATATTTGCGATGATTCAGCATCCATGGAGCTCCCTAAAATTTGGAAAGAAATGCTACACAGAGTCATGAAACAGTAATGAAAAAATATTCATGTTCACAAATTTCCATTTTTAACACTTTCCAACAAAGTTGAAAAGTGTTTATGCATTCGCTTTGTCTGTCCGTCTGTACGCACTATAGCTCCCGTAAATATACTCGGATTGTTCTGAAATTTTCGGATGTTAGTGACCTCTACCATAGCACAAACCCTATTGCAAATGATGTTGTATCATGTTTAGTTCATTTACAGGGACAATCAAAAGTTTTCCGTTACATTACGGCCTATGGGAAAAAATCGTTTAAAATGATTTTTAATGATGTTACATGTATTCAAACATAATAAAATTGATATGCATTTATCAAGTGCACTAAAATATGCATTCCGTAAAATATGCGGTACAAAGAATAATTATTATTCATTTACAGGGCCACACAAAAGATTTCCGTTACATAATGATATAGAGATGGAGGGAATTTTTTCCGGCGTATTTTAATTATGTTAAATTATTTCATGTATAATGAAATTGATGTACGTCGCTGAGGTTTACTATAACTTATTTCATGTATAATACGAAGTGCATAGCATTTACAGGGACACGCAAAAGATTTCAGATACTACAATGTATCTGAAGTACTTTACGGTAGTGGTGATTTCTGGAAATGCATTTTTAATTATGTTATGTAGTTTTACGTTTCACTATATTTATGCATTGTATATGGTGTGTATAAATGCTGTAATTCATATACAGGGCTACACAAAAGAATTCGTAATGGTTACTGTGTATGATTGTAAATTGCTTAAAGGTGGTTTTTAAATGAGTTATGCATTTTTACGCTGAACTGCATTTAGTTTGCTAAGATATGTTTGTAGAACATAGATAAAATGATATACAGGGTCATGCAAAGAATTGGATACATGACCGTCGTTAAATGATAATTTCTGGAAATGTGATTCCAGTAGTTTTAAGAGAGTTTTACTTTGAATTAAACTTTAGCTAAATAGTGCGTGTAATAAAAGAGTTATATAGTATATCAATCTTTATATAGTATATCAATCTACAGATCAAATGCAAAGCTCTTAAAAAAACTGGAATACATATTTGCTATGGACGGTAACTGCTGAAATCAGTTTTTCAAATGTTTTATGCGTTTCTAAAATGTTTACTTAGCTCACTTATAGCTGTTCAAAAAAACTGGAATACATATTTGCTATGAACGGTAACTGCTGAAATCAGTTTTTCAAATGTTTTATGTGTTTTCTAAAATGTTTACTTAGTTCACTTATATACCTTATTTCCCTAAATAACGAAGTTTTGTTAAAGCATTCAGGAGGTGTTGGAGAGTGTTTCATAATGTATGCTTAAAGCATGATTTTTCTTACTTGTTTTTTTTTTACATTTTCATTCTTCAATTTTGAAGGGTTTCGACTCATAATTGTAATGCTAATAAGTAACCGCAAATTTGTCTAAAAGCGTAGTTGCTAAGCTGAGTTGCTGGGACAGTGAGTGATGTCAATTGATTGACGCATATTTTTTCATTTTCCATACAATGAGTTTGTTAAAACGCAATGTTTAAAGAAATACTGAATTTACTGGTCTCACGAGAATAATTTATTGCTGCTTCCATTTATATTTAAATTTTGACTGCTCAACATTCCATTAAACGAAAGTAGGTAGCCATCTTAGTGAATAATTGCCTTAGCATTAAAGGTGAAAATAATATAAGGAGACAGTGTTAATTCGAACAGATTGAAAAATGGATGATGGTAAGGAAACGTTTTCAAGCATATTTATGTAAATTAAAAATGGTACTACTTAGTTATCCCGTCGACCAAAAATCTATCTCCAAGCTATAAGATTAAATGCCGATAATGGTTGACCGTAAATGTCCCATTCACTTGACTTTAAGCAAGTTACGGGTGTTTACGTCATCAAGTGATTTTTAATTCGACGTTTTATTTGTATTTTTATTAATATTATACTAATTTATGTGTGCTTTCGTTGTTTAAAATAAACATTATGTCAATTTGTATAATTTGTTGAGTGGTTTGGCGACTTATGCAATTTGGCAAAATTGGTCGACGCGATAACTAAATAGTACCTTATAAATTGATAATTAATTATTAATAATTATTCAATTAATCATTAATAAAATTCAATTGGAATAAAAAAATTGAAATGATAAAAAATGATTAACGGAAATGCTAATAATCACTGAGATCTAAATTTAATTGGTGCATTTTATTCTTTTTTATGGTTATATTGAATACTTGTTACAGATAATGGAAAATTGGTTTAATTCAATAATAAAATGGCTCAGATGTCATATACTACCATATTGGCGCTATTTTTTCCCGACGCCAACGTCATATACGCACCGGGTACTTAACTGGAGCGAAAGTGTCGTTATTTTGCTTGATATGGTAACCCGAATATAGATGATATAGTAACAAGTTTTTCGCCAATTGGTATCGGAAAAAAATCGCACCAATATGGGGCGTATATGATATCTGTGCCCTTTATTTATTAATAAATTGTTTATTTTCTTTTTTTAAATTATATAAATTATTTGGGTGATTCGTAGAACACCACCCCCCCCCCAGACGGGCGATAAATGCACCAATGTGATAAATGCGCCAGGGATATATGCGAAAAAAGGCCAAATGAGTTTTGTTCTATAGTTATTAATTAAACTTTTGGCTTAGATGTTATATATTCCCTCGGCGCCATCTTGGGTTTCTTGGCGATTTTTTGTTGGCGTTTATCGATAAGGTAACCCAGACGAGTGAAGTGTTCTGGCAACCCCGATAAGCCTACCATGCGCATAAATCGCTGCTTGGCGAACATCACATTTACTACTTGGCGAAAAAGTGGTTTTCACGCCAAGAAAAAATCCAAGATAGCGGCCGCGGGAATATAGGAACAGATGTCATATTCGACCCATATTGGCGCGATTTTTTTCTGTCGCCAATATCATATAGGCAACAGGTACTTATCTTGCGCCAAAGTGTCGTTATTTTGCTTGATGTGGTAACCCGGATTATGTTGTTTATGCTGTTGATGTTTTCGCCAAATTGGCAACCGAAAAAAATCGCGCCAATATGGGGCGAATATGACATCTGTACCGGAATATATTACCATCTGGGTACTTTTCGCTTAGCCGGGCGCCAGTGTTATATATGCATATATATGTATGTATACCCGTATGGGTACAGATGTCATATTCGCCCCATATTGGCGCGATTTTTTTCGGTTGCCAATTTGGCGAAAACATCAACAGCATAAACAACATAATCCGGGTTACCACATCAAACAAAATAACGACACTTTGACGCAAGTTAAGTACCTGTTGCCTATATGATATTTACGACAGAAAAAAATCGCGCCAATATGGGGCGAATATGACATCTGTTCCCCTGTATGTACATATACATATATATTTACATATATATATATATGTGTATATGTATATATATGTATATTTACATATATGTATGCATATAAATATGTATATATAACACTGGCGACCGGCTAACATCTGTTCCAAAATTTTTTATTTATTGTTTTCCATTATTAAAAATCTATATGTAATTGGTATATAAAAACGAAGTTTTTGCCAATTCGGCGTCAGAAAAAAATCATGCCAACATGGTGAGTATAGGACATCTTTTCCTATATATGTGCTTGATTATCGAGTCGACCAATTCTGCCAAATTATACAAATCGCTAAACTATTTGCCAAATTACACAAATTGAGATAATTTTTATTTGAAATCCTGAAAGAACAAAAAAATTGGGAAGAGTTCCATATCCTGTTCTGTTTTTCTTGGCAAGCCTTTTTTTTTGTAATTAAATGAATCGATGTGTTTGCGATCTTCAGCCTTTGGAGTTGATTTTTTTACTACGGGAATTGACTTTATCCATATGTTTTTTTGTGTAATTTTGGTACTACTTGGTTATCCCTTCGACCAAGTTTCCCAAATTATACAAATCCACAAACTATTCGGCAAATTATACAAATTGACAAAATTTTTATTTTAATTAACGAAAGAAAAAATAAATTAGCAAAAAAATTAATAAAAATACAAATCAAGACTCCCTTGGTGTTGATACAAATAAAATGTCGAATTAAAAATCACTTGATGACGAAACAAACACGTGTATGTGTTTAATGTCAAGAGTTTGTGACACATACGATCAATCATTATTGGCATTTAATCCTGTTGTTTGGCGATAGTTTTTTTCGTTGACGGGATAATAAAGTAGTACCGTATTTTTTTTTTAATTTAGCATATTGCTTTAGGAAATATTTAAATCTTTTGTTTTAACTATATAATATTTATTTATTGGCGTGTATATTTATAAATGTATAGTTCTATACATAACACTGATAAACAGGATTTTTTTTTTTTTTTTTGGAAAATTTTAACAGATTTAAGTAACCATAACCTTGGCAATTGAGGAACTATTCACAAAAAGATGAAGTTGGTTTTCATTTCTGAGATATCTGTGTTTAAATATATCTCATTATGTTATTTTATTGGCTTGTAACGTACTTTGTTTCTAAACTCTAACATCCCTAAAAGGGAACAAATATCTACTACCTATACTACATCTAGGCGCCAAAAAGATGTGTTTCGTCTATGTGAAAAATGCAGCACAGCAGCGCCACCTTTTGTGCTATTTACACCAAAACATAATCAGCACCAATTCATATGAAGGACAATTTTAACTTTATATACATTTTACAGGGGAAGGATAAAGGAGAAATAGATATATATAGACAGAATAATACAGGGTTCATGCACATTTCTTTAAATAAAAATCAATGATTTTTAAGGACTTCCAAGGACTAATATTTAAAAAAAATGTAAGGACTACAAATTAAATAAACTTATAAATTATAATGTGCATTTTTAATAACGGGTTACATTTTTGTAAATACGAGTTTTAAACATACAAACGGACGAGAAGGGGGGGGGGGATTTCAGCGTGTGGCAGTAGAAATTTAGAAAACTTTAAAATATCAAATACAGCAAACGAAAAAACTAGTCGGATGTGCTAATCCCAAACATTCTTCTATCTCATACATGTTAATACTACAAAATTCAGTATCAGAATGCCAGCATTAAAAGGAAATCTATGCCCATCACGAGGATTCTAAAGATATTAAATTCCGTGCATTAGTTCTTGAGATATGACTATTGCTAAAATAGTGTAAATCCTGCAAAATGAAGCATAGCAGCGCCCCCTGTTAGACGATTTACACTAAAACCTAATCAAGAACAATTTGTTTCAACGTATAACTGAATCTGTAGTTGATGGAAATTCGTGCATTTGTTCTTGATATAGAACTATTGCGAAAATCATGAAAAAGTCAGCATAGCAGCCTCACCTGTTTAGCGATTTACACCAAAACATAATCAGCCCTATATTTAGCAAGGTGTACCTGAATCTGAAGTTTGATGGCTTTCATTCAAGGACGTTGTGCATAATTTATTAGGGAATAACAAAGCTACAAATTACAAGTGTATAGTTCAAAATATGGTAAACAATTTTAAACAGCTAAATTTCACATGTCATTAAAGCTTCGTTTTTTGCACTCTAACATTGACTTTTTCCCAGATAATATGGGAGCAATTAGCGAAGAGCATGCTGGACGATTTAACCAACAAATTTCTGCTATGCAGTCTCGTTATCGATCGCATTGGATTGCAGCAATGCTTGCCGATTACTGATGGTTCATCAAAAGAAAGGATACTGAATATAAATATAAGCGCAAAAATAGGTACTAATGTGCTCAAATTAATACACTCTAATTATGTTAACCAGCTTAAAATGTGTATAAAATATGTGGGAAATTTGTATAAACAGTGTACAAGTATACTTCTGGTAAATTTAATATTTATGTGTTATTATTGTACATTATTATACCATCTCCTAAATTGTGATATATAGTAATAAATTATAAATACATATTCTTCGTTAAAAAAATTAGTCGTTGAGGGCCACCGTAATACTTACCCATCATGGATATACATTATATAAAATATGAAAATAAAACGTGATACATGCTAAGCTTTGTACCATGTTACTTTTATACATAAATTAATTTTCTTGGACTCCCTTAAATATAATTAATATAATCACTTAAACTAATATTACTTTTTGTTGCATTAAAATATCTCAATTTGTTGATTTTATGTAAGCAAATAAACACTATTGGTTTACAATGGAAGTCTATGGGAATTATTAGAGATACCGCCAATTTGACGTCACAATTGTCGACTCATTTTGGTCGCCAAATTTGGCGATATATCGCCAAGTTGGTGCCGAACGTGGCGGCATTTGGCGACAGAACAGGGTCCCTCCTATGGTAACCCCCTTTATAGGTATGAAGATGCTTTAAACGCTTGAACTTTACGTCAAGCCATTATTGGCATTAAATCATATAGTATAGCAATGGTTTTTGGTCAGTGGAATAATCAAGTAGTACCGAAATGCGTAAAAGAAACATCCTTGTAACTCGAAAAATGATAATCATATAAACTAACAATTTACTGCGTCGGATTAAACGTCTCATTTCCAATTAAAATATAGCTTTGAATTGAAATTTGAATGAAATGGTCATGAAAAAACGAAGAGTGTAAAAAATATGATTACAAATATCTCGGCATCTAACTGTCCGATCGACTTCTTTCTTTATGCAAAATTTATGTTTTATTACTTTCTTTTATATTCACTCATTCAAATAAACAATTTCGAAAAATTTTGTATGCATTTTATTATAACGAAAATTTCGAGAGTCCGAAAAAAATAGATCCGGATAATCGACTGAAGCCCAGCGGTGTAGTGGTCAGCACGCCTGTCTGCCGCACCGCAGGTCGAGAGTTCGACTCCCGACTGGGCATGGTTCACTCAGCCTTTCATCCCTTTGGGGTCGATAAAATGAGTACCAAGCTTGCTTGGAAACTAAACACCGAGGGTCTCGCGTTAGGCTGACCACCTGGCCGGGACGTATGCTGCATAGCACCTCGGGGCCCAGGGTCAAGAAAACAGAGATGGGCACTGTCGGCCCAGATCCTTCGTGGATTGTTTAGCCACAGAGTTTAGTTTTTTTTATAATCGACTACTGATATTCAATAGGCTTCTTCCCACTAATACTTCCTAAGTACACAGCAAATCTCAAGTCTCTATCTCAATTTGTTCGGGAGGTAGAGCGATTACAGACACACACACCCAGACGGACGGCATTTTTTTTTTTCTAAAAATATGTTTTTCGGAATCTTCAGTGTCTGAAACGTGTAAATCCGTCAAAAAAAATTCGATTTTTAAAACGATTACAAAACTTACCCTGTACTACGTATGATGGGTAAGTAAAAAATAAGAAACAAGTAAAAATAATTGGAATGTTAGCTTTAAATTTCAGAAAAAATTAAAATGTCAATTTTTGTTTTTCACTGTAATTAAACAAAAACATAATTTGCAGAACAAATTTAAAAAAGCAATAGAAATAAATAAGTAATAAATAAATTGCGCTGCCACGCAATACTTAAATCAGGCACAGATGTAATTTACGCCCCATGTTGGCGTGATTTATTTTCTGACGCCAATGTCGTATACGCAACGGGTACTCAATTGGCGCCAAAGTGTCGTTATTTTGCTTGATATGGTAACCCGGATGTTGTTGTTTAAACTGTTATGACATCTGTGTCTATAATTACATATATACAGATATATATATAACATATATATATAAATAAAAATTTTTGGGTACTACTGAATTATCCCGTCGACCAATTTCGCCAAATTATGTAAATCACCAAACCACTCGCCAAATTATACAAATTGACATAATTTTTATTATAAATAACTAAAGAACAAATAAATTAGCATAACATTAATAAAAATACAAATAAAACGTCGAAATAATAATAACTTGATGACGTAAACACGTGTAACTTGGTTAAAGTCAAGTGAATGGGACATTTACGATAAACCATTATTGGCATTTAATCTTATAGTTTGGCGATAGATTTTTGGTCGAAGGGATAAGTAAGTAGTACCAATATTTGTATAAACATTATATTTATTTTTATAACATGGCATATATACCGTTTATTAAATATATATATGTTTTATAAAAAAAAATTACTTGCAAATTCATTTAATTTTTTTCTAAATTGCCGGAGTATTCATTTATTCCCTATTCCTTAATACTCTATATTATTTATTTCTATTTAAATTCCTATGAACTTAAAACGCGTATCTTAATAATTATCTTATTCAAAACCTTAATTTAAACTTTTAATCACTTCATTAATATTCTATCAGATACCAAAACAGTGATATTCTGAGTGCAGCTGCTTTTATTTTTCGAATGTTTATAAAAGCTTTTTTTAACTATTTTTAATTTATTCCGTGAATCAAGTTCCCACCATCCTGTCTAGTGTCAGCCGCATTGCATCGAAAGCATTCCTCCGTAAGCCGATCCGGAACTCGTTTTCTGTTACGCTCCGAGCTCCCTCTCCATTGGTTGATTGACTGATCGCCTTTACTTCCGTGCCTAGTTTCTGAATCTGTTTGATTCATCTGAAGTTTATATTTCTATCTCTATTCCTACGCGAATCCTGACAAAAATACCGAGCAAGAGGTCAGAGAGAAATTTTTTTATGTTGTTCGGTTGTTTATTTAATCTGTTACCAGAAGTCTTACCGTCTCATCTAATATCTAAATTATCATTAACATATTTTGGTACTTGTTAGTTATCCTGTCGACTAAATTACTATCCCGAAATTGTAAGAATAAATACCAATAACGCTTGATCTTAATTGACATATTCACTTCCCTTATACTTGTTTACGTCATCAAGTGATATTTATTTCTACGTTTTATTTGTATTTTTAGTAATGTTATACTAATTTACATGTTCTTTCGTTACTTAAAATAGAAATTATGTCAATTTGTTGATAGCACAGTGGTTAGGGGGTTGGATTCGGAATTAATTAGGGGAAAACTGGAAATTGGGTCAATCCCTTCAGTTTAGGTCTAGTATGAATATGCTACGTTTTCCCCCTCGTACTAGGTGAGCGTTAGGAAATATGTATAGCCAAAAAACACGTTTTTTTACATACAATAACAGTATCTCCAAACAGCTAACTCTGTCAAAAACATTGTCAATACAAAGGTTGTAGAGCTTAAAATTCTGAGTAAAATGAGTACCTACACTTAATATTTTTGTTGACCATTAAGGTCACAAGTCCAGTTTAAAGTTGTAGACCCTGACAGGCAGGTATGCGAGTTTTTTCGCAAGTTAAGTGTGTTTAACTTATTTTTAATTCTCCTGCCAATACCTTGTCCCGAGCTGCGAGCAAAAATCGTTTGCATCCACACATTGCTGGTTTTCCAGCTCTTTTAGTCAGTCACCTCGCATTCTGCGAAGTCTTCGTGTACGGCTGAATGCGGGGAGTTTTTCTTCTGTTACTGTTTATTTACAGCATCTTGCTTTATGCAAATTTTTTCGGCAAATGTGTGGTATGACGTAACGGTTTAACTGAATGTATATATTGTGTGGTCGTGCTGTATGAGGTGGCTCTGTTTTTCCTTTTTAAAATGGATTATGTAAGTTTAAGCCGTTTAAGAGCATGTTTTTAAATATTTAATGTCTTAAGTTTTTCGACATCGAAGTACATGTTTTTAAATATTTAATGTCTTAAGTTTTTCGACATCGAAGTAATGATGTTTTTGTTTTTGTGATTTTAAATAAAATTATAAAAAGTTCGACGTGTCTTCAGTATATAATCAGCTGGTAATGACTGTCTACACTGCGTTTACTCTGCTCTGGCTTGAATTTAAGTTGTTTAAGCTCGATGAATTCTCACTGGTTATGGGCCAGAGCAGTTATTATACCAGCTGTAATATGGAATAAATTTTATATTCCCGCTGAGTGCTGTGGCTCCTGTTCCTGTTTTATATGAGTGGTTCCTGCTTCTGACGACTTCATGATAGTAAACGCCTTTATGGACTATTTCTGGATAACAACTCCGTGTGCTTCCAATCGGTGACAGAAAGGAATTTTTCACCTACTTATGAACTGGATTAGAACAAGAGTTCCACTTCTACAGATTATATGTAGGACTTTTAAGGACTGGACTTTTGAACTTTAAGTGCATAAGACTTGCCATATGAGAGTGAACGTAATAAGTAAGAATATTTGTTACTTTTTACTTTCTTGAATGTTTTTTTGAATGTTTTCTTAATATATTGTATATATATATATTTCTCTCAGTAATTAATCTTGTTTATATGTATCTATATTATAAAGGACAAACATATCTGTGCGTAACGCATACGTCATTTTGCGAATGGCAACACTTTGAAATTTGAAATAAAATTTTGGTTTTGCAATTTTCTCTACTGCAAATTTTTTAACACTAAACATCGAACATTTTAAATTTTTACACCGTAGTATAAGGAAAAAAATGCTCTTTTAAATGCAATTTGTTTGAAAGCTGTATCTCAATTTATTTTTGAGATATTAATTATTTTTTTTTTGTTTTTAATACCATTTTTGTTATTGTGGCAACAAAAGTACCTCATTTCTATTGAAAATCATTGAAAATAAACGGAAAATAGTCGAAAATAGGAGATACTGTATCTTTTTGTGGCCATTTTCTCATAAAACCTGAAAAAAAAAGGTTGAAATTAAAATATGGGCTATGTCAAGAATATTGTCTGTTATTCCGTGATAATGACGCCATATGCACACTTTTCTATAGACGAAGTTTAAGAGTGGATTGTAAAAGTGAATTGCTTTAGCGGATGCAAATGACGTCATTTTATAAAAAAGCGTGTATTTTAATTCTTAAACCTGAATTATGTTTTGTTGAAGTGCGTCATTTTCACAGCACAGCTGCTTTGAAATTCTTCACAGGTGAAAATGTTTCACTTTTGAAAGTAATGTAATCGAAATCACACATTGATAAAACTCAATGTTTTACAAAAATTTAGAGTGTATATATAAAAGAGGGGTGACATGCAAATAATAGCGATTTATATTACAGAAATTGATGATTCTCGCCAGGATTGATTTGCTTCACCGAGTTAGACAAGCAAGCGAATGATTCGTGGTTTAAAATAATATCGTATTCCTGGAGTTTTTTGTCGAAAACTCCCTCGAATAATAAAATTTTAATGCTATTCTTTAGGACATTCTACTATAATTTTATCAAAATAACATAATTTGCATAATTTAATTTTCCCTAATTTTATATAATCTATATATTCGAAACGCAAGTATGTTTTTTAGTCATCAGCCCTGATCTTTCTGCTGAATCAATTTTATTAATATTTTTTTTTTAACTGAAAGCTCTTCCTTTGTAGATGTGATCGCACTATCTGTTTTTTTTTAAAATATCCCCTCTTTTATATTTTAATTTTAAAAGCCTTTTTTGAAATTTCTTCAAAATGATGAAAATTAGACAGCTTTCATTATTGCAGACAAGAGAGAAATAATGAGGTATTTTTAACTTTATTCATGCTATTTTCTGATAAAAATTCAAAATGTTTGATAAAAATTATTGTATAGGGTTTAGTGGCGCAAAATCCCATTAGGAGCAGAATATTATATTAGGGGCATAATAGCGGAAAATGACGTACTGCTTTTGCAAACACGCATTTTTCCTCATAAATTTTCTAGATTGTTTTTCCTTCTGCATGTGTACTGATACAAAGTTTCAGACACTAGGCGAAATGCTTATTTAAGGGAAAATGAAGTCATGATTAAAAAAAAAAACGATCACTTTGTTTGATAAAAATAAACATTTTAACACAAATGCGTCTAAAAAACAGAAATTACGGAAATTTTTACTCTGTGGAATTGAGATCAGAATCTCAAGTAAAGAGTGCGTCTGTTCACATAAAAGATGTTGCTGAAAATCGTGACTTCAAGTTTTGAGTTTAAATGATTTTTAAATGATCAAACGAAAACAAATTTTTTTAAAATGATGACTTTGGATATGAGAAGTGCGTATGCAAAATCTGAGAAGGTGAAAATTGCTGTTTTCATTCGGGAAATCTAAGCATAAGAGCCTCAATTGATAACCGCGTCCTAATAACTGATCTTTATTATATTTTACTGATTAAATATCTATATTATAAAGAACAAACTTACCTGTGCGTAACGCTGACATCATTTTGCGAATGGCAACACTTCACGATCAAATTTCGGTCTTGACATTTTCGCTACTGCAATTTTTTAATCTTCTGACCATCGTACATTTTCAATTTTCGTCGCATAGGGAAAAAATTACTTTCAAATGCAATTTGATTAAAAACTGTATTCATTGACTGATGTATTATATTTTCTAAAATAATTTTTAAGCATGATTTTTTTTTAAGTTTGTCTTACCACGTGCCGGTTTCAATACATAATAATAATAAACATTTTGCACATAACGCAACAAACATATTTCAGCATTTGTTTCTGACTATTTTTGCATAACGAAATTAAAGTTATAAGTAATAAGTTTGCATAACCAATCTAACATATTTGTGAAACACAAATTAACGAAATTAATACTTCTTTTATAAACAAATAAAAGAATAATATTGAAAAAAAAACAAATCTAACATATTTGTAATCGTACAATTTAAATTTTTAGATCACCGAATAGGATTTGATTTTTTTTTCAAATGGAATTTGTTTGCAAAGTTCATCTCAGTTTACTGATTGTCTATGGTTTTAAAAACTATTTTAAAGTATGAAATATTTTTTAATTTATCTAAATTGCGCGGAGCTCGATTACGAAAGATTAATCCGTTTGCCCTTAAAACAAAATAAAGAATTCATCATTTTCTTACGGCTAATATCCAATAAAAAAACTTCCCTATGATTAAATAAATAAAATAATATAAATAAACACGAATTTACCAAACATGTATAAGTTCTGAAATTATCAGAATATAGAAGAATGCCTTAAGTAGCAAAATCCTGGCAAATAACTCTTATAAGTTGGCAAAGAAGAAAATATCGCTTTTGATAAATTTCAAAAATTTATTTGATTGTATAATTTGTATTTTCTATATGAAAAATGCTTTGTAATGTAAGTGGTCAATGTAAAAAATTTATTGCATATAAAAAAAATTATTAGTTTTCAATAAAAAAAAAAAAAAAAAAAAAAAAAAAAAGTTTTCACCTATATCTTTTAACCCGGGAAGCCCGGGTACGATCCCCTAGTATATTATAATGGATGAGATTGAATTTTTGACTCCAGACAACTACCGAACATGGTCCGCGGACATGAAAGTCCTCCTTATGGGCCGTGGTTGCTGGGAGTTTATAGATGGTACAGAAAAACCACCTGATGATAGTGTAAAATATAAGGAAAAGCGTGACTATTATTTACGCCATGATAGGGCATTTAGTTCTATATATTTAAATGTATCTCCTGATCTTAGACCACTACCTGCAGAAACGACTGATGCTAAGAAAGCATGGGATATCCTCCAGGATAACTATCGCCCTAAAACTAGAGCTGCAGTAATCTCCCTCCTGGATAAATTTTTCGCTGCCAGTATGAAGAGGGCGAAGGGATTGGTTTGTTTGCAGCTACCGGGTGTCCCAAAAAGGACTGACTGATTTTAAAATTCAATAACTTGCAAATGGTGACAGGTATTTAAAAAATTCTTGCAGGAGGTTTATGCATAAGGTCAAAAGTTTTATTACAGTGATTTTCGATTTTAGTTCGAATTACAATCAATAGATGGCGCTGTAAGCAATAGTCGCTAAATACAGGCTCGATTTCTAGTCCTTTCTCTTGTTCCATGCTGAAAAAGGAGATGGAAATGTATTATCCGGGCCACGAAGTACCAAAAATCGAGAGTGAATTCAGCGTCTATTGATCGCAGCGCCATCTATTGTTTTTAATTCGAACTAAAATTGAAAATCACTGTAAAAAAACTTTTGACCTTATGCATAACCCTCCTGCAAGAATTTTTTAAATATCTGTCACCGTTTGCTGCAAGTTATTGAATTTTAAAATCAGTCAGTCCTTTTTGGGACACCCGGTAGATTACGTACAATTATTAAACAATTGCAGGAACAAGGTCATCCATTAGAGGATCTTTATCAGGCTTTCCAGCTTATTCGTTTTTTACCTGACCAATTTTCTAGTATAGTTCTTAATATTTATCGTTATACTGACACTGATTTTAAATTTGATCTCATATTGAAAGAACTACTTTTAGAGAAAAGCCGCTTGCAACAATGCAATCTAGATAAATCAAAGGTTGCATTTAAATCTAAATTAGAAAAACCTAAAGGCAAAAATATAAAACAGTACAGTAGAAGTAGCAGTAAGGATAGATCTACTCTCTTGAAACGCGATGCTATATGTAGCAAGTGCGAAATGAGGGGTCACATTGCACCAAATTGTACTTTAAAAATACCCAGTAAAGAGATAAAGAGAAGGGGAGGGCATTTGCCTAAATAGTAGTTTTGCTACAGATATGCTTGAAGCTAATCAAAGCTCTGTCAAAGGACAGGAGTGGCTTTTTGATACTGCTGCATCCACACATTTTTGTAAAGATCGAGGGCTTTTCTCCACATACAAAACAGTTAGGGGGGCTAACATGTCTGTTGCTATAGGGGACATTAAATGTCCAGTTTTAGGCATCGGAACAGTAGAGATGTGTTTTTATGATAAGGGAAAGCGCCAAAATTTGGAACTTAAAAATGTCATGTACACGCCTAAACTTAGACGTAATTTAATGTCAGGTTCAGCCCTTGACAGCATGGGAATGTCTTTTTCATGTAAAAATGGTCGTTTGACTTTATTATCGAAAAACGGAAGAAAAATATTTACGGCTATTAAAACAAACGGTTTTTTCATTTGAAAACCAACATATCCCAACGTAAAAGACAAGAGGGCTTATTCAGCACAGACTCAAAAGTGTGGTGGTGATCTAAACAAATGGTATCGAATATACTGTCATATTAATACAAAGTACATTTTAAACACAAGTAAGAATGATGCAGTTCATGGTTTGCCAAATTTTAAGGAAAAAGACATGCCAACTTGTGAAGATTCTAAGATCGCTAAGTCCCGAAGGGTCTCGTTCAAGCCAATAGGCAAAACACGCTCTAGAGCTCCCCTCGAATTGATTCATTCTGATGTATGTGGGCCCCTTCCGGTAAAATCAAACGGAGGAGCTAGATATTTTGTGAGCTTTATTGACGACTATTCTAAAAAAGTAGTTGTGTACCCACTTAAACAAAAAGGTGAAGTTTTTGAATGCTTCAAATGGTTCCAAAAAAGGGCGGAAAGATTTTTAAATCGCAAGATCATAAATATTAGGTCTGACCATGGCGGTGAATATGAAAATACGGCTTTCAGTAAATACCTTGAAGATCAAGGAATACATCATGAATTCAGTAACGAGTACACTCCCGAACAAAATGGAACTGCGGAAAATTTCAATTGTGTGGCCTTAAACGCTATAAAAGCTCTCTTACATGAGAACAAGTTAAGAGAAAATTTTGGGGCAGAAGCATTACTAACTTTTGTTTATACGTGGAACCGGGTCTGCCACGGTAATCAGACAAAAACTCCATTCGAATTGTATGGAGGGAGAAAACCATCGGTAAAACACCTGAAACCCTTCGGCAGTACGGTTTACGTGGGAAAACCTAAGCAGCTGAGAAATAAATTTTCAATGAGAGCCCAGAAAGGTATAATGGTCGGATACGCACTTTTCACTAAAGGTTACCGCGTATGGTTACCCCAGGAACGTAAAACGATAGAAACTATAAACGTTACTTTTCCGAAAGTAGAGCGCAGAGGAATCATACGGGGTTAAAGCGAAATACCTACAGCTCATCTGATGAATCTGAATCGGACTCTGATGAAGAAACGAATGACGAGGGTAAACCCGAAAAAGATCCAAAGGAAGAAACGGAGCCAGAAGATATGAGCAGCGTTCCAGCTCAAAGCTCGTTTCCTAATCAAGAAAATGTCCAAAACGGTTCTATACCTGATACGTCTAAAAAAGTTCTTTTTACGCCTGGATCTTCTAAACCCCAATGGGAAGGACTAGCTGTAAAACGAAAAGAAGAACCAAGACATGACATTTACTATCGTATAGTTGGAACTAAAACTAGGATAAAATCATGGGCAGAAGCCAAAGCTTATTGTGAGAAACACAATATACCTTTTAAAAGAACAGATTTTGATTTTCGTATTTCTAATACTTATTCAGGTCGAATTAAAATACCTAGTGACGAAGATTCTGACAATGAAACAATCGAAGCTAATTTTGTAGATATTAAAATACCTTCAAATTATAATGAAGCTTCTAATTCTCCCCAGAAAAGAGAGTGGTTTAATGCTATGGACGACGAGATACAAACAATGAAAGAAAGAAAAGTCTGGACTTTAGTCCCTAAACCTGACAAAACTACAATTGTTAATAACCGATGGGTTTATACTGTAAAACGTAACGAGGATGATAAAATCGTCAGATACAAGGCACGATTAGTTGCTCAAGGTTTTCGTCAGAAAAAAGGGATAAATTACGATGAAGTGTTTAGCCCAGTAATAAATTTTTCAATCATTAGACTTTTCTTTACCGTTTTAGTTTGTTTATGCGGCTGGTCACATTGTCAGCTTGACATTAAAGCAGCATATTTATATGCTAAACTAAATAATGAAATTTACATGTATCAACCTCAAGGATTTATTGATAAAGACTGTCCTAATCATGTATGCAAATTAAGTAAAGCTATCTACGGTTTAAAGCAATCTGGAAGGGAATGGTTCTTTGAAATAAATTCAGTTTTGATAGAATTAACATTCAAACGCTTAACCTGGTGTAACTGTGTATATGTCTTTAATGAAAATTTGGTTCTTCTGCTTTATGTAGATGATATTGTTCTGTTTGGAAAAACCCCTCAAGATATAAAACAGGCAATAGACAAGCTACGAAATAAATTTGATCTTAAAATCCTTGGGAAAACTAAAAGACTTTTAGAAGTGACATTTGAGGAGGAAAATAAAACTTTATGTATACATCAATCTGACTATATTTCAGAAGTATATGAAAGGTTTAGCAAGTTTAATATTCCAATAACATCACTACCAATCGCAAAAAGAATTGTTTTATCTAAAACGGATTCGCCAACTACCGAAACCGAAACTCAAGAAATGAGTAAAATCCCGTACCGTAGTTTAATCGGATGTCTTGCGTACATAGCAAGTCGCACACGTCCTGATATTAACTTTGCAGTTAATATATTTTCTCAGTTTCAGGAAAACCCTGGCATGGTTCACTGGAATTACTTATTAAAGTTATTGGGTTATGTTAAATCTACGCAGCACTATAAACTTAACCTTTCAAGTATAAAAAGTTTGAAACTTTCATGTTACAGTGATGCAGATTTCGCATCAAATCGAGATGACCGTTTTTCGATGGGGGGGATTATTCTATTTTTAGATGAGGCTCCTATTATCTGGCGCACGTTTAAACAAAAATGCGTAGCACTTTCTACAATGGAGTCGGAATACATAACTTTAACGGAAGCTGCTAAAGATTTACAGTGGGTAATACGTATTATTCAGGAATGTATAAATTTAAGCATATTTCCAAACGAAGTCAATTTTTCAGCCCAGCTCTTGTGCGATAACCAAGCTGCTATAGATTTTTCACATTCATCCATCGAAAATAACAGGACAAAACACATTAGTGTTAGATATCATTTTCTAATAAATTTAATTTATGAGAATATATTCACCCTCAAATATGTAAGATCAAAGGAAAACTTTGCTGATATCCTAACTAAACCTCTCCCCAAAGAAGGGTTAAAGACTTTTGTAAGGAAATGTTTTTCAGTTTAAATAAGTACAAAAACATTATGAATTCTTATATTCATATACAAAAAGTTTAGAATACATGGTATATATGTATTTGCTAATGTGAACTGTTTTTTAATGCACTTTTTGTATAGCAAATTTAATCTAATATTTTTAAACTTGGTTATTGTATAAGTGTAGTTAATGTGTTGTATAAAGGTATTTTCGTTGTGATCACAATTTTATTTTCGATAAGTGCACTTATCAACCTCACCCCCCTTTTATTTTTTTGGTTAACAAATATTTTACATGTTGTATTGTAATGCATCCAAAGGATGATGGTTTAAATTGTTAATTGATCATTTTTATTTTAATATTTGAAATGTATTAAAGTTATGTGTACATATATTAATGTTCGGAATTGTGTTTATATTTGAATGTTTTTGAAAAGTACAGGTAGCGCAATGTTTTAAAACCTTTTCCTTCTATTAGTGTACATGAAAATTTTTATATGCTGAAATATATTTTTGTTTTAAACTGAAAAATTAGATTTTCAGCTTTGTCAAATATGTATTAAGAGAAAGGTTACCTTGTTGACGAAAGTGTATGTAGAAGTTAGATATTTTTTATTTTTGCAATTGTAATTATGTATAATGCATCTGATTCTTTAAACTCTTTTGTATGTATAAAAGTTAAATTTTATACAGGAGTATGAAGTTACATCTCCTTTGAAAATCTAAAGGTTTGGAGTTTAAAGGTTAGTTTAATGTGATTCTAAACTATGTATGCTCGTAACTACGGGAGGGGGGCCAATGACAGGCAGGTATGCAAGTTTTTTCGCAAGTTAAGTGTGTTTAACTTATTTTTAATCCTCCTGCCAATACCTTGTCCCGAGCTGCGAGCAAAAATCGTTTGCATCCACACATTGCCGGTTTTCCAGCTCTTTTAGTCAGTCACCTCGCATTCTGCGAAGTCTTCGTGTACCGCTGAATGCGGGGAGTTTTTCTTCTGTTACTGTTTATTTACAGCATCTTGCTTTATGCAATTTTTTTCGGCAAATGTGTGGTATGACGTAACGGTTTAACTGAATGTATATATTGTGTGGTCGTGCTGTATGAGGTGGCTCTGTTTTTCCTTTTTAAAATGGATTATGTAAGTTTAAGCCGTTTAAGAGCATGTTTTTAAATATTTAATGTCTTAAGTTTTTCGACATTTGCTACCCTACTACTGGACTATGAGTGGTTTGGCGATTTATATAACTTGTTCTAATTGGTCGACGGGATAACTAACAAGTACCCATCTTTTCGGCATGGAAATTTAATTCGTGCTCTAATGTGAAAGCTCTCATAAATTCTGTTAATGTGGGAATTGTTCACGCTTATATGTGTTATTGAATAAACATTTTCAAGTGATTTGAGTGTATGTTTTACTGGAAAAACTACCGAATTTTTTACTCCATTATTTACCATTAATGTGGCCTGACCTGCATTTGACAGCATCCTGAATTGCTGGTGTTTTGATTGAACTTAGCTAATGTCATCACTACAAGCGGTACTACTTAGTTATCCCGCGACCAAAAATTTATCCCCAAATTATAAGATTAATTTTCAATAAGGGATGATCGTAAATGTCACATTCACTTGACATTAAATATGCGTTTGATACGTCATCAAGTCATTTAATTCGACGTTTTATTCGTATTTTTTTTATATTTTAATAATTTATTTGGGTACTACTTGATCATCCCGTCGACCAAAACACTATCGCCAAACAATAAGATTAAAGGCCAATAATAATTGATCGTATGTGTCACAATATCTTGACGTTAAACACGATACACTTGTTTGTTACGTCATCAAGTGATTTTTAATTCGAATTTTTATCTGTAGTTTTATTAATGTTTTACTAATGTATTACTAATTTAAGTATTGCGCGGCAGCGCAATACTTATTTATTTCCAGTGTCACTTCTCACTGTTAATTTAACATGGAAAAGCCTATGGAGATCATAACTTTTTCATTTTTTCTTCCCACCTTTTTGTCCCTGATGCCACTCATTTTTTATTCTTTACTAATTTTAATCATATATATTATAAAGCAGTAAGATCAAAAAGTTCTGCTGGAGTGTTTTAAAAAACTAATCGGTGGAATTTTTTGCAAGTTATATCATTCGATAAAGAATATTCACGTGGTGGTTTATGAGAAAATATACAGGGATAGCTATGATTTTTGGTAATAAATTTCGTATTTTAATGTTATTTTGAAGGAAAGTGTTGCTAGTGATTATATTTTGGCGAAAAGTTTGTTGATTAGAGAATTGAAATGACTATATCCGTTAGACAAACATTTCGCAAATAAAGGAAAAAAAATACTGATATTTAATTTAAAAAGACAACAAAAAAACATTTTAATAAGACATAATATTATAAAATGAAAATATTTAATTTAAACATGAAATAAATATTTGTAATACTTAAAATATAATTTATTGCGAAATTTTACAGTTGATACAATATTTGGCGAATTATCGCCTGCCTTACGTTAAAAAAAGAAATCTGAAAATTTCATTAGACTAATTTTGAATTACTACTTTTTTTTTTTTAGTTCTCTTCTTTTCATTTTTATTTAACTATTTAATTCACATAATGTGATTTATAGGAGAAACAAGCAGATGCAACTGTAAATAATTCTGTAATTATTGTGAGTTACATATTATGTGTTTCTTTACGTTTTCTATTTTTCGTTTGTCGCCAAACAATGTGATTTTAAGCCAAAAATGCATAGGCGTGACATTAGCTTGAGGATTTGCGGTTGTTCAAGTCGACGAGATCAACATTTTTATATTCAATTATAAATGATATAGATATCAGTTAATATTTAAAAAATGGAATCAAATATTTAAAATTTTGTTTGAATTTCTGCCACACATACATATTGTAAAATCCTTTCAGCCTTAGGTGCTGTATATTCAAGCGGACGCCATCTTGGATGTTTTGAGATTTCTTGGCAATTTTTTGTTGACGATGTCTTACATTTTATTTTCGTTAAGCTTTTCATGCGCATAAATTGTTGCTGGGTGACATTTACTACTTGGCGGAAAAGGGGTTTTCACTCCAAGAAAAAATCCCAGATGGCTGCCGAGGGAATATATGACATCTGTTCGTAATTTCATACTTTTCAAAAAAATTTTCGTCGTAATTACGGAAGCATGGGATTTTTATAAACTCCAATTCAGATCAATGAATATTATCCCTCTTTTTCTTTTTTGAAAATGTTATTGTTTATTTAATATTTCTTTGGCCATAACGCCAATTTCATGTACAGGGAAATTCACAATTTCAAAATTTAGGAACTGAAAACTATTCTTAAGGAAATTTATGCAATCATGTGTTATTACTATAAAAAAATTCAACATTTTGAAATAAAAATTGGGTACTTTTCGGTTAGCCGGGCGCCACTGTTATATATACATGTATATGTATATATACATCTATATACATATATAAATATGTGGATACACATGTATATATGCACAATATATGTATATATACGCATCTATGTATGTATATACATATGTATATATAACACTGGCGCCCGGTTAACTGGAAAGTAACAAAAATTGCTTGCTGAAAAAAAATTGCAAATCTTTTTTAATTCGTTATTTCTTCTTTGATTTTCTTCATATTCCCCACTCTGTTAGGTAATATTTTAAAAGATATTAGACTAATCTTCGACATTTAAAAGTACATAAAGTAACGTCTGAATTCCATATTATTATTATTGGCTCGGAATTCATATACGCTCCAGGGTACCTAATGGGCTCCAAAACGACGTTATTTTGCCTCACTTGGTAACTAACATGGCTATTGTTGTTTATTTACTCTTATTTCCCTTTTTTACAATTAAATAAATTATTTTCTGTCTATAGTTATTAATTCATTTTTTTATTTATTGTTATTTCCTTTTAAAATAATAGAATTTTTTTAAAAATAAGTATACATATATGTAACTGGTATTTGAAAAAAACTATGTTTTCGCCAAACTGTTGTTAAAAAAAAACAAAAAAAAAACGCTCCAAACCCGGTACGTATATGACATCTGTGTCTGATAGTTAGGCAAGAGTTCCATTTCCTGTTCTGGTTTTTTGGGGAGCTTTGTTTTGGTGATAAATGTTTCAATGTGATTGTTGCGATCTTCAGCATTTTGGGTTGCATTTTTCTTTTAATGCTACTGCTGGATAAGTAATCATTTTGCATGCATATTTTTATAATTATTTTTTTAATTTATAATTTTCTGGATTTTTTTTGTTTAAGCAATAATTTTCTGTGAATGTAAATGTTCTTTAACGTAAAAAATTCCTTATGCAAATATATTTTTTGTGGGTTACTACTTGATTAGCGCGTCGACCAATTTCGCCAAATTATACAAATTAACATAAAGTTTTATTTCAAATAAAGAAAGAACAAATAAATTAGTAAAACCTTAATAAAAATGCAAGTAAAAAGTCGAATTAAAATTAATTTGATGACGTAACAAATACGTGTAAGGTGTTTAATGTCAAGTGAATATGACATTTACGATCATCCATTATTGGCATTTAATCTTATATTTTGGCGATAGTTTTTTGGTCGCTGGGATAATCCAGTAGTACCTTTTAATTTTATTAAAAAAATTTAGCTTTAAAAATCCACTTTTTTTTTACTTCACTGTTCGAATAAATATATAAGTTAAATGCTCATCATTGTCTGCAAATAATTCTGTAATTTTTTTATTCTATTTATTCTGCTGGAATAAACAGATGGAAAACAGTAGTAGACCTGCCAGAAGAGGACGTTTTTAAAAAATGTAATGTAACATGTAATGAGAATTTAAGCTACCTGAACCACATATAGCGCAAGTTGAGATGCTGGGAGTTCAACAACAAACAAATGAAAATAAACAATCGGAATGTTCTTAAAGTTCAAAAATCAATCTCTTCAATCATTGTAATGCTCTCTAATTTAACAGTGTGGTGACTAGAGAATACTTTAATTCCTGTTGTCATAACCGTCTCATTTCCGTACCAAACTCTACTTTAAGTGGTCAACTA
The DNA here is from genome assembly GCA_963932465.1 of Maratus speciosus. Lineage (NCBI taxonomy): Eukaryota > Metazoa > Arthropoda > Arachnida > Araneae > Salticidae > Maratus > Maratus speciosus. The sequence continues at coordinate 438,986,679 of OZ010786.1, forward strand.
AAAGAGTTGTTCCTTAATTGCCCAAATTTTGTCTAAAGCATAAGATAGTATAATATCCCAATGAAGTTAGCATCGTTTTCAGCAATGCAGAAGGACATTCCAGGTGATGGTATTTACTGCTTTAAAATAGAAGGTTAAAAATCACAATATCTTTTGATTCAAGATTCGTTTGGAAAATAAACCAGGGCAGCGGGCATAGCCTGCTAGTGATATTATAAATTTAAAGTGTAAAAACGATTGCCTGACGTCAGGGTCAAAACGAATGGTAAAATGCCTTCCCAGATGGGTGAATTATAACCCAGAGGGAAATTTATTTTTACATTATTCAAATATTTTTCTTAATAATTCCAGTTTTCGCTTTTTTCATTGAAAATCAACGGACATTTTTCATAGAAAATGTAATATTTTTACTTCATTATTGCAAAAATTTCAAAAACCGTAATAATAATTTATTTCTTTTTAGTTGAATGATTTTCACGTGAAATATTAAATTGTGCTAGTTTTTTTTTTTTCAAAAATTAAAAAGGTGAATATGACGTCATAGTGGAAATAAAAAGGATATTTTCAGAATAAGTTTTTGATTTGGTCAAGCTTATATTTTAGTAAAAAGTTTCTAATGGATAGCTATTTTTACGCAAAGTAGCGAACTTAGTGGGGAATTACATAACTTAAATTTTAAAATGTATTTTTTTTCCGAGATGAGAACTATTTATACCACAAATTAAACTTAGGTAAAAATTTTCTTATGTGTTTACATCACCCCTTGGGAGAGAATAGGGTTTAAAAATTTAAGTAAAATTTTTATTTTTTATTTTTTACTGTATCACAGCTATAATATTGTTAAATATTAGCAGTAAGAATTCAACACAATTTAAATTTACATTCATAGCGTTCCTGAAATAGGGTATCTAAATTTAAATTAAGTTAATTTTTTATGTTTTGATTATAGATTTTTTACGTTCAGATTGGAAGTTTTTGTCCAAACTACCGCAACCTGCATTACTACAGTAGTGAAACATTTTGAATTACACATTGGTAAACTACATCCCACATTGTGATGCAATACCGCATACTTCAACGCCTGATGATGATACTCTCCATTAATTTTGAAATGCGTTCGTTTGAGTGCAGTAGTTATTTAAAAAATTGACATATTAAACAAAAACATAATTTGAAGAACAAATTTGAAAAAAAAAATATTTCTTACATTGTTTAAGCCCGAGAAGGGACAGATATTAAGATATTTCATTCAATTAGTCTTACATTTAATGTTAAATTTTTGTAACAAATTAGTTAATCCAATTGAAGATTAAAAAATAAAAATAAAATTCATACAATATGACACTTAAAACACCGTAAAAAACTAGATTCCGTTCAAATGAAATCTAAATAAATCTTAGACTTTTTATTAAAGTTTTGTATTTTGCATACATCTTATCATTTTATGCACAATTGTCATAAACATAATGCAAAATCTGCAAGACAAATATTTTCAATTAAAAATGGAAGAAGTCTAAGATTTATTTCGATTTCATTTGAACGGAATCTAGTTTTTTAGGGTGTTTTAAGTATCATATTGTATAAATTTTATTTTTATTTTTTAATCTTCAATTGGCTTAACTAATTTGTTACAAAAATTTAACATTAAATGTAAAACTAATTGAATGAAATATCTTAATATCTGTCCCTTCTCGGGCTTAAATAATGTAGGAAATAAATTTTGTTTTTTTTAATTTGTTCTTCAAATTATGTTTTTGTTTAATTTATTTGTTCTTACGTTAATTAAAATAAACTAGTTGTATGTGCCAATCCCAAATCTTTCTTCTATCTCACGTATATTAATATTTCAAAATGTTGTTACAAATACCAATAATTCATTTTTATTAGTTTTATTAGTATTATTAGAATTATGCATAACTTCATACACTTTTCGATGGTACCATATGGAAAATTGCACAAAATTCGCTATTACAGTGCCTCCTTCCGGTAGAATTTTTCAATATTCAGGGTGAGCCATCTTGCCATGGTCAAAAGCATACACAAAAAAAAAAAAAAAAAAAAAAAAAAAAAAAAAAAAAAATGGTCCAATTCTGTGCATAACTTCATGCACTTTTCGATGGTACAATATTGAAAATGACACAAAAATCGCTATTACAGCGCCCCCTACCGTCGGAATCTTTCCAAATTCAGGGAGGACCTACTTGCTATAGCCAAAAGCTTAAAAAAAAAATATATAGGTTCAATTCTATGCATAATTTCATAAAATTTAGGATGGTACAATGGTGGCATACGGACATACGAACACACGGCAGACAGACATTTTCTATAAACATGTTTTTGGGGATCTCTGACCCCTAAAACGTGTAAATCCGTCGAAAACCGGGAGTCGAAAAAAATTTCGATTACAATACTTTCTTCTATTGAAGATAGAAGAAAGTAAAAAAATATGTCAATTTGTATAATTTGGCGAATAGCTTGGCGAATTGTATAAGTTGGCAAAATTGGTCGACGGGTTAACGAAGTAGTATCATATTTATATATGCATATCTAAATATGTATTTACATATATAATATATACATAATTAATGCATATATAACATTTATAATATAAAAATATATGTTTAAAAAAGTTAAAAACCATGTTTTTTTTGCTATCTTGAAACTTTTGGTAGGTGCTAAAACGGACATTTGGCGCCATTTTGTATTCCTTCGCCAATCGTGCCAACCAAAACAGGATATGGATTTCTTTCTTAAGCCTTCCTTATCATATAACGTTATATTATAAGGTGGGTGGGGTCTTGCTGTGCCCAATATAAATAAATAAAAACAACGTTTAAAGCACAGATGAAGATGCGTACATAAGGCAAAGTGAGATTATTAGAAAATTACCGAAACGAATAAAAAATAGTTCTGTTCGATATAAAAATACGGCTACATTTTCCACAGGTTTATTGGACATATCGAAATTCCATTGTGGTAAATAAAAAAGAGAATGAAATACTTAAGTACTTACGTAGCCGTTTGTTCATAAATTTATCTTGTTATTTTTTTCCTTAATATACCCATGTGACTTTTATACTTATTACGTATACTAAAGTACATAAGTACTTACTTAATTGTTATGTTTTTGGTATAAATAAATCTAATATTTTCACTTTTAGTGCTTTTTTTTAGACAAATTAACAGAAAAGGTTTCCCTTATAATTTAAGCAAAAAATCTTTTGATTGTTCAAGGAAGACATTCTTTTCAATGCTGTCATACCTCTAATTCTAATCTATCTCTTATTAAATACGTTAGTTGAATAGGATCAACATTCTTCTGTCGTTCGAACCATTTCATAACTGTTTCCAAACATTCAAAGGCTGCGTTATGTGATGGACCTGGGTTATTTTCAGAGCATTCGTTTTTATATTCTTCAATTTCATTTTCATCATGAATCTCATCCACAATTTCATCATCATTTAAAATCTGATATCCAGGGTACTTCACTATTTAACGACTCATTAATTTCATTTTCTCTATAGCTTAGGATTCTTCTCATCTCCTTTATTGTTTTACATTCCTCATTTCCCGATCCACTATCAGTTTCTCTTTATTTAAAATTTTATTCCAAGCCACTGGATAATTGGGAGTTTGGTTAATTTTTTTTTTTTTTTTTTTTTTTTTTTTTTTTTTTGGAGAAACAGGCTGCTCGGATAACTGAAAGTTCGTTTTGATAAATAAAAAATTGACATAAATAGGCTGTTCGGATAATTGGAAGTTCGGTTAATTGGAGTTCCGATAATCGGCGCTCTACTGTATTAAAAAAAACGCGTGTGGAATATAGACCCACCTGGTCCACTTGCCTCATTTTTATGAGGCAACTGGACCCATGAGGAAAGAAAGATGAAATATTTGTATATTTTTTATTTTTAGATATTAAAATGTAATTTTGAACATTTCTGTCTGATAGAGGAAACTTAACTGAACACATTTACAAAACTTCAGACTTTACTTCAAATGAATATTAGTCTTTTGAAGCTGAATTGCCAGAATTTCCAGAGTCACATTGTAAAATCATGACCCAGCTGCCCCACGTAACCTTATACTAACATTAGTAGTGTTTTGTAGCAACCAAATTGCCCATCAGATTTCTAATTCGATAGAATTTTATTACAATAAATTTATTAAAATAGATATTTTTTAGATGTTCTGAGAGATATGTATAAATTGATATATACTTTTCTCTTTAAACAGATGAGATGGCAGATCTAAAATGTCTGCTGCCTAAATGCCTCGCGTGCCAGAAAACAAGACTTCATTCTCCAGATTTGTCTTTCTTTCTACTAAGATGTGGACATACAGCTTGCAAGCTATGCACAAGACGTGTGATGAGAAAAAGTCAGCCTAAATGCCCTAAGTGCCAAAGACGTATGTACTGGAGATATAATAGAAAACTGTTCATTTAAATATTTCTCCAGTAGTTCTTCTTGAAATTTTTTGGAGATATCTATTGATAATACAAAATTAAATGCTGCCTAAAAATGTTATATAAATTAATGATACAGTTCACAAGGAACTAATCTTTATGTCAGATATACTTTAATGTTGAAATTGGAATAAAATCAAATTGATGTAAATGAAAAAAAAAATGTAAAATCGTTGGATTGTATTAAATAAATAATCTTTTAATTATTTCCTTCGATTTATTCAAATATTAGAGTTACTTTAATCAAGCAATCAGTTATGGATGCTTACATATTTAAGTTCATACATGCATAGGATAAGGAAGAATAAAGCGCCCAATTTAAGGTTTGATAAATTGTTATGATACCTTTTTAAATAAGTTTAGTTGCAATTGCTATTTTACTTTTTAGCCCCCGGTATGCTATTTCTTTCTCCCACCTATTAATGTGTCGTCTCCAAAAAATAGCGTTACGTTGTTTAAGCCAGCTAGCTGTAAAACTAAGCAGATGTATCATTGTACAGAATAATCTCTACTGTAATTTTTTTAACTTCTAAGAATCGTACATTTTCTATTTTTATACAGTCGTATAGGAAAAAAGGTAATTATGCAATTTGTTTTAAAACTGTATCTCAATTTATTTTTGAGATATTAATTTTTTGTAGTTTTCAGTACCATTTCTTTAATTTTGGTAACTCAAGTACTCCATTTCTGAAGAAAGTAAAGAGAAAATAGTTGAAAAATAGCAATTATATATTTTTGTTGTCATTTTCTCATAAAAACGGGAAAAAATGTTATTAAAATGTGTGGTATTTTGAAAATAATATGAATGAGATTTTTGATAAAGCATGTATGCATTATAAAGTAAATTTAATTTTAAGTGTCTATATTAATAGTACAAACAAATGAAGGCACATGAATCATGACCATGAGATGGCTTATTTCTTTTGTCCAGTTTCTTGAATGACGAAATGTTTTTTTTTTTTTTTTTTTTGTCTATTATTCAGCGATAGCCCCGTCCTATGCATATTTTACTGTAGATGTTGTTTAAGACGGGACCGTAAAGGAGGAATACTTTATCGGATGCGGATGACATCATTTTATACAAAATAAAAGCGCGTGTTTGGAGTCTTAAAATTTAACTATTTATAGTTATATACATATACTTTTTTTCATCGAGGGTGACACTAAATTCTGAAAAATCAGAATTCCTGTTTTTTTAGCATTTATTTTTAAATTTATTTCAAAATGTACACGTTACTCATAAAAAAAAATTACAAAGTGGCCACTCTATCCGTCTCGGTTGGTTAAAGATGCCAGCATAGGTAAATGAACAAATCACATTGATTCAAGATGTTTACATTTTAATCAACAAAAGCTAAAGTAACGCATATTAAGAACAAGTATTATGTTTTGTAATATTTTAAGTATTAAATCGTTACAAGATAAAATAAAAAGTAATGAGTATCAGTATGACAAATGGAGGAATAAAACTGCCCCCAGGAAACATGAGATATGCAATCTGCAAATGTCAGGATTAAGCAATTCCCTGCAGAATTTATTACCCGATCTGTCTTCTTTCTTTCAAATAAAATACTTTTGGATAGTATTTTGTTATAAACAATGAATAAAATATCGTTTCTGCGCAAAATAGCCATATGACCATTTTGCACCATCTATATATGGCCTTTTTGCCTTTGCGCGGAATGACACAATTACAAAATCTGTGGCCTAGAATCAAATTTACATAACTTAGCATTATCAAAATCACATCATATAAAAGGTTACTTCACAATAACTAAACAGCATAAAAACAAATATTTATAACACTCTGTATTATTTAGCTATGATCTAAATATTCTACCACTTGCTTAAAATCAAAAATGCAAAAATGCAAAAAAAAAAAAAAAAAAAAAAAAAAATTCAAAAAATGCAATTTAACAAATTACAACGACCATTTGGAAAATGATTTTTTCAAAGACTAAAATTTAAGACATAAAAAATAGCACGGAATTGATCCTACATTACGTGCGCCATGAATTAAACATTAATAGCGTTATTACACGTAAAAATTGCAACCGACAGAAATCGCTTGCGACTCGTACGTATTATTCACCTAAAACTTACGTATTTTCCAAGCCTTTCATTGGCTGTTCGGGAAAAGGCTTTTCCATCGTCAGATTTCCAAGAAATCTGACGGCCCATTTTAAATGAAATTTCATTCTTAAACTTCTAAACATCCCACAATATTACTTTTTATATCGTCGTATAGAGAAAAAAAATGTACTTTTAAATGCAAATTGCTTGAAAGCTGTATCTCAATTTGTTTCTAAGTTATTAATTTTTCTTGTAGTTTTTATTACTTTTTTGTCATAGTGGCAACACTCTGTTGTCCATCTCTGTTGAAAGTAATGGGAAATACATATTACTGTATAGACCAATCGAAAGACTAATAAAAGGATGATTAAACCAATAAAAACCTTCAGATATGCTTTTGATTTTCTACCATGACGAGGACAACAACCATTTTTACAAATGGTTAAAAACCAATCAAATGAGTTCAGAACGAGAAAAATGTAGTTCTCCACTTCAAAATCACAGACGATACTACCTGCATCTTTGATGACGGTTTGACACAGTTCCTGCGCGGCGGGCGCACTGTCCACAGAAAATGCTTAAATAGTCACTTTGCAATCATTGGTCAGTATCTTTCCTACCCTTAGGTATCATATTCATATGTATGTATGATTACACACATGCATGCAAACATGATCACATAAATACATACATATGCACATGTGAATGAATATATATGTGTATATAAATACAATATATGGAAAAAGGAGACCGCCCACTTGCGATTTTTGACGTTTTCTTAGATATCTAGAAAAGTACATGAGAAATTATCCTGAAACTCCAGGTGTGTAAAATAATAGTACAGGTCATATATTTCCGTGAAGATTTTTTCCCGAAACCTCATAGGGGTCAGTCAACAAAGTGAAAAAGAACGAATATCTTTTGGACAACCCTATAAAAACTAATGTAGCAAAAGCGTTCTGTAGATTATGATTAAGTGCCTTATTGTAATAAATTTTGCTCATTTTTAGGTGCGTTCGTAATTATATAAATACGTAGCACCTATAGTCGTCGTTCAGTCCGTCCGTCCGTCCGCATGTAACAGAGCAAAAACTACCCAACCGAATGGTCTGAAATTTTAAATATATGATTGTTGCAAAATTTTGTCGAGCCGTTTCAAATTTTATGAAAATCGGATGTATAGTTTAATTACAGGGACAGTCAAAATTTTTCTTTACATTACGGCCAATGGGAAAAATTATTGCAAGCGCATTTTAATGATGTTACAGCCTTCCGAATGGCCTGAAATTTTAAAGATATAATTGTTGCAAAATTTTGTCGAGCCATTTCAAATTTTAGGAAAATCGGATGCATACTTTAATTACAGGGACAGTCAAAAGTGTTCCGTTACATTACGGGGAATGCGAAAAAAGTTATTGGAAGTGCATTTTAGTGATGTTACAGACTATGCACTTTATGAAGTGCAAAAAATTATACATTCTGTACAATATGGGGTGCAAAAAATAATTATAAAACTAAATATACTACGAACGCACCTCATTTGCCACGTTTGATGAGTAATTTCCAACTTGTTATGAGAATAGCATGCATATACATAGAGAAATTAATTTTTTTGTAAAGAGAGTCCCAAATTTTGCAAAGTTTTTTGCTTATAATTTGTAGAGTTCTTAATATAAAAAAAAAAATTATTTTCAGAAAATATGACAAATAACATTGTACACAATACACTTTTAATCAGAATAAAAAAAAACAAGTGATATAAAAAAAAATTAAGTCAATTCCTACTTAAGTCATCAAAGAAAAATTTAATATGATCCTTTAAGCTAATATTAGTTTTTGTTGCATTAAAATATCTGAATTTGTTGATTTTCTATAAGCAATTAAATCTTATTGGTTTGCAATGGAAGTCTTTGGGAATTTTGTGAAATATTAGAGATATCGCCACTATGCGTCACTTTTGGCGATAAACTTGGCGGTATTTGGCGACAGAACAGGTTCCCCCCTATGGTAACTCCCTTATAGGTAGAAGATGCATTAAATGCTGTTCAATAACCACTGGCCGCCATTGTCTCCCATATAAAATTAAAATTAACTAATTTAATTAATGAATTAATATTTGAAAAAAAACTGCATTAGCTTCAAGCGTCATCCACTACAAGTTAAAAAAATTATTTGAACTTGATTGGATGAACAGTACGTATTTTATTAACGATTGAAAATTTGAACAAGATATATATAGGGAGAGTGTGAAATAATAGTAGGAATTGAATAATAATAATTGTATGGAAAATGGGCAGTTTTACTAAATAAGGATTCACTGCGCATGCCCGAATGTAAACAAAATATAATGTGCATAATGTGTTAGCTAAATGTATAGAGCAACTTTTCAAAAAGTCTCAAAAACATAGCTTGAAAATTCTGAAAATTATATTTGATAGAATAAACTCGAAATCCGTTGTTTCCAAAATGAAGCAAAAAGATGAGGTGTTCTATCCATATATCCTTTGATTATTGCCTGTATAACATACACAATATTGCACGTACTACTGTATTTTGATATAGTCCCTCACTTTTGGCTTACTTTTTGGAATAACGGATTTTGAGCTTATTCTATAAAATATAATTTTCAGAATTTTTAAACTATATTTTCCTATATAACATATAACTTCTCTGATTAGTTTTGGGGTTCATTGGTTAAACATAAAGGGGGGAAAGGGGGCTAGTCCCCCCCTTAATTTAGATAAAAGGGTTTTCATGCAGAATTAATCGATTTGCTCCAAATTTAGTATACCAGTTTAGCATGTTAAGGAACTTCCCTGATTAAATTTGGAGGTTCATTAGTTAAGTACATAGGGGGGAAAGGGGGGGGGTGCAGACCTCCAACTTAATTTAAATAAATCGGTTTTTCATGCAGAATTATTGGATATTCTCCAGATTTGGTGTACCGGCTTGTTATGTTAAGAAGCTGCCTTGATTAGATTTGGAGGTTCATTAGTCAAGTACAAAGAGGGGAAAGACGGGAGGGCTAGACCCCCTCTTAATTTAAATAAATGGGTTTTTCATGTAGAGTTATTCGATTTGCTCCAAATTTAGTATACCGGTTTATTATGTTAAGAACCTGCCTTGATTAGATTTGTAGGTCTATTGGTTAAGTATAAAGAGGGGGGCGCGGGCTAATTTCCCCTTAATTTATTTAAATGGGTTTTTCATGCAGATTTATTCGATTTGCTTCAAATTTGATATACCGGCTTATTCGGCTATGGCGCTTCCTTCATTAGATTTGAAGGTTCATTTGTTAAGTATAAAAGGAGGAAGGGGGGGGCAAGTCCCCTTCCTTAATTTAGATAAATGGATTTTCCTGCATAATTATCAAATTTACTTTCATTTTTTTATGTTCATTCTGATAAGGAAGTTTCCCTATTAGATTTGGAGTTAAATTAGTTAAGTATAAAGGTGGGAAGGCAGTTGACCGCCCCCTTAATTTAGCGATATGGTTTTTTTTATGCTGAATTATCTGATTTGCTTCAAATTTGGTATACCAGTTTATTATGTTAAGGAGCTTCCCTGATTAGATTTGGAGGTTAATGGGTTAATTTATAAAGGGGGGGGGATACGGGGTCTAATCCCTTTTCATTTATTTTTTGAGGGTCATTATTCTATGAAATAAGAGTATAATATACAGTTAGTGTGAATGGCATGTGAGCTCAATGCCATCAGTTTAACTGGGCACATTTCTTTTTATTCACTAGGAGGCACGGCCCCCTACGAGCTACGCTCGCCAATCCCCGTCCAGACACCGTAGACTCTAAATGCACGCTAATTTGATCGGCTTTAAAAAGATTTCGAAAGATTGAATTATAATTTAAAAAACAGTGGCGATCTCTCTATAAACGGATTTCTATTCATTTCTCTTTGATTGGGGAATTTTAACGCCAAATCCGTTGCGGTACTACTTGATTATCCCGTCGACCAATTTCGCCAAATTATATAAATCGCCAAACCACTCGCCAAATTATACAAATTGACATAATTTTTATTTTAAATAACGAAAAAACAAATAAATTAGTACAACATTAATAAAAATACAAATAAAACGTCGAAATAAAAATAACTTGATGACGTAGACACGTGTAACAACATTTCAAAATAAGCTAATATAAAAGGAATTAAGTAAACAGTCTTTGTCTCCTGGTATTTTTTAACAAAGGGAAAAGAAAGTCATTTTAAATGAGACATTTTAAATTAATCTTTTTTAATCTGACGTAATTTTGAACAAACTATTCTTTCTCTTTTTAATATTCACGTGAAAATTCTTGTGTTAGAAATGAAATATTATTTGCGCTTTCCTAACAAAAATAGTTGAAAAGTATCCTCTTAAAATATCAAATAAATGTCTAGCGCAATTTCTAAATTTAAACCGTTTTGCAATATTATTTTGTGTTCATTTTATGTAATAACTGTAATGTGACGTAAATATGACGTAATTTCTCCTATTTAAGGGGTTTTGTACCTTTTAAACGCGTCGAAAAGTAAAGAAAAACTTCAAAGTTTGAATTAGTCTATCTTCAAAACCTTTTTATGTATAAACATAAAATTTTGGATATTGATTAAACAGATTGTGTTTTGTAATATGCTACCAACAGAAATTTATTAACCCTTTGCAGAATTTGTGTATTGTTGAAATCCAAATAGCTCTTGTTTTACCCCATAAGTCATTGCGCGCATGATATCTTGAGAAAGTATGTATGGATTGGCATGAAATTCGGTATAGATACTAAACATATATGTGTGTTTAAAATGATCTACTCTTAGGCTAAAATTATTTCATTAACTATATAAGAAAAATATTTTCGCAAAAAAAAAAAAAAAATTTTGTATTTTTAATGAATAAAAATAGTTATAACTAAAAATATTACCATTGTAAATACTAAAAAGTAGATCATTTTAAACACACATATTTGTTTAGTATATGTATCAAATTTCATGACAATCTCTGCACACCTTCTCAAGATATCATGCGCGCAATGACTTATGTGGTAAAAAAAGATCTATTTTGATTTCAACAATGCACAAATTCTGTAAAGGGTTAATAAATTTCTGTTGGTAGTATATTACAAAGCACAATCTGTTTAATCAATATCCAAAATTTCATGTTTATACATAAAAAGGTTTTGAAGATAGACTAATTCAAACTTTGAAGTTTTTCTTTACTTTTCGACGCGTTTAAAGGTACAAGACCCCTTAAGACTTCTAACGCATGTTAATAAATTTATTGTTTTACAAATTCCTTTCTCTCTTAAAATTCACGTGTAATTATAGTTTTTATGACGTAATTTTTAATAAGTTCCTGCTTTTTGTACATAATTATTTAATTCTAATTCCAAATGCTTTTTTCTGTTTATAATAGTCACGTGTAAATAAATTTTTAATTTATTTACACGTATAAATATTTTTTTTGAAGCAAACATTATTGTTTCCGCTGTTTATACAGTTGGCAACAGTTTAAATTAATATCACTTTCTAAAATCTCTCTATTCTAAAAAAAAGTAACTACCGCTGTCACCGCCGCCGCCGCCGCCGCCGCCGCCGCCGCCGGTTTTGAATTTTTTGTGACCGGAGGTCTTTCTTCGTTAATATTGAGAAAAATAATGCATATAAAAATATGAAAATCAGTGGTTTTATACAGAAATGTTTGATAAACACGCTGATGCAGACAGTTTTTAAATCGAAGAATTATTTTAAGAGATATTTAATGCTAAAGTTGGACAAAATCGTTCCACTAAAAAAGGTTTTATAGCAGCAAAAACTATACATGGCAGTGTAATCATTTTTAGATCATTTTATGCGTTAGAATTTGCCGGAGTGCAGATTGCATTAATTTTTTTATTTTGACTCATTTTATCAGGTTTTATTTCTATTTTAAATTCAAATTTTCAGCATTTCTAGAGATATTTTTTACAGATTTCAGAAAATTGTACTAATTTAAACTGTTGCCAACTGTATAAAAAGCGCAAGCAATAATGTTTGCTTCAAATTAAAAATTTATTTACACGTGACTATTATAAACAGGAAAAAAACTTTCAAATTAGAATTAAATAATTGTGTATAAAAAGCAGGAACTTATTAAAAATTACGTCATAAAAAGTACACACGTGAATTTTAAAAGAGAAAGGATATTGTAAAATAATAAATTCATTAACATGCGTTAGAAGTCTTAGGAGAAATTAAGTCATATTTACGTCACATTATAGTTATTACATAAAATGAACACAAAATAATATTGCAAAAAAGTTTAAATTTAGAAATTGCGCTAGACATTTATTTAATATTTTGAGAGGATATTTTCAACTATTTTTGTTAGGAAAGCGCAAATAATATTTCAATGCTAAGAAAAGTACTTTCACGCGATTATTTAAAAGAGAAAGAATAGCTTGGTAAAAATTACGTCAGATTAAAAACGATTAATTTAAAATGTCTCATTTAAAAGAACTTTCTTTTCGCTTTGTTAAAAAATACCAGCAGACAAAGACTCTGTTTACTTAATTCCTTTTATATTAGCTTATTTTGAAATGTTGTTACACGTGTCTACGCCATCAAGTTATTTTTATTTCGACGTTTTATTTGTATTTTTATTTACGTTATACGAATTTATTTGTTCTTTCGTTATTTAAAATAAAAATTATGTCAATTTGTATAATTTGGCGAGTGGTTTGGCGATTTATATAATTTGGCGAAATTGGTACGGGATAATCAAGTAGTACCGCAGTGGATTTGGCGTTAAAATTCCCCAATCAAAGAGAAATGAATAGAAATTCGTTTATAGGGAGATCGCCACTGTTTTTTAAATTATAATTCAATCTTTCGAAATATTTTTAAAGCCGATCAAATTAGCGTGCATTTAGAGCCTGCGGTGTCTGGACGGGGGTTGGCGAGCGTAGCTCGTAGGGGGCCGAGCCCCCTAGTCTGTTAAAAATATCTCTAGAAATGCTGAAAATCTGAATTTAAAATAGAAATAAAACCTCAAAAAATGAGTCAAAATAAAAAAATTAATGCAATCTGCACTCCGGCAAATTCTAACGCATAAAATGATCTAAAAATGATTAAATTCCTATGAACAGTTTTTGCTCCTATAAAACTTTTTTAGTGGAACGATTTTGTCCAACTTTAGCATTAAATGTCTCTTAAAATAATTCTTCGATCTGAAAACTGTCTGCAGCAGTGTGTTTATCAAACATTTCTGTATAATACTACCGATTTTCATATTTTTGTATGCATTATTTTTCTTAATATTAACGAAGAATGATCTCCGGTCACAAAAAATTCAAAACCGGCGGCGGCGGCGGTGACAGCGGTAGTTACTTTTTTTTAGAATAGAGAGATAAAATTAACAGTACACTAATTTAATGATGATAATATCAGATCCGGTCTATCCTTAAGTTAAATTTCGTTATAGAACTTCATTATTCAGATTTTTGAAATTTGGTTATTTTGTATGGTTTTTACCTGGTGATACAGCCTATTAGACACTTTCTCCGGACCTGTTACTGTAGATTTCTATCTTATATTTTAGAGTAAAAACATCTCCCAGAATTAATGGAAACATCATATCGACGGCGGCAGTAGCCAAAACAGCCGAATTTCTGAATCTCATTTTTTTAAATACCAAAATACTACATAATTTCGATTTTTACATTCTCGAATAGAAAACAATATATCATTTCAAATGCAATTTATTTGAAAACTGGATGTTTATTTATTTACTACTTATGTTTTTTTTTTTTTTTTTTTTTTTTTTTTTAATAACCAGATGATCAAACCACGGCCAACTTCGGTACAGCTCGAAAAAGCTTTTGTTTGATATAGTGGGGGCTTAAGAGGTAGTTCATAGCATGATATCACGCGATGTCCATTTTGACCTGTTATAAAAAAGAAGTAAAGCAAAAATTATAATTTTTAACACTTTCCAACAAAGTTGAAAAGTGTTTATGCATTCGGTTTGTCTGGCCGTCAGTCCGCCTGGCCATCTGTCCACACTCTAACTCCCATAAATATACTCGGATTTTCATGAAATTGATAAAGGTTATTTAGGGTCACCAAGTCATGTTTGGTATTGTATATGAAGTATGTAGGATTAATCGTTCATTTACAGGGACACTCAAAAGTATTCCATTACTTTATGGTATATGGGGAAAATCGTTTGCAGTGTATTTTAATAACATTATGTTATTTCAAATGTATTGAAACTAATATAAATCACTGATCTTCACTACGATCACGTTAAAACAGCGCATTAATAGCATTTATCACTCATTTACAGGGACACACAAAAGAAATCTTATACAGTACTGTACTGTCTTTGAGCAATAATTGCTGGAGTGTACGGTTTAAAATTTGGTATGCACTTTTAAATTTAATTAATTTTTTGCATCTTACTTGTTATATAAAATTCTATATCTCAAATACAGGGCTGCACAAAAGTATTCACGTACCGTACTCCTTGTTAGAGGATATTGCTGAAGGTAAATTTTCAACTGAAGTATATGTATCTCTTAAGTGAACTAAATTTTGGCATGCATGTAGTTAATAGGTTCAAATCTATATATCATATACAGGGCTGCTGAAAAAAATTGCATAATTTCCTATTGTGGATGAGAGCAGCTGAAATTGTGTTTTGAAATGTATTATGCGTTTCCATAAAGTTGAATTAGACGTAATATTTTAGTTTTTTAAACGGCTCAGTTTTGTTACATTATTCCGAATGTGCTGGAAAGTGTTACACATTCAATGCTTGATGCATGGTTTTTTCTTACTTGTTAATATTGCAATTAATTTCATTATCCTTGTGTCCGCGTGATTTTTGTTTCTGTTTACTAGTTTTTCAATTTGAATTTTTGCGAAATTTTTGGTACTTCTTAGTTATCCCGTCGACCAAATTATTGTTGCCAAATTGTAAGATTAAAGGCCAATAATGGTTGCCATTAATTAATTAATTGTAAGATTAAATGCCAATAATGGCCAATAAAACCATTAATTCGACGTTTTATTTGTATTTTTGTTAATGTTTTACTAATTTATTTGTTCTTTCGTTATTTAAAAAAAAAAAAAAAAATGTCAATGTGTATAATTTGGCGAGTGGTTTGGTGATTTATATAATTTGGCGAAATTGATCGACGGGATAACTAAGAAGTACCAATTTTTTTTATTATATTTTCTTGAGAATGTTGCCGTCTGATGCAATGAAACATGTCGAAATGTAAATAAATAAAGGTATTTTGCCTTTTTTAAATTTAGGTTTATCACTTATAGCAATTATTGAGTATTTTGAACTATAACTTTGTTTAAAGAATGCAAGTAAAAAAAAAAAAAAAAAAAAAAAAAAAAGAAGCTCTATACTTTTATTTCAAACTTGCAAAACAATGCATCGGAATATTCCAGTTTTCAAGATTTCCATAGTAAATCATACCTTGAAAATTAGCTGAAATATTTCTTCCTACATAGCTGATCTTGGAAAGTAAAAATAACATATGACGAGAATTACTCTTTGAATATTGATATTGATTCATGAAGTGTTTTGGAATGTGGAAATATTTTATTTTGATCTCTGCATGTCTTCATAAATTTCTTTCTTTTCTTGTTTTCAGTTGCTTTCTCCTAAAAGAAACGCTACCAAGTTTACCATAACAAATGTTATTGATATATAGTATTTATGTTAGATATCATTTAACTTACGTTGTAAACTGTCGGCATGACAAAATTTTATGCAATTATTTATGTTTTTTGTTAGTTGTAATAATATCATCATGAACAGATATTCCAGTTATATGAATAAGATTAACGGCACATTATTGCAAGCATTTGTTATAATTTATTACTTATTATTTTATTATATATATATATATATATGTATATATATATTGAATAAAATTCTTTATATTTATAAATTCACAATTTTGTTGGTAATTTGTAATGGTTTTTTAATGGTTATATTAATATATATATAGAAAAAAAAAGTAACTACCGCTGCCACTGCCGCCGGTTTTGAATTTTTTGTGACCGGAGGTCTTTTTTCGTTAATATTAAGCAAAATATTGCATGCAAAAATATGAAAATCGGTGAAATTATAGAGAAATGTTTGATAAACACGCTGAGGCAGACAGTTTTCATCTCGAAGAACTATTTTAAGACATATTTAATGCTAAATTTGGACAAAATCGTTCCATTAAAGTTTTGTAGGAGCAAAAACTGTACATGGGAATTTATTCATTTTTAGATCATTTTATGCGTCAGAATTTCCCAGTGTGCATACTGCATTTAGTTTATTAATTTGACTCATTTTTTGAGGTTTTATTTCTATTTTAAATTCAATTTTTTTAGTATTTCGAGAGATATTTTTTACATACTTTAGAAAATGGTATTAATTTAAACTGTTGCCAACTGTATAAACGGCGCAAACAATAATTTTTGCTTCGAATAAAAAATTTATTTTACACGTGACTATTATAAACAGAAAATATAAAAAGCAGGACCTCATTGAAAATTATGTCATAAAAACTATATTTACCCGTGAATTTTAAAAGAGAAAGAATATTGTAAAATAATAAATTCCTTAACATGCGTTACAAGTTTAAAATGGAAGAATTTACGTCACATTTACGTCACATTACACTTATTACGCAAAATGAACAAAAAATAATATTGCAAAACAGTTTAAATTTAGAAACTGCGCGAGACATTTATTTGATTTATTTATTTATTGAACAACAAACATATGACTTGTGTGCTTGACATGAGAGCCCGCTTATAAGTCAGAGACAAGATAGCACTAGGAAATATTACAACCCAACAGAAATACATCCTGGGAGTTCCACACAAAGAGTGCGTACAATGGAACCAGCGGGATTCGAACCCACAATCTCCTACGCTCGCAAGCGATTAGCAGCGTAGTGCTTTGACCACTCGGCCACGGAGACCCCGTGATTTGTTTGATATTTATTCGATATTTTGAGATGACCTTTTCAACTATTTTACTTAGGACACCGCAAATAATATTTCATTTCTAACAAAACTATTTTCACGTGAATATTAGAAACTGAAAGAATAGTTTGGTCAAAAGTACGTTAGATTAAAAACGATACCTTTAAAATGTCTTATTTAAAAGAACTTTCTTTTCGCTTTGTTAAAAATACCGGGAGACAAAGACTCCGTTTACTTAATTCATTTTATATTAGCTTATTTTGAAATGTTTAACTGATTTTATTTAATCAAAGACGAAAACAGCCATTGTATTTTTTAACAGCAGCTGATTTGGCCTTAAAATACCCCAATCGAAGAGAAATGAATAGAAACCCGTGTATAGGAAGATCACCACTGTTTTTTAAATTATAATTCAATTTTCCGGAATATTTTTAAAACCGATCAAATTAGCGTGCTTTTAGAGTCTGCGGTGTTTGAACGGGGGTTGGCGAGCGTAGCTTGTAGGGGGCAGAGCCCCCTAGTATATATATATATATATATCAATGTCATAATTCACTTAAAATCCTTATATATATATCACTCATTAAGTACTTATAGTTATTAAGCCCTTTTAGGGCAGGGGATACCGAAATTTCATGTTCCTAAACCACTACAGATCTTAACATTTTCTTCATTCCACATTTACATTTTGCTTCAGCTTCTTCCGTGATTAATACGGTACTGTATTCTTTTAAGTTTTCATTATTACATGTGAATCTAGTCTAAATTATTTAAAAGTTTTAAAATGCATATGAGTATAATTAGCGCCATCTAAAACACATACTTTTATTTGTATTGTTCAAAATATTGTGTCCGACTTAAAGCAATCAGACCAGAGTAAATGCACACTAAAATATTTTCATAATGTTATGAGAAGTTTTTTTTTTTTTTTTCCTGGAAAGAAAGAATATTTGTAATGATGCTGAAAATAGCTTTTATAAAGTAAAGCTCTATTAATGGTATTATAGTATCTCACTAACAAAATACAAACAACATGCTACTTAACAATCTAATGCAAGGGATTTTTCTAGATTTTTTTACACAATATTTCTCGAAAATACGTAGATTAAACGTTTTCAGTTTTTAAGATTGAAAAAAAAAAAAAAATGTGTACTAGTAAATAATTTCTTCAAGTTTCTCTTATATTTCACATTTTAAATATATATATAGATCTTTTATGTGAAAGTAAAGAGCATTTCGAATTTTATCCTTTCAGAATCTATATGGTTTCATGTAATATTTTTCTATAGGATAACTTTATTTATTCTGAATGCTGCATATTTTCATGAAATTTAATGTAGGCACTCAATTTTAAAAAGATATATGTTTGACATTTGATTTCTTCTATTTTTTGTCAACTGCTATTCAACGAAATCTTGTTAGTTTATGGTAAACCTTGAATTCATATTTGGAATTTATCGTGAATAATGTTTTCTACTTTTATAGACTGCTCTTCAAAACAAAACTTTATGCACAATTTTTTTCAGTTTAACAATTTTTCACGGAATTCGTTTATAGTTCTGTCTCTCTATGAGCAATAATTGTTGGAAATTCGTTTTCAGCTTTAGTAAACGTTTTAAATGTAATTGTTAGGTAGCTTTCTTTACAAAAAAGCTACCTATTGCAGCCGTTCGGAGGAAAGCGATTTCAAAAAATTTTGGTATATTTTCATCGACCATGATCCCCAGACCCCGAAACCACCCTCCGTTCAAAATTGATATATATATATATATATATATATATATATCTGACCTATGTCACACTGTAACTCCCGTAATTACGAACCGATTTCGATGTAATTCGGTGTGTACATAGTACATACCAATGTCTCGACCGAGTTCGTTGGCCAGCTTCATCCGCCGTTTTGTTTCAAAATGGCGGCCATTTAAATTTTTTAAAAAAATTTAAAACTTGAAATGTGGTACCAAAAAATTAAAAATGGAAAAATATTTTTTTCTTATGTATTTGACCTTTATACTGAGATTCCGGAGCAGTTGTTGTTTCGTCTATATCTTAAAAAATGGCTGAGTTATATCATTTTGAATTTCTAGCGTGGCTGACATTTTGAAACGTCCTGAATTTTGTCACGCGATAAAAGGCGTATTTATGAACCGATTTGGATGTAATTCGGTGTGTACATAGTACATACCAATCTCTCGACCGAGTTCGTTGGCCAGCTTCATCCGCCATTTTGTTTCAAAATGGCGGCCATTTAAAATTGTTTTAAAAATTTTAAATTTGAAATGTGGTACCAAAAAATTGAAAATGGAAAAATATTTTTTTCTTATGTATTTGACCTTTATACAAAGATTTCGGAGCAGTTTTTGTTTCGTCTATATCTTAAAAAATGGCTGAGTTATAGCATTTTGAATTTCTAGCGTGGCTGACATTTTGAAACGTCCTGAATTTTGTCACGCGATAAAAGGCGTATTTATGAACCGATTTGGATGTAACTTCGTTTCTACATAGTACATACCAATGTCTCGACCGGGTTCGTTGGCCAGCTTCACCCGCTATCTTGTTTAAAAATGGCGGCCATTTAAATTTTTAAGAAAAATTTAAATTTGAAATGTGGTACCAAAAATTGAAAATTGAAAAAAATATTTTCTTCTTATGTGTTTGACCTTGATAAAAAGATTCGGGAGCAGTTTTTGTTTCGTCTATATCTTAAGAAATGGCTGAGTTATGGCATTTTGAATTTCTAGCGTGGCTGACATTTTGAAACGTCCTGATTTTTCTCACGTAATAACAGGCGTATTTATGAACCGACTTGGATGTACCTTGGTGTGTACATAGTACATACAAATATCTCGACCGAGTTCGTTGGCCAGCTTCATCCGCCATCTTGTTTCAAAATGGCGCCCATTTAAAAAAATAAAAAAATAAAAAAATTTAAATGAGATACCAAAAAATTGGAAAATGAAAAAGATTTTTTTTTGTATGTGTTTGACCTTAATACAAAGATTCCGGAACAGTTTTTCTTTCGTCTATATCTAAAAAAAGTCCTTCCGGCCAGTGCCGGGAGGAAGAGGTAGCTTTCAAATTCCTTATTTTAAAAAAGCCAACTTGTATTATTCAAACACACGAAGCTCAATTATTGGAAACCGAATATAGGAGATTCAATACTAATTTTTATCAATAGTAAATCATTATGAATGAGAATTTTGCGAAATTAGTCAGCTTTATCGAAGCTGCTTTTATTTAAAGTAACTTATATTTGGCTGAGATGTTGATGTATACTATCCACATGCCTTCTTATATGGAAATAGGCGAATACGTGTGTTATCGCGTGACAAATACAAGATCGTTTCAAAATGTTAGCCATACTAGAAATTCAAAGTGCTATATTTCAACCATTTCTTAAGATATAAACAAAAGAACAAATTTTCAGAAACAAAATCTGCTCCGGAATCTTTGTATCAAGGACAAACACATAAAAAAATCTTTTTCATTTTCCAATTTTTTAATAACTCATTTTAAATTTTAAATTTAATTTTTTTAGTGGCAACCCTTTTGAAACAAGATAGCGAATGAAGCTGGCCAACGAACTCGGTCGAGACATTGGTATGTACTATGTACAGACCAAGTAACATCCGAATCGGTTCATAAATACGCTTATTATCGCGTGACAAAAATCAGGTCGTTTTAAAATGTCAGCCACAATAGAAATTCAAAATGCTATAACTCAGCCATTTTTTTAGATATAGACGAAACAAAAACTGTTCCGCAATTTTTGTATTAAGGTCAAACACATACGAAAAAAATCTTTTTCATTTTCCAATTTTTTGGTATCTCATTTTAAATTTTAATTTTTTTAAATTTTTTTAAATGGCCGCCATTTTGAAACAAGATGGCGGATGAAGCTGGCCAACGAACTCGGTCGAGACATTGGTACGTACTATATACACACCACGGTACATCCAAATAGGTTCATAAATACGCCTGTTATCACGTGACAAATATCAGGACGTTTCAAAATGTCAGCCACGCTAGAAATTCAAAATGCTATAACTCAGCCATTTTTTAAGATATAGACGAAACAAAAACTGCTCCCTAATCTTTGTATCAAGGTCAAATACATAAGAAAATAATATTTTTTCAATTTTCAATTTTTTGGTACCACATTTCAAATTTAAATTTTTCTTAAAAATTTAAATGGCTGCCATTTTTAAACAAGATGGCGGATGAAGCTGGCCAACGAACTCGGTCGAGACATTGGTATGCACTATGTACAAACGAAGTTACATTCAAATCGGTTCATAAATACGCCTTTTATCTCGTGACAAAATTCAGGACGTTTCAAAATATCAGCCACGCTAGAAATTCAAAATGCTATAACTCAGCTATTTTTTAAGATATAGACGAAACAAAAACTGCTCCGGAATCTTTGTATAAAGGTCAAATACATCAGAAAAAATATTTTTCCATTTTCAATTCTTTGCTACCAAATTTCAAATTTAAACTTTTTACAAAATTTTTAAATGGCCGCCATTTTGAAACAAAATGGCGGATGAAGCTGGCCAACGAACTCGGTCGAGACATTGGTATGTACTATGTACATACCGAATTACATCCAAATCGGTTCATAAATTCGAGAGTTACAGTATGACAAAGGTCAGATATATATATATATATATGGATATATATATATATATATATATAT
Organism: Maratus speciosus; assembly: GCA_963932465.1. Lineage (NCBI taxonomy): Eukaryota > Metazoa > Arthropoda > Arachnida > Araneae > Salticidae > Maratus > Maratus speciosus. The sequence continues at coordinate 439,008,897 of OZ010786.1, forward strand.
ATATATATATATATATATATATATATATATATATATATATCAACTTTTGAACGGAGGGTGGTTTCGGGGTCTGGGGGTCATGATCGATGAAAATATACCAAAATTTTTTGAAATCGCTTTCCTCCGAACGGCTGCAATAGGTAGCTTTTGTAATGAAAGCTACCTAAAAATGGCTGAGTAATAGCATTTTGAATTTCTCTTGTGGCTGACATTTTAAAACGACCTGATTTTTGTCACGCGATAACAGGCGTATTTATGAACCTATTTGGATGTAACTTGGTCTGTACATAGTACATACCAATGTCTCGACCGAGTTCGTTGGCCAGCTTCATTCGCCATCTTGTTTCAAAAGGGTTGCCATTTAAAAAAAATTAAATTTAAAATTCAAAATGAGGTATTAAAAAATTGGAAAATGAAAAAGATTTTTTTTATGTGTTTGGCCTTGTTACAAAGATTCCGGAGCAGTTTCTGTTTCTGAAAATTTGTTCTTTTGTTGATATCTTAAAAAATGGTTGATTTATAGCACTTTGAATTTCTAGCATGGCTAACATTTTGAAACGATCTTGTATTTGTCACGCGATAACACACGTATTCGCCTATTTCGATGTAAGAAGGCATGTGGATAGTATACATCAACACCTCGACCAAGTTCGCTGGTCAGATTCATCAGCCATCTTGTTTCAAAATGGCGGCCATTAAATTAAAAAATATATATATATTTAAAGTGAGGTGAAAAAAAATTAGAAATTGAAAAAGGTTTCTTTCTTAAGTATTTGATCTTGATATAAGGATTCAGGAGCATTTTTTGTTTGTCTTTACCTTAAAAAATGGCTCAGATATAGCCGTTTCAATTTCTATTGTGGGTGACATTTTGAAAAATCTGATTTTTTGCATGCGACAGCACTCCTATATATTAACCGATTCCGATGTGAGTGAGCATGTGCACAGCAATTACTAAGGTCTCGACCAAGTTCACTGCTTAGCCTCATCCACCATGTTGTCTTAAAATGACAGGCACTTTAAGAAATTGCCGAATTTGACAGCCAAATATAAGTTACTTTAAAGAAAAGCAGCTTGGATAAAGCTGACTAATTTCGAGAAATTCTCATTCATTATATTGATAAAAATTAGTATTGAATCTCCTATATTCGGTTTCCACTAAATTGAGCTTCGTGTGTTTGCATGATATAAGTTGGCTTTTTTTAAATAAGGATTATGAAAGCTACCTCTTCCTCCCGGCACTGGCCGGAAGGACTTTTTTTTTTTTCATATGCATGCATGTATGTATAAATCATATTGTTCATATACAGGGCTGTACAAAAACTTTCGAGTACATTTTATTTATTGACGGAAAATGCTGAAGGGGAATTTTCAACTGTGTTATGCGTTTCCTAACTGAATTAAATTTTAGACTATGATGTAGTATATTTACAAATCTATAGACCATATACAGGGTTGCACTAAAAATGTGCGTGTTTTCCGCCTATAGATGGTAATTGCTTAAATTGGGGTTTTCGAATGTCTTATACGTTTGGTTCCGAATGGTTTACTTAGACAACATGTTTCATCCTATTAAACGTTTAAATTTTGTACAGTATTTTGAATGTGTTGCGAGTGCTTAAAACTCTTTGCTCGAGGCCTGATTTTCTTCTCTTGTTGAAGTAGAAATGAGTTGCCTAATGTTCTCTTTTATAATAAAAATACAGCGAAACCCCTTCTAGAAGACTTTGTATACACGTCAATTTCGTTAAGATTTATGTATTACACCTGCAAAACTAGACACCGTTTCAGCTGTTTTAAAGGCTGTTTTAAAAGCTGTTTTAAAGAAAGCTAAAAGATCTGGAATTTCTTGTGGAACTTTCCTGTGCAACTCGTGGATGGGAAGCTATTGGAGATGTTTTTCCTCTTCCACACTCCAACCACAATTCTTCTAGATTCGATAGGCTAGGGAAAGCATACATGACAATCACTACAACCTGACTGTGAACAGTTTTTAGTGGGAAGTTTGAATAACCCGAGTATTCAAAGGCAAGTCGAACATGAAGTAAAAGACTGTCATCCATTTCTTCAGGGGTACGGGAAAAGTGGTTTCAAAGTGCCCTTATGCGAACCAATGGCAGTGTCTATGTAGGTGCAAATGTCTTGTTTCCCAAGGTACAGATTCATCTTGAAGAGGATTTGTACTAAAAATCCAAAGATATCTTCTTTTTTTTTGCTGTAAGCAAGGAACTAACTGAAAGATTTAGGTATGACAACATTGATTTTCCCATTTTCTCTTGCACTAGATCCTCTCAACTGTCTTGTGTCATTTTTTAGACTTCCATCTAGTTTGTGGTTAAAAACCAAATCGACTCTGTCTGCAGATTTTAGACTAATCATAACGTATGGTCCAACAATCTGATCACATTACTTTTGAAAGGTTCGACTGAATTAAGGGATAAGCATATGGGCCGAGGCAGCTCTATCGATAATGACGCAAAAAATACTAGGTTGAAGGACAGTAGTTTGAGAAACCTCCACTTGATTTTAACATAAAACGTACTACATCGGATTTGCTGTCGAGTTTTCGAAATTTATAGAGGTTAGATATGGAAGGTGGAGAAGAGTTCACCTGTTTTCATGTGCGGTTTGTTTTGCTTAGATAGCAACGTAAAGCTTGGAAAAAAGCGTGCTGTTTTTCTCAGGTCAACTATCTTTTACTTCTCTTTGGACTTAATAGAATCTTTCTTTCCACTCACCAGGGTTAAGTTTTTTTATGACGTTATGGACTGATGCCTTTCTTAGTAACAAGCGTCCATTGGCCAATTTTTCGCTAGTACTTCGCTAGTAACTTCGCGCATTCTTCAGCGATGACGATCCTACTACTGTTGACGAAAGTCAACTTTCGGTCTTCGAAGGGATTTTCGAGTTCTTGAAATACTTCAACAAGAGCAGACACATGGGTCTGAAATCTATATCAAAAACTTACAGCGTCTTCATGAAGCTCTTCAGAAGTGATGTCTGATTCAGGTTAGTGTTTTCTTCGAACTCTTCAATCATTCGTAGAACTTCGGGACCCGCAACCATCCATTGTATCAGTCCCTTCTCTTCACCAAGCCGTGATAAATTATATGAAGTGTTTTCAGTAATTTGTTGTTTTGTTCATGCAACTGGTCATTGGCTATCCTGGAGAATTTCCTGTAAGTTTTGGCGCCAGACATATTTCCATTTTAAAACTAACAGGAAACAGCGGGATGCATCTCTGCAGTTCCTTCAGGTTATATGAAAACACTGGCAGCCATCGAGTATAGTTGGTTCGATGAAGAGCAAAAATCCATCGACAAAATCCCTCCAAAGTTGACATTATAACGTGAACACCCCGAGGACACTAATAAAGCAGTTAGGAGAACAACACGCAAAAAATTCTATTACATTTTAATTATAAAAAACATGATTACATAGACCAACTTGAACACTCACACTATTTACAAATACAGTAGAGCCTCTTTTATCCGAAATTCTTTTAACCGAAACTCTCAGTTAACCGAAATCCAATTTTAAAGCTTTTCTTTTCTTCTCACTATCGCATTCCTTGTGTGCAAAATTCATTTTGAAAGCTTTTTTTTTTTACTAACATATTCCTTGTGTGCAAGCGGTCCTTTCTTTTAGCTACGAGTACATATAAATATTTTCGATCCCTTTTCTTAGAGTTCCTCTGAATTTAATTTGAGCTCCCGTAAGCTGAGGACGTACAAATTTGCAATTTTGAACTTTTGAATGTTTTGCAAAAGGTTTGGCATGGCTGGAGCAGCAGAAAGACTGTGATACTGGTGAACTAATAATTTTAAAAGACTCCCTGATCGAGCTTCAAAGCAAAGGCAATCGAAACTGCCACAAACAAAACATTTTTTTAAATCCTTGTGATATATATATAAAAGGTATTTAATTTCAAAATTAAAATTCAAGTAATTTATTTTTGTTTCTATTTTACTATTGCTTTATTTTTATTAAGCATATGAATATGAATACATAATAAGAAATATTGCATATATTTTTAATTAATCTTAAAATTATAGCATTCTCGATTATCCGAAAATTTCGATTTTCCGAAAGATGATCGGTCCCAATTACTTCGGCTAATCGCGGTTCTACTGTATAGAGTGTTAAACTTAATTTATCATATAAAATATTTGCAATAAATTTCTGGTTTAAAATTTTATTCTATCGTTATAATTGTTCTTATTTGTCCGTATAGATGCCAAACATCGCATTTCCTGCAAGTTTCGATTCTGTTTTGTTTTCTTATAGGAGGACTTCTTGAGACAGTTACGATCGCGGTTAACCAAAAGAGTAAAGAGCGTGAATTCGCAACACTTGAGTAATCGGATTTTTTTTTTTTTTTTTAATCAATGCAAATTAGTCTGTTCTTAGAGCTTAGAGCCTGCGACATCTAGACGGGGGTTTGCGAGCGTAGCTCGTAGGGAGCATAGACCCTCTTAGTATTATTTGAAATAATTTGTAACCATGTGTAAATTTATCAAAAGCGAAAAAATAAAGTGAAAATATTAAGCTGATCCCTTTAGACCCTAGACATTGTAGATACACCAAAATTTAGCACTACGAAAATAATGATTTACGTAACATATAAAAATTTCGCAGCTGTAATACAATTCTAAGATATTTAAAGAAAAAAAAAGATTGTCTAAAGAATGTCAATTTTTCTTCAATAAAGTTTTACAGGGTCATTGGATACATATTTTATATAATACAATATTTTTAAAACTTTAGTATCAAAATAAGTGTTTTTAAATAATCAAATGCGATCAGTATCTGTCACGTTATATTCAACCGCGGTACCCACGGGGGTACTCTCGGCATCTGATCGATTGTCTCCCGATGATTTTTTGTTCCATTAAGCGCTTTGCCAAATCTCATACTGGAATCCGGAAGTGAAGTGAAATAGTTTGGTAAAATTTGTCCTTAACTCCACTGACTATATGGAGAAAAATCTTCTGTGGCGGTGTACTATTAATGATATTACACTATTTTAAACATATTCAAATTGATATATATCACTGAAGTGTACTACAAGGTTCTTGTTATAGAACGTGATGAGAATAGAATTTATCGTTCATTTACGGGGACACACGAAAGAATTTGGTTACAGATGGAAATGAACAAGAATTGAACTATTAAAGTCTACAAACAATAATTTGTGGAAGTGCGTTTTCAGTTGTTGTAAGCGTTTTTAAATTTAATTATTTTTTAAATATCACTTGGTCTGTATAAATTTTATAGATCCTATATAGGGCTGCACAAAAGCTTTCAACAACATCCATTTATTGGTGGAAATTGGTGAATGGAAAATTTCAACTGTGCTATACGTTTAACTATACTAACATTTAGTATACTATGTAATGTACATACCTGCACATATCTGTAGATAATATACAGGGCTGCATAATGAAATCGTATATTTTTCCGACTATTCATGCTAATAGCCGAAATTGGGTTTTTCAAATGTATTATGCGTTTCCCAATTTATTCATTTAGACCTGCACATGCACATGGTGCGTTCCCTACTTTGCTCCACAAACTGGGAAAACGAGGCAATGATAAATGCACTTGTGGCTAACGTGGCAATGTTAAGAACTTTCTCTTCGATAGCTGTTGTGTTTCGCGAATAGGCTTGAAGTGATTAGAAACAGGACTATAGAATGGAATGTTAGGAATATTCTTCTGTCCCATACAAACTAAAAAAAAACGATGTACCAATTTTAAAGATGTAAATGGGAACTTCTCGTTTATTAAATACAAGTTATGATGCTTTGACTGATTTTTAAAGTCAAGAAAATAAATTTTAGAACCTTGACTTTACTCACGAACTTGTGATTTAACTTACGAACGTGTGATTTTTTATATTAAGTCTGATTTTATACCAGAGCTCTGTCGACTTTAAAGTGAAAGTTTATTAACAGGAGTAATACATGGCTGAGCGTATATTGGCAAAGATTATTTTTCCTGATTCATGAAGTTTTCATGAAGACATGTATATCATATTGTAACTCCATAAGTATTGTATATTTTATATTCATTCTGACAGTGTTCAGTTGTTTTTTTTTTTTTATTAGCATACAATAATTATATTGTAATTGTCTATAAAAGTTAGAGACATTGTGAAATGTCTCTAAACGTTGTTATCAAGATCTTTTTATGTTTATTTGTTTTTGGTGTTGGGGCACATTTATTTTTTATTACTTATTTTAATTAAATTAAGGCCCATTGTTTTTTTCTGTCCGGTTGCTTTGGTTTGGTTTTCGCTGGTTAGTACTGCAGAACTACCACCGGAGAGATAATATCTATGCCAAATTTTGGTGGGTACCGCAGTTGGGTGTTCTTGTTCATATATACATCATATTTTACCTTATTAAACTGTGAAGATTTGTTATAGTATTCTGAATGTGTTGGAAAGCTTTTCATAATCTATTTCGTACGCATGACTTTTTCTTTTTTGTTAAATTATAATCATGCTAAATATTTTATGCCTTATACATTATCATCGTAATTACACATTTCCTTCCCTTTCATTTACTACATGCATACGTCTTGCATACACGTTATAACAAACACACTGACATATTTACATATTAAAACGTTCGATGCATGCAATAGATATATGCATGACCCTTTTTCCAAGAAATTACAGACTACTGTGTAAACAGTTAAATGTGCATAAGGTTGATAGAAAAGTTTGAAAATTTTAGATTTTATTTGAGAAAGATTGCATACAGAAACGCATTGCAGGCATCCTTTTCACAAATTTATTTTCGCGCTTTCTATTTTAAAAATTAATTTGCTGTTATAATTTAATTTTCCTTACGTATACTTTATATATAATACAATGCGGCTGAACAATTTTAACTTATTGAAATTAAAAGAATAATAATAAGGAAACTGTATATTATTCACAGAGAATTATCTGCAGCATCCCAGGTTTTTTAAGGTATTTATATGTAGAGAAAGACTGTTATAATTGGAAGTCTGTTAAAACAGAATGTAAGATTGGTACATAAAAGCAATTTTGTTTATACATTTTTCTTATCAGAATCATACGATTTGAATTCGATAAAATATGGTAGTTTCAGCTATAATAGTTAACATTATTGTATAAGATATTAAATTTTATTATGAACAAGCACATCCGCGGGTCGTTGCCCGAACCTAGGATAAGTAAAGTAACCTTACCATTTCCCAACATTACTTTATTAACCATTTGAAAAAATGGTTATTGTCCTCGTCAGGGTAGGAAATCAAAAGCATATATGAAGCTTTTTATTGGTTGAATCCGCATTTTATTCGTTTTCTGATTGGTCTATACAGTAATCTGTATTTCCCTTTACTTTCAACAGAGATAGATACTTCTATTGCCACTATGTCAAAAAAGTAATAAAAACTACTAAAAAAATTAATAACTCAGAAACAAATTGTGATATATCTTTCAAACGAATTGCATTTAAAAGTAAATTTTTTTCTGTATACGACGGTGTAAAAAGTTATATTGTGGGATGTTTTAGAAGTTTAAGAATGAAATTTCATTTAAAATGGGACGATGGAAAAGCCTTTTCCCGAACAGCCAATGAAATGCTTGGATAATACGTAAGTTTCAGGTGGATAATACGTAGAGTCGCAGGCGATTTTTGTCGCTTGGAATTTTTACGTGTAATAACATGTTTAATTGATGGCGTACGTAATGTATGATCAATTCCGTGCTATTTTTTATGTCTTAAATTTTAGTCTTTGAAAAAATCATTTTCCAAATGGTCGTTGTAATTTGTTAAATTGCATTTTTTTTTAATTCTATCTCGCTTCTCTAGTCGGACTTTCCAAAAGAACATCTCGACTTTCGGCGAGCGAAAAAAAGTTTGCCGACCGCGAGTGCGAGGTATTGCGTCGTCATAGTAATGGTTTTTCGAGATAAAGGATGTTATTTAACCCTTCACTGAACGAATTTTTCTATTTTTATGAAAAATTGTTTTTGAAATCTATACATCAGTTTAATAATGGGAAAAATAGTAAAAAAAAATTAATTTTCAATTTTTCAGCTAAAATTTAATATTTAATGCTGTGTTCTATATGTACACATTTAGGATTTAAAAATGTTGTATTACTATATTTTGCAACTATATGAGACTAAATTAATTAATTTTACCTGCTTAACACCATGCAACTTTTTTATATTAATATTTTTAAGTATTCAGTAAAAATGATGACAGTAAATCTTATCTGATTTTTTGTTTCCGTAGAAAAAAAATTCTAGTTTTATGTCTAATGCAGCCATCCGACATGGACAAAACAAGTGTTATTCCATTCTTTGGATTGCTCTTGATCAATTACAGCGATCATATTATCCAAATGCATGGCACATAATGAAATATATGATGTTTTTAAGCATGTTCAGATATGGCACGCGGTGCAGTGAAGGGTTAAAAAAAACAAAATAGGGTCTTTTTAACACCTTCCAACAAAATTGACAAGTGTGTATTGACAAGCATTCGGTTTGTTTGTCCGTCTGTCCATGCTCTAACTCCCGTAAATATACTGGGATTCTCAAGCAATTGATAAACTTTATTTAGAGTCACCAGAGTTTCTTTGGTATTGTACATGAAGTATGCAAGATTAATAGTTCATTTACGGGAGTACTCAAACAAATGCCATTACATTACAGTATACGAGGGGAAATCATTTGCGGAGTATTTTAATGATGTTATGTTATTCCAAATGTATTAAACTGATAAAAATCTCTTAATTTCACTACAAGATGATTGCAATAAAATAGGGTATTTATAGCGTTTGTCGTTCATTTAATAGGGACACACAAAAGAAATCGGTTACAGTACTCTCTTTTAGTAATAATTGCTGGAAGTGCATTTTAAAATTCCGTACGCGCTTTACAATTCAAATAATTTTTTGCATGTTACTCGTTGTATACGTTTGCATGTTACTCCTCATATACAAGGCTGCAGAAAAGAATTCACGTACCATTCTCCTTATTAGCGGAAATTGCTGTGGGGGAATTTTCAATCGATCTATATGTATTTCTTAACTGAAATAAATTTTGGCATGCATGTAGTTAATAGATACAAATATATCCACATATCATATACAGGGTTGCTCAATGAAATCGGATAATTTTCCGTTTGTAGATGGAGACAGCTGAAATTGGGCTTTCAAATGTGTTGTGTGTTTCCATATGGTTGAACTAGACGTCATATTTTAACTTATTAAACGGTGCAGTTTTTCCACATGATTCTGAATGAGTTGGAAAGTATTTCATAATCTATGCTTGACGCATGAATTTTTCTTTCTTGTTTTCTTTTATTTCGCTACGTTTTAGAGAAAAAAAATCGTTTGCTTTACTATTATTAATTAATTAAAACAACTATTTTATTTATTTATTTATTTATTTAACCAATCCCGGAAGTCTGCTCAATACAGGTTGTAAAATAAAAGATTGAATGGATAAGGTATCAAAAAGAAATGAGTGATTAAAAAACAAACTTCTCATTTTCCGTGGAATGGAACCTTAAAATAAATCTCTAAAAATCCAAGACTTGCTGTCGGTATTCCGATTAAACTGTATTGAAAAAAGACTAAATTTATTATATCCGACAAATACATTAAATTGTTTTTATGAATGGCTTAAAATCTAACTTGGAAGATCATGGATATACAAGAATCATTCAGTTCAATTTAAAATCAAAAAACGGAAGATTTCAAATTATGAGCCTTAGCAGCATTTGGATTTGCCTTCTTCTGTCTGAATCAAAATACGCAGACATCTGCATGTGATACATTTACATTGCTGTCGCCAACATACAGACACACAAACAAACATATTTATCTCATATTTATATAGATAGTATAGCTGCTTTAAATATGTAGTTTTGAACTTTTTGATACTTTTGAACACCCCCTTCCTTACGATATCATGCATTGTCATTCCTCAAATCCCTCCGCCCATCTTAATGATATTCTTATCAGGGTCTATTTTTTTTTTAATTCCTGCTATTAGTTCACACTCTCCCTATATTTATTTATTTATTTATTTATTTATCTTGTTCAAATTTTCAATCGTTTATAAAATACTTATTATTCATCCTATCAAGTTGAAATAAATTTTTATAAACTTGTACTGGATGACAATTGATGTTAATACAGTTTTTTCAAATTTTAATTCATTAATTAAATTTTAATTAATTAATTTTAGTTTTACATGGGAGACAAAATGGCGGCCATTGGTTATTGAAGAATTTAATGCATTTTCATATCTATAAGGGGGATTATCATAGGAGTGACCCTTTCTGTCGCCAAATACCTCCAAGTTTGTTGCCAACTTGGCCATATATTGCCAAATTTGGCGACAAAAATGAGTTGCCAAAAGTGACGCTAACTTGGCGATATCTCTAATATTTCGCCAAATTCCCATAGACTTCCATTGTAAACTTAATTGCTTATAGAAAATCAACAAATTGAGATATTTTAATGCAACAAAAACTAATATTAGCTTAAGGGATTATATTAAATTTTTCTTTGATGACCTAAGTAGGAAGTGACTTTAAAAACAAAATTTTTATATTACTTGTTATATATATTTTTTAGGTTTCCGTACTTAAAAAGGAAAAACGGAGCCATTACAAGATCACTCCTCTGCCTGTCTGTCTGTCGCAGCCATTTTACTCGTAAACTATGGATCGTGGTATGTTCAAATCGGCTGAAGTAATATAGGCTATTGACCCACATATTTATAGAATATTAACCATTCACAAATTATTTAGGAAAAATGTAGGGGGGCTAATTAAGTCACTTGAAATACAAAATATTTTCTTTGTATATCGTGTGAAAGCTTTTGTGACGCCGCGCTGAACGGAAAAATATATTTATTTTAATTTTAGGTATTATATTTTTAGAGATATTGTTGAAAATGTAATGCAAAAATATGTCACCCCTCTATTTTCGAATTTACCGAGACTAAAATTATGAAAAAAGTAGGGTTAGTTGAAGTTAATTTAAACCTTGGGGGAAGCTATAGCGATTACCATAGGTCAAATAGTTTTTGAGAAAATCGCATTTTTCCTTTACATACAAATTTCAGTTTGTGGAGTTCAGCAAAGCGTGCTGAGAAGACTAGAGATACCTATCGTCTCTGAAGTATAAAAAGATTGTTGATAATGATTTTAAAAAAATTGTCGGTAATTAACCCATATATTAACCTTTAAAGACACGGGCGGTTTGGACATACATAAAGACATGGGCGGCGTTCTCTGTGAGCCATCGACTTTTAAGGCCTAGATAACAACTTTTAATGATATATTTGTTTAAAACATTGCCGAGTTACTAATTAATATATTTATTGTACAGAACCTTCTGTACGCGAATAATACTCGCACTTGATAGGGTTATTTTTTTCATAAGTTTGGAGTGATATACGGATAGAGTCGAACTCTCTTATAGCGAGCGCGACGGGACCGTGATATTTACTCGTTATAACCGAGTGATCGTAAAAATTACAAAAATTCATGCATACTTACTTTATTATACATATTTTATTTATTTATTTTTATTTCTGTACATTACAAAATAAGTTGGTTAATTTTCTTTGAACTTCTTATTGTCTCTTAATTGTGTTATTGTTCTTCGGAGAAGACTCGTGGCCCGAAAAACATCATAATTTGCACCCCTGGCTTCGAAAAAAGTTTTTCTGCGCACTCAATTTCGGTTGACTTCAAAATGTTAAAATAATTTTTCCAAAAAACGATTAACCCAATCGTGCCCGTCGGCCTAATCGTTCGGAGTTTTCGTGGTTTTCTTCGAGCCATGGACTTCCATGCGTAAATACGGGTTAGGTTCCCTTAGAAAGACCCCCACGAAGGGCACTCCCCCTCGGGCCTATATCCCTAGCGTAGATAATCGGCCGTCAAAAAAATCAACCAACCAACCAACAAACCAACCAAAAAACGATTATCTGAGCTGGAGAGGTGGAAGCCAATAGAAACTTTATGAATCACAAAAATATTGCTCGCTATAACCGGGGTTAGCTCGTTAAAAGCGAGTTATGCTCCCATAGACTTAACATTGTATTAACCAAGTATTTATGATTTCCTCGTTAAATCCGGGTTCTCGTTAAATCAGGGCTCGTTATGAGCGAGTTCGACTGTATTGTTATACAGTCGGACCACTATTTAACGAACCTCTATTTTGCAAATTTCTCTATTTTGCGAACTTTTACTTGGAACTAAGAACATTTTGCAAATTTCTTCGTAAAATAACCTCCAAATACCGAAGTGTATTCTCTGTTTATCGAACTTTTCCTTGGGATCTAAATTTTTTTTCTCCCTATTTCCTAAAATATTACTGGACATTTCAAATTTATTCTTTCTTTTAACACATTTTATGATGATCAATGACCATGAACAGGTCTTACCAGGCACCAAACTCACCGAGAGCAGTAAAATCGTTGTGATTCTTTGCTTTCCTTCCAAGACGAGCAAACTTTCAATATCCCCTTTTAACCCTCAATGGAGCTGCCCCGTTTCCTTAAACTATAGTTTCCCGTTTTCTAGATTGTTGGTCATGATCAATCGTGTCGGTAATTTCGGTTCTTGTAGCTCGAAAATGTCAAAGCAAAAGTGCCTGAGCATCAAAGAAAAAAAAAAATATTCTTGATGATGTGGATAAAGGCATGAAGAAAAAGAATACTACTTTAAAATTTGGTATTCCTCCAAACAGCTTATCAACCATAATATAAAATCGTGATTTTAATGTAAAATTATTTTTTTAACTGAAAATACAATGTATTTCCAGACAATGTTTTGTTTCATTCTTATTTCCCTTGCAGGTTTCTTTTTGGTGGGCAAAATAAGTAAAACAAATAGATATAATTTGTAAAAAAAGTGTGACTAATTACTTTTTTTAATTATATTTAGTGTTTATGGACTTAAAATGTGTTTTACGTAGTTTAAAGTATTTTAAAAGGTGACTCTCCATTTAACGAATTTTCCATATAACGAACTTTTTTCAGGATTTAGTGACTTCGTTAAATAGAGGTCCGACTGTATATTTGCTATTTGTGTGCTTTACTGAATCAAATGAAAAAAGAAAGTTAATAAAATATCACTATTATACATGAAATTTCCTCCCACAACGCATTAGATGTGCATATAGATGGAAAATAGTTTTGTCTAATGTTTGGGGGCTTTCATATTTTGGAATGAAATTATTAACCATTTGGAAAAATGGTTATTGTCCTCGGTCAGGGTAGGAAATCGAAAACATATCTGAAGCGTTTTATTAGCTGAATCCCGTATTTTATTCGTTTTCTGATTGGTCTATACAGTAATCTGTATATTCCCTTTACTTTCAACAGGATACTTCTGTTGCCACTATGACAAAAAAGTAATAAAAACTACAAAAAAAATAACAAATTGTGATACAGCTTTCAAACAAATTGCATTTAAAAGAACATTTTTTTCTCTATAGGAAGGTATAAAAAGTAATATTGTGGGATGTTTAGAAGTTTAAGAATGAAATTTCATTTAAAATTGGTCCAGGAATATTAATGTTTAATCCATGGCGTACGTAATGAATGACCAGCTGCGTAGAAGTTTAAAAATTTACAGTTCCGAAAAATGTAATCCATGACGTACGTAATGTATGATCAACTCCGTGCGATTTTTTTATGTCTCAAATTTTGGTCTTTGAAAAAATCATTTTCCAAATGGTCGTTGTAATTTGTTAAATTGCATTTTTTTTTATATTCATTTGTTGGCTTTAATACTAAACTTGAAAAATAGATAGGCTAAGAAAAGGGTTAATTTGATGTAATGAAAAGTTACAAAAAGAAGAAGAAAAAGTTCAATTAAATGAAAAAAAGATAACAATGGAAAAATACACCCACCTCCCCCTAGAGATATCTTACAATATCAAATGCCAGAAACTCACCCCCCCCCCCCCTAAAGTGATAACGTTATATATGCACAGCCCAAATAACTCATTTACTAAAGTACAATTACAAAAATGCCAACCTTCAGATTTTTTTTTTCAAATCATATAAAAATTGAAAATTTATAACATAGGGTACAAGCACCAATTGTCAGTCACACCCAGTAGTCGGCCACTTTGAGATAAAATAAGTTATGGATAGCTTATTTTTGGTTTCAAATGAAATATTACAATCCCCCTATATGTAACCATCCTTTATACGTCATAAGCCACTAGCAAAGAATTGTGGGTATTGTTGTTGCATTAGTAATCAACCATATTTTATTTGGTTGTGGTCAAATAACCGTTTTTGATATTTCTTTGTTAACAGATGAGAAAATTTTTAAAAGACTAGTATTAATTTTTTTTCTTAAATAATAAAATACTCTACTAATAAAAAGTTTAATAAACTAATGTTTTTCAGTATGAAAATTAAATAAATGTGTTTGTATTAATTAATTTTAATCTGGCCGACTATTGGGTATTATATTTACTTACATGTTCAGTAATCGGCAACACGGTTGACGGCTGGCTAAAAGCCCATTTCACTTTTTTGAGTCTATTTTTAATAATTTGATTTTTTTTTGTAATTTGATTTTCGCAATTTGAGATTTATACTTGCACTTTATTTTATTCACACTGTATATAAGGTGTCCTGGGGTAATAATGCCACATTAAGGTTCTACGAATTTTTACGACTTAGTTTTAGATTTTTTTCTCAAACAAATATAGGATTTGATACAGCAACTTATTGATTATGCATACTAAAATGACTATTTTAGTAGATATCTATTCATAAAATGTAGTGGCGTGATTTTTTGACCAATGCTATTTGGCGTTATTACCCACATGGTGGGTGATAACGCCATGCAAACAAAACTACACAATAAGATGGAATAATGGCATGTAAATTGTCCAATTCTAAAGATACAAACTCTACAGCTTTAGAAATTGACAAATTGCTTTTACTTACCAATAACTGCGATATCAGGAAACAGTAATAATCATATATTTTATTCTTCTGAATTGAAAAAATTAGCAGCATTTAGGGCGTACAAATTTCTATTTAACGTTTTTAGTTTTAAACAATGACTATAATGGCCTCTCGTGTATAAAATAATAAAAAAAATCAAATATAAATGTAGTTCTGCCACGGAAAAGACTCAACCGGGGTAATAACACTAGTAGATGGCGTTATTACCCCGGTAAGCATTTTGCGCTGTATATTTTAAACTACAAGCTACCTCGCGAATACATCCAAAGTCTCCCATAACATTTTGAAAGTACATGAAATACACTACAAATTTATGTAATAAACAAAGTATTTCCTAACAAATATATAGTCTTTACATCACAGAAATTACCTAGCAAATTTTAGATCGGGCGTTGACTCTTGCGAGCTTATTCCAGCGATAAGGTCTACAAATGTAACAAACTAACTTTTAGCAGTTGTTTGTAATTCAGATGACTCAGAGCCTTTCAGCGCAGAAGCCGTAGTGCCATTTACCCGGATTCCTTCATAATTACGGCTAATATTAGAACTTCGCGTTATTACCCACCCTGGCGTTCATACCCCAGGACACCTGATATAACATGCAAATGGGAATTTCGTTCGGGTCGCTTATATAGTTTTGCTGAATAGATTTTGATGGAACTTGCATCGTTAGTTAGATAATTTTTCGGGAAAGATTTTAGTCTATTGTATATCATCCTATGTTGCTTAGTTATATCATCACAGGGGAAAGTTCTATAATCACGTGAACTCGATTATGAAGTATTAGCATTAAAAAAAAAATACTAGACCATTTTGATGTGATTTTCATTGTTAATTAGATGATGTTTTACAGATTTTTTAGTACCGTAATTTTCGGTGTATAGCCCGCAGATCAAACAATTCAGTTTGGACCCAGAAACTTTATTCAGTATTTTAAGACCAATATTTACCGTGATCTAAGAAGTTACATTTTATTTAAAAAATTTTCTGGGTCGAAACACGATTGTTTGATCAGCGGGCTATACACCGGAAATTAAGGCATATTGCATTATATCGTTCTACCGTTATTTACTTATCCTACTGTAAATGATCAAATCAATGATTGTTCAGTGATTCTTAACAGCGAAAATTTTGTCTGCCAAATTTAAATATATAATACTGCAATGGTATTCGTATAGTTTACTTTAATTCGCAATGACATTTCAGACAAAAGCTCATTTTGCATTAAAATTTGTCATGAAGGCGATGGAAAATATGTAAACTGTGAATTTGACCTTGTATTTACAGGCCTTGTAGGTTAAATTCACAGATTTATTTCGTTTGGGAAAATCGACCAGCATGAAACCTTATAATATACTAATGTTATAAAGAAGAAACGTTTGTTTGTTTCTTTTGTAGGAGGAAATGTCTGGGACGGCCGAATCAATATTAAAAGTAAAAGTGAAAAAATGATTGTGATAGTTTCTGCAGAACCAAAACACGTTCTAAAATACACCTTTTATGTAATACTGAGGGTGTTAGATATTTGAAACTTGACATGGTGTTTTTTAAAGACATAAGTTCCCACTGAAAACGGTTTCTGAAAAAAAAAGTCTAAATATAAAAGGCAGAAATCAGTAGAAAACATTCTAAAAACGTTCAAAATTATGATTAATATCAAAATATTAAGGTTAAAGACTTGAAATATTAAATTACAGTTATTTATAAAGTGTAAATTTTTGCGATTTATAGTTATGATTAATTTGAAATTGAAAAAGATAAATTAATTAAAAAACGCTATATTTGTTAGGGATAGAAGTAAAAGTAATTTAAATATTGGATTGAAATTCGACATAACTGTTGCTTACTCACACAGTACAGGTTTTTTTAATATGGAAATTTTAAAGTGTGAAATGTGCGGAAAGCATACTTAAAACGATGATTTATTTGGGAATTGCGGGGGATATTGCTAGAAACTTGAAATTTTATACGGGTTTCACTTTTAAGACATTAATACTCTCACAAAGTAGATTATAAGATATTCGAAATTTAAAGGGGTGAAATGTTTCTCACAATCATCTAACGGTTCAATGAAATTTCAACAAATTGCGTTTTAATTAATGATATTTAAACTTTCTGCGGAAATATAACTTCTTCCTAATTTTAATAACCACACAAAGTCACTCTTGTATAATCTCTCCCTAATGTTAGTAAGCACACAAATATCATTTGCCGTATTTCAATAGCCACAAAGACACGGATTGTAATAGCTTTTCAATAATATAAAATAAAACTTATTATCTGGTTGATTAACTCAATAGTCAGCAATAATATTAACTAGAGGCTTAGTATTGGGTTTTAAAATCCCATGTTCTGCCTTTATAGAACTTAAATTTTAAATAATGAAGCTAACATTGTTCATTTTCAAAGGAAATGAAACTTTAAAATATACATTACACAGAATATCAATAATCGATACAGTAATCGATGCCTATGACACGTTAAAATTTCACATCGAAATTCGATCTGTTAGTACCGCCGGAATGACGAATTGACACTCTATTCTGATCGTATCGTACCAAGATATCACGAAGCAGATAGTAATATTTTCACTGTACTAAATATACAAATTATTAAAATTTCATTCCGAAATTCGATGATGCGATAGTACAACTAAAAGGAAGAATTGGCGCCTCCTTTTTCTCATATCTTATCGAGATATCACGAAACAGACTGAAGCATTTGTATCATACTGATCTGTAACTTTAATCATTAACATTTCCTGATCAAAATTTAAAACGAAATAATACCGTCAAAACAATGAGTTGGCGATCCGTTATGCTTGTATAATACTCAGACACCACAAGCAGACTAAAATACTTAAATCGTATTAATCGAAAGAGACATATTAAAATTTCATTTCCTAATTTGATGACCAGATAGTACCGCCAAAATAGTAATTGGCGCCTCATTCTGCTCATATCGTTCAATGATATCACGAGGCAGCATGTAATATTTGTAATGTACTATTCAAAATATGCAACTTATTAAAATTACATTTCGAAACTCGATGACGAGATAGTACCGCACAAAATGAAGAATTGACACCGCGTTCTGCTCGTATCTAACCACGAAATCCCAAAACAAACTGAAATATTTGCATTATACTAGTCGAGATATGCAACATATTAAAATTTCATCCCGAAATTCAATGATATGATAGTAACGCTAAAATGACGATTTGGTGGTAATATCATACCAAGATATGCATCGACAGATCAGTCATCAATGTTCTTTTAATAATCTTGTCCTACATCATAATTTCATTTTGAAAGAAGATGACGTAATACTTTTTTCTCTGCCCGCCGCCTAGTCTACGATGGCTAAACACAAAATTTGATAGGCCGACTAATAAATAATTTGGTACTTTTAACTTTACTTTCCACAAGAAACAAGAATGAAAAATCATGCATCAAGAATAGATTACAAAAGCACTTCCCATGACTTGCAGAATTCTTTAACAAAATTTAGCTGCTTAAAACTGTAAAAAAAGTTAACATTTTAAAAAAGGCATAATGTTTTGAAAACCAGATTACGGTCCCTAACCGGAAAAGTAGTCAAATTCTTTTGTGCAGTCCTGTATTTAATCTAAAAATTTGCATATTTTTCTATATATAGTATGATAAAACTTAGTATAGGAAGAAAATGATGCATAACAGATTCCCTTCCAGCAATTTCTACCACTATACGGGAACATACTTGAAATATTTTGGACAGCCCTGTATATTACCAACAGATTTTTATATGCCCCACATATTAAGCTAAAATTTAATTCAGACTGAAACGTGGCTAAAACTACTGAAGTAACCATTCCACACATTATTATCCCTGTGAGGACATGTATTCAGTTCTTTGCGTGGCCGTGTATATGATTTTATTTATATTATACAAACATGTCTTAGTATACTAAATATAGTTCAGCTTGAAAGGGCATAACTCAGTTAAAAGCATCCTTTAAGCCATTCACGCTTATACTCCGCAAAGCTTACAAACTCTTTTGTGTAGCCTTGTATATAATCTATATCAGTTATAAAGACCGTCCGTTATTGCTGAAATATGGAATTAATACAATACTTATTAATGAAACGACACGATAAGCCATATTTAATTTAACTTTTTTATTCGCGTAGATATTGTATTTTGTGAATATGAGCAAAATAGATTTCATATGTTTTATTGGAAAAGACTGACCTCGGAAATAGGAAAAAAGGGAAATTTAAAAATAAAGTAAATGACTACATATGAAATATTCTTATTATTTGAAAAACATTTTAATGTAAAAAAGTATTTATTAATCTCTTTTTAAAAATATTCAGTCCTAAATTATGTAAGTAAATATGAACTTTTTTAAGAATATACTAAAGCAGTCTTATCCATAAACTTCAAAACAGGCATAAAATTCATTTTATTTCAATGCTTAAGTATAATGTTTTATTGTTTATTGCCAAAACGTATGTGTATCGAAAACGTAGAAAAAGCGTTTATAATAGAAGGAAATTTAATAACTGATGGGGAATGTCTATAATTATTTTTTTTACATTACTCAGTCTTGAAATTATAAAATCATAAGCCGCAGAAAAATGCTTACATACAATTTAAAAAATTAATATACCAACATTTTCGTAATATCATAAACATCACATATCATACTTAATTCCGAAACAATGAGAGTGATGATAAATACTGTAAGTGTATATAATCAGAAATCAGTAAAAAACAAACAAAAAAAAAATCTCATATAACAGCAAATTAATTTTTACATCGTGTCTGCTATGAATTGAAAAAATCCAGATATCTTCTGAGTCAGTCAGCCTTTCAAACAAAAGAGATAAAACTTTTTTTTCAATCGTTGGCAAAAGTATTTTGAATCAGAGTATTGAATGGGAAGAATAAAACATTTACACTCATTTTTTTATTCACATTGCCCAAACTAATGAAGTTTTGCTTATTTTTTTGCTAAACATTGTGTGTTATTCAATTGTTAAAACAATTATATTTCAAACCGCTACATGAAGATATATAACAGGCAATCACTTTTGAACAGTCCACGATCAATCTTTTTCTATACAACATACACCTATTTAGCTCATAATCTTAACATTCCATATCTACACGAATAAATGTTTAAAGTTAAATAAGACTTACCTTATCTGTTGCATAAAGAATAATTTTAATGATATCCTAATCTGTTAAACCTAAGATGGTGGACGAAAAAGTGATCATTTTTCTTATCTTTTAAGGCGTCGTCGCCTTGCTGTTCTGATTGGTTAATAAGCAATGCATACGTAAGTCACTCTTTCAGAAGTGAGACATTTCACTCCTCTCTATAGATTGGAAAATTCCACACTTTAAGGAGCGTATTTTTATAAAATTCACTCCAAAAAGAGTGAAAGTGCCTGTCACTCTTTCAAAGAGTGAACTTTGCACTCCTCTCAATTTTAGAGTGGACAGGATGTAATTTAGGTTGTTACAATATGACTGAAATGCAAGGTCTGAATACCGCCAAAGTGAATTTCCACCAGTAAAAATAAATATCTGTTTTGGTCATGTATATGATGGAATTAAGAAAACGTTTAAATAAGGTGAAAATATCTATTTAAATTTACTGGTCGAAGTTTGGTAATGAGCTCCAGTGGTAATGAGCCACTGCGAAACCAGTTACAGTTGAAGCTTCGCCATTTTGAGGATATGTCAATACATTTTTATTCATAGTTCCATGTTAGAAACAGTATGGTCGTCATTTTTATTTTTTTCTGTATTGGAAATGGAAGAAAAAATAACAGTTTAAAAAAAACAGCCTGTAGGAAAAGAGGAGATCTAATCCAATAAGACAAAGAGTATTAGCCAACCAGAATGATAAATATGCAGAAAATTGAATGAAAGAACAGAGTCAAAAAAGGAAAAGGAAAGAATGTTATATAAATTAAAAAAAAATAGAAAAAAGGAATTGTGAGAAAAAAAATAAAAATTACATTAAAATTAAAACAACACAAATAAACAAATAAATTAAAAAATCGAATATAGTAATAATAAAATAAATATGTTTATTTATTATTACGTTTAATGTATTTGTCTATTTGTGTACAAAATCTATTCACATTACTAAATAACAGAAGAGAATGTGAAAAAACATTAAGCAGCGGGTACGGGAGAGAAACCGCCACTTTAGATCACTTACCTGGAAACCGCCACTTTAGATCACTAACCTGGAAACCGCCACTTTAGATCGCCGAAAAGTAAAATTTATCTAATTCTCAAAAATAGATATTAGAATAAGACGTAAACCTACACGTCTGTGTTTTTCACGATTGTGGTTAGTTTTAAGTAATTTTTTTTTATAGATCATAATAGATTTTTTATATATGAAATTGATAATAAATTTAATAATTTAAAATGTGGTTTTGAATACAAAAAATGCCTGGAATATCGCTAGGTCTATTCTTTATATCCCATGGAATAAAGAAATTAAATTAGATGATTTTTTTTTTTTAAGTTATAAAGTAAAATTTGTCTCATTAATTTAACAAGAACATCTCAAGCATTGACCTTTTTCTAACTTGATGAAGATTTACGTAAAAGTTTAAAGTCTATTTTCGGTTTGCCTAGAGATTGCCATGACATAAGAAACTCAAATATGACGTCAAATGTAGCTGTGAATTGAAAATTGGTACATTTTTTAATTTGTAGGCAAACACTCTATACGAAGAACTCTATACGAATTAAGACGATAATTTTCGTCTATTTTTTAATTAATTATAATTAGAGTTATAGCCATCATTCGAATATATTTTCTTTTCCGAGGAGGCAGTAACTGTGCAAAATATGTTTACATGGATTTTTTTTTTTTTTTTTCATTCTGTATTTTATGTCATGTTTCGTTTTTATAAAAGTTTCGACTTTAACCATATATATATATATATATATTTATTTATTTATTTTAGAATTTAAAACTTAGTTTTTCATAATAAAGTTACAAACAAAACTCTTTGAATTTTCTATCATATTTCATATCCTGATAGCCTAAAGCATCGATATGTCTACTTTCATAGGTTTTTTCAAATGTTTTCATGTGACAGATAAATTGAAATTTATAAAAACTTACTTTTGAGAACATATAATATCTGCCGAATTTTGTTTTCAAATAGATGATTTATTTAATATTATCGAAGAATTTCTAAGTTAATGCTGGCAAAGATCTTAGGGATATACAATAGCAAATTTTCTAAATTTGTGAATAAATATTGTAACATAGAACTACAGTGAGCCGTCATTTTGACGGCTGCCATATGAATATGTTTCGATTCCAACCAGAAATTTGATTATGAAATAAGTTTCAAAGATACAAAGAAAAAAAAAATAAAACGTTAAATAATAAAGTTAAACAGTTTTAAATCAAAATTCTGGTGTGAAATATTTTTATAAAACTTGACTCAAATTTCAGTAGTTCTAGTCTATTTATATAAAATCCAAGTCTCTGTGTGTCCCTCACGATTCCGGTAGGACCGCCTCATTGAAATGAGTAATTGTTGAAAAAAACTAATGCAGGGTTACCACAGTAGCGCCAAATGTTAGCCAACTTGGTGATAGCTGGGTGATTTGGCGAAATTCCCATTTAAAACCATTAATCTTTCATAAAGGAGGTCACCGAAATTTAATTTAAACTCCGCTCTTTTAAGATATTTTTCAAAATCTATGAGTGAGAATTTAAAGTACATCTTTACATCTTCCTCCCGATGCTACTAATAAAATAACCGCCAATAGACGACGCTGTACTGTGTGAGCTCCTAACTGCGCGGTTTTAATGTGCCTTAGGTACTTTTCCAGTATAGGTGCCTTGGCGAAAAAGGAAATTTGGCAACATATTTTCGGGGAACCTATCCACTGTTTCATTTTATATACACACGCATTTTTAAAAAAAATATTTATACGATTTATTTAATATAAAAAAGACGTTTCTCTAATTTTATAAAGAAACAGATGTGATTTGTACATAAAAACATCAATAATATACATATAAAATAAACATATAAAACAAACAAAAACGCTCATCAAGTTTGTTTTTATAGCTGATTATATGATTTGACAACAAATCTCGATACTTTTCCGTTATACGGACACCATGCCAAAATGTATGCTAATGCGCCAATTATTTCAAAATGCTAAAAGATATTTTTAATTTTATGCCAGCAGTTTAATATGAGTTTTATTTTATTGCTTTATTTTATAACAGTTATTTGTTCACTTAATTTAAGTATATAATTGTGATTTAATGAAATAGTTCGTAAAAGTCTGGAATTTTCAAATGTTATATTTTTTAAATGCTCACTTTAGTATCGACAATGTTTTTTCTTTTATTTTTCAAATGCTTCAATTCACGTGATTTTCACTTTGCGCCATCTATTACGCTTGGCGACAAAGGTATCCGTATAACGGAAACGAACCCAAATCTTACTTTCTGATGCCCAAATTACACCAAGCTTTTAAAAAAAAAACGCCAAAGCTCCTACAGTGAAAAGTAACAAACTGTCTATTATTTTGCGCTATCTGTGTTATAGTTTGTACTATATGTAAGTGGTGTGGAGCGAAGAGTTTAAAAATTAAATATTAAAGTTTCGGCACAGATATCATATAATACACGCGTCGAATATTGGCGCGATTTTTTTTTCTGACGCCAATGTCATATACACAACGGGTACTTAACTGGCGGCAAAGTTTCGTTATTTTGCTTGATATGGTAACCCGGATGTTGTTGTTCATGCTGTTGATGTTTTCGCCAAATTGGCGTATATGACAATTGTGCCAAAGTTTCTATAAAGCAATATAAGACTAAAAAATTAAGAATAAAATAAATGCAAAAGAAGACTAAAGAAGAAAGAAAAATCATGCTTTAAGCATAGAATATGCAGCACTTTCCAACACATCCTGAATGCTTTAACAAAACTTCGTTATTTGAAGAAATAAGATAACTAAGTAAACATTTTAGAAGACGCATAAAAATTTTTAAAAATTGATTTCAGCAGTTACCGTCCATAGCCAATAGTATCGTTATTACATGACACTATTTAGCCAAAATTTAATTTAAACTACTCTTAAAACTACCGAAATCACATTTCCAGATATTATCATCCATAGACGGTTATGTATCCAATTCTTTGCGTGACCCTGTATATCATTTTATCTATATTCTACAGACATTTCTTAGTAAACTAAATGCAGTTTAGAGTAAAAACGCATAACTCTTTTAAAAACCACCTTTAAGCAATTTATTCTCATACTCAGTAACCCTTACGAATTCTTTTGTGTAGCCCTGCATATGAACTGTAGCATTTATACACACAGTATAGTATGCATAAATGTAGTGAAACCTAAAAGCGCATATCATAATTAAAAATTCATGTCTAGCAATCATTGCTTATGTACAATACTTCGGAGAAAAGTTGCTTGGCGAGAAAGAAGTTTGTCAACGTATTTTCTGACAACATATTTACTGCTTCATACTCACAAGCAATTTTTTCCATTTTTTCCATATGTATGCAATTTATTTGGGTAGTTGTTAGCTATCCCGTCGACCAGTTTCGCCAAATTATATAGATCGCCAAATCACTCGCCAAATTATACAAATTGACATAATTTTTATTTTAAACAACGAAAGATCAATTAAATTAGCAAAACATTAATAAAAATACAAATATAACGTCGAATTAAAAATCACTTGATGACGTAAGAAACACATGATCATGTTTAATGTTAACCATTATTGGCATTTAATATTACAATTTGGCAACAGTAATTTGGTCGACGGGATAACTAACAAGTACCTTTATTTAATGTAAAAAAAGCTATTTACCCATTTTTTATAACAAACAGAAGTAATTTTGGCACAGATGTCATATTCGCCCCATATTGGCGCGATATTTTTCCTACGCCAATTTGGCGAAAACATCAACAGCATAAACAACAACATCCGGGTTACCATATCAAGCAAAATAACGACACTTTGGCGAGAGTTAAGTACCCGGTGTGTATATGACATTGGCGTCAGAAAAAAAATCGTGCCAATATGGGTCGAATATGACATCTGTGCCGTAATTTTTGCACAGATGTCATATACGCATCGGGGTTGGGGTGATTTTTCTCTGACACCAATTTGGCAGAAATCTCGCTTTCGAATACCAGTTACTTATACATTTTTAAATTATTTGCTATCATTTTGAAAAGGAAATAACTATAAATAAATAAAACTTTGAATAATAGCTATAGAACAAAACAGTTTATATAATTAAAAACAGAAAATAAAAGCAAATAGACAATTTATTAATAAATAAAAAACAATAGCCTGGTTACCATAGCAGGCAAAATAACACCATTTTGGCGCCAGTTAGGTATCTCGGTACATATCTGAAATCTGTGCCGTAATTTGTATATATATAAAAAAATATTATATATATTTAGAAACGATTTTTTATGTATATAAGTGCATATATAAACGAAAATAAAAGTTCATTAGATTTGTTTTCATAGCTGCTTATATTTTTTGGCAACATATCTCACTTTCTGATGCCCGAATTGCGCCAAGCTTTTTTTAAACATGCGCTATAATGGAAAAGTACCTAAATAAATAATTAATAGAAATAACCAATTATACAAACTAAAACTTTTTATTTCGAGATCAAAGCATTGTTTTTAATTTCAATTAAAAATACATATATCCTTGGATAACTTTAGTTGAAATTAGGTTCACAGCTTAATATCTCATTCCATAAACCTAAACAAACACAAGTGATTCATTCATCGTGAAACTTAAAAAAAATTTAAATCATTGAGGTAATCATTCACAAAGTAAGTTCTCCAACAATCAATGGACAATATTCTAATGACATCATAGTAGGTAAAATGGTGGCGGTATCGATTGTTTATGGTTTGAAATCACAAAGATTTAATTTTGCAATGTCTTTTAGTTACATTATTTTATTGTCATATTTATGAGCTCAGAACAAAAGCATATTTTTTCATTGTTTACTTATTAAAGACAGAAAAAAATTATAAATGCATGATTTGAAGAATTTAAATAATTTTCTTTCTTAATACTAAAAAATAACATCGGGAAGTAACAGCGGGTTAAAGTTAAATAAGTTTAACTGTTTAATTCTGTTTAATGTTCAAAATAACTCTATTTATTAGATTTCAGTAAACAACATCAGAGCCCGATTAAACTTTGAAATTAGCGGAATTACAATGTCATTTCAGGACCTTTCTTTTGGAGAAGCTTTTCTAAATTTCATATATACATGGAAACTCTTCAGTGTTAGAAATATTATTCTTAGGACTGACATAACATGAGAACAGCCTGCAATTTTGCACAAGTTTTTGAAAACTACTTTATATCAGAAATTTTGCTAAAAACTGGTTACTTTTTTGTTATAGCGGCCCACACTATTAGGATTATGACAAGTTGTAGCCAATTTCGCCAACATCGTAACCAAGATCGTGAAGCACACACATATAATACCATATAATACCACTTCATGAAATCGTATACGATAATTTAATAGTTTTTAC
Source organism: Maratus speciosus (assembly GCA_963932465.1). Taxonomy (NCBI): domain Eukaryota; kingdom Metazoa; phylum Arthropoda; class Arachnida; order Araneae; family Salticidae; genus Maratus; species Maratus speciosus. The sequence goes on from OZ010786.1 coordinate 439,035,505, forward strand.
CTTACTTCAAGTGTAAAATTTATTTATTTTTAAGGTTTAACAATCTAAATTGTCCAATATATGAATTTAAAAAAATGTAAACAAAGATTGAATAGACATGACCGCAAAAAGCCTCAAACCTGCATAACACTTGGAACCAAACTGTGTAGATTAGTGGTCTTCTACTGTACACAGTTTTTCATAAATGTGTTTTGTTCTTTAAATGTGTTATTTTCATCTATCACTGCGGAACAAGCGAGAAAACTCATATTCTTGCACATGAGTTGTATATACCTTTATATCTAAATTTCCGTCATTTTTGACGGGCTACCTTTCTAGTGTTATATAATAAATACCGATTTAAAAAAATATTTTCTAATAACTGATTGAAAGCAGTATATTTTAAATATATATAACCCAGTGGTTAGAGGGTTGAACTCGGAATTAATTAGGGGAAAGCTGGAAATTGTTTTAATCCCTTCTGTTTAGGTCTAGAATGAATGTGCTATGTTTCCCCTCTCGTACTAGGTGGGCGTTAGGAAATATGTATAGATTTATAGTAAAAAAAAAACACGTTTTTTTGGAAACCATAACAATATCTCAAAACAGCTAACTCTGTCAAAAACATTGTCAATACAAATGTTGTAGAGCTTAAAATTCTGAGTAAAATGATTACCATCATTAATATTTTTGTTCAACATTAAGGTCGCAATTCTATTTCAAAATTTTGCCTTAATCGCTAATCAATAGCTTGAAGCCAGGAGTGACCAAGTTAACTTAACAATATCTCAAAATTGCTAACTCTATCAAAAACATTGTTAGTACAAAAGTTATATAGCCTAAAATTATGAGTAAAATGAGTACCTACACTTAATATTTTTGCTCAATATTAAGGCCGCAATTTGAGATATTTTTAAGTTAACTTGGTCTCTCCTGGTTTCAAGCTCTTGATTTGAAAAATTTTGAAATAGAATTGCGACCTTAATGTTGAACAAAAATATTAATGATGGTACTCATTTTATTCAAAATTTTAAGCTTTACAACATTTGTGTTGACAATGTTTTTTATAGAGTTAGCTGTTTTGAGATATTGATAAGGAAACTAAAAAAAACGTGTTTTTCGAAAATAAATATGTACATATTTTATAACATTCACCCAAGTACGAGGAAGAAAACATAGTACGTTCATTTTAGACCTAAACTGAAGGGTTTAAAACAATTTCCAGTTTTCTCCTAATTAATTCTGAGGTCATCCCCCTGATAATGGGTCTAAAATTTTGATGTAGAATTGTGACCTTAATATTCAACATAAGTATTGAGTGTAGGTACTCATTTGACTCAAAATTTTAAGCTCTACATTATTTGTATTGACAATGTTTTTGACAGAGTTAGCTGTTTTGAGATATAGTTATGGTATTTAAAAAAACGAGTTTTTTTTTACTATAAATCTATACATATTTCCTAACGCTCACCTAGTACGAGGAGGCAAATATAGCATATTCATTCTAGACCTAAACAGAAGGGATTAAAATAATTTCAGCTTTCCCCTAATTAATTCCGAATTCTTTTACTTCCTTAAAACAAATTTTATTAAAGACCGGGATGCGTCTGTACAGATCATCACTTCATCGAGTTGAAGGTTGAAATTTTAGGATTAGTTAAAAATTGATTAGCATATTAAAATGTAACTGGTCTGCCAAGTCATATCTTTGTGGAAACCACCTACAAACCAAATTTTACTGGTTAATTGGTGGATTTTCCATTGTGTTTCCCTGCACCCATTCCTCCATGTTTCCAAACTTTTGGATGCAAGAAAACACAATAGTAAACCTATCGTCAACCACTAAAATTACGCCTTCAGGTAGTTCCCACCAAGATATGACTTTGCAAACCAGTTGCATTTAATATGTTAATCTAGTTTTGACTAATACTAAAATTTCAGCTCTAAACTCGATGAGGTGATGCAGTGTGCAGACGCCTCCCGGTCTGTTATAAATGTCGGAATTCTAATCTCAATAGCACTTTAGTCAATCTGGCAACTATCCCTAGTATTTATGGAACACTATTCCTTTAAGTACGTTTTAGTGATGTTAATGAACTTTATGCTTATGCATCATGCTTATACCTATGCATATAATATGTAATACTTTTGCATCATACATATTTTAGGTATGTGTATAATACATAATACATATGGATCGTTAGACGTCAGAATAAACAAAACATTTTTCGTCGCCAAATTTGAGAATTGACATGATATATAAACAGATTTGGCGACACTTCGCTAACTGTCGCCAAGCTTGGCGAGAATTTGACGCTAGTGGCGATTTTTCATTGAGTTAATTATTAGTGCGAACCATCTATTTATATTTTCCGCATATCATCTGATTAGTTAAATGGTAAAACGTATAAATATTTACAAAATGTCAATAGTTTCGTCACTGCTCAAAACCACTGCTATTGTTATTAAATTGTACTCTTATTATACTTACTCTTACTATGTTGTCAGTCTCCACTCTGTTAAAATTTGTGTATCATATAAAGAGAATTTGCATAAACATTTAAAGCATCGAAACTGCCAGTTCTCCTTATGATTATTATAATACTATAATATGTTTAACATGTTTATCAATGTGTACGTTAAAATGAATCTTCTATAACCGGGTTCCTCGCATTTTAGTTGTCAGGTTTCGAGTAAAATTAGCTAAAATCTTAAACACGGCACATTGGCAAATTGTTCAAGAGGATTAGATGAGAATAATGATAGATTTTCTAATGGATCATGGTAGTGCGCGGATAGATTTTCTATTCTTCCGTAATCGAATCTACTGAAAAGGTTAGTGTGAAACAAAACGATATTAGCATCAATTTGGTTTAATGTAAATGCAGATATTGTCAAAGGTTTCATAAGAACCATTTCACTTGCGCCAAATCGTATTAGTTAAAATACTATAATTGGCAGTGAACCCAATTAGAAAATATTATTTAATAGGATTAAAAATCTCCGCACAAGAGAACGTATTACAACTGATAAGCAAACATACATTAAGAATATGTGAGTTAAGAAATATTTGTCACGAAAGATGAAATACATAACAGAAGAAAATATAATATATGATGTGCTTCCATGATTGTAAATAGTTCTTGATTTCTCTATCAAATGCTTCCGATTTGGAGAAAGAATGGGCAAGTAAATTAAATTATGAATAACAGTAACATAATGCAATGCTTAACATGCATTTAAGGAGAAAAACTGTTTGCTAGAAGCGGCTAGTACTTTAATATAAAAAGAAATAAAGTATAAATTTGTAAAGCTTAAAAAATAAATTTCGGTATTTTTATGTTAGCGGAGCGCAAGTGTCAAATCGCCACATACTGTTTCCATCTTCATTGTTCATATTGCATTCATTTCATTTAAAAATATAAACTTTTCAGTCATCTCATTTCAAATAGATTCGTTTCACTCATTTTATTTAAACCATAGAAATAAATAAATAACAAATAATAACATAAACCGAAATATTTTATTTTATTCTGATCAAAGCATTGTTCCTAATTTAATTATGAGAAAAATGAAAACTGCTATTGGCGAAAAACCAAAATGCTACTGAGGAGATTTTTGCCCGGATAACATAAAAGTGCCGAACTTTAAAAGAAAGTTTTATATCAATATCGTTTAGAAAAACACGCTTGAAAAACATACAAAAAGTAGTGATATCCTAACATAAAGTTTTCATTAAATATAAAAAAGCGCCAAGTTCTGTTTAATGTTTCGGCCAGAAAAAGTAGTGATATCTGAAGTTCGCACAAGTTAAAAGCCAAATATCCGAAATCTTTCATTGAAAATGGCTTCCTGCGACTTGGCCGTTAATGCCTTCTACATCATTTTCAATTTAATGATTGGAAATTAGGCATTTATGAATTACTTAAATATTAAAAGTAATATTAGAATGCAAACAGACGAATTCACATAAAGACATTACAAGAAAAAGATTTCTCATAAATACTATTGAGTTTCAACAAATATTAGTTTTGATTACAGATCATTTAGTCCACTTATGGTTTAATTGAAATTCATTTTGTACGGTCTAAACCTAAAGTCATTAACATGAAACCCAAGAAATAAAACAAAATTTACTGTTTCAAGTCTCACAATGTGTTACATTATATTTTAAAGTATAATATTGAAATCTTGTGCAATGACGAAAGAGATTTTTTTCATTTGAACATTTATTATAGTTTGTTTGCATATATTAAGAGGTATTGCAATAACCTTATAATGCACTTATTCGCTTTAACTCTTTCAGGGGCAAAGCTCTTCTATTAGTAATATACTGAAATGAATGAATGACAACGGAATTTACAAATAAATATATTTGAAAATAAGTAGAAGCTTTTCTTCACGTACTAACTAAAACGGCAAATTTCAAATCAAAATTCTGGTGTCAATGTCCCATTTAGGGATTAAATATATATGGTCCAAAAATAAACCACCGCCTTTGAAGGGGTTAAATTGTTGAAAGCGGATACTAATTGTGTTTTAACAATTAGCTCTGTTGTAATATTATCTTCTGAATACGGTTATTTTGTTATTTTTAACTTCTAAGTATTTAAATAGACTGAAGTGGTTTATATGCTTTTTTTAAATGTGTATTTTATTTCTGTACTTTGTGCCACAAAATACCTAAAGTCCTCAAAAAATGTAGTTGGCATGTAGCTCATTTGCACAAGACTTTAGAATATGAAAAATCCTCTAGAAGGCATTAACGGCCAAGTCGCAGGAAGCCATTTTCAATGAAAGATTCGGGATGTTTGGCTTTTAATTTGTGCGAACTTCAGATATCACTACTTTTTCTGGCCAAGACATTAACCAGGACTCGGTGCTTTTTTTTTTTTACAGAAAACTTTTTGTTGGGATATTTATTGTACGGAACCCTCTGAGCGCGAGTTATACTCGCACTTGACCGTTTATTTTTTTTTACTCCGATTAATTGACTGAAGCAGAAATTTAGGATGAAAGTCAAAGTTGGTATACTGGTTAGTACTGAACTAATAATATTAAAGTATGGACATATGTAACTACATTTTGAAATATTAAGATGTATTAGATAGAAGAAAGTTTTGGAATTGGCCCATCCAACTAGTTAAACTTAAAACTATATACTATATATGAAAAGCACTAATATAATATATGTTTTTCTCTCGTTGTTACTAACATTCACTCCTATTATGAAAACACAAAGCAGAAAGCATAATGAAGAAACATATTTTTTAAATATCTTTAAAACATAAGCGTGTTTTGATATTGTTTCCCATTCGTATGTTTTAAATATTTTTTTCTCTAAATAAAAATTGATATTTATCTTTTTTCCCTAGGTATTTTATGAACAGAGATAATATGTTTAATAATGTAAAAGAATCACCTACTGTATAAAATTATACGCGCATCTGATTTAAATTATATTTTAAGTTTTACGTGAGTATCGTAATATCGATATTATTATGAAAAGGGAAATTGAGACAGTTCATCTAATAAAATAATTTTTTTGTAATTCATATTTTATTTAACTTTTTTGGGGTGGGGGGTGGGGGGGGGAGGGGGGTTTCGCTATTTTGAAAAAAAAAAATCTAAGATCATTTCTCAATATAGAAACACCTGACTAAAATTTGTTTTCAACAAAAATCCTTTGCAAAAGTACCCTTTAAAAGGTGTGTTTACGCTATACTACATACCGAATTTGGGTTTTAAATTCAGATGTTTTCCATTGCTAATTCGGTTTAAACTTCTATTTTTTCAAAAACTATCCCATGCATGATACGTCGAATTTTATTACTTTCTGAACATATCGTGTAAGAAAAATATTGAAAAAATGATTTGTATGTATGTGTGTTTAAGTGAAAAAGACAACTGCCAAACGGTACTTCCGATTAATCTCCCATTTTGCAAATATAAAACAAACCACTTTCGCAAGACCTGTACAGATTTTCGCAGAAATTGGCCGCGGTATTAAGTATGTTATCCATTTTAAATCCATTTTGTGATAGATTATATAGAGAAGATAACGAAAGAGATATGTCAGTGATAAATATTGCGACGATGTAGTCAAACATTCAATGCGATGAGGTAACGTTTTCCGTTTCAAAACAGGAGATTTAGCGTTCGAATCCAGCCGATTCCATTGTGTCAGAAATGTCTCAAAATCATTCTCCTTTTTTTCTTTTATTTACTGGACATGTGCGTCAATGTTCGGACAGTTGAGAGGATACACTGCGTATTTTTTAGTGGATTGGCATAAAAAGAGTCCTAAAATTTACCAAAAGAAGCTCAAGCAAACGTTGATATGTATTAACATTCTTCTTACAGCAGTTTAATGTCCAAATTCGGAAATTTCTTTTGCACGCCTCCTTATTTTAGTAGCAGTTACTCGAGTTTTTGCTCTTTATTCTGTTGAGCTTTTGAAACACAAAAGAAAGGATTGAGTCTTGAAATGGTACGGTTATTGTAAACATTATGACACGCAGGGTGTCCAAAAAAATCGAACCCGATTTTTTACTTCTGAAAACCAAAGAATTACGCAAATTTATATTTTAGAGTGTAAAATGGCTACTTTTATGTGGTGCACCCAGCGTTTATTCAAGTAAAAAAGACACGAAGCATCTTTAGTTCAAATCTGCGTAGCTTTTTGTTTCTGATGTGTCGAATATGTACCATGTCTATTTCGGTTTCATCTAGGACAACTTGTGTTTTAACCTCAGTCGTTTTAACCTAATGCAACACCATCTATCTGTGACACTGGTTAGTAAAACAATAGTACCGAATAAATTCTCGACTCAAAATATTGTTTGTTTCCTTTTGTATTTAAAAAACGCCAGTCAATTAGAAATTACCCGGTGTTTATCCTTTAGATTTTAATACTGTGTTTTGTCAATACTGAAGTGTTCGCTTTAGATGGGAATAATGCCTAAGAAATAGTCGACTCCACATATTGTTTGTGTCTTTTTTCAGATAATAAAAGTTAGTGAATTAGAAGTTAATCCGTATTTCTCCTTTATATTCTCACTTTGTCTCACTCTCACTTTAGAAAGAAATTTTGTTTTCAAATATTTGAATTCTCAAGCTGTCAAAAATTAGTTTTACATGAAAGTTCACTCGCATTCTCTTTTTAAAATTAAATTTTCCTGATTACATCAACATCCTGATTTCACAACAAAATAGCCTGAGCAATTGTAGAGAAGAATGAAAAGGATAAAAAAAAGAAAAAGAAAAATTCGCGTACGTTAATCTCGGACATTAAGCTTAGTGAAGGATTCATTCTCTTAAAATTCTTAATTTTGTATGTTCATTTTTTGTTTTCAGATAATTTGAATACATTCGCAATTCAAAACGAGTTGCGTAGAAAATATTTAAATTAATTCTTGTTTCAATTTTTACTGAAAAATTTAGAATTCTTTCTTCTAGGTAATTATAATATACTAAGTAATTTAGTCTAAAAAATAACACAATGCTAATTTCTTTCACAAAATGACACTGGTAATTAAAATAAATATCGCAAGAACATTATACTAATATCTTGTAAGAATTTATAAATACAATGCAAAAAAATGACAGTTTTCAGTTATGTATTAGTTTAGTTTAGTAGACAAGAAAATGTTTATTAAAAACAATTATATCCCAAGTAGCACAAAGATATCGGCCAATATCAAAATGAGCTATCGGCCGATATCAAAAAGTAATATTGGCCAACGTTAAATTCCCCCCCCCCAAAAAAAAAAGATATTCCACGAATACTATTTTTTGATATCTGGCAATGTTGGCCAATATTTACCAACATCTCTGAATATCAGTTTGTGACATTAAGTGATATCTTTTTCTGTCATTGCTGAATATCATTATTTGACATTGAGCGATATATTTTTCTAATATTAGATAATAACATTTTTAAATATTAAATTACAAGTTTTTAAATATTAAATTCTTAGTTTAAACCTCAGCAAATGCGAAATGCAAATGTGGTGAAATAAACTTCTCACCGAGCTATGGAGAAATGTATCCTCAAAAGATTACAAGTCTTTGGTTTTATTTCAGGGAATAACACACGTTACTCGAGAAAAATGTAATAATAAGAAACTTTCAATACAAAGGGCTGGGAGTAGATTTTTCTGTTAGTGACGAAAAAAATGTCACAAAATTATAATTTAATTATCCCATTTGTTTTATTTTACATTCTTTTAACAAAGATTTATTTAAATATTATTTTTTATTATTAAGTTTGTTAGAAATTTAAAAAGAAATTATGTTGAAAACTAATGACCTACTTTTGAAACTAGTATTGTTCCAATAATAAAAAATAAAATTATTTTAAAAGTCTGAAATTCGAGACCATTTTAAAAATATAAACATAGTGTCTATTAAATAATACATATAAATCATAAAATAATTCATCTCTTTTATTATGTAAAAACATTATATAATAAAAAAAGAATCTTTTTTTATAAAACCAACAATTGTTATAATTTAACATCGTTATAGGCACTACATTATTTTTTAATACAAATAATTCTAGAGCAATAATTGCAGATTTCCTTATTAAATTTTTATATAGCACTATCAATAGATTTTAATATGAAATGCTATTTATTGAGAAATGTTTCTATTGCAATCTCTATAAATGTCTATATAAATTGTACGACAGAAAATTTTCTATACCAATCTCAATAGATTGCTATGTAATCTTTTTGAAAGATATAGATATATATATAAGTAACTATAGATTCCTAAAGAAAATTTGTGTGTAATTGAAATTTCATGGCTGGCGTCTCCATCAAATACTCTTCGACGAAAATGATAGAAATGGGGCTGTCCTCAGAACTTTCCATTCAATTTGATTAAAATTACAAACTTCTAAATGTTGACAGATATCTTGAAATGTCTGAAAAATGATATTGTTTTTACGAATGTCAAAAGATATCTCTGAATGTTGGAATACTAATATCATTCTTACAAATGGCCAGTGTAAATATAATATTAAAAAAATGCATTAAAAAATCAAGTTTTTTTAAAAATAGCAAAATAGTTAAATTTTATTGTTAAGAATACTATTTACGTATTTAATGTCACAAGTAATGCAAAAAATTCGTTTGGCTGCTTTCTTTTAAAAATTAATTTTAAGGTACATCTGTGAATATCGGCAGATATTGTAAATTTGACGTCTGACATTCAGTGACTTTCGAGATATTGACCAATATTGATCGGGGATTGGCCGATATCTGTGTGCTACTGGATATATTTGATTTGTACTGACGTTATGTATTCGCAATATTATCATATCTCGCATTAAAAAAATTGTAATATCGCTTTTTTTTCTTAATTAGTCATTAATATGTATAAAATAAAATCTTATTTCATTTATGTGAAGTATAATAAGGCGCGGTCCTTAATGGGTTTATACCATACAATTTCATTCTACTTACTGAGATAGTACATAATACGTAGTATGTTTACATAATACGTAGTTTGTGTTATAGTACATAATACGTAAGATTTTATTTTATACATATTAATGGCTAATTAAGAAAAAAAAGCGATATTACAATTTTTTAATGTGAGATATAATAATGTTGCGAAAACGCAACGCCAGTACAAATCATCTACATTTTGCCATATGAAAAGTTTTAAAGGATTTACTATGTAGCGGTACATTACATTTACAATATATAGTTAACTACAATCTCCGTATCATGAATTGGGGAATTTTATTTCATTCTTTAAGTGCATTTATGAACACAAACCGAATTTTATAGATAGAAAATTTCAAAACATTCCGTACTATAATATTGAAAGTTTTAATTGCTTAACAGACGTACAGTACAGTCAACATAGTGAAATGGCGTCCAAGTCGGTATATGACCGGGTCATCGACATAGCGTACCGGCGTTCTATCAACTGAACCACTTGAAACGATACCCAGCGTGGTACTTCTCACTATCATATTTTGGCAAGGCTACAAACGCATCAAAAGTTGGAATATTTTTTCGTAAGTCACCGATTCTTGGGAAAACACAAAACTAAAGAAAATCTGGCATCTATGAAATTGAATATATCTATATAATTCTTGGAAATTTTTCTGTAGAAAATTCTTCACTTCTCGCATTTGATAATATTCAATGTTTTAATTACTTAAAAGGTGTACGCCAGCAGTGTGAAAAAGTTATATGAATATTTTTAAATGCAATGCGTGAGAAATTTCCTGCAGAAAAATTTCCAAGAATTGTATAAATACATTCCATACTATTTCATTCATATTTCTATTTTTTTACGACGTGAATCAATTAACCATTTTTTGCTTGAAAATAAAAGATACAATCAGGGATGAGAGCGCTCCGACCCAAATAGCTAATTTTCATAACTAAATTTTAATAGTATTTTTTGCTTTGTTAAATCTCAGAAATTCTGTCATTAAATAAGGCGTGAATTAATATTAAAATTTAGTGGTAGCGATCGGTCATTTGGGTCTGAGCGCTCTCATTCCTGTACAATACAAAATTACAATATGTGATAGTAAATTTGGCAAAAAATATGTATATTCATAATAAAATTTAAAAAAAAAATCACAAACATAATGTTGCAAAAATGCAACGTCAGTTTTTAATGGGTTAACATATAAGGAAATATGATAAATTTATAGCACTAAAATACATAATTTACATGCAAATGAGAAAAATATTAAATGAAATATAAAACTGCATGACAAATAATAAGGATTCTGTTTCATAATATATTACGCTTTGAAAAGAATTAATGACATTTATGAGAAATACCATGTTAAAAAAAATCGATATTTTCAGCAAATCTTTTAATGATGCTCTTCTTCTTATAGAAAAATAAACTCTTTGAAAAGTCTGAATAGAATTTCATTTCAGTAAAAAAACATTTGAAAATAAAACTGACTAAAAGAAATGTTTGCTTTAAAACTAATATCGAATTTGAAACTTAAATTCCAGATGTTTTTAATATTAATTAAAATAAAGCTCCTGTCTTATAGAATTTTTTTTTCATCTATTGTTGCATTTGACTGAATTTAATTTAATGATATATTATGTAACTTAGCTTTGTATGTTATTTACTTCTCTCAGCTTACTTTTTGCCGATTTAAAATACAAAAGAGTTTCTTTTGTAGTTTAAAGGAATGTATTGTGAGCAGTTTAAAGGTTTTCAAGATTTAAAGGTATTTAAATTATAAATGGAAGGGTTTAAGTGCATAAATAATGTGAGCATTTGTTGTTTTTTTATATTTTTTTACTGTAACCAATTAATTAATTAATATTATTGCATGCAATCTTGAAATTAGTGATTCGGGCATATTTGTCATACGAAATTGGTAACAATATTTCTTTTAATTTAAAAAGTACTTTACATATACGTTATGATTTAGAATAGAATTGTTAGATTATTCTAACATTGGAAGGCTTTACTAGTGAACGAAATAACTGGTTGTTATGTTACCAGTAGTGCAATGTTGAAAATGCAGTGCTAGCTGTCTCGATAGTAGTTGTGGATCACATACAGCAATAATAGAAGTGGTCAGAACAGGCAGTTCGAACCTGTTTTATTAGGATAACAATTTGTTAATTGCAGTAGTGGAGTGAAGACTGTGGAATACATCGTTCTGTGAAGTTTCCCCAGAATGAATTGAAACAACACATAAGATCAGCTCAGCACTTTATTAGAACATCTTTCAAATGGCGCAGTTTCCACCAAGATTATTTATTAGCCATCTATCCGTAGTAGTAATTAGGTCTAAACAAAATCGAATAAAAGGATGGTGATTAGGGGATGGATGTAAACAGGAAAATCGACTCAAATCTTTCAAAATCTGCTGAAACACAGCGAGTATCAACTTTTTGTTCCTCACGTGTAAGAAAACAAATATGACGTAGGTCGTGCTCTCAACCAATTAATAATTAAGAATGTCACGTCATATAAAGAAAGCGGACAGAGCACGCGGATGAATTTGAAGGGAAAAAGGATAACCTCAGAAATGCGCGAGAAAGTAAAAATGGAAGCTAAAAGAATATTCTCGAAAGAAAAAAGCGCGGAAATGGAACATTTAATTTAATAATACTAAAAGCGTAATATTAAAGCAATTTAGACAAGTGGGACATTAAATTAAAGGGAATTAAACAGAGTTAACGATAGAGATTAATTAAGGATAAGGACTTAGTGAAAATAAAGTAGTAATTTAGAATAAGATAAGGAAATCGCGGAATTAGATCTAATAATGTAACATATATATATATATGTGTGTGTGTGTGTGTGTGACGGAAATCGGTACTGTAAAGGAGTCATTGTGGTTTATATAAATGATCAAGATAAGCTAATAACAGATAAAACTACCACGTTATACAGGCAGAAAGATCTGAGGATAATAATGATGCTTGGTCATCCAATGTGTAAGATTTTAGCATCTATTATCATTGGATATCCCTGATGTCCTAAGAGAGCACCGGGCATGTAGGCAAAAAAACATAGGTAGTTGACGTGTAGGAGATAGATGTGACAGACAATGGATGAAACAAACCACTAAGTTTCTACTAAGAAAGTAGCCGAATGCTGCAACATGTCTTTATTTAATAAATAAAAGGTAACAATATATGGAAGAATTCTTCTCCTAGTATCAGTCTTAAGTAACTGAACATATTCAATATGTTCACATAGCAGGTAAAGCAAAATTATGCCAACAAAACAAACCAGTGAAAAATAAAAAAAATATATCAAGCTTTTTACATACGGCATTGAAATTCCAATTCAAATGCAGCCGCGTGTTTTGAGACAAAAGAAAATATGAAAGAAATTCTCCTCTGAGCCAGTACGAGGTATTTCATTCATTAATTACGAATGTAGGAATACAAAAGCCGCAATGAGCTCAGGCTCGTAGTCCACAGCAGACCGCAAATCGCCAACCAAGTTGGTGGACGCACGAACGGAGTAAACTGTCCTCAGATATCGCTGCAATACATCCAAAGCATCCTTCGAAAAAGGCTTATGATAAAAAAAAGAAGTTTATTCTGAAACTGAATGATTTCAGGCTGAAATAATAATAATACAGGCGTCCGTTGAAGACAAATTATCAATAAGCAAATATAAAAAAGAATAAAAACTATGATAAGCATTTGAAATGGAAATAAATTTATTAAATGGAAATAAATTAAATAAAGAAATTACGATAGATTTAAGAAAAACATTAATATATATATATATATATACATATATGTATAGTGCGCTGCAAAAGTTTAGACAAAGATCGATTATGCTTCTGTACTGAAAAGTATGTAACGAATTCTTGTAACTCAGCTGTCATATATTACTGGGGACTTATCCTTCATTCACAAACAATAAATTTTAATTTATACACTCTACGTAACATATAATGAGAAAAAAACAAATTTAACATTTTGTCAAACGTAGACAATCTGTCTGTTAACAGAAAAATATCCATAAATTAAAATGGAATTGCACCTCACTGTCTGCTATTAATGCAAAATTGTGACTTTCCATCGAAGAAACTAAATGCCGCAACACTTGGGTGTCTATTTCGTACCAAACACGTTCAACAGCAGATCGAAGTTCATTTACAGAGGAGTAATGTCAAAAAATTGCATAAACTGTATGACATATGATGCCACAAAAGTTTTCGACTGAGTTCAGATCAGGTCTACACGCGGGCCAGTCGAAAACAGTAATAGTTTGAGAGTTAAACTAATTTTTTGATTTGTATGCAACATGAATAGACGCATTATCTTGCTCAAATACATACTTTGGAAGAGCTAAAATTTCACCAAATGGCTGTAAATAGTTTTCCAATGTATGTATGTAGTCTTGCGCTGCTTGGCGACCATTGAGAAACTCCACAGATACTTAAGAATTAAAACAAAATGAGACCCAAATCATTCCCTTTCGAAGACAAAGAATACCTAATTTTAATTCCAAAAGCGACAAACAGCATCAAGAATATTGAATTAAAATGTTCCTTTTATAATGTACGTGAAAATAACAATTTCGTATTTTCTAATAAATTCGTTTATAAATTCTGGCGTCAGCCAATTATTTCATCAGTTTATAAGCAGAATTACTCCGCGACGGAAAGGAATCAATTTGCTGTGACATTTCAAAGCTGGTTGTTTTATCATTTTCATGTAAACTCATTTACATCTTTCTTTAATTCATCTACGAAAGTATCCGTTGACACAGAAAGGTCTGACTCACTTTTAATGCAATTAGCAATCATTATTTGTCTAGATGCCAGTTTATAGCTACTTCTATAATCTTGTTTTCTGGCCACACGAGGCCTTCCATATCTATGTCTTGCTTTGAAAGAGTCACCCTCAGACAGTACTTGATAGACAGACTTCATTGGACGATTCAAAGTAGCTGAAATTTCTGCAACAGTCTTCCCTTTCAATTTCAGCCTCCATGCTCGCGGCATCTTCACTAACCGATACTATCGCGAGGTGCACTTAAATACTTCATGCATGTAACGTCAAAAGTTTGAAATTTACGTTTTTCCGTGAACAGTTGTCAAAAATCACAAAAGTGTCCAAACTTTTGCAATATGCAAATTTTACTTTTTTCAGTTAAATTAAATAATATCCAACATTAAAACCGTTATTTCTGTCCTAAAACGTTTAATATATATTTAAAAATAAGTACAGCCATTTGTATAACCCAAGTGTTCGTATTTTTTATTTAATGGTTAAATATCACCAGTGTCTAAACTTTTGCTGAGGACTGTATATAATAGCTGCCAACTGTTACAATTTTTGACTAATAATATAGTTCTTCTTAACAACGGATGTGTCATCTCGATGGCTAAAGTGAAGTAATTTTAACACAAAAGTTAATGGTATATTTTTCATAAAAAGAATAATCTGTAAACTTTAAACTCCCCCCCCCCTCTTAAAGTATGCATGTAGTAGTATGTATATATACCACAAAAAATAATTATTATTTACATATGCTTATTTAATACAGTTGCTTAACTTCTAGTTACCTTTGATTAATTTATTTTCATACTGTATTCGCCTGGTGCACTTTACTCAAAACAACAAAACATGTAACTTTCAACATTTTTATGATAATTAGAAACGTGCCATTTAATAACAATAGGAAAAAATAATGGATGTCAGTATAGTAATATTGAAATTGTAAAAGAAATAATATTCAATCTATAAAATTATTATGTAATATTTTGAATATATGAATATATTATATTAATTTTAAAAAATTCTATTTTTTTATTAAAACAATCCCCAAACCTGTTCTCTATTATAATTAAATTGCATGTTTCTAATGACCATAAATGCATGAAAAAGTTGCATTTTAATTTTTTTAAGTTTCTGTTATGATGCTTAATTTATTAAATGATGAAAAGGTTTTCGTTTCTAATAAAAAGTTGTGTTTGTGTTATGGAAAGTGTTTATTTCTAATAAATATAAATAGTAAAATAAATTGTGGAAAACTCTAGAAAGACTTGAAAATTACGTTAAAATTTCTTTTACCTATTCCTGCTTAAACTTTAAAAAAATTAAAATTTCTTGTTAGAAAGTATTTAAAATTCAAAAAATATGAAATTATGGGAAATTAAAAAAATATATATATTCTATGTCAAAAATATAAAGTATTATGTGATCGATGTAACGTTTTAAAAAGAAAAAACATTACAAGTATTTCTAGTTTGAAATTTATACATAACTGCATACATTAGGGTTCCTCGACATGAAAGTGACGACACACGGAATATGAAATGTGATTACTTGTGAAGATTCTGAACAAAAGCCAACCGCCAAATATCTTGGCGGACTAGCGGTTATCGCCAAGCTGATACTTGTTAAACCTCTTGTGCATGATTTTTTATTTTTCCTTAAAAAAAAAAAATATATGATTCGTTAATGGGCATACATTAAAGGAAAAATACTGAAAAAATTATCACTCTTATATTTTTCCGTATTTTGAATTTTTTTAAATGGTTGTCAAAGGGCAACACCACGCATTAAGCGTACTCTAAGCATATTCTGCGATACTTCTCTAGTTGGACGGCATTTTGCAGCACGGGATTCTGTCTCTTGTTATTATTCCAAACCAGGAAATTATTTTTGATTTTCAAAGTGTCATTAGGTTCACTGATGTTGAATACTTATCAAAATACAGTTCATGATTTACAGGTTCAACAACTGGATGAGTTTTTCTAGAATTGACTCAAACGCTAACCTAAGTCATGTCCACTTCAGAGACTGGTTGTATTTTTTTTTTCGAATTTTTTTTAAAATATCAAAATTGTACGCAAATCTTGATACTGCTGCGAAAAATAACAATTTAAAACCACATTCATGCGATTTTTTGCGGGGGGGGGGGGGGGTACATACTGCTTCATAAGGCGACAAGCCTTTGTCGCACATATTTGCTCATAAACTCAGATATATTCTTCCATGGGAATGGATAAAAATTCCATCCAGAGTATCGACTATTGGTCTCGAATAACTTATCTTACCCATTAGACAATGTATTATCGCTGAGATGGGAAAATTGTCATATACTTTCAAATGTATTCAAAATCGTAGTGCGACTATTTGGTGGTACACCAATGACAGGGTTCCCATACAATCTAATGATTTTAAAGTTTGCCACGCTTTCCAAGATACAAATTCTTAGATACTTTTTTATATCTGCTGAGCATATATTGAGTGGCTTTTGAATCTGTTTTAGAACTCTATACAGGCTTGTTTGTTCAGAGATATGCTCGAAAAGTACTGGGTGGAAAAATATAAAAATATTTATATGGTGTTTTTAATGATAAACACTTTCAGGCAGAGAAACACCACTAATAACATTTATCCAAGAAGAATCTGGCTGAAGAGTTTGAAGCTTTCACTACGCTCACTTTCACAACCTGACTGTTTTTGTATTGATGTAGAAGGGATATTCATTATCCTAACGTTTGCATCAACATTCTAGTCAATTTCATTAGCTGATATATCTCTTTGTGATTCACAGTCAGTGTCATCGTAAGCGTCTGAATCGTTTTTTAACAGAAGGTTTGTATCAAAACATGGATTATCTTCTTTGTCATTGTAAGAAGTACCACTTTCCCTTGACATTACAATCCATATTTCTTTGGTTAATAATTTTTTTAGTGTCTTTGCTTTGAAATATATCTTGAACATGATGAGGATTTATCAGAACATAATTTTTTATGAAAAAATAGACAAAAAGCAAGATGAAACAATCAACAAATTCATTGAAGAGAATACTAAAATTGTGAATAAAAACGGAACTCAATTCATGGTGTTGCCAAATGGCAACAAATGTATATTCGCATGCATTCAATATTTGTTGCAAAAAACCTTACTGAAAATTATTTAAAATAACTTTTAAAAGCATATTCTTTCAAAAAAGATTTTTTCTCAAATGAAATTTTGCATTTTAAATATTTTTTTTTTTTTTATCTGTGTTAGAAATCCGTCAATGGCTATTAAAATGGAAGACTTAAAAAGTTCCTTTTTATTTGTAACTGGTAAACAACTATCATCACCAATTGTATTTTTAATGAACTAAATTTAAGTATAGGGTCAAAATGAATATTTAAAGCATACAGTTATCAAGAGGCAACGGTAAATAAACGACAAGTAGAGAAAATTTAATTTGTTGTCAATTGGCAACAGTATGCATAAGAGGGTTAACTTGTCTCACCACTGAGCTCTATAATAGTAGAGTTAATTCAGCGATCGACTCTCTGCAGCGACTGCATCGCATTTTCAATACGCACAAGTAATGAATACTGTAGTTTTCTTAATATTTGAACCATATTTTCAAACTTTTCAGCATACTCATTATCAATTTTTGTTATTTCTACATATTTTGATATTTTTTTGAGCTATAAACATTTTTTTATTTTTGTAGTTGTGCTTACCTAAAATTTCATTTTTAGCTTATATCATATTAAAAAATTGAGATGAATTTAAATAAAGTGTATAGTTCTTTTAATAAAAAGTCAATGAAAATTCTCGCTATTTTGTCTTATTTTTAAACGAAAATCCGGATTGAAAACAATTACCTCTATGGGAGGAAATCTATGTTTTGTCAAACCTTTTTCTCGGTAATTCTTTGGCATTGTATTCATGGGTGAACCGCTGGATCCAATGTATCAGAATAGGAAGTTAGCCGCTCCGTACTATTGAGGAGCATCATAAAGGAATGAGATTGATGGAGATGCAATATGCCGTAAAAAGGGTTGGAAATACGAAACCATTTATCACTCAAATTTAAACGTCCACAGTAGGCTTAAACAAAACAAGCACCTGGAACAGGGACCGAATGTTTTGACATCATCCATGCATTTTTTTTCTCTAAATGAAAGTGATCTGCTTATTTTTAAGCATTCTAAAGCAACATTCCAATGTATTAAACTGTATTATTAAAAGTTTTCTTCTTTTTTTCGTGAAAGAACGTGCTTGTGTTTGGGCCTACTGTAGCAGATTTTAGGGTTACATTTTTGGCGTCACCCCCAGCCAATTTACTGCATCTCCATCTATCTCTTTCCTCCATGGTGGAGCACAGTGTGTCTCACTCCTAAAATCGAACTCGTCCAGACGAATATCACCATGTTCTGTAATGTCACTTTTCTATAATTCGGACAAATACGTCGGTCTAAGAACAGTCTGAGCATCGTATGTCTACAATTTCATATAGAGGCGCTCTAGCTGACATCAGAGAATAAGAGAACCTAGATATGAGAGAGGCGTGAAATGGGGTACAATTGATGGACATGAGCCACAAATTTTCTTTTAAATAACACAAAATATTCAATACTAAAATACCAGTGGAAGTTCACCCTTGCATAATTCAGCCCTATTCATACCATGATATTGTTGGTAGTTTCACTGGAGTGGAAAAGCAAAAGCATGTTGCACTTTCCTTGTAACATTTTTAATTCGTCACTGATTCCCCTCATCCCCCCAATAATCATAATTGTCAATATATAAATGCATTTCTAAACCTGCATTTGTCAAAAGCGTTTTATATTCCTTCTTTGTCTCTTAGAGGAAACGGAATAAAGAAAGCGTTAAAAATTCCCCAGTCTTTTGTTGCAGCGCAGCTAACCCCAAAATATGCTTTGGGATTACCCACATTTTAATTTACTCACGTGAAGGAATAAGTTTTTCCGAAGGGAAAAAAGTTTCATTGATAAAGTTCCCTTTCTGAATATTGAAGCATTTAAGTTCTTGCTTCTTAGATTCTTATAGATTAGATTTAAGAAAACATATTTTTTTCCATAAGCTTTAAATTACTCTGGAGTTCATTTGAATAATTTATGCAGTTTCTTCTATTTTCTTTTCTTTTCTTCCCCATCACCTAAAAATTTATTTAATGAAGTAACTTTTTTTCTCTTAGAGATATAAGAAAATTGTTTTTGAAAATTTGATTTTTTATTCCTTGTTTATTTCATTTAGAAAAAAATAAGTACTTCGAAAATAAAATGTTTCCATTTTCGATACCATTTAATTTGTTTGTGCAGGAATGATTTCAGTTATTCAGGATAAATTTATTGGCTTACTTTAAACTTTCAAAATGTTTTATAGAGTATTTTTGTTTCAGGGACAGTTTTAAATTTCTGGCAAATACTTCTGATAAAATCAGACATGCAAAAATGTTTTTTATTTACATAAGAAGATCTAACTAGTTCTTTTTTTAAAAATTCAGAAGCATTACCCTATATAAAGGAACGTCTACAGATATTCAAATCATTAACGTTATCCACAAAATTAGGAACCAAATCTTTAAAAAACATAATAGTATAACAACTTTTAAAAAAATATTATATCAATATCGTCTCAGAAATATTCTTGAAATATAAACGCCTTTTTTGCTTTACGTAGTTTTCAGAAATATGACGGAGTGTGTTTTTACATACAGTACACTAAATGCTGCAACCATTCATTTATATAGTGGATGGAAAATTTTAAAAGTAAACTATGATTTTTGCTATGCATTCATACCTATTAAATATTTGAAATTACCATTTTTCGTTTCTGTTTCGTTTTTAACACATTACAACTAACATAGGTGAAATATAAAAATGTGGTTATCTACATATGAGTTTGTAATGCCTGTATTTATAATTAACCATTTATACACCGAATTCAGACATTATTTCACCTTTATATACCAATTTCAGACATTATGTCAAGTGAAATAATGTCTGAAATTGGTGTATAAACGTGAAATAATGTCTGAAATTGGTATATAAACGGTTAATTATAGGTGAAATACTTTTCTCAAACTTTTAAGTATACATTTGATCAATTTTGGTTATTTCTACATATTTCGGATATTTTTAAGAGCAATTACTTAACAAATTTTTCTTTATTTTTCTTTCTTTCTTCCTTTCTTTCTTTTTTCTTGAGTTTACATAGAAACTTCATTTTTAGCTAATATCAAATCAAAAATTTGCGATGAATTTAATTAAAATCAATAGTTTTCTCAATAAAAAAAAAATTTACCATTGAAAATGGTCACAACGTCTTATTTTTAAACGAAAATCAATTATGGAAAAAGACAAATTCTTTTTTTTTAAAATAACACAAAAATTTCAATACTAAAATACCGGTGGAAGTTTGCCCTGCATAATTGAGCCCTATCCATACCATGATATTCTTGCTGATTTCACTACAATGGAAAAAGCAAAAGCATATTGCGTTTTCCATGTTACATTTTTAATCCGTCACTGATTCCCCCCATCCCCCACAATCATAATTGTCAGAATTGAAATGTATTTCTAAATCTCCATTAGTCAAAAGCGATTTAAATTCCTTCTTTGTCTCTTAGATGAAAAGGAATAAAGAAAGCTTTAAAAATTTTTTAGTCTTTTGTTGCAGCGCAACGACCCCCATTTAAATTTACTCACGTGAAGAAATGGGTTTCTTCCTAGGGGTAAAAAGTTTCATTGATAAAGTTTCCTTTCTGAATATTGATGCATTTAACTTCTTTCTTCTCAAGTTCTTATAGATTACTTTTAAGAATACCTCTACATCGAAATTTTTTTTTTTCATAATCTTTAAATTATTCTAGATTTCATTTGAATATTTTATGCAGTTTCTTTTCTTTTCTATTTATCCCAATCGCCTAAGAGTTTATTTAATGGAGTAAATTCTAAAGTTAGTTTAAATTTCTGGCAAATACTGTAGATTAAATCAGACATGCAAAAATGCTATTTATTTACATAGGAATATCTAAGTAGTTATTTTTTTTCAAAATCAGAAACATTACACGATATAAAAAGAACGCTTATAGATATTCAAATGCTCAACGTTATCCACAAAATTAGCAACCTATCTTCAAAAAACAAAGTAATATAACGACTTAAAATTTTACATAACCAATATCGTCTCAGAAACATTCTTGATACAAAAATATTCTTGAAATATAAAGGCATTTTTTGCTTTCCCTAGTTTTCAGAAATATGATGGAGTGTTTTTAACATACAGTACACTACATGCTGCAACCATTCATTTAAAAAGTGGATGGAAAATTAAAAAAAAGTAAACTATTATTTTTGCTATGCATCCATGTCTATTAGATATTTGAAATTATCATTTTCCGTTTCTGCTTCGTTTTTAACGCTTTCCAACTAGCATAGTTGAAAAGTATCTATCTATGAATTCGGTTTACATGTCTTTCCTGACTCTAACTCACTTATATAAAGTTAGATTGCCATGAAATTGATATATGTTATTTGAGTTTACTATGGCATGATCGGTATTGAAAATGAAGTGTATAGCACTTACGGCTGATTCATTTACAGGGACACTGAAAAGAATTCCTTTACATTACGGCCTATGGTAAAAAAAAAAATTGTTTGCAGTGTATTTTAATGATATTACACTATTATAGATATACTAGGGGGCTCTGCCCCCTGCAAGCTATGCTCGCCATCCCCCCATTCAGACACAGCAAAATCTAAAAACACGCTAAACTGATCGGTTTTAAAAATATTAGAGAAGATTGAATTATACCGAAAAAAGCTGTGCAGATCTCCCTGTAAACGGGTTTCCATTTAATTCCCTTTGATTGAAAAAATTTAAGGCCGAATCAGTTGCTGTTAAGACATCCAATACTTGTTTTCCTGTTTGATTAAAGAAGATCAGTTAAACATTTGAAAAGTAGCTAAGACAAAATGAATTAAGTATACAGAGTCTTTGTCTCCCGGTATTTTAAAACAATCTTTATAGCAATAGCCCAAGTCATAGGACTATCATCAACAGTTCCGGGAGGATCACTTCGCTTTTTATATCCCAGGTGTCATTTGGTATTTTAATGTTATTCCAGGCACAGGTAATAAGTTGCCAAATATTATTCTATCGCCCTTATTTCATCTATATATTATAATAGTCCAAGTCATGTAACTGCCATAAACAAATACAGTTTGATCCTTTCGCTTTTCATATGAAAGTTTGGCAAAGATGTCATATTGGTGCGATTTTTTCCGACGCCAATTTGGAGAAAACATCATCAGCATAAACAACAACATCTGGCTTACCATATCAAGCAAAATAATGACACTTTAGCGCCAGTTAAGTACCCGTTGCGTATATGACATTCTCGTCAGAAAAAAAAAATCGCGCCAATATGGGGCCGTATACGACATCTGTGCCGAAAGTTTTCCATTTTGATTAAAAAGTCAAGCTTTTATTTTGAATAAAACTACATAAAAGTTGCCATGGTCGCAAAGAATTCTTGGTACTGTTACGCTAGCAGAGTGCAAATCTTGGCAATAGCTTTTTTCAACTCGCCAGTTAGCATTTTTTTTTTTTCGAGTGGTAAATTAGAGCATTGCTTTGAAGTTGAAATTAAATGTCATGGTTTGTTGCATTATTTAATATTTGGTCAGATGTCATATACGCACCGGGTTTGGCGTGATTTTTTTTAACGAAAATTTGGCAAAAACCTCGTTTTCAAATACCAGTTACCAAATTTTTGGTACTACTTAGTTATCCCGTCAACCAAAAATCTATCGCCAAACTATAAGATTAAAAACCAATAATGGTTTATCGTAAATGTCACATTCCATTGACTTTAAGCAAGTTACACGGGTTTGCGTCATCAAGTGATTTATGTTTCGACGTTTTACTTGTATATTTATTAATGTTATACTAATATACTAATTTATTTGTCCTTTCGTTATTTAAAATAAAAATTATGTCAATTTGTATAATTTGGCGAGTGGTTTGGCGATTTATGTGATTTGGCGAAATTGGTCGACGGAATAACTAAGTAGTACCGTATTTTTTAATTATTTTCTATTACTTATAAAATAAAATAACAAAAAATAATTAACTATAGAACAAAACAATTTTTATAATTGAAAAAAAATAAAATAAAAGTAAATAAACATTTATTATTATATTAACAACAATAGCCGGGTTACCATGTCAATCAAAATAATACTATTTTGGCGCCATTTAGGTACCCCGGTGCGTATATGATATCTGTGCCTATTATTTTTCTTTTCGTTTTGTTTAAAAAAAAAAAAAAAGAAGTGAAAGCCACCAATTTTAAATGTTTCAGTTTTAAATGAAAGTTTTGTATTTTAAATAAATTTAATGAAAGGATTATATTTTAAATGAAATTAATGAAATACACAAAAAAATACGACGGGAAAAATGTTTGGCAATTTATCACCTTTGTCCCGCTAACATAAAAATACTGAGTTCTTCATTTCTCTATCAGAATCTTCCAATTTGGCGAAAGATTGTTCAAGTAAATTGAAATATGAATAAAAGTAACATGATACATTTCTTAGCATACATTTAATAGAGGCCAAACTGGTGGCCAAATTAGTTTAAAATAATAACCTTTTCTAAAATATGAAAAAAAATCTGTTATGATTATAATTTGAGTTACCATCATTAGAGAAAAGTATTTAAAATTAGAAAAAAAATTAATATCGCGAAAACTAAGTCGAATTTTAAAATTCTAATACCAGTTTTGAAATCTGTGGATGAATGCGGATTTTTGGTGTTAATTTTAACGCATAGTATTCCATATTTTAGGAGAAATCGCTGTGAAACGTAATCAGTTGTTAAATCAGTCGTTTCATAGAATCGTTTCATAAATTCGTCTCATTAGGATTTTATATATACAGGGTAGATTGAAATTTATATACATCAATGAGATATACTCTGAGGCGCTTACTGTAGAATCTGATGTTCATGTATTTTATTCTTCATTTGCAGGGACACGCAAGGGTATTGGCGACAGTACTGACATTGAAGAATAATAGCTGGAAGCGCGTTTTAAAATGTAACTGTTTTTTTGGCATATTACTTGGTGTGTAAAAATTCTGTAGATCATATGCAAGGCTACAGAGAAGATCGCAAGTACATTTTCATTTATTTACGGAAACTACTGAATGGCAATTTCAACTGTGCTATGTATTTAATTAAAATAACTTTTAACATACTATGTAGTATTCGTACAAATCTATAGATCATATCCACAGCAGTACAAAAAGAAAAAAAAAAAATCGAATATTTTCCCCACTATTCATGGTAATTGCCGAAAGTGGGTTTTCAAATGCATTGTTTATTTAGACGTATTTCACATTAATAAGCTTTAAAACTTTGTTACAGTATTCTGAATGTGTTGGAAAGTGTTTCATAATCTATGATAGACGCATGGTTATTCGTTCTTGTTTTCTCTGTATTGAAATACTTGGCAACTCAATTGTGAATAGATATCCACTTAGATTCATGACTAGTAAAAATTACGTGATGAAAGTCGTACCCAGGGTTCACGTTGCTACCCGCCATTGTGCCAAATCGTGACAAAATGCTCCATTTGGTGATTAAAAGAATAACCAGACTCGCCAAATTGCGAGTGCTCAATTTCTGATCTTTTTGTGTATGTGTGTGTGTGTGCCAATACAGTCGAGATTCTTATCCGCGTTACGATGATGTCAGTTCATATGTTCAATCACACCGTGCCGTTTACATTGCGCTATTTATAGAGATACTGACTCAACACCAATTCCGTTTAGCCACAGCCAAAGACAGAAATTATTAAGTCATAGGTTCTCTATTGTCAGTTAATCACTATCTATGCACCGGCGGAGTAGCGCCGTTAAAAACTCAAACAAAATTACTCGCATCAAGCGCCAAATAGAGAAAAGTTTTGCTAGAATACGGTGTTGAAATTAGTCATTTATCATATTATTTATTCGTTCAGTTGTATGCAAAGTATCATCGGCTAGTCTATTTTTTTCTGTCGGTTAAGAGTCGAAATCACAAAGTAGTTTTTAGTGTATATTTTCAAAACGGCAAATAAAATATACCTGTTTTTATTTTTTATTTAGACTGGTAAAAGAATGTCTGAAATTTTTACACAATTACGAGACATTTATAATGTACTTACAGTAGAGAGCCTATTATCGGAACTCCAATTACCCGAACTTTCAATTATCCGAACAACCTATTTCTCTCTCTCAAAAAAAATAAAATAAAATAAAATAAAATAAAAATAACCGAACTTCCATTTATCTAAAAAGCCTATTTCTCTCTCTCTCCTTTTTTTAATGACGATGAGATTGTGGATGAGATTTAAGATGAAAAAGAAATTGAAGAAATGAAAACGAATGCTCTGAAAACGGCCCAGTTCCATCACATAACGAAGCCTTTGAATGTTTGGAAACAGCTATGAAATGGCTCGAACGGCAGAAGAACTCTGATCCTATTCAACTAACGTATTATGAAAAGTTCGAGATATGTTAGCATTGGAAAGAACATCTTCTTTGAAGCAAGCAACAATCGAATGCTTTTTTGCTTAAATTATAATCTCTGGCGTTCAGAAAATGATAAAAAGAGGAAAATAAAATTTTAAATGATAGAAAAGTAAAAAAAAAAAAAAAACAAATAAAAAAAACCCCAGATTTCAAACACGCTACCACTAACTGGTGGTGCCAGTCCTAAGCCTGGAAAGTGTGAAGGTTTTAGTATAGTCAGGAACATCCCTTAAATTGTCTGTCCATTTACCCGAACTTTTGCTTGTCCGAACTAGGATCGGTCCCGACTTGTTCGGATAATCGACGCTCTACTGTAGTTTTAATAGTTTCTGTGGCGGTTAGTCGAATTTCTATATTATACACAATTACAAAACATTAGGTTATTTTAGGACATAAAAAAATAGATACAATAAAGGGTTAAAGATACATTTTTCAGTGTTTTATGCCGAATGTATTTTGCTAACATTTCTTTCCATTTGGCTACTGTTTTTCAATTCTTATTCACCAAATCGCTAATGTTGGTCAAAAGCAGCGAGAACCCTGGTCGTACCTATCCAGATTTTTTATCGATCCTGCAGATTACTTTAAAAAAAATTATTTATTCATTTAATTAATTGTTGTATTTCTAGCAGATTGCTGAAACTCTTTTTTGGCAAAATAGTTTCAAGCCAGTTAACTATAGTTTCTATATATTTAGCTCTTTTTCTGAGTCCAAGCACAACGATTTGAAATCCCAGTCCAACAGAGCCCGTTAATGGAAGTACGCAGTAGAAAATTGTTAATAACATTTTTAAAATCGTTCACGATTCTCCTTCTAACATGAAAATAACAATTAATATAAAATATCCCTTCATGACGACCTTTCGTGATATTCACGTCCCTGAAAATATGTTTAAAATGGCAATTTATTTTGTTTATATTTATGTTGCCAGGTGTCCGTTTAAATCAGAGTTCCAAATACTCTGGACACCACTAAATTCTTACAGTTTATTTCGCCAGTTTCAATCACAGATAATTCTGTCATTAGATAAGGTGAAGAAAATTACTTTAAAATACTTGTGTCAACAGCATTTGGAGCCTCGATTTACGCAGATCATCTGACAACACTAGTTTATACAGAACCACTGAAATAAATCTGCATAATTCAGAAAGTCACAATTCCTATTCTTTTAAAATACACTGCTCAAAACAATTAAAGGATATTGCAGTTTTAGGTGGATTTTGTATCTGGTAAACTGTTTAGCTGATTGATACATGGTCGACAGACATAGTAGGTTATATGAGAATAAATTACACATGTTTGGCAGAAAAAAATGCATTTTATTGCGCATTTGTGTACTAAAGGAAAAAAACACAATTTGTGCATATGAGAAAAAAAGAATAAGAAAAGGTGTTTTCTTCAAAGAAAATCATTTTCAGTAGGGGGTATGGTTTCCACGGGTGGCCAGCAACGTTGAACACATTTGAGGCATGGACTCAATGAGGCTATTAATGACGAGTTGGGGTATTCTGCCCCACTCTTCCAGAAGAGCTCTTTCCAGTTCTTGGAGAGTTTGTGGGGGTTGTTGGCGGCCAGAAACTCGTCTTCCTAGAGCGTCCCAAACGTGCTCAATTGGATTCATGTCTGGAGAATACGCTGGACATTCCATTCGAACGATTCCTTCCTCGAAAAGGAAATCCTCCACCAGGTTTGCACGATGTGGCCTGCAGTTATCGTCCATTAAAATGAAGTTATCCCCGATTGCTGCAGCGTAAGGGACTACAATAGGTCTGAGGATCTCATCCCTATATCGGCGACCAGTCAGAGTTCCATCTCGAATGATGTAGAGGTCAGTGCGCCCGTCAATGGAGATGCCACCATACACCAACACTCCTCCACCGCCAAATCTGACACTTTCGTGCACGAACGCAGGATTATTCCTACTGCCACGGTCCCTCCAGATGAAAATACGCCTATTATCCGGATGCACAGAAAAACGGGACTCGTCAGAAAACAGAATATTGCTCCATTCATTTCTCCTCCAGTTGACATGCTCGGTTACCCACTCCCTGCGGTCGCGACGATGCCTTGATGTTAATCTAACACATACCATCGGTCGGCGAGCATACAGACCTACAGCATGGAGCCGGTTTCGGACAGTCTGAGTTGAAATCGCGGTGCCTGTAGCCGAGCGAAGGTGTTGTTGGAGAAGAGTAGCGTTCATGGTTCGGTGTCTCCGAGCTGTTAACGCTAAATACCGATCTTCATTGGGCGTTGTTGCCCGTCTACGACCTTGCCCTGGTCTTCGGCCTGCACATCCACTCTCCAAAAAACGGTTCCAGATCCTGGAAATGACATTTTGTGACACTCCAATGGCTTGCGCTACTTCGGCTTGAGTTTGGCCCCCTTCTAACCTACCAACAATTCTCAAAGCTTCTGAATCTGTCAAATGACTTCGCTGGGACATCGTACTCATCGAAACAAAACAATCACTGAATGCCGATCATCCTTGTCTTCATTCTATTTTATCCAGTTGAAAGTCAAATTTCATTCGCTGCCGCTGAAGCGACGTTTTTGACGTCGAACTCAAAATTTGCATACTCCACAGTTTGAAAACCAGAAAAATTTGCATTTGTGATTCTCTTCTTCTATTTTCGGCAAAAAAAATTTCGTTTATATCTTTATTTTATATAAAACTTCAAATATCCTTTAATTGTTTTGAGCAGTGTATTATTGTACAACTATAATGTAAAAAAGAGTGGTGCTACTTTACAACAAAAATAGTTGCAGCAAAAGTTGTATGAGGAAATACCACTTGTAAATTGGTGTAATGAAACACCAAAAATGAATTAGTGTAAAGAAACACCACTTTTCGTGGCCGATGCCACCATGTTTGGTGTTAAGTATCAACAATATATTTTTTATCGATTAAAATAACCCTCAGTTACTGTATATTTCTTTAGCTTTGTGAGAGGTTTTAACCACTTCCTCCATTTACTGCGCCATTTTAAGAGAGCTTTAGATTTAACTGTTAACCCTTTCGAGGGCGGTGTCCTTAAAAAAGGACATCTAATTTTAATTCCAAAACTGACAAACGGCACCAAGAATACTTAATTAAAATTTTCCTATTATATGCAGAAACTAGAAACTGTAGAAACTGTGAAAATAAGCAAGTTCATATTTTCTAATAAATTCTATTATAAATTCCGGTGTCAGTCCATTATTTCATCAGTTTATAAACAAAATGACTCCGCGCTGGTAAGGGTTAAAGTTCAAAATAAATAAAATGTGGAGGAAAAGGAACCAAATAAGGAAAAGTTGAATTCTATAACAAGTCGGATATTGTACGTCAAGCGTGGCAAATGAAGCGCCGTTCGTGCTATAACCAGTTTTATAAATATCCAGATCTTGGTGCAATAGCTGTTGCGCACTTCTCCAAAAATACATGAATACAAAATTTATTACCATTATATATATTGAATTCAGTAATACGGAAATAGTATGACTCCATCTTAAATAGGACGTCATCACCATTAAAACCTAGAATCCTTACCTGTCATGGAATATCATTGAATTAATTACATATGATATCATTTAACAGAATGAAGAAAACTTTTATTAATATCTCTTTAAGTTTGGATTTGAAGTTTTGAAATGACTCGGCAAAATTCTGCAACGATTATATATATTAAATTTCAAACCGTACGGTTGGATACTTTATGCTCTATTATATGCGGACAGATGGACAAACCACACAAGGACTATAGGTTGTACGTATTTATATAATTATGAGCGCACCTAAAAAAACAAATTACTGCAATTATCATCAATAGTTGGAAAAATATCCACTTTTTATTGTGCAGCCCTGTATATGATCTATAGATTTGTATGTATACTGCATAATATGTTTAAAGTTAGTTCAATTACATGCATAGCACATTTAAAAATTTACATTTAGCGATTTCCCTCAGTAAACGGAAATGTATTTGAGATCTTTTGTTTAACCCTGTATATGATCAAAAGAATTTATGCACACCAAGTAATATAAAAACATATTTCAATTTTAAAATACTCACAACAGCTGAAAACGCGCTTCCTGCAATTATTCTTGATAGTCTGTATTTTAGCCAAATACTTTTGTGTGTCCCTGTAAATGAACGATAAATTATATGCACACCAGATTCTACAGTAAGCGCTTTGTAATACGCCACAGTGATACATAAAAAAATTACTATGTTTTAAATCGTATAATATCATTAAAATGCACCGCAAAGATTTTCCCCATAGGCCGTAATGTAACAGAATTTTTTTTACTGTCCTTGTAAATGAACCGTAAATGCTACATATTTCATTTTCTATAATGAAATACATAAATGAACATGTCATAGTAAACACCAATAACATACTTCGATTTCACGGCCATCTGACTATATTTACACCTGTTGGAGCACAGGAGAGTCAGACAGACAGAAGGACAGAAATACAGGCAGTCAGACGGACAGAGAGATAAATCGAATTCATAAACACTTTTCAACTATATTGGAAAGTGTTTAAAAGATCTAGTGTATTGAACTACGTATAAAATGTTTTTTCATGTTAAATTTTTACTTTTTTCTAACTTTACAAAAAGAAAGTATTGGATTCATGAAAATTTTCAAATTCCGGTTTTCGACGGATTTACACGTTCTGGGGGTCAGAGAGCCATAAAAACATGCTTTTACAAAATGTCTGCATGTGAGTCTGTCCGTCTGTCTGTGTGTCTGTGTGTGACACAAATTTTGTGGGCTCTCTATCTCAAAAACTAATTAATGGAATTTAATAGAACTTTAGATTTAGTTAGTCCCTGACATAAAATGGTGTTGATTTTATATTTTTGGTGTAAATCGGCTAACAGGTGGCGCTGCGATGCTGCATTTTTCACGATTTCCGAAATATCTATATCTAAAGAACTAATGAACGGATTTTTATAAAACTTCAGATTCCTTGATATAATTTGGTGCTGATAACTTTATAGTATAAATCTCCCTTCAGGTGGTGTTGTTAAGCGGCATTATTCATGATTATCGCAATAGCTCTATCTCAAGAACTGATGCACGAATGTTTACCAAACTTCAGATTCAGTCAGTCCCTGATATAAATTAGTGCTGTTTTGGTTTTAGTGTAAATCGCCGAACAGGTGACACTGCTATGCTGCATTTATCACGATTTCCTCAATAATTGTATCTCAAGGACTAATTCGTGAATTTTCATCAACTTCAGATTCAGTTAGGCCCTGATATAAATTGGCCCTAATCAGTTTTTGAAGTAAATCGACTAACAGGTGGCACTGCTATGAAGATTGTTTTACGATTTCCGCAATAGTTCTACCTCGAAAACTAATGCACGGATTTTCATCAAACTTCAGATTCAGCTACAACTTGACATAAGTTTTGGTGTAAATCACCTAACCGATGAAACTGATATGCTTTATTTTTCAGGAGATATTAACATGTATGAGATAGAAGAAAGTTTTGGGATTGCCATACCCGACTAGTTTATTATGTTATTTTAATTTTGTATTATAATTAATGTAAAAACTTTACAATTATATTGAAACAGGTAGCTAACTCAATAAAGGGGGAAAAATATGTAATATGATAAAAAATCTTCATATTAATAGCGTAGTTAAGAAGGAACATTTTGCAAATGTAATTTTTTCCTTGGAATCACCCTTAAAAAAAAGTTTTTAAAAGAAAGTAAAGAAATGCCATGAACCACAAATGTTCTTTCATTTTTCAAGCAAAATAATGATATGTCGTTTTAAATTAACCGCCTCTTTAAATTTTTTGCTATTTCTTGATAACCCTGAATATAATTTTCCTAAATTTATGTTATCATTTTTTTCAGTGTTTTGTGGGAAAGAATTATTCACTGAGAGTATTTTTTATATTTTTATTTGAAAACGCACAATATATAAATGGAATAAGCTCTGAAAGAAAGCGTAGAAAATAAAAACGTGAAATATAATAAATTCTTGGCAGTGTTTCGCTAATTCTTTTTAATAATTTTCTTCTAAATTTATTGACCTGGATGCGAAAAAGTCTAATGAAATTGATACAAAAACATTAATTAAAAAATTAAATATTTTGCTATATTTATATTTCAAAAACATATTCTGGTCAATTCTTTAGAATTACTATGTATGTCCTTTAAGTTAACACAGTAAAAAACTAGTCGTTTGAGGGCACCATAATGCTTACCCTTCATGGATATGCATAATATAAAACATGAAAATAAAACGTGTAACCTATTTACAAAATGCATATACAGGGATAACCAAGGTTACTAAAATTTAATAGGCTTTGTCACACTGGTAAATTCTAAGGACATACCAAATTTCTAGCCTCTATCTCAAATTATTTGGTAGATAGAGCGTTTTAAATCATGGCTTGATGACGTCATAAACTTTAAATGCTCTATTAATGAATTGCGTAAAATAAACATCCTTATAACTCTAATAACGATAATTATATTAACTAACAATTTACTACGGCGGATTAAGCGTCTGATTTCCAGTTAAAATATATCTTTGAATTGAAATTGGAATAAAATACAGTGTCATGAAAAATCGAAGCGTGTAAAAAATATGATTACAAATGTCTCGGCAATTAATTGTCCGATCGACTTCATTCTTTATGCTAATTTTTTTTTCTTTTATATTCACTCCTTAAAATAAACAATTTCGAAAATTTTTATATACCTTTATCAGAACGAATATTTCGAGAATCCAGAAAAAAATAGTACCGAATAATCGAGGTTCATGAAATTCAATAGGCTTCTTCTCATTCCTACATACAATGCACACACCAAATTTCAAGTCTCTATCTCAATTTCTTCGGGAGATAAAACATTTACAGACATACGCACAAACACACAGACAGACGGACGGCATTTTTTTTCTACAAACGTGTTTTTTGGAATCGCCAGTGTCTGAAACGTGTAAAGCCTCTCGTCGCTTTTTTTTTTTTTTTTTTTGCGATTTACGAAGACTTACCCTATACTACGTAAGATGTGTAAGTAGAATATTTAAAAATATAAATAATATAAAATAAAATAATCATCGCAATAATAATAATGAACAAATGTGATAAAAATCTTCGTATTAATGTCGGAGTTTAGGAGGACAGTTTGCAAACATATTACGTTCTTCGTTAAATTATCCCTTTAAACAAGGTAAAGAACCCTTAGAAAAAAAAAGAAATGCGATGAATCACAAATGTTCTTTCATTTTTCCTGCAGGAGATGAGTTGTTTTAAATACATCGACGCTTTTATTCATTTCTACATAATATTAAATGTATAAAGTCCTTAATTTTATGTTACAATTTTTCAATGCTTAGTAAAAAAGAGTTATTTAAAGAGATTTTTTGACCTATACGGTAAATTAACATATAAAAAAAATCTATACTATCAAGAAATAAGAACGAAAAATCATGCGTCCGGCATAGATTATACAACACTTTCCAACACATTCAGAATAATTTAATAAAACTTTACAGCTTGTTAAGATGAAAGATGTCTAAATAAACAATTTAGAAAATGCATAACGCTCTTGAAAATCCAATTTCTGCAATTACTATCATTTTTTTCCTGCAGCATCTGTATAGTATCTATAGATTTGTATGCATACCGCATGTTGTGCTAAAATTTAGTTCAATTAAACACACAGCACAGTTGAAAATTCCCATTTATCAATTTCCGTCAATAAATGGAAATGTACTTGAGATATTTTCTGTAGCCTTGCATATGATTATGCACAGCACGTAATTAAAAAACACGAGGTGTAACCCGCCGAATTTCGACGAAAGAAAATGTTTACAAAGGAAATGTTGCATCAAATTTATAATACATAGACAACAATAATTACAATAAAAAATCCATCTTACACTTGTTAATTTAACTCTCCAAAGACATATTTTGACCTAAGAGTAACAAAATACTTTTTTCATAAACTTCAACTGTTAAAATTATTGAAAAATTAAACTTTATTCATATACGTAATCAGTAACATTTAATCAATATAAGTAATTTTGATTAAGTTATCAATTGATGCTTGGTATTACGGAATGAAAAAATCAGCAAAAATGATTTCTCCTTGACATAACCATGGGATTTCCCCCCTTTAAATCTAAACAAATTAAGTCATATTCTACGTTTCACATCAATATTAACCATTTAAAAACATTTCACTGCGCAATAGGTTATTAATGAATATATTTTCAAGCTTGAAATCACGTTTGTCAACTATTACAACTTCCCATGTTAAAATTCCCACTCCTGATTTGAGGTCTCTCGCTGTACCTGCGCGTAAAAATTCCAGAAATTTATAACTTTTAGACGTATTCATGGGGAAATATCTTGTTTTATCAAATAAAATTATTGTTTCTTTTAAATATGACGTCATTTTCAGTCGCTGAAATATTTTGCCTATTGTCTCAAACTCAATATCAGCGAAATGAAAAAATAGTGAAATATAACAGCATCATCGGGGAAATTGTGTCTTTTTTAAAGCGTAACGCCATTTTCTGTTCAATATTTAAAAAAAATATATTTGTTAATTGTAATGAGAAAATGTCATCAGTAAGAATATAATAAATAAAGATAACTAAACCACTTTTAATAGAAATGAAGTACTTCAGTTGCCACGATTAGAAAATTGGTATTAAAAAACTATAAAAAAATTAATATCTCAAAAATAAATTGAGATACAGCTTTCAAACAAATTGCATTTAAAAGTGCATTTTTTTCTGTATACGACAAGTGTAAACATTTAAAACGTGGGATGTTTAGAAGTTTAAAAATTTGCAGTAGCGAAAATTGCAAAACCGAAATTTTATTTCAAATTTCAAAGTGTTGCCATTCGCAGAATGACGTATGCGTTACGCACAGATATGTTTGTCCTTTATAATATAGATAGTTAGATTTTAAAAAGCTTACTGCAACCGAAAACGAACTTCTAGCAATTATACTTCACAGTCAGCATTTTAGCTAAATACTTTTGTTTGTCTCTGTAAAAGAACGATAAATTATATGCACACCACATTCTATAGAAAGTGCTCTATAGAACACCAAAGTGATATATATATACAGAACTCACTATGTCTTAAATAATGTATTATCATCAAAATACACACTGTAAAAAAATCCGTTAATATACACAAATTTGTTCGTAAAATTTTACCGAATAGTGTCACATTTCTAAGAAAACAGTGCAATTTCCGTAATTTACATTTTGATATTGTAAATAATCCGTATAAAACCAGTAAGTTTTCACTAAATTTTATGGAATAATATTACTCTGTATTGCTATCAAAACAGTACAAGTTCCGTAAATGATGTTATGTTTGAAATAGTTGCTTTTGTTTGAAAACAAAGTAATTAATTGTTGTATATGCTTGTTTTACAGTGATATTATTTTTATTGAAATCCCATTTATTAGCTAAATATGGCTCTATATTAAAAATATATTCAATGATTTTCCAATAATGGCTAAATTAGCATGTTTTACAAGAGTTATCAAGTAAAACCGATCAAAATTACTGCGCAATCTATATTATGTTTTTTTTTTTAACACTTAAATGCCTGATATTTCAAAAATCATTGTAATAATGTTTTTCGGCTTTTATTTTTTAAATAAATCATGGGGAAAATACTTCAAAAAATCATATTTTTTTTTAAAAGTATGGTTTACGGCTAAAAAACAGTTTGTTACTAATCAGCAATACTGGTCTTTAATTCAAAAAATAATTTTCCTTGATAAAATTCTATAATATTAAACACACAAGAATTTTAGGAACTATAATAAGAAATAAATTTTACTTGCTCACTGTAGAACAAATAGGGTATTTCGCAAGCTTCCAAACAAAACAAAAAGAACATGTAGCAACAATTGAAAAAAGAAATCTATCTTTATTCTTATACAGCACAAGTGTTGCCATCTACATGTTGAAAATCGATTTAATAATATTTTTAGAATGTATTTTATTGGCAACATTAGGCATTATAGCTTCAATATTATTCTAATAGAATTTTAGAAGCCTAAATTGGGTATGTTGCCGAAAAGCAACACCATGCATTTAAGGGTTAAACAACTCACTACAATATTTATTTCTTTTCTTTTTTTTATATAAAAAGCTAATGTATTTTTACGAAATTTAAAGAAATTGAAATCTCATTAATATCTTATTACGTTTGAGACCGTCAAAAAAAAGAAATGTTACAGTTTATTTTTCATTATTGTTATTATTATTATTATTATTTCTGTAATAAATCTATTTTTAATTTTAATATTTTTTAGTCTATTCTTTTTAACAGTGATTGCTTAAATCACTTTGAAAATTTAAGCAATCACTTTGAAATTTGATTTTCATTTGAAATATTGTATGCAAGGCGAAGGTTTCTCTCTGGAATAATTTCCATGTATTAAAATAGTTTGAAGCAATGAAGAAGCATTTTATACAGCTCATATTTAAAATATTAGAATAATTGAGAAAAAATAATAAGAAAAAATTAGTTTTCATCTATTTATTTTTTATACTAAGTAAATGCAATTAAATTTCTTATAAATTAAATCTGTAATGTTTAGATAAAATTTTAACCTTTACAAAATATAAAATACAGTACAAAAACTTCCTGAAACACATTAAAATATTAGAATAAAATTTGGATTTGTTCAAAATATTAGAATATTTTATTTTACGCAACAATATTACCTTATGAATATGAAGTAAATGGTAGTTAATATTTTGTAGCATCCCCTTTAGCTTTCATAACAGCGTACATTCGATCTTGCATACTATGTACAAGGTGTTTACAAACATTTCTATCAATATTAGCCCAAATACACTTTATACATGCAACTAACTTAGTTTTACTTGAAGGAGGATTTTCTTGGAGTTTTTTCTTCATTATACACCATAGGTTTTCGATGAGATTAAAATCTGGTAAATTTTGTGGCCAAGGAAGTACCTTAATATTGCGTTGCCGGAACCAATTCTTAGTTGACACCGAAGTATGCGGTGACGCTAAATCTTGTTGAAAGATGAATTCATCTTCAAATAAATCTTCTGATAATGGAATCATGTAATATTCTAAAATTTCTTGTACATCTGAGAGTTAACCTTTTCGTAGACTACGCATAACTTTCCAGGTCCTTCAGCACTCAAGTAACCTAAAGCCATGACACTAGCAGCAATTTTTACGGAATCTTTAAAGCATACTTTATCAAATGCTTCTTGCTTCATTCTCCAAACTCGAATACCCTGATTACCATATGAAACACAAAACATACTTTCATCAGTAAATAATATATTTTTTCAACCTTCTTCGCTCCATATACGTCTTGATTTACACCAATTCAATCTTATACGCTTTTGTTTTGCAGTCATGAGAGGTTTTGTTTTCGGTACACGAGATTCAAACTTAAATTTAAGGAGACGCCTTAGCGTTGTCGATCTAGAAACTTCAACTCCTTCTTCTTTCCATTTTCAGTGCAAGAATCGCACACTTTTAATACGGGTTTTCTTAACTATATTCTTCAGTTTCCTGCCATCTCTAGCAGATGTTTTTGGTTTTCGGTCGCCATTTCGGCGATTATTTTGAATTTTTGAATTTTTTTAATATTGTGTTAGTATTTTACTAATGCTTGATTGTGAACAATTTAAAAAAAATTAGCTATATAACATAGATTTTTACCGTGCTGATACAAATCAACCATACGAAGTTTAATAGATTCAAGAATATAACTCACACGATCCATTTTAATATGAAAAAGCAAACAAACTGCAAAAAGAATACTGATTTTAAATAAAATCGTCTGAATTTAGTCAATGATGCCACCAGTTATGAATTGGTGATAATTAAATTTTAATTAATGTGAAATATTCTAATATTTTGAACCACTTGAATAAATATTCTAATATTTTGACTTTTGAAATTTTTTTTCAATTAATCTTATCAAAAATGATATTAATTTTAAGAAAATAAATAAGTTTAATGAACAATAAGTTCTTAATAAAAATATCGTTTGCATATTTGCATTAAAAGACATTAAATTACCAAACAATATTTTCAATTTGTAAAAAAGAGTAATTATTCTAATATTTTGAATATGAGCTGTATACGCTGTTACAAATATATTAAAACAGTTTTCAAGGTTTGAATACGTTCCAGAAGTTATTTACTCGCCATTTTTACTTTATATATGTTTTTTTTTAATTGCTTAGCAGACATTAGATATTTTGCTATAAAAATTCCGAAAATATATTTTAAATACAGTGGTAATAAAAACGCCTAAAATTGGGAAACTATATTATGATTCCTTTTATGCATAAATAAAAGGCATAATACTTTATTATATTTTTACATTTCGGTCTATCCTTTTTAAACAAAATTTTCAAATTAAGTTATTCGGTCTAAAAGTTTTAGTGAAGTTTTTTAGACAGAATATTTAAAGAAAAAGATACTTCTAGTCTTAGAGATACTTTAAGTTTCATATTTTGATACTCGAATAAAAAAATATCTTTTCTGAAAAAAAAATGTCTTATCTTTTCTGAAAAAAAATGTCTTTAAATCTAAAACATGATACAAGAAAAAAAAAAAACAATTATAAAACAAAAATATATACTAAATTTAATTACATAAATATAAAAATGCTTTTAATTTTTGATTTTTTTCAATTTTCTTTAAA
This sequence comes from Maratus speciosus, assembly GCA_963932465.1. Classification (NCBI taxonomy): domain Eukaryota; kingdom Metazoa; phylum Arthropoda; class Arachnida; order Araneae; family Salticidae; genus Maratus; species Maratus speciosus. The sequence goes on from OZ010786.1 coordinate 439,074,018, forward strand.
TTTTTGTTTGAAAAATATTTTTTTAGTCAAAACTTAAGAATAACGACCAAACCACTAACTTATTATAGTAAACAATTAAATGTTCTAGACAGAATAACTAAAATTAAAAGTATTTCAAGCTTCAAATTTTTATGCTTACGAATAGATTTTTTTTCAATCCATCCTTTTAATTTAAAACGCGTTAAAAGAACGAAATTAATAGAAAAAAAGGTAAATAATTTACATATGGCAAAGATAAAACTACTTTTTTTCAACTTTTTGTTTGAAAAAAGACTTATTTGTTATGCTTCCTTTATTTTCTGTTCAAAACCTTCAAATTACCTACGACCATACATCAAAATAAAATAAAATAAAATGTGATAAAAAATTTGAAATTAATGGCATAATTAAGAAGAACATTTTAAATGTGCAACGTTTAACATGCAGTTATCATTTTTAAAGAAACATCCGTTCTAGAGAACTGCCGTTCAAAAATCTTCCGACTCTAGCGTAATGAGCAGTTTTTTAATGCGATATTTTGATAAAATGAATTGATTTATAGCTTAATTCTTATGTGCTATTAAAACAATGGAGTTTGAATAAAGAAAATGAGATATATAGTTTATTATCTACCAGTCTAGAGTAAAGAAACTGGGAAGGTTGTCATAAGATGGCGGCTGATGTTACACATCAGATGAACAGTTTCCACTATCACCGGGCAAACTTCCACCAGCAAGTTTGAATAGAAAAACTTCGTCTTATTTCAGTTCCTTATCCATGGCAATATTCTCTTAAAAATATGGTAAAAATTACTATTTCTTTTTACTGGTGGTAGTTTGTTCAGGTATAACCTTTTCCCCTGACACTGACAGTAATTTGTTTAGTTTTTCATAATATGGCGGAAACGCAGGACCTGACTACCACGGAAGTAAACTTCCACCAGCAAAAATGAATATCTCCTTTTACGATAATTTATGGCTGAAATTCAGCATTTTTAAGGCTTTTAGATAAGGAGAAAATCTTTGTTTAAAATTACTGGTTTGCCCTGTCGGTAATCAATCTTTGCGAAACCGCTTACAGTTAAAGCTATACTATTTTAACATTATCAGGGGCGGAAAAATTCTGCTCGAAAAATGATGAAATAAATGTCTGACACTAGAATTTACAAACCAATTTCTTCGAAATTAAAAATCAGTTCTTCTACATTTTCATTATAAAATCAAAACTGTATTAAAATATTCTTGGTTCCGTTTCTCAGTTTAGAAAAAATTTCGGTGGTCACGCCGTGCGACCACCGCCCTTGAAAGGGTTAAGAATGTGTCAGTTCCTTTTTATTCAAAGTTCCATGATTAAAACAAGCAGATTATTATTTAAATTTTTCTAATTTTTTTTTTCATTGCAAATTTTGAACAGAAACTGCGTATTTTTTTAAGGTTTCTGTCAATAACTGTCTGATCAGTTCTTGTTCTATTTAATACATGTTTGTTTCGTTTTACCATAATTTTATTCACACAATCTTCTGCACATTGAACGGAAGGTATTGAAATATTTCGAAAACTGAGTGAAACAGGTTGACTTTTGCTCCAAATGTAGATTTTTCATTAAAAAGTTTTTTTTTTCTGTTTATCTAAAAGGGGGTCCGGGGCTAAAAATTCTCTTTTTTGTTATTGGCTTAAATGTTTTATTGCAGTTTTTACCGTTAAATACCGCAAACCGCATGCTTTTATCTTTATTAGGTTCAGAGATATAATACATTTTGCCTTGAGAAGCGATGCATTAGGGGTGATCCATAAATGATGTCACACATTTTTTCAATATTTTTTACCCTCCTCCTCCCCTTTGTCACAAAATGTCACACTTCACCATTCCCCCTCCCCTCCCCTTGTCACATGTCACGCTATATTACGTAAACATATACTTGCAGTTCAAAAACAAAGCACTACGTTATAGGTCATATTTCAAATTTTATATTTGAACTTTAAATATGTGTTTTAATGATATTTGTGAGCATAACAATAAAACTGATTCGTGTACTTATTTTGTATGAAATAAGATTAAGGTTTACAACAAAAACATAATTAATATGCGATAGTAATAAAATATTAATATGAAAGAGCAATTGAAAACAGTAATATTTTAGAATTTGAAATGGAATTTAATGTATTTGGTTTTTAAATCTTATATTTACTTTATGAAGACAAAATACTTTAAAACAGATTGATTTTGAAGAAGAAGCCTCAATATTAGTTTTACTTAAATGGAATTGCCATCACATTTCATTTGTCACATTAATATGAACATTTATAAAATTATATATTAAATCATAAAATAGAAATTACTCTGAATCATTTACCATTACGAGTCTTTTTCCCTTGGAAAAGATATATGCTCGTCCATAGAGTACACAGGCATTTTGACATCCTCTCATCCTCGGGGATAGTAAGCCCTCTAATGTCAATACAATGATAGTAAGCCCTCTAATGTTTAACCCAAATGCGTGATGTCACACTTCTTCTTACCCCCTCCCACCCCCTTGTCACGAACTGTCACAATTTCACGAACCACCCTCCAAGCGTGACATCATTTCTAGATGGCTTCTTAGCTGCACTCTGAACACGAATTTAATGACACATTTTCTGTACACAAAAGTGTAAAAAGTTTGTAAATCGAGTACGTACTTCTAGAGATACAGTCGAACCTCGTTATCCCGACACTCTAATGACCAGAAAAAAGTATCGTCCTAAGCGGGGTGTCGCGGTAGCGCGGTTCTTGCAGTTTTAAGCACAAAAAAAAAACTTTATTATTAAACAAAATAAACACAAAAATAAAATTGAAAATAATAAAAATCAGATTTATGATGACTTGTTTTTTATTGTTACATGAAATATTGATGAATTAAAGTTTGCTTATCATTAGATGTGCTTCCTACAATTCTTTTCTTTTTTCAATATCATACATTGAATTGTAATCGATATTCGTTGTTTCAGAAATGGATGTTAAATAATTTCTGATCATTTCAAGGCAATGCAAATGCTTCGTCTTTAGTCGGATGAAAAATGCCGTGTAACCACACGTAAGCGCCGCCTGACAAGAACAGAAAGACCGCGAGTAGACTGATAAATCTATCTGGAACTTAAGTGGGTCATTCATAGTGTGTGGTTTTATTTATTCAGATAAAGGATTGAAGTAAAATTTCTCATTTATCTCAATGGGTATTTTAGACACTGCGAAAAGTTTGACTAAGACATTTCTTACCGCTTAATTCCCGTGCTTATAAGATGAATTATGAAAAATGGACAATTTTTCTAAACCGTCGAGATATCCGGAGTTGAAAATTACTCAACGACGCAAAATCCGGAGGTTATTTACATTAAAATCATATACAGATAATCGGGAATTTGAAAACTGTCGTGATAAGCGGAATGACGTGAAAACTGGGTGTCGGGATAACGAGGTCCGACTGTATATCAAAAATTAAATATGTTTACAATTTTAAATTTAAATTAAATATATATATATATATATCTATATCTATATATATATATATATATATATATATTTAAAATTTTTCAGATTTTTTTTTACATGCAATATTTTTATTATAAGGTTGTAAATTAAATAGCGGCAACTTAACCTTGAAACTCGTAGAAAGGTGGGCATGCGCAAATAGGATATGGGAGCGGTGCGGTGGTGCTGTTGTCGATGTGTAGAGTGCAAAAAACAGTCGATCTGCTTAGAAGGGTAGTTGTTGTGTGGCGTTAAAGTGAAGAGTTTCGTTTCCATCGCTCAAAAGCATGTTTTCAAAAGGTAATCAGCGGTCGTGGCTTAAAATCGAGGTTGCCCGTGTCAAAAATGACACAGAATGCTATCGAAGATTAGTGGAAGCCTGTGTCACAAATGCTTTACCGTATAGGACAGTAGCACGATGGGTTCAAGCATTCCGTTCGGATCGGAATGAGACTGCGGATTTGCAACGCACAGGTCGGTCCTCCATTCCTCAAGAGCAGATTGACATCCTGAGCGATCTCCTTACCATAGATTGTCGATTGAATGTCCGAGAATTATCCTTAGAGGTTGGTCTGAGTCATCAAACGGTGTGGCGCGTAATGAAGAAATCTCTTAACATGAGGAAAATTGTTTCCCGCTGGGTTTCACATCGACTAACCGAAGTACAGAAATGGCACCGACATAAGTCCTTGTGACTTCCTTCTATTTCTGAATCGATCTGTCTGAAGTTGAACGAACCCCTCCGAGGTCACCAATTTCATGACGTTTCATCTGTACTCCACGCAGTAGGGCGCTCGGTCGCTCACATCAACAATCAACACCTTGCCACTGGTCTACAACGGCTTCCCGACATTTGGCAAAAGGTTATAAGTTTTGCTGGTGATTACATAGAAGGAATTTAATGCAATTGTACTTGTAAGTTCATTAAAAATTGATTTATACCTATGTTGCCATTACTTAATTTACAGCCCTCGTATTAAAACATATTTCAGAAAAAAATGTCATAACAAAATCTCTATAAATAAAAAAATTGAGCCCCGGATCCCCCTTTAACATCTTACATATTAACCCTTCGTACTCGAGAAGTGACTCTAGATCACCACTCGGTTTGACGCTATAATTCGAGCGGTAACAATGTTTATTTAACCCATATTAGCCTAGTGTTGCCTCACTGTTACAACATATCTACCAATATGCTTATTATTTGCACACCAGTAAATTAGAAGAGAAATATTAGGTATCTTTGACGACAAAAATTTAGCGATAAAATAAGACAAAATTTTCTATTTTGAAAACGGTGGTGTGAAATGAAACATTTCCATTTAGAAAAATTATTTGTCTTTTAAGGGTTAAGTTTGCTTTTGACAATATCGCTTCACAAGTGTATTCAACAATACATGCGAATAAAGCAACTACCAATCATTAATCTTAAACATTTTTAAGACTCTTTTTTTTCTTTAAGTTTTTAAGATTTATTGCTATATATGTGGCTTCGACGTTCGTTTGAACTCGACTGCTGTGGCAATAGGAATATTATTTTCAAAGTTACAGAGCTCATTAAGCATGGAATACGATGAAGGAATCAGTTCAAGTGAAGCTGAGTTGAATTTTTCATTGATGCAGAACGAAATTACGTCTATGCATAGACTACTTGACGATAGAGAGGAGGCAAGCAGTGATGAAGAAAGCGATAAGTAAAAGCAGGGTCGTACGCGTACTGAAATTTCAGGAACAGGAAATTTTTCGGTACCAGTATTTTCTTACACAAAATCTCTTCTTAAATAAGGCGAAATTTTGCGCTTTTAACCTATTTATTTTTCTATAAAAAATACTGATATTTGTCCTGAAAAATCCCTGAAGCGCATGACCCCTGAGTAAGATGTGTAAGAAGGCTAAAAATCAGGTTAATAGATAGTGAATATGAAATCGACAGTGATTCCGCAGAAGAGACAGAGAATTCAGAATGGAAAACGGGCACAGATTCCGACGAAATACCGCAAAGAATAAATACCGTTTGTACCCAGCTAAAGACAACAAACCAAATATTATTGTGACACTTGATCCAAGAAGCCGAGGATGCATCTCGGAGATTGCTTTACAAAATACCACACAAAGCAACAATACAGAACTTAATGTATAACAAATATCCTTCTTTGAAGTGAAAAGATGTATAAAATGTTAAAATGGAAAAGTTTTAAATATGCAGTTGGGTGTGAAATCATTTTATGTTAGCTGTAAAAAATTCACCAAATATGAAGAAAATCTTTATGAGTTGCTGGTTTGCCCGAACGAAAAAGGCCTCAAGCAAAACTGCATACATATTAAGCGTCCTATCTTAAATGGGAGAAGTAACCGCAAGATTAAAGAGGAGGTCACATCAATCAACGTCACGCGCCACGTGGCGGATGGGGTTGAACTACAGGAAGATGCCTAACTGTTTTCTTACTTCACACCACTAAAATTGTAAAGATTTTTTCACCTTGATTAATAGTTGAAACGTCTTTGACTAGATAAGCCGAAGAAAACTTCCTTATGGCAAGTGCATCTGGACCCCACCCCCTTCTCGCTACGCCAATATTTTGCAATAAATCTGGTAAACAAGATTCATGTTTCATAACCCTTTAAGACCCAATGTATTTGTAAACAAAGCTAGCCATGCCTGTAAAAAGTAAAACATGGACTGCAACCGCTACCTGTTGATAAAAAATGATACTTTACTCTATCTGCTAACCAGAACGATGGTTCGATTCGAGTTTTTATTACATACGACTCAGAAGCAAACATTTAAATGAATGTCTAACCCGCACGATCCTGCGGGTTGGGTCTTAAAGAGATAAGTGACTAAAGATTTAGAAAATATGTGCAGATGGTAGATATTTTGTCACATATGACGCCACACTAAAAGCCCACGTATGTGGATTATCAACCCCGTCCATAAGATGGCGCAGCTATGTTAATTTACACCCGATTCCAGCATTAAGTTTGTACGCTTAATATGTATGCAGTTTTGGCCTCGAGTGCAAAGAGTTAATCACGGGTGTGACTTGTGTAAAGTAAACTTGCCTTTTGAATCATTCACGATTGTGAATAGTGATCAGGGTTGCCAGTTTGACCTTTTTTCTTTAATTCAGAATTTTCAATCGTTACCAGAAACTTCAAACAAAAAATTGTGCTTTATTTAATCGCGGATATTTATAATTAAAACAAAATATTTTTTTTTTCTTTCGAAAGTTTTGCTATGAATCGGAATTTCGTTATAACCAATGAAAATTCCAATGATTTTAAATAATCCTTTTAAATGTCCTTTTAGGTAGATTTCGTATGAAATACTACCTATTGGCGTCGTTCCTATGTTGGAATTTCTGAAAAATGTTTGCAGATCTACACCGATCATGACTCCTACAGCCCATAACCACTCTCAGTAAAAAACTTTATATATATGTCTATCTATCTATCTATCTATCTATCTATCTATCTATGTATATATATCACTTTCTTCTGGACACGATAACTTCCACAATTCTGCACCAATCTCTTCCAAACTGATACATAAAATCAAGGGCCATAAAATCTCGGTCAAGTTTGTTAATGGGCAAAATCGGACCAAGGGGATGGAAATAGGGAGGGGTTTTGTGAAAACCGAAAACCCCCCATAACTTCTTAATTTTTGTACATATAAAATCAGTTTAAAGTTTTTATTACTTCTAAGTATAGGGCCACAAATTTATGTATCACAGATTTTTCATAAAGTTAAAAATGGGCTCAAGGGGCGCAAAAAATAGGGTTTTTGGGAGAAAAAAAATCATAACTTCGTCAATTCTCAAGATATCAAATCCAATTAATTTTATCATGAATCTCCTTAACATTATCTACAACTTTTATATTCACAAGTTTTTGATAGGACCAATTCGTACCGCAAAAAAATTAAAAACAAAAACAAAAAAGGGCGTTTAAAAAGAAAAAAATCCATAACTCCGTCAATTCAAAAGATATAAAATCCCCATGAATTTATCATATATCTTCTTAATATTGTCTACAACATCTATATCGACAAGTTTTAAATAGGGCCAATTCTTACAGCAAAAACAAATTAAAAATACATAGCGATTGAAGAAAAAATCATCTTAGTAAAAGTGAATTTAAATCCAAACTGCTTATTCTCTGAATCATTTTACAATTCATTTTTGCTCTCAAAGTCTTCCAATTATTACCTTTTCTTACTCAGAAACTATATAATGTACCGTAATGGTCAATGTTTTGATAGAGGCAGAATATATTTTAAAACATGCTGTCAAAGTGAAACCTTTTGAACCGAATTTCCCGAAGCGGATTGTGTTGGAAAAATCATCGTATTAAGGAAGCATTCAAATCCAAACTGCTTATTTTCTGACTCATTTTTAAATTCATTTTTGCTCTCAAACGCATCCAATTGGTAGATTCGCTTATTCAGAAACTATATAATGTACCGTAATGATCGATTTTTTGATAGATGCAGAATATATTTTAAAAAAATGATGTCAAAGTGGGCATTTTGAACGGAATTTCCCGAAGTGATTGTATTAGAAACGAAAAATATTGTCTTACTGAGAAAATAATTTTTTATATATCAAGATTTAATTAATTGAACGAAAATTAAAAACACAGGTCACTTATAAATCTCTTCAAAAATCACGTCAATAAGTTTCATATTTTTTCTATTAAAAATGAATCTGGAGTTATGCCAGAAAATTTCGAGTTGTTGAGCATGGAAAAGTATTTTTTTGAATACCGCCCTAACATGATTCGGATAAAACCAGTTATTATATAAAAATGAAATTAAAACTCGTCAAAAGCGGCCAGATAAAATTGTTAAAGTGGGTTTATCTCTAATCATGATTTGGTTTTTGTTTGTGAAATTAGTATACTTAATTTCGAAATCTACCTCCGCCTGTAGGCCGGGCCGGCAGGGATTTTCTAATTAATTAAAACCACAATGAGTTAAATGTTTATAAAATAAACAATTTTGATGACAGAATTTAACTTCTTGTTCATTACACATATAAATATTTATAAATGAATAACGTTTAATAAAAATATTTGCAAAACGCTTTGAGTTGTTAAACTTAAAGGAAACCAAAGTTAGTATAAAGCAAAATTTTCCAGAGATGCATTAGAAAACATACTTCGTGGAAGAAAATCGTAATTTTTCCCCAATAATTAATTTTTTAAAGAATGAAACATTATTAAAATTGTTTTTTCTAATATTTCAAGGTAGCTAAATTTTGAAAAAACAAAAAAAATGTATAATGTCTATATAAGTATTTTCTATCATTTTAGTGATAATTTCTATTTGAATACTTGATTTAAGCGCTAATGCAAAAATGGCGGCTGTTGTAGGCGGATATTTTTAGCGTTTGTATGGTCCCTTGAATTTGAACACCAGTACTTTCTAAAGCTGTTCTTCTCCATTATTTAGAAGAAAATGAAGTAAAATACTTTTATAAATTACTGGTATTCAAATTCAAGGGACGGTACAAACGCTAAAAAATGTACACCTACGACATCCGCCATATTTGCGTCAGCGCTAAGGCTTGGTATTGAGAGAGCTGTGGCTCATCCATTATTTACGTCGCAATTCAAGACAGGAAAGCGGGATCACAAAGTGTTACACAATGCGGCTCGGACGAGGCAGTTAACATGTGACGTCTCATGTAAAAGATGACAGTAATTAGGTAAGCGTTAGTGTCAAGCAGTATAATGAAGTTTTTTTTAACGATTTTTTAGTCTGGTAGAAATAAGTACAGGGTGATTCATAATGAATGGGCCAAAAAGAATAGCGCAGTGTGACTACCGTAATGGATTTATTCAGCCGAAACAAATTTATTCTGCAACTACAACTATACAAGTTTTATTTGGCAACAGGGAAAAATCATCGAATGACGAACTCGCCGCTAGAGGCGCTGTTAAACAAAATGTCGTCCATGCAGGAGAAAGCGTACTGTGATTTCGAATATGCCAAAACCTCCTCGGTAACTGTTGTGCAAAGACATTTTCGCACGAAATTTCGTAAACAACCACCGCATCGGCATAACATAAGCAGGTGGGTGAAGCAGTTCCAGGATACTGGCTGCTTATGCAAGAACAAAAGCCCAGGACGAAAAGAAACAAAACCCAAAGTGGTTGAAAGAATTCGTGAACGCCCTGTGATTTTTTTCTCTGGGGTTTCGTTAAAGACAAGTTGTTTGTGCCTCCACTTCCTCAGGACTTAGAGGAACTGATACAGCGGATAACTGCAGTGTTGAATTCCATCACAGGGGATATGCTATCACGAGTGTGGCAAGAGATTAATTACCGTGTAGAAGTTTGTCGTGTCACCGGAGGGGCACATATTGAACACCTGTAGAAACTTGAATAAATGTAGTTTTGAGGTAAATTTGAATTCTCTAAATATATTAATTACAACGTTCACAATCATGTTTTCTTTTTGTCCCATTCATTATGAATCACCCTGTATATTTTCCCATTTCTTTGAATTTCAAGAGAATGGATTAAAACCTCAAAAGATATTGAGAGCTTTATTACATTTATATTAGGAGCGAATAAATCGTATATAACACTTTTTTTGAATAACATTACTCTTAATTAATATTTGTAGAAAATGTGAAGTCACAACAGGGGAGAGAGAGTGGCAGTACATTACTGAAGTTTGACAATCTGTGACACAGGGAGAGAAAGGAGTAAAAAATTACAAAATTTGCGTAAGGTTTTTAATGGATCACATTTTAACAATAGTCGATTATTAATATTTCATTTCCGGTTTATTTATCCGATTTCAGTGCAGGCTTTATCTTCGAACACAATGAATTTAAAGATAATAAAAGAATTTTTTTTTTAAATCCTCTGTTTTATGATCATTTACATGTTTATCTTAACAATCACGTCTAATTTCACAACTGCAATTTAAGCAGTTTCAAACAATCCCTTTACTATACATCAATATGTCGTGAATTCATCTTATCGAAAAATCATCTCTTTGATTTAGCTTGATAGAAATCACGATTTTATAAATTAATCTTTTTCTAAAATCTCATTTTCACTCTGTAATAGGAAAGAAAAAAAAAGCATGAATTAAACTATCTATTCATATTTTCGAAATTGTTTTTTCAACGTATAATCGCCCCCACCAGTGGCCAAGAGGTTCTGCTCTCAAAGCTGGTAGACGGGAGGTGATGGTTTCGAACCGAATCGCGTCCGTCGGCCTAATTGTTCCGCGTTTTCCGTGGTTTTCTTCAAACCTTGGATTTCCTTGCGTAAATACGGGTTGGGCTCTCAGAGAAATACCCGCGAAGTACAATCCTACCCCCTTCCGGTACCATATCCCTCGTGTGGAAGATAATTGTCCGTCATAAACCAAACCAAACCAAACCAATCAACGTATAATAATTTACTTAACATTGAACTATTGCATGATAAAGAAGTATTTAAATCAATATACATTACATTCTTTATCTTTTATTTACTCTTCCCTCCAAAAGTTAAGGTATAACATGGTTTTCGAAGTTCACCATTAAAATAAAGTCAATAATAATAAAACTCATAGTGTCATAGTTGCTAACCTCCCGATTTTTTTTAATAGCAGTAAATTCTTAAAAAAATGTTCGCTTTATTTAGTTGCAGAAATTGTGCGAGTGTATAAAACAAATACTTCTGCATACAAGTATATTGGTATAAGAAAAATCGGGAGGTTGGCAACTATGAAGTGTATGTGAATGATAGTATCGCAGTTTAACAAATCTTATGCAGAAATCTTGGTCACCACTTTTATTTTAAAGAAATTTTAACTTATATAGGAAAGAGAGGGAAAACATGGTAAAATGAAACTTTACCGATTTGGTGTGTAAGTTTGGCCTAGCAATGTCTCGCAGGTGTCGTTTACCCGATTCGTAATTCCATTAACCGCCAAAACCAGGGTTACCAGTTTGGCGTTCATTTTTATTCAGAAATTTAGTGTTCACACCATGAATAAAAAATAGTATTTTATGCTTTATTTAATAAGAGACATTTAGCAATCACATGGAGTAAAAATTCTTCTTTCTAAATTTCAGGGGTGTATTTGGAATTTTGAATTAAAATTGGAGGCCAAACTGGCAACCTTGGACGAAATTATAATAATACGATGTTCAACTTTTTTTCTGAAAAACGTTTGCCGCCACAAATTTTAAAAGACGGTCTTCATTTTATTTAATGGTGAAAGTTTTTATTATTAAAAAAGGCAATTTTTTTAATTAAAAAATAGTGGTAGCTTGATAGTTAATTTTAGCATTCGCATTTATTTTTACCATTGCATCAACGCAACATCTGCGGTTGATGGTTTAAGGTGGTGGGCTTTCGGATGGATGGCAATGAGATTTTCACATGCTGATGATGCTAGACGTGTAAATGTGTCTCGCAGTGTTGTCCAACGTCTGTGGAATCAGTTTACATCAGAAAATTCTGTGTCTAGAACATACTTAGCCAGCCCTTACTCACATTACAAACCGCGGTCGACTTTAGTACCGGTCGAGAAAGCTCTTGTTGTTTCTCTCGCCTTAAGGGGGTCTGGGACACAAAAATCTTCAAATCTTGCAAAAACATTTTATTTCATAAAAAAATTCTCTGTTTTTTCCTGCTTAAAATGACATTTAATTCATGTTTCTATCTCAATTAGAACAAAAAATATTAATATTTTCGTTATGGTTTCTTTTCAAAATCTAGCTTTCAAGCAAGGCTGTCATGGAAACGACTTCTTCTAAAAATACTTTCTACTTCATGATAGGTTTTTTCACCATTTGTCGTATTTAAATTCTTATAACTCGAGAACCGTTAAAGATACAGGGTTCAAACTTGGAATATATCTTTTTCAATAGCTTTACTTTAATTTAGATGCAGGAAATTAAAAAATGTACATTACTTTTGAAAATATGATTTTTTTTTTAAGTTACATCATTTTTTTAAAAATTTTTCATTAAATATTTTTATTTTTTTTATAAATTAATATTTTTAAAAATGCTCAATTAAAATTAAAACTTATATATTTCTGTTTATTTAAATGAAAAAAAATTAAATTCTATGAATAATATTTCGAGTTATAACGATTTTAAATTACCCCACTTTTTTAATAAATTTTAAATTTAATTTAAAAACTAAAAAATATGAGAAGTTTTGGGATGTGATTTTCTTTACAAATTATAAGCTTAACCATCACAAAAAAAATCAGAATTTTAGCTCAATAAATAAAAATTATTATAAAATGTGTCCCGGACCCCCTTAAGGTAGAGTTCATGAGGTCCGATTACGTGATCTCCGGCCGATCGGCTGATTAAGCTGGTCTTTATTTTAACCCCCCCCCTCCCCCCTAGGATGGCTTTCATGGCCAATTGAGTCGACATAAATCACATGATCTGACGTCATGAAATCCGTCCTAAGGTGGAAGGAACAACAAAATGTTTTTTGGCCTTTACTGAAGTCGACCGTAGTCGGTGACGTGAACAAGAGCTGTCTAAGTTAGGTTTCACCACAAACTACATACTCTTCCAAACTACTCTTAGCTTTCACTTTGTGTCTTAAAGTTCTGTGTCTTAAAGCAAATTAATAGCTTAAACCTTAAAGTAATATATTTGTGCAGAGAAACAAATTTAAAAGGGGCAGATTCAGAGTTAGACATTAAGAGTTAGAAAATATTCGCACAGAGCATCAATCAAAATCAATTATGCTTAAGTTTCTTTTAAATCATCTGTTGGAAAATATTGCAAATTCAATTCAAAAACCCCGGACGCGAGCGAAAAGACAGATTTTATACTTTTGAGATTCTGTATTGACCTGATCAAAATGTAAGTATCCACCTCCGAACGTGTTCTAGGTATGTACCGTACATCTCTCATTTAAATAGTTCGATACACAACGAGAACCTGAATCAATTACTTTCATCATCCAAGTATTTCAAGTTATCCCCTTGAGAGCCGTGGGATATATTCTATTCCACTTAATTTTAATCAAGATTTGCACCAGAAACTTTTAATTAAAATTTACCTTTCTAACATTGGTGGGAAAATGATAAATCTTTACTTTTCTTTATATTGAAACAAAATTTTTCGAATATTCCGGTGTGAATTCAACATTACACAAACGCAATTACTTACCCCTGACTCTGTTAAACTCCATTGTATCCTCTTGCCAACGCACTACATATATTTCTCATGCAATTATTTACAAACCAGAATGGTCACAATTATTTTAAATCTGGTTTCTGAATTCTAACTGTCGCCTTACTTAAATATCGAAATTCACAATTAGATAAGGAAAATTGTACTATTAAAAGATAGTAGTCTTCAGGTTTTCCTAGATTGTGACCATCTTCCACATATGGGCCATTCTCACAAGCTTTTGACTTTTGGGGGAAAAAATCTTACAAAATTAAACTTGCTAAAATAACATTTTAATCTGATAGACGAATGTCTTAATGATTCAAAATAAAGAAAAAATGGTCAGCAGCGAAAAGTTTTTTATTTAACTGAGGTTTAAGTTAAACTTGCGAGTTTAATTTTCCTTACCATTTTACCTCTATAATTTTTTATTTTCTTCTAAATTTTTACTTATAATGAATTTGCATAGTACCCACAGGACATTCAAATAAGAAATAATAACAATGTAGTACTTTTAATACAGAATTTTTGTATAACATTGTCTTAAAAGGGTGTTAAAGAAGGGACGGTAGGTAAAAAAGGGGATGGTATTGGAAAAAAGAGACGAAATGATAAAAAAAAAATGGACGGTAAGGATACAACGGTAAGGAAAATTACCACCTATTTTTAGGAAAATCATGTTAAGACTAAGTGATAGCCACAATGTTCATTGATTTTTAGAAACTGTTGTTAACATTGTATTAATTTTTTTTTTTTTAATTTACCTCGAAAAGTGTAGGACTAAACTTTGGGGACGATGTAATTACCAATAAAGTCACGATGCTTGAAATTGATATTTAAATGCTGATTTAAATTCTACTGTAAATTTCCTGCCAAAGAATTTTAGACATTATTTCTCTAGTATACTTCTGCATGAGAAAAAACTTGACAAAAATCCTGTGGTTGCATCTGAAATGATTTTCTGTATCATTTTAGAAGAGGGATGGTAAGGAATCTAAAACCCAGGGACAGAGTTTAAAAAATAATAACAACCCTAAAAATGTGTGCAGTTTAATTTTTAGCTACATATTTATATAAAACAATAGTTCCAGTTTCAGAAAAAAATTACATCGAATTATTTTTATTGAAACAATTTTATCCAAACAGCTCCAAACTTAAAAATCAGCATCAGGGACACGGGACGGTATAGGAGTTTTCCAGGTGTTTGGACCCCCAACATGGTCCAAAACTTATTTATCTCGTTAATATTGTTGTGCAATCATGCAATGGGATGTTCCCCAGTATATGAAATAAAAAAAACACAAAAAAGTGTATTAAAATAAAAATTATTATTCAGGGACATGAAAGTCAAAAGATTGTGAGAATGTCCCATATACACTTTTAAATGAATACTGTACACATACTAATTCATATTTTTAGAAATTAATCAAAAAAAGATGTAGAAATGAATTCTTTAAAATAAATTTATTCTTATACTTTATATTTAAAATTCCATTATCTTTCTGTTTAAAGAATGTTTTTTGATCAAAAGTTTAGAATTGCATATCACCTGAAAATTAGATTAATAATAGCTAAAAAAATATAAAAAAAGTATCAAATTAAAATTTCAAATTAAGGCGCAGTCAAGTAGGCCGTTTTACAGGCGTAATTTTCCCCTGAATTTTACATTAATTATGTATTTGAATGAAACTAAAGAAATGGAATGATCCAAAAATGTTCTTTTATTTTCACACAGATTAATGATATGTTATTTTAAATTAACCGTCTTTTTAAAATATATGTCATAATTCATTTCTTGTTAACCTTGACTATATTTATGATACAATATTCCAGTGTTTTGTGCAAAGAATTATTCGTTCAGATTTTTTCTTTAAAAATATATTTTGTATGAAGGAAAATATCTCTGAAAAATTTATTTCTTTATTTTGATAATTTGGGCCTTAATATTTATAGAATTTATAGTTTTATTTTAGTTTTATATAAATTTATAGTTTTATTTTCAGAATTTTGTAACTTATGGGAGTTCACAGTATTTTCAAATGAGAAAGTTGTACAGAAAAATATATTTCTAAGAATGGAAGTGAACTTTTATATTTCAATAAATAGTAATATTTAATAATAATAATAATAATAATAGTAACAAAATATGTATATATATATACTGTATTTACTGGAGTGTAACGCGCAATTTTTTTTTCAAAAATTTAGGGCAAAAACCCTAGGTGCGCGTTATACACGGAATATTTTTTTACTGCTGGATGTAATCACACGATATATATATATGAATCAAGAAATGTATTCAAAGGAGAAATTAAAACTGGAAAAATCTTATCTAATAGAAATATTGTTACATCCTTATTTCACATCTTGCACTTTTTTATGCAACAGCGCAAGTAATATTATTTAAACACTAATAGTCTAGGAAATAGGGACCTAGCAAAATTAATGGTAGTTCTGGAAATCGGCAAACTTTATGTTTTGTGAGTCGCTGAATCCGAATTTGTAACTTCCCACCAAAATTTCCACCGGCAATCCCCCCCCCCAAATGTTGGTAAGAAGCCCCCCCCCCCAAAAAAAAAGTTTTTATTAAAAATATCAAAATTAAATTCCCCGCCCCCCCAAAAATAGCTGTTTTTAACTTAAATTTTTATTGTTTTAGGGGAAAAGTATCTAGAAATTCAGAAAGTAGACAAAATTTGCAACAAATTAGATATATGACATTATGACTTAGGATGAAGGGGAAGGGGGGATCTGCCTCGGAACATACGCGCGGTGCTGCGTGGACTAAGTTGCGCAATTCCACTTAACCACTCACACGTTTACATTTGCCCTCCCATCTCCCCTCCGAACTTTCCTTATAAGGTTTACTTTAAGTTTTTTTGGTAGCTGAATCCGAATTTTTAACTTATCCCCAAAATTTCCCTCCCCCGAAAACCCCCCCAAAATAGTTGTTATTAACTTAAATTTCTTATTTTTTTAGTGGAAAAGTATTGCGAAATTCCGAAACTAGACAAATTTGTTACAAATAGGATGTATGACATTATGATGTAGGATAAACGGGGAGAGAGGGGGCTGCCTCGGAACATTCCCCGAGCGCGTTTCTCAAAAACCAATTTTTTTCAAAAAATCATTTTTGGGGGGGTTGCCGGGGGAAATTTTGATGGGAAGTTACAAATTCGGATTCAGCGACCCAATAAACATAAAGGGAGTCTAAATCCAGAACTAGTATTAATTTTTTCCAGGTAAAATGACCCTATTGCCTGGACTTCATAACTTAGTGCACGTAGCGCCGCAGTGCATGTTCAGAGGCAGCCCTTTCTTTCCCCGCTCATCCTACGTCATAATGTCATATATCCTATTTGTTGCAAATTTTGTCTAGTTTCTGAATTTCTTAATGCTTTTCCCCTAAAACAATAAGAAATTTAAGTTAAAAACAACTTTTTTTTTTTTGGGGGGGGGGTAGGGGGAAGTTAAAAATTCGGGTTCAGCGACCCAAAAAACTTAAACTAACCCTTATAGAGAAGGTTCGGAGGGGAGATGGGAGGGTGAATGTAAACGTGTGAGTGGTTAAGTGGAATTGTGCAGCTTAGTTCACGCAGCACCACGCGCATGTTCCGAGGCAGATACCCCTTCCCCTTCATCGTACGTCATAATGTCATATATCTTATTTGTTGCAAATTCTGTCTACTTTCGAATTTCTAGATTATTTTCACTACAACAATAAAAAAAATTGTTTTTTTTAATAAAAACCTTTTTTATGAGGGGGGGCATTTTACCAAAATTTGGGGGTGTTGCCGGGGGAAATTTTGGTGGGAAGTTAAAAATTCGGATTCAGCGACCTAAAAAACATATAATAAGCCTTTTTCCTGAACTACCATGAATTTTGCTAGGTAGAGCCCCTATACGGTCTCTATTGCCTGGACTATAATTAGCATTTCGGATTGCCGCTACTGTAGTTGACCTCGTCATCACTTCAGCAATCAGTTATCCTCTTAAATCATTACGTCTTCAGTTCCATCCATCTGATTTGAAATTCCAGTCATTTTTAAACACTTTATTATCCTCTCGACTGAGAAGGAATATCAAGCTTCACACATCCACTCACATACAGTTGGGAGTAACGCACACCTCATTCTTCCCGTTTGCAGTGAAGTTGTTATCTGCTGTTGTCATCCACCGTTTGTAGGCATGCCAAAATGCAACCTTAAATGGTCGGTTGATGACAAGATCTTTCATCGCCCCACCTGGAATCACAACCAAATCACTTATGCCACAAATTTTCCCCTTTACTCCAGGCGTCACGTGTCCTCGGAAGCTGTCCAGGACCAGCATCGATGGCCGACGTAAAGCACCTAGCCGATGTTCCCACACAACGTTAATCCAATATTTCGAGAGCTCATCCGTCATCCACCCTTTTTCCTGTGCTCTTATAATTATGCCGACTGGTAAAGATTCTTTTGGGATAGTTTTAAGTTTAAAAATCACATATGGTGTCAAGTCACTCTTCTCTTGGACCGTAATGGTCAGCATAACGGTGCATCTTTGCTTGTCTGCTCCTGTTGTGCGCATTTGAATGCTTCTATCTCCAACGGGATGAATGGTTGTAGCTTCTGGCATATCAAACCATAATGAAGTTTGATCTGCATTGCCGATTTTGTGAATTCTGATATCCCTTTTGTTTTCGTAGCCTTATAAGGTACTGGAAGAACCTTGGCACGCTGTTCTTCGTGTTATTTCGGCAACTTCTGCGATAGCGATTTTCTTCTCCTGATAGAGAGACTGTTATGGATCATAAAGTGTCGCACCCAGCTATAACTCCCCTTGAAATATTTTCTTGGAATATTCATTTTTCTAGCCATTTTACAGTCCTCAAACATCAACATTTCTGCCGAGGCTGAGTATTCCTAACGCCGAAAATACGTCACATGAGTTAACAGCTGCTACTCCACTTGTAGATATTAACACGATTTTCCCCGAAAAGCACGCTATTTGGATGGTGTTTTTTTCTGTTTTTCTTCCATATTCCGCCAATCCCAACACTTGATTCACCAACGCAGAACTTCCGACTTGAAGGACGGTTGCCCTTTTCTGTTGCGTACTGAACTATTTTCAACTTAGATGTTGCAGTATTGCTACATCGAATATACATCTTATTCTCCATCTTCCTTGAGAGCTGTTAAAAGACGCTCTCAAATATTTCGATAAGCGAGTGATGTCTCCACGGCATGATACGTCACTCACTCTTATCCTCCATCATTCACTCCCTACCAGAAGTTTAAAAGTAGATTTCCGCCTACTTTCCTGTACTGACGTAACATTTGTTTCGACTTTCTTTACTGAAATTCATCTGGTCATTCAATCACTTACATGTCAAATTTATCGTGCACGTTATATACGAGATAAAAAAATGGTCGCCCTTTTTTCTTCTAAAGTACGGGGTGCGCGTTATACACGTGTAATCTAATTTGATTCTATATGTATACATATATACATTCAGAATCAAATTAATTGTGATCACTAATTTATATTTATTGTTCAAGTATTTATCAGAAATTATTCAAAGTCCTAATTATATTCCGAATTTTCCAGACATCATTTTACCTGAGTTTCATTTGTAATTGGTGATTACAAAAGTTTATTCTATATGTATATATATATATATATATATATATATATACATACAGAATCAAATTAATTGTGATCACTAATTTATATTTATTGTTCAAGCATTTATCAGAAATTATTCAAGGTCCTAATTATATTCCGAATTTTCCAGACATCATTTTACCTCAGTTACATTTGTATTGGGTGATTGCAAAAGTTCATGCCCGATTCCCGATGCATACAGTTTTACTCAAGTTGCAGGGCTGCCACAGGTGACAATTTTTCTATTCTATTCACGCCACTATTAAAAAAAAATGTAGTATATTTCTCATGCAAATGTTGTCAAACAGTATGTCATAGATTTTAGAAAGTTGTGCAAGGCATAATTAAGAAATAGTCGTGTCTGGCAGCCCTACAGTTATTTTAAATGACAAAATGCAGTCGAATTGTCAACATTTAGTCTCTCAGTAATCTCTTCATTAATAATCCGTGGGTTATTATTCCCTAAATCCCTGATTATCTCATTATCAATGCCAGAAGGTCGCCCAGAGCGAATTTTATCGTTTAGATAGAAATCGCCATTTCGAACTCGACAAAACCATTTTTTAACACTCTTATGAGCAGGAGTACGATCCAATTAAACGTCTTGAATAATTTTTGCAGCACGTCCAACGTTCTTTTTTTAAAACTGATATAACATAACCTGACGAAAAAGCAACTTTCATTTTTTTTTATTTTGACTATTAACATTGAACACAAATTAATTAAAAAAAAACTTTTTAACGTTATGTACATTTAGATAACTGTCAGTTAATAATATGATTATAAAAGAAACAACATCACAGCCAAAATTTCAAAATTGCAAGTTTCGGCAATCTATGAAATCGGGCACGAATTTTTGCAATCACCCAGTATAAGGGATTTTCCGCAATTTATCAATCAGCTCACCAGTATATTAGTTTACTAGTTTCATATAAAAGTTTAAAGTAAACAAGTGATAAAAAATCCATTTTTCCTACCATTGAAAAAATAGGTAAGTAATGGATGCCGTGCTTGTATCTCAAAATGTCCTTGCTTTTTGCTACCTATTAAAACTCTTTCTGTTGTTTTTTATAATTTAGAATAACCAAGAAAACAATCATTTTTCTTTCAAAATTTGTAAAATACATCTTCAAGATTTCAAACTTTAATGTGCAGATATAAAACAATTATTTGAATTTTTATGAGTATTTATAATTATAATAAAATTACCTTTTTTTCTCTCCGTGCAAAGGTACTTACTAGGGCACGTACCCAAGTGTCAGTTCTGGATTATGACAAGCATGGTATCTTTCGAAGGCTCTTACCATGGGGATCAAGAAATGAAGTGGAACTATACTACCGAACACAATAATTTGAAGGATGTGGACCCTTTTCTCTTTCACCAGAGGAGAAATAAAGAATGGAAAAAGAGCATGAGTTTCCTTCAAATGGCTATCGAAGGCAGGAATTTTGTCTTATAATTAACCATGATAGTGTTTTTCTAATTAAAAGTGATTAAAGCACAAGTTTTTTCAATACCAGGCACAAACGATAAAGGGTATAATTGTTTGATAATCAGCGCATATTTGTTTAGTGCATACAAGCATACATGTTTTACTAATGGGAAGGAAGTATCCGTATTTCGCATTTTGAATGCATGTTCATGCACTGGATTGAAAGTAGGTGAGGAACACTGGTTGTAGGCCAAATGATGTATTTTTAGTATGCTATCTATGGTAATAGTGTTAACATCACAGAAAATACGTCGATGAGTTTTTTAACATTCGCCTATTTTTTTGTACCGAGTAATTGTAGTCTTGGAAAAAGTTAAACGTACAATAGCTACAGGTATTCGGTCAATTCAAATATAAGAAAGACTGGATGAATAACAGAACCTAGTTTTTCGATGCTTAAATTTTTCTCTGTTTGGCCTATTGATCTGCCCAGTACTAAGATGGCCTCCTCATTACCACACTTTTGAGAAGCACTATCGTGAAAACCACAAACATGATTAATTATAAGACAAAAGTCCTACCTTCGATAACTTTAGAGGGAATCTCATGCAGTTTTTCCCCTCTTTATTTCTCTTCTTCCGAAGCAGAAACAGGCCCATATAGTTTGGCCTATTCATCTAATGGAGTTGTGAATAAAGAGGAGGAGACATATAGAGCGCGTTCACGGACCGCACCCTGGGTTCCCCAGGTTTACCACCAGGTTTACCAGGTTTACCCAGGTTACGAAGCTTTCAGAGACCGACATCACGTGACTTTTTCCGAGTTCCCCGTAGCATCCAGAGCCGGATATTACCCAGATTTCGGGGAACCCACATTACCTGAAAAATTTTGTTGGGTAAAGTGATCACGTGGTTGGGAAATCAGATTTGCTTACCATTTTATAGCTTAACTGTGACTGTTAATCGGAATAGCACTGTTTTGATCAGTTTTATCGCACATTGTTGCTGTTTTTTCAAATTACAAAAATAATAATAAAAACATATCTGGTCTAAGTTTAACTTTTAGATAAGTTAGAAGATAAATGTAAATTTTGCATATGACAAATCAGTTCACGCTTGGAAGCCTAAAATGGCTAGCAAAACCTGCACTGTTAAAAATATCGTGAAAGATTACCTCTGTTTTTAAAAGCTATCAATTTTCTGACCAATGAGAAAGCTACATAAACGCCTATAAAGCGCTCCCATTTGTCAGAAAATAGATAGCCTTTAAAAACAGGCGTAATTTTGCACGATATTTTTAACAGTGTGATACATATTTGTTGCGATAGTATTCCCCATAAAAATTAACTTTTGGAACAGTTTCCCATCTAAAAAAAGTGATAATTGAATCTATTTGCACTGTCGAAAGTGCAGCTGCCGCCATGTTTCTAAATGTAAATAAAAAAATCACGCAACTTTACCCGAAAGCGTTCAGAGCCGTTTTTACCCAACCTTACACCGAGAAATCAGTATGACGTCATTCCCCAATTTTCCGAGTTACCCGTGTTTCGGTCTCTGAACGCGCTCATAGTGTACTGTCTATCAGTTGCGAGTGAAGTAACTGAGGAGGTGGTCATAAGATGGCGGTTGCTTTTTTTAAAAATCGGATCTTTAGTTTCTGATTACCGCCAGTGCAAACATCTCACCAGTAAAATTGAATAGGTAATTTTGTCTTAATTAAACGTCTTATTCATGGAATTTTTTTCTCAAAAATGTCGTAAAAATTTGTATTTATTTATTTATTTATTTATTTTTTGGTGTCAGTATGCCATGTAAAACTGTTAGTTTGTCTCCCTGGTTGTCACAATATGGCGGAAACGCAGGGCCTAACTACCGACAAAGTAAACTCCTACCAGTAAAAATGAAAACCTGTTTCTATGATTATTTATGACTGAAATTTTGTAATAATAAGGCGTTTAAATAAGTTGAGAATTTCTAAATAAATCTACTGGTGGAATTTTCCAATGGCGGTAAACAATGGCTGTAATAACGGTTACAGTTGAAGCTTCACTATTTTAAGGCTATGTCAATTCCTCTTTATTAATAGTTCCATGATTCATCTGTCCAGGTCTAAGGTGGCATCCTGATTACCACACTTTTGTGAAACACTATCATGAAAACCCCTAACATGATTAATTATAAGACAAAAGTCCTACCTTCGATAACTTTAGAGGGAATCTTATGCAGTTTTTCCCTTCTTTATTTCTCTTCTTCCGAAGCAGAAACAGGCCCATATAGTTCCTGTGCCTCTTCTTAATCCTCGTAAAAAGTGCTTTCAAACGGTTCAACTCTCGTCAAATTCCAGAGCTTAAGCTTGGTTCCAAATGTTACCTAATTATTGCGAAATGTATATACTGACTAGAAATTATACTAGAAACATAATTTGATAAAGCAAATAATATAAACGCAACTTTGAGAAAAGAATAGGTGTTTAATTACATGAATAGAAAATATATATGTATAACAAATAATGTAACTATGGAGATTGGAATCTTAAGTTTATATATCCAAAACCATTATTATTCCGAAAGTCTATATATTTCATTTTATGTAAACTAAATATTTTCCCTGAGCACTTAAATAATACAACATTTTTAGTAGTTCTTATATAAAATACTTAATTGATTATTTACACATCAATACCACATTGTTAAAATAATATGGAGCATAACTTCTTATATGTAATGAATTTTACGGTAGAAGAAACTATACAAAAAGGATATGTAAAACTTACCCCACGCATAAAATACGGCGCGTTTTCTAGCACACCAGACTTTTATTTTAAAATCAGCTTTTACTACAGTGAAAGGAAATATCTAAATAAATAATTTGGAAAAAGCATAATAATGTCGAAAACTCATTTACAGAAATTATCAGTCTTAGATGGTATGTATTTGAATAGTTTTTTACATCCCTGTTTATAATCTATTGTTCGTACAGGTGCTTACTTTTCTACTTACATTTTTCACTCTGTTTACCAGTATTTCTATAAAGAAAATTTCACTGTATGTAATCACAAATTACTTACAGCGAAATTTTCTTTATAAAAATACTAGCATTCGAGATGAAAAAACTCGGCAACTGTTCATATTAAGTAATCCATAGATTTTTAGGCATATTGATAGAGAACTAAATTTAATTCAGCTGGGAAATACGTAACACAACTTAAAATGCTTCTTCTGCATGTCATTTTTTAGTCTTTTTTTTTTTTTTTTTTTCATAAGTATATTTATCTTGAAGTACTTTTATATTTGTTTTTTCTTATTTATTATTTTAGTTAGAAGCATATTATGAAATATGAAATATAACTTAAAAAGTTAAACAACAGTTTTTAATCCTTAATTGAATAGGATATATCAAGCAACAAGTAAAAATACGTTTCACCTTTAAGTTAGACTCTTGCGTGGAAATTCTTTTTAAATTCATCTTCAAACTTGATATTAACCTGGCAAAAAATTAAGCTATTATTCATTTTACCTTTTTTGTTAAAAATGAACGAATATATTTCTTAATGTCGAAATATGCAGTGCTTTTTCACCTGAAAAATTATTTTACACTTTTTGGAAATTCGCACACGAAACGAACCCGACCCATAGCGAAAAGGATTAGCATCAATCTGACTGATCCGAACCGCGGGCTGTGTCGTGCTTAAGTAAAATTCTAAACCAATGCAGTACCCCCCCCCCCCCAGACAACACTTGGATATGCATTGTTATCGGCAATAAACGTGTACGCAACATTTGAGCCAAATTAGTTCGTTAGCTATGTCAATTTAATTCGAGACATAAAAAGGAAATTCGCCCCTGGACCCTACCCCGGATGATGTGATACACTCCTAAAAATACTTGAATAGGCACTGTAATCAACAAAGAACTGGTGCAAAAAAATTGTGCAAAATTGCTCCATTAGAACGTTTGTGATTAATAAGTAGACGAATATTTTTTCCACTGAAGCCTGACTCTGATGGGAAACAGTCTGAAAATATATGAACATTGAACTGTCCTGGCATTGAACTTATGTGCTGTGTTGGTGGAAAATCAGCTGATTAAAAATCCATTGAAAGATTTTGTCCATGCAGACATCCAGATAGAAAACAACAAACGAACAAAAATAACGCGTAAGAAGAAATGAACGGAGATATGCTAAACATACTTTTTCATTTTTCAATGAGACTAATGATGTGTCTTGGTAGAATATCCAGCTGCTTAAAATTTCATCATAGGATGTTCGAACAATCATTAGAAATTCAAGGTAGTAGTATAGCACCATCATTTTAGATCAGATATATTTCCTTTTTTAATGACACTAATGAAATTTTTTTATAGAATATTCAGCTGCTTAACATTTCATCATAGGATGTTCGAACAATCCTTAGAAATTCAAGGTAGTAATATAGCACCATCATTTTAGATCAGATATATTTCCTTTTTTAATGACACTAATGAATTGTTTTTATAGAATATTCAGCTGCTTAACATTTCATCATACGAGGTTCGAACAATCCTTAGAAATTCAAGGTAGTTTAGCGCTATCATTTTACATCTGATATTTTTCATTTTTTAAGGACACTATTGATGTGTTTAAGTAAAATATTCACCTGCTTAAACATTTCGATATACACGGTTCGCACACTCCTTAGAAATTCAAAGGAGTATGGAACCGTCATTTCAGATCTGATATTTTCCATTTTTAAGGACACTATTGATGTGTTTTAGTAGAAAATTCAGCTGCTTAAACATTTCGATATACACGGTTCGCACACTCCTTAGAAATTCCAAGGAGTATAGCCTCATTATTTTATTTTGAAAAATATTTGTCTAATTCTCCAGATTAAAAATCTTTCTACAATTACTGAAAGGATTTATAATGCTTTCCTTCGATTAAATAAGGTTTTAAATTCTATTAGAAAATGACATTAGAACTGTATACACCGTGTTGTGTCACTTAAAGGCCTCAAACTTAATCTTTCTTCCTTTGTGTTTTTAATTTTCAAATTTCTGAGAATAACAAGTGTCACTGAAATTTATTCCTTCAGAATCTAAAAATGACATGGAATTTTTTTATTTCATTTTATAATTATTCTTTTATCCCTCTAATTCAGGCATATTTTTTTAATTGGTTAAAAAAAATCACCGAAAATAGATTTAAAATCTATGATTAAGAACAAATAATGTCTTTTTTTCTCTTTTCTTTTTATTGTTATATTTCTTTCTTAATTACCAAAGAAACCTTGTATAGGTTTAGATGCATAAAACTATTAGTATTTTTTAACAAGCGATCTTCCTAAGTAAAAATATCTTTCCATCTGTGAAACTGTTTTCAATATAAGTTAGTTTTAAATATTCAACTTTAAAATTCTGAAATTATCATTTATTAGTTAAATAAGTTTATTTATTTAGTGCATATTAGAAGAGATAGAAAATGTTTGATCGTGTATATTCATTTTTATTATTTTTATATATTACATTATTTATGCATTTCTTAAATTTTAGTTGTAAATATTTAATTTAATTTCCACTGATAGAAAATTCATGTTTTATTATATGATGTTTAAAAATGTTTTATTATATGACATTATATGATGTTTATTATATGATGCAAAGATTAGAGAAGAAGAAAAAAAATAATAAGTGTATGTATATGGAATAAACATATGAAAACTAAAGGTGTTTAAGTTCAGTTTATTTTTAACAAAAATTTTAAAGATATCAAAAAATAGAAACTTAGTTATCTCTCACAGAACGTAAAGATTCATTAATTTCTGTCAAATTGCTCAGTTATTGTGGAAGCCTTAGCACTATGATTGCAGAGAGAATATGAAAAAAATAATACGAACTGTAACAAAGGAGATTAAGCATTTTCTTTACACCAAAGAAAAAATAAAGAGACTTACGTAATTTTAACCAAATCTCCTTTACTATTTAACAAATCGTCAAGAAATTTGGGCTCAATGTTTTAGGAATCACAATTTTATTTTAAGACGTCATTTTAAGACAAAATCTAAAATTCGATACTTTTTGTCAAAATGAGAGGTATTGAGTCCCCTTAACAATAGTAATCGTATCATTTTTAAGCAATAGAACCAAAGTTTGTGATTCCTTAATCAAACATGCAATTGTAGTAGGGAATAGAAAGTGTACGTCTATGCAAAATCTACCGGGGCAAAGGAGTTATCGAGGAAAAGGAGTTATTTTTTTTCTAATTTTTCATTGTTAATCCTTTTACAGTTTAATTTTTTGTAACAATAACTTACATATAGGAACTGAAACACCACTTTTTCCGTACTAAAATAATATGCCTTATATAATCGAAATATGTCCGCCTATTAATATCACAAAAATTGCAACAAAAAATTAGTGGTGTCAAAAAGCTTTTATTAGCTTAAATATACAGATTTTTAAGTTTATTCTGGATTTAAAAAGTCTATTTAAAAAGTACCGCTTGATACAAGTCTCTTGAGGAAGCATTCAATGTGGAATTACAGTAAAGCATGCTGCATAATCATCACGACTGTCTATGTTAAGTTTGGAACTTACATCTAGTATGGTTCTAAAGTTCATACAACAAGCATACAGTTAAATGTGCATGTTATTATCAAAATATTGTTTTGCACTGAAATCACAAATAGTAAATAATTTCACGAATTAAACGTCAATTTGATTCTAAATTGCCTTAATTAAAAGATTTATTTGAATTAGTTAATGAAAAATAAATTGTTTTGTTAGGGTAACTTAATTAAAAATTCATCTTAATTAAAAATAAAGAAATAATTAAAACATTATTAACTTTAATTCTAATTTCTTCCTTTTTATATAGAGGGACACGTAGAAAAACTTTGGCTTATGCTGAGTGTCTGCGCCTCTAGACTTTGTATTGGGGTATTTACAGATGGTTTAATTTTATTTTGATTCATGGAAAGTGGCTTATTTAATACATGAAGCAATATTACTTTACACCACTTATATTTTAAGACATGCAAATGAGATAAAATTTACTGTCAAATGAAATTTTAACATTAGTGTAATTCATTTTTTATGAGACTAGAGATCAAATCATACTATGGATATTCTAAACTATTCACACCATTTTCTAAATACAGTCTATGTTAATACAAACCGAAATGAAAAAACCCCTTTTCAAAAAATACTTCATTTTATATGCACCAAAAAGCAAGCATCTTCTGAGAAACAAAATCTCAATGGAAAATTTTCTCTTTGCGTGCATTTTAAAATGCTTTCAGTATTTTAAAGTGTTTTTTATGCAAAAAAGTCAAAATACTTAAAGGAAACATTTTTTTCTTG
Source organism: Maratus speciosus (assembly GCA_963932465.1). Taxonomy (NCBI): domain Eukaryota; kingdom Metazoa; phylum Arthropoda; class Arachnida; order Araneae; family Salticidae; genus Maratus; species Maratus speciosus. The sequence continues at coordinate 439,102,082 of OZ010786.1, forward strand.
CGTTAAATTATTTTCAAGTTAAGATGATAAATTACCTCACCTATTTCTTTTTATTTTCAGTAATAAGGTACTTCAAGATAGAAAAAATATATATTATTGATTGAAGCAACTAATTTTTTTTGTGTGTTTGATCATTTTTTTACGTGTACTCAAATTTGGAAATTTATATTTTTAATAATTGAATGATTTTCGAGCTGTTTGCTAACATTATTTAATGCATATTGTTTTAGGGAATAATTTTATTTCTACAAGGTGACACTTCATATCACTGTCCCGTAGCTTATTCTTAAACCGTTAGTTTTAAAAGTATACTTCCAATGACAAAAATGTTTAAAATGTTTCTCATGGTCATATGAAAATCAATTTAAATCAAATAGTTATTTTTTTATAACGATTACAGAATTTCCATTTTTTGTTGTCTCTGAGTCTCATAAATTATATTTAGGGAAACATTCTCCATTTTCTAACAAAAAAAAGTTAAATGTCATTTTTTGTACGAAAAATTATGATACTTTTTATTTTATTAATTCCCGCTGTTCTCTGACGCTAAAAATGTAAAAGTGAAATTTTGGTGACAATAGAGACCACCATAGTATATAATAAGAGCACGGGCGAGTAGTTTGACGGACAGAGAGTGAGGAGAACTAAAGTCATAAAAATTTTTCAATTGCGGTTGTCCGAATCAAATTTCCCTAATTAAAAACTTTCTGAAATAAAAATATTTCTCACATAAAATGGCTCTACTTAAATAATATGACAGTCGAGTCTCATAAATCGACTGTCGGTTTTAAATCGGTTTGAAGTTTGACAAACAAATTTTTTTATGCCGCTGTTATGACGCACCTGCTGTTACGGTTAGACAAAGGAAAACATGTCGACACCACTGATGGACCTTTGCGCGTGGCATTTGCTATATGTTATATTGGATCGAATGTGAACATGATTTCTTCCGGGTAATTTTTTCTGATGAGATAACATTTACGTCTCTAACAAATTTAATAAGCACAACTGCAGAATTCGGGTCTCAGAAAAGCACCATGCATTACTGGAAGTGGAAAGATACAGCCCAAGAGTCAACGTGTGATATGCACTAAAGAAGCACACGTGGAAGCGCAATGGTATTTTTTCGTGTGTACTGTTATCTGGTTTTATAATTTTCTCATGCTTTCTAACTTTTTGTTAACTGTAGTAATGTCTCAAAATCAGGTACATTTGATTCGGACGCCCTGTATATTGGAAGTGTTTGCTAAATTTTTGTAATGCACTTACTTCTTTAAAATATAAAAAACTAATATTCTTAATAAAAAAGAACTCTTTTGAAAAAAAAGCTCTGTATGATATGCTAGATTTTAATCATGATACTGAAAAAGTCCTTTCATGAAATATTTCCTTAAACTTATAAATGATTCCTCATGGTACGGCTTTCTCTACTATACAATGAATAAAGTTTAAAATGAAGAAAGAAACCGCCCAAGAGTCAACGTGTGATACGCACTAAAGAAGCACACGTGGAAGTGCAATGGTATTTTATTAAAAACTTCGTGTGTACTGTTATCTGGTTTTATAATTTTCTCATGCTTTCTAACTTTTTGTTAGCTGTAGTAATGTCTCAAAATCAGGTACATTTGATTCGGACGCCCTGTATATTGGAAGTGTTTGCTAGAATTTTGTAATGCACTTACTTCTTTAAAATATAAAAAACTAATATTCTTAATAAAAAAGAACTCTTTTGAAAAAAAAGCTCTGTATGATATGCTAGATTTTAATCATGAGAGTGAAAAAGTCCTTTCATAAAATATTTCCTTAAACTTATAAATGATTCCTCATGGTACGGCTTTCTCTACTATACAATGAATAAAGTTTAAAATGAAGAAAGAAACCGCCCAAGAGTCAACGTGTGATACGCACTAAAGAAGCACACGTGGAAGTGCAATGGTATTTTATTAAAAACTTCGTGTGTACTGTTATCTGGTTTTATAATTTTCTCATGCTTTCTAACTTTTTGTTAGCTGTAGTAATGTCTCAAAATCAGGTACATTTGATTCGGACGCCCTGTATATTGGAAGTGTTTGCTAGAATTTTGTAATGCACTTACTTCTTTAAAATATAAAAAACTAATATTCTTAATAAAAAAGAACTCTTTTGAAAAAAAAGCTCTGTATGATATGCTAGATTTTAATCATGAGAGTGAAAAAGTCCTTTCATAAAATATTTCCTTAAACTGATAAAAGATTCCTCATGGTACGGCTTTCGCTACTATACAATGAATAAAGTTTAAAATGAAGAAAGAAACCGTATATGAGATAATGATAGAGATATTTCAATGTCGTTTTATAAAAGAACAGAGAAGTTCGATCAAAGGAGTTTGTGCAAATAAAAATGTGGGAGATTTTGTCTTCTTATAAAGGAATGGTGTAATCTTTTTGAAAAGTTATGTTTTGAAAACATCTTATTTTCTTTGATTCTTATTTTTCTTTGTTATTTAAATTGAATCTTAGCTGTGAAGGAAACATAATAATATTTTTATTGGTGTTAAAAAGTCTGAAAAAATATATCAGTTTTCAAACAGTTGCATATGATCACAAACCGAATTAAAATGACCCTATTTTAAATAATTAATTTGTATACTACCCCAACCGAGGATTTCGTTTAAGATATTGATCATTAAAATGGTACGAAAAATGTTTATACGAGAATTTTTAGTTGCGTTAGTAGTGGGCATTGGCTGTTTCTAACTATCCCCTCAAAATTTTTATACAAAATAGTACGGAGTCATGTATAGATTAAATAATAAGTATACGTATAGATTTAAGCACATATACAGATTTAATAAAAGCAAATTAAATGATAAATATTTTAATTGAAAATAGTAAAAGTTTTATCTATACTCTGTATTTCTTTTTTCATGGGAAAACAACCTAAATTAATAATTAAAGGTTAGCAGCATGAGGTAACTGCACCAGTAGTGGACCACTTAAGGACATTTATCCAATTACTAGCTGTTTAACTCGTTATATGTACGGGGGTTCATGAATTTAATTCTAAAACCAAAATTAAAAATAACTATTCGATTTAGTAAAATATTTTTGGAATACTGCGCATTTTTTAAAATGATTTAAATGAAATTTATCGTGTTACTATGCCATAGCAGACGATAAAACGTTATGTTTGGAAAAAGGGAATAAATAGAACTAGAACACAGGAATTCTGCTTTTTCAGAATTTAGTGTCGCCCCTGATGAAAAAAATATATGTACAGTCGAACTCCGTTAATACGCGAATCCAGGGACCGATCATAAGTCGCGTATTAAACGGGTTCGCGTATTAACCGAATTTCGTGAATTTTCATCCAGTGGTCCATATAATAACGACCTATACGGATAAAACACATTTTTATGACAATTCTTAGCTGTTTAAAGACATGATACTTCATTTGTTTTTATGATTATATGTCTGCGATTATGTGTTTATTAAGCAGGAACGTTCGAAATCGGGAAATTCAAATGAAAGTTATTGTCTTAAGTAAAAAATCCTATGTCTTTTCAAAATTAGATTTATTATGTACGTCACATAAAATTAAACAAAACGAATACAAAAATTTGTGCTAACCATGTAAACTAAAACTAATATTAACAAAATATATTAAGGAGCTTGGTGCAATATAATATGTAAAACAATGTAAAGCAATCAACGTTAAAAGTACAATAATTAAAAATTTTAAGCATACCGGTTTCGGAAGCATATAGCTTACCGTCCTCAGTGCACCGAGATAAGCTGACATGTCTATCATATTAACAAAATTAAAATCCTTGTCAGCCATACAGAACAAATAGAGAACAGTGTCGATAATACTCAAAAGTCGATAAAAAATTTAAATTTAATAAAGTCAATAATTACATGAAAAAAAAAACTTTTTGGCAGCAAAGTAGCTATCAATTTTGTCCTGTTTGACATGCGGCCGTACCATTGGCATGATGTTTTCAGCCATATTCAGGTGATGGTAAGACTTGTTCGTCGAAGCACTTCGTCCAGTGACGATAAAAACTGTCTGAGAAAACTGAACGCCTCCGTAAGTTTGGAGATTGGAGACGGGGCCGGCGAAACAGATTCATCCTCTCCTTCCTCCTCATCCGGTTTATCAGGCGCTTTTAATGTCATACAGACTTCTGAACTTGGAGGCTGCTAGATCTTTGTCGATGTTAATGGTCTAAATAGACAAAATCTTCCCCTACAATTTCTTGTTCGCCATGCCAGGTCTTCAACATCAGAGTATCATATCGGAGCTCTTTAGAAATGATCTCCTCGCTACTTCCAAAATCCCTTTTTCTAAAACAATTTGCAATCGTCATTTGTCTGACACTCTCCCATGCTACGGTAAGCACGTTCATAACGCCAAGGGCTGTAATAGAACGTGCCTCTTAGCAAGAATGGCTGCTGTTGTGTTCCCTTTGGTGAAGATATTGTCGTACTAGTTGAGTCTTGTAATTTACCTTACGCTGTTAATGATTCAGTAGTCTGTTGGCTGAGTGACACTGGTCGAATATAGAGGTAAAAATTCAATTTGGACTTCCTCAGGCCTTCGCTATCTTTCGGATAAGCAGGAAAAATGTGCACGTGCAATAACACATGGTATGATTTTTTTCCCATACGCCGGCCATTATCACGAACCCATGTTGAAACTAGTTGCAAGAGCCAATCCCAAAACTTTCTCCTATCTCGTACATCTGAATATTTCATGAAGTAGTTATAGATGTTGATACTTCAATACTAAGCTAACTTTGATTTTCCTCTTAAATTTCTGCTTCAGTCAATGAATCGGAGTAAAAACGAGTTAATCTCGATCATGATATTTATCAAAATCAATAGTTTTCCGTTATTCTGTCGTATATGAGCTCTTTGCGAACAGCCGGCTTAGCAGGACGCGAGTTCCCGTCACTGTACCAGTCGCTTATGGGCAATAGAATTTTAAAAATATCAAGAAATTCATACAAAAATCGCTATCACTGCGCCCCTTTCGGGCGGAAGACTGGTTAGCATGCCGCTTATTGGGGTATTCGTAGAGTGCGCCTAAAAAAACCACTCGTGGACAGCCTTCTCCATGTCCTTAAACTGGGCAGTTTTTATTTTCTTGTTCCTTGTTCCACCAACAACAGCTTGGTTTACGATGATATCCCTAATCTTCAACTAAGTCCTTAAAGTTGATCCTGTATGCCTTTTTCTTTAGAGAAAGCCGACTTATTCGGGTAGCCTGGGCATCATACCGATTTATAATTTGTGCCTTCTGAATTAATAGAGAGAGCCTTTGATAGAGATAGCCTTTCTTTTAATATATTTTGCTCATTTTGCCATGGTAAAGACCAGATTAAACTTTTAAAAGAACACGTGGGCATCGTAGACCAGATTCTACCAGGTGCGCAAGCAATTCTGTTCCTTCATAAGGCAAGACGCACACTAAGGCGACAGGAGGAAGATGAGGTGCGACTTAGGAGGAGCAACAGGTCGAAACAAAGAATTAAGCTGTTTTAAACCTATAGCAACATGTTGCATGAGTTGCTTCACTGTGCGGCCTGCCTTAGATATCACAGCACTGATCACGCAGCGAATCGGTACTGCTCTAAGTTAGGAGTTAAATGGTTTCTCCATCGTAGGGGAAAAGTTCTCTTTTCACTTCCTTATCAGATAAGACCTCAACTGGCTCATTCTGATCAGGGGAGAACAAGTTTGCTTTATTTATTGTGCACTCGTTAGCTGTAAAATTTTCTCTTCTCTCTTCCTCGCCTGTACTAGAGGTTCAAACTGATATTTTTAGTAAAGCTATTCATGGTTGCATTAAATTTGAACAGATAAAAACATTCCTAGTTTAAAGAATTGTCGTATATGTAATGCTTGGGACATTATTTCCTCTAATACGCTCTCTGTTCCAAAAAAACTCATTCGCGTATTAAAAGTAGGTTTTTCTTCCTACGGACAGATAAAATTTCGCGTCTTAGGCGGGTTCGCGTATTAACAGTTCGCGTATTAAAAGGGGTCTTTTTAATGTATAAGATGGGCGTTTTTCAAGGGACCGAAGAAAATTCGCGTATTAAGTGGTTTCCCGTATTAAGCAGGGCGCGTATTAACGGGGTTCGACTGTATATATAAATAGTACAAAGCATATTTCAATTTTAAGACTTAGCACATGCTTTTATTTTATGCAAAATAACTTCATTCCTATCCGCTTAAGAATTCCACATTTATGATCCACTCTTAAACATCTACAGTAAAGTAGGCATAGGACGTCACTATCGCGAAATAACCTACAAATGCAGCAAAAAAATGCCATCATAAAAAAAAAAAAAAAAAAAAAAAAAAAAAAAAAGCTGTTTAATTTAAATAAGAGCGAGTAGTAAGTCAAAATTACGTCCACTACTAATCATATCATAATATTAAAATATAGGTATAATCCAACGAAAATTCAATATCAGATGTAAAGAACATATAGCGGACATAAAATATAATAGAGGTAATACTGCTTTATCCCGGCTAAATCAAACAGAGAATATTAACATACTTTTTAACGAGAGTAATATAATCTATAGGTCTAATTTTTATTTACAATTATTCATAAGAGAGTCCATTGAAATTTATTTAAGAGGTTCAGGAGTTTGTAACGATACATTATATTTTCGTATCCCGAATTTATGGGTTGAATGGTTTGATAACTTACGGTGTTGCGACATAGAAGGAACACGAGCAATCGCGAAAATATAGGGCGCGTTATTTGATTACTTGTTTATTTTTGATGATTTTTTCCATTTTTCATATGCATTCGTAAGTTTCTGCTATACATTCTGATGACGACTCAGAAAATGAGTCGAAACATGTAAATATAGATTTTTAATTTACTTTTAATGTGTTTTTATAACGTCTTTTAAGCAAATAAATATTTTAAGATTATGATATGGCTGTCTAATGATTCTTAGGCCTTCATTTGTTTGTAACATTAATATAGGTACTTAAAATTAAATACTGTTTATAATAACTCCACGTTTTAACAGAAATCATTCGTTTATATTTTTTAAAAATAGCACGTATTTTAATTACATTTTCTTTCGGTTGTTATGAAAAAATGGCAACAAAAATATATAATTAATGTTTTACCACTATTTTTCCTTTACTTTCTACAGAAATGGAGTACTTTCGTTGCCAATATTAAGCAAATGATTCCAAAAACTACAAAAAAATTAATATTTCAAAAATAAATGGAGATGCAGTTTTCAAACAAATTACATTTAAAAGTACATTTTTTTCAATGCGACGGTATAAAAATTGAAAATGTGCGATGCTTAGAAGTTAAAAAAATTGCTATAGAGTATTTAATCGTACTGCTTTGTTTTACGGCTGGCTTCTGTAAGGTGACGTAATTTTTTAAAGACGACGCAAAATAAGCTGAGAGAAAGAAATAGCACACCGTACCGGGGGCAAATAAAAAGTTTTATTGATGTTTGTGATAAAATGTTTGACTTTATTTAAAAGAAATTGCTATAATTCAGCGCAATTAAATAATCTCTATTTATTTGCACGGGAGGTAAAAGAATTATTGCAATCCCCGCTGAAGCTTTCTAGCATTGCTGCGTAGCGTACGTAATATTTATATCTCTAATTATTTGCATGTGAGGTAAAAGAATTATCATAATACCCGCTACAGCTTTTTAGTATTGCAGCGTGGCGTACATAATATGTATATCTCACATTGGTTATAGAACTCGCGTGATTACGGGTTGAACATTGAAAAAAGGATTTTACTGTAAATTTTTAATTGTTGGCAGCTGCTATAATGAAAAATGTTTGAATTTGATAGGAAATTGCTGTTAAATTGGTGGCTTTTTATTAATTAAAAGTTAACTATAAACTATTTCGATTCCGGATTGCTTTAGTTGCCTTGGCCGTGTTTTAATGCACATGTACATAACATTTCGCAATTCTGGTTTCCAAACTGTGGATTTGTATAGCATTACAGACAGACAAATTTTCATTTTTATATATCCGATTATTAAACTGCTAGTGAATTCCAAAAGATATATTTCTTTTTAGCCTAGTCCTAGCCTCCATGTATTAGAATAAACATTAAAAATTTCAAAATATATTCTTCGGAAAAAAAAAAAATTATTACCTTCATCTATGCTCCATTAGTGAGCCTTGTAAATTCCTGATGCATGAATCTTTAAGTTTCCGGTACAAATCTCTCTATTCTAAAAAAAAATAACTACCGCTGTCACCGCCGGCTTTGAATTATTTGTGACCGGAGGTCTTTCTTCGTTAATATTAAGAAAAATAATGCATACAAAAATATGAAAATCAGTAGTATTATACAGAAATGTTTGATAAACACGCTGATGCAGACAGTTTTCAAATCGAAGAATTATTTTAAGAGATATTTAATGCTAAAGTTGGACAAAATCGTTCCACTAAAAAAGTTTTATAGGAGCAAAAACTATACATCAGAATTTAATAATTTTTAGATCATTTTATACGTTCTAATTTCCTGGTGTGCAGAATTCATTTATTTTTTTTAATTTGACCCATTTTTCGAGGATTTATTTCTATTTTAAATTCAAATTTTCAGCATTTCGAGTGATATTTTTTACTTATTTTAGAAAATTGTACTAATTTAACCTGTTGCCAACTGTATGAACAACGGAAACAATAATGTTTGCTTCAAATTAAAAATTTATTTACACGTGACTATTGTAAATAGAAAAGATACTTTCAAATTAAAATAAAATAATTGCGTATAAAAAGCAGGAACTTATTGAAAATTACGTCATAAAAAGTATACACGTGAATTTTAAAAGAGAAAGGATATTGTAAAATAATAAATCCATTAACATTCGTTAAAAGTCTTAAATAGGAGAAATTACGTCATATTTACGTCACATTACAGTTATTACATAAAATGAACACAAAATAATATTGCAAAACAGTTTAAATTTAGAAATTGTGCTAGACATTTATTTGATATTTTGAGAGGATCTTTTCAACTATTTTTGTTAGGAAAGTGCAAATAATATTTCATTTCTAACAAAAGTATTTTCACTAAAATATTCAAAAGAGAAAGAATAGCTTGGTCAAAATTACGTCAGATTAAAAACGATTAATTTAAAATGTCTCATTTAAAAGTATTTTCTTTTCGCTTTGTTAAAAAACACCAGGAGATAATGACTGTTTACTTAATTCCTTTTATATTAGCTTATTTTGAAATGTTGTTACACGTGTCTACGTCATCAAGTTATTTTGATTTCGACGTTTTATTTGTATTTTTATTAATGTTGTACTAATTTATTTGTTCTTTCGTTATTTAAAATAAAAATTATGTCAATTTGTATAATTTGGCGAAATTGGTCGGCTGGATAATCAAGTAGTACCGCAGAGGATTTGGCGTTAAAATTCCCCAATCAAAGAGAAATGAATAGAAATCCGTTTATAGGGAGATCGCCACTGTTTTTTAAATTATAATTCAATCTTTCGAAATCTTTTTAAAGCCGATCAAATTTGCGTGCTTTTAGAGTCTGTGGTGTCTGGACGGGGGTTGGCGAGCGTAGCTCGTAGGGGGCCGAGCCCCCTAGTATTTAACAATATTATAACAGAGTATATCAACACTAATAATAAACACACATACTACAATATATATTAAAACACACATCCACACATAAATAACGGCTGCATTCAAAAGTTAAAGATATACATAAATATTTTACAGACATACCTACAATAAATACAATAAACCCAACTGGAGCTCTGGCTAATTTCTCACTCCAGTTGTGTTTATTTTATTTATTGTATGTATGGCTGTAAAATATTTACATTTACCTATATCAACACTAGTTTAATTTAAAATAAAACATAATGTTAAAGATTCAATGTTTTAAATAAAAACTTATTTCTAAGTCACTGGCAGAAAATCTGTTTTTGAAGACACTCTAGAACATAAGCAAATGCATCAGCAAAAAAAAAAAAATATTCCAAACAGTTTATGGAAAGTTAACTTTTGAGGATGTTAGTCAATGAGATTTCTTTCAGTCCTTTTCAAGAAATGAATTTTGGGATCGCTTTTAACCTTAGAATATTAGTGAGTCACTAGCTGTATGTGGCCCACTACAGGTGCATTTACCTTGCATGAATATTTCTTTCTATTATGCAATTATATCTTGCATAGACATGTCAGTGTTTCCAATTGGGTAAGGGTTTAACGAATTGCAACAAGTAGGGTAATTCCGGGATTTATGCCGCACATTTTTTTGAAGTTGTGTACAAAGTCCCATGGTGGACATAAAATAAAAAAAAAAAATCATGCTGTGCTATTTAATGTTAAATATACAACGCGTGTACTGCGACAAAAAAATTCAAAACAAATTATTAATATTTTTTAACAATTTTTTTCTAAAGCATTACACTGCGGTGCATCACAGTACATTTAAGCTGAGACGTCGTACTTGTGTGGTAGTTATGCCGCGCTTGTAATAAGAACAGAATGAAATTATAAATAAAAATTTTCAAAAATATTCATATCTGGACTATAATTAACGATGCAATAACAAAATGAAACTAAATGAGTACAATGAAACATATTAGTAGATTGAAATTAATAATTGTTGCCTACTTCCACTATTAAAATTATCGATTTATTTTTTTTTTACAATAAATTTTAATTGTTATTTCAGCTACAACGTAACATCAGTGTATTAGAAAGGGAAAAGAAAAAAGTAACATTGTTTTTTATAATTTATTTGTTAACCCTTTCGGGACCGGTTTGCTTTTACACAAATTTTATTCGGTTGGTACCAATTTTTTAAAAGAAGATACCTTTACTTAAATAATCATGAAAATGCTCTAATTAAAGAAAGCAAATATTTCTTTTCTTTTTTACTGGGCCAGAAACAAATTTTGTAAGCTTATAAGCTTATAAGCTTACCTTTGTAAGCTTTGTAAGCTTATGAAGGTGCTTATATGCACCTATGGTCCCGAATGGGTTAAAAGACCTGTTTTTTCGACTACAATCTACAGAAAAATTGTCGAAAAAGTACAGTCTTTATCTAACTGCATTTAAACACATGATGCAACGAAGCTAATAACATTTCCTCTTTTTTGGAGTAGTTTGCAAAGAATGTCTGCGTTACGAGTAATCCAATTTTTCATTATTATCATCTTGACTTGCATCTTTCTTGCCCTTCTTACTTTTTACTTTCCCCTTTTTAGGGTTCCGTACTTAAAAAGTTAAAACGGAACCATTATAAGATCACTCCTGTGTCTGGCCGTCTGTCTGTCTGTCTGTCACAGCCATTTTAATCGTAAACTATGGAACGTGGAAAGTTCAAATTCGGGGAAGTAATAAAGACCCACATATTTTCAGATTAATAAACATTCATAAATATATTTAGTAAAAAAGTAGAGGGGCTAAATATGCTACTTGAAAAAAAAATCTTTTCTTTGTATATCATGTGGGATATCCTGTGAAAGCTTTTATAACGCTGAACTCAAAAATACATTCCTTTTAATTTTAGGTATTATATTTTCAAAGATATTGTTGAAAATGTAGCGCAAAAATATGTCCCCCCTCCCCATCTAATTCCGAATCTACTGAAACTAAAACAAGTGGGTAAGTGTGATCACAGATCGCACAGAGGGTTTCGTTTAATATTTCTTTCAAAAAACTATCCTTTTTCAAAATCTGTTAGCTCCACAATTCGCAACTAGGGAGTGCACTCTATTCTAAACAAACGTCTGCCTGACAAAACTCCGTTTTAGAACCTATTCGCACTTATATTAGTCGAGGAAATTGGACCCATAAAACTTAAAATAGGAAAGCCCTCCTGGCCAAGTGGAAATAAAATATGAAAAGCTATTGTGCATAAAATGAAAGAGTGGCCGAAGGGTCGTCAAATGATATATCAGATGAGGGGTTTGGGGGAAAAATTGCCCCCCCCCTCCCGGAGCTTTCAAGTGAAACCAGCTCGCTGTTGCTTAATTAGCGGCTAAGTTAGAAAAATGCTTAAAAAACACAAGTTAAAGCCCAGAGGAGTCAATAATATGACTTTTTGAAAAACTTATCATTTGCCGTGTGATCACAAGTGTTCAGCTATAAGTATGCAAAATTTCATATCCCCAGCTTAATTAGGGCTCAATTAGAAATAATTGCTTATAATACAGAAGTTGAAGTCCAAAGGGTTAATTATAAGATTTTTTCAAAAATTCATATTTTGTCTTATGATCTGACGCGTTCAGCTATAAGTATGCAAAATTTCATGTCTCCAATTTAATTAGGGGCTCAGTTAAAAAGAATTGCTTAAAATATATATGTGGGAGCTCAAAGGGTTAAATGTAAGACTTTTTCAAGATTTTATAATTTGTCGCCTGGCCTCAGGTGTTCTGCCATAAGTATGCAAAATTTCAAATCTCCAATTTAATTATGGGCTCAGTTAGAAAGAATTGCTTAAAATACACAAGCTGGAGTCCAAAGGGTTAAATATGAAACTTTTCTCGAGATTTATTATCTGTCGTGTGATCTGAAGTTTTCTGCTACAAGTATGCAAAATTTCAAGTCTCCAATACAATTAGGGGCTCTGTTAAAAAGAATTGATTAAAACACACAATCTGGAGTCCAAAGGGTTAAATATAAAACTTTTTCGAAATTTATTATTTGGCGTGTGATCTGAGGCGTTCAGCTATAAGTATGCAAAATTGCAAGCCTCCAATTCACTTAGGGACTCTGTTAAAATGAATTGCTTAAAATACACAGGCTGGACTCCAAAGGGTTAAACATAAAACTTTTTCGAAATTTATTATTTGTCGTGTGATCTGAGGTGTTTAGCTATCAGAATATAAAATTGCATGCCACCAATTTGATTAGGAATTCTGTTATAAAGTATTGCTGAAAATACACAAATTGGAACCCAAAGGGTTAAATATAACACTTTTTCAAAGTTTTATGATTTGTTGTGTGGGCTCATGTGTTTAACTATAACAATTTAAAATTCCATGTCTCTAACTTAATTAGGGGCTCTGTTAGAAAAAATTGCTTAAAATACAAAAGTTGGAGCTCAAAGGGTTAAATATAAAACTTTTTTCAAAATTTTATGATTTGTCTTGTTGTCTCAGGTACTCAGCTATAAGTATGCGGAATTTCATGGCTCCAACCTTATTAGGGGCTGACTTAGAAAGAATTGTTTGAAATACACATGTGGGAGCCCAAAGGGTTAAATTTAAGACTTTTTCAAAATTTTAGGATTTGTTGTTTCCTGTGACGTGTTCAGCTATAAGTACCCAAAATTTCAAGTCTCCAATATGTATAGTTTCTTTGAACGGGCTCTGTGACGGACAGACAGACAGACAGACAAAGGAGTGAGACAAATAGGGTTTCGTCAGATGAGCGAAACCCTAACTAGTAAATCTGCAGATCAGGAGCCTCAACGTCAGCTCTACAATTCATTGTGTTTAGCACCCTTTGAGTAATATTAATCTTTCTACAAATAACGAAATTTAAATTTTGAAATTACATAAACATTTATAAAACGAAAAAATATTTCGAAGGTTTCTGACATTAGAAGCGTTAAATTAAACCCCTTGTTATGTAAAGGTATTCTGAAAATCTCATGAGCTACTTATTCTGGTAATTTTTAGATAATAGAGTAGATTTCTTCGAAGGACAGAGCCCCCCTGAACCCCTTCGTAGTGTAATTTAATTTACATTTGTAGTTATCAATTAATTGTGTTAATGTCTTTAGTAAATTCTACCAATAGACGGAAACGTACATGAATTCTTTTCTACAGCCCTGTATATTACGTGAAGATTTTTACGCATCGTCTATAACATTTAAATATAATGCAGACAAAAAACCCTCTTAAAACTGCTCATATCACATTTCCGGGGATTAGTATGCATAGTGTGCACCATATATCCAGTTTCTGCGTAGTCCTGTATATGGTTCTATTTAAATTCTGCAAACATTTGTTAGTATACTAAATGTAATTGGGCTGGGAAATACATAACTCAAAAAAAAAAAAAAAAAAAAAAAAAAACATTGAAGCAATTCGCGCTCATTTTCATTTACACTTACGAATTCATTTGTGTATCCCTGTACATGGTCTATACAATATTTATGCACTACTTATTAAGCACAAATTTACTTAACGTTCAAACGCACACCATAATCGAAAATGCTCTTCAGCAATCATCCCTAATAGACCAGAACTGTATCCGAAATTTTTATGTGACCCTATAAATGAACGATAAATACGATTACAAATCATATTCAAGCTTCTTGTAGTCAACCACAGTAATGTAATTTAATTTCATAATGTTTGAATTAGTGCAACACAATTAACACACTGACGACAGGCAATTTAATTAAATCTGGGTTTAAAAACAGTAGAAGCTCCTCCCTCTTCTGAAAGTGTCTCGGAAATTGGTTTCTGAGATATGTTTTTCATGTTTATGCAGCAGTAAATATCTTTCAATGTATGGATGTAATATATAATGTCTTACAATCTATAAAAAATATGGACAACACAATATAAATGTCTTTTCTGTAAGGTAGAAGTCACTCCCTTAGCCAATGATGTATTCTGAATAAAAACGAGAATTCTCGTTTCCCGTCGCTAATGTGTTAAAATAAGCTGTGAAGAGTTTTTTCCCCCCGTAGACCACATTTTAATCGACCACTTTTGTGTGACCCTGAAAAAAACATATGCTTTGCACCCCATATACTACAAAAATGTTTCAAAAATACATATCAATTTTATTATTTTGTAACAGAGTAACATCATTAAAAAACGCCACAAAAGGATTTTCTTCAAAGATTGTAATATTATGAATACTTTTGAGTTCCCTGTACGCATGCTGTAAGTGCTACACATAACATATTTTATAGTAACCAGGTTCTAGTGCACCTTAATAAAGTATATAAATTTCATTACGTTTAAAATTGTGTAACATTATTAAAATACACCGCAGACGATTTTTCCCAAAGACTATAATGTAACGGAATAGTTTTGAGTGCCCCTGTAATTAAGCTATGAATGCTACACTCTTCATTTTTAATTTCAAACATACTTTGGCAAACCTCAATAACGTATATCAATTACATGTAATCCCGACTATATTTACACGAGTTAGAGCACGTAGAGAAACACGGCAGGCGACAGATACAAAAACTGAAGTCATAAATACTTTTCATCCATGTTGGAAAGTGTTAAAAAGGATTTACATGCCTTTAACTGTACTTTTTTTTCACTTATAGCATGGTTAAACATTAGTTTAAACATCCTAATCCATGCGATAGCAATAACATATTAAAAGCCCCCCAAAATATGCATATCTGGAGATCTATAAATCTACTGGAAAATAATTCATTATCGTGGCCACAGTTAATTGCATAAATTGCATCGATTTGGCGCGATAAAATATTTTTTGTGATAGCCTTTTAATAGTACCTGCAACAAAATTAACGTAATTTACTAACTTCATTCATATTTGACGCAATGATAGGCTACGAATAACAGTCGCTAGGCAACGAAGAAAAGGAAAAAAAAAGAAATACGTATCATGTAAAACAAGAAAATTAATTTAAAAATTCTTTATATTATTGGAATACATGTATAAATGTCCTCAAAACATTATACACGTAAATAAAAAAATCTGATAGATATATTGATAAAATTTCAATATAATAGGAATAATTTAAAACCCTTATTTGGAATTTTAGTATCCATAATTTGACATTTAAATCCATTAATCAAACGTGCCATTTTCTTTCAACAAATGGAAATTTGAAAATCGTCTGACTTGCCGTAGAAAAGCATTATAAAGAAAAATAAAATCTTCCATATTTTCCGAACGAATGAACCAAATTTAACCAAAAACTATATACAGCTACGTCCGGGTATCTCACGAATAAGCCCAATTAATTTCAAGCTGATCGGGTGCTTTTTGCGGCAGTTATCGCGGAACAGACGGACAGACAAACGGAAATCAAAACTTTTCGTGTCTCCACAGTAAGCCTTCACTGACGTTTCGGCAATGATGAAAAAAAAAATTAGAGGTAGTAGACGTTAATATAAACCTTGCCGGAAAATTATAGCGATTACCCTAGGTCACATAGTTTTTGAGTAATTAGCATTTTTCTGTTATACACAAATTTCGATTTACGGGCATTCAGAAAAATTGTTGAGCATCACTGAATATACCTATCGTTGAAGAAGAATAAAAGCATTGTTGATAATGATTTTCGAAACAAATCATCGGTAATTAGCTGAGATATTAATCCTTAAAAGTACGGTCAGTTTGGACATACACAAGGACAGGGCGGCGTACTCTATAACTAGTTAACGACTTTTAATGATAGACATGTGTAATGTAATGTCCAGTAACAGTATAAAAGTAATAAACGTCAAATTGTTAAAAACTAACTCTCTAAAAACTAACTCTCTGGACTCTAAAAAGTGGAAAAAATGAAAAAAAGACCATTTTCAACATTTAATGTCTTAAAATGTATATGATTTTAAAACACAATTTTAATTGGGATGAAAGATATAAGTATGTTCTTTCATTTCAGTTATTTAAAAAATTGCAAGATACAGAATTAGTATTTATAGGGGACTCGAAACTGTTAGACATTTGTCGAACAAAAAATTGGCATAACAGTTTACGCGCTGATTACAAAATAAATGTTGCAACTAGAATGAAAATTTTGGTGCTTACTTATACTTCAGATTGTAATAATTTCCCTGAACTTAAATAAATTTGTATTTAAAGCATTTTTATATTTTTAATGCAATGCTGCATTTAGCTAGTACAAAATTTTGAAAATTTCAACAGTAAAATCACCTAAAAAATATTTTCTTGAACAATAAAAATGAAATTTTAGGTTCAGTTTATACAGAATAACATGGAATATAAGTTTTAAAAATTTCATGAAAAAATATTCAGAAGTTTTTGAGGTATCCTGCGCGTTATACCCAAAAACGCCATTTGGAAAATAATTACTTTAAAGTTTCGGAAACGCCGTTTCAGCTATTGAGCGGGTATAATTCTAAAATCCAAAACTTTTGTTCTAATGGTAATTTCAAGGAAACAAATCAAAATATTCAGAAAAAATAGGAGTTTAACATCTAAAAAAATTAAAATTTCTTAAATTTTGAAGCTTTAAGAGTCCTGCGACCAATTAATCCTTTCCGGCACGGAGTAATTCTATTTATAAACTTATGAAATAATAAACTGACACCAGAATTTATAAACAAATTTATTAGAAAATGCGAACTTGCTTATTTTCACATACATGATAAAAAGAAAATTTTAATTAAATATTCTTGGTGCCATTTGTCTGTTTTGGAATTAACATTAGGTGTCCGTTTTTTAAGGGCATCGCCCTCGAAATATTTAATTAGAATGAGTCGCATAAATACTGTGAGATTCGCGATACTTTGCATTGATTATATCTCTCAATACGCCTCGAGTGACTTTAAAAGTTGTCCCTTTGAGACCTCAATTCGAAGCGCGCTTAGCACAATGCCAAATTTAAACTTTGAACAGAGCTTTTGTTTTAGATACACTGTAGAAATAAAGGTTATTACTACGCTGAATTTAGTTTCATGAAATGTCAAATGAAGTTTAACTATGCACTGCCTTTATTGTCTGTACCGAATTAAGTTCATCATAAACAGATTAGGATAATATTAAAAAAAGAGTTATACGAATAGCTATATTTGATATTGTTCCATATATGTCTTTGAACTTTCATGGTATACCCGATTACACTTTTCTAATATATACAGTTATACCCAACCCTACGTTATATAGTTTTTAAAAAGTCTTAGTATTCTTTTAGCAACTTTTTTTTTTTTTATAATACAATTACAAATTCAAATATTTATTCTACGGAACCCTCTGTGCGCGAGTGATGCTCGCACTTGACCGTTTATGTGCCTAACATGGTTAGTCTGTGCAAAAAGAAAAGGAAAATTTAATAATACTTAATCATCCCGTACAAAAGGAACTGCGGCATATATACCGGAATAGCAGTGGGGCATGCACCCCATTTTGAATGATGCAGACGTCGGCCATCACAGTTACCTGCCATCGCTAAGGGGAAGGGCGTAACCATACACACAGTACTCTATACAAATGTTACACTTAGTTTTGATTTGAAATCATGCATGCATTTAGTAAATAGTGTATGAAAAGTATTTAAACATAACGTGTTTAAAAGTTTGGACAGTGAAATCATGCACTTACTTCAAATTAAGGATTGTACTTCTACAAGTAAACATCGAAATGGGATTCATGCTATACACTGGTTATAATAATCTCATTGCGCACCTATACTGTGCGTTTGACGACCATCTATTTATAATTACAAGAAATACAAGGGGTGCGGCATCTATCCCGTATGCGGCGACTCTCCCGGAGTTACCCTATCTATATTATAAAGGACAAACATATCTGTGCGTAACGTATACGTCATTTTGCGAATGGCAACAATTTGAAATTTGAAATAAAATTTAGGTTTTGCAATTATATATTAAACTTCTAAACATCGCATATTTTAAATTTTAACACCTTTGTATAAGGAAAAAATGCTCTTTTAAATGCAATTTACTTGAAAGCTGTATCTCAATTTGTTTGAGATATTAATTTTTTTTGTAGTTTTTAATACAAATTTTGTAATCGTGGCAACTGAAGTACTCCATTTATATTGAAAGTAAAGGGAAAATAGTCATGGTTTATTATTTTTATTGATTATATCCTTATTGATGCCATTTTCACATTACAAATAAAAGTAACTTTTTTATAATTTTTGAACAGAAAATGATGTCAGATATTAAAAAAGAACACGCATTTTTGTTCATAAATCAGTTACATTTCAATATTTTTACATTACGCTGATACTGAGTTTGAGACGCTAGGCAAAATGATTCCGTGAGTAAAAATTATGTCATATTTAAAACAATACGATCATTTATTTTGATAAAACTAAATATTTGACCGATACTAAATGGTCAAAATGACAATTAAAGGCAAATTTCTGAATATTTTTTTTCGCGGGTATTGAGACTAGAACTTAAAGTTCACATGAAAAGTTGCATCGGACAAACGTGACTTTAAGTTTGGAAATACATTCATTAATAATCTATTGCGCGTTAAAATACTTTCAAATTGTGAATTTGAGTGGTGCGTATGTAAATTATGAGAATGTGAAAATACCGTACAGTTTAGATTTTATGGGGGGAAATTTTATGATGTGACAAAGCGAAATACTTTTTACTGATTTTTCATCCCGTAAAAACAAACATAAGAGCCTCAATCGATAAATTCATCATAATTACTCATTTTGATTACGTATTATAATAGAGTTTAATTTTTGAATAATTTAAGCAGTTGAAGTTTGTGGAAATAATATTTTGGCAATTTTAGGTAAAAAATATTATTTGTTTTAAGAAAGAGTGAGACAACCAATGTTAGATGAATTTTTAATTGTAATTATTTTTGTAGGTTTATTATAAATTCGATCTGAAGTTCCTTTCTAACATTTTAGTTCGTCGAATTTCGACGGGTTACAACTCGTATATATAATGTTTCTTATATCCCTTAAACACAGTGAATTATCTTAAATACTCCTATAGAATTGTAGAATTGTTGGACAGTTTCTCAATTTTTCAAACATAGTTCAAGAGTGTGACTTTGTCTTGACATCTGTTTGTGCGTCTGACCTTCATGTAACTCGCATACATATACTCATTGACGCGAAATTGATATACAGGGTTTGTCTGAATGATTCATCGTGATTCAAAAGAGTGTTTATTTACAAGTAAACGATGTACAAAGACGGCTGATACATTAGAAAACGCATACACTCATTATGTTTCTGGTACATACTTGAAATAATCCATGTGTGCGCCTTTAGTCACCCGCTATACATCCCAATAGTAATCTTGCTCCTTCCATACGTTCTTTAGCTTGTTTCTGTCAATGTCCGTCACAGCAGCAGTGATGCGTTCCTGCAAGCGAGCCACGAGGCGGCTTGTTGAGTGTATGCATCCTATCACGCATCACCAGCCTTTGTAGGTCGTGTTCCTCTCAATACGTTGTGTTTTGAAAACCAATGAATCATTTACGCTAATCTTGTATGTTATTTGGGTATACCATGACACACTCGTTATTAAGTTTTAAGGATGTTACACTATTTCAAATAAATTGAAAATCCATATACATTGCTAAGGTAAACTACAAGATCATTTCTGTAGAATATGGTGTGCGTAGACTTTATCGAACATTTGTCGTTAATAGGATCACACAAAGGAATTCGGTTACAGTTCTATCTATGAGCGATAATCCCTGACAGTGTTTGAGTTGTGGTATGCTTTTCAAAATTAATAATGTTTTTGTATGTTACATGGAGTGTGTAAATTTTATTAATCATATACAGGGCAACACAAAAAATTTTAAGTACATTTTCCTTTATTAAAGAATATTGCAGAAGAGGAATTTTTACCTGTGTTATGCGTTTTCTAACTGAACTAAGTTTCAGCATACTAGGTAGTACACAGCGTGTCCACTCTCAACTGTGTCCAGTGGCTAATTTCTTAACCGTTAGTCACAGATTTATAATTCCAATTACAAATATGTTTTAAATGAGATTTTTAAAAAAAATTAAAAATCGTTTTGATCAATAAAAACATTTCCTAAAATGTTACAAAATTTAAATTTTTATACGGTCCCCTAGTCCTATCAGTGATATTTAGTAAAAAATTTGTGTTACATTAACAAGTTAGACAAAAAAGTCCCATTCATCTAAGTCTGAAAGTGGCCGAGTTATGAAACTTTGAATTGCATTGACTTCTGCCAGTTTTCTGCATCTGAACACAGATGAGTTGGGCCATGCTTAGAGAGATCGTACAAAAAGTGCTTAAAGTATTATAAAGATTTATTTCGCATGTATATTTCTGCATTGTATCGGACGGTAGTCATTTCGAGCATGTTTAAGATAACATTAATTTTTATTAATTAAGTTTTAGATTAATTAGATTTAGAACCTAATAGCATTTTAAAATATGTATAATTTTTGTAAAGATTTGTGACTGCTGCTTTTCATCATTTCATTTAACAGATGTTCTGTTATTTTTTAACTTATATTTTTAATACAAATTATATATTTTTCTTTAATATGCCAGAATAAAAATAAATTTTAAATTTATGTTGGATTGTTTTATGTTTACCCTCAACTATTATCTTTTTTATATCTGACGATTATTTATATTTCGAGTAAATTTCTGAATAACTCCTATTTTGAAGCAAAAAAGATCTTTCAACTATAAACAGCTGTTACTCAGTTAGTTTTAACAGTAGAAGAATAGGATTTTGTTTTTGTCTTACTTCTTAGTGTAATAGGATATTTTTGCTAAATATAACTCATAGGACTGGTGGACCTTATAAAAATTCTAATTTTGTAATTTTCTAAGAAATGTTTTTATTAATCCAAATCGCTTTTACAATACGTTTTTACCTCATTGAAAACATTTTTGTAATTGCAACTATATGCCTATGGCCAACGGTTTAGGAATTAGCCATTAGACGCCTTTGAGATTGGATACTCTATAAATCTATTGATGTATTGATCTTAAACAAATCTGTTGATCTTATACACGATTTCACAAAAGAATTCGGAAACTTTTCTGTCTGTAGGAGGTAACTGCCGAAATTTGGTTTTCAAATGCGTTACGAGTTTTCCAGAATGTTTGTTTTCTTAGACATCATCTTTTACCTTATAAGCGGTAACGTTTTGTCATATATTCTGAATGTGTGGAAAAGTGTTTCATAATCTATGATTGAAGCATGATTTCTCAGTTTTGTGCTTTTTGTCTATTTTTGTTTAATTTCAGGTAAAATTTTGTCTTCTTCACTGTGAAAAATTGCAAAAAAGGTGTTTTTATGCGTTTCAATACATTTTTCTGTTTGTTTCAGCCTTTTCTGCAGATTTCCATTTTTATGTTTGAAACATTATTTTTCTCACAGAACATCAAACCATCTTTCAGTTATGCTCATGTGTAAAAGTCAATACAATTTAATTATAATTTTAAATTATATTTCATTTATATGCTACCAATTGAGAATATTGGCACGTAAAAGAATTATTAATATTGCAATGCTTGTATTACATTCTTTTATTAGCACTTCTCAACTTAGTTGAAAATTGTTTATGAATTGCTGTTGTCTGTTTGTGTTTTAACTCGCGTAAATATATTCGTATTGCCATACGATTGATATACATTATTGAGATGTATCATGGCATATTTGGTATTGAAAATGATATGTGTAGCATTTTATAGTTCGTTTATAGAAACACTCAAAATAATTCTGTTACATTATAATATATGTGGGAACATTTTAAAAATTTTTTGCAGGGAGTTTAAAATCATAATACATCATTTCACACATACTGAAATTTATATACAGGGTGTGTCAGTTATTTGAGAACACATATTATAGGTGTCAAAACCTACATTAACTGATAAAACGAATATGAATCCTGTCATTGTCTCATTGGATAATGAACACTCCGATTTAGAGATTGCCGCATTCTTGAAACTCGTCCGGTCATTCTTGCTTAAAGTAAGGAGCGAACTGAATACTGCCCGGTTTGATGTGGCAACCATTTAATACTGAAAACGTCATTTCCAACAAAATGACATTATCAAGGTGCCGGATCGTCAGTCATGTCAATGTAAATCCTAGGAATTCATTGAAAGCACTCGCTAGGGAACTGCAGCTTGATGAGGCCAACATACGATGTGTGATTCATGAGAACGATTGTTAGAGGTCGTACGTTATGGTGAGGTTTATTTGTACTATTGGTGTACTGGTAAGTTTGTATCCATTTTATGAGAAAGGGGACATATGGAAACGTGATCTAAAGTTTCCGTGAAGTACACTGCTAAAGACTTAAGTGGCTCCACAATACCGAAGAAATCCGTAATCTTGTAATAAAAACTGAACTGATACATATTAGTCAAATGATAAATCATTGGACTCAAATTCTTTGCATACATTTTAATTATGTTGAAAGTCTTATGAAATACAGTGGTGAGGATTGCTCATCATAAGGGGTGGGATGGCACCGTAATTTAACACATTTTAAAGCAGGTGTCTCCAACACAAAGTCTCCAACCCAAGTGACTACAAAACAGAAGAAAACTTATAAGCGAAATCTAATATCATCGCCATGGCGAGGCCATAAAAATGCCAAATAATCCAAAGCAATAAAATCCGTTATGTGAAAACTCAATGATAGAATTTAAACATATATACATCAAAGTGGGGGGGGGGGGAGCGCAATCTCGCCAACTTAATCTGTAATTTAGTAATTATAAACCCTATCATTGCTGTCTCCGAGAAGACGCAAATAATGAAGACATCTTTATTTTATCCACGGAAATGGATCTGTAATTGCACTTATGAAAGCAATTTAAGTGTTAGAAATAGCATACTGCTTAAAATCATAAAAAACATAAACCAATCATCCACTGAAATTCTGGACAGAAGCTGTGCGTATAAACAAAGGAAATTAAGTATATCGAAAATGATTTTTAAATGCATAACGACTTTATTTCTTATATTTTATTGATTTATTCTTGTGGTTTAATCTGACAGATAAATTAATTGAAAGAATGGAGAAATAACTTAGATTTGAAACGACTTTTTCTGTAAAAGATAAATATTACTTTTGGGAAGGGAATGAAAAAATTAAATATTTAAACATTAATATATAACTACGTTATGTATTATCACCCCGACGAAGGAAGAAAAATTTTGAGCCTCGCCATGACTTGATATGCAAAACAATATTACACAATGCACAAAATAATACAATATGCAAAGAAATATATATATATATAATAAGCAACACAATTACCTTAAGGTTATTCAACACAAAAATGAGCTCTATAAATGAATATTCTTTTTTTTTTTTTTTAAATAAATGATCAGTTTTAAGGATGTTACTCCATGCATTCATTTTCTTAATAACAATATCAATGTACTGTTTTTTTTTGTTTGTTTTTTAACTAGGAATATTTAAAGTCTCTTTTCTTAAAGTAGTCGACTAAAATATTTTTATCATAAAGTCTCTTGGTTTTATGGATCTCTTTGAACTTGACATTGTTATTTATATTAGTGTCACATGCGAATAAATTCACAACTTCATCAAGCTTTATATTGTATAAAATATATATTTTGTGCACAACTTCAAATATTACTATATGTATATATATAAGCCTTTAAACAATGAAATTATTACAATAAGAAACTATGTACAAAACGTGAGAAACATATAAAAATATTTGATTCGTGCAATTCGCACAGGAGAGATAAAAAAAAAAATGATGCAAATCTGGCATCGAAGAAGAAAAAAAAAACTTATATGTTTAAATGAAAATCTTCCTTCTTTCAAAATAACAACGTAATGAGAAAAATAAAATAGCCAAAAGACATAAAAACAAAAAGTTGATTCAATTTTGATTGAAAAAAGGATGAAATATTTTGTTTCCACAATTAAATAATTTTGAATTAATTTTCAACTGAAATTTTGTATTTCATTTATAGTTACATTATCTACAATTAAGCTAAAATTTTAGTTAATTCTGTTGAAAAGTTATGTAAGTAAATTTCGAGTGAAATACGTGCACGCAATTAAAACGCCAAAAATATTTCCGCTTGAGGACACATTGCCTTGCAGCCTAAGTTTCATGATAATAATTAGTGATTTATGTTTCATCATTTAATAAAAGCTATTTACATAAACGCCTTTCCAATATTTGCATTTTTTTTATTTCAAAAGAAATTTTTATTAATTTTTTATTGTAATAAATATTGTAAGTAACTACAAATTATTTCAACAGAAGACACATTTTTTTTAAATGTTACATTAAGGAGGATTTAAAAAATTTTATTCATTAATTTTTAACAACTGGATCTGATTTTTAAACAAGTAAAGAAAAGTATTATACTTGGCATTATCTCAAACAATATTGTTTTATTCAGAAAATCATGCAATCCGTTGTCCCTTAATTAAATTAACGATAGCCTTGTTCCCGTTTTAATTAAGACGACAGTTTAAAAAGACATCTAATGGACGATTCAAGATTGAAATCTTGAGACATTATGCGTTGATTAACATAATTAGGTGATTTTCAAACAAAAGTCTAAAGATTCCAGGGTATCATATTATTTTCACAGCTGAGGCTTTTTGGAGATTATTCTAAATAATAAATTTTAATAAGATATTGTATAACCCGCCGCTTTTAAAGGGGATAAGTGTATATCTATTTCAAAATTCTCTTACAAAGTAAATATATCTAATTTAAACAAGTTAGAAATTGTACGTCAAACGTGGCAAATGAGGTGCGTTCGTACTATAACTAGTTTTATAAATGTTTTTTGTACCGCATATTGCACTAAATGTATATTTTAGTGCACTTCATAAGTGTATATCAATTTCGTTCTGTTCGAAAGGCTGTAACATCATTAAAATGCGCTTGAAATAATTTTTTCCCATTGACCATAATATGACGGAAAATTTTGACTGTCCTTGTAATTAAACTATACATCCGATTTTCATACAATTTGAAATGATAATAATAATAAAGGACTTTACGTTGAAATGATTCGACAAAATTTTGCAACAATTAAATATTTAAAATTTCAGATCATTCCGTTGGGTATTTTTTGCTCTGTTATAGGCGGACGGACGGACGGACAAACAGACAGGCGGATCGAACGACGATCATAGGTGCTACGTATTTGTATAATTACGAACGCACCTAAAAAGGTGTAGATTACATTAAGAGTATAAGAGTATAATTAAAGGGAAAAATAAACTTATAAAAATTTTAACATTCTCTTCATTACGAAATATGATAAAATATTTTGCCTTATTTAGCTCTGATGAAACATTTTGTTTATATTAATTAATAAATTAAAAATTGCACATGTAGTAATGGCAAAAATTATGGTATAAACGTTTCGGAAAAACTTTTTTCTATAGAATCTCAATTGACCTGAATAAGATCTGGATTACCATAGTCTCAGGCTATTCCAATTATGGAATGTGATTCTCTTGAAACTGCTTTTAAGGAGTACTCTCTAAAGTGTCCAAAGAAAGGGATTTTTTTAAATAAAATAGCTTATAATTAAATACGATTCTTTAAGAACATTTAAAAATAAACCCCATACAAAAATTCACATTCGAACTGAAGTTATGCCTAAAACACTTTGCGCTTTTTCTATATATAATCAAGGGGTTATAGAGTCTCTAATGTCAAAATTCTCAAAACAGCGATTTTGATCATTGTGCGTTCCATTTCTGGAAAATGGTTACCTAGAATTTCACGAAATTTTCGGTAAATGTAGTAAATATATAGAGGCACAAAAGGACCTATTATTATGTTTCTCAAGTAAGAAGTTTAGAATCCACGGCTACTTATGTATTAAAAAAAATCTCGATATTTCGAGTTTCATTACAAAAATATTTTTTTTTCGGGATCTACAAGTTTTATTTTTTTCATTGTAGGTCATTCCGAAAACACATTATATCTGTACTCACTTAAAAAAAAAACGTACCCCCTTTCCGATTCCTCTATTTGCCTACTTTATGCCACCACTTTCAGACACAGAAATCTTTGTCTCCCATCACGTCATAAAACATAGCCTCACTATTTCTCTGTCTACTTAACATGTATTTTAAACCAATATAATCTTTTAAATCTTCGTTTGATTGATAAAATGTTTTTTCAGGGGAATTCTAACAATTAGGCCGAAACACTGCAGAACTGTACTTTGTTTGAACTGCACACTGCAGTCCACTATTTCATTTTGTATGAACTAAAAAAACTAAACTCTGTGGCTATACAATCCAAGAAGAATCTGGGCCTACAGTGCCCATCTCTCTTTTCTTGACCCTGGGCCCCGAGGTGCTATGCAGCATGCGTCCCGGCCAGGTGCTCAACCTAACGCGAGACCCTCGGTGTTTAGTTCCCAAGCAAGCTTGGTACTCATTTTATCGACCCGAAAGGGATGAAAGGCTGAGTGAACCTTGCCCAGTCGGGAGTCGAACTCTCGACCTGCGGTGCGGCAGACAGGCGTGCTGACCACTACACCACTGGGCTTTCCATTTTGTATGAAGTGAAAGAATTTTTTTCGGTTATCTGAAGATAAATTCTTACTGTTTTATCATCATTTATCCTCGAACCCCCTTTCCTGTCTTCAAATTAGCTAAAATGGGGCCCCGACCAACAGGCTAACATATTTCTAATGTACTCTTATGCAACCGTTCTTCCACATAATACACAATTTGAATGATGAAATAATAGCACTAGCCTGCAATGATTGTGTTTTTAAACATTTGATAATTGATTCTTGCGTATTTTTTAGCGCTGAATTTGAAAACTAAAAACTAAACCTGTAGCTGTACAATCCATGAAGGATCAGGACCTACAGTGCCCAACTCGGCCCGGAGATGCTATGCAGCAGGTGCCCCGGCCAGGTGGTCAACCGAATGTGAGACCCTCGGTGTGTAGTTCCCAAGAAAGCTTGGTACTCATTTTATCAAGCAGAACTGGCGACCTGTAGCGAGGTAGACAGACGTGCTGACCACTACGTTACTGGTCTTCGAATTTGAAAATAAGCTTCATAGTTTACCATTACGTCAGGATTTTTCGAAAATCGTCAGTTTTACAATTTTCAAAAAGTCGGGCTATTGCAAAAATCTGCACTTATAAAATAGATGTAAAAAGTTTTTTTCATAATATGTAGTTTCTCTTTTTATTCACACTATCTTACACCATTTACTCACAATATTGAATTCACTAAACAGTTGAAAAATCTGATGAGGGAAGGTGGAGGCGGGGAAGATGTCATTGACCCGCGCGTGAGAGCGGTAACATATAACATGGCTCAAAGTGAAAAGGTACAGTCGTGGAAAAAAAAAGTAAACACCCCCTACTAACTCCTCAACAAATTATCGTAGACGAAAGTTACTGGTACCGAACGATTGGAAATAAAGTCTACTTTTAAATGATGTATATAAAATTTGCTTAGGGGGTCATCTACATATTAAAACGAATCCTAACTTCATTTTTTTCAATGGCAATACCCAATTTTAACGAGATATTTCAAATCTTCGGTTCAAACTATGCCTAGACACCAAATTTCAAGTCATTTGAATGAAAAGTTTTTGAATTATAAACATTCAAAATTTAGTACTTCTAATGTTAAATTTTATTTTCATATTTTTATTTATATCTCCCGAAATTATGCTCCTAATGTGCTAATTTTTTTTGTGGTAATAATACTAATATACCCAAACATAAATAAGCTGAATTTGCAATTTTTATAATTTTATGATATGAATTATGAATTATGAAATTAATATTCGAAAAAATTATGAATTGCAACCCACAATTTTTTTGATGGATTTAGATTTATTAAGTCCTGCTTTATGGAAATTCAAAAATTTCACATTTTTCTTCCAAGTAGTTTTCAAATTAGGCTTAAAAAACGGCAAAATGATGGTTTAAGGGGCCGTCTATGATGGAAGTGAGTAGACATTTTGAAATTTATTCTGCCGTACTGTAATCTAACACGCTTCATTGACTCCTTGAGTGGCGCTTAAGGTGCCTTGATCAAGGAAGTGGCTCTCTCGGTTAACAATCCAGTACGGAACTTCAATTTGGATACAGCCCTTAAAATACGCTCGTTTTAAAATAATTAATTTCTCGGAAACTTATGGTACGAATTGCATAAAATTCGTTTTTAGGCTAATTGAAAGGTGTAGAGTTCATTTATGCTGTCAGAATTGGGTACTGCTATTGAAAAAAACAAAGTTATGGTTCGTTTTAATATGTAGGTGGCCTCCTAAGGAAATTTTATATACATTATTTAAAAGTAGACTTTATTTCCAATCGTTCGGTACCAGTAACTTTCTTCTACGATAATTTGTTGAGGAGTTAGTAGGGGGTGTTTACTTTTTTTTCCCACGACTGTACATACGTCATGCATAGTATAAGACAAAAAAAGGATATATTGTTATTAAAAAATGTTTTACATGTATTATATAGTATGAGATTTTCGCAATATTTCAACTTCAAACAAATTTAAAAATTTATGTTTTTCCAAAAAATCCTGCCGTGATGGTAAAATAATGAAGGTCTTTTTCAGATACAGCGCTAAAAATACACAAGAATCAATTATCAAACAGAAAAAACCCCCAGGAAATAACCCAAATTTTCAGTGTAATGTTTGTGGCATTTAAAAGGAGGGTGCCCGTAGAAGGCCGAAAAAATCGCTATTTTTTAGCAATTTTTTCGTGTAATAGGAATGAAGATTTTAGTTATGGGTTGCTTAAATGTTATTTGTTATCATTTGAAGGATATTTCAAAAATGTTTTAATAAAAAATTGCTGATCTGGCTCGAGATGTGTGGATCGATGCCAAGCGTACGTGCCGTGAACATCCAATCGGGTGGGATCCGATAGATCACCAGAGTTGTTCGTAATCAATTTTCGTTTAAGGATTACGAAATTATATATTTTTGTCTGGAGCTGCAGCGACTTTGAGATGAAAAAGTTAAGAATCAACAAATTGTCAAGCGATTTGAAAAAAAAGGTCTATTTTTGACCCCTATTTTCGCACTTTGGCACACTTCTAAAATATTTATTTTTTATGGAAATGACTGAAAGTATTCCAAGATCCAATAAATAACATCATATTTAATTAAAAAATAATGATTTTCGAAAAAATTTATCGATAATTAGCCGAGATATTAAACCTTAAAGTAACGGAAAATTTGGACATACATAATGACAGGGGCGGCGTACTCTTTGTACCATCAGCTGTTAAATCCTAGATAACAACTTTTAATAATATATTTGTGTAATGCAATGCCCAGTAGCAGTATAAAAGCAATAAAAGTCAAATTGTTAATAATAGACTAATTTAATTAGAATTAAACATATAAATACTATGGGATTCGGGGCTCTTTTCCATTGAGTGGATCTCTAAATAAGAATCCTTTGTCTTTAAAAGTTAGTTAAAAACCTATCTGCAAAACGCGGCACGGACTAAGGCGGCGTTGCAACTTTGCGACCTCTTTTCGAAGCACGCTAAGCACAATGCCAAGTTTAATCTTTTAACAAGGGTTTTGTTTTAGCTACACTGTAAAAAGAAAAGCTTATTTATTACTATGCTAAATTCAGTTTTATGAAATGCCAAATGAAGTTTAAATATGCACTATTTTTATTGTCAGTACCGAATTAAGTTCATAAAAAAAGATTAGGATAAGATTAAAAAAAGAGCCATACGGAATAGCAATATTTGATATTATTTAGGCTTCATATCTCTTTTAACTTTTATGGTATACCCATTCATACTTTGGGGCTATTACATATATAACGTTATGAAAATTTTGCTAATTTCGGCTCCCCTCCCTTACTATATAATACCCCTCCCTTACTATATAATACGTTATCATTTCGTCAAACCCACCGCCCATCCGATGATATCGTTGTTAATGTCTAAGAATTATTTCCGCTAAACTCGGCTAATTACTGACGAATTTTTTCGAAAATCATTATCAACAATATGCTTTTATACTTCTACGATAAGTACCTCCAGCGCTCCTCAACACGTTTACTGAATGCCGCAAATCGAAATATGTGTGTAACGGAAAAATGCACTTATCTCAAAAGCTATATGACCTGGAGCAATCGTTATAATTTTCATGCAAGGTATAAATTACTGCCTACTCCCTCTAATTTTTTCATGATTTTAGTTTCAGTAGATTCGGAAATAGATGGGGGCGGGGGACTTTTTTTTTGCACTTCATTTTCGACGATATCTCTAAAAATATAATACCTAAAATTAAAAGAAATGCATTTTTGAGTTCAGCATTACGAAATTTTTCACACGACACCCCACACGATATACAGAGAAAAGATTTTTTCTTTCAAGTAATTGAATTAGCCCTCTTCATTTTTCCTAAATATATTTGTGAATGTTTAATAATCTATAAATATGTGGGTCAATTGCCTTTATTACTTCCTCCTATTTGAACTCTCCATGTTCTATAGTTTACTAGTAAAATGACTGTCACAGACGGACAGACAAACACAAGAATGATCTTATAATGGTTCCATTTTCAATTTTTACTTTGTTCTATTTTTACAAGAAGAAAGTATTGGATTTGTGAAAAATTTCGAATTCCGGTTTTCGACGGATTTACACGTTTTAGGGGTCAGAGATACCAAAAAACATGTTTTTACAAATTATCTGTCTGTGAGTATGTCTGTGTGTGACACAAATTTTGTGAGCGTTCTATCTCAAGAACTAATGCACGGAAGTTAATAAAAATTTATATTAAGTTAGTCCCTGATATAAATTGGTGTTGATTAGTTTTTGGTGAAAATCGCTCAACAGCTGGCACTGCTATGCTGAATTTTTTACGATTTTCGCAAAGCTCTATCTCAAGAAAAAAATGTACGGATTTTCATGAAACTTCAGATTCAGTTAGTCCTTGATATGAGTTGATGTTTACTATGTTACGGTGTAAATCGCACACCAGGTGTCGCTGCTGTACATCATTTTTCCCGATTTGCGCAATGTCTCTATTCCAAGAACCACATCGTGGATTTTCATCAAACTTCACATTCAGTTAGTCCTTGATATGAGTTGACGCTGACTACATTTTGGTGTAAATCGCCCAACAGGTGACGCTACGATGCTGCATTTTTCCTGATTCCCGAAATAGTTTTAACTCAGGAAGGGATTCACAGATTTTAATCAAACATCTGACTCAGTTATCAAGTTGACTGAAGTTGTTGCTTATTAGGTTTTGGTATATATCGCCCAACAGGTGGCGCT
Source organism: Maratus speciosus (assembly GCA_963932465.1). Taxonomy (NCBI): domain Eukaryota; kingdom Metazoa; phylum Arthropoda; class Arachnida; order Araneae; family Salticidae; genus Maratus; species Maratus speciosus. The sequence goes on from OZ010786.1 coordinate 439,134,022, forward strand.
GCTATGTAGAATTTTTTTCAATTTCCGCTATAGCTCTACTTAAAAACTAATGCACGAATTTTCACGAAACTTCAGATTCAGTTAGAAGTTGACATAAGTTGTTGCTGATGGTGTAGATTATCTAACCGCCTGCATTTTTCAGGAAGTATTAACATGTATGAGATAGAAGAAAGTTTTGGGACTGCCACATCCGACTACTTAAGTACGGAACCCTAACAAATAGCAAGATAGGTTTGAAATTTTTTGCGTTTTGATCCCGTGTAGTTTGAGAAAAGTCATTTTGCGTAAAATGTGTTTATTATTCTCCAAAACAGTGTAAGTCTACGGACCCGTTGAGCTAAAGCACTTAATAACTACAAAAGGACTTCGAATTTAGCCAGATCGTTGCACACGGATAATCTACAGACTACAGGGAACAGAAAAAGATTAAAAAAAAAAAAAAGGCAATTCAATTGATTTCCACTGAAAGAAAAAAATACCCCCTTAAGTGATATTAAAAATAAAAGTAAATAAATGAAGTATATTAAAAACTAATGAATTTTTCAGTTTTCAAAGTACTACAAATTTATTTCAGAGGAATAAACATGAAAGTGTAAATCATGTTATAGCCGTGTCATTTCTTTGTTAAATTACGATTAAATATGCAGCGTACATTTATCCATTCTATGAAAACAAAAGTCTGAAAACGCCACAGAATTTATTAATGTCAAAATATTTGATGTTCTGTCAAGCTAGTAGATTTCTCGCATTATTCGAAAATGTTTAATCTTATTTCACTGAATAAGATACCGGCGTCATTCTTATCTATCAAAATATCTTAAGCTCAATGTAACAAATGCTTTTAAATTTAATAAAAGGAAACACTGTTTGAACTAAAGATTAAACTTGTATTTCTTGATAGGTGATAAAAAGATTTCTCGTCTTAAGCGATAACATTAAAATAATTGTAGTAAGAGATTGACCATGAAGATTTTCATAAACATTAGTTTAATAATATGTAGTACATTTTGGTAAAAGTATTTTAAGAAGTAATTTAAGTATATAGGGTGAACCAAAAGTCTTGCCCTGATTATAAATATTTATTATTCTCAAACTATTATAATTAGACATATGTTTATTTGGATACATTGTATGTACTGTTATAAGTTTTTTCCTAAGACCACGTACCTCAGTAAATTTCAACGTGTGCTTCCTTGCTACTTGGAGAATGTCTAACCGGTATTCAAGTTCCCGCCAAGTGTTCTTTAATATGTATTCTGTTACAGTACACACAGAAGCTTGTATCCTAATCAGAAATTGGTGTGGCAAAAAGTGTGGTCCTTGGTATAGCCCCCAAAGAAAAAATCCAGAGGAATTATATCTAAAGAGCACGGAGGCCGAGGGTTTGGTCCATCCCTTCCAATCCATTTATCCGGAAATGTTTCGTTCAATTGCACAAAAAAACTACTAAAACTGACCTATCCAATTATACAAGTTATATTATTATGCAAACGGTTTACTTGTAATGGATTATTATAATCAGGGCAATACTTTTGGTTCACCCTGTACTACGAATATAAATTATATTATACAGTTTAACGCACAACTAGATTTTAAGTTATTTGATTTTGCTTTTTTTTATTTAGTACTATTAGTAGCAGTAATGACCAAATAGTTTATCTCAAACTTTATGTGATCGTCTTGAAAATTTGTAACAATAGAGCGTTTTAAAAATATATTTCATTAAGTGTCACACTTTAATATCATTGAAGTTCCCTTAGTAGTAATCCAATAATGGCTATAATTTATCAAAATATTTGGTCTTATGCAAAATATCATTAAGAAGTAATTTTTCAAACATAAAAATAATAAAGCCAATATGAAAGCGATATTGGTGTTTCATTGGAAATATTTTCAATGTTAACGCCAATATTTTTCTAATATTGGTATTTTCATTAGAAATATTTTCGATTTAAAGTTAATAGTCGGCTACTGTTTGAATGCAATTGGAAATAATTTTAATGAAAATACCAATATTGCATGAATATTGGGGATATTAATTTTACACTGGCGAAATACTGGCTTAATGCAAACACCAGAATATTGGGGAAATATAACATGGCGATGAATGCTATGTTGATACCTTATTGAATTGTTAATACTGTTAAATCAAAAAGTATAAAAAGTTGATGACATCAATCTAATTTCCCAGGAAGTGAATCCTTATTTAATATTTATTAATGTACTTAGCTAAAATAAAAAGTACAATTACTTATGAAACTATTACGCATTTTTTAATGTACAACAAACAACCCCCTAAATAAAAAGAAGAATGAAAAAGCTTTCGTCTAGTATAGATTATGAAACACTTTCCAACACATTCAGTATACTGTATACAAATAGTTGAAAAAACATCAGAATTTTTTTGTTAATTACTGTATATGATCTATAGATTGTTATTTATACTGAATCGTATGTTAAAATTTAATTCAATTAAACGTATATTGCAGTTAAAAAATTATCACTCAGATATTTCCGAAAATAAATGATAATGTACACTATATACTTTATGTATCCCTGTATATGATTCATAAACTTTATAGATACCAAGTAATATGCAAAAAGAAAGGTTAAATTTCAAAAGGCGTACCATGACGGAAAAGCAGTGCCAGCAATTATTCTTCATAGACAGTACTCTAGAAAAATACTTTTGTGTGTCCCTGTAAATGAACAATAAACTATATGCACACCAGGTTATACAGTAAGTGATGGTAGTACACCTTAGTGATATATATAATTTTCAATATGTTTAAAATATTGTAATATCTTTAAAATACATCTCAAACGATTTTTTCTAATAGGCCGTAATGTAATGGAAATTTTTTAGTGTTCTTGTAAATAAACCGTAAATGCTACACACTTCATTTTCAATACCAAACATGCCATGGAATACAACAATACAATATACAATTTCATGGTAATCTTACTATATTTACGCGAGTTAGAGGACGGAAAAAGGGACAGACAGACGGCCAGACAGACTAACAGACAAACACAATTCATAACCATTTTTCAACTGTTTTGGAAGTGTTAAAAACGAAAGTAACTCGGGTTCTAATAAACTCAAAAATAAAGGAAAAGCACCGTATGAAGTTCTTTATGTGTGATTTATTTTGTCATGAGGAGTCGTCTACAAAAACTGCGTCAACATATGATTTTTCAACTGTTAAGTCCTACTTTTGACACCATATTTGAATTACTTGTTCAAGGCGATCCGGAAAATTATCCAATTTATATACTTTTATTTGAATCTTCATAGATTTAGAAAAGGTAAAAGTTTGAAGATGCTGATGTTTAAACCATGTTTTAATCTATAATTTAAAACGTCTCAAATAATCATCCAACGGAAATTTCTTTGTTTAATGAGACACACTAAATAGATTTAAACATATTTTAGGTACTTTTTTCTATTCCAAAACATATTTTTCATTACAAAAGTTCTTTGTTAATAGTTTATTATTAGTTCTTTACAACAAATTTTAATAGAATATTTTGCCTTATTTTATAGCAGAAAAATATTATATAGTCTGCCATGAAGCCAGGTGACTACAAAATTTTCGGATTAAATATTAAACAGAAATCTATCTACTTCACCTATATGATGAACTTTTGAGATTTCGACTGTTGTCTTGCAATTTGAAAATGTCAGTTTTTTTATCACTTCTCACCACATTATTTATCGAATCTCTTTCAATTTTTCGAAGTACTTTATGCAATAATAAACATGTTTCTCTTTGTAATTAAATTCTTCATTATTGTTTCTGTTATAGTAATTCCATTTTTGAGCAAAATTTCAATAAAGCTAACAGTAGAGAAATATCAAAATATACCCAAGTTCCAACAGGCGTCATTTTGTGTTGAGAATGACATTTCATATTGATAGATAAAAAAAAATCTACGACAATTCCAGATGGATCTGCTACTACAAAAAAATATAAAATAGCTTACTTAGGATTGCGTGGTACCAATATCTTTAATTGTATTATACTAGTAACATGTAATAATAAATTTTGTTATTAATAATGACTTTGGTTCTTAAAACTTCCATTTCGAACCGAGTAAAACATTGGGTGAACTTTCGTAGGTTATTTTTTCTGTTCATTTGTGAAACATCATTGCCAATAGCAACATTTGCCTTGTGTATTTAATATATTTGATCGGATGAAAAATCACCTGTCCGACATCTTATCTTTGCATCAAACGTTATTGATACACGAGTGTTACTTTTGCAGAAGATCTTTATTTTGGGGATAGCTCAAAAGTTTGAGTTTCAGACTCGGTTAGATCAGGGTATATCTCATTTCTTGTTATCACCACCAATGTTTGTTTAGATATTATAATATGTGTACTTTATAAAGTATTTATGTTGCTTATAATTAAAAAGTTTTTGTACATCTTGATTAGGCTGTTTAATAAGTTCGGCTACATCTGAGATGCTTGTTGAAAATCTGAAAATAAGGCAATATACTTTGAGATTTTCAAATTTATCAACGTATCTTTTGTGACATAAAATCGCGAAATATTAAAAATATATATAAATTTCCTATTTGTTTATTACTTTAAAATCTTAGTAAAAGCTCACTTGTAAGGAAATGGGCGAACTATTAAAAGAACCAAAGAACTAAAAGAACCAACCAAAGAACTATTCAAATTTTAGGAGAATATCTTGATTGTAAATAAACTTACACTACTGTTACAATTGATGAGTTGAGAACCGATATCCATTTCCATTGATGTCTTTAATAAATGGCCAAGTGCGAGTATTACTCGAACTCAGAGGGCAGCGTACGATAAATATATGAATTTTTAACTGTAATATATGAAAAATCGTTGCTAAAAGAATAATAAGATTTCGTAAAATGCTATACAATGTAGGATTGGGTATAGACTATAGACGTATATGCTAGAAAAGGGTCTGTGCATATATAATGTAATCACTTTAGGCGGCAGGGCGGCAGGGAAGGGGTCTGGCACTTGTTTTCATAAGATATCTCTCGGTGGTGGGAGATGTTGCTTTTTGGTATTCGTTAATATTTTTCATCCAACCAAACTTTCTTTTTTCAGAAACTTTTTTTTTACATCCAAATAGTTTGATACCTTTATTGTTTTTTTATATGTTTAATGAAAATACAAAGCTATTATTAAAGTCACTAAATGTTTATAAAATCATTTCATTCCAAAATTTGGAATACGCCAAAGTTCAGCATTCCTGTTCTTCTACCGCATGCGCATATAATTCGTTATTAGAGAAACCAGGGACATAATATGTAAGACATGATACTTGCGTTTACCAGTAAAGAAAGACAAAGAATGTTATCCAATGTTTTATTGACCGGGCTGCCACAGGCGATATTTTTCTATTCTGTCCGCACCTCTATTAAAAAAAACATATTTTGTATAGCACATTTCTCTTTCAAACGTTCTTAAACAGTATGTCAATAATTTTTGGTTTGAGAGAGTGGTGTGAGGTAGAATTAAAAAATTAGTCGCCTGTGGCAACCTTGTATTGATAAGTTCTGCTTTTAATCTCCCCGTTCAGGGGGCTAGTGCTAGAAGACAATATTACTTTTGAATACATTATGTAACAATGTGCTATTATTAAATGCTTTTAAATAGTAACTAACTCCTATATATGTTATTTGATATAAATTTATTTCATTTATTGATATTATATTGACTTCTTGAATCAGTAAAATATGCAACTAATAAATGTATAATCATATTTTTATACCGCTGTAAGTGTATAAAAAGAAAGGAAAAGAATCTAAAAAAAAAAAAAAATACATTGATAATGATAATTTCTCGGGTGGGGGTGGTGTGGTTGACGAATGATAACGTGTGATATCGTAAGGTGGGAGGGTGTCCAAAATAAGCAAAATGTTCATAACGTTGTATATGTAATAGCCCCAAAGTATGAATAGGTATACCATAAAACTTCAAAGACATATGAAGCCTAAATAATATCAAATATTGCTATTCCGTATAACTATACCTCCAGCGCTCCTCAACACCTTTGCTGAATGCCCGCAAATTGAAATTTGTGTGTAACGGAAAAATGCGCTTTTCTCGAAAACTATGTGACCTAGGGCAATCGCTATAATTTTCCTGCAAGGTTTAAATTAAAGTCTACTACCTCTAATTTGTTTCATAATTTTAGTTTCAGTAGATTTGGAAATAGAAGGGGGGGGGGGCATATTTTTTCACTACATTTTCGAGGATATCGCTGAAAATATAATAACTAAAATTAAAAGAAATGTATTTTTGAGTTCAACATTACGAAGTCTTTTACACGATACCCCTCACGATATACAAAGAAAAGATTTTTTTTTCAAATAACTTAATTAGCCCCTGTACAATTTTCCTAAATATATTTGTGAATCTTTAATAATCTGTAAATGTGTGGGTCAATAGTCTTTATTGCATCTCCTAATTTGAACTTTACACGTTCTATAGTTTACGAGTAAAATGGCTGTGACAGACGGACAAACAAACACAGGAGTGATCTTTTAATGGTTCCGTTTTCACTTTTTAAGTACGGAACTCTAAAAAACAGGTTGAATCGGAAAATATTATCTTTTTAGTTTTCTACTTTATTTATATCATAAGACGAGACATAAATCTCCTATATAAATCCTACAAGAGTACTAAAAACTGACAAGAAAATAAAAATCTAAACTCAGCGTGTGAGCACCGAATGTGTGGTTCACACGCGCACAGCTCCATGACTTCGCCATATTGTAAACAAACTGCCGTTGCAACATTCCAAAAAATTAAAAATGACTTTTAATTTCTCCTTTATTTTTCCATTGCAGTAGTTTCATAGTATTCACAGCACTCTCTTCAATTAAATGTATTACAATACAATTGAAATCTAATAAACCCGCCACAAACTACTACATAATATGAACTTTGAAAAGTTCATCGTTTACTTAAAAGGTGATAAATAATAATAATGCAGATGTTACAAGTTTAATAATATACATTTTATTTAAATTTCCGAGTACTTTCAGTCTGAAATCCCGCAGCCATCGTCAGGGAATATGTTTATCTTAAAGTTCATATTATGTAGTTTGTGATTAGATCAATGTGCAATATTGCATTCGTCTTATGATTTTATTTAATACACCCAATTTATTGCAGAGCAGATCTCAGTATAAAAATGGCTATATTTAATACACCAATAAATGTTTTCACATTATCAATTCTGCTTTGAAAAAGTTTTGTAACGGATAAGTTTTGTAACTCTCATTATAAAGCATGAATCCCGTAAAAAAATAATGAAAATAACATCGAAAAATGCATTTTTAAACGATGATTAAAGTCATATTAAAGAAACGCAAAGTAGATTCTTCTAATCAACACATACACACCCATCCGTAGATGGATATGTGTGTAAATGTTTGCGTTACTGTAATATCGTTGAAAATACGAGATTTAGAAGAGGGAAATGTGTTACGAAATACATTAAAATCATATGTTCTTGTATTCTTTATAGTCTAAATATATCGCGATGATTGTATGATTACAGTATATTAACTAATTTATTCATACATCCTGAAAATCGAAAGACATCACAAATAAATATATAATTATGTGTTATAAATACGATTTATGGACGTGACTACATCATAAATTTTTATTCGGTGCAACTTGATAAATTCTTGAAACGCACTTTCAAAAGAGCAAAAAATCTAAAATATAGAAACATTGATTTTGATTTTCCTCATATAAAGGTCATGCATAGGAAATATAAAGTTCTTAAAAATATTTTTTAATCCCAAAAGATGTCTGTTTTACTAAAAAATCTTTTTAAAGGAAAAAAGGTGCGTAAATAACTACTCTAAAAGCTAAAAGCACTTTTAAAGTTAATTAAAAATTAATTCTTTCAAGAGTTTTAGTTTTATGTTGCACTACATTTTTTCAAGAAACATAAAGAACTTAAATTTTAATATGTGAAGTGTTACAAAACTTGAAGGAATATTGTCATTTAAATGCTTTTTAAAGAAGCTTTTTTCACGCATATAAAATTAATTATTATTTTATTTTTAATGATGAGTCGTAATTTAATATGTACAGTTGTGGAAAAATGTAAACACCCCTACTAACTCCGCAACTAATTACAATAGAAGAAATTTACTGGCACCAAACGATTGGATTTAAAGTCTACTTTTATATTATGTATATAAAATTTGCTTAGGGGGCCATCTACAAATCAGAACCAGACTAAACTTTCTTTTTTAATGGCAACACCCAATTTTGAAGTTATATTTTAAATCTTCGGTTCAAATTATGCATAGAAACGAAATTTCAAGTTATTTGGATGATACGTTTTTGAGTTATATACATTCAAAATTTAGAGCTTCTAATGTAAAATTACATTTTCATATTTTTATTAATATCTACGAAATTATATTACTAATGTGATAATTTTTTTTGTGTTATTAATTGAAGCGTTTAGAATTCATTTATGGTGTCAAACTAGGGTGTTGCTATTGAAAAAAACAAGGTTTGTGTTCGTTATGATATGTAGATTACCCCCTAAGCAAATTTTATATACTCATTTCAAAGTAGACTTTATTTCCAATAGTATAACAATATGCTCCATTCATTTGTTCTTCCAATAACAAATGTTTAACATGAACTCCAGAACATTGTACGACACAACTGTTGTCCTGTTCTTTATGCTTCGGGTCGTCAGCGCTCTCTACATGTAGTTTTTTAACTAAATGTTTTTTTTTTCTAAAAAAAATTCAATTACCTTGTGAGTCCTTAATTGCAAATCGCACTCCTTTATCATAATTTCTTCCTTTTTTATAAGTTTTTAAAGTTTTAACGAACTTTTGGCTCACTTGGTATATATTGTTCATTTATGAACAGTTAATTCGCTAATAAATTATTTTTTAACTAAAGATACATTTTCTAACTTTTTTTTTCTTTTTTTGGCTGATAAGTTAGCAGGACAAGTTTTCCACGTTTATGGAAAGACATCGGAGTTAAGTGTCCGAAAAGCTCAAGATATTAGCAGAACAAGAGCAAAAGGATACAAAAAAAAAAAAAAACTGAAGGAAAGAAAACCAAGGGCAATGAGAATGATTTCACTGAATGTCTGGAACTGTACCAAAAGACAACTTCGACGAGTAACTGGATTCAATGTATTACTTGCAGCTGGTAATTACAAGAAAGCTACACTATTTACAACGATAAGTACATCAATTGTGGACGACGACAACTTCGCTCGGTAAACAAGAAAACATTGAAACTGCGAAAATGAAAATTAGCTAATTTTATTTTAAACGTGTTATGAACTTACTTAATATTATTTTTCAAGCTTATCTGGGCTTGATTTTTCTGGTTCTTTATTTGTTTTTCTTTAATTAAAATTCTTTAACTGTTCTTAAAATTCTTTCCTTTTTCTGACTCTATAATCATTATGTTGAAATATTCACTTCTAATGCAATAATATTTGATCACAAAAACCTTACAAGAATGTATTTAAGTGTAATTATTATTGTTAACAATTTAATTGTAGTTATTATTACTAACAATCTCTCCTACCCATGTGCGGAATCACACCAAAGCTATATGGATTGCGAAAAATAGATGTTTTTGTTTTATTACAGTTCTTCTATTAAATTACATCATATACTGTAAAAAAAAGAATCTGTAATTTTACAGATGTAAAGTTACAAAAATCAGTATGCTTACTAAAATTTAATCTGAACACTGTACAAAAAAAGATGTAAATCTACAAAACTAGTTTTTATAAAGATACAGAATCTACTAAACTTACAGTAATCGTACTAAAATTGTATCTGTAACCCGGGTTACAGTTACATAAAAATTTCTAGGCATTCCAGTTTCCTAAAAAAATCTTAGTAACCTTACACATTTTTTGATTTACATTGCAAAAGTGTAACTGTTACACGAATTTTTGTTGTTGCCGTTACATAAAAACTCCTCGGAATCCGAGTTTCCTAGAAATGATTTAGTAACTTTCAGATTTTTCCTTTAGAGTGTAATTAAAAAATATCAATGGAAGTGCATAAAAAACAAATGAAGTCAAAATTATTCATGAATAGTTTAGCAAAAAATTAATATTTAGATTTATTATTATTATTATGTTGAATTGTGCGTAGACTCTCCTAGCTTTATCTTACACAGTTTAAAAATTCATAAAATGTTTCGATGTATTAAAATAACATAATCTATAATAACCGATCTTGGTTTGAACTCTCATGTTTTAAACCTGTAACTTTGACTTATAAATACAAGATTACAAGTCAATATTCAAATGACTGAATACAAATACTCGTAATTTCTTTCGAATGTATCATAAAATTCGAATGTAAAAAAAAAAAAAAAATCTATATACAAAATGTTTTTGTTAAATTTACATAATTTAACCTATGCTTACATTAAAACCTATATCTTTAATTGCGCCTTAATAATTTGGTGATTTTTATCTAATCTACTTATTTATGTATTCATTCCATTGTAGATTGAATAATTAAAAGTCGCAAATATATTTGGACATCATAAAAATCATACATAAATAACTTTCACAACAAAATTGCTGAATGATATCTTTAAACATAACCACTAAAAGAAAAAATATTCAAGAAAAGTTTTAAATATTTTTGGATCTCAATTCGCTCTGAAAAATTTAACTGATTTATTCGTAGAGAAACTCTCTGCATGTCTCTTGAAGTTGAATCTGCTGTTTAAGCTTTCCGAAGTAAAGAAAACTTTTGGAAAATTTTTTTCTATATATGGAAGTTATTAGTAATTTATTGGTGTAAGAAGTCTAAAAGTAATGACTAAATGAAATACTAAAAGAAAAGTAATAGTGTATTTTTTTCATTTAAAAGCTAACAAAAACTGCAAGTTACCTAAATTAAATATACATTTATCAAAACCACTATTTGTTTACGCCAGATATTTGATAAATGTAGTGCTTTTTTCTCATAAAAGAAATATACAGGGTGCAATATATTATCTATTGCCGACCTTTAATTTCTCAACCATTGGTCGTAGACATATAGTTCCAATTACAAAAACGTTTCAAATGAGGTAAATATTCATGTTGTGGAATAATTTAAAGTAAAAAATCAATTTTGAAAAAATTACGAAATCTAACTTTTTATACGGTCCTTCAGTCCCTATAGTTACATTTAGTAAAAGTTTACACATATCATAACAGATATAACACTAAAAGTTTGACATCTGTACTGCAAAAATTGACACAGTTATTAAATTTCAAAGTTTAAGATTTTTGCACAAGATTCTGTCTTTCATTGAGGGACCAGTTAATAGATGAATTAAAGTAATTCGAGTTCAAAATCAGGGTGCTATGTACTTTTTACGGCGACACCAACTTTAGCAGGTATCGCCAAATCGGGGTATCACCAAAAAGGGCTACTTCATCTAAAAATTTGAGCTGACATTTAGGGGTCGTATACAAAGCGAATAATGAAATACTAAAATTAAACAGAAAAAATAAATATCAATTTATTATAATATCAGAAAACGGTCTACTATAAAAAAGAATACATCAAACGTCGGAATCTACTAGACATGCTTCTCAAAGTGTCGTTTAACACTTTTATGGGTCGAACAGCATTCAAAGTCAAAGTAGGTAGAATCGACAACCGTAAAATAAAACATACTCACTAAGAACTAGATAAATGGCAGTGGAATGCAAACAACCAGCCGAGCTATAACGAGCATGAAAATTGGGATTATGCAAATTACTGTAATACCTCAGTGCCACACATTCGGGATAAAACACGAGGCATCTAGCAGTGGACATGCTAGTCAGCGCTGAGATCGTGATGGCAAGCTACGCATACATGCAATATGCCGAAATGAAACTTATTTATAGTGAATGTCAAAGGATTGCCAGAGAGGCTGCGTGTGTTTATACAGAACGCTTCCCTAAGAATCTACATTCCACGGTTGAAACAATAACTGATGCATTGCACCATATTAGAGAGACCGTCTCTCTTTCACCACGACCCAGAACAAGCAGACAGGCAAGATGTGTTCGAGTGACACCGGAGGAGGTGCTGGCATTCGCCCTTTTAATTCCATAACTGAGCACGGCGGAAATAAGCGGGGCATGTGGTCAGCATCTCTGGCATTTGTTACATGCACATGATAGGCATCCATACCATCCGACACTGGTGGAAGCATTGATGCTGGGTGACCACGCACGGCGATTTGATTATTGTAATTTCATGCTTAACACCTTAGAGGAAAATCCGTCGTTCCTTTGTGATATTCTGTGTACAGATGAGCCAATGTTTATACGGGGTGGCATTGTGAAAGTGCACAATGTGCATTGCTGGTCTCTGGAAAGCCTCTGCATCGCCCGCACAGTACGACACGTATGGTGCGGTATATAGGGAACCCAGAATTTTGGGCCCATCTTCTAAGATAGGACCTTAACGGGCGATCATTACCTGAATCTGCTACAAAACAGGGTACGTGACTGATATGAAGAGTTGCCTCTTCGACATGCATGACGGGTATGGTTTCAACATGATGGGACCCTCTCCGCATAAAACATCAAACATCCGGACGTATCTGGCCACCGAATTCGGTCAACAGATCATTGGATATGGTGGGCCGGTAGAGTGGCCACCGCGTTCGCCGGACTTGACTCCCACGGACTTCTACCTCTGTCGTTATATCAAGGCATAGTTATATGTGACTGAGACAACTTCTATGGTTTATCTGAAGCAGCGTATCATCCTTGATTGTCGGACAGTTTACACACCTGCTATGTTCTAACATGTCCAGGACTCAGTAGTACTGTTACCCATTCAGTTGGTATTGCCACCAATAGGGAACATTTTTAGAAGTATCTCAAGCAGATTCCGGCTGTGATGTATTCCTTTTTTATAGTAGATCGTTTTCTGATATTATAATGAATTGATATTTATTTTTCTGTTTAATTTCAATGTTTCATTCTTCGCTTTGTATACGACCCCTAAATGTCAGCTCGAATTTTTAGATGAAATAACGCCTTTTGGTGATACACCAATTTGATGATACCGGCTAAAGGTGGTTTCGCCCTAAAAAGTACATTGCACCCTGATTTAGATCTCGAATTACTTTAATTAATCTTTTAACTGATCCCTCATTGAAAGATAAAATCATGCGCAAAAATCTCAAACTTTGAAATTTAATACCTGTGTCAATTTTTGCAGTACAGATGTCAAACTTTTTGTGTTATATCTGTTATGATATGTGTAAATTTTACTAAATATAACTATAGGGACTGGGGGACCGTATAAAAAGTTAGAATTCTTATTTTTATAAAATTGATTTTTTACTATAAATAATGCCACAGCATGAATATTTACCTCATTTGAAACGTTTTTGTATTTGGAACTATATGTGTACGACCAACGGTTGGGAAATTAAAGGCCGACGATAGATAACATATTGCACCCTATATAATTGTTCAAAATCCAGTTAACATTTATGAAATGTATAGGACAAAAAATATCTTTTCTGGTAGATATTGATTTCATAAAAAGTTTTAAAAATAACAAAATAATTTAATCTTTTTCCGTATTGCATGCATTTTTAATCGGTATTTGATATTCGACAGTGAATTTTTATAATGATGATCAATATTATCAAAATTTGTTATAAAATATATTAACTATAGAAAAATTTATTAGTTATATTAAATACAGAACAATATTATATACACAGTTACAAATTTTCATCAAACTGCTGTCATTCGACGGTTATTAAAGAAAACATATAACCATAAGTTAACTTTATTTTTACCATATTGCGGTCATTAATATTCTCAGATAAGCTTAATAATATGATCAAATAACGTTATATTGAAAAAGGATCGGATAACTTGACAGTTTACTGCAGATTATTACGATGAATTTGAACTTGAACTGCTTTTAGGGGGGATTTTTATGTCCCTCTACTTCTATTATAACAATAATCACATAAAAATGCATTTTTTCCTCCTGTATAAACATATTATTTAATTTATAAACTTAATTTTGCGAAAGTTTTCTACTCATTACATTTTATTTTATCGAACATTTTGAATACGTTTCACGAAAATTTTATAGTTTAACATTTATGAAACAAGTCGTATATAATTTAAAGTAATTCATCTCAATGGGTAAAAAAAAATAAATATCATCGGCTTATCATATATGATACACAAGCTGTTTTAGAAAGAAAAGGCAGATTTCAGGAATTTAATTCATAGAAACTGTATAAAACATAATCACATTTCGAACATCATTGGCCACAGGTTTGTCCAAGTTTTTTGCCATCGCCACAAATCTCTGTTGTTGCTTGTAACAGAATGACAAAAACACCACAAAAAATTATTTTGTGTGCAGTAATTTCCAAAGTTTGAGTTCCTTGTTCAAGTAAAAATGCTTTATACCAACAGTAACTACCTTCCACTGCACTACATTTCCAAAGTAGCTATAAAGTAACTTTATCCTTTAAACTATGCCGCCATAAGGCGAACAAAAACTATATCAGTAACTCTATAGTGCAGACTATGCTACAGAAATTCTTTCTCAATCTTAGTCTGAGTTGTCGATTGTATTTTGATGGGTAGTATGACCAAGATTCACTAATATGTGCTTATTTCATATACTTATAATGTATCCTTTTGATTATTACTTTTATTAATTTTTTAAAATCTTATATCTCATGGCTTGCATTATTTTATTAATTTATAGGTTTCTGTATTATTTTATTTGTTATTCTTCACGAATTTCTAAATATTGTTCCACCCGCCCAAGCCCACTCATCATAAGCAAAATTATCAGTGACAAAAGCCATAAATTCTATTACCAGAGATGCACATAACCAACGAAAAAGACGAGCCGTGACACTCCGCAAATCTCGACTGCTTTTCAGACTTTCTGAGTCACGTGATAATCATACTGTGTGGAAGTATATTGGATGGTGTAGAAATCAGTTATCTCATTATGTGGGGAATGTGCTTGTGTTATATAGTTTGGTTAAAATAAATTCTTAAAATCTTCTTTTTCTTTTCTAAACACACTGTATACGTATACGGAATTTTTGTAAATAAAAAATCAGTTTGAACGCAGTAGCAGAGTAGCAAGTATTTTCCTGTTATATAATGCTACTTGCATACGAAAAAAAGCATAAATCTAATTTGACATTAGAAATGAAAAAATCTACAATATGACATTATTAATTCTAAATATATATATATATATATTCGTTACATATGTATCCCGATACAAAGAGCTGGCATCATTAATCAAAGAAAGCCGTGTGTTTTCAAAGACTATTGTCTCAAAAAAGATTACATCTTCTTTGTAAAAAGAGAAAATCTCTAAAAGCTTCATTTCTACAATCTCCTTTGATCAAATGTGCCCATTCTTGTATAGGATGACTTTGAAATATCACTACCATTATGTCAGATTTCAGTTTCGTTTCTCTATTTTAAACTTTATTCACAGCATGAAAAAGAACACATCATAGAAAATCTTTCTTATGTTTAAGAAAATATTTAATGGATGTCTTTTTTTTTAACATTGTGATTAAAATCTTGGATACGATACTTTTATGTAGAAAAGTTCCCCCTTTTATTGGTAATTTAAACTTTTTTTTTATTTAATTGAAATGAATGCATGCTGAAAACTGTCCTTGTTTTTATTTTAAATGTAATCTGGACTTTTACGTTAATTAGAAATCAATATTTATCTTTAAAATCTTGCCTAATAACATGACGGCAATATGTGATACTCTAAAAAAATTCCGTTCTAATACGTTTATTTGGAGGGTCAAGGGTGGCCCAGTTGGCAGAGCACCGGTGTCGTAGCCAAAATGTCACGGGTTCGCGGCTGACCGCAAAGCCTATAGTCTGTCATGTATACTAATGACACCTGATGCATGTAAAATTTATCGTGGGTGAAAAGTCCTCCAAGATCCATATGAATTATACCTCTGGTAGTGCCTAGTTATGTAAAGATCTCGTCACCCGATGAAGATTCTAAATTACGAGATCAACTCGAGTAGTGATGATGACCGCTTTGAGGGCGGTCACAAACAAATGGCCCTTACTTCCGGCCTTGTTGTGGTGAATGGCTTAGTTACCAAGTGCCAACTGTAAGAAAAAATAGTTTATTTTAAGTGCGTCCCAGTTATGGGAAAATCTCCACTTTGATTTGGGCTTGTTAAAAAAAACCTAAACTAGACAATTTATTAAGAAATATAGAAATATTTTTTTAGCTGTGTTTCATTTTGACGATATGGCAATAAGAATGGAAAATATAGCATTATATAAACCATCTATTCAGAATTTTTAAAATACTTTTAACGCGTCATCATGAACTTACTAATATTAACCTATTAATTGATAAAAGCGTAATTTTTTTAAGCATTTCTCTTTAGCATTTATTTGTATTGTCTACTTATTAGTACGTAAAATATTCCTTTGTTACAGTTTCACGGACAGTTGCTCTATATTAGCGATCAGAGTTTAGCATATAATTACAATTTGTAGTAACTCGTATGCCATAAAAATTATTTGTAGATTTATCACCTGCTGTCTGTTAGCGAAAAAATATTAACAGGGTTCGTACGGCTCCTTGAATTTCCAGACTAAGAAATTCTTCGATACGAGTATTTTTATAAAGAAAATCTCTTCTTAACTAAGGCGACATTTCATGCATTTAAACTAGATTTATTTTTCTATAAAAAAATACTGATATCTCGCCTTGAAAATAACGGTACCCGTACGAACCCTGACTAACCAAATAATTTATTAAATTCTAATTTTGTTCGACAAATACTGGAATGTTGTATTGCCATCAGAAATACACATTAGGGTGGAACTAAAAAACGAAGTTTCGAATTTTATATTCTAATAGTGATTATTTTTTTCCTTTTTAACTCCATAAAAAGAAAATATTTTTCTTTTAATTTTAAAATGATATTTTCCGGTTCCTCAAACCTGCTGATTTTCCATAAAAAACGAAAAAAAGCCAATAATTGCATGAAAAGTTTTTTAAGCTTATTGTTAAATTTATATTTTGCAAAATGAAATTAATTAAGTGTTAATGTCCTGTAATAAAGAGAATAATTTAGTTTGAGTGCCTTAGAAAAGTTAGCCCCACTTTATTTGCCTTTTGTAGAAGCCAGCATCGTGGGCGTCAGCTTTCATTGTCTCTGATTTATTTGGCTGCGACACATAACAAGTTAGTCCGATTTAACGGGTGTTAACAGTTTCTTTAATTATTTTTCGATAAACATTCGGTGTCAAAAGTGACAAAGTCTGTTAACGTACCTAAATCTAGATAATTGTTGAAGTGTCCTGTATTTCGTGAACCAAAACAATTAACATTAGACTGTCATCTTTGATGAACATATTAAAAAGTTATGAAACATTATTTTGGGGTTCAATTTAACTTAAAATCTGACAGCTGGAATCTGGTACACACTATTTCTAAAATATCTAAAGATGTTGATGATACAATAAAAAGTGTATTGCTGAGACCTTCAATTCCAACGGTTTCTGATACACAAATCATAAAAAATTATTAGAGACTAGTGCGAGAAATGTCAAAATTTGAAGAAAAATATTAAGATTAGAAAGAATAATCCCACATCCAATATAAAATTGCAAAATGTTAGGTAATCCTGTAAAAAACATTTCTTTGTGTAAAAGCACTAAATATTATCGTGTATCAGAACAAGAACGTCACTTTCTCAAAGACCAAAGAGAGATGAGGGATGACAATAGGATCAATAGATATAAAAACTACAAAAAATGTGTAGCAAGACTGGAAATGGAAATATCAAGGAAAAAAGTTATTTTAAAACAAAAAAATGATGTTTTGATTGAATGATCGTCAAGTGTAAAAAACAGTTCGGAAGGAAATAGTTCAATCGGTTGTTTTTCTAAACCTGAATTTGATAATCAATACGGTGAAAGAACCGGAGTATTAGACAGAACTGCAAATATTATTGCAAATGGCACCTTAGAAGATATGGGTATTTCTGATGATAATAAAGAAAAGGTAACTGAAAGAAGGACTTGAAGACGACAAAGAGAAAAGAAAAGGAAGAATGTGAAAGAACAGGAAAGACGAAATGAGTTAATTTTAGAAGGTTAGTATTTTTATGGCAGAAAGGATAACGCTATGATAACTGAAGCAGAGGGAAAAAAGTATAAAGAATCATTAAAGACAAACATCTGGTCTCAGTTCAAAAACTAGGATAAAAATATATTGGTCATATTTCATTGACATCTTCTTTTTATATTAATATAGCCACTGCAATTTTGGTGTATTTTCAAAATAATAACACAGAAATTTCAAGTTTGAGAGTTATTAGGTGAAACAGAAACGCCTTTAATGCAGGATGCAAATCTGGAGTTGTTAAAACATCAGAAGCAATACCCTAAAAACTTTATAATGGATAATTTGATTATTACATGCAAATGAGCTTTTTTCTTAGATACTTATTTCAACATCTTGCTGAAAAACTACAAGTACAAAAGGATTTTCTGGACCAGTAGGAAAGCGACTTGAAAAAATGTGAACATATTGAAATTATAGACTATAAAAACATTGATCCTATCTTGACGGTCTGATCGGATGAAGAACTTAAAAAAAGTACAAACAGGGGATGCACCTGAATTTTAGATTTTCCTTGTCATACTCAAACAGTGGAAACGTGTGTAAAAATTGTCCCGCGAGCTGCGTCAACCGTCTTTAAATATTAAGCAAAAGACGGCTTAATCTTGGGAAAGTTGAATTCCCACAATGTAATGACAAAGTTTGCCTAAAAAGACACTAGGTTGAATATCCAATTTAATTAATTCATAACAAAGGGAGGTAAGGAGGGTGGAAGTCGATATTTAACCACCTCCTCGTGGTGACTTCTGGATAGTATTTGCTAAATAAAAGTAGATATGAGCTAACAGCGATGTTGTTTACTTTCAGTTACTTTATACTGAAATTTCAAAACTTTGACCTCCTTGAGGAACCGGAAAACAACTTAATTTAGAAAAACCTTTTCAGCCAAAAGTTTAGACATCCAAAAAGGAAAAAAGTTTTCACTATTACACATTAAAATAAAAAAGTTTTTTTTTACCCTATACTTAAGTTCCACCCTAATACACATGTATACATGTATTTTATAACTCTAATATATCAGGAAGTTAGTGGAAAATTAATTACAAAATTACTTTTTTTACTTAATTGAACCAAGTTAAGTTAACCAAGAAAGAAAAATCAGTGTCAAGCACAGATTATAAAGCCCTTTCCAACACTTCCAAAATAATTTAACAAAACTTCGCCGTTTAATAAGGTAAAGAAGGGACCTAAATAACCATTTTAGAAGATGCATAAAGCATTTGAAAACAAGATTACAGCAATTCGCTTCCATATGCGGGAAGGAACTCGACTTACGTTGTGCAGCCCAATATATCATGTATAGATTTGTATATAGTTTACATAATACGATAAAATGTAATAAGAAAACACACAACAGAGCTGAAAATTCAAATTCAGCAGATTCTATCAATGAGCGTAAACGCACTTGGATTCTATTCTACATCGCTGTATATTATGTACAGATTTTTACATTCGCCACATATCTAATGCACTTCTAGAAACAAAATAAATAGCCGCCATTGTTGCGCAGTCCAAAGAATAAATCGAACAAAAATATATGCTTACATATATTACCACAAATTTAAAATTGGCTTCATATGCGCCCAATATAAACCGAAAAACCGCAGCAATAGTCATCGCAAAATGCGCAGTCCTGTAGCGTCATTTTTGAGTGAGATAAACTGCAACAGAATTTTTCATCATAATAGTTCTTACATATTACTTTTTGTGCAATTAAACGATGTAAAACATTTATGTAATATTACTCCATAAAATTGGTGGCAATGTTGTAGTCGTAAATAAATAAGAGAGTTTACGCTGATATCATGAAAGTCATGCCTAGGGTATAGCTTTAGCCTCTATAGCTTTTATGAGAAACAGATTGTATAGAGAGCTTTTTTAAAAAATCCAGAAGGTATACAGCGTATACATCCGTACAACCTCACTGATAGCTAGCAACTCCAATTTTAATCCAATTTTCTAGATTTTAATTCTTGGAAAAACACGCATAAAACTATTGGAACCACGCTTCCAAAAATTACAATCTATAGACGTTAATTTATTTAGTTCATTGTAAAACCCTGTTACTATTACATTCTACAAATATTCCTTCGTATAATAAATACAGTTGAGCTTGAAAATTCATACATAATTCAATTAAATAATCTATTTAAGCAAATCATGCTGAAACTCAGTTATTTTTATGAATTCTTTTGTGTAACGCTGTATATGATCTGCAAAATTTATACACACCACGGGGAATGCAAATCTTTAGTCAAACGTTTAGAAAAACGGATATCGTAATTGAAAACTTACTTCCAGCAATTATCTCAAATAGACTGTAAAGCATTTTCCCGAAATATTTTGTGTGCTCATATAAATGAACAATAAATGCTATGCACATTATATTCTACAGTAAACATGTTTTAGTAAACCTCAGGAATGTATACAAATTTCATTATGTCTGAAATAGTGTAACATGATTAAAATGCGCTGGAAATATTGTCTCACCCGCTAACAATTTTGTAATCGAATAAATTTGTTTGAACATATCAATGAATGATAAATGCTTTGCAGTCCATATTCAACATAAAGTTTGTTCTAGTGCAGCTCAGAAATGTATATCAATTTTATTATGTTTGTAATAGTGTAATACCCTTTAAATACACGGCTAATGATCCCCCTCACAGACGGTAATCTAACGGAATTTTTTCCTTGCTCTGTAAACGAACTGTAAATGTTACATAACATATTCTGTAGTAAGCATCTTTTAATTCTCTTCATTGACATACAGGGCATTTTAGGCAGGCATTTGTGACATACACTCAATGAAATGACATCATTCTTTGAAACCACAGCCAGTCGCAATAATTGCCTCTACAGGCTGTCATAATTGAGTGCAGGCAATAATAAGATTTGTGTTGGGATCGTTTAAAATAGCGTACATAACGGCTTTACTGAAAAACGCAACAGTGTTGCGTGACTGACAATTGGAGTCTCTCTCAACCACGCTTCATGCATAATAGATGATCTGGGGAGCTAAGGGGCAACAAGTTGTGGATGACATAGTCATGAAATTTTTTGGCCATTCCATTACTGGGTTGTATGGGCTGTATGGGATGGTACAGAGTTTTGTTGAAAAACGTACGGCCTCCCACTTGCTACAGAAGTAATCTAGAGAATTAACACCTAGATATAAGCAACGGCGTTGACTCTGGAACCTTGACAAAAGGAAATTGGAAGAATCAGGTTGTCTAGCTGCTCATGACACCAGAATCATGAGTGAGGCTCGAAATTTGTTGTGTATGAGGGTCAGATCTTCATCGGAGAACTTTACAAAGTCTCCGATTTTTTTGCCATTCACTTTCTGGATCTGGAAAAAAAATTTCTTATCGGAGGGAAACGACAGCATACCTGGTTCCTCTTGATGTTTGACCTTGTTACGCAGGCACTTGGCTCTGGTCAAGCACTTATCCCTGGTTCTCTCGGACAAGAACTGTTCCTTCCTCATTACGTATATAACGTAAGTTATATATTAATGCTTAAATATTTAAATTTTTCATTTCTTTCCCAAATGTAATATTTATCTTTTACAAAAAAGTCATTTCTCTTTTCTTTCAATAAATGTATTGCGCTGGCTAATTTATCTGACAGATTAAACCACAGGAATAAATCAATAAAATATAAGAAATAAAGTCGTTATGCATTTAAAAATCATTTTCAGACATACTTAATTTCCTTTGTTTATACGCACAGCTTCTGTCCAGAATTTAAGTGGATGATTGATTTATGTTTTTATGATTTTACGCAGTATGCTATTTCTAACTCTTAAATGAATATTTCATAAGTGCTGTAGATCCATTTTCGTGGGTAAAATAAACAAGTCTTCATTATTTGCAACAGCTCGGAGACAGCAATGATAGGGTTTATAATTATTAAAATACAAATTAAGTTGGCGAGATTGCGCCCCCCACTTTGATGTATGTATGTTTAAATTTTCTCATTGAGTTTTCACATAACGGATTTTATTGCTTGTTTTATTTGGCATTTTTATGGACTCGCCATGGCGATGATGTTAGATTACGCTTATAAGTTTTCTTAAGTTTTGTAGTCACTTGGGTTGGAGACTTTGTGTTGTAGACCTCTGCTTTAAAATGTGTTAAATTATGGGGACATCCCATCCCTTATGATGGAGCAATCCTCACCACTGTATTTCATAAGACTTTCAACAGAATTAAAATGTATGCAAAGAATTTGAGTCCAATGATTTATCATTTGACTAATAAGTATCAGTTGAATTTTTATTACAGGATTACGGATTTCTGCGGTATTGGGGAGCAACTTAAGTCTTCAGCAATGTACTTCACGGAAACTTTAGATCACGTTGCCATGTGTCTTCTTTCTCATAAAATGGATATAAACTTACCAGAAAACCAATAATACAAATAACCGTCACCATACGTTGGTGTCTTGAATATTTTAAATGATACTTGCACCGAGATGGATTTCGTGGGATGGCCCCTGGTCGTAAAATCAGTGACGCTTGTTGTCGGTTGATAGCATGCCTAAAAACGTTTCTTCACCGGCACCCCGATGTTGATCGCCAGCCGTACGGACATTCAAATTATGGTCTTTGTCAGAGATCATGAACTGCTCGCACCTTGCTCTCATCGAATATGCTTTTTCCCAATCCAACGACTGAATTTTCTGTGGAGGTTGCCTCTTCATACTGAATCTGTCTTAGAGGGACAAATTCTTACGACGAGTGATTTGTTTCTCTAACCGCGTCTGCCTTCTTCCCTATGCTGACAGCTCGGAGGGGACACTTTTTGCCGCCACTGTTCATCCTCGGACCGTTCCGTATCGGCTCTGCTTCTTTTTAAAGACTGGCAATCATTTTTCCGCCTCGGTGCGTAATTCATCTCCTTACTCCGGAGCATGTTAGCCGATGTCAAAGGTCGATAGTCTGAGACTTCTTTGCGTGATTCCGTTTTATCAGGCATTTCAGCGCTCCGGTACGACTTCTCTGCGCCCTTTTGCATGCATTGAACATTTGTTTTCCGAGGAGTTTGTGTACGTGTACTCTATGTGATATTCGCAGTTTCTACAATCCAGTGTCTTCATTGGGCCGGTGCTAGTTTTTCTTTTTTTATATGAATGCTCAGTTGCTTTGTGCGACATATACGTGCTTCAACTATTCAGGCACACATGTGAGTATCCTTTTCAACATAATGTGGTCTGTGTGATATTCCGAATGTGCAAGCATAGTATGTGACGTTATATGATCGAAATCATGCATCAATACTAAAGGAAATCGTTTTGAATTCTGGTACTGTAGTGCGGTTGCACTGCCAGATTAATAACAAAAGAAAAATTCCCACTATATTAACAAGAAAAGAAAACTCATAAAAAAACAGTTTCTTCGTCCAGAAATAATCATTGTATAATTACGGATAATTCAGGGAGTGTAAATATTGCCTCTTTTCCTTTATTTTATTTTTTAATTTTAAAATAGTCGTAGTTAGTTTTGTAATTATATTGGTTTAAAATTTTGAGGAGCGTATTTTATTTGTACGTATTTCTCACTGAATTATCGGTTCAAATATTTTATTTATGTATATTGACTTTTCTTTAAAGAAATGTTTTAAATTGCAGATTGACACCTGTTTAATAAACTACTTTATTTTATGATAAATGTTTTTCTTTAACTGATAAATAATTTAAAGTTATGCTTATTAAAAATGTTATGCTTGCTGTCAGTTTGTAATTAAATATTTGAATATTTGAATTATTGATGTTTACTTATTTATTGCTGAATTTTAAAAATGAATTTTGTTTTAATATTTAGTAACGTATAACATATATGCAAAAATATAGTGTATTTTTAGTAATAGATTGAATGCAGTGAATTTTTTCATTTTAATTTCAGTTTGTTTCTTTATTGTTATTATGTTCCAGCCACTTACAAACATTTATTTAGTCACAATGAATGCATATTTTCAATAGTTAAATAACTATTGGTGAAACTTTTTTCCATGCCTTACCAATTTTTAAATTGTAGAGTATAGTGCCCATGAATTGATGGCTGGTTTGTTAATATTTAAACAATTTAACATTCAATTTGAGTTTTTCTCACATATGACTGCTAATTATGATTTTCAATTTTGTGTAGGTTCATTTTTGCAATTATCAGATAGTGTACTCGGATATATATATATCTTTTTATATATAATCAGAATATGATTTAGTTATGATGGCTAAAAGAAAGTCACGTAAATTGACAACAGATACCTCTGTTATATTTAATTTTCAGTTACAATCTGATGAACAACAGGTAAGTGTTGCTAAACCTAGCATTCATTCTGAAACTATTGACTTGGATTCTAATTCTTTTAAGATTTCAGGTTTGGGTAATTTAAGTGATACTATTAACAGATATTCTAAAACTATTGTTTCGGATGTTCAGGCATTAATTGATCCTATGTTAAATGAGGCTAAACCTGAACTCGTTAAAAAGTTTAATTCTTATCCAACGGAAATTGAATTTCAATTTAATATTTTAAATGATTTGTTGTCTTGTGTTTAATCCGAGTGGAACGTTTGCAAAAAACTAATGACGTGTTACAGAGATTAAATAAACTTTTATTTGAAAAGATAAGGACACCTCGTTCAAACAGTCTATGCATAATGACATAGCTATTCAATGTGTCATTGATGAACCTAAATTGAATGAACCACTTAATGCAATTAAAGTTAAATATAAGAAATTTAATTCTTAAAATAAAGACTTGTCATCCAAAATTTTAGATAATGCTGAAGCTCAAACTCCCTCTGATTCTGGTATTGATAATTCTAACTTCTCTAAAAATAAAAATGTTAATTTTATTTCAGTACCTGATTACATTTTTAAGTTTTGTAAGAACAAAACTCCAGATAGGGATTTTACTGACTGCACAAAAATAATTCTATTGGGTGTTGATGATAATATAGGTGTGCCAGATATTATGATGTCTATAAATGAAATGGTTGGCAACACCACTCCTTCCATTCACTTTGGAAGAAACCATAAATTAAGACAGGACTTGAAATATAACTGGACTATCTTTATTACATCATCGAATTCTAATTCCTTAATTCAACATGGTAAATTAAATATTAATTCTCTTGATTACACTGTTAGGCCATTTATTGATATAAAACGTCACTTCCATTGCCAACAACTGGGCGATCTGGCAAATGTTTATGTAAATAATTTGGCTTTCGCTAATTGTGGTGGATCACACGACTTAGTTAATTATAAAAACATTTCTAGATGCCTTAACTGCATCGCACATAACCGTACTCACAAGAAGTCTTTCGACATAAATCACCAATTAATTTTCCTCTTCTTGTAATACATTTAGATTTAATTTTAAGCAAAAACAAGTTCTTTTTCATTGCGCAACATAACTTATATATACATCCTTTTTTCAGGCATGCTAGTGAAAAGTTAATTTTTTTTATTCCAATCATTTACACATTTTGTTTACCTTCATGCGAAGCATGTTTTTATGTTTTTTTTTTTGTTTGTTTGTTTGTTTTTTTTTTTTTTTTTTTTTTGCTACTTTTGACAGTTAATGTTTACATTGTTCGCATACGTTCATTCATAAAATAAACATAAGATACTTTTTGCAGGTACATTTCTTACTCAAATATATGTTTACTTTCTTATGGTACATACATTATTATTTGGGGATTTATGTCAATTATTTCATGGTCTATTTTCTTCGTGCAATACTCATGTTTCGGATTCTATTTCATTCAAGTATTTGGTATTTACAGGAATAGATGAGTGATTCCAAATTTTACATTTTTGATTTACGGTTAGTTTACTTCTGGTGGTTAAGCCCTAACTGCCAGCAAAACTTCTGCGGTGGATCTGAAATGTCTACTTTTCTTGTTTTGCTTTCTCAAGCACATATAAAAAAAAGTATTTGGCGTACAGGTATATTTAGTTACCTTTCCATTATTTTAGATTACATTTACATATTTTTTTTTTGCATTTTTGGTCACCATGATAAAAATTATGCAACATTTGGTCATAACTTGGTGTAGATATTCTGTTTCTTTGTAGGTCTATCTGATTATCAGTTGCACTTTTTCTTTTCACGCAGTGTTTAAGCGAATGTTCATGGGTATGGTAATATTACAATGTTGAGTTTTCTTGCAAAGGTTTTTCTCTTTTGGTGTACTTGTGCATGTTTGCAAATTACCCTCCCTCACAACAACTTCGCTTGGCGTGCAGTACTTACAAAGATTTTTTTACAAAGGTTTATACAATGGTTTCTACAACGTTTTACAGTGGGTTTTTTTTTACAAAGGTATTTGCTGCATGCTATGCAGATGAAGTTATTCATTTATATATTTACATGTGCAATTGTTTATTTAGTGGTCCTCAGTACAGTTTTTACATTATTTTAGGATATTTATTTATAATATATTGGTCGTTTCTTTTAACATTTTATTTGTTTCCTTATGAATGACTCAATACAACTCAAGTTGCTACCTTCTCACTTGCAATAACATTGTCGATTATTACATGTTTTCTGATTGTTACATTTTTTCTTGTTTACACACACAATTTTCATTACATTTTCAGGAATAATTCAATTTGAAAGATACACTTTTCTACGTGTCACATGTTTAAGTTAAGCATCATTATATTTGCTTCTACACATTATGTTACACATCTTTAATTCAAGAAAAATGATTTGGATGATAATTTCTCATTTTCAGTTATGTTTAGGAAGCCTTAGTTCACATACATGAGGGGATATTACATTCCTGTTTACTTAAATTCAGTTAATTTTAATTTTGTAACACATTACGTTTCTTGTTTTAGTAGTAATGCACTCAGTAGGCCCTTCAAAAATTTCAGAATTGGTTGCTGCTAAAATATAAAGGTACTGCAATATAAATTTAAATTTAAATTTTATTTTTACTTACGACGTTAAAAATACATCTTAATAAATAAATACAAGTTGGAAATTGCTCGTCAAACGTGGCAAATGAGGTGCGTTCGTACTATAACTAGTTTTATAATTATTTTTTGCACCCCATATTGTACTGAATGTATAATTTTTTGCACTTCATAAAGCGCATAGTCTGATACATCATTAAAATGCACTTCCAACATTTTTTTCCCATTCCCCGTAATGTAACGGAACACTTTTGACTGTCCTGTAATTAAACTATACATCCGATTTTCCTAAAATTTGAAATAGCTCAACAAAATTTTACAACAATTATATCTTTAAAATTTCAGACCATTCGGAAGGCTGTAATATCATTAAAATGCACTTGCAATAATTTTTCCCATTGGCCGTAATGTAAAGAAAAACTTTTGACTGTCCCTGTAATTAAACATACATCCGATTTTCCTAAAATTTGAAAGGGCTCGACAAAATTTTGCAACAGTTATATCTTTAAAATTTCAGATCATTCGGAATTCTCTAATATCATTAAAATCCACTTGCAATAATTTTTCCCATTGGCCGTAATGTAAAGAAAAAATTGTGACTGTCCCTGTAATTAAACTATACATCCGATTTTTCTAAAATTTGAAAGGGCTCGACAAAATTTTGCAACAATTATATCTTTAAAATTTCAGATCATTCGGAAGGCTCTAATATCATTAAAATGCACTTGCAATAATTTTTCCCACTGTCCGTAATGTAAAGAAAAAATTTTGACTATCCCTGTAATTAAACTATACATCCGATTTTCCTAAAATTTGAAAGGGCTCGTCAAAATTTTGCAACAGTTATATCTTTAAAATTTCAGATCATTCGGAAAGCTCTTATATCATTAAAATGCACTTGCAATAATTTTTCCCATTGGTCGTAATGTAAAGAAAAACTTTTGACTGTCCCTGTAATTAAACTATACATCCGATTTTCCTAAAATTTGAAAGGGCTCGACAAAATTTTGCAACAGTTATATGTTTAAAATTTCAGATCATTCGGAAGGCTCTAATATCATTAAATGCACTTGCAATAATTTTTCCCATTGTCCGTAATGTAAAGAAAAAATTTTGACTGTCCCTGTAATTAAACTATACATCCGATTTTCCTAAAATTTGAAAGGGCTCGTCAAAATTTTGCAACAGTTATATCTTTAAAATTTCAGATCATTCGGAAGGCTCTAATATCATTAAAATCCACTTGCAATAATTTTTCCCATTGGCCGTAATGTAAAGAGAAACTTTTGACTGTCCCTGTAATTAAACTATACATCCGATTTTCATAAAATTTGAAATGGCTCGACAAAATTTTGCAACAATCATATATTTGAAATTTCAAACCATTCGGTTGGGTAGTTTTTGCTCTGTTACATGCGGACAGACGGACGGACAGACGGACGGACAGACGGACGGACAGACGGACGGACGGACTGAACGACGACTATAGGTGCTACGTATTTATATAATTACGAACGCACCTAAAAATAAGCTCTGAGTAAACATTTTCTGTGTATTAATAATAACTTTGTATTAGTAATATTTTTTTCCAGAAAATATTCACCAAAAATTCTCAGCAATACAGAAAGTCTAATACATTGTTATCGTCTTCGAAAATAGAGTAGATAAATTAATCTTCACGTAATGTTGCAGTTTATAACTGTTATATTTTCGATTAGAAATCTTTTACTTCTGATTTTACGACAGAATAAACTTATCAATGATTTTATTAAGGTGATAAAACATTCCATGAATTTCTAAATTAAACAGTATACTAAATTAAACAGTAACACCATGCGATATTGCATAATGTTTTAAAGGAGGTAAATTTAACTTTATTTTGTTCGTTAAAAGACCACCTCCAATTTTTAAAATTCAGGAACAAAGCAAAATATAAAATATATAAAATTTTATTAATATTTTAGTATCTGGTAATAAAGCGAAAGTTTTATAACTAACTTATAGTTTATTCCGAGACACATATAGAAAAATTAAAATCACAAAAAAATAATAATTATACTCGACGTTTCGGAATATCTTTAAAACCATCATCTGGATTAAATTTTCTTAAATACAAATAGGAAAAAATTACTTACAAATATACATTATCAAAGCAAAATTCAAACTTTTAATTCATTGTTTGAATTTTGCTTCGATAATGTAACTTTGTCACTTTTGTACTCTTTTGTCACTAATGTAATTTTATGCAATTCTTAATCATTTACCACTGGTGTATACAAATGGAAATTTTCGCCTTATTTATTCGAAGAAATTCTGTAATTAAACAAAGCAAACGTTTCTAATCAAAAATATTGGTAGGAAATATGAAGGATTTTGAGCATCCTACACATCTTGTACACGTGACAACCTTCGAAAATGGGTTAAAATGCCTTTCTTATCTATAAGGGGGAATACAGTGTGACCGGAGATAACGTAACACTGACCAAAAGTAACGTAACGGTTGGTGATTTTGTTATAACTCGATTCACAGAGATTTTTTTATCTTACTGATCTTTGTTCTATCCCTAATTTTTTAAACCAACAGAACGCGATTTTGGAGCTTAATCATCAAGGAAATACGATGTGTGAAATTGCTCAATTGTTTCATGTGCCTCATCCAAATATTTCCAAATAAATCAAGATGTTCAAGGAGTTTGAGCACGAAGGAAAAGACTGTAAACACTTCCAGAAACCGCCAATTTGTTAAGAAACGTGTATCCCGAAATCCTCATGTGCCTATGAGAAAAATAGCGAGGCAGACAGGGATTGCTCGTGAATCGGCTCTACTAATAGCTAAATAGTAGCTGAACCTTCATCCTCACAAGTTCAAACGAGCGCAACTCCTCATCAATAAAAACAAACGAATATAGCTCGAAAGATGCAAGAACGCTGAAGCGGACTGCAAATATAAACTGGGAGTGGTTCCTGTTTTTTTACAAAAAGCTATTCTTGGTAGAACAATCGTACAACGTCAGAATGATCGGATGTGGTGAACAATTTCGCCAGGCAAGTCTTCCATTGTTCAACATTGTTAAAATTCCAAATCGGTCATGGTGTGTGCAGGAAATTGTGCAACAGATAAAACGCTTCTCTTTTTCATTGATTCTGGAGTCAAAATCAATAACGATGTGTAACAGAAAGTGATTCTTGATGATGTGGTACTTCTCTGGGCTCGAAAACTTTGGAAACGGGATTTGGACGTTTTAGCAAGATTCCGCGCCTTCTCATCGAGCGAAATCTACGCAGGACTGATGTCGGGCCAATTTTCCTGATTTCATCGCGGCTTAAGAATGGCCTCCATACTCATGTGACCTTAACCCATTGGAATTCAGTTTGTGGGATCAGTTTTATAGGAAAGAGTTCGTGAAAAGCTTCACTAAAGTTTTAAAGCTCGGAAGCAAAATTTCACCAAAAGTTTGAGTCTCTGAATCAAATGAAAAGGAGGAAACTTTAAGGAAAAGTGATTTTTTTATTTCTCTACCATATTGTTGTTAATAAATGAAGTATGTGTTTGTGCAAATATTTTTGTGCTTTCATTAACTAAGTCGTATTAAACAGTTACGTTATTTCTGGTCACCCTGTAAATTTATCGCAAGGTGCTTATGCTTCTTAGAATTTCCAAGAAGTCTAACACAACTATTTCAGACCCCAAAATATTTAATGTTTCAAACGGATAATTCATAATCATCTCATTCAGTCTTGGTATTTGTAACATTTTCATGCGATCCAATAGCATAAAAAATTCTGTGAAAAAAATGGGTTTTAACTCTATGCACCCTTTTCTGGGAAATTGAACTATACTGAACACATGCATAGCTTTCTGAAATAAACAATATATTGCATGGTGATTTAAACAAGATAATGTAAGGTATAATGTATAAAGTTTTATTTTACGTCAGTATACTTCGCTTTGATTGTTTTATCATCAGCACCGTTTGCTAAAAATTAAAGAATAAAACTTTAAAACATTATACAGGGTATTTATAAAAGACGATATCAGTTATAAAGTTTAATAGTATCAACTGTAAGCATTGCAGAGTGTTGCTTCAAGCTCACAAATAAAGAGAAACTAGAACAGTTTTAGATAAGCGCATGCGAGAGGACTACTTTGTTATTTTCTCACTTGCAGGGCCACATACGCAAAATGGTGACTCCTGGGCGTAAACTGGGCTGAAGATTTAAAAGCCGTTAGAGTCATATGATTATTTTCTTTTGGGGCTTTAAAAAAGGTCGTGTCTACGTTCCGCCGCTACCTAATGATTTGCCAGAGTTGAGAGACAGAATTTCAGAGGCTATTTCTTCCATTAATTCCGGGCTTCTTAACGGAAGTGACTGTGGAATTTGACTTTATATTGGATGTTTGCCGTATAACTAACGGTGCATGTATTGAACATCTGTAAGAAAAACTGGGTTCGTTTAACTTCAATTTGATGAATGATTTGTTGTAAATAGTCTAAATTAAACTGTTATACTAGGTTGAGCAAAAGGTTCTGGGAAATTTATGAAAGTTGCGTTATTATGCGCAAATTAACAACAAAAGCAACAAGGTTTTTCTTCAAAGTAGAGACCATCATAGTCCACGACTTTCTGCTATCATTCTGCCAGATTCCGGATTTTCTGGAAGTAAGAAGTTTGTCACCATACCAGCACCTTCACCCTCATTAACGCTAGAAAAACGGACATTTTTAATCAAGTTTTATAAAAATATTTAACACCAGAATTTTTATTAAAACTGTTTAAGTTATTTAATTAACCATTTTTCCTTTGTACCTTTTAAACTTATTTTATATAATAAATTCTGGTTCGAAACAAAATATATTCATTTGGTAGGGATCAAAATGGCCCTTCACCGTCATTCTAGTGTTAATCTCATGGATGGCGTTCAGAATCGTTAGGCATTTTCTCCAATAATGCCGGATCAACACACGCAAATCATACTGTTCAATGGGCATTTTGGAGACGAAATTCTTGAACTCCTATAGATATACCCCTAGTACTCCTATATACGATACAAACTCTGGTAACTATTAGATAAAAATTTCCCAGAAATTTTTGCTCAACCTAATAATATAACATTGAAACTGTGACATTTATGGACACACTGTATTAAATTAAATGCATATAACTATTTTGTCTCCTCATACAATTGTAATTTTAAAGGTTTTTACTAATCTTGTATAGTAACTTATTGATCAAAATCACGTTTAAAATTCTCCAGCAATACAAATACAGTGACACTCTCTAAGATCATTTTGGATGATCAGATAATAAAATAAATCTTCGGTTAATGTGACAGTTTATAAATCTTGAGTCTTCCATGATAACTACGTTAGTGCTGCCTTTCGTAACTAAATGGAAGCTAAACTATCACTAATTTACTTAAGAAACTCAAGACTTCCATAACTTTCTGAATTAAACAGTAAATTATGTAACGTTTTTAGAAAGATTATGTTATGCTTTATATTTTCTTTTTATTGTTTAGTATCAGGTATGATTGTTAAAAATGCATGAATAAATCTAAAGTATTTAACACTGGAAAGGTCGGATATTTTACTCAAGTTTTATAAAAAGATTTTACTCCAGAATTTTTATTTATAAATGCTTAATATTTTTATTTAACTTTTTCTTCTTTGTGTCTTTTAAACATATTTAAAAAAAATTCTTGTTCCAACCAGTTATTTAATGACAGATATGTTAATGGTTTAATAATATGGTATGTATGTTAATGGTATGTATTAATATGCATGTATGTATGTATTCATATGTAAGTATGTTTATATTCACATGTCTGTTTGTATAGGGGAATTTCAGGCTCACAGACAATGGTCGTGTTTTCTGGGCGTTGTTTGATGTGAGCCGGGCGCAAATTTAATTTCATAGTATTAATCTGTTTTTGTTTCGTTTTCTGTACACATACACAGTAAGGAATGTATTGCAATTATGATAAAAACACGATTATGGAAATATTGGAAAATTTTAACATTTTGAGGTTCTCTGAATTGGTTTTTGCTATTTTTAAATCTATTGTGGTATTATCTAAGATCCAGAATGTAGGTCTCCAGGCTTGCCACAGGTTGTAATGGTTCATTTTGATGAATTTCATGTGTCATTTCTAACTGAAAGACATTTCCTTATGGAAATTATTTCTAAATCTTGGAAAGAAGAAAATGCCTCATGCTCACGAACTCAGTTGCCCTTGAGGAGAAAGTGGTGGATTGGCGCCGATGGGGTTTGAACCAGGGATCCCATGATCAGGAGGCGAGAACGTTAGCGTCGAGCAAAAGGCCAAGCCAGTTACTTTAAGCTAGCAACTCGCTTTATACTGATCATGTGAGATGAGATCGCTACACATTCCATCCCCAGTGACAAAGGCGTATTGCTGACGACTGACGAGCGATATGCACTCGTGAATGATGCTGCTGTACACATGTGTGATGCGCAGTATGACAGGCTTTGTGCTGTGAGCGTTACACAGGCTTTGGATGCAGGGGATGATTATTTAATGCTGCCATCTGTTGGTTATGAGATGAGATGATTATTGCTGAAGTTTGATTTTGCGTGTTTGTCCGGGTCACCAATGAGGAGAGTGGTGGACTGGCTCAGCCTGTATACTAACCAGGGATCTCATGATCAGGAGGCGAGAACGTTAGCGTCGAGCAAAAGGCCAAGCAGTTGCTCTAAGCTTGTAACTAGCTCTATACTGATCATGTGAGATGAGATCGCTACGCACTTCATCCCCAGTGAGAAAGACGTATTGCTGACGTCTGACCAGAGATATGCACCCGTGAATGATGCTGCCGTACGCATATGTGATGCGTGTGAGGACAGGCTTTGGTTGCAAGGGATGATTTATTTGATTTACAGGAATAAAATGCTATTGGTTCCCAGTGGTTTTCGGAGAGTTGCATTAAAGATAAACCAATTGCGACATTGACCCATAAACTTAACTGGGCGTCAGGAATTGGATGTCGTAATAATGTTGCTCGAGTTATAGCTTCTTTTGAAGCAGTGAACGAAAGAATGGCTGCATCGTTCCATTGTAATTGCTCAGTTTTGTTAGCATTGAAACAAAGATGTTTTTTCTTATTTTTGTGTCCTTCTAAGAATTTAACGAGTGGAGCTAAAATATCGGCAGCTTTGGGAATGCAACGTCGATAAAAATTGAAAAGACCTAAGTAGCGTCTTAGTTGAGTTAAGGCTGGGGGGAATCTAGGATGCATTTTACACGATCGGGTAAGGGTTCAATTCCTGCCGCTGAAAGCTTGAATCCTAAAAAATCGATAGTGGATTGGTCAAATTTACATTTATCCACATTAGTACACAGACCATATTCTTTAAGTTTAGAAAACAACAACTCAAGATGTTCTAATTGTTCAGTTTCATTATCTGATGCAATTAACAAATCATCAAGAAATGCGTAAACAAATCCTAAGTCACGGATTACGTCATCAATATATCGCTGAAAACTTGACGTAGCGTTACAAAGGCCGAATTACAATCGAGTACATTCGAAAAGTCCAAATGGAGTGCAAATTGCAGTTTTATGTACATCATCAGGATTTATGGGAATTTGATGGATCTTCTGATGATGATCTATGATGGATTCTTTTACAAGATCATTGTGACTAAAGATTTGTTTACCATGTAATTCAGCAGTGAAATCTGCGATACAAGGAATAGGATATTTTTCTTTAACAGTTTGTGCATTTAGAGCACGATAACCACCAACAGGTCTCCGATCGACAGATCCTTTCTTCGGCATCAGGTGCAAAGGCGAAGAGTAATTACTTTTAGAAGGTCTCATATGACCGAGTTGTTCACAACAAAGCTGAAAAAGCTGAAATTCAGCTTTGGCGATTTTTAACCGATCTGGAGCTAGCCGCCTAGCCTTAGCAGCGACTGGAGACCTCTTAGTGTTTCTATAATGCACAGTATTATGCTTAACCAGTTGGTTAGGATCCGGTAATTTTGTGATTTCAGGAAATTTAAATAATAATTTGCCATATATATCATTTACAAAATTGGGTTTCACAGAAAATATATTACAAACACTTGATATAGCAGGAGCTTTTAAATTAGTGGTGGAATCAATAAGACGAAGATTCCATAAATCAAGTTTTAAATTGAAATTATGCAAAAAATCAGCTCCTAAAATATCACATGAAACATCACAAATATAAGAAGAATAAGTAAAATTTTGCTGGAACCACTTTTTCAGATAAAAAATTTTCTATTTAATTTGAACGCATATTCCTTAATCTCCTTATTTAATGACATACTTTTTAATGGTTTTTGGCGATTAGATACAGCAAAAACTGCTATTAAAAATATGTATGGTTTTTGTACTTGATTTTCATATCTCTCTATTCTAAAAAAAAGTAACTACCGCTGTCACCGCCGCCCCCGGTTTTGAATTTTTTGTGACCGGAGGTCTTTCTTCGTTAATATTAAGAAAAATAGTGCATACAAAAATATGACAATTGGTAGTATTATACAGAAATGTTTGATAAACACGCTGATGCAGACAGTTTTCAAATCGAAGAATTATTTTAAGAGATATTTAATGCTAAAGTTGGACAAAATCGTTCCACTAAAAAAGTTTTATAGGAGCAAAAACTATACATCAGAATTTAATAATTTTTAGATCATTTTATACGTTATAGTTTCCCGGTGTGCAGAATTAAATTCTTTTTTTAATTTGACTCATTTTTCGAGGCTTCATTTCTATTTTAAATTCAAATTTTCAGCATTTCGAGACATATTTTTTACTTATTTCAGAAAATTGTACTAATTTAACCTGTTGCCAACTGTATAAACAACGGAAACAATAATGCTTGCTTCAAATTAAAAATTTATTTACACGTGACTATTATAAACAGAAAAAAACTTTCAAATTAGAATTAAATAATTACGTATAAAAAGCAGGAACTTATTGAAAATTACTTCATCTATAATTACACGTGAATTTTAACAGGGAAAGGATATTGTAAAATAATAAATTCATTAACATGCGTTAGAAGTCTTAAATAGGAGAAATTACATCACATTTACGTCACATTACACTTATTACGTAAAATGAACAAAAAAGAATGTTGCAAAACAGTTTAAATTTAAAAATAGCGCGAGACATTTACTTGATATTTTGAGATGAACTTTTCAACTATTTTTTTTTTTTTTTTGGACACCGCAAATAATATTTCATTTCTAATAAAAGTATTTTTACGTGAATATTAAAAAGGGAAAGAAAAGTTTGGTGAAAATTACGTCAGATTAAAAACGATATATTTAAAATATCTTATTTAAAAGGACTTTCTTTTCGCTTTGTTAAAAAATACCGGGAGACAAAGACTCTGTTTACTTAATTCATTTTATATTAGAGGATTTTGAAATGCCATTGTATCTTTTAACAGCAGCTGATTTTTCCGTAAAATTCCCCAATCAAAGAGAAATGAATAGAAACCCGTTTATAGGGAGATCGCCTTTGTTTTTTTTAATTATAATTCAATCTTCCAAAATCTTTTTAAAGCCGATCAAATTAGCGTGCTTTTAGAGACTGCAGTGTCTGAATGGGGGGTTGGCGAGCGTAGCTCGTAGGGGGCCGAGTCCCCTAGTCATGGTAAAAACAAAAAACACTAATTACGTTGATAATATAAAAGTTTTGCGGCAGTAAGTCAACAAAAGACCGTTTTCCACGTTCTAATAAAGTGAATATATATATTTCTCCCTAAATTTACCTGACTTCACTTTCAATAACCTTAACGAAAATTTTTGCTTTAAAATCAAAGACAATAACTATAAATGAAATACGAAATTTTATTTTTAAAAAAATCGAAAATCTCTCAGTTATCGAAACGAAAGGATTCATAATTTTCTGCAGACATTTTTGCTTCATTTTCTTTTTATTTCACTTCATTATTTTCTTTTTATTCAGTACACTTTTGCATAAAATGAAGGAAATATGTCCGTTAAAATTGCCATTTTTGATGTTAAATATATCTTATGAAATAAATAAAAATAAAGAGTAAGACTACGTTTGGATATTTTCTTAATAATAATTTTCTACCGGAAAGTAATCTCTAAAAATCCCTGTTTTGCTAAAAATATGACATATTAACAACGTCTTAAATGTAGTAGTTAAATTTAATCTTCGGAAATGTGTCAGCATTTAAATCTTTTACACTTGATTTGAAATTTCTTAACTATATGCGGGATTAAACCAGTGTGTAATTTAATAAAATTTATCTTCTGGAATCTGTCAGTTTATAAATACTTTATCCCCAATTAAAAAGCTCTTAATACTGATTCTTCTAACTA
The DNA here is from genome assembly GCA_963932465.1 of Maratus speciosus. Classification (NCBI taxonomy): domain Eukaryota; kingdom Metazoa; phylum Arthropoda; class Arachnida; order Araneae; family Salticidae; genus Maratus; species Maratus speciosus. The sequence goes on from OZ010786.1 coordinate 439,171,528, forward strand.
TACGTGCAATTAAAACCATTTGTATTTTAATAAACAATTTACAGTAAAACTTCTTAATAGTGGGCCATACGAAACGGCGGAATTTACCCGTTATGCAGAGATGTCCGCTTTTCAAAGACAAAAATATACAAATATGAATGCGTTATGGAGTAAATAAGTTGTTCGCTAAATAGAGGTGTCCGCTATGAAGATTTTATTGTAATTCAAAACATTTTCATTGATTTTGATTCAGCTCATAAATATGAAAACTACTGGATAAAAAAAGTAATATCCTTATTCTAATATTTATTAGCATTATGTTTTCACTTAAAAATATTTGATTGGTAAATCTTATAGCAAGTTATTTGTATTCTTGAGATAATATGACAATGTGAAAAAGAAACTCTAGAATAGTTTTGTAAGATCGGTTAATCAAATTAATCTGCACTTAATGTGTCAAATTTTAAATCATATTGCATTTCTTAACTATTAATAGTAGTAAACTAGTAATAAACTGATATACAGTTTAATTAGTACATAAAAGACTTACACGACTTTCAGAACTAAACAGTACATTGTATGGTCTTCTAAACAAGGTAAAATGATGTATAATTCTATACTTAGCCTTATTATAATTTGCTTCGATTATTTTCACATCAGTTCCAATTGTTTACTATTAATGAATGAAACTTATGTAAAACATTATTCTTAAAATAATTCTCATTTTGTATTTTGTTGAAATAATTTTAAATTACTTACTAAATTTTAAGCAATATAAAAATTAGACAATTCTTTTATGAAGCAAATTACTGTAATAATTAAAAAGATGTTCATAGATTTACCTGTTTTTTCAGGATGAAAAATACATTACTAATTATAGTGATAATATGAAAGTTATGAAGCAGTGTGTACTTAAGTGGCAAAGTTAACAAAAGACTTAAGTGACAAAGTTAAGTTTTTAATTGAGTGAATATATTTCTTCCTAAACTTATTTGACATTAGTTTTCGATAGATTTATCTAAACTTTTATGTTAAAAGTTGAATGCAGTGCAACTGTGCAGGAAATACCAAAATTCTTTAAAAGGCAATAGAAAATCATTCAATGTTTGAAACGAAACGTTTCAACCTTTTCTTCAAAAATATTTGCTATATTTTTGTTTTATTTCGACTCATTATTTTTTAATTCTTTACGCTCTTATTTAAAATGAAAGAATGTTATCAGTTAAACATGTCAGTTTTGATGTAAAAAACTTGTTATTAAATAATTAAAACAGAACATTGAGTGTGAATTTAGATATTTCCTTAATAATAGTTATCTACTAGAAAATAATATCTAAAAATCCATGCTTTACAGAAAATGTGACACATTATCATCGTTTTGAAAGTTACGGTTATTAAATTAATCTTCAGTTTATAGGTCGGCTGTCAGTTTATAAATATTTTATGCTCGACCAGAAGTTTCTTGATGTTCATATTCTCAACTAAACGTGCGAATAAACTCATTTTTAATTTAATTATTATACTAATACTTCCAAAACTTTCTAAAATAAATAATGTATAGTGTTCTAAACAAAGTATTTAAAATATTTTACTTTAATTTTTTTTGCTAAAACATCAGGTCATAAAATTGTAAATTCATTAATGAAACAAACATATAATATCCTTATAATAATACACTCATACTACAATATATATATTAAAACACACATGCACACATAAATAATGCATGCATTCAACAGTTAAAGGTACATACAAATATTTTACAAACATACATACAATAAATACAATAAACCCAACTGGAGTGAAAAATTAGCCAGAGCCAGGAATAGAACCCGGGACCACAGTATACAAGACTGCTGCTCTAACCACTGAGCTACTCCGGCCGATGCCTGAGTCTGCAATTTCTCACTAATAATATAATATCCTTATTGTAATATTTATTAGCATTTTATTTTCTACTGAAATGTATTTAATTTATCTAGTAATCATGTTGCAATTCATTCCTCAAATTAATCTATAAAAAACTTCAGCTGTACAGATTTTATGATAGTCTAGAAACTCTGGAATAGTTTCAGAAGATCGGCTAAATTATTTAATTCACGCTTGAGGAGTCAAAATTTAAATCTTGCATCGTCCATTATAAGTTCCTTTAACACTAGTTATACCAACAACCGGTCATTTGACCGCAACGAATTGAAAATATTTCGATTTGAACCAGAAATTTCTTCATAAATTAAATATAAATAATATCACGCAGAAATCTGTTAGGTCAAAGAGTTAAAGTGATTTGTATAAAAATTTCGATGTGAATATTTTTACATCACTGGAGTAAAATTTTCGATATGTTCAGAGTTAAATTGAGCTGCCTCTCTTAATAATAAATATGAGTCGGAGTAAACTTATGGGCAGTTTATTTAACCACTTAACAGTTTTACTCGGACGGTGTGTGAGTGAAAAGAGTTTCCGTGCTTCGTTACTACAACCTTTTCACACAACTAATTGTAAACTTTAATTTTTGCTTTACTTAATATTTTATTTAATTTTCGATTACATAAGGCAAATATTTTAGTACGGAAAAAGTGGTGTTACGCCTGTACTTTTAGTTTACTGTTTCAAACAAAATGCTAAGTAGTTAAGGCACAAAATACGTTCATGATTTTCTGAATTAAACTATGTGTTGTATAGCATTCGAAACAATATAAAGTGAAATATAATTTTATACTTCACTTTTTTAAAATTTGCCTCATTTGCAAATCATTTGCAAATGTTAAATAATAATGAATAAATCTTTAAACCATACTTTTAATTTTAAAACTTTATTCTCTTAATGCCCTAAGATTAGAAGTGCAGAATAAAGGCTTCATTCTGATTGTTTTTCTAATGGCAGGACTTCCTTTCACGCTCGATGAAAAAACATTATTCTGTTGCAATAAAACGAACTATCCTATCATAGGCAATATCTAATATTTTCTCATAAAGACTTTTCAGGAGGGAAACGGTCAAAACAGCTCTGTGTAACAGTTTACCTCTCTTAAATTCACAACTCTATGAATACTAGACAACTGCCATCTGAATACTAGTTCTGAGCGCTGACACAAAATGGCTGCTGTTGTAGCGAACACTGATTTATTTCGGCCTGTGTGCGGTCCCTTGAATTTGGATACCAATAATTTCTAAAAGTTCTAAAGTTCTTTCGGCTTTGCTTTTCTGAGATTAAATAAGTGAAGAAAAACTTTTAGAAAATGCTAGTGTGTGTAACTTCCGATGACCGTACAAGCGTTTAAAAAAATCCGTCTACGAAAGCCGCCATTTTTCTGTCAGCGCTCAAGCCTGGTATTCAGAGGGCCTTGATTAGGCTTACGTGCTGAAAAAAATGACAGCTGTCGTAGGTGGATTTTTTTCCCGATTGCCGTCTCTTGCATTTGAAAACCAGTATTTTATAAGTATCCTTTACTTTATTTAAACTGAGAAAAATAAGGCAGGAAATACTTTTAGAATGTACTAGTATTCAAATTCAAGGAACCTCACGAACGCTGAAAATAATCCAACTACCACAGTCGCCATTTTCTACCATCGCGTAGATCTAGCATTCAGAAGACTGTGAGTAAATTCTTCAATGACGAACTTATAGCTGTTTGCATCTCCTGCGGTAGATATCGGCACGAATTCCACAAAACAGAGCGCTCTAGAAATAGTTGATCTCAGTTCTTAGGATTGTCTCAAATTTTAAAAACCTGTAGAGGAGATTACTTTCCAAATGTTTCCCGTGTTACTTTCATTTTTGGATTTCATTCATTCTTCTAAATAACCCTATTTACAATAGTGAATAAACCGATTGAAGGAAGCGAGAGACAATAGCATACACTGTTAAAAATTTGCAGCATTCTGGCAGGTCATTTGATCGTTTTATCCGAAAACGGTTACACAACCGTAATTTTAGCACTATTCTGACCATATTATTGGCCATTTTATGGTCAGAATACAGTTAAATTTTGGTTTTTTCAAAAAACGGTCGAATGACCTGCCAGAATGCTGCAAAATTTTTAACAGTGTACATTTCAGATCTTATGATACTACGCGTGATTGCACTTTTACATGTTACGAGATGCGTTACAGTAACTTCTATTTTATTGTATATTTTATAAAAATGTCTTTTCTTGGTATTATAAAACAAATTTTAGAAATTATTTTTTCTTGACTTTTACAAGATATTCAAAAAGCATATCCTGAAACAACTTGGCCGTAAAATGGCTACCATGCACTTATTTCTTATTGGTTGCAATAAAGTTCTGGGAATTCTAACGGTGAATAACCAAATGCAATTTTTTAAAGTAACTAAATATAACTAAAGTTTTCCGTAGGATGGAATAATAAATTGCTTTTAAACCTTAACGGACTATAACTTTATATATATCATTTTATTTCTATATTCGATTTGCACCACTATATTTTAAAAGTAATTTTTCGCCTAAATTTCTCTTGCATATGTTATCAACATATGTCTTTAAAAAAGTGCTGCTAACCGAATAAATTTCTGTAAGGGATAATTGTGCCCGGGGGAAAAAACTCAACCGTTAACCCTCTCGCTGCGTAAGTAATTCTTCGCGATGAGCGTCTTTTACAGAATTTATAATCTTTTATCGTCGGTTCTTTAAAGCAGAAATTTTTAACTATCGTAATCGGGGAAATTGTCCTGATTAAATCAGACAAAGTTTTCGCGAAAAAATAACTGGTGGAATAACCAAATAGTATTAATTAAACGGAAAAATGTATGCCCGACAATATCTCGGGTTGCGCAGCGAGAGGGTTAAGGGTTGACACATTTCTATCATTAACGCATATATTCGTGAATTTCAGGGAGTTCTTTTTTTATTCAGATATCTTGAATTGATGCCAAAAATTTAAAAAAAAAGGATTTTTATTTTATATAATCACGAAGCGTCTGTTTTTAAATATACTGTTCATAATTCCTGGTGTAAATTCGGAATTTATTAATAAAAAGGCAATTCTTGAAATGCAAGCATATATGCCATAATAATGAAAATGGGTTAATTAAGAATAAACCTACTAAAATATTCTACAAAAAAATTATGTGTTGTATATCTAAGCATACATTTTTGTGAATTGGAGGATGCCTTTATGTGATTTTTAAAATGAAAAATTGACGCATCGTTATAGACTGCGATAGCACTGCGCTATCTAAGCTTCTCGAGTCTTTTGTCATATTTTATATCTTGCAGACTACGAACATGAATTTTTATTCCGTTGATAAAATCGTCCTTCGATGTTTTTAAAGAAGAAAAATAAAAATATTCGTAAAGTTATTCTTTGAACAAGGAAATCAACTCAAGAAAACTTTTTTTTTATGTTGAAATTTTTGCTGCGCGAATAGCTTCGAAAAATTCTAGATAAATTACTGCAAAGATAAATATTGTAAAAAAGAAACTATATGCATACTTTGAAATATAATTTATATGACAAACTTTTCTGGAGGATATTTATCGAAGTGTCCTTTACGTTTTGAAAAATTGACGAATCGTTATGAAGCATTGCACTATCTAGCTTCTTGAGTCTTTTGTCATATCTCATATCTCGAAAATCTCCCAACATCATTTTTATTATTCTTATGCATTTTTCGTGACTTTTAAACGAAAAAAGTACAAAGATTCAGAAGATTATTCCTTGAAAAGAAGTAGCAGCACAAGAAGCTTCGAAAAAAAATCTTATTTTCCAAACATAAAATACTGTAAATTAGACAATATATACACAGGGTGCAATGCGTTATCTATCGCCGACATTAATTTTCCAAACCGTTGGTCGTAGACGTATAATTATAATTACAAACACATTTCAAATGAGGTAAATATTCATGTTGTGGAATTGTTTAAAGTAAAAAATCAATTTTATTGAAATTACGAAATCTAACTTTTTATACGGCCCATTAATCCCTATAATTATCTTTAATAAAAGTTTTCACAGACCATAACAAATACAGTAAAAAAGTTTTGACTTCTGTACTACAAAAATTGACACAGTATTTAAGTTTCAAATTTTGAGATTTTCGCACATGATTTTGTCTTTCGTTGAGAGATCAGTTAAAACAATAATTAAAGTAGTTCGAGATCGAAATCAGAATGCAATGTCCTTTTTACGGCGCAATCGCCTTTAGCAAGTATCGCCAAATTGGGGTATTACTAAAGAGGGTTATTTCATCTAAAAATTTGCTCTGATTTTTAGGGGTCGTATGCAATGCGAAGAATAAAATATTGAAATAAAATAGAAAAATAAATATAAATTTATTATCATACAAGAAAATGGTCTACTATAAAAAAATAATACATAAAGCGCCGGAATCTACCACAGATACTATCAAATTGTTCTTCATTTGTGGCAACGCACAAGTGAATACGGGACAGTACTGAGTCCTGGACACGTTTTAGCAAAGCAGGTGTTACTCTGCGGCAAGCAAGGATGATGCTCTGCTTCCGGTCAACTAGAGAAGTAGGCTCATTCACATAGATCTGTGCCTACCCCAGAGGTAGAAGCCCATGGAAGTCAAGTCCGGTGAAGGCGGTGACCATTCTACTGGACCACTATATCCAATGATCTGTTGATCGAATTCGGTGGCCAGATACACACGAAATTTTTATGTTTTATGCGGAGGGGGCCCATCATATTGAAACCACATCCGGCATGCATGTCGGAGAGGCAGTTTTTCATACCAGTCATGTACCTTGTTTTGTAGCAGATGCAAGTAACGATCGCCTTTTAAGGTCCCATCTTAGAAAATGGGTCCAACAATCTAGCTTCCTCATATACCACCCCACACGCTCGTTCACCAGCGTGCTTTGTGTTATACTGTACGGGTGATGTGGGGTTATCCAGAGACCGTCAATGCACATTTTTCACGTTCATAATGCAACCCCGTGTAAACATCGACTCATCAGTCAACAGAATGTCACAAAGGAACGACGAATTTTTCTCTAAGGTGTTGAGCATGAAATTACAATAATCAAATTGTCGTGCGTTGTCACCCAGCGTCATTGCTTGCACATATGTCGGATGGTGTGGATGCGCACCATGTGCATGTAACAAATGCCAGACATGCTGAAACGTATAATCACATACCTCGCTTATTTCCGCCTTGCTCAGTTGTGAATTTAAAAGGGCGAATACTAGCACCTCCTCCGGTGTCAGTCGAACATTACACATTGTCCTTCTACTTGTTCTGGATCATGGTGCAACAGAGCCGGTCTCTCTAAGACGGTGCAATGCATCAGTTATAGTTTCATGCGTTGGATGTATATCTCTAGGGAAACATTCTGAATAAATCTTCGCAATCGCTCTGGCATTCACTTCAGATTAACCATAAATAAGTATCATTTCAGCATATTTCGTGTATGTGTAGCCAGCAATCACGATCTCAGTGGTTACTAGCATGTCAACTGCTAAATGGGTTGTGTTTTATCCCGAACGTGTGGCGTTGCGGTACTATTCTAATTTGCATAATCCCAATTTTCATGCTCGATAATGATCGTCTAGTCGTTTGCATTCCGCTGTCATTTATCTAGTACTTAGTGAGTATGTTTTATTTTCCGGGTATCGATTTTACCTACTTTGACCTTTGAATGTTGTTCGACCCCTTAAATTTAGCTAAAATGTTTAGATAAAATAACCCTCTTTGATGATACCCCGATTTGGCGATACCGGCTAAAGGTGACTTCCCCGTAAAAAGGACACTGCACCATAATTTCGATCTCTATTTACTTTATTTCATGTTTCACCTGATTACTGAATGAAAGACAAAATCATGTGCAAAAATCTCAAACTTTGAAATTTAATAACTGTGTTAATTTTTGTAGTACAGACGTGAAACATTTCGTGTTATATCTGTTGTGATATGTGTAAACTTTTACTGAAGGTAACCATAGAGATTGGGGAACCATATAAAATGTTAGATTTCGTAATTTTTATAAAATTGATTTTTTACTTTAAACAATGCCATAACATGAATATTTACCTAATTTGAAGCGTTTTTGTAACTGTAACTATATGTCTATGACCAACGGTTGAGAAATTAAAGGTCGGCGATACATATTGCTCCCTGTATTTTTTCATTCTTCTATCTTTAAAAGAAGAAAGTATTGGATTCATAAAAAATTTCGACTTCCGATTTTCGACAGATTTAAATGTTTTAGAAGGTCCTGAACACGATTTGGCTGTTTTTAGAAAATGTCTGTCTGTGAGTCTGTTTGTGACAAAAATATTTTGGGCGGTCTATCTCAAGAACTTATGCACGTAATTTAATAAAACTTTGGTTTCAATTGTACCTTGATATAGATTGGTACTGAAAAGTTTTTAGTGTAAATCCCCCAAAAGGAGGCGCTGTTATTCTGCCATTGTCATGAATTGCATAATGTCCATATCTCAATAACTAATGCACGGATTTTCATCAAACTTCAGATTCTGTTAGAAGGTGACATACGTTAATGCTGATTAGGTTTTGGTGTAAATCATCCAAGAGGTGGTGCTGTTATGCTGCATTTATCATAATTTCTGCAAAAGCTCCATCTCAAGAAATAAACCACGGATTTTCATCAAACTTCAGATTGAATTAAACGTTGACATAAGTTGTTGTTGGCTATGTTTTGGAGTAAATCGCCTAAAATGTGGCACTGATATGCTGAATTTTTCAGGATTTGTACGATTTTAGCGATAGTCATAACTCAAGAGCTAATGCACGAAATTTCATCAAACTTCATATTCTGTTAGACCTTGACATAAGTTGGTGCTGATTTGGTTTCTATGTAAATCATATAACAGGTGGCACTGCCATGTTGCATTTTTTACTATTTTCGTCATAGCTATATCTCGAAAACTAATACACAGGATTTAATTAAACTTCACATTCTGTTACACTTTCATATAAATAGATTTTTATTAGGCTTTGGTGTATACTACCCGAAAGGTGTCGCTTTTAAGATCTTTGGGTTGGGAATTTTGGTTTCAGACATTTAAAAAAGGAGCCGAAATTTAATGATTTGTTTGAAAAATGCGATACTTATATCTCCTTTTTTAAATGCGCACAATTTAACAAATTTCTACATTTTGAATTCTCATGATGGGCCTAAATTGTCATTTAATTTTGTAACTGAGATACATAACGTGAATTTTGAAGTAATTACATGTATGACATAGAAGCAAGTTTTGGGATTGGCACATCCGACCAATTTTTTTTTTTTTTTTTTTTTTTTTTTTTTTTTTTTTTTTTGCATATAACGTGATAGTTTTCATGGGGGTATTTCTAGAACAGTTAATACCATTACCTATTTTTTTAAACTTTCTAGGATTGTGCCATGCAAATAATATCTATTTCTATAAAATCCAAGTCTCTGAGTGTCCCTCACAATTCCGGTTGGATCGCCTCATTGATCGTGGCCATCATTCCTATGCCGTAAATAAGGCAATTCTTTGACTTACGGAAATAATCTACGTTGTATGACTTCTTCATTTTCTCTAAAACCTTCAAAACTACACAATTGTGATTTTTAAGATGTAAATTGAAAATAACCAGCTACCAAAAACAGATTGCCGATATAAACAAACGAACATTTTAGAAATTGTGATTAATTTTACAAATGTGAGTCATTCATTTTTAAAATTTCATTGATAAATATTTAAAAACTTTCGCGCATTGAATATTTTAACTCCTGTAGTATTAATAATGACTTTGACGTCATTCGCCTATGAACCAACGAAAATAGTTTTTAATTTAAAAGCAGTGTCTTAAAAAACTGAACTCTATTTTCGGTACTTTTATGTTATCCGGGGACAAACTTCGCTAATAATAGTTTTTTTTTCTTCCCGGCAATAAGTTATTTTTTCGCTTGTGTGATTTAGAAACAATGCTTTGAAGTTGAAATAAAATGCTATGGTATCTATTATTATTATTGTTGTTGTGTATTTTAAAGGAAATGGAGAAGAGTTCCATATCCTGCTCTTTTTTTTTTTTTTTTTTTTTCTCTTTTGGCGATAAACGTTTCGATGTTGTAATCTTCAGCATTTGAGGTCTTTTTTTTTATTATTTGGAGATTACTGGGGGATAAGCAATAATGTTTTACACATATTGTTTTGTAATTATTTTTTTTAATTTATAATTTTCGGGCATTTTTAACGATATTTATCTGTAGATGTAATATTATGTAAATATATTTTTGTGCATTTTTATACGCATATATAAATATTTTAAAATGCATATAGCATCAAGCTTATAATATAATGTTATGTCTTAGCTGCACATATAAATTAATATATAAAATATGAACTATATAAAATTATAAATATGTATATATAAGTATAAAGTATTTATTTATATGTATATATAATAGGAATTTTTTATATATGTATATCAAATATTTAATAAAATATATAATATATATAAAAATAATGCATATTATATAACGTCTATAATAAAAAATATCTACCCTATACATATAAAATCGTAATGAAACGAATTTATGAAACGGATATATGAAACGAATTTATGAAACGGATATAGGAATCGACTGATTAAACAACTGATTATGTTTCAAGCGATTTCTCTTAAAATATGGAATACTTTGCTGTGAAATTAACACCAAAAATCAGCATTGATCCGCAGATCTCAAAACTAGTATTAGAATTTTAAAATTTGAATTAGTTTTCGAAATATTAATTTTTTTCTAATTTTACATGCATTTTTCTAATGATGGCAACTCAAATTTTAATACAAACATATATATATATTTTTTTATATTTCAGAAAAGGTTGACATGGTAACCCGGCCCCTGTAACCCCCTGTTTAATTGATAATAAATGTTTATTTACTTTTATTTCTTTTTATAAATTATATAAATTATTTTGTTCTATAATTATTAATTTTTTTTTTTATATTTCCTTAAGAAAATAATAGAAAATAATTTTAAAAAAATACGGTACTACTTAGTTATTCCGTCGACAAATTTCGCCAAATTATACAAATTGACATAATTTTTATTTTAAATAACGAAAGAACAAATAAATTAGTATAACATTAATAAATATGCAAATAAAAAGTCGAAATAAAAATCACTTGATGACGTAAACACGTGTAACTTGCTTAAAGTCAAGTGAATGTGACATTTACGATCAACCATTATTGGCATTTAATCTCAGAGTTTGGCGATAGATTTTTGGTCGACGGGACAACTAATGCCAAAATACACATGTAACTGATATTTGAAAATGAGGTTTTTGCCAAATTTTCGTTAAAAAAAAAAGAAAAAGAAATTACGCCAAACCTGCTGTGCGTATATGACATCTGGCTAAATATTACCGCTCGAAAAAAAAATGCTAACTGGAGAGTTGAAAAAAAAAAACTATTGGCGAGATTTGCATCCGGCTAGCGTAACAGTACCAAGAATTCTTTGCAACCATGGCAAATTTTATGTAGTTTTATTCGAAAAAAAAAAAATTGATTTTTTAATCAAAATGGAAAACATACGGTCCCATACTGGCGCGATTTTTTTCTGACGCCAATGTCATATACGGAACGAGCACTTAACTGGCGCCAAAGTATCGTTATTTTGCTTGATATGGTAAGCCGGATGTTGTTGTTTATGCTGTTGATGCGTTCCCCAAATTGGCGTCGTTAAAAAAATCGGGCCAATATGATATCTGTGCCAAACATTCATATGAACGGCGAAGGGATCAGACCGCATTTGTTTATGGCAGTTGATGACTTGAACTATTATAATATACATGAAATGAAGGCGATAGAATAATATTTGGCGACTTATCACCTGTGCCTGGGTAACATTAAAGTACCAAAAAGGCACCTAGAATATAAAAAGCGAAGTGGTCCGCCTGGAACTGTTGAGGATAGTCACATGACTTAGGCTATTGTTATAGAGATTGTTTTAAATACCGGGAGACAAAGACTCTATATACTTAATTTATTTTATTTTAGCTTACTTTCAAATGTTTAACTGATCCTATTTAATCAAAAACGAAAACAACCATTGGATGTCTTAACAGCAGCTGGTTTGCCCTTAAATTTTTGCAATCAAAGGGAATTGAATGGAAACCCGTTTACAGGGAGATCTGCACAGCTTTTTTCAGTGTAATTCAATCTTCTCTAATATTTTTAAAACCCATCAGATTAGCGTATTTTTAGATTCTACGGTGTCTGAACGAGGGTTGGCGAGCGTAGCTTGCAGGGGGCAGAGCTCCCTAGTATGTTTATAAAAATTTAAAACCCATGTTTTTCTGCCACCTTGAAAAATTTGGTAAGATACTAAAACGGCCTTTTGGCGCCATTTTGGATTCCTTCACCAATTGCGCCAACCAGAACAGGATATGGAACTCTTCCCAGGGAATGAGTGAAAGGCATGTATTTTAATGTATGCAATATATGTATTTTGGATATTTATATTTTAATTAAAAGTTATGCCTTTTAAATGGAATCCGTTAAAGTTTTATATTTTAAGTGAAATTATTGCAATATGAATGATGCCAATGGGAGCAATATTTGGTGATTTCTCACATCGCCAAGCACAACTGTGTTTGAAAACTGTATTTTAATTTACTGACATATTTCTACACACCATCCTAGGACGGGCGTTTAAACTAGTAATAATAATACTAATCTAATTCAGAAAAAAACAATCTATTTTGGAAGTACTTAATACTGCCGTGCTTTTTTCTGATATCGTTGAAATCTTTAACCCCTTGCTTGAAAAGAGGGACAACGCCCCCCCCCCCCCCCCCGCCGGAAGATTTGAAATTTTGTGTTTTCAATGGTTAAAAAGTGCAACTTCCCCCCCCCCCTCCGAAACTGTATAATGTCCCCCACCGGGAACCACAGAAATCCCTCCTGGAAAAAAGTGTCTGAATTCAACACTGCCCTTGCCTGTGACGCCCGATCTCGGTTCGGGCAATGCAAATACGCCAAGTTTGGAATGCTCGATGTGAGTTCGGTCAAGAGAAAAATCGGTGTTTCAATTTCGTGAAGACCGAGTTCGTTCGTCCAATGCATAACATGTAATTTACAATTTTCCCAATACATGGCGATACTTTCCCGCAAAATGTTCGGCAGTTTCGAGACATTTGCCGGATTTTTGCAATTTTGCAATACTTCCCAAATTTCATTTAAACCGCATTATTATACTGTAAAGGATTTGTGAAGTTCAAAGGAATATGAGGGACATGTAATTCATGACGGTTGATATAAATAATAATATTGATGTATTAGTTTATTATATTTATTTTTAAAAATATTGTATTTGTTTTATTTTGCTATGGTTTGAGCAAAAATTACTGTAATCCATTAACATTTCCCATATATGTGAAAATACAGTTATTTCGTTTTTTTTTTTTTTTATTTATATACATAACCTATTACTAACATATTGATGATAACAACGAACAAAATTAAAGAGATTTTTTTTTCCTTTTTTGGCACGTTTTTCTCAAATATATTCCACAGGCAAGGGGTTAAACATGGGAAGGAGATGTTCCTTATATAATCTCTCTTTTCTTCCACAGGAATTTTTATTTTAATTAGTATCATATTATTTTATAACCAATCATGGCGTTATTTAAAAAAAGGAGTAGATTACACGTATTTCTAAAATATGTGAAATTTAATAAATTCAACCAAAATTTCTTTTAAATTTTACATATCAACTTCTTGATAAGTTACACCGAAAATTGAGGTTAGGGGCCTTCCGCAAATGATGTCACGCTTGGAGGGGAGGAGGGGGGTTCGTGAAATTGTGACAATTTGTGACAAGTGGGTGGGAGGGGGATAAGAAGAAATGTGACATTGTACATTTTGCTTAAAATAAAAGCATTAAAAATCAGCAGATTAAATTTTGAAGTTATTTTGAAATTAAAATATTTTGTGTTTATAAAGTAGATTTAAAGCCAAATAAATTAAATTCCATTTCAAATTCCAAAATACGACTATTTTCAACTGCTCTTTCGTATTAATATTTTATTACAATTGTAGATTAATTATGTTTTTGCTATAATCATTAATCTTATTTCATATAAAATAAATACAAGAATCATTTTTATTGATATGCTCGCAAGTGTCGTTAAAACACATAGTTAACGTTTAAAAATAAAATTTGAAATATAATCTATAACGTAGTGCTTTGTTTCTGAGCTGCAAGTATATGTTTATGCAATATAGCGTGACATGTGACAGGGGAGTAGGGGGTATGGTGAAGTGTGACACTTTGTGACAAAAGGGTAGAGGGGTCAAAAATATTGAAAAAAAATGTGACATCATTTACGACCGCCCCTTATGCTGTAACTTTTGATTTCCAATAAAATGTAATTATCTCGTTCTAGATGACTGTACTCGTCATGCCTCTCCTGTATAGTAGAGCAAAAATCGGGCCGCAGTGTCTTCTAATTAATGATTTAAAGCTATGTTCTTAAAACGTTTTTGGTATTTTCTTGTTAAAACGTTTCCCTAGGATTAATCATAAAATGACCGAGATGTAGCGCTTAGTTATGTACACAAATGCCTATATGAGATTTTATTGACAAATATGACCAAGTTATATTCATATATAACGTATATCTATTGCATGTAAATAAGACGTATGTGTCGTATATATGATATATGTGACGTATATATGGACATATATGCCCTATATGCCGTATATATGTGCGTTTTAGAATGTATACATGGTGTATAACGTATATTATTAAGTGTATATATTTTATGTATATATAAAATTGCCGACGACCTTTGCGTAATTGTGATTGTGGTGGGCCTTTGTAAAAAAGAAGTCTTGTCTTTTTTTACCTCACGGCACACCGGAACAATAATTAACTTTCCGCGGCATCCCATTAATATTATGATGACTAAAAAACTGATGAATAGAATATATATAATTTTTACTTTCTTTACTAGCATAAAAAAAATATCCATCAGAGACAAATCAGCTCATTTCTTATCAATGTAACGTTGGGAAAGAAAGTTTTATTCTTGTTTTTCATTCTCGCTCATAAAATTTAGAATTAAAAGAAAAAGAATTGTAATATCAGATTTTTAAAAATTGGAATCTTCTGCCACTTTTGATTTCTGTTAACGCATGATCTTAAAACATTGGCAACGGTATGTATGATGATTGAAGTGGATGGTGGTTCAGTGGGGTTCGATTAAATGCATAAGAAAAACTCTAACCATAAAAATACAGGAACTAGAAAACTTTATTAAACATTTTTAACTATTGTAATAAAAGGCAAAATAACTTAAAATTATTAAATGGCAGAGAGGGGAAATCCACAAATGATAGGTACGCCTGAGCGTAACCTTAGATCACTAGGTCTTTTTACATCTTATCTCATCGAGATCAAAAGTTTAAGTGCCACATTTTCATAAGCAGGATATCACATTTTGTGCTAAACATCGCCAAATTTCCGGCATTAGAACAGTGCACGAAAAGTAGACAAAGGATCATTTTTGTGAGCCAAAATGATTAGACCAGAATCCAGCACCCCGACAAAAACAATGAATAAATCGCGTGATGCCGAATGGTTGCCAGAAATAACGGTACTACATATGTATATATCAGAGACGCCACAAAGCCGGCAATAAATTAACTAAACAAATGATTATGTTAAATGATTGCTACTTAAAATTGCGAAATACTGAGAAAAAGCATAAGCTTTAACACAACTGATAAATAAATTTAACGTACATGAAAAGTAATTTAAAGACAGCTTCAATCTACTATCATTTTACATTTTGATATGTTATTTCAACGGTCACTTTTTACTTAAGTAAAGAATGAGACTTATTACATCTCTCGTGGGCGACGCAAATGAAAGAAACAAAATAACATTCATTGAAATCAAAGGCAGGTGCATCTACTACTTCTGTTTTTATTTTATTTTAACGGCCGCAGATGTTATTGAGAAAGCGATTATAGATCATGAAGTGAAAATCACTGCATTACATTAGCGGTTATTGAAAGAAAGAAAAACACGAACAGATAATATTCGAAATGAATTTAAAGCCTAGAGTTAAATAATAAATTTTAACATAACGAAGGGAAAAACAACATCGAAATGAATTTAAAGCCTAGAGTTAAATAATAAATTTTGACATAACGAAGGGAAAAACAACATGTTTCAAAAGCCAAAATAAATGAATTAAATTAATTTTTAACTAAAAAAAAAAAGGATATGTGAGGGAACTTAGTCACAGTGTGTTTATGTGATATCTCGACTTTTAAACAGTAGAAACTCCTCTCTCTTCTGATCAAGTCTTTCCTGCTAAAACTAGGATGATTAAAAAACTGATAAATAGAATATTATATGTTTTTTACTTTATTTATTAACATAAAAAATTATCTACCACAGACGAAAGCAGTTCACTTCTTATCAATGCAACGATGAAGGCGAAAGATTTTTATTATTGTTTTTCATTCTTGCTCATAAAATTTTGAATTAGTAGAAAAAGAATTGTATTATCACATTCTCTAAAACTTACAATCTTCTGTCATTTCTGATTTCTGTTAACTCTTCCTCTTCTTTAATATATACATTTTATATGAGTAAAAACAAAAATGATAATTCAAGTTTCCTGTCGCGAATATGTTAAATCATTGTCATTTTTATGTTAATTTAGAGAACTTCTGCAAGTGACTGTCGGCGGATATATTCTTCAAACTTTTTGTAACATAAATTTAAAATTTCAAAGAAATGTTCTGTATATTTTTTTATCTGGATTACAATGTATCGCCACCTCAAACATGTTTTTTCAATTTTATATTGTGCAACTTTTCATTCAAAAAATAATATTTATCCGAAAGCATTAAAAATATATGAAGACATAAGACAAAATTTATGATTTATCTTCTCATAAATTACGTATAAAATCTGAAATACACTTCCACGAAATAAGATGTGCAACATTGTGTCATTGAATCTGATTACAAAATCAATAGTATAATATTGAATGTTTTATATTTGGAGTTTGTGTTCTATGCAAGGCTGCCACATGAGAGTATTTTTTAGTTCTATCTTGCACAACTTTTTCAGAACAAAATTGTGGTTTGAATAGAATATAAATATACTCTCCTGTGGCAGCCCTGTGTAAATTTAACGCAATTGTATCAATAGCGCATATGTGCGTGCATTTCAGGAATTTCTTTTTATTAATAAATTCCAAATACATACAGGAAATTTCAAATGAAAATCAAATTTCAAAGTAATTGCTTAAGAGGCGCAAAGGACAACCTAGTGAAAAAGATTCCATGCCGGGACTCGAACCCGGGCCATCAGTATAGCGCACTGGCGTTCTACCGACTAAACCACATAGAACGATACCCAGCCTGGAAAATTTCTCACTATAATATGTTGGCAAGGCTACATACACAGCACAAGATGGAATATTTATCGTGATCCACCGACCTGGGGCGAACACGAAACTTAATTAAATCCAGCAACGATAGAAACTATATTAATACATGGAAATTATTCCAGAGAGAAACATTCGCCTTGCATACAATATTTCAAATGGAAATCAAATTTCAAAGTAATTGCTTAAGAGGCGCAAAGGCCAACATAGTGAAAAAGATTCCATGCCGGAACTCGAATCCGGGCCATCAGTATAGCGCACAGACGTTCTACGGACTCAACCACATGGAACGATACCCAGCCTGGTTCGAGTCCCGGCATGCAATCATTTTCACTATGTTGGCCTTTGCGCCTCTTAAGCAATTACTTTGAAATTTGATTTTCATTTGAAATACGGTATGCAAGGCGAATGTTTATCTCTGGAATAATTTCCATGTATTAACAAACAGGAAATTCAGAAATAAGAATTTGTACGTTTCGTAATTGCGAAACGCCTGTGATTAAATAAAACAAAAATTATTATTAAGAATTTCAAGTATGAAAATTGCGGTGAAAAATAAATACCTCTAATGACACATATATACGCTAATGATACCTGTATTAAATCGCAAAATTGTGTTTGAACTTTCCCGAAACGTTTTACGGTGTATCTAAGATTCCACCTCCGCTCACCCATGTTTCTTGACAAACAGGTTGAGAACTCTGTGAAATTCATTACAGTGATCTCTATGTAGTCATTTATTTTATAAAAATGATTGTTATTTTATTTTTAACTCTCTGCGAATTTTCTATCTTTTAGAAAATATGATTTTAATAAGTTTTGTTTTCTTTATTTCTCATGTATGTAATGGATGACAGGTTATCTTTAGAATAAATAAAAGCATAATAAATGTTTAAATATGTTCAATAAATGTCTTCTTATTAAAGTGTTAGTTAAATTTTGAAAAACATTTTTCCTCTTTAAGTGAAAAATATATAATATTATACAGCATTCCAATAAGTGGAGACACTCCGGTTCAGAAAACACTGGGTTAAAATAGACATTAGGAAATCCATTAGTTATTTACTTTAAAATATGATTGACGCTGCATTATGCACTTTTTAGGAACTTTTTATTGACATATTATATTTTTATATATACATGGTGGCAATAGTTACACAAGGTAGTAGTCAGTGTGTTCTGTAGCATGAACTGTATGCGAGAGAGCGATATTTTCTATGATAATTAAAAAGATGCGAGACAAAGGATTGCGCGAAAAAAACAGTGCCACATATCTCATAGAGGTTATTTCTTAACTAATTATAATTAGTTAAAATTTTATAAATAATAATTTATTTATAATTAAATTTATTTATAATTAGTCGAAAAACATATTTTTCGCGGAATCCTTTTCTCCTATTGTTTAATCATACCAAAAAGTTTGGCCCCCTTCTCGCAATTAGATCGCGCTTATTATTCAAATAAGTTCCATTAAAAAAAATGTTACATAATTTTCAGTAGCTACGTAGATTCCAGTTGTTTCACGAACATTTGCAGCAACGACTGAAAATCTTCTAATGAGGTCCACATCAGAGTCAACTGGTGTCTCATAGATGAGACATCTGGAACCTTTGAAAGGTTGAGCCAATTAATTGCTAGACACTGCGAGGTGTGTATCGATGTTGGTGGTAGAACATTTGAGAACTTACTGCAATTGATATTTCAATGAAACACTTGTTTTCATTTCCTCCGCATTTCTTGTTTCTCGCCAAAACTTTTCATTTCCGACGCTACATTGCTATACCAAAATTGTTTCTTGATGTGTACTTTACAGTCTCTTATAGATTGGCCCATGAATTCGGGGACACTCTATCTACAGTCGAAATCGGTGAATACGAGAAGCACGGGAATTATAAAAGTTCCCGTGTCAACCGTTATTTGTAAAATCCGGAATTATAATAAAAATCTTAAAAACATTCATATAATTAAATTACTAACTGTTATTAATTGGTGCAATTATTTAAATTCTAAAATTAATTTGATATCACAAAGCTCCGTGCTTATTAAAACATATTAAACAATTAAAAATAAAGTTTCCACAGGCGAAGTGCTACCGTTGGTGGTCTCTGATTAAGAGGCTACTTCAGTCAAGTGGAAAGACCCGTTCGCTAATGCTAATCGTATTGAAGAAATTTATAAAGATATCTCAGTTGAATTTCAATATTTGTAAATTATTTTTTTTTCACTGGATAGCTGAGATCAATCTGAAAAAAGGCCGTTTTTTACTTTTTCGATTTTGATTGCAGATTGTTTTTTTATGAGGATGCTTTCAGTTTCAAAACCGGTTCCGAAAATTAAAGTGTCCTTATTAAAAATATCTGTAAACAAAATCGAAAAAGTTAAAAAACGACCTTTGTACAGATTGATCTTAGCTGTCCAATGCAAAAAAAGTCGTTTAAAAATATTGAAATGCAACTGAGATATCTTTATAAATTTCTTCCATAGGATTAGCATTAGCGAACGGGTCTTTTCACTTGTCTGAAGTAGCATCTTAATTGCTTGCGAGCCGAGTGTCCCAGCTACTAACGTCTAGTAGGACATGAAAGAAAGACAGTAATGCAATCATAAAGCAGAAATCGTATGTGTAGAAGGCGGATTTCGTTACTCGGAAAGTAATAAAATGACATCTAGATGATTGTACAAAAGATCTTTTTTTGGCGGATATTCCTTTTTAGAGAACTTTCTGTTTTCATTCTGGTGATAAAAAACAACAAAGATGGAATTGTGAAACGGAAATTCAAGGAACAGTGTTACTCGCTATGGATCTTACAGCCGCGTTATGGGATTTCTTTATTATTTCTACCGTAATTTTTTCAGAAATTCAAATTGAAGTGAGCGATGTTTTGCTAGTTTTAACCGTCTGTGATCCTAATTTGTAGTTCGTAATAAGCGGTAAAATCTTAGTATCGTTTAAATGACGAATTCTCTTTAATTTACAGTCGTGGAAAAAAAGTAAACACGCCATACTAACTCTTTAATTAATTATAATAAAAGAAATTTACAAGTACCAAATGATGGGAAATAAAGTCTACTTTTAAATTATGTATATAAAATTTGCTTAGGGGACTATCTACATATCAAAACTAGGCCAAACTTTGTTTTCTTGTGAATGGCAACACCCAATTTTGACAATATATTTAAAATCTACGGTTCAAACTATGCTAGAAATGAAATTGTAAGTCATTTGAATGAGGAGTTTTTTAATTATAAACATTAAAAATTTAGAACTCTTAATGCTAAATTACTTTTTCATATTTTTATAATGTAACTTGAAAGTATATTCCTAATGTGATAATTTTTTTTTATAATACTGAAAAACACAAACATAAGCGCTTTGAATTTGTTATTTTAAAATTTTTATAAAATGAATAATGATTTAGGAAATTAATATTCGAAAATGATATGAATTGCAACCTACAACTTTTTTGACAGATTTATATTCATTATGTCCTGTTTTATTCGAATTTTCAATTTCAATTTTCTCTTCCAAATAGTTTATGAATTATGCTTAAAAAACGTCAAAATGATAGTTTAAGAGGCCATCTATAATGTGCAGAAAAACATAATTTAAAAAAATACATATTTTATTCACTTTATTGAAACATTTGGACTGGCAATAGTCGAAACATATTAAGTGAGTGAAATAGTCATATTTGCAAGAAATAATACATCAATATAAATGACTTAGTCAGTTTGTAGCATTTCAACAATCGAGTACCGAATTTCAATTTGGACACAGCCTCTAAAATTGGCTCATTTTAAAATATTCTCTTAAATCAATCGTACGAATTTCATGAAAATTTGTATTTAGGCTATTTCAAGGTGCAGAATTTATTTACGGTGTCAAACTTGGGTTTTGCTATTGGAAATTTTTTTTTGTTGTTGTTCATTTTGATATGTATATGGCCCTTTAAGCAAATTATATTTATATCATTTAAAAGTAGACTTTATTTCCAATCGTTTGATACCAGTAACTTTCTCTACAATAATTTGTTGAAGAGTGAGTTCGGTGTGTTTATTTTTTTTCCACGACTTTATAACTTGCAGTTTTTAACCATGTGCTGATATTAGCCGGACTCGTATAAACCGAGTTCGACTTTATCTAGTGATTGGAAAGTCGAAAGGAATCAACAGAGATATTTTTCCTTTATTAAATTTTAAAATCTGAAAAATATATTTTGCTTTCACTGTATTATTGGAAAATAAATTGAAATTAAAACCACTAGCAGTGATGGAACAGTGTAGCACCACAGAAATATTGGACACCGCTAACTTTTATTAGCATTCTTCGTCTTATTTCAGGATAGAATTTCTGAGATTTTTGAAGGCGAATAATGCTATTAAAATTTAGTGGTGACAAACGCTAAACTGCTGCGCCACTGTTCAATCACTGCACTAGCCCAGTGGTAGGGGAGCAAACAAAGGCCCAAATGGGAAATAATTAGGGGAAAGCTGGAAATTGTTTTAATCCCTTCAGTTTATGTCTAGAATGAATATGCTACGTTTTCCCCCTCATACTAGGTGAGCGTTAGGAATTATATATAGATTTATAGCCAAAAAACACGTTTTTTAACATACCATAACACTATCTCGAAATCACTAACTTTTTCAAGAACATCGTCAATACAGATGTTGTAGAGCTTAAAATTCTGAATAAAATGAGTACCTACACTTAATACTTTTGTTGAATATTAAGGTCACAATTCTACTTTAAATTTTTAGCACCGTGGTCAGAGAGTTGAACTCAGAATTAATTAGGGAAAAACTGGAAATCGTTTCAATACCTTCAGATTAGGTCTAAAATGAATATTCTATGTTTTCCCATTCGTAGTAAGTGAGCGTTAGGAAATATGTACACATTTACATTCGAAAAACACGTTTTTCTTTAATATTTTTAACAATATCTGAAATTGCGACTTTAATTTTGAACAAAAATATTAATGTGAGTATTCATTTTATTCAGAATTTTAAATTCTACAATATCTGCATTGGCAATTTTTTGATATAGTTAGCTGTTTTGAGATATTGTTAAGGTAATCTGGTCTCTCCTAGCTTGAAGCTCTTGATTAGTGATTAAGGCAAGATTTTGAAATCAAATTGCGACCTTAATTTTGAACAAAAATATTAACGTGGGTGCTCATTTATTCAGAATTTTATGTTCTACAACATTTGTATTGACAATGTTTTTGATAGACTTATCTGTTTTGAGATATTCTTATGTAACTTGGTCTCTCCGACTTCAAGCTCTTGATTAGCCATTAAAGCAAACTTTTGAAATTAGAATTGCGACCTTAATTTTGAACAAAAATACTGATGTGGGTGTTCATTTTATTCGGAATTGTAAGCTCTACAACATTTGTATTGACAATGTTTTTGATAGAATTAGCTATTTTGAGATATTGTTAAAAAAATTAAGGAAAAACATGTTTTTCGAATGTAAATATGTACATATTTCCTAACACTCACTTAGTACGAGGACGAAAACATAGAATATTCATTTTAGGCCTAATCTGAAGGGATTAAAACGATTTCCAGTTTTCCCCTAATTAATTCTGAGTTCAACCCTCTGACCACGGGGCTAAAACTTTAAAGTAGAACTGTGACCTTAATATTCAGGAAAAGTATTAAGTTTAAGTACTCATTTTATTCAAAATTTTAAGCTTTATAACATTTGTATTGACGATGTTTTTGAAAAAGTTAGTGATTTCGAGATAGTGTTATGGTATTTAAAAAAAGCGTGTTTTTTGAGAATAAATCTATGCATAATTCTTAACGCTCATCTAGCACGAGGGGAAAAACGTAGCATATTCATTCTAGACATAAACTGAAGGGATTAAAATAATTTCCAGGTTTCTTATAATTATTTCCTACTTCAACTTCCTAACCACTGGGCTACACGTGAAAAGTTAATATTCAGTTTAATTAATGTTGATTTACTGTTAGCTTTTTTAAGACTATTTGTTGCATAATAAGAGAACTATAATGTTATTGTTACATATTAACTAGAGAAATTAATAGATGACAGAATCTCCCATGCCTTATTGACTTGCATTATAAAGCGAATAGCACATCACGGCTGCCATTTAGGCGAAGCAGTTCAAACCCACTTATCAAATAAAGCGGAATTAATAGAGACCGTGACAAATCCGTTTATTTACTGGCGGTGTATTTATACTCAGTTTAAACAATGATACAAATGAATGGTAAATAATCGAAATGGAATAAATTGTACATATATTTCATCCGTATGGAACATAATAGGCAAAAATGCTTAATTGGCAGGTATTATATACGCAAAAAAAGTGAAAAGAGTGTTAGATAAAAGGTTCCGTAAAGGCTAAGGTTTCGTAAAGATAAAAGGCTTTTTAAATGTTTAGTACCTGAAAAGGAAAACACGGAAACCTAATATACTCGCTTTGGAAATTCAGGAGTTTTTCACGTAAAAATACTGCTTAGATGTATATATTGATGGTGTTCGGATTTTTTTTCTTTTACATGTGTAATTCATTTGACAATCCTTAGTGTGCCAAATTTCAAGGTTATAGGTCAACCAGACGTACCTGTATATTTTGAAAGAAAATATATATAGCATACTTCCTCTTGACCTAGAACCTTTGTATTTGGCACGGAGGAAAGACATATATCATTTGCAATAGAAAACAATCTTAAAACTATTAATTTCATAATTCTTTATCGATTTATTATGTGACAATATCGTGAATTTCCATAATCAGGACTAACACCAAATGTGCGTTTTTAAACGTAATATTTTGTATATTTGTCAAGAGACTAGGTACTTATTAAACTTTAGAGTAATATGACATAGCGATATGGAACCCTCAAAACTACTAGTTACTTGTCTTGATTTTTTTATTTCCATACCCTATACTTAATACAATAATTCAAAACTTACATAAATCCCTAGTCACTTACACATTAATAACACTACATAGATACTATGTATAGTATTGTTCGTCGTGATGCTTGTTACTGTTTATAATATGAGCGAAGAATATCGACCGAGGAAGGGGGTTACCCCATGTGTGGATCTCTCAAACAAGTGGACCACTAAACATGATGATCACCGATTTTGATTAATTAAAAATATATTGTAAAGTTTTTATCCTTAATTATTCTAGTGAAAGGATTTCTTCAAATGGTCCTTATATTTTCAGAAAGTGAAGGTCAAAGTTCAGCTTAAGTTTGAAATATTCATTATTTTGTAACTTCCAACTTGTATTTATTGGCCTGAACGCAGAGTGCTCACACTCCAGCCGGAAAACCCGAGTTCGATGTTGCTTCCTGGCTTTTTATTTTTCATAAATTATTTTTATTTTAGCAAATGGTAGATAATGGGGAAAAGGAAATTTTCCTCATCAACTAGAGATACGTTTAAGTACAGTTGCATTAACGGTATATAGTTTTTAAGTTAACGAGAAATATATTCTAACTGTAATGTCAATTGCTAGTAAATTAGGCAAAGCTTTGGTTTAACATTTAAGTTGCTTCTATATATATTAAATTGTCCCAAAACTTTCTTCCGTTTTTTACGAACTCTGCAAACCAAGAAGAAAAATGAACCAAGGAAAATTTTGAAAATAACGAAATTTATTGAAGTATATGCGTGTCATCCTGTTCAAAAAGCTTCTTCCATCTGTCGGGAAGTGCCATAAGGCACTCTTTCCAAAACATTCGAAACTTGTTGCGAAAATAAATATTGATGTAATTTCTTGTGTCATTCAAAGTGTCTTTTCTTTTTGGCGAAATGAAGTTTTGAGAGAAAGAAACAAATAGCAGTCGGATGGAGAAATATCCGGAGAGTAGGGAGGGTGGTGCAGAATGTCTCAATCGAATGGAAAAACGTTTATTATTAACAGCCAAACATGGGTGTGACCTGGTGTTGTGATGGCGGAAGACAACATCTCGTCTGTTTGCTAATTCGGGACGCTTTCTGGCTATTACATACTGCCTTTAATTCATTTAGTTGCGAGCAGTATATGTCAGAGTTAATGGTCTGGCTTGGTGAAAGTAGCTCTTTGTAGATAACATCCTTCCTGTCCCACGAAATAGGCAGCGAATATTTTATCGGTTGGAGGCCGGATTTAGCGGCAGGAATGGGACCTTGATTTGCCTAGACAATTATTGTTTGCGTCCCACATTCTTATAAGCTATCACATTTTCGTCCCCGGTGACCATCCTTTTCAAAAATGCAAAAAGGATCTTTTTTGGACATGGAAGTGCGGTCTAGAATGTTGTGCGAAAGCTTTTGGTTTTCAGAAAATATTGCGAAATATAATGAAAATATATCACACGAATTGCGAAAAAAACTTTTGAGGACAGCCTAAGAGTTTTTACGGTTATGTAAGCATGTGGAATGCATTCTAATTTTTAAATTATTTCCTCAGAAAATTAATTATTTTAACTTCTTTTTCAACAATGTTCTTTTCAGAGACTGTGTCTTCCTTTTTTTAGTTGACAAAATATTTATTAAATCTATGCTTAGTTTAATATTTTATGTATCAAATGTATATAATTATATATATATATATGTATATATATATATTAGATACGGCAACAGAAGAAAAAATGAATCATTACTTAAATGCGAAACATTATTTTCTTTTTAGGATTTCTAAATTTATAATTATAATTTAATTATTATTATAGTTTGCGTTTTTTTGGCACGTGTGGTTTGACGCATAATTAAATAGGGTGTTTTTGAAACTGATATACAATTGCAACTATAAATTAAATTTTGAGATATATTACTTGTGATCTTCTAACGGGAAAAATGCCGAAAACTTAACGTATTAAACCCATGATAGGCAGTGGGATATATTATATCAGACCTAAGATTAATGAAGATTTACACCAAAAAAAATTATTAAATTTTACTTTTCTAACTTTGGTGGAAAAAAGTCGAAAACTTGCTTTTCCTTATTTTGCAATAAATTTTTTCAAAGATTCCGGTTAGCATTTGACATTACAGAAACACAATTGCTTGCTCCTGAAAAGGTTAATTTTTAATTAAGTTCTAAAAATAATAAAATGTTGTATTGTCACCAACAACACATTTTGGTATATAATTTTTATAATTCTAGTATACAAAGAAGTGAGTAAAAATTTTATAACAAAATTCAAAATCTAAATAAAAAAACATGACGATGTGTGCGGCACATCTTTCCAAAGGAAGTGGTTAAAAATGTCATCGCTGCATTAAACAAAGTATGAATAATATCTTTTTTTTGTCTGTGTGTAGGTAAAGAAGTCGTCGTATCATTAATATAATAAATTTCCAAAGGAAAAAGATGCTTTAAACCAAAAAGTGCGCATTTCTGTGTTTTTTCATTTAATTAAATGAAGGTTGCAGCAATTTGCATCCTCATTTGGTTCATTAGACAGTGAAATTTCATTTCCGTGAACCTTTAGAAAATACAAGGAGATAAACCCGATCTTCCCGAGTTACAGAATTTTAAGAAAGAAAAATTAATTTATTATGCTAATGTATATTTTATATTTAATATATTTTTTAGAATGACATCCAACAATACAAAAAACCATATTTACATAAAAAATGACAATTATGCGTTGTAATAATGTTTTGGAACTGCATTAAAAGCGATGCTTTCGTACTGGCTTCCGGCCATGAAATAACAATTGAAGAAATCGCCAAAGCTCACGAATTAAAATTCACCTTTTTGATATTGATCATTTCAGTAGTTAAAGCACATAGTTCTATTATATGTCGTAAATTTGTGTTTTATTTATTGATTGATGAATGAATGAATTTCTTTAAAGAATATAAGCTGGGAACAAATAATGGTCCATTAATATTCATTTAATTGCAAACGAAGTTATCTTTCGTAATCTTCTGCGAGCGTTAGAAACAGATACATATGGTGTCCTGGGGTAATAACGCCACATTAAGGTTCTGCCAATTTTCATGGCCTAGGGTTAGAATTTTTTTTTTCAAACAAATATAGAATTTGATACAGAAACTTATTGACTGAATATACATGAAAAAATATTTTAGCAGATATGTATTCATAAAATGTAGTGGCGTGATTTTTTGAGCAATGCTATTTAGTATTATTACCCACATAGCATTATTACCGACATAGGTGGGTAATAACGCCATGCAAAGGAAACTGTAAAATAAGATGGAATAATGGCATGTAAATTTTCCAATTCTAAAGATACAAACTCTACAGCCCTAGAAATTGACAAATTGCTCTTACTTGCGATATCAGGATGCAGTAATAACCATTTCATATTTTATCCTTCTGATATGAAGAAATTAGCAGCATTTAGGACATACAAATTTTTCTTTATCCTTTTGTTTTTCAACAATGACAATAATGCCTTGTGTATAAAATAAAAAAATAAAAAATAAATAAATCCTCTTTGGATGTAGCTCCGCTACTAAAAAGGATCAACAGGAGCAGTGCCAGTCAATGGCGTTATTATCCCGTTATACTTATTGCGCAATATATTTTAAACTACAAGCTACCTCGCGAACTCATCCAAAATTTCCCACAACATTTTGAAAGTACATGAAATACACTACAAATTTATATAACAATCAAAGTATTTCCTAATAAATATATAGTCTTCGCATTACAGAACTTAGCTTGCAAATTTTAGAAATTAAAAAATAAAAATTCAGTAAATTTCGATACAGTTTTAAACAAATTACATAAAAAAAAAAAAAAAAAAAAAAAAAAAAAAAAAAAATCCATTTTATTCCCTACTTGGTGGTGTAAAACGTGCGACATTTAGAAGTTAATTGCAGTAAAAGTTAAATATAATCGTCTGATTTTGCCACCGTCAAAATGAAGTCAGCGTTAAGAGCGGACACGTCTACCCTTTATAATATAGGTAGTAGATAATATAAGTAATCAACATAACGCGAATCACATTAATCAGCCAATTGCTAGGAATCATGAATCTAACAATGTACAATTAATAGATCCGACAGGAGATTCCGTGTATTTGTTTAAATTCACTCGATTAATTTGAAGGGTACTATAGAACAAATCTAATAGAGAAACTGTAAATGGTCGAAGCGTAATTGATGTCTTCAAACCAAGCTCTATACCTTGAAGTTAAAATTTATGTCGGGATTAATGTTAAAATTTTTGATGTCCTTTTATGAAAAAATTCTCTTTGCTGCTCAGAAATATATTAAATGTTGGACCAAAGACGAAAGGTCTATCACTTCTTCAAAGGAAATTACAGTAAAGTCACTAAAATTAAAGCTATTTTTGCGTTATCCTTTAGAATAATAATCCTTTAGAAAATTCAGAAATGAACATTAACTATCATGTTTTATTAAATTACATAAATATAAAGCGGATAACACATAGCAACTACCATTTCATTACAATAGTTTAAATCAACGTATCAAACCTTGCGACAGTAATAGATTCTGTGCATGTATCTCTCCATTGTTTAAAAATGTTTGAGTACTTTATTTGCATTTTAACAATTATATAAGAGCGGTATATTATATGATTGAATTACATCTTGCTGTATGTGTGCGTAACATTGATGCAAGTATAAATATTTAAAACATAGAAATATGTCTTTGTGGTAAATTTTTATCAGCCCAAATGAGTTTACACCTAAAATGTTTAAAAGGTATCGATTTTATTCACGCTTTTGTACAATGAGTCAGTGTACATTTGATAGCTTTGATTTTTTTTAATTTAAAATGATTTAGAATTGCCATTCCATAAATAACTCCTGTAATCACATACATAATAGAAAATAGTAGAATGCTAAATAAAACAGGAGAAAGTTCATTAACACTTCAAAAAAATGTTTAGTATTAAACTAGTTGGCCCACCCGACGGTGTCTGGACCTGAGATCGAAAAAACAAATTAATAAAAAGGTAGCAGAGAGGGAAATTTATTATAGTACAGGATTGCAAAAAAGCTGGCTAAAACATATAATAGCCAGCCGTTAGCTTTCATCGATTTCAACTGCTATTTAATAGAGTTAGAATTTAATAAATAAACTAATTTTTAAATAATGAAGGCATTAATATTGGAATATCAAATAAATGGAGTTGCTAGTGCTCTGTAGTTAGATTTGCAAATATGTCAGCTAAATTTGATATGGAGCAATTAATTAATTAACAAATATTACGTACAATTCCATACAAATCGAAATTTAGAAATACAGTGAATTCTCGATAAGTCGAATTCGAAGGGACCGGCAAATTTATTCGAGTTATCGTAAGTTCGACTTATCAAAAATCCTTAAATACATACAGAAAATATAGGAAAAATAATTCAATCATATACATAGGAATTGCAATTATACTGTAATAACGGAGTCTGCAAAATGAGCGCTAAAGATATATATAATTTAATGCTACATATAAGGTACTTACAAACTCAAGTTTTCTGAAAAAAAGTTGTTTATTAAGACTGTACGAAGAAACTTTTTTGCCTTTCACATGTCAGAAAGTATGTAAACAAAGGAAAAGAGAATCGTCCACACCGTCTCTACTTTCGATATATTGCTGTAGTGTCGTCAATTCCGCATGTGCTTCTTGATTGTTTGGAAGTGAAACGCAATTTACTTCCTCATCATCCTCAGACTCAGGGTCGTTCTCCACCTTTTGCATTGCTTCAACTACATCTGAAGCACTAATTTCGCCGCAAACTGCGACATTTTCGTCAATATTCAAAAACTCATTATCGTCATTTTCAGAAATAACTTGATCGTGTAGATTTTCATTCACAACACATGAGTGCGCATTGCTTGCAAAGAAGTCACATCTACTGAAGCAATTTTTTAAAGTGGTTTGCTTCACATCGTTGTTCCAGGGACTTGAAATCAGACTAATTGCTTCTAACACATCACACTTTTGATTTATTCCATTTTCCTCATCCTCGATTGCCTTTCACCGTTTTCTGTAGGAATGTTTTAAACATTTAATTATTCCCTGGTCTGCTGGCTGTAATTTAGAAGTTGCGTTAGAAGGGAGAAATTCTAACTTGATAGATTTCAAGTTCAAAAGTCAATCGTGATCTGTAACGGATCAACGAAGATAAACATTTTCAGCTTCGTTGCATGAAACACTACATCCAAATTTCTGATGTACTCCTCGAACAATATTAGTGTAATCCAAGAATTGTCATTTGCTCTCTATTCTACCGGAAGTGACTTTTTATGTTTGAGCAGCGAGGATTTTTGTATTTAGCGATGACCAGTAAAGTTAAATTTTCGTTCCAGAAGCATTTGCTCTGACAAGCACATTTAAACGTTCTTCACTTAACTTTCCACCGGAACATGATTACCCCTTAAATATCATTGTCTTGTTAGGAAAACATTTGTAAAAGTCTCCCATTTCATCCATATTGTAAACGTCGTCCGCATTATAGCCTGCAAGAAGTTTGGGTAATGAAACTGTCTTTCATTTATCACACAGCGTAACAGACACATCTGTTGCTTCAGTGTCTAATGTCCGAAACATAATGTTGTGTCTAGCTTTAAATTTTCCCAGTCATTCCGAGCTTGCAGGGAATCCTTCTACATTCAGTAATTTTGTGAAATCCAAAACATTCTCACGTAACATCGTACCACTTAAAGGAATTACACTCTTCTGTATACTGTAAGATGTAAACCGTTTTACGAGGTCTGTTTCGATATCTGGGAAGGCACGCGTATTCATCCGTTTGCACTCTGGGTTGACACTTGACTTACGTCTTTTGAAAATGCGTTCTTTATCTTTCAGTATGGTAGGTAGAGTGTTAGGAGGGATACCATATTTCAGGGCTAGATCTTTTTCATTAAATTAGGATTGTTTTAAATATCTTTTATCGAATTTATTTTTGTTCTAAAGTAAGAATTTCTAATTTTCGCTTCGGCATTTTAAAAGACCAAACTAAAAACGTATCACGATGTGAAAGCAATAGACACTAAAATCACTAGACTCAACATTGAAAAAAGAACCCGAATGAAAGCTCAATAATAGAATCGAAAGATTAAAAAAAAAATCCTTCCATAAAAGCATGAGAAATTTGGCAAATTAGAATACACTAAGCCACCTGAGAGTTGAGAAAAGGGAATACGTAAAGGAGAAATGAATGGGGTAGGGTGAACGACAGACTCTTCTCACTGTCCAAGATGGGAAGTAAAAATAGCGTCCTTCAAAGGTCCGGAAGAAGTGCAGAAAAGTTTTATGTAACAGAGTATGTCAGTATTTTTCAGCCGTGGCTTAAAAATTAAGAAATTAGTCCAATTACTGTTAGTTCTCTTTTTGAAAAAAAAATCGACTTAAAAGATGTAGACTTCGACAAAACGAGAAAGTTTAACATTGATTTGTAATAACGGGGTCGGGACTTCGTGTAAACTTCGACTTAAACGAATATTCGACTTATCAGACTTCAACTTATCGAGAATTCACTGTATTTTTAGAAATTTCCCTCTCATTTCACCTTTTTAAATTTCGAATAAAAAAACACATAATTAGCGAACATTATATCCTAAAAGTAACCACCATGCCAAATTTCAAGTTTTTAGTCCCTTCAGTATCACAAAAATCATAAATTTAGAACGTTTTTTATTCCCTGAACTCAATTAAATTTCGAATAAACATATATATATATATATATATATATAGTTGTGCATTTGCGTCTTAATAGTAGCTGCCATATCAAATTTCCAGTTTATTTATTTATTTATTGAACACATACATCTGGCTTGTGTACTTGACATCAAAGCCCGTTTATAAGTCATCGTCAGTATACAAGGATCATTACAATACCAGAAAAATACATCCAGGAGCTCCACAAAGAGTGTGCAACGGAGCCAGCGGGAGTTGAACACGCACCCGACCTACGCTCTCAAGTGATTAGCGTCGTGGTGCTTTAACCACTCAGCACGGTGGGCCCTTCCAGTTTTTATCCTTAGCAGTTCCATAGAAATCGTAATTTAGAACATTTTTAGAATAATTTCAGATAATGTCATCCAAATTTTGAATATTTTTATAAACCATTCTTACCAAGCACTGATATCTTAAAAGTTGCAGCAGTCAAACTTCGAGTTTCTATCCCTAAGAATTCTATAGAAATCCTAATTTAGAGCTTTTGCACTCATTTCACACTTTTAAATTTCGAATTTTTTTAGAAACGCTTCTTAGACTTTTTACTCCTAAAACTAACTGTCATGCAAAATTTCAAGTTTCTAATCCCTTCCGTATTAGAAAAATCGTAAGTTTAGAAAGTTTTTTTTCCTGCGCCTTATAAATTTCTAATGAAACAACTGTTCTGAGCGTACATTTAGAACGTTTATAGAACGCTTTTCGTACATTTTACCTTTTTAATTTTCTTATTTTCTTTGAAATCTGCTTTGTCTGCGCATTTGTGTCTTAAAAGTAGCTGCCATGTTAAATTTAAAATTTTTATCCTTAACAATTCCATGAAAATCGTAGTTTGGAACGTTTTTAGAACATTTTCCTCTAATTTCACTCTTTTAAATTTCGAACTTTTTAAAAATCGTTCATAGGTTCTCTAGCAAACATTGTTTAGTTCTGACCCCTATTGAGGCACTATGAAAACAGAATTGGGTTCTTACAAAGTTAAAGTTATTTTATTCAAATAATTTTGTTTTAAGGAAAGTATAATTAATTTTTTTTTTCACAATCCTACGTAGGAATCATGTTATCATGTTTTAGACGAAATAAATTGTATTTTAATTTTATTCAAGCTTCGTCCTATTTGAAAAATGGCAATAACTAAAAATCCAAAAAGATCGTCAAAAACTTTTTAACACTTTCCAACACTGTTGAAAAATATTTATGACTTTAGTTTGTCCATCTGCCCGTCCTCAAACTCTCTTAAACATGCTCAGATTGCCATGGAATCTATCTATCTTATTGAAAGTTATTAGAGCATTTTCCCTATTGAAAATGGAATGTGTAGTATTCATAGTTCGTTTGCAGTGACACACTAAAAAGAATTTCGTTACATTATGATGTACAAGGAAAAATCGTTTGAAGTGCATTTTCATGATGTTACGATTCTTCAAACATAATGAAATCGGAATGCATCCCTGATATTGACTAAAGCATGCTTTCTATAGAGTATATAATAATTCTAGTTATTTTAGTTATAATAATTCATTTCTAGTTAGTTCAGAGGAGCGCTCAAAAGAATCCTATTATACTATCATGTGTTCACAAAAATTGTTAGCAGGGTATTTCACTGATATTACAGTAATTAGAGATTAATTATGAAAATATGAATCCCGGAGGCGCAGTATATTATATGTTCTATGATTAATTAAATGCGTAGCATTTATCGTTTGCTTAGTGATACACGCAATAGCTCTGAGCGATAATTGATAAATGGGCGTTGGTATGCATTTTTAAACTTAACCCATTTTTAGTGTACTAAGTGTTGTGTCCAAATTCTATAAATGATATACAAAGTTGTAAGAAATAATTCGCACAAACTGCAAGCAATGAACAGCATTTGATGAAAATGGATATTTGCTGCTTCACGTGTATTTTAAATTGCTTATTTAGATATATGTATATATCTAAGACATAGTATGAGAACATGAAGTTTCTTAGTGATGGAAAGGGTTTCAAAATGTATGACTGATGACTGATTTTCCGTTCTTGTTTAATAACGCTAATGTTTAAGAAAAATCCCTAATAGGCTAATTTTCTTTTATGTAAAACGTCATGGAAGCACCTAGAGTAATGTTGACAGGTCCGGATTTTCAGAGGCTAAAATATCTGTCGCTCGTAACATTTGCACGTGCACATGTCACCAAAAGACCCGATCTTTCAAGTTTCAGAAAATAAAAACATATAAATTAAGTACCTTGCTGTTCGTCAGTCTGCATCGAGTAAAAGACAGTGAAATACAATAAAACCGTTGCAGACAGAATGCCTGAATAATGCAAAATGTTATAGACCTCTTGAAAAGAATTCCAGACAAATCTATGTGCTTAGATAGAAACCTGCCTAAAACGGAATTGGCTGCGATTACTATCGATTCTGTTATCACAAGTATTAATATACCTGGTTCAGTAAACCATGTGTAAACGGAACTTGTTTATAGCAGAATTCAGTTTCAAAGTAAAAATTTCATTTCGTTTATGATAGGAATCCTGTACAATTATCCTGTACATATAACAGTAACAATCCTGTAATAACAATCCTGTACAGCATATACTAAATTGGAATTGCATTTCAGTCCCTAGCGATTCCGCTTTCGTTGGTTTTACTGTATAAGATTGTTGTATTTATTTAGAATATTAAAACCTACTAAGACGAAATCGCAAAGGACAGGTGAAAATATGCCCTTTTAATCAGGTTTTCGACTTAACGGGCATAACTGTCTGTTACTCCTACAGTAGAGACAATGAAATATATTCGTTTAATAGAGGATTTCGTTATAGTCAGTTTCCGTTTCCATAGGGTTTTACTGTACTTTTATGTCCCGATTTAGAAGCTGCTTCCCCGCTTATTTTATTTCCCTGTCCCACATTTTGCGGCATTGGACTTTGTAATACTAACCGAAGGTAAATAGAGTGCGCTGTAATTCAGTTGGTGACATGTACCACTGGACAGAATTTGGTTTATATCTTTGTTCCGACATGAATGCTACATGCTAATATATGCTCGAGTATGAATAGACCATTTTTGTTTCTACAAAGGGCTTTCAAAGACAAAAACTTATGTATTGATTTGGGGCTATACGTATATAAAGTTGTCATTTTAGGGGTTAGTGGGATCTGGCACTTACATTCCTGTGGGAGAGGCCTAGGTTCATTGAGTGGGTATTTGGCCGTTCTAATAAACCAAGCCTACATGAAAATACAGCTTTTTATACTTTTCAATTTGATTTCATGACCTTGGCCATCTCAAAATCTGGAAAAAGGAACTGTTTCTATGGCATGGACTACAATTTTAGAGTTTAAGTTTCTTGAATTAAAGGCATTTCTGTGTTCTTTCAATCGAAGTTTAAAAATCCTATTATCTATTATCTCATGATCTTATTAATTACAAATATCTAAATTTCTCTCGTAAACGCCCAGTAAAAATTGTGCTTTCCATCGTGTATATATTGTACTTATATTGCATTTAATCTTAATTTTCTCAATTGGCTTTCCTGTAGGTCCCTTCGGGCCTTTTATTTATTATTATTATTATTATTATTATTATTATTATTATTATTATTTTGTGTGTGTGTGTGTGTGGTGACGGCGGTAGTAGATGGAAACCGCTGGGTGGGGCTTGTGAGTGCTTAAGCCATTTGGTAGGCCTCCCCACCTAGCTGACCCTTGTTCTTTCAATCGTATCTTCAAGGTTGGGTTAGTCTCTCTGAGAAACGTCAACTCTAAAATTGTAGTCCACGCCATAGAAACAGAGCATTTTCCAAATTTTAAGTTGGCCAAGGTTATGAAATAAAATTGCAACGCATACAAAAGCCTTATTTTCCTGGAGGCATGGTTTATTAGAACGTTCAAGTACCCACTCATTGAAGCTAGATCCCTCCCACCGGAACGTACCATTTTAAGCTGAGTCAATTACACATCTCCGTGTTTAATTGTTTGTGGCACATGCTCTCAACTGCAAGTTGAATTATGTTATCTCTCGAGATTTTGTGTTTATTTATGTTGCTGAAGAGAAACTTTGAAAAAATTCGAAACGTTTAATGTTTTTTTAAATGATTTGTATAAGTTTTGTAATTATTTAATTAAATTCTCTATATTTTTGCAATTGTTTTTAATTAATTATGAACAGACGTAATATCTTTTTTCCCTTTGGATTGATTTAACTTTTTCAGCTTTTGTACTGCTCCACTATGGATAACAAGAAAAAATCCCACGATAAAGTTTCTCTTTAAAAAAATGCACCTAGCCGTATCTTCAAGATTATCGGTAATCACCGATCTCCATGGACATTTTCTTTGCGAATATGGACTTCTGTTTGTGTATCTGTCCTGTTCTGTACCGTTTTGATTGAGGACAATAATTCAAAACGAATTAACTGGCATTTAGACACAATTGAAGAACTATATCCCGGTAAAGACTTAAAATTCAGTGTTTTCAAATTTAAAACTAAAACAGGTTATTTTTTAGACATCTTAAAATATTATATCCTCAATAAATTAATAATGAACTATGCATCCTTTTTTATCAGATATAGTTCCTGTTCCTATAGATGACAATTCTGTGCCTGCACCTGTGTCCTAGTCTTTAGATCCTACACCTGTAGTCGAGCCTTTGAATAGTGCCTCCATTCTTGCTCCTATGTCCGTGTCTTCAGATCCTACATCTGTAGTTGAGCCTCTGAATAGCACCTCTGTTCCTGCACCTGTGCACCAGTCTTTCATACATGAAGATGAAAATCGGCGATCTCGAGCTGGTAGAAAGCTGAAGCAACCGTAACGACTTGATTTGTAAGAATTTCGAGTTTCATTAGATCTTGAACCTCTAATGGGGGAGGACATTGGAAATCACCGAACTCCATGGATATTTTCTTTGCGAATGTGGCCTTTTCGCAACAGTAACTATGTTATTTTTAGAGCGAAGAATATTTTTGGTTGAGATGCGGGTATTTTTCCCATCCAAAATAAATATCGCCTTCTACACTATTCTACTAATTATGCATATATATAAATAATTTTTATGTAAGTTAAATACGATATAAAATAATAGAAAGCTCAAGAAATCTCCTCGTAATTTTAAAATACTGTCTCGTGAAATGTAATAGATGCTCAGATCTGTTCTTACGGAATCCAGTTCTTTTTCTTCGAAGGCGGCACACATTGGATCGGTAAGAGTTTCTTACTTACCTTTATAGATTTTCATGAAATGATTCAGTGTGTTTACGACACAGATAATTCTTAGCCAGTCATTAGAACGCACCTCCTTCAACCAAACTCCTTTGTTGGTACGAACGCTATCACAATAATGTTATTCAGCTCCTTTTGGAAGAATGTTTCTAGTAAAAAATGTTAGTGAAGAAGAAAATAATTTTCCGCGAAGGCGAAAGTTATAATTATTTTATCGCGACATGATATACGCGATTGCTTAGCATCCCAATATTTTTTCATTGTACAAAATACCTTATTATTAGCTATAAACATTTTTGTGAATATTTTGTGTGTTGGGGAAAAATAAGCACATTTAAATTTAATATTTTTATATCTCTCATATAATCCGACCCCCTCACTTTACATCTTGTGTTTTCGTCATAAATGTATCGATTCACACGCGAGTAAAAAAAAAGTAATTCAATAAAAATATGGATACAATATCCTCACGTAATGTTATGAATTAGAATCTGAGTTCGCTATGGAAGGAGGCACCCTGCAGTTTTGGATGAATAGATTCCTTACTACCTTTATTTTCAGTTTTTAAAATGTTTGTAACGATATGTACTGCCATCCCTAAACGTTTCTTCTAACAGTTGTCAAGGTACGCAAGCAGAATACCTGCAAAACAATTTGTGTTAACCGATAGCATATGATTAACTAACTGAACTAATAATTAATTGCAGAAGCACGTAGCTGTCATGAAAATGTAAATCCCAAACTTATTTCATTGTATACCAATGACTATTTCTCATTAAAATACCAGTTGCAATTAAACAACAGTCATAGCCTACATAATTAAACTGATTGGAATGCGAATTTCTTCACATCTCTGCGATCTAAAATATGACGATGAGAAAGGTTGATTCTTATGTATATTTCATTCTTAATTAAACCGAGAATTAGGTATATTAGTTTATTAGTGAAAGTACAGGATGTCTATAAAAGAATCTCATAGTTATAAATTTTAATAGTAGCAGGATAAAGTGCTCATATTTCGTCCCCCCCCCAGTCATTTTTAGGCCCTAAATGTTCTAAGTTTCAGTGAAAACCTACCGTATTTGGATTTTACATAGACGAACTACCCACGCACATAGAAACATAGGCAAATATCGTACAAAAAAAACTTTTAACAATGCGAAAAAATGTTTTTTCAGAAGTATCTGAAAAATGCAAAAGAAAAAAAGAAAAAAGTGGTCCCACTTTCGTTCCCCCCAAAAATACATTACGCCTAGGTTTAACTTATAACTGAATCAAAATTTATTTCTAAATGAGTAAGTAATTTAATTTACATTAAAGTAAGGCACAAAGAAACGTAATTATCAGTGGAAGAATAACATAACGAAACATTAGCCATCCAAACATGAAGAAAAAATTGAAAAAATTGAAAAAATTGTCATGAAAAAGCATTCCAAATTTCGTCCCCGGGATGAAAATAAGAACTGCAAGGTGGACGAAATTGGGGCTACGCTACTTTCCAATATCGTGGAGCTTCAGTTCCCGTAAGATGAACTGAACGTCCTAACCCTCACTGTATGCTACTCTCAGCATCTTACCTACGTAGTAAAGTGCATGATGCACTTTACGTAAAGTGCAATGAATAAGA
Source organism: Maratus speciosus (assembly GCA_963932465.1). NCBI lineage: Eukaryota > Metazoa > Arthropoda > Arachnida > Araneae > Salticidae > Maratus > Maratus speciosus. Next base: position 439,210,401 of record OZ010786.1, read on the forward strand.
AATAAATACTTACAGTACAGTAAATAACGTTTTACAAACGACCTAATAAGAACTCGGGTCTTCTAAAAATAGGAAATTCGGCGTCTTTAATTTATGTATCCATCTTGGTGAACGAAACTTTCAATATTGGCCCCTTTTATCTTCCGTCCTATGTGCCTAGTGTCATAAGTTGCGCCACTTTCGCAGAAGCGGAGAAGTTAAGGGGGACGAAATATGAGCACTTTACCCTAACAACTGTAAGCGTTGTAAAGTGTTGGTTCAAGATCACGAATAAAGATTAACTCAAACAGTTTTAAACAAGCGCATACACGACTACAGATTTGTTACTGACTCGCTTTCAGTGCCACATACGCAAAATGGCGACTCCTGAGCGTGAAACTTTATTGCAGGGCTGAAGATTTAAAAGCCGCCAGAGCCATGTGATTTTTTCCTTTCGAGCATTATAAAAGATCGTTCGCACGTTTAGCTGCTGCCTAATGATTTGCAAGAATCGAGACACAGAATTGAAGAGGTTATTGCTTTCATTACCCCGGACTTGTTAACAAAAGAGTCGGAAGAATTGCACTTTAGATTAGATGTGTCCCTTATAACTAAAGGTGCCCATATTGAACATTTGTAAGACAAGGTTAGTTTACCTTCAATTTCGTGTATGATTTGTTGCAAAGTGTCGAAATTAAACTCTTATAATATACCATTGAAACTGGGACATTCTTTGATGGGCATCCTCTATAATGATAACTAAACTGCTGTAACATGTATGGATTAAACTATTTTTGAAAGTTCATTGCAATTCATTCATCCCAATTATTTCTTTTAATTGTTAAACATACAGGGTGCAATATGTTATCTATCGTCGACCTTTAATTTCTCAACCGTTGGCCGTAGACATATAGTTCCAAATACAAAAACGTTTCAAATGAGCTAAATATTCATGTTGTGGCATTATTTAAAGTAAATAATCAATTTTATAAAAATTACGAAATCTAACTTTTTATACGGTCCCCCAGTCCCTATAGTTATATTTAGTAAAAGTTTACACATATCATAACAGATATAATACAAATGTTTAACATCTGTACTGAAAAAATTGACATAGTTATTAAATTTCAAAGTTTCAGATTTTTGCACATGATTTTGTCTTTCAATGAGGGATCAGTTAAAAGATGAATTAAAATGATTCGAGATCGAAGTCAGGGTGTAATGCCCTTTTTACGGCGAAACCACCTTTAGCCGGTATCTCCAAAACGGGGAATCACTAAAGAGGGTTATTTCATCTAAAAATTTGAGCTAATTTTTTGGGGTCTAACAACATTCAAACGTCAAAGTAGGTAGAATCGACAACCGGAAAATAAAACATACTCACTAAGTATTGGATAAATGACAGCGGAATTGCCCCCTGATTTTGATCTCGAATTACTTTAATTCATCTTTTAACTGATCCCTCAATAAAAGACAAAATCATGTGCAAAAATCTCAAAATTTGAAACTTAATAACTGTGTCAATTTTTGTAGTACAGATGTCAAACTGTTTGTGTTTTACCTGTTATGATATGTGTAAAGTTTTACTAAATATAAATTTAGGGACTGGGGGACCGTATAAAAAGTTAGATTTCGTAATTTTTATAAAATTGATTTTTAACTTTAAATAATGCCACAACATGAATATTTACCTCATTTGAAACGTTTTTGTAATTGGAACTATACGTCTATTACCAACGGTTGAGAAATTAAAGGTCGGCGATAGATAACATATTGCACCCTGTATAACCTAATTGTCAAATACGTCACATTTAAACCAGCACTTTCGTGCTTTTTCAAATTTATTTATACTTTTTCTTGTAAAGATACAGCCATTTTTGAATCAGTCCGAAAGTGCCCTCAGAAAAAAAAAATTGCAACAAAAATATAAAAAAAAAGTATGAAAGTAACAAGTCAGGCTTCAATGTCAGGTATCTTATGCAAAAAAAGCATTTCAAATTAATAAAATGAAATCAAGGTTTGAAAGACGCATTGTCATTGGTTTAACATTAGCCTGCGATTGTGTTCGCGTTATTAACGTATGCTCTAACTACGCTGCTCAAAACAATTAATTTATATTGTAAATCTTATATACACTGGTTATCAAAAATTAAGGAAAAGTCACAAAATGCTAATTTTTAAATACGCGAATTCTCAAAAGGAAGTAATATAATTTGAATAATTACTATCTCTGCAGAACAACTAGTCCATATAACATCTCATTCAGGTCACACATGGTCACAAGAGTCACAGTCACTACGGCGAAACAAAAAATAAGCAATTCCATACGTCTCATTTATGAGTCTCAAATGACTACTATATGTGACTCCACTGACAGGTCACTAAGACTGCTGCTTTGTGACGAGTCAACAGGTGACTTTGCAATGTCGTTTCATTGAGACTCTCGAGTGACTCTCATCTGGAGATTCAATTTCAAAGTCATTGTGCACATTGCATTATGATAAATCACCAAATAATGTCACATTAAAGTCACATGGTGACTTTCTGTCACGTGACTTTGTCAAATAGTGACAGAGACCCTACTGTAAAGTCACCACTGTGAAAAGTGGTGAAAAGTCACCATGTGACTTTAATTTGACATTATTTGGTGATTTATCATAATGCAACGTTCACAATAACTTTGAAATTGAGTCTCCAGATGAGAGTCACACGAGAGTCTCAATGAAATGACATTGTAAAGTCACCTGGTGACTCGCCACAAAGCAGCAGTCACAAGATTATTTAAAGCCAACAGATCATCTAATAATAAATTCCTAATACGAAGTAAATATATTCATTTAAAGCAATATTAGAAAGGTTTCTTTCGTATGTTCCCACAACGGGAGCGTTGGCGGCTTGTTGTTACATTCCCGTCCCTTTGTCTGGAAGCGCGCTTCCATAAAGAGAGGAACATTTTATATTGATTTTTAATGAAAAGCAGTGTATGTCAGTTCGCTTGAATGTGGATTCGTAATATTATACGGAAAAACAGAACCATTGTGAACAAAAAACCCCTTAAAATTTACCTTTATGATGTTCATCCTCAGAAAAAAAATCTTTAAATTGAAATTAAAATGCAAGATGCAAAAATAAAAGATTGCGTTTTGCATGGCAGTAAGTTATTACTAAAACATTAAAAAAGAATTTTGGTAATTTCTTGTAAAAGTAAATTTGATCATAAATTAAGATATAATACAGTAGTAGTTGGCAGCTACTTTTGAAACTTAAATCCATAGGTAGATTCATATACAATACAAAAAAAGACAAAGAAGGATTGCGAAAATTCTAAATTGTTTCATGTTATATTAATTGTACTAACGGTCATACTGTTCTAGATCGACTTTTAAATATATGCAGGCCTCTTATTAAAGAGATAATATGTATATTTTTTTTAATAATTTGAAAATCGATGTTTGGTAATAGTAACGTGAAAAGCATTTATTATATTGAAATAAGAGATGTCTCAATTTTCATTTGTAAAACAACTACTTTATTTGAAACAGGTAATAAAGAAAATTCAAAACATCATTTAGGAATATATAGAGTTATATATATCAGTTACGTGTCGATGAAAGAACTATATTCTAATATAAGTATATGCCAGAAATCTAGGTGTAAAACAAATTTATACAAGATTCCGGAGCAGTTTTTGTTTCTATATCTTAAAAAATGGCTGAGTTATAGCATTTTGAATTTCTAGCGTGGCTGCATTTTGAAACGTTCTGAATTTTGTCACGCGATAACAGGCGTATTTATGAACCGATTTGGATAAAATTTCGCGCGTACATAGTACATACCAATGTCTCGACCGAGTTCGTTGGCCAGCCATCTAATAAATCTGTTGGCACTTGTAAAAACTAAAGAATTTACTTTTTTCTTTTTACTAATTTTACTTGAGGAAGTCTAAAAACCAAAAATTCTCTTTTTTAAAAAATCTTCAAAAAATAGTAAATATATATATATCATTCTGAAAAAATATGTATACTACACGCCATACTATTAACTTTTCGGCGCAAAATGTATTTTTTAAATAATTCAAAAATATGTTGAGGGGAAAAATAACAAATTGTTGTTCCCGCAACGGGAGCGTTGGCGTTTAATGGGTTAAAGAGGAAAGTATAACTTTAATTTTGTTTCAGGAATTCTTTTAATTTTAATTTTAAAAATATTTGTTTAAAAATTAAGTAATTTATTTTTTAAAAAATCATATTTTCAAAAGTAATTTTTTTTTCAATTTGCCAAAACAAAATTAATGTAAAATAATCAAAAAAGGACATGTTCCAAGGTTGCACCTTATTAATTTACGATTAAAAAAACATCATGCAGAAAAACGCATTTAAAGTTTTAAACATTGATTGTCTCCTAATAAAATGTTTAAATGCATTTTAAAAAATTGCGCGTGAAAAAGTAACTTCTTTCGGTAGCTTAAACTTCCGATTCAATTTAACTTTTGCCGTTTCCACCACCATTTTGTACTACTTAAATGTCCATAAATAAATGTTAAATGTATAATTTGAAACAATGTTTTTTCTAACATGCCGATTAAGAGTTTTTCATAATTTTAGCTCTTACAAATTCAGGCTTTTTATCGCCCCGGCGAGGCCGATAAAAAAGTCTGTTTACTGTGGCCGGGCCAGACCCGGGATTGGCGATTTTTTTTTCTGAAGACTCGGCCAGGCCGGGCCTAACGTATTTTTTCATACCCAACCGGGTGTTGATGGGATTTATGACGGTCAATTATCTATATGAGGGATGTGGGCCCGAACGGGTTGGTGCCTTCCGTGGAGGTCTTTCTAAGGGAACCTAACCCGTATTTACGTAAGGATATCCAAGGTTCGAAGAAAACCACTGAAAACTCCGAACTATTGTGCCGAATTGCGCGATTGGGTTCGAACCCAGTATGAGAGCATAAACTCTCGGCCACTGGTTAACTGAACAGGGACTGCCTTCCTTATTCCTAGGTCTCCCCTGGGCCAAATTTTTAGTCCCGGTCTCGAGACAACCCGTATTAAAATCATTATCTCATACTGACATAATCCGTGCAAAAATAGCTAAAATTTGGCTCAGACCAAAAACTATTACAAGAAATGCATTTTTAAATGGCCATTATTCTACAATAAAATTTTTAAATTCATATTTTTAAAGGATGGTAGATTTTAAGGCAAAAAAAAATAAAATACGGTAAAACCAGTGAAAAAAAATCTGCGTATGACAGAATCCTTTCTTAAATGGAAAAATCTGTTGATCCATGGAAAATGAATATAATAATACCTGAGAAAAAATAGACTACATTTACAACTCCTAAGAAGGGAACTTGTGTATAACACTTTTTTTTCTTTCCTATGTGATTCCATCTTAAAAGATTTTACTTTATAGCATTTTTCATTGTCTCCAACACATGGAATATGGATTAACGATATTAAAGGAGAAGTGAATCATTTACATATAAATAGAGATTCATTTATACAATAAATAATCGCAGCTTTTGGCTCTTCTTTAAAAATAATAATTATAAACATGAAAAAAGAAAAGATATAATAAGTATTTTTGGTCAAAACTCCTCCATACGAAACAACTTTTAACCATATCGATGTAAAAAACTATGTAGAAATTCAGCCAGGCCGGGCCAGGCTACGATTTGAACTTTTTTCCGGGCACGGCCGAACTTTTTTCCTATGGGTCGGTTCCGGACCGGACTTAGATATTTCGATCCGTGCAGACCTCTAGTGCAGACCACCAGCATACTTTGAAAACAGGTTTAACGTAAAATCTATACGCTGCTTATTTTATGACCAAAGGAGAGGCACTTTCTTATATCGACTTTTAATAATGTACAATTTGTGGCTGATCCCTATGTTGCATTCAAAATGAGTTAAAAACTCGTCGCTCACAGGCATGGATAAATGGTGTAAGTCACGAGTTTTGGATTTTGATATCTCTGCGAATTTTAAAGATATCGAGATGATTTTTTTTTTTTTGTGTGTGTGTGTGTGTGTGTGTTTAAATCAGGAATGGATAAGGAAAAAATTCCTAATTGGGAAATTTACTCTACGTGGTCCGAATAAAAATTTTATTTTTGCATTTTCTCATATAGACGCCCCATGGAGTTGAAACTTATCTCATTAAATTTTGCACCTTTTTTATGAAACTTTGCAATTGGAAGTTTGTGCCTAGGGGCAATATTTAAGAAGATAGCCTATTGTTTCGATATTTATGAATCACCCTGTATATATATATATATATACATATATGGATATATATAAATATATATGTATATCAATTTTGGGTGGTTTCGGCGTCTAGGGGTCATGATCGGTGAAAATATACCAATTTTTTTCGGAATCGTTTTCGGTAGCTTTTTGTAATGAAAGCTACCTAATAAACTACTTTTTTACCCATAGTGTAAACATTTTAATTATTTTCTGGTCGATGTTAAATAAAAATATAACCTGCTTTAACCCTTTCTGGGACAAAGTATTTGTGTTATTAAAATGTTTAAATAATTGAATGACATCAGAATTTACGAACAAATTTATATGAAAGTAAGTAAGAGCTTTTCATCGCGTACACCACAAACAGTAAAACTTAATTCCGAAATTCTGGTGCCAGTGTGGTATTTAGGCATCAAAACTAAATGGTATATATAATATACCGCCGCATTTCAGCAGGTTGAGTCATCTGTAAAAAACTTCCCGAAAGCGGCAATAAATATATATTTCTCTTTTAGTGGTTTTATTCTATCGTTATAATGATTTATCACGTCTCATAAGCATTTCCCGCTTTAACCAATTTTTAAAGATTCAGTAAACTGAAAAGTTCACCCGGAATGCCGTTCTTTTACAAGGAGATTGAAAAATATTGTTAGTGGAAATATGCTTTATAAGCCGAGTGAAATACCGTAAATCTTGTCAAATGCTTCTAAATTTTGAAATATATTGAGGAAATCTAAAGGCTGAAAACTTTTCAAAAGATGGATGGTGTCTCTTGTTTTTAAAATGGAAAATGAAGTTGAAATTGGGAAATAGAAATTTCTATTTACCTGTCACACTTTTCAGGGTTAAAAAAAATATATTTGATGTATGTATTCGACTGTTTAAAATAATTGATTATAGTAAAGTAACACTGAGGAAAGATTTCAATTGAGAATTTAAACCAAAATCGGGGGATAAAATTTAATTTTACCTTAAATTACTGAGTTAATCAATTAATAGTTTGCCTCACGCCTGGCGAAATAAATTTCTTATAAATTTCTTTATTTCTTCCCAGAAATAAAAGTTATGCTTTTTCTACATCCAAATTTGCTTAAGTTGTTATACCTAGTTTTGCCAGGTATCCGCGTAAATCGGGGTCCCAAATACTCTGGACACCAGCGTTTTAAAGTAATTTTCTTCGCCTTATCTAATGGCAGAATTAGCTACGATTAAATACGGCAAAAATAACTAAGAAATTTGTGGTCTCCAGGGCATTTCGAGCCCTGATTTACGTGGCACACCTGGCAAAAATAGTTATACCTACCTCCAAAGGTCGGAAAGAAGGTGTCTTTGGGGGGGATTTTTTTCCGGAAAATGAAACAAAATATTTGAAAAACTATTTTTGTATTTTGTTTATTGTACTTTAAAGAAACGAAATTGATTTTTACAATGAAGAAATAAAATTGCGTGTCCCCAGCAGACCGGCTTTCGGAGATAGTGTCGTTCTGATAGTCGTCCACGGTAGAGTTGCCAGTTTGGCGTCCATTTGTATTCAGTAAATCCAAATACCAGAATTGAAAAAAAATATTTTGTGATTTATTTAATGGCAAACCTTTCGCTCCTACATAAAGTAAATATTGTTCATTCGAACGTCCCAGTACATTGAAATAAACTATATTTGAAAATTCGAAAAAAAAATGGAGGCCAAACTGGCAACGCTGGTCGACAGTGATCACCGTAACTCTGTTAAATGTTATCTCAAATTATAAAAAGCTTGTCTACTCCGAGCACTTAAAACTAGAAACTTATCTTTCGATTTTTGGACAAATTGATTTTGAACAAAATGGCGTCCGTCCCAATATAAGTTACCGATTTTCTCAAACGATGTTGAGCTGCTTATAAAAAATAGGAAAAAAACATTACATTGCTAAAAGAACGATAACGTTCTAGATAATATTGTCGTTGAAAATCTGTCAAATTTTATAGAAGATTGGTTGAGACATATTTTGGAATTATTGTGATCATCGACTTTAAGAGCATAATTTGGGACAATCACATTGAAAGGACAGCGTGCGCATTAGCACCTTCGCTGGTCAGTGCTTGTACATGTTGCAGTGGATTTCTGCATGGAGTTATCGGCAAGTATGAAATCCTTGATGAAAGCAGTTCCGTAAAATTACCGTGCATTTTCACCGATCATGACTCGCAGATTCCAAAAAAGTTCCTCCGTTCTAATGTTTATATATATACTCGTGCATATATATGATTTTTGCCTTAAAATAGCACTCCTAGTTAGAGCTCATGGTGATTCCCAGTCCACCTACAGTGTAGCTGCATCACTGTTTGCTGAATATTCCAGATCTGTCAATTCTCCCAATTTTTGAATACCAATTTTTCAGAATAGAAGTCTTAGGTAGAATTATTGTCTACCTTGTCTTATTTAATCTTATAATTTCTGGATAAAATAAAGTGAAAATTTGTATTCGAAACTAGCGGTGCACAAAAACCAGCTAGGTTGGCAGAACTCATATCCACCATGACTTAGACCTTTGCTGACTTAGGGACAAGTTTTAATAGAAATAATGAATAGAAACGTATTTAATATACTTATTTTTTATTTTAAAGTAATGTTTCCTGATTTTTATTTACATGCAAATTGTCCTGTTTAAAACTGTTTCAGTATATTTTTAATAGTTTTCACCATATATAAAAAAACTTCCCGACAGCAGCAATAAATATATATTTCTCTTTTGGGGGTTTTCTTCTATCGTTACAATGATTTATTACGTGTCATAAGCATTTCCCGCTTTAACCACTTTTTAAAGATTCAGTAAACTGAAAAATTCATCCGAAATGCCCTCCTTTTACAAGGAGATTGAAAAATATTGTGAGTGGAAATGTGCTTTAAGAGCCGAAGTGAAATACCGTAAATCTTGTCAAATGCTTCTAAATTTTGGAAATACATTGGGGAAATTTAATGGCAGAAAATTTTTCAAAAGATGGATAGCGTCCTTTTTTTTCTCTAATGAAAAATAAAACTGAAATTAGGAAATAGAGATTTCTATTGACCTGTCACACTTTTCAGGGTTTAAAAAACATTTGATGTATATACTCTACGTTATTGTATAAGACTTGCAATAAAGTAACACTGAGGGAAGAATTCCTTTCAGAATTTAAATCAGAATAAATGGAAAAAAGTTAGTTTTATCTTAAATTATAGAGTTAGTTAATTAATCATTACTTTGCTTCACGTCTGATGCACGTCGCGCACAGTGGCGAGATAAATTTCATATAAATTTCTTTATTTCTTCCTGGAAATAAAAGCTGCGCTTTTTCTATACCTAACTGTGCTTAAGGGGTTATGCCGCATGGAAAAAAGAGATAGATGGAGATGCAGTATACCGTAAAAACGGTTTGTAATATGATGCGCGTTATCGCTCAAATTTAAATGCCCTTATTCGGCCCAAACAAAACAAGCACATGGAACAGGGACTGAATTCTTTGACATCTCCCGTGCATTTTTTCTCTAAATGAAATTTATCTGCTTATATTTAAGCATTCTAAAGTAGATTTTCATTGTATTATGAATTAAAAACTGTATTACTAGGAAGTTTTCTTCTTTTTGTGAAAGCATGTGATTGTGTTTGAAAGAACGTAGTGGATTTTAGGGTTACATGTTTGGCGTCATCTCCAGTCACCACACTTCATCTCTAGTATTTCTCTTTACTCTATGGTTAAACCTAGTGTTGCCAGGTACTCCCGCATAAATCGGGTCGCCAAATGCTCTGGACACTACCATTTTAAAGCAATTTTCTTCGCCTTATCTAATGGCAAAATTAGCTACGAAAATAAGCGCATTTAAAAGTTGTTGATGGTGTTTTAAGATCTTTTAGTTCTTATTCGAGTTATGATTTATATATGATTTCGCAAAAGGAATTAAAGAGGCATAACTTTCTTAACCCTTTCAGGGGCAGAAGTATTCTGTTCGTAAAATGGTAAAATAATTGACTGACAACAGAATTTTTAAACGTGTTTCTTAGAAAATAAAAACTCGCTATTTTGCATTTTCATTACAAAAGCAAAGTTTTATTAAATATTCTTGGTGCCATATGTCAGTTTTGGAATTAAAATTCGGTGGCTAGACCGTGTAGCCACCACCCTTGAAAGGGTTAACTTTTACCAGATTGACTAGAATACTTAACTGAAAATTTTTTACGTATTGTACTTTGATAAAATGCGATAGAAATTGAATTTTTTGAATGTTTGCAGGTAGGTATAACCCTTTAAGCCCTTTGCGATGAGCGTCATTTTTACCAAATGTTTTAAAAAGCTGGCCAATACACTGAAACAAAAGTTATATTTTATCTACATGCAACTTTACTTAAACATTTTACGATGAGCGTTTTTTACAGAATTTTTAATCTTTTACCACCGGCATTTCTAAACAGAAATTGTTGACTAATTGATTCGAAGAAATAAAAAGTTGCCACGCAACTAGGCAGTCCAAGATATCGATCACAATGTTCCATACTGTGATTAACACTTTGCGGTCGAATGTCGGTAAATAGCCGTCCAAGCTTTATATAATGTTTCTATTTTATATTCTATTTGTACAATTATATTTTAAAAGTACAGTCGTGGAAAAAAAAAAGTAAACACCCCCTACTAACTCTTTGACAGATTATCGTAGAAGGAAGTTACTGGTACCGAACGATTGGAAATAAAGTCTACTTTTAAATGATGTATATAAAATTTGCTTAGGGGGCCATCTACATATTAAAACGAATCCAAACCTCATTTTTTTTCAATGGCAATACCCAATTTTAACGAGATATTTCAAATCTTCGGTACAAACTATGCCCAGACACCAAATTTCAAGTCATTTGAATGATAAGTTTTTGAATTATAAACATTCAAAATTTGTGCTTCTAATGTTAAATAACATTTTCATATTTTTATTTATATCTCCTGAAATTATGCTCCTAATGTGCTAATTTTTTGTATAGCAATAATACTGATGTGCCCAAACATAAATATGCTGAATTTGCAATTTTTATAATTTTATGATATGAATTATGAAATTAATACTCGAAAAAATTATGAATTGCAACCTACAATTTTTTTGATGGATTTAGATTTATTAAGTCCTGCTTTATGAAAATCCGAAATTTCACATTTTTCTTCCAAATAGTTTTCAAATTATGCTTAAAAAACGGCAAAATGATGGTTTAATGACAGTTACATGATAGAAGTGAGTAGATATTTTGAAATTTTTTCTGCTGTCCCATTGTCTAACAGGCTTCATTGACTGCTTGAGTGGTGCTTAAGGTGCTTTGATCAAGAAGGAGGCTCTCTCGATTAAGAATCGAGTACCGAACTTCAATTTGGATACAGCCCTTAAAATACGCACGTTTTATAATAATTAATTTTTCGGAAACTTATGGTACGAATTGCATAAAAATTTGTTTTTAGGCTAATTGAAGGGTGTAGAGTTCATTTATGCGGTCAGAATTAGGTATTGCCATTGAAAAAAATGAAGTTATGGTTTGTTTTAATATGTAGATGCCCCCCTAAGCAAATTTTACATACATCATTTAAAAGTAGACTTTATTTCCAATCGTTCGGTACCAGTAACTTTCTTCTACGATAATTTGTTGAGGAGTTAGTAGGGGTGTTTACTTTTTTTTTCCATGACTGTACATTTCTTCCACAAAATTTCTTTTACACATTTTGTCAATGTGCAAGTACAAAAGTTTCTTAAAAAAGTGATGCCAACCGAATAAATTCGCGATGAAGTAAAATTACAATTGGATTTGGACTTGATAATTTACAGAGCACCTGAGACAAAAAGTCCAAATCTCTAATGTTAGAATTTCGTGTACAAACCAGCATCCAAATTACAATTAAAAACAACTGATGGGCATAATCAAGGATCCTGATTACCTTAAGCGTTGCATATACGTGACACTCGTCGCAAAGGCAGGGCTGCCACAGGCGACTATTTTTAAAAAATACATTTTGTAATATATTTCTCTTGTTGTAATTTTATAAATTGTAAATTTGTCAAATCGTATGTAAAATATTTTTGTTTAGTAAAAGTTGCGCGAAGTAGAATTAAAAAATAGTCACCTGTGGCAGTCCTGCGAAGGGGATAATTGTATATGAATGTCTTATAAATATGTTTAGTTAATCTTTATCCGTAAATTAAAGGCAATGTAATTTATTATACCTCATAACAACGTTATGTCGAATATTTGAAATTTAATTATATTTATTTTTCAAACCAATAGAATTTAAATAATTTTTTTATGATATTTTTAGTGGTATAATGGAGTGCGGTTTAGAAATAGTAATGCAACAGTAGACTTTGATTGTAAACATTTACAAATTTTCAAAAAAGCCATCACAAAATCATCAAATTAGCATTTTTTTACATAACTTTGCGAAAAATGTTTGAAATCCAACCGATAATTGTCGAATTAATAAATGAGAAATCAGTTTGTAATCTTACCTATGTAACAATATTAAAATATTTATTTGCTTAAAAGACGTTATAAAAACACATTAAAAGTAAATTAAAAATCTACATTTACGTGTTTCAACTTTTTTACTGAGTCGTCATCAGAATGTATAACAGAAAATTACAAATACAATGCCTATGAAAAATGAAAAAAAAAAATAATCGAATATAAACAAGTAATCATATAACGCGCCCTATATTTTCGCGATCGCGCATGTTCTCTCTATGTCGCGACGCCGAAAGTTGTCCAACCATTCAACCCACAAATTCGGGATACGAAAAAATAATGCATCGTTACAAACTCCTGAACCTCTTAAATAAATTTCAATGAACTCTCTTATAAATAATTGTAAATAAAATCAATTAAAAAAATCCTTGACGGATTAAAAGTTTGTGACGCAAGACTTTATCTTTTTGCTATAAGAATTTTCAATATGGATCTAAAGATAATGATATCAAATTTTAAGTGACGCTGCATTATTTATTTTATCATTTTATTTTTGTTTTATTTATAATTGCATGCGTAAGAATTATGTTAAATTTAAAAGGATGGATAAAAATTTATTCACTGATGCGTTATCATTCACATTTTTCATAAATTCAAACTGAGTTTTAAAAAATATGATATCAAAATTTAAGTGACGCCTTGATGTAGCCTTGAACAATTTGTTTTAAAATTCAGTTTTATTTGTTTTCGATTTGGCTAAATATATTTACACATCTAACCAAAACTTTTAATTTTCCAATACGCTGTTAAAAATACCACTTTGACTGAACCTGTACAATGCACTGTAATGTATTTATATGAATAAATTGATTTATCTTTTGTGTCACGATATCCAAAATCAAAAGTAAAATTTATGTAAGTGATCTCTTTATGTCATAATATCCATTTGCATATATTTCGCTTAGTTTGGATACAATGACGCAAAGAAATCACTTACATAAATTTTACTTTTGATTTTGGATAGCGTGGCACAAAAGATAAATCAATTTTTTTCATATAAATACATTACAGTGCATTGTACAAGTACAGGTTCAGTGAAAGTGGTATTTTTAACATTGTATTGAAAAATTCAAAGTTTTGGTTAGATGTGTAAATATATTTAGCCAAATCGAATACAATTAAAATTGAATTTTAAAACAAATTGTTTAAGGCTACATCAAGGCGTCCCTTAAATTTTGGATATCATATATTTTAAAACTCAGTTTGAATTTATGAAAAATGTGAATGATAACACATCAATGAATAATTTTTTTATACATCCTTTTAAATTTAACATAATTCTTACGCATGCAATTATAAATAAAACAAAAATAAAATGATAAAATAAATAATATAGCGTCACTTAAAATTTGATATCATTATTTTTAAGTTCCGTATTTAAAATTCTTATAGCAAAAAGATAAAGTGCTGCGTCACAAACTTTTAACACGTTAAGGGATTTTATTTAATTGATATCATTACTTTTTTAAAGTTAATAATAAAAAGATAAAAAAAAATTAAAGACTAATGATAGGAACTCATAATCGTGATTTCCATTCACCTTTAATTCCCCCCCCCCCCCTTCAAAAAAGCATACCTCATATTTATATTGTAAAGAGTGCAGTGCTATTTGATTTTTTTTAAGAACTTTATAGTAAGGTATGGAAGTAATACACAACATGTGGGGGGTTATGGTTTGTTTCACAGATATAGAAAGCTTTTTTAAAACTTACTTTGTAAAAAAGTTTACTTTCTTAAGAAAAATATAAAGAAATATTACTCTTTAAACCTTTTTATTTAAAATGCAATAAAACTGTAAGCAAAAAAATACTTTCAAATAAAATTTATTTGGGAAACTACTGATTATTTATTTTTTAAGAAATAATTTTCCATCATGTAAGTTTTTAATCTATAGTTGTATTGGGGTGGTAGGATATTAGATTTACTGAATACAACTGTATAAAATCCATAAAATACATTATTATTGCTCCCATTATTGAAAAGAAAGTTTTATTGTGATACACCCCCCCCCCCCCATTTATTGTCAATGCTGAATTTAGCCAATAAATGACGATACCATGCAGAGAAGCATTTAATTATTGATGTATGTAACTAATCATGTAACAAGCAACTTAAATTACTTCAAAAACAGATTTTAATTATATTTGGTACCTTGAAATTTTTAATGCTAGGCAACGGTTTAATAATTTAGTTAGCCAACTGAATTATTTAATTTGAGGTTTTATTTCACTTAATTTTTTCTGTGAATACATTTCCGATTTATTGTTACTGCTGAATTTAGCCAGTAGATGGCGATACCATGCAGAAAATAATTTAATTATTGATGTATTTAACTCGCAACTTAAATTATTTCAGAAACAGATTTTAATTATATTTTGTACCTTGTAATTTTTTTAATACTAGGCAATGGTTTAAAAATTTATTTAGCTAACTGAATTATTTAATTTCAGGTTTTATTTAGTTTTTTTTCTGTGAATACATGGGAAGTTTGCAAGGTATTTTTTGTTGTTGTTGTAAAACTAAAAAATAATTTAAATATATTTAAAAAAATAAATTTAAAATCACAAATTTTGCATTTTATGCTCTTTTGATTTAAAGAGATGGTTTAATAAACCTTTGTTTGAGCCCCTCTCCCTCCCCAAAAGATAAAAGTATAAAACTGCAATTTATTTGCATGCCAATTTATGCAACAGTACAAAATTAAAAAATAAATAATTTTTTTTTAATTTACTTTTTTTAAATTTTGAATGTATGACATTTTTTTTTTTTTTTTTTTAATCTCGTAGTCTCCCATTTACAGTTAGAATAACAGCACGTATTTATTATTATTATTATAAAGGTAATGGAAGATTTAAGGCCAGTTTTTTTTTCTTTTTTTATTATAAGGGTAATGGAAAAAATAAAAACGCATAATTTAAATTTATGTACAGTAGAAAAACAGAAATTTATTTGTGTTAAAAATTGTAAATAAAAAGAAACTGTTGTAGATTGAAAAAATACAAACTGCGTATTTTTTTCCTTATCATTAAATCTGAAAATTTTCAAAATTGAAATTCTTTCATTGTAAACAAATGAATGCGTAAAAATGTGCTTTTATTTATATTTGTAATTTATATGTATTTATTTATTATATGTATTTTATCTATCTATTAGTTTTAAAGTTCCATTTACCGAATGTTTTTCGGTTTTAAAATATTCTTTTTTCCGACTTATATAAAAATTGGCTTTCGGCGGACCTTAAAAACCTTCCCGTTTCCGCGTTAGGCAGATTCCGGCTTATGGAGCACGTATTAATGTTATTTTCAATGGATTCGCCGGGACTTGAAAGCCTTTCCGCGGTAGGTAGATTTACGGTTTCCACAGAGTCCGCCTTAGACAGATTTTACAGTATTTTTATCGTCTGAAAAATTGTCACGAAATAGTGATATGTGAAACTCTTAAAGGAAAAAATCAAAATAAATAAATACATTTTTATAAAAACATAAAATCAAATTTACCTTGATAAAAAAAATGCTTACTGCTTCAAAGAGGACAGACCTCGCGAACTATATATTGCGAGACCCGCACTTAACCGTCTGAGCTACGGAAGGTTCGTAAACTTTCCACGAAACGTTGATCAGAAGAAATTAAGCGCATGAATACAGTAGGCGCAACTTCGGTGAAATTCCCATAAATGGTGGAAAAATATAGTCCGATTTTTCATGCTTATTATAAATCGAATAAGAGTCTTCCTGGAAACAAACATGGTTTTATTCTGATCATCTAAAATAGATTCATATTATATATTAATTTTAATAAGATCATTTTCGGAGGAAAAAAAATGTGAAGTAACAAGAAAATTAGAGTTTTCCCGGAAACAAATATTATCTTATTCCCTTCACATAAAACAGATTCCTATTATATATCAATTTAAAGAAAATCGCCCGGGCCATTTTCCAGATTTTGACATTAGGAACTTCTTCCATCGCGTTCCATCGCTTTCGCTTTAAAAATGGCTATTTAGATCGCAAAATATACTGCACGTCGAAATGTAAAAATTTCAGAATAGGATTAGACTGCAGATGTAAGACTGTTCTAAAAAAATCAGAACAGTAGGACCTGTATCTGCTGAGTTATTAAATGGTGGCTTTTCGCGTTTTCTTTGATGTCGAGTTAGCCGTATATATGAGTTCCGCCATCTACGAATTCTACGATACGATTGTAGGTTTAAGGCTTCGTCACTCAGAATACTACCGTCTTCCATGATTAGATCTGTAGATTATTCTACTCTCGTTAAAATGTATGTTAATGTTTTCTATTTGATTTTTATTTTATATTATAGCGATATTTTTTTTTATTTACAATTATTTATAAGGGAGTCCATTGAAATTTATTTAAGAGGTGGGGTCTCTATGGCCAAGTGGTCAAAGCACCACGCTGCTAATCGCTTGCGAGCGTAGGAAATTGTTGGTTCAATTCCCGCTGGCTCCATTGCACACACTCTTTGTGTGGAACTCCAAGGATGTATTTCTCTTGTGTTGTATTATTTCCTTGTGCTATCATGTCTCTGACTTATAAGCGGGCTCTCTTGTGAAGCATTCAAGTCATATGTTTGTTGTTCATTGAAATTTATTTAAGAGGTTCAGGAGTTTGTAACGATACATTATCTTTTCGTATCCCGAATTTATGGGTTGAATGGTTGGACAACTTCCGGCGTCACGACATAGAGAGAACACGCGCGATCGCGAAAATATAGGGCGCGTTACATGATTACTTGTTTATATTCGATGATTTTTTTCCATTTTTCATAGGCATTGTATTTGTAATTTTCTGTTATACATTCTGAAGACGACTCAGTGAAAGGAGTTGAAACATGTAAATATAGATTTTTAATTTACTTTTAATGTGTTTTTATAACGTCTTTTAAGCAAATAAATATTTTAATATTTTATCTGGTTAGTAGTGGACGTAATTTTGGCTTATTACTCGCACTTATTTACATTTGTTATCTTACCATATGGTTAATTTTAATTTGTATTTTTCGCTATTGAGCGTAGCATCCTTGATTGGGTAGGGCGCCCGGTTTTACGCAAACCGAGGCTCGGGTAGGCGATAATATTTTTTCGTCAAAGGGCGAGTTAGGTTTGAGTTGACATTAAATATTTCTGATGATTCGGGTCGGTATTGGATCTTGGTATGGAATCGATTTGACTCTTGGAGGTCGTGTTCGGGTTGGCACGAATTTTCATTAAAACAAACGTTTCGATTTTTTTTTCAGATGCAATTAATGAGAATATTTTTAACATTAAAGATAATTCATGTTAGAGATATACAGTAGAGTGTCGATTATTCGAACAGGTCGGGACCGACCCTAGTTCGGATAAGCAAAAGAGTTCGGATAAATGGACAGACAATTTAAGGGATGTCTCTGACTATACTAAAACCTTCACGCGTTATTTAAGCTTAGGACTGGTAGCACAAATTAGTGCTAGCATGTTTAATTTTTTTTCTCTTTTTATCATTTTCTGAACTCCAGCGATTATAATTTAAGCAAAAAAGTTTTTGATTGTTACTTGCTTCAACGAAGACATTCTTTTCAATGCTGCCATATCTCTAACTCTTCTTAAATACGTTAGTGGAATAGGATCAACGTTCTTCTGCCATTCGAGCCATTCCATAGCTGCTTCCAAACATTCAAAGGTGCACCTATGTGATGCACCTGGGTTATTTTCAGAGCATTCGTTTTCATTTTCTTCAATTCCTTTTTCATCATAAATCTCATCCACAATCTCATCATTTAAAATCTGATATCCAGGATCATATACTTCACTATTTAACCACTCGTTAATTTCATTTCCTTCATAGCTTAGTATTCTTCCCATCTCCTTTGTTTTACATTCCTCATTTTCTGATCCAAAATCAGTTTTTTCTTTATTTAAAATTTTATTCCAAGCCAATGGATAATTGAGAGTTCGGTTAAAATTTTTTTGGGGAGAAATAGACTGTTCGGATAAAAAAAAAAAGACATAGAAGATTCGGTTTAATTTTCTTTTTTTAAGAAATTGGTTGTTTGGATAATTGGAAGTTCTGCTAACTGGAGTTCCGATAATCGGCGATCTCCTGTAATTATAGACTATTTTCTATTATTTTATTGAATTATGGAGTGGTTTTCTTCCATTAAAGATTTTGTCGGATTCGTGCTGGGTTTGAATTCAAGTGTATCGGTTTCAGGTCAATATCGGGTTTATAAATTAAGATCGATATTTTTTTATTGGTTTCAGGTGGGCTTTAAACATAATTTTCGGGTTCGGGCTGGGTATAACCGCACCCAAGCAGGACTCTAATTGAGAGAAAAAATGCTTATTTATTACTTAATTAGTTGACCCGCTCTTCGTTGCCGGGCCTGCGAAAATAACCTTAAATATACCTGAAATCAGTGTAGAATGATTTTATATATTTAAACGAAAATTTTTCCGTTGTAAATCTATCCAAATAAACTTACAGTCGGGGGCCCCGCTGTTTTCAGCAGTGTACACCGGCGTGCTACCCACGTTCCGGTTTGTTACCATTTTATACTCTTAAAAGGAAAACGAGCATAGGTCGGGCACGTCACAATAAACTTAAGTACAACTAAAATCAGTGTTGAAGGAATCTATATATTTAAACGAAAATCTTTTCCAATTAATCAAATATTAGGGCCCCACTACGTTGATTGTTACATTGCTATTTGAGTATCTGTTGTTAATTTTTCCCCTTTCTAATTAAAAAAAAAATAGGTAAAAAAAAAATCATCGAAATTTGTCAAATTCTTGTTATTAAAATATATTTTTATCACGTCGAAGACAACAACAACAAAATATAAAGAAATAAGGAAAAAAACCCTCAATTCCTGTTCCTTTTTTTAAACGCTACAGCGAAAATTAAACAAAATCCATGGTGCAAATAGCGATATTTTTAACACAGCGAAGAAATTATAATAATTGAAAATCTACCCCGGTTTCCCATAGAAAATCTTTCCAAACAAAATAAGATTTTTTTCTTTTTTTTTCTTTTTTTCTTTTTTTTTTCTTACATCGACCGTCATCATGTACATTAAATATTTAACAAAAAGGTTTTTATTGTCCAAATGCTTTGAAATTTTCAAGAGTTACGAGGGTTATCAAGAAAGTAATTTTCTAACTGCTCGTAAAAAGAAACAAAACATAATTACCTGGAAAGATTTATTGCAAAAGATACAACAATATTTCAGCCATAAGAATTACCGGAATTGTAACACTTGTCATAGCGTTGGATAAGATTCCGAAAACAAAATTTATTGCATGTTCTTTGCTCAATATGATTCGTCATTTCGGAAAATCCACAGAGTGAAAACTTTTATTTCATTAAACACAAATTTATTTTCAGACGATAAAATAAAATAAATTCCTGATTATTGCCATATGTTTATCGAAATCCTAAAAATGTTTTGCAGACGATATCTAGTAAAGATGTATTTTAAATGAAGCATTCCGGATACTTTTTATCACAGTTGTATACCTCAATATTACAACCTCAGTAAAAAGATACATGAAATATATTTTTCGGTACTCTTCCAGTAGACGGGCCTTAGCACTTTTTAAAAACAGGTTGCCGCAATTCGGGTTTCAGATAGTGGGATTTTTTGCCAAACGATATAAACAGCTACAAAATTAAACCTGATGACCTTTTATGCTTGTTTATATGTGTATTTATATTATATATATATATATAGATATATAGATATATAAATATTTTATTTATATGTATATTATTATTCTTTTTTACATACAATTTACTTATGTTTCACTCTATTATAAAAAAAGTAACTTTCGCTGTCACCGCCGCCGCCGGTTTTGAATTTTTTGTGACCGGGGGTCTTTCTCCACTAATATTAAGAAAAATATTGCATACAAAAATATGGAAATCGGCAGTATTATAGAAAAATGTTTGATAAACACGCTAATGCTGACAATTTTCAAATCGAAGATTTATTTTAAGAGATATTTAATGCTAAAGTTGGACAAAATCGTTACATTAAAAAAGTTTTATAGGAGCAAAAACTATACTTGGGAATTAATTCATTTTTAGATCATTTTATACGTTAGAATTTCCTGGTGTACAGGCGGTATTTATTTTTTTAATTTGACTCCTTTTTTGAGGTTTTATTTCTATTTTAAATTCAAATTTTCAGCATTTCGAGAGATATTTTTTACTTATTTTAGAAAATGGTACAAATTTAAACTAAGTAAAAACAGCGAAAACAATAATATTTGCTTCAAATTAAAAATTTATTTACACGTGACTATTAGAAACAGAAAAACTTTCAAATTAGAATTAAATAATTACGCATAAAAAGAAGGAACTTATTGAAAATTATACCTAAAAAAAATTTATTTACACGTGAATTTTAAAAGAGTAAGGATATTGTAAAATAATAAATTCATTAACATGCGTTAGAAGTCTTAAATAGGAGAAATTACGTCACATTTATGTCACATTACACTTATTACGTAAAATGAACAAAAATAATATTACAAAATAGTTTAAATTTAAAAATTGAGCGAGACATTTATTTGATATGATCTTTTCAACTATTTTTGTTCGGACAGCGCAAATAATATTTCATTTCTAACAAAAGTATTTTCACGTGAATATTATAAAGAGAAAGAAAAGTTTGTTGAAAATTACGTCAGATTAAAAAAGATATATTTAAAATGTCTTATTTAAAAAAAAACTTTCTTTTCGCTTTGTTAAAAAATATCGGGAGACAACGACTCTGTTGACTTAATTCATTTTATATTAGCTTATTTTGAAACGTTTAACTGATTTTTTTTTAATCGAAGACGAAAACAGCCATTGAATCTATTAACAGCAGCTGATTTTTCCTTGAAATGTTCCAATCAAGGAGAAATGAATATAAACCCGTTTATAGGGATATCGCCAGTGTTTTTGAAATTATAATTCAATCTTCCAAAATCTGTTTAAGGCCGATCAAATTAGTGTACTTTTAGAAACTGCGGTGTCTGAACTGGGGTTGGCGAGCGTAGCTCGTAGGGGGCCGAGCCCCCTAGTGTATATAAAAATACAGTCGACACTCTTTATAACGATCGCCCATTATAGCGAGCCTTCCATTATAATGACCGATGCAAAATGTCCCGAAATATATCCCCTTTATTATATGTTATTTTTACATCCAATATAGCGTCCGCCAGAAGCTTATTTCCCAATATAGCGATCGAATTGACCTTTGCTCCAGATTTTTTCCCAAAAAAGATTGTCATTTTCTTTGCTCACTGCTCGTTGATGCCTATTGTAAAATGTCTTAAAATGACAGTTTAAAACATTTTTTACTTATCATCTCTAACTGAGATAGAAAATTTTGTTTAAAGAGAATATAAAGTGCATAAAAAATAAACTATTATTTCGAATTATACTTGTCGAAAATAAATGTTAATACGTAAGTAATTATTTCTTGTGTGAAATTCAACATTTACTTTAAATTTTATTTTAGAAATAAGTAATCATTCACTTAAATCGATCTTTATAATTATTCATAGTCAAAGTTTATTTGATATGAAAGTAAACAGAATTTAGTAATCATGTTGTATTATAAAATTTCTTTTGCAACCTTAATTTTCATGCACATGATTAGAGATTTTCTTAGTTTTTTTTTTTTCATTGACTTTCATTATAGGGACCTTCCATTATAACGCCCTCATCTTTGGCACGCGATGGGTCGTTATAACGAGCGTTGACTGTATATAAATGGCTTCTTTATATTAAATAAATTTTATGAATAATGAAAAAATTGTTTGTATATATGAAACAGTGAATATGTTGCCAAATTTCTTACTCTCGCGAAAGTCATTGTCGCTATTTTGCCAAGGACCCAACAGTGGCGGTCAAAAGGTTCCGGCCAGTTAGTTTCTTTGATTTTTTTGACAGAACGTTTCAGCAAAGAAGAAACACAATCGCTCCAAAAGTTAGAAATAAGCAAATTACCTCTGATCACGTAATGATTTTGATTGGATACGGAAGATACTTGTTGCAAAGAAGAGGAATTCGAAATTCGCTTGTGCAAAAGTTTCCGGCAATTCGTCATCCGTTAGTTTTTGCTATCGCTAAAGTGTTTTTTTTTTTTTTTTTTTTTTTTTTTTTTTGGGCCGTGTTTGTTAATTAATCAACGTGAATGGCAAATTACGTCAATATGAAATTCAAAAATAAAAAGTTGAACAATTTATTGTTCCTAAACGAGTGATTTATCTGTCGCTAATGGGCAATCCTCTCGTGAGATTACGGCAAACTTGTCGATCGGAATATTTGCTGTGAACGATAATTAAAAACCAAAAACATAAAGATTAACCAAAAATATAAAAATGTCCATGGCCTTCGGAACTTGCCACGGTCTGGGGGACCCTGAAAAATGACTATTCTTGTGTACATAATTATCAGGAGAAAAGCAGTTGATGTCCTGCATAAAAAAATGTCGCTGCAATTCCCCGCGATTTATGGTGTTAAAATATTGCTGAAATAAGTTGGTCTACCGTGTCAAAACGCTTACGACTTTATGGAACAGTCGGTATTAAAAAACCTTTCATAAGTAAAAAAAAAAAATCAGAGGGCCCGAATGGCTTTTGCCAAGGAATACAAACATTGGTTAAGTGAAAACTGCAAAAAAGTACTATTTTCCGAAGAATCGATGTTCAGTTTTCTTGGGAGTGATAACAGACACTACAACCGACGACATAAAAACAAAATATATGATTCGAGATATGCTATTCCTTCAATGAAGCATGGCGGAGGACACGTTATGCTGTGGGGATCATTTTCTGGAAAATGTGCCTGTTCATTATTTGAAATCCGCGGCAAGATAAATAGTGCAATGCATAAGGATATCTTGCAAGATCATTTACTGCCTTATTAGAGGAAAAATTGTGGTCGCACCTATATGTTTCATTAAGATAACGACCAAAAGCATACATGCAAGCTCGTCAAGCAGTGACTTTCGCACAAAAAAATTCCGCTTTTGAAATGGACAGACCAATTACCTGATCTGAATTCAATGGAAAATCTTTGAAACTAACTTGAAAACGTGTGTGGAATTATAAATATTCCAATTCAGCAGCATTTTCACAAAAATTGCAAGAATCGTGGAAAAAACTTAACTGGCGATCTACAACTGTTCATTGAATCGATGCCACGTTGCTGCGTCGCAGTACTTATTGCTAAATGTATGAATAAAAAATATTAATTGTAAATGTTGTTGATCACTGTTATTTTCTGTTATAACACCATTTTTTCCAAACTTGACAAGGTGGCCAGGAACTTTTGAGAACATGCGTTTTCTTTTGCAATTAATTTTGTCAATTAAATTTATTAACATTTATTTTTTATTCGATAAATATGTTCTTAACTGTTATGTCAATAAAGTATATAAGTACCAGTTTGAGATTCTTCTTCATATGAATGTACTTACAAATTAACCAAAAATTTTATGCCTGCCGGAAACTTTTGACAGCCGCTGTATAGTGGAAAAGTACTGATTTTTCTTAATCAATGTAGAATAAAAGATTAAAACATGCACAAATAAAGGAGTTGATTTTTGGAAAATAAATTTTCCCGTTTTTATTTTCAGTGGTAAGAATGATTAAAAAATACATATTTACTTAAATTTACTTATACCTATATTTCAGGCATTATAGTAGCCACCAGTATAGACACTTTTACCACATTTGTTTTACATTAATATATAAAGATTCATGACACTTAACTTTCATTTTAAAAAATCCTTTATCTTTCGTTTTGTACATATTAAAATCGAACATTATAATTTACATTTCTTTACTTTTCTTAAAAAAAACAAACCACATTTTTTTACTTAAAAAGGACATAAATTCCGGTATATCGTTAAAACTATGCTATTTATAAATATATATTGCATTGTCCATACTCTTTGGCACTTCTCTGAAAAAACGTTTTCGTCCATTTCTTGGACTTCTTCAGTTTCATTTGGCGGCTCGCAGTTTCATTTTCGACCTTTTATCATTTCTCTTTTTCCATTTTTTCCCCCTTTCTCCCCTTTCACTTTCCCCCTCTTTCCAGCATTTTTAGCCAACGGGAGTCAACATTTGCATGCGCCATATCGTTGCATACATTTTTTCTTTCGAGGTTAATCTCGATAGCCTCTCTCATTAGGGTGTTGTGGGGATTATCATATGCAGCTATTTTTTCTATTTTTATTGATTGAGGTATTATGGGGTTTTTTAAATTTGTTCGTGAGAAGGCTGTTGTTTGATTATTATATTTAATGTCGCGGATATGCTCCTTATACCTTTCGCTTATTTTTCGCTTTGTCATCCCGATGTATGTAATTTCCTTATTGTCTGTATTTGAGGCTTTAATTTTATATACTCCTGCCGTCTGTAATTCGTCGTATCTTTCTGCTTCATTTCGTATCGTTTTAAATAGGGAAGGGTTGGGTGTGATTGGGACTATCTTTCCGAGTTTACTAATTTCGCGTTTTATTTTTAGTGCTATTCCGTTCATGTATGGTAGGGGGGGTGTATAATCCTTTTTATTTTGTCCTGGTTGGATCCAGTTAATTTTTTCTTTCGCTTTTCTGATTAGCTTGTCTATTGTTTTTCTTGGATGGCCAGCGTTACGGGTGGCTACTATAATGCCTGAAATATAGGTATAAGTAAATTTAAGTGTAATATGGACATTAAATGAGACAGAAATTACTGTCGAAAAACACTGCCTAAATACATTTTTATTTTATTATATAACAATGGATTATTTGATATTTTCAGTTATACTAAATGGTGAGTTTTGTAATCATATACATTATTTATGATGTCAGGATTCCTTTTTTATGCGTATTCAAAGTGTTCAACGATGTTTGAGAGATCATTTGAAAGGTTTTCGATCCAATTTATACCTAGTGCAGTCACATTTCGTTATAAGGCGTTGTTTGATTAAAAATTACAGCTATTTTACAAATTATCAAAAAAGATGCAGTAAATAATCAGTGTGATTGCAGTACAAAAGCCTCGCACGAATCCACTAATGAAAATGGATTTTAATTTACTGCCTTGGCGAGATAGAGATAGAGGGCTTGGCGAGAGGAGGAAATCTTCATGCATAATTACTAGCAACCTATTCACTATCCCATATACACAAGCAATTTTTTCAATATTTATACAATTATTTAATATAAACCACTTTTATATTATGTCGATTTTTATATGCACCAGAAGAAAATTTCTTATAAAATAATAACATATATATATCCGTATATATATATATATATATATATATATATATATATATATATTTATTTATATATATATATAATGTTTTTAGCTATATAAATACACATATAAACAAGCAGAAACGTTGATCAGGTTTGTATTTATAGCTGTTTAGATCACATAGGAGCAAATCTTACATTTCAACGAAAAACTTTTTTTTTAAATTCATACATGCTTAAATTTTGTTTTTAGAAAATTGTAATGTTCTAAAGAAAATCTTATTAAAAATTTTTGAATTAATGGTGTTGGTCAGTAATATCTCAAATTCCCCTCTCTAATGTTAAACTTGTGTAGGTAGAATGCTTATTTTTAAAATATTTCTTCTAAAAATTAATATTTTCACCTTTTTTTTCTTCTTTTGTGTGTGTAATCTTCTACTTCTAAGAACCTCTTCAACTGGAAACTGTAATTTCATTTACTGAATTTAAATGATTCGTAAAAGTAATTTTGAAGCATGACTTTTTCATGTGTCAGCGCGAGAAGTAACAATAAACATTTGTTTTTACAATAATAATAATAATAATAATAAATTCAGTAGCGTAAAATAACATGAAAACATAAATAATCATGAAAAACTAATGGAAATGTGATAGCGCTACTACAATTGCCGATTTATTGAATTATCTACATGAAGGCATCTTCTTCCGGTTGTCAAAGACAGGAGAAGATCCCCATGTATCGGAATAGGTATTCCCTAGAACTATACGATATAACCCAGGATATTAAAACATCAAGAAGTTACAGGTATAAATAAATATGATCCCATTTATGTCTATCGTCCTATTTTTGGGACATTTCTAATTTTAACAATTTTTTATAATTTTCTTCTTCTTTACAACATGAAAATTGTATGTAGTAATTGTCTATAAATGTCTTTAGCTATTACGGAGAGGTTACAGCATAAGATTGATATTTATTTGCTTAAATGAAAGCCTTATTTCGGTGTTTATAGGTTTTCCATTTTTCAAGATAGCGAATTGTAAAAAGTAAATTTATTTGTATTTTTTTTTTATCAAGGATCCTGATAAATAAGTCATAATCTTAGCTTGTAGACTTCTTTGAAATATACGTATTTTTTTAAATTGCGAAATTATACGTTCAAACCTATTTTTTACGCAAGTTTGTTACATACAAAATGTAGGGCGCTAGGCGCAAATGAGTACATATTTCTATTAGCCATTTAGGGGGCAGTTATTTATGTAAAGTCCTTTTCCAGATTTTGGAATAAATTGATCTCTAGTCACAAATACGATTATTCTTAATTTATTATTAATAATACTTATAATGTTCTTAATCTCTGTAAATAAATAAATATATTTTTTTAATAGTTCAATAGAATATTATACCTTCTGGTATATAACATACAATTTCAAAGCTAAATTTATATAAATTTAGACAAAACATATAATTATGCATTTTCTACATATGGATATTCCCTTCTAGTATATAATATACAATTTAAAAGCTTAATTTATATAAATTTAGACAAGACATATAATTATGCATTTTCCACATATGGATATCCCCATATTAAGTACGTTTACATTTTATCAAATAAATACAAAAATATTTTAGCTTAATTCTTTTTTTAGTATTTTTGCAGTTCATTTTGCAACATTTGATTTTACCAAGAAATTTGAGAAAACAAAAATTCAGACATAAATAGGTTAAAGAATAAGTTTAGTAAAAATAAAATGCAAGCCATATGAAACCTGGCAATGTTTTTCTTTTATTTCTTAACTATGCACTTAAAAATACATACATAGAGAATTATTTTAAATTTATTTTTCATTATAATACGCGTTCACCATAAATTGAGCACATTTTTAAATTTATTTTCATATCTTTCGTATAGATGGCAGCACTAAAGAAGAATTATAATATTCAGATGAAGAATATTGTAAATCTATGAAAATAGAATCACAAGCAACAGGAAAAGTTTTGCATTTTTATTATTTCCATCGTAGAAGGTATCACTTTGTACTAAATAAAAATCCTTCAGTTGGCACACAAAGTTATTCCGCTTAAGACGGTTTTCCGTTTCAGACATATTTCATTTTCACAAGCTTCAATTCCATCTACAAAGCGACTTCCTGCAAAATCATTCGATTAAAAAGTTTACCACTGGAAAAAAAAAAAAAGAAAATCAATACAGTCCTGAAGTTAATTATTTTTTGTAAGTTAATCCTTTCAACTTATTTGTATTCATTTAGGTTTGAAATTATACATGAGCACTTAATTTTATTACTGTTTTAAAATTAGAAATCGTATTTGGTTTTGAAAAGTAAAAAAATAAAAATAAAAATAAAAATAAAAAAAAATAAAGATTGCATAAAATTAAATTATGTATATTTTAGATTTAATATTCCTTTACGAAACTTCTTTTTATGAAGAAATTTTAATATGTTAATAAGAAGACAACTTGTGTATACAATGATATATAAGCAGGGATGTAGTGGAGGGTATACGGGGGTATACGGCGTATACCCTCTGGATTTTTTTAAGGAACACCTTATACCCTCTGTTTCTCAAGAAATCTATAGTATATATACACTAGGGTATACTATAGCCTTGAGCGTATATCCTCTGCTTAGGACGTATACCCTCTGTTATTTTTACGACTACACCACTGTATATAAGATTTTCATTTACACTGAGTTATGCATGACACTATATACACGCAATTTTTGTGTATATTCTTCGTAAAAGCGTGATATTCTAACGCTAGATTCCAAAATATTTTCTTTATGATTTTGTCTTTTGTCAACGCTTGTAAGACGAAAATTAGGAATCTTCCGTAATACTAATCTTAAGTACAGCACTGGTACAATTATTATTAATATTATTTTATCTTATTTTATCTTATTATTATTATTTCTTAAGATCCGTGTTCTTGTATTATAAGTTGTGTAAGACATTTTTACGAAAATTAAAAGTAATAAACCACGCTTAATAAATAAAATATCTGTTCACGTTGAGCTTCGTGTTTACAAGTGATAACAGAAGATTAAAAAGTATAAGAAAATACTTTTTAAAAAAGTGAACACAATTTTTTAGCACTTGTTTGTGCTATTTGCTTTTACATTTTTTTTTCTTTTTCTTTTATTTTATTTATGAGTTTATTTATTTTGTAAACGTTAAGGTTAAGGTACAACTGGAAGTATAAATTAAATAGGAAGAATACCTTTCGTAAAAGGTCTTTGGATTTGACGAACATGAAAAGGGGGAAAAAATTAAACCTCTTCTGGATTTATTTTAAGCCATTTATTTTGTATACTCATAAATGTAATTTAAAATCGATTCGTCACCATTTAACTTTTATTTCATATTTTACATGATAGAGAGCAGCACTAAAAATCGTGTTTATGTTCCTTACGTTTATATGTAGTTTTATTGCCAATTTAACAGATTTTTTTTTCTTTTCTTTTCAAAAAATCTACCAAAAATTTTGAAATGTAATATTTGCTTAATTTAAACACGAAAGTTTCTTAATCTAACGATGTATTAGAAAATGAGTGTTGAAAAAATTTATTTAGTTTTCTTAGAATTCTTAGAATAAAACTAAACATTCCTATCATTGCGAAAAAATATTTGTTCTAAACTATTATATTTATATTACGATAATTAATACGAAATCAATTTATAACAATCAATTTTGCGCAGTAATAATGCGTACCCAGAGCAGTATGGTGCCACCGTGAATTCTAATAAGGGTCTGTGCATATATAACGTTATTAACTTTTTGGTAATTTTGTATTCCTTACCCCCCTCCCCCGTACGATATCATACATCATACATCCAGTGGTGTAGTCGTAAAAAAAACAGAGGGTATACGTTCTAAGCAGAGGGTATACGCTCAAGGCAGAGGGTATACCCTAGTGTATATATACTGTAGCTTTCTTGAGAAACAGAGGGTATACGGTGTTCCTTAAAAAAATCCAGAGGTTATACGGCGTATACCCCCGTATACCCTCCACTACATCCCTGCATACATTATCATCCCTCGACCTCCCCACCCCGATAATAATATCGTTATCAATGTATAAAAATCCTTCAGATTTTTGGATTTTTTTCCTTTTATTTGGAATGATGTACAAATACGGTTACTTTTTTTTCGCATACTTTATTGACTTAAATGAAGAGAAGTCAATAAAATATCACTTTATATATTAAATAACACTTAAAAGAAATTGTTACTATTTAAAAGAATAACTAATAGATTTTTGTTACATAATGCATTCAACAGTAATAATGGGGAACGTCCACTGTTACTCTTGTGACCATTCGTGCGGATTTTTACAAATACTTGCAATTATTTTACTATAAAATATAATTAAGATTAAAAGTGATATAACCAGTGAAATACTATTGTGCTCTACTCATTTAATATATATCTAATTTGTAACAAAAAGCATTTCCCTTGTCTATATAATCAATCAAAATTTTGTTACTCTTGTGACCAGAGTGTCACAAGAGTCATTTAATACATACATAAGTAATTTTTTTTTGTTATTAAATTAGATATATGTTTGTGTGTGGAACACAGTAGTATTTAGCTGGTTATATCATTTTTTTTATCTTACTTATATTTTGTAACAAAAAAATTGGAGTTATATATGAAAATTTGCTCTAATTATCACAAGAGTAAGGAATGGACGTTCCCAATGTCTTTTTACACTTTCCCCGTGCACGGGATAGGGCAGACAGAACTTCTTATCAACAAAACAGGTGGACAATATTCTTTCTCTTTTAGTAATACTAATAAACACAAGTATCATTTCAAATATTCTTCGCATAGGGTTTGTCGAACAGCGTGTTGTGTATACATACACGTATGACAGAAGAATGGGAACGCCAGACGCTGGGATGTTCCATATTCTGGAATTGAATGATTTTATAATCCTTTAATGATTTTAATAATAACTTTGTACTTTCATAAAACAGATAACATACTATTTTGATGTAAAGACCAAAATACAAATGAAAACGGATCAAGAATGATAACGATATCAAAAGACAACCCCCCCCCCCCCCTCACCCAAGAGATAACTTAGGATATCATGTGCCAGACTCCCCTCCCCCCACACACCTAGAATAATAACGCTATATATGCATAGCCCTTTTCATCGGAACCACACCTGTATACAGAATTTTTATAATTTTAATCAATTCAAGCGAGTGAAAACCGATTATAAAGTTCTTCCTTTGCATGCAGGAACCAAGTTAAGTGAAATGAAAGTGTAATGAGTGCCTGTCAGACATTGATATGAAAAGTTAATCATTTGATTCGCGACAGGGCCGAAACTAAGGGGGGGAGCAGAGGGGGCATGTGCCCCGTGCGCCAGAACGAAGAAGCGCCAAATGAAGGATTATACCTTTGGAATGGATCATTTTCTTCTGATGGTCTGATGGCTTCTATTATTATGAAACAGCCATTATAAATGAAGTGTTAGGTGAAGATGAAAGAGCAGTCGTAAAAGTTAGAACTCTGGTTTTCTGGTCAGAATGGGAAGAAAAAAATGGCCATAATTTTTTTTGACAAAAAAAAAAAAAAAAAAAAAAAAAAAAAAGGCCATTTTTTTTCTTCACATTCTGACCAGCAAATCAGAGTTCTAACTTTTTTACGGCTGCTCTTTCATCTTCACCTAACACTTCATTTATAATGGCTGTTTCATAATAATAGAAGCCATCAGACCATCAGAAGAAAATAACTCGGTGAAAGTGGAAACTCGGTTAAGCGGGATTCGGATAATCGGAACTCTACTGTATAAGCAAACACTGTAAATAGTCGGTAATACATGCGAATTCTTTTATGTGAACGAACTATAATTGCAACGCCACATTCAATTTACGTAGTTCAGTATTACACATTTTAAATTAAAAAAAAAGTCGGCCATTAGAAAATTAGTAAAATTCTCTTTGTAAATATACTTTGAGGAAGAAGGGGGGGGCGCCAAAATTCATGTTTGCCCCGAGCGCAAACAAGGCTAGTTTCGGCCCTGATTCGGGAAAAAAATAACTTGAAGAGTATAAAACTCCTACCTTATTTCGAAGAACTCAATTTTTTGTAAGTTATGCAGAGAAAATGAAGACACTTTGGTCGGTCAGGGGAAAAAAAGAAGAAGAAAGGCAAGATAAGACTGATATAGGGTGACCGCGCCAATAGTTGATACCCCTTGAGTAGTTAATCAAATTTTTGAAATATTACGCCATTTCAGGCGGAAATGAGTTTTACACGTGGCGCTAGACATAATATTTTTGCTTGAATGTTGGATCACCTGTTGTCACATTGTTGACAGCTGCCTGCTGAAAGAAAAGCCATTTTATGATTATTATTATTATTATTATTATTATTTATTATTATTATTAGAAAATGTAAAAATTTAGTTTTTGATTAGTTGGAGATAATTACGGTAAGTTAAAACAGCCCACTTCCTTCTTGCTTATTTCAAATAATAGTGTCATATGAATTATGGTTAATTGCAGCTTAAACATGATATTTTAAAGATTAATTTTTGAATTTTCGACTGATTTCTTCGATTGATCAATTACTGGGAAAATGGCAATTAAAGAAACAATTTACTTATAATTTTGTTGCTATTTCATTTCAGCAGATTTAATTTTTGCCCATTATAGGACATTCATTAAGGGTTGTAGCAATCATGTTAGTTTACTTCTAAAATATAAAAGAAAGGTAATTTAATAAAAACCACGTAGCACTGACCTTATTGGATCAACTACTGGCTCGGTCACCCTATAACCTTAACTTTGAAAATCTTATTAAATAATCTATTTAATTATGTTAAATAAACCTTGAAAAACGTACATACTTTTAATTAAATGTATTACCATTTGAGTTATTTATGGCATATTCTAATTCTTTGTCCTAAAATTCACGTAATTTTTATGATTTTGATTTCAGTTACAAAGAAAAAAATTATCAAATTAGAACTTTTTGCATTATATTTATTGAAATTTCACGTATTCATTAATTTTTTTTGTAACAAAATATCAATAAAATGTCTTGTGCGACGGGGCGTACCTATAGATGACGTAGTGATCTTCCAATCGGGCCAACAGCTTTCTTCCGTCACAAGCATCTAAAACAAATTATGAAAGGGCAATCCACTTTTTGGACCTTGTACCAACATTTAATTTAAAAATTTGTTTTTTTGTCAAAATGATGATATATGAATTTAAAAACTATTTTTTTTTTTTTTTTTTTTATTTTTACAATTTTGAAAAGATAATTAATCCATGAAAATTATAGCTTTTAATGGCATAAGCTCCAGCAAAAATGATATGTTCTTTATAAGTGGTTTCAAGATTCTTAAAGCTTCAAAATTTTCGAACCTGTAAGTTTTTTTAGATTTTAAACTCCTATCTTTTCTGAAGATTCTGATATAATTTTCCCCTTGAAATTCCCATTAGAACAGAAGTTATGGCTTTTATAATTATACCCGCTCAATAGCTGAAACGGCGTTTCCGAAAATTTGAAGTCATTTTTCTTCAAATGATGTTTTTGGGCATAACGCGCACGATATCTTAAAAATGTCTGAATATTTTTTCATTAAACTTTCAAAACGTATATTTCATGCTAGTCTGTATAAACTAAACCTAAAATTTTCTTTTTATTGTTGAAAAAAAAAAAAAAAAAAGATTATACTGGTTGACATTTTCAAAATATTGCATTAGCTAAATACAACTTTGTATTAAAAAGATAAAATTGCTTTAAATACAAATTTATTTAGGTTCAGAGTAATTATTATAATCTAAAGTAGGCATAAAAATTTTCATTGTCGTTGCATTTTTTTTTTTTTTTTTTTTTTTTTTTTTTTTTTGTAATCCTGCGCGAACGTCTGATAGTTTGGAGCCCCCTGTAAATACTCATTCTGAATCTTGCATCCCATTAAAATTGTGTTTTAAAATCATATATATTTTAAGATATTAAATGTTGAAAATGATCATTTCTTCTCATTTTTTCCAGTTGTAAGATTCTTGAGACACCTTAAATACAAAATGAAAGGAACCGATCGAATAGTTCTCGAGAAAAACGGTCGCTCAGTTTGGAAAATATGGTTTCGAGAAAAGCAAGTTTTAAAAAGTTTTACAATATCATTGGATTAATTTTAACACAATTATCCTAATTGGTAAATAAATCATATGAGACATTTTCCAACTATGCGAAAAATGTGCGAACCAGGATTCAAACCAAGGATCTCTTGTCTGAAGCTGCCAATGATCTACCAACTGAGCTATCCTGGAGGATCTGATCGAATTTTGGTTCGGGCATTTTCCGCACTGTTGAAAAATTACATCTGATATTTATTTACCAATTAGAATAATTGTGTTAAAATTACTTTAGCGTAATTACATATCCAGTGATTACTGGAGTTACATTACTTACGATTTATTCTGTTGAGCTAATTCATATATGAGGCGTTTCGTAGACAATCCGATTAACTCCATTTTAAGTGGCGTTTTTCTAAACAAAGGAACATTGAAAATTTTCTGTGTATTTATACAGTGATAAAAAGTTACTCTTGATTAAAAGAAAATTAATGAGTTCAATCAAAATATCCCGAGAAAAAACAATACTATATAGATACAACATTTTTATAGTTACAATAACTTTAACTGCTTATAATGAACATTTTTATTTGATGGAGTTAAAAGATTTGTGCACTGAACGGCTCATATCAGACAAGCTGCTATGACCAATAAAGTTAGCTGGATGAATTAAGACCTCCAGATTCGTCCGGGATAGCTCGGATGATAGAGCATTGAAAGTTTCGGCCAAGAGATCCCTGGTTCGAATCCTGATCTGGATATGTTTCGCCCTGTTTGAAAATTACATGTCATATCACACTGGCATTCCCTTCAACGAGCGGCGTTACGTTGAACAAGCAAAAAAAGTTGTAAGGAATTAGAATATCACGAAAATGCTTTAGGGTAACAATCTACCAACTTGAGAGGTGTGAAAAATGTAATATATATATATCATTTTGACCCAAAGCAGTAGAACTTTTTCTTAAGTGAAATACGCAGTAAAAATTCCATTTAACGAGCTACCTTAGTACATGCAAAAGGAAAAAAAGGTATTAAAACGAAATGGTTAATTAAACATTCCATTAAGTTTCGCATATGTATCTATAGTTAGGATTTAAATAATCCACCAAGCTTATTTAATTAGTTCTTACTTAATTGCCTATCAAATAATAACTTTTTTATTTTTCATACAAAATAATTTTTCTTTTTTTTTCAAAGAAGCTACACATTAATCTAAAATTTAAATGTAATTTTAATGAGTTTTTAAGTAATATTGAAGTTTGTTTTACATGAACTATTTTTTATATATAAGTAAATCAGAGAAATGTTAGATTTGTTAAAATTATTTGAAAGATATTTTCAAACGAATCGCGTAAAAATTATATTTTTAATTTCCATTAATGACTGGAACTCAAGATAACGATTCCCATATTTAAAACTTAAAAGTATAAAGAAAATTAAAGTTTTCTTTATGTTTTTTTAAATGATGAAGTTAATTTGTTCGGATCGTTTGGTAGATATGTGGGGTTTTTTTCGCTTAATTTATTCTAGTTGAAATATTGTAGGATATTTGATTATGGAATATTCGCACACATGAATGCATAGCTAATTATTCATTTACAAGGTATATTAATGTTAAGTAAATTAACTTTTTTTTTTTAAACTTTGACTTATTTATTTTCAATATACTTCACATGTTTCTTATAAATCATTTGTTAGATGTTTTCTAGTTAAGTTTCTTTAATTTCAGTTCTTTTAAACTTTTTATGCTGATGTTTAGGCGGAATTTCAGATATTTTGTATATACATATAAAAAATCTCAACAAATTGTGCGTAAACATCAGCATAAAAACCGTAAAAGAACTGAAATTAAAGGAACTTAATTATTAATATTAATCATATGTTTCTTACAAATGATTTTTCAGATGTTTACTAATCAGGTTTCTTTAATTTGAGTTCTTCTACACTTTTTATGCTGATTTTTCCGCACAAGTTCAGATTTTTTATGTATACATAATATAAAAAATCTGAAATTGTGTGTAATCATCATTATAAAAAGTACAAAAGAACTGAAATTAAAGAAACTTTACTACGAAACGTCTGAAAAAGTATTTATAAGAAAAATACGAAGTATATTAAAAATTAAAATTAAAAATATTTAAAACGTTAATTAATCTAAAATTTATTCATCTTGAACATGAATTATTAGCTCTGCATTCATGTGTAATGATATTCTATAATCAAATATCCTAAAATATTTCAACTGGAATAAATAAAGCGAAAAAAACCCATATATCTACAAAGCGATTCTGACTAATTAACTTCAGCACTTAAAATCTCACAAAGAAAACGTTAATTTTTTTTAGCGCTTTTAAGTTTTAAGTATCGGAATCATTAACTTAGCTTGAATGAGTTCCAGTCATTAATGGAAAGTTAAAATATATTTTTTATGCGATTTGTTTGAAAATACCTTTCAAATAACTTTAACAAATCTCTAACATCCCTCTGAATCACCTATATAAAAAATGGTTCACGAAAAATAAACTTCAATATCATTTAAAAACTCATTAAAATTACATTTATATTTTAGCTTAATTTGTAACTTCTTTGAAAAAAAGAGAATATTATTTTATATGCAAAATAAAAAAGTAATCATTCACAGGCAATTAAGTAAAAACTAATTAATTACGCTTGAGGGAATATTTAAGATTTAACTATAGATACATATGAGAAACTTAATGTAATGATTAATTAAAAATTTTGTTTTAATACCTTTTTCCATGTAATTTTTTTCTTCTTTCTTCTTTTTCTTCTTTTTCTTTTTCTTCTTGAAATTTTTACTTAGTAACTTTCGCTTAACCCATTTATGCCTAGCGTCCCATTTTTGACACGTTACGAATTTTAATAAATTTTTATAATTTTCTTCTTCTTTACAACATGAAAATTGTACGAAGTAATTGTCTATAAATGTCCTATCTATTACTGAGAGATGACAGCATAAGATTGATATTTATTTGCTTAAATGAAGGCATTTTTTCAGTGTTTATAGATGTTTCATTTTTCAAGACAGCGAAATGTAAAAAGTGAGTTTATTTTTGTATCAAAGATCCAAATAAACAAGTCATAATCTTAGCTTGTAGACTTCTTTGAAATAGGTATTTTTTTAAATTGCGAAATTATATGTTCAAGCCTATTTTTTTGCATGTTTGTAACGTACAAAATATAGGGTGCTATGCTCAAATGGGTATATATTCCTATTAACCATTTAGGGGACAGTTATTTATGTAAAGTCCAATTCTTGATGATTTTGAAATGAATTGTTTTTTATCCTCAAATACGATTATTCTTAATTTATTATTAATAATACTTATAATATTATTAGTCTCTGAAAAGAAATAAATATATTTTTTTTAATTCATCAAAATACTAATTATAGTATATAATATACAATTTAAAAGCTTAATTTGTATAAATTTATACAAAACATATAACTAAGACTTCCCTCAGAGGGATTAGTCTGAGCGATATTACTGAGAACATAGATTTAATAATAACATGTGGAAGCAAAGAAAATGAGATGTTATCTTTAATTGTCCATATACTGCGAAAAATTGAAATGATGAAAATAAAGGAATTGTAGAATTACAAAATCTTATATATAAATTCGTATACACTGTTTAAAAAAATGGGAAATCAAACCATTCAAGACAGCCATACATGGATATAAAATTGAAAGTACGCAATATATTAAAAGTAAAATAGAAAATGAAACACTAATTTACTTATATCGGAATTTTAACTGTATAAAATGATGTCAAGAGCATAATCAGACGCTCCGCACCAATTTGAGTAACTATAAATGACAAATATATGATGTTTAAAAAGAATGGACTATACTTTATATGGTGTGTGTTCCCCCGGAATAGTTAATATTGTACAATATCTGTTTTCCACTGATGCAATGAGGTTGCCGATAACATTTAAGGAATTCTCTTCTCAAAATCTAATATAGTATCAAAGTACCGAATACATCAAAAGTGGCATGCAATGCTTCGTTAGAGTGTGTTTTAGATATGCTCGATCGGATTTAAATGATGAGTGTATGCTGGCCACTATATACGCTGTATTGTTTTGTTTTCAAACATATTCTGCACAAGTTGAGCTGTATTTAGCATGTATTAAATAAAAGAAATCGGCAATGATTACAACATAAAGTATGACACAAGATCTGAATATATCGTCTGCATAACTTTTGAGCTGTCAAAGTGTCATTTGAAGTAATTTACAAATCCATACATATTTATTCAGCAAATCATGCAAGCTAAAATACGCCAATATGAATCCGATTACAAAATTTCACCAGAATAAGCTAATATATAAAAAATCTACTAATGATAATTGAGAATATGACCTTATGATAAAATGTCTAGAAAAATGAATCGGATAAAAAAATTCATATCACATTTAAAACGGCACTTCCCTCTGTTAGTGGCCTTGGCGAGAGAGAGAAAAGCCTAGAGAAGGAACACTTTAACAAGTACTTTCGGGCAACCTACTCACTGTTTCATACAGGTCTTTATTCAATATTTACACAATTTATTTAATGCTAGGTGGGTATCTATCAGTTTTGTTGCATTTAAATCGAATGTTTTACGGAGGAAATGCAGCATTATGAAATATTTAAAGTTGCTGTACCTAATAATTCCAAATTAATGGTAATTGAGATCGCTTTCCGTTAATTTCATCTTTTTAAATTTTAAATGTTTTAGAAACCATTCATAGAGACAATTGTATATTTTAAAAGTAACCCGAAGCAAAATTTCAAGATTTTGGGCTCAGCAGTAACAGAGAAATAGAAAATTTTTGAAAGTTTTTTGTTTCTGCACTGTTTTTTAAAGCGACATTTTTAGAAATTGTTCTATTGCGAGAATTTACACATGATAAATACAGCCATGTCAATTTTCATGTTTATATTCCTAACAGTTCCATGTTCTTCGTTACTAAGATCATCTTTAGATCTTTTCCCTCTTTGTTTAGTCTTTCTATTTTTTAGAATTCGTTCTACAACGAGCATTTACATCTTATTAATTACTACCATGCCAAAGTTCTAGTTTCTAACCCCAACAGTATCCCCAAAATTTCAGTATTCCAAATAAATCATAGTTTAGAATCTTTCTAGAAACTGTTACGTTTATCCGTCAAATTGAACCTTTTAGAGAGCGTTCATTACGAGTATTTACATCTTAAAAGTAACTACCGCACCAAATTTAAAGTTCCTAACCCAATCAATATCGCAGAAATCACAATTTTAGAACTTTTTTGCTCCTGCAGCGATGTAAATTCTTGCACTGACATAAAATAGTCTTATTTTTCGGAGCAAAGATGGCCACCAACATTTTTTTAAGTTGGCTATGTAGTTTCAGAGATAACACCTCACAAACGTACAAGTATTAATAATATTATATACTTTATAATATTATAACGCTTTATAATATTAGCATTAGATGTACAGATACAAAAGCCATTTATCTGTTACAAGCTAAAGTGCCGGCGTTGCCCAGAATTTGAAGGATGTTTGTTCTGAAAAATCAATTTCAAAATTTAAGATACAACACAAAACAAACATTAAAAAAAGCAGTCGAAATGTTGTTGAATGAATCATATGAAAACGCTATATAAAAATGTATAAATGTATATAACAGACGCAAAAGAATACAGCTATAAATGAACTTATTTCAATTTATAATTGGAGCAATAATTTTAAAATACGCCAATATTTCCCTAATCGGGTTTTTATTATGCTTCAATACATTTTTCATACTCATATGAAGTTATACTATATCCACCATGCCCTTTATATTTCCAATATGACGTAATATTTTCCTCTTTCACGTGGAAACCTTGAAATAGAAAAGTTATGAAGTTATATTCACTTTCATTTAAATTCGTCAAACCATTTATTTCATTTTCATATTTCACGTGAATATCTTGCAATAGAAAAGTTATGACGTAATATTCACCCTTTTTTTTTTTTAATTCGGCAAACTATTTATTTCATTTTCATTTTTCACGTGGAAATCTTGCAGTAGAAAATTAATTGTTGTAGTAATAATTTTATTGTGTTTTTTAATTGTTGGCAACTGCTATAACGAAAAATGTTTAAATTTGATAAGAAACTGCTGTTAAATTGGTGGTTTTTTATTAATTAAAAATTAACTATAAGTTATTTCGATTCCGGATTACTTTAGTTGTTTCGGCCATGTTTTAATACACATGTACGTATCTCTTCACAATTTTGGCTTCCAAATTGTGGATTTTTTATAGAATTACAAACAGACAGATAGACAAGTTTTCATTTTTATATATCTCTCTATTCTATGAAAAGTAACTTATGCTGTTACTGCCGCCGCCGCCGGTTTTGAATTTTTTGTGACCGGAGGTCTTTCTTCGTTAATATTAAGAAAACCATTGCATACAAATATATGAAAATCGGTGGTGTTATAGCGAAATGTTTGATCAACACACTAATGCATACAGTTTTCAAATCGAAGAATTATTTTAAGAGATATTTAATGCTAAAGTTGGACAAAATCGTTCCATTAAAAAAAAATTATAAGAGCAAAAGCTATACATGGGAATTTAATCATTTTTAGATCATTTTATTCAATAGAAGATCCCGGTCTGCAGATTTCATTAATTTTTTTTAATTTGACTCATTTTTGGGGGTTTTATTTCTATTTTAAATTCAAATATTCAGCATTTTGACAGATATTTTTTACATATTTTAGAAAATGGTATTAATTTAAACTGTTGCCAACTGTATAAACAGCGCAAACAATAATGTTTGCTTCAAATAAAAAAATTATTTACACGTTACTATTATAAACAGAAAAAAACCTTCAAATTACATCTAAATAATTAGGTATAAAAAGCAGGCACTTATTGGAAATTACGCCATAAAAACTATATTTACATGTGAATTTTAAAAGAGAAAGTATATTCTAAAATAAATTCATTAACATGCATTAGAAATATGAAATAGAACAAATTACCTCACATTACACTTATTATGCAAAATGAACAAAAAATAGTATTGCAAAACAGTTTAATTTTAAAAATTGCGCGAGACAAAATATTAGAGGTTAAATATTAGATTTTTTCAAAATTTTATTATTTGTCGTTTGATGTGAGGTGTTTAGCTATAAGTATGCAAATTTTTATGTTTCAACATAATTAGGGTCTGAGTTAGAAAAATTGCTTTAAATACACAAGTTAGAGCCCAGAGGGTTAATTAATAGACTTTTTCAAAATTTTATTATTTGTCGTTTGATGTGAGGTGTTCAGCTATAAGTATACAAAATGTCATGTCTCCAACTTAATTAGGTGCTGAGTTAGAAAAATTGCTTAAAATACACAAGTTAGAGCCCACAGGATTAAGTAATAGACTTTTTCGAAATTTTATTATTTGTCGTTTGATGTGAGGTGTTCAGCTATAAGTATGCAAAATTTCATGTCTCCAACTTAATTAGGGGCTGAGTTAGAAAAATTGCTTAAAATACAGAAGTTAGAGACTGGAGGGTTAAATATGACTTTTTCAAAATTTTATGATTTATCGTGTCATCGCAAGTTTTCAGCTATAAGTATGCAAACTTTCAATTCTCCAACTTAGTTAGAGGATGAGTTAGAAAAATTGCTTAAAATACATAAGTTAGAGCCCAGAGGGTTAAATATCAGACATTTTTCAAAAATTTATTATTTGTCGTTTGATGTGAGGATTTCAGCTATAAGTATGCGAAATTTCACGTCTCCAACTTAATTAGAGGCTGAGTTAGAAAAATTGTTTAAAATACATAAGTTAGAGCCCAGAGGGTTAAATATTAGACTTTTCTAAATTTATTATTTGTCGTTTGATTTGAGGTGTTCAGCTATAAGTATTCAAAATTTCATGTCTCCAACTTAATTAGGGGCTGAGTTAGAAAAAATTGCTTAAAATACATAAGTTAGAGGCCAAAGGGTTAAATATTAGACTTTTTCAAAATTTTATTATTTGTCGTTTGATGTGAGGTGTTCAGCTATAAGTATGCAAAATTCCATGTCTCCAACTTAATTAGGGGCTGAGTTAGAAAATTGTTTGAGATACACAAGTTAGAGTCCAGAGGGTTAAATATTAGAATTTTTCAAAATTTTATTATTTGTCCTTTGATGTGAGGTGTTCAGCTATAAGTATGCAAAATTTCATGTCTCCAACTTAATTAGGGGCTGAGTTAGAAAAATTGCTTAAAATACAGAAGTTAGAGACCGGAGGGTTAAATATGACTTTTTCAAAATTTTATGATTTATCGTGTTATCGCAAGTGTTCAGCTATAAGTATGCAAACTTTCATGTCTCCAACTTAATTAGGGGCTGAGTTAGAAAAATTGCTTTAAATACACAATTTAGAGCCCAAAGGGTTAAATATTAAGCCTTTTTCAAAATTTTATTATTTGTCGTTTGATGTGAGATGTTCAGCTATAAGTATGCAAAATTTCATGTCTCCAACTTAATTAAATCAGGGGCTGAGTTAGAAAAATTGCTTAAAATACACAAGTTAGAGCCCAGAGGGTTAAATATTAGACTTTTTCAAAATTTTATTATTTGCCGTTGGATGTGTGGTGTTCAGCTATATGTATGCAAATTTTCAAGTCTCCGACATATATAGTTTCTGAGAACGGGCTCTGTGACAGACGGACAAACAGACAGACAAAGGAGTGAGACAGGTAGGGTTTCGTTAGATGGACGAAACTTTAAAAACATGCTGCGGATGACTGTAACAACATCCTAAAATTACATTACCATCAGCGATCTACCAATCCCGAATTTAGTTTATATTCCTTTCATATATTCTTATTCTTTTGTTCTGCCCTGTAAAATAATTATCAATATTATATACAGTAAAACCTCTGAATAGCGGACACCCCGAGAATGCAGAATTTGTCCTCTATTTAGAGGTGACCGCTACTGAGAGTAAAACATGTACAGTTATTTAAGAGTTGGTAATCGAAAAAATGTCCGCTAAATAGAGGTATCCGCTAATAGGGTGTGTCTGCTATGGAGGTTTTACCAGTAAAACTTCTGAATAGCGAACTCCTCGGGAGGGCAGAATTTGTCCTCTATTTGGAGGTGTTCGCTACTGAGAGAAAAAAAATGTACAGTTATTTACGGGTTGGTAATCGAAAAAATGCCCGCTAAATAGAGGTGTTCACTAATCGGGTGTTTCCGTTATGGAGGTTTTACTGCATAATAATATCATCCTTTACAAGAAAATTGCATGCTGTATGATAGACAGACAGACATCCAGAGAAAGATAACCTCCGGATCAATAAACACTCATGTCTTTTGTTTTAATCATCCACAATTGTATGTCATACAACATGCCAGATTTTATACAACAGGCTAAAAACGGTCACCGTGGTACGGAATACTGTATTATTATTTGTTTGTCCACCAAAACTGGTTGCCACGGGTTGTTGCAAGGTTTGTGATCACGTGGTTGAAACTGATCTATTCA
Source organism: Maratus speciosus (assembly GCA_963932465.1). Classification (NCBI taxonomy): domain Eukaryota; kingdom Metazoa; phylum Arthropoda; class Arachnida; order Araneae; family Salticidae; genus Maratus; species Maratus speciosus. The sequence goes on from OZ010786.1 coordinate 439,254,040, forward strand.
ATATTACTGTGTGCGTATTTTTTTTATTTGCTCCATGTGTTCAAACCAGTTGTCTACGAAAACATCAACCGGTGAAAGTGACGCACACCAAATTTCTGTGACGTATGCAGATAAATTGTGCTTTTTTAAGAGTTTTTTCTATATAATTTTTAAAAAGGTTTGGAACTTATTTTTCATAGTAGGTGCATTCAGTAGGCGACCCTCATAGGTACCTTTTGGTGCAATCAGAAACGAAATCCGACAAATATTTTTTGAGTTATGCTTGACGAAAGGTTTTTATTAGGCTTTTTTTTTAGTAGGACATGGCGTTAATATCCATCGTAGTAATAAAGTGTCCGGACAGTAATATTTCGCTGAGTATTAGCCTTCGCTTCGCTCAGACAATTATTCATTTTTCCACATATGAATATTCCCATATTTAGTACGTTTACATTTTATCGATTAAATACCAAAATATTTTAGCGTATTTTTTTTTTTTTTTTTTTTTTTTTTTTTTTTTTTTTTTTTTTTTTTAAGTTCAGTATTTTTTAAGTAAGTATTTTTTAAGTTCATTTTGCAACAGTTTAAACTGATTTTACCAACCAATATAAGAAAATAAAAATTCATGTAAAATTGGATTAAGGGAAGGTTCTGCTATTTTGGGTCAAAATTTTCGATATTTTAAATTTTGCACTTTTGTCATCTCTCAAGTGTGTAGATTGTTATCCTAAAGCGCCTTCGTGATATTCTAATTTTTTACAATATTTTTTGCTAGTTGAACGGAACGCTATTGTAAAACTTATTTAAACTTGTTCTCGCGAAACCATGTTTTCCAAATTGAGCTACAATTTTTCTCGAAAACTACTTCTTCTAATTCCATCCATTTTGTATTTAAAAGGAAGCTAATCATTTTTCCTGGAGCTTATACTATTGAAAGATACAATTTTCATTGATTAATTATTTTTTCAAGCTGGCAAAACATAAAAAAATGCGCAAAAAATTACCCTTTTCTTCAAACTACCGCAATTTGAGAGAAAACAAATTTTTAAATTAAATGTTGGTACAAGGTAGAGGCCTGCACGGGCCCGGGCTTGGCCCGAGGCTCGTACCCGGCACGCGGACCCGGCCGAGAAACAAAATAAGCGGGCCGGGCCCGAAAAAATAATGTACGGGCCTACCGGGCTGATAAAATATTAAGCGGGCTTGCCGACCCGCTATAAAAACTTAATCGAAGCCGATAAAATATGAGTGACTTTCAATGAAGCTGACTTTCGCGAGAATAAATATAAATGTGCATCATGAGCCGATGCTAGTTTGACAACATCAATACAGAAATGCAACGTGTCCAGCGTAGAGATCAATATGGGACAGTTAAATGGTGTCTGAGCGCGGGCTCAATTTTTTTCAACAGACGTTTCGGACCGAGATCAGGCTTGCATTTTTTCCCTACATAGTCGAGCAAGGCCGGAACTGGACTTTATTGTTCTCAGGATGAGTAGGAAAGGCAATATGTTTTGGAAAATTATTAATAGCGGTAACGAACTTCTCTTAACGGAATCGTTGGAAATATACCTTAACCCTTTCACCGTCCGAGGGTTTTGCAGTAATTTTATAAGAATGCTTGTAAATCCCAGGATACATATTTTTTAAATCTCAGTTTGATGCTATAATATCTTTAATATCACTACTTTCTATATAAGGTTAAAAATAAAATTCTGTTTAAAATATTTTGGTCTACAGCTATTTTAACATGATTTCTAGGAACGGAAAAATCCGGGCCAGACGGTTGTGGTTCTCAAATTCACAGGTCAACAATGAGAAATTTTCTGACTCATTTTTAAGTGTAAAGGCATAAAACTGATAGGACTGTCTATTGAAGGAATTTGGAATAGAACGGTGTTTTCCATTTTTTATAAATTATTTTTTTTTTATCGAGATATAAGAGATTCTAGTCACGTGACTAATGGTTTTTCTCCTTTCCCGTGCTATCGTGCTTCTGGAAATTCGATTCAAAACTTTAACTTTGACAGTATTTTCTCAAATATATATTTATCAAAAAATGGATAACGTTATTCGATTACATAGTTTCTGAATAAGAACACCTGCCAATCTTATACGTTTCCAGAAAGAAATTAATTCAGAAATGTGTCAGAAAGTAGCTCCTTTGGATTTGAGAAAAGCCTTATTAAATGGCAGAGAAATATTGTTACAAATCTGCTTTTTATTATACAGCTTCAAAAGTTATCATGTTTTTAACCCTCCTTTTTTTTTCTTTTATTCTTAACTATATTAAGTTTTTAATGAATCCTTATTTGATTGTTGAAACGTCTAAGACTCTAAGTAATCATTAATGTTGCTATTGAGTATTTTCCGTTTTGCGGACACATAATAATTTTAAAATATACTGTAAAATTATCCCATAAATATGTATACAGTATTATTCTTTAAAAGAATCTTAATAGTAAATTTAGAAAAAAGCCAGAATTTTTTGTAGAAATTGAGTCGAGCCTTATTTTGTTGATTTTTCCACGGTCCTGGCCTGTTTTCACTGACTTTTGTACGGGCCGGGCTTGGGCCGAAATTTTAATTTTTTCATATGGCCAATTCCGGGCGAAGATTGCTTTTTTTCGGGCTTGGCCGGGCCGCTCGTGCATATCACTACTACAAGATCAAAAAATTGAATACTCTTTCATAATTTGACACCGAGATATGTGTCAGATGTTTTTGACCGGAGAAAAATGTTGGCCCGATTGGAAGTGTACTACGCGCACCTATGGGTACTCCCCGTCGCACAAGACGTATTTTTTATAGTTTTTGCACACAAAAATTTTAATATTAAAGTGAAATGTCAATATATACAATGCAAAAAGTTCTAAGGTGGTAAAATTATTTTTTATAATCGAAAAATAATCATAAAAATCATGTGAATTTTAGACCAAAGAAATAGAAACTACCCTTAATAATTTAATTAGTAATACATTTAAGTAAAATCGTATACGTATTTCAAACCCCCAAAAAATTGAATGTACTTTCATAATTTGGCGACAAAATTTGTTTTAGATGCTTGTGACCAGAGGAAAATATTGGCCCGATTGGAAGTTCACTACGCGTACCTATAGGTACTCCCCGTCGCACAAGACGTATTATTTATATTTGTTACACACAAAAAGTTTAATGTGTAAGTGAAATGTTAGTAAATATAAGTGAATAAGTTCTAAGGGGGTATATTTTTTCATTGTAACCGAAAAAAATCGTAAAAATCACGTGAATTCCTGGCCAAAGAAGTAGAACCTATCCGTTATAATTTAATTACTAGTAATATATTTAATTAAAAATATATTTTTTTTTCAAGGTCAATTTAACATCATTTAACAGATAAGGTAGATGGAGGCAAAAAAAAAAAAAAAAAAAAAAAGAAAACGCACAAGCTGATTTAATATGAACGCACGTTTTTTCAATGTTAAACTGCAGTCGAAAGTTAGACTTCAATCGTACCAGTTGTGTGTTGATAACATGCGAAGAAAGTTGCATTCTGTGCAGATGAAATTATGTAAGATTCTTTTTTTCATTTTTACTTTTTTCTATCTTTACAAGAAGAAAATACTGGATTCTTAAAAAAATTCGACTTCCGGTTTTCGGCGGATTTACAAGCTTTAGGGGTCAGAGATCCCGAAAAATATGTCTGTCTGTGTGTGACACAAATTTTGTGTACTCTCTATCTCAAGAACTAATGAACGGAACTTAATAAAACTTTAGATTTAGTTAGTCCCTGATATAAATGGATGCTGATTCCTTTTTGTGTAAATCGCCCAGCAGGTGTCGCTGCTATGCTGCCTTATTCATGATGTCTACAATAGCTATGTCCCAATAACTAAAGCATGGATTTTCAGAAAACTTTAGATTCAGTTAGTCCCTGATATAAATTGATCCTGATAAGTTTTTGTTGTAAATTGCTCAACAGGTGCCACTGCCATTCAGAACTTTTCACGATTTCCGCAATAGCTCAATCTCAAAAACTAATGCACGGATTTTCATCAAACTTCAGATTCACTTAGAAGTTGACATAAGTTGTTGCTGATTAGATTTTGGTGTAAATCACCTAACCGATGGCGCTGCTATAATGCATTTTTCAGGAAGTATTAACATGTATGAGATAGAGGAAAGTTTTGGGATTGCCACGTCCGACTAGTTTATATAACACTAGATTAATATTAACACAATTATTCTAATTGGTAAACCAGATGCTGTAATCATCAAGGTTAGCTGGGTGAAAAAGTTCGACCAGAATCGTCCGGGATAGCTCAGATGGCAGAGCACTGGCGGCTTCAGCCAGGAGGTCCCGGGTTCGAATCCTGGTCCGGACATTTTTCGCCCAGTTGTAAATTTACATCTAATATAGTTTATATAATATTTTTAAAAAAAATATGTGATTGTTTAGATGATAACACTGAAAACAACTAGAAATCCAAAAATTCAGTGAAGAACGGAAAATCTTTAGATTGCAAATGCCATCTACTTTATCTCGATTGCATTTCTGTAAACTTTCATTTGGCCACTTAAACAAAACGGGTCTTTGACCTTTCTCTGCAGGTTTTTATTCTAATCAATGGTGGAATTTATTAAAAAAATACAGTTTTGGCTCAGTTTCTTTTTTAAGATAGGAATACAGGCAAGAAAAAATAAAATATATTTAAACTATTTTATAGGATTTTTAAATTTATTTCTCAGCTTCTAATCGTAAATTAATTAATATTAAATCTATTAATTTATAAAAGCGTTTTATTTTATATTTTAAATATTACACTCTAAATTTTTTATTTATAATTTATTTTCTACTTTTTAGGCTTTGAAATGTCTCATTGTTGCAGTTTTACAGCCAATTGGACTGTTTTAGCGAACGTTTATTGGTGCATAATTATATCCATTCTTGTTTCAACTCGTATACAATTATATGTATTGCAGTAAATATGTGTCGATTTATGGCATGTAGTGGGTAATAACTCGTTTCTGGTCCGGAATTATATTAAAAGCACTCTTACTCTCATTAAAATTCTCATTCTCTTTTTAAACACAGTTTATTACATATAATCTCACAACTCTCTATTCTGGACACAGCTCAAAGCACAATACACACACACAAAAAAAATCTAAACTAAAACTTATTAGCAAACACTTTCTCGAAGTAAACTTCGAACCAAAACTAAAACCAAAGACAATGTCCTTTTCACACAGCTTAGTAAAGACTACAAAATTAAAGGGCAGTGTCTTTTTCTCACAGCTTATGGATTTCAATTACAAACTTCTTACATTTTCATATGTCTGAAATGTGGGGACATTTGTAAGTATAATTAAAATATATAATTTATCAAACAGCGGGCTAACGGAAAAAGTCCTTCCGGCCAGTGCCGGGAGGAAGTGGTAGCTTTCATAATCCTTATTTTAAAAAAGCCAACTTACATCATTCAAACACATGGAGCTCAATTTAGTGGAAACCGAACATAGGAGATTCAATACTAATTTTTATCAATATAATGAATGAGAATTTCGCGAAATTAGTCAGCTTTATCCAAGCTGCTTTTCTTTAAAGTAACTTATATTTGGCTGCCAAATTCGGCGATTTCTTAAAGTGCCTACCATTTTAAGACAACATGGTGGATGAGGCTAACCAGTTAACTTGGTCGAGAACTTAGTAATTGCTGTGCACATGCTCACTCACATCGGAATCGGTTGATATATACGAGTGCTGTCGCATGCAAAAAATCAGATTTTTCAAAATGTCACCCACAATAGAAATTGAAACTGCTATACCTGAGGCATTTTTTACGGTAAAGACAAACAAAAAATGCTCCTGAATCCTTATATCAAGGTCAAATACTTAAGAAAGAAACCTTTTTCAATTTCTAATTTTTTTGCACCTCACTTTAAATATATATCATTTTTTATTTAATGGCCGCCATTTTGAAACAAGATGGCTGATGAATCTGGCCAGCGAACTTGGTCGAGGTATTGATGTATACTATCCACATGCCTTCTTACATCGAAATAGGCGAATACGTGTGTTATCGCGTGACAAATACAAGATCGTTTCAAAATGTTAGCCATACTAGAAATTCAAAGTGCTATAATTCAACCATTTTTTAAGATATAAACAAAAGAACAAATTTTCAGAAACAAAAAGTGCTCCGGAATCTTTGTATCAAGGCCAAACACATAATAAAATCTTTTTCATTTTCCAATTTTTTAATACCTCATTTTAAATTTTAAATTTAATTTCTTTTTAAATGGCAACCCTTTTGAAACAAGATGGCGAATGAAGCTGGCCAACGAACTCGGACGAGACATTGGTATGTACTATGTGCAGACCAAGTTACATCCAATTCGGTTCATAAATACGCCTGTTATCGCGTGACAAAAATCAGGTCGTTTTAAAATGTCAGCCACAATAGAAATTCAAAATGCTATTACTCAGCCAGTTTTTTTAGATATAGACGAAACAAAAACTGTTCCAAAATCTTTGTATTAAGGTCAAACACATACGAAAAAAATCTTTTTCATTTTTCTATTCGATTGGTATCTCATTTTAATTTTTTTATTTTTTAAATTTTTTAAATGGCCACCATTTTGAAATAAGATGGCGGATGAAGCTGGCCAACGAACTCGTTCGATATATTTGTATGCACTGTGTGCACACCAAGGTACATCGAAATCGGTTCATAAATACGCCTGTTATTACGTGACAAACATCAGGACGTTTCAAAATGCCAGCCACGCTAGAAATTCAAAATGCTATAACTCAGCCATTTCTTAAGATATAGACGAAACAAAAACTGCTCCCAAATCTTTTTATCAAGGTCAAACACATAGGAAGAAAATATTTTTTCAATTTTCAATTTTTTGGTACCACATTTCAAATTTAAATTTTTCTTAAAAATGTAAATGGCCGCCATTTTTAAACAAGATGGCGGATGAAGCTGGCCAACGAACCCGGTCGAGACTTTTGTATGTACTATGTATAAACGAAGTTACATCCAAATCGGTTCATAAATACGCCTTTTATCGCGTGACAAATTTCAGGATGTTTCAAAATGTCAGCCACGCTAGAAATTCAAAATGCTGCAACTCAGCCATTTTTTAAGATATAGACAAAACAAAAACTGATCCGAAATCTTTGTATAAAGGTAAAATACATAAGAAAAAAATATTTTTCCATTTTCTATTTTTTTGGTACCACATTTCAAATTTTAATTTTTTTTAAAAATTTTAAATCGCCGCCATTTTGAAACAATATGGCGGACGAAGCTGGCCAACGAACTCAGTCCAGACATTGGTATGTACTATGTACACACCGAATTACATCGAAATCGGTTCATAATTACGAGAGTTACAATGTGACATACGTCAGATATATATATATATATATATATATATATCAATTTTGAACGGAGGGTGGTTTCGGGGTCTGGGGGTCATGATCGATGAAAATATACCAAAATTTTTTGAAATCGCTTTCCTCCGAACGGCTGCAATAGGTAGCTTTTTGTAATGAAAGCTACCTAAAAGGCCTTAAAATTGTTTAATTTCATTATAATTAAGTTCTAAAATTATTAAAATGTTACACTTTCGTCGAAAACACAACTGGGAACATAATTTGTAACATCTTATTTATTGGTTTTATTTTATTTTTTAAATATTAAACTCGACACTTTTTATTTATAGCTTATTTTCGAGTTTTTAGCCTTTAGAATGTCTCATTGGTGCAGTTTCAAAGCCAATTGGACTATTTGAAGGAGCGTTTGTTTTTACATAATTATATCCGCTTTTGTTTCAACTCTTATACAATAATACGTATTACAATAAAAGTATGTGGCGATTTATGGCATGTAGCGGGCTAACGGAAAGAAGCCTTAAAATTAATTAATTTAATTATAATTTAATTCTAAAAATATTAAAATGTTACATCGTCGTCGAAAACACATCTGGGAACTTAAGTTTCGATTGCCTTTGCTTTGCATCTCTATCATGAATTTTTAATACTATTGGTTCACCAGTATCACAGTCATTCTGCTGCTTTCTGCATAAAACTTTTACTTTGGCAGCATCTCTGTTCATAACACTAACCGCTGCAATACCAGCGTTGTATTCTTGAGCTTATTTTGTCATACTCTCACCTTATTGTACATGATTTATGATTTGAAATTTTTCTTCTATTACTTAAGGTAATGCCTTTTTTTTTTTTCCTTACACAGGATAAAAAAGAAAATTTTCACTCTAGTAAAAATCTCGTACGGGAGCTCAATTAAATTCAAAGAAATTCTAAGAAAGTAGATCCAAAATATTTATGTACTCTTGGTTCGGAAAGAGCCGCTTGCAAACGAGGAGTGTGATATTTAAAAAAAAAAAAAAAAAAAGCTTTAAAAATGCACTTTGGTTAACTGACAGTTTCGGTTAAAAAATTTCGGATAAAAGAGGTTCTACTGTATTTAACTTAGACATTTTGCAGTAAGATATTTATAAGTTTCATTCTTTAAATTTCTTTCTTTGATAATGTTGGTTATTGATAGTAAATTCATGTTTTAGTTGGGTAGTTATTTCATGCTCACAAATGTAAACTTAACACACTATTGACTGGAAATGTTACTAATTTAACGCGTTTTTCATCCATTTTGTCTACCAGATTTAACAACAGTTTTTTTATTCTTTACCATATAAGAGACATCCATGACTAAATAAAACAACAATTACTACATAATTTTTAATTAATATGTGAACACATATATTATATATGTGTTCCCCAATGCTGGGTTTGTTTGTGTCTCATGTTACGCCACAGGATTGTGTGCGCATAAAGACCATTCCATCGTATTCTGCAGTTGCAGCCTTACCAACATATGTGGAAAATGCTAATGTGGGCAACGTCATCGTAGCTTAAATGTTAAAGCACTTGGAGCAGTATTCCAAGGGTTCCGGGTTCGATTCCCGGCTTCGACATTTTTCACATTGTTGGTTCTACGCTTCGTTAGCCATGTGATAAATCACGTGTTATATATTAAAAAAATTAGTACGTAAAACAGTTGAGTGTAATGAAAGAGTGTAAAAGATGAAAAAACAAGATATGAATTGGCCAGGACGGTTTATCACCAATACGCCATTTCAAAGAATAGCCGCCATTTTGAATTATAAGAGAAATTTTCAATTGTCCCCCTCTCTTTACAATTGTTTTCTTATGTTCCACTTATAACTGTTTTAGAGTCATTCTTTGTTAGTCAAGTTCTGTCGGTTGTTTTGATTTTTTTAAAAAACGCGCTATGGTAAACAAGATTTTAAAACAGCTACATCACAACATATTCATTTTAGGAATCATTTTCTGCAATCTATCGTAACATTATATATGGAAAAACAGTGCAAGAATGTTTATGGCATTATTAAAGCCTCGAATATGATTCTGAAGAGACTATAGTTACCTTCAAGCATTAACGCAGGAAAATAGTATAAAATAACACCCCAATTTCCTGATACGAACTTTCATTGTTAAAGATAATTATAAATATTTATTTATCTAACAAAAATGCCTCTTAAAAAACATAAAAGGTATATTTCTCTTTCCTTTATGTGCTATAACGTATATCGCAAAAAAAAAAAAAAAAAAAAAAAAAAAAAAAAAAAAAAAATTGTTAAAGAATAGATTTAAAACTTTTTAAAAATGTAAATTTAATGTCCATGTTTAGTACAATTTAAAAACTGTGTCATTAATTGTCCAAAATAGATGGTAACATATTACAGCTATTAAATTAAAGTGCGATAAAAAAGTAATTAAATGTCAGAAAATAAAAACAAAGTATTTTAAGTGTAAGCAATATTTCACACGTTACATTCATTAAAAGATAAAATATATCATTTTAAATATTTAAGAAAAATCTAGTAAAAATATATAAACGAAACAAAAGAAAAATATGATAAAAAGGCATTAGGGGTATCATTAAATATTTCTTTTTCCTTAGTAAAATTTACTTTTTATTCATTATATAATAGATGGTATTCCATTTTACAAAAGCTTCCAAGTTTTGTGACGACATTTTTTACTTTTTTAAATACTTTATAATGATTGTTCAGAGACTGATACTTTTAAATAATGTATTATTTAAAAATATTTTCAGTTTATTGTAAACGTTATGTACGGTGAAACATAAAACAAATATTAATACTTCAAAAGAGAACGTTCCATTATTCGAGTTAAAAATATCAATATAGTTGTTTAAGTAAAATTATTCTACGGTAGCGGAAGATTCAATTTATTCATTTGATGTTGGAATTAAACTTATTCTTTATATTTGTATTAATTTAAATTAAAATGTTCAGAATAATAATAGTTTTAGGTAATTATTTCATATTTATTTTTCTTTTATTTATTTAGAACATTTCCAGCGAAACTTCTTGGAGATATACTCTTTAAAACACAAACACATTTGCAGCGACTATACGCTGCTCAAAAGAATTAAAGGATATTGAGGTTGTGTGTGGATCTTGCGGCTAGGAAATTGTTTAGATAATTCATACATGATCGACAGACGCACATGTTTGGCAGAAAAATATGTACTGCATTGAGCATTTGGGTACAAAAGGGAAAAAAAAAAACACAATTTGTGCAGATGAGAAAAAACGAATAAGAAAAGGTATTTTTAGTTGGGGGGGGGGGAGTACGGGTCCCCCAGACGGCCTACAACGTTGAACTTCTTTGAAGTATGGAGTCAATGAGGCTATTAATGAGGAGCAGTGGTATACTGTCACAATCTTTCAGAAGAGCTCTTTTCATTTCTTGGGGAGTTTGTGGGAGTTGTAGGTAGCCAGTAACTTGTCTGCCTAGAATGTCCCAAAAATGCTGTATTGCGGTCATGTCCGGAGAACACGCTGGACATTCCAGTCATATGATTCCTTCCTTGAAAAGAAAATCATCCACCAAGTGTGCACATTTTGGCTTGCAATTGTCGTCAATTAACATGAAGTCATCTCCTACAGCGTACGGAGCTACAAAATGTCTGAGGATCTCATCCCTATTTCACTGACATGTCAGACCTACATTTCGAATGATGTGGAAGTTGGTATGCATGCCAATGGATGCCAGCATAGACCATCACTTTCCCACCGTCAAATCTGACACTTCCTTGCACGAACGCCGGATTGTCTCTAGTGCCAAGTTCCCTTCAGATGAAAATACGCCTATTATCAGGATGAACAGCAAAACGGGACTTGTCAGAGAAAATATTGTGTCATCTATTTCATCTGTATTTCACATGCAATGTTGCTCACTCCCTACGGACGCCATGGTGCCTTGCTGTTAACATAAAGCATACCATTGGTCTGCAAGCATACAGACTTACAGCGGGGACTCGGTTTCGGAGAGTTTGATTCGAAACTGTGGTGCCAGTAGCTGAGCGAAGATGCTGTTGATGAGCAGTGGCATTCATATTTCGGAATCACCGACCGTTAGAATTAAATTTCGATCGTCATTAGGCGTAATTTCAAGTCTAAGACCTTGTGCTTGTCTTTGGCCTGCATTTGCAGTCACCAAAAAACGGTTCCATATCCTGGAAATCACACTTTATGAAACTCCAGTGGCTTCTTCAACTTTCGCTGGTGTTTGCCCAACCCCCCTGTAACAGGCCTACATCTCTCCAAACTTATCATTAGGTGAAATGAATTCGTTGAGACATCGCACTCATTGAAACAAAACACTTACTTAATGTCCATCATTGTTTTCCGCTCTTTTGAGTAAGTTGAAAGCAAATCCTATTCGCTGTTGTTAAATTGTCGTTTTTTACGTAAAACTCAAAACTTGCATACTCCGAAGTTCGAAAATGAGAAAAATTTTCATTTGTGGCCCCTTCTATCAATTTTCTGCAAAAAAAATTCCACTTATACCATTATTTTATATAAGAATTACAATATCCTTTATTTGTTGTGAGCAGTGTATTAGTAAAAAAGTGCACCAGAAGAAATATTATAGAAATAATTACAGTCAAATAAATGTGATTTAATGAGGCATAATTCCCTCCATTTAAAGAACGTACCTTGAGCATATTTCAAATGTTTATTTTATGTTTATTTAATAAAAACAAATACCATTGCTAATTTTATAATAAAATTATCGAAAGGAACATAGAAAACAATGTAGAATTTTTTTAAAAATATGTATATTAACAAAAAACATATCTTCTTGAACATTTTTTCAATAATAGTTTAATTAGCAAAATTTCCAAATCGAACGTTTTTAAAACAAATATTATATCTAAATTTTTATGAATACTCATATTGAATAACCCATTATTACTTTGATTCGCATGCCGTCTTATTTTAGGATAAACTTCATCCGAGTAACTTAACTATTTAGCATAAAAAAGCATTTGACATGTGCAGCTGTGTAAAAGTTTTTCTATTTTTTTTCTTTATATAATAAAAGAAATTAAAATATTAATTACACAAAATCAAGAAACATTTCAATAAGCATATTTTCTTATTTAAATTATATTTACTCAAGAAAAAAACAAAAACAGAAGATTTATAACTATAGTTTAAGAAATTTATAAAGGATGAAGCGCGAATAAGTTAAACGAGCCAGTTAATTTGTGACCCGATTCCAGTTATAAAAGATATATGAATATCTTTACTCAAGAAAACTAAGTGTGTATGCGGTATACAAGAAAGTATCTGCAGTCAGACACTTTTTTAACCAGCTGCCCACAGTTACTAGAAATAGTACAGCCATAAAATAATGTATCGTTTGGTAAATTTAAGTTCACCTTTTTATTTAGCTGCTAACGTTTACGTTTTTCTGTTACCTTTAAGTTTAAATGGAATTTTTTGCCTTATATAATCACCGAATCTGCGATTAAATAAGGAAAAATATTCTATTGGAAATTTATTGGTAACAAAAAATCGCAAACTTCAAAAATCATAAGTTTCAAATAGCGCTTGTGTAGGCTTCCGCCTCACCACACTTCCTTACGTAAAGAAATTTTGAAGTTCCGTCTACATTCTGTGTTAATCTTATTGATAAATTCTTTTCCATTAAATAGTTATAGCCGTTTGTAATCGCTATATTCATTTTGACATACCCTGTATTTTAAATCATTTTCATTTCACCACTACATGACAAGCGATCACGACACCTGGCAGACAAAGCGCGAGGCAAGCGATGGGATCGGTCTTATGAAATATTCCACAGAGCGTGATTATCAATAAATACCGAAATATATTCTGTCTAAATTTGCATTATTATAAGTTGACAATGCTTATATTAATCACGTTTTTTAAATTATTTAAATTATTGCCATTTTTTTAAATATTTAATTTAGTTTTTAACAATATTATTAGATATCTTCGCTTCCTTTTCTTTCCCGTTGTCATATTTTTAGATCAAATTGCAATTTCGATAATCTTTCATTAAATGTTAACATTGCAACGTATTATTTTACATGAGAAAGTGGACGCATTTTCATTTATGAATTTTACGTTTTCTATTTTTTTTTTTTTTTTTTTTTTTTTTTTTTTTTAATCAAGACTATATTTATTCGGCTTAAGAAAAAATATATATACCGGCATAAAAAGTAAATTTTTAAAAGTTTTCTTGTTTGAAATAAATATGCAATAATTGTGTTTGCAATAAAAAATTCCTATAGTGGTTTAGTTTCCTATTACGATTCGTTAAAACTCTTTACATATACTCATAAATTTTGTTTTTACTACATAGTGGTTAATCCAAATTAAAGATAAAAATAGTTTTTACGTTTAATCAAATGAAATATTGCTGATAAGTAAAAAATTAAAAACCATGTTTCAAAGCATAAGAAATATATTTTACAAGAAAAAAAAAATCCATAAAAATACATGAAAGCGAAAGCAAAAACGATATTTTGTTAATTTAATATAAATCGATTTCAGTGGCAATGGAATTTTAGATTTTTTTTTAAACACAAAACAAAATTATCAATTGCATGTCATTTTTTCCACCTCCTTATTTTACTCCTAGGGCCTATATCCCTCGAGTAGATAATCGGCCGTCAAAAATCAACCCAACCCAGCCTTGTTTTACTCCATGGCCAAGGAATAAAATAGTTGGTCAAAATTAAGTATTAAATATCAAAACAGTCTCTAAACTAAAAAATCTGTTTTGAATATCTTTTTAGTAAAATTTTCATAGTTTATATTTCGATTTAAAAGTATTGTTACCTTGTAATTTCACGGTTAAATTATGCTTGTGCAACAGATAATCAAAATATATAAAATGTTTTATTAAGAGAAAATAAATACATGGTACTTATTAAATCTTCTTTTAAAAAATAGATATTGCAAGCATAAAAAAGCAACAATCAAATTCATTGTAAGCAATAATTAGATGTACTTCAGTTATATACTTTTATTAAGGTTAAGTATATTGAAAGCAATATTTGATTCCATGAATACCTTATTTGAATTTAAGGATAATTAGTTTAAACAGGCTATTGAAATTTTGATATTCTTGAATCCGTATCTTTTTCAACCACATGCACATACTCTTACTTATTCATCGAAACTGAATAATAACTCCCCTGTCTTAGAAAAAGCATTATGGTAATCAGGATGAAAATATTTACACTTGCAATAATAAAATTCTATAGGGATTCAATTCATTATTGGAGTTTGCTGATACTCTATCTCTGTTTAATTTTTTTTTCTTTGGGGGGAGGGGGATATTTAATGCTAAAGAGAAAAAAAGGTTAAATATAAAATTTTGTACTTTTATAACCCTTAAATGCCTGATTTTTCAAAAATCATTGTAATAATGTTTTTCGTCTTTCATTTTGTAAATAAATCATAGGAAAAATACTTTAAAAAATCATATTTTGTTTTAAGTACGGTTTACGGCTAGAAAACAGTTTGTTACTATTCGGCAATACTGGTCTTTAATTTAAAAAATAATTTTCCCTGATAAAATTCTATAATATTAAACACACAAGAATTTAGGAAATATAATAAGAAATAAATTTTTCTTGCTCACTGCAGAACAAAATAGGGTATTTCACTAGCTTCCAAATAAACCAAAAAGAACAAGTAGCAACAATTGAAAAAATAAATCTATCTTTATTCTTAAACAGCACATGTGTTGCCATCTGCATGTTGAAAGTCGATTTAATAATATTTTCAGAATGTATTTTATTGGCAACATTAGACATTATAGCTTCAATTTTATTCTAATAGCATTTTAGGGCCTATATTGGGTGTGTTGCCCAAAAGCAACACCCGGCATTTAAAGGTTAAATCAAACAATCTTCATTCGTAAAAAATGAAAAACATGATCAAATGCATTGAAATTATCTTTCTATAACAGGGTTCCTACAGCTCAGTTAATTTAAATATCAGTTTTTAGCTAACAAAGCCTGAAAGCCAATGTGCCCGAAAATTCTGTATGTACGTACGTATGTATGTAGGTATGTATGCACGTAACGCGATAACTCTTGATAAAAATATCCGATTTGCTTCAAATTTTGGATATACGTTCATTCTGATAAGGCGCTTCCCTGATTAGTTTTGGGGAATTTATTGATTAAGTATAAAGTGGGAAACGGAGGATAGCCTCTACCCGCCCCTTACTTTTGATAAATGGGTTTTTTATGCATAATTACCCGATTTGCTTTAAATTTGGCATACTGTTTTATTTTGATAAGGCGCTTCCCTGATTAGATTTGGAGGTTCATTGGTTAAGTCCAAAGGGGGAGGGGGGCTAATACCCCTTAATTTAGCTAAATGGGTTTTTTGTCGATTTCTTTATTTTTCGAGGGGCATTATTCTTTGAAATAAGAGTATAATGTACAATTAGTGTGAATAGCCTGTGAGCTCAATGTCATCAGTTTAACTGGCGCTTTAATTTTATTCCTAAATATAATTGCCGTCATAATAAAACTCAGGATTTGTTCATTAGAGAAGGCAAACATTTCTTTTCTAAAAACTAGTATTCATAAATCTCCTAATGTGTAGTAATCCTGTTTAAAGAAAGACTAAAATATCCAAAATATATTAATTATTTAATAATAAAACTATCAACTTGGAACTATATATTCATTATAAATATAGATTTCTTTTTATTTCTATATTTTGTAATAACAAATGTTAATAAAATTCAGATAAACTCACAAATATTAGATATACACACAAATAAATACATTCAATTTATTACTAAATTGGTAAAAATCGTTTTGTGCAAAATTAAACATAAGGTGAAGCAAAGGAATGCTTTTTACTTATCTTTAAATCAATATTATTGATAATAATAAAATTGTTAAAATTTAAAAATTCTTAGCTAATGTATTTATCAGTAAAATAATAAATGCTGTATAAAATATAAATAATAAATTGGTAATTAAATAGAACTCTGCCTGCGAGCAAAAACGAGCTCACTATACAAAAGTAAATTGTATATATGTTTTCATGTATTATTGACCTTTTTTTAAGTCAGCGGCCTATTAAAAATAAAACAAAAGTAAAATTTTGTATTTTGAAGATTAATTTCTGTGTAAGAAAAAAATCTAAATATATTGAAAATTTTTCTTTTTTATGTAAATTTCTATCCTTTAAATGACATTTAAATGTTACTATACCTTAGAAAATAAATTACTTCTGTCGAATACATAAATGAATTAAACATGATATTTTATTATCAGAAGAAAATACAATGAACTTAAAAGTTAATCACAGCAAATATTCGTTGTCAAAATTTATAAAACCCACAATGGGACTTTTTTAAGCAATAATTAAATGACTTTCAGTAATATGCATTATTTTAGGATAAAAGAATATTTTAAGAATACAATTGAATTTTGAACAGAATAATTTTTATGAGTATCTCAGAATTAATATGTTGAATTAATGTATTAATAGGTTTTATGGATGAACAATATAGGCATGAATTATAATATAAGTATTATGATTTAATAGGTAATAAGTTTCAAGAAGTAATAGTTTTTTTCTTCTTCTTGAATCCGAATTATTTTACGCGTATGCATATGTAGTTCTTTTTTCAATAAATTCAAACAAAAATCTTCCAAAATGTGTTGCGAAAACAATACCGAAAAACGCATAAAAAAGTCTGATCTTTCAATAAAAACTTAGGGAAATTATTAAATATTTAATGTTTGTCTTGGCGGTATTTTTAAGTACCATACAAAATACATGTTATACAATTCGTGTAATTACAAAACATGTTAAATTTAAGAAAAAATATTATGTACATTAATATAATATATATATATATATATATATTAATAAAACCTATACTAATAAAAGAACACATCGCTCTGTCTGTCTGTGTGCGATGGCTAGCGAAATCTACCGCACGTAGAAATCTGAAAATTTAGGTGAGGTTAGTTCAAGTCAGGTCCTGATGCACCTGAGGCTCAGATTTTAATCTGTTAAGGACCAGGGCCCCAGGGCCCCTTTAAATTTTTATGCACAAAATTGTTAATAGCTTGCCCCTTTTTATTCCATCTTCTTCGTTTTGGAGGAGTTTTCACCATATAGTTATACTGGCTATTCTACTTTCCAGTTATATCCCTGGACTCTTGGGGCCCTAAACAGGGCCCCTTGAAGTTTTTGCGCTAATAAATTGTTAATAAATTGCTTCCTTTTAATCCGATCTTCATTTTTGATATCCTTTTTCTATTTAGTTATTCACACGTTTCTACATTCCAGTTAAAACCCTGGGCCCCCCCAAGGGTATTGCAGGGCCCGGTCCAGGGCCTTTTGAACTTTTTAAGCGTCAAGCATCCCCCCCTCCCCTAATTGTCTCACCATCTAAGCGAATAATTTTATAGTTGAGTTTTGGGTTCTTATTCCTGTACCCACACCCACATATTTTTATTGGGGCCCTACGGCCCTTTTTTAAACATTTATCCAATATTTTGTGCATTTCTTTAAAATATTATTCTAACGAATAATTCATACCCTACCCAGCAAAGAGGAAATTGCTGGCCAGCAGCAGGATAGGTGCTGGCAATGATGGAGAAGGGCTGGCTGATGGTCTACCACTGCATGACCACTGCTGGACAGCTTCAGTCGACTTTGCTGTTGGAAATCATCAGATAAAATTCTGGTGGGCATCCATTTTATCTCATGCGCTGGTCTACCATTACATGGAAGTGCACGAACTTTTGCAGTATTATTGCTGGGAACCCTTACCCTAGGTGGCGCTGCGAATATCGAAGACATTGAGTATTTGAACACAAATCTGAAATGAATATCTTAATACAATTTAACTTGTGAAGCTAATTTTTTTTGAAACTGTAAAAAATATAGCACCACTGCCACCAACAAAATAAATAAGTAAATGAATAAATAAATAAATTCTTTATTTCAACGCACTTTTTTTTTCTTCTCAAATCTGGTTTTACTAGGTTACAAAGGATTTTGGTTTTCATAATATACGCAGTTCAGAATCAATAATAAAAAAAGCGTATAAAATACATAGGATTTCTATACAATAGAATAATTTCTATACCACTTTAATGATTGGGAACGTAAATCACAAAAGACACAAACTTGAAATAGTGTCATGAGAGCTTGAAACCTACGAGCAGTGGTAGCGTACGCTGAAAGCACTTGTTCATGTCCGATCACGAAATCCAAGCAGCATCGAGCGCGGTTAGTACTTGGGAGGGTGACCATATGAAAACCGTTGAAAGTTATATTTCTATCGACATTTCTATTATAGAGCCTTCTGTAGCTTTTGGTGAAACTAGCTTATAGAAAAAAGAGTCATAATTATATGATACTTTGTTTTTTTATAGAATTCTATAAGAAATTTTTGTAAGGGAAAGTGCTGGGACAGCAAAGGAATAGCGGTGGGATAGGTACTAGCACTGCAGGTAAAGTGCCGGATTGAAGTAATGTGATGGCATACCAAAGCTGGCCTGCTGTTGGCCCTCACTGATGGGCAGCTGCATTCGGCTCGGACACTTTTCGACATGTTTAAGTATGGCACCCTTGCACTTTACCGCTGATGGCACTGCTGGCTGCCATCTTTTTTCCAGCTGATGGCCCACTGTTTCTTTCTTTGCTGGGTATGCTTAATTTTGACTAATTGAAGTTCTAAACCGTTACGTACTAAGACATTTTAACATTTTTCATGTTAGGGCCCTTTTTCAAATATAAGTTGGCCCATTTTGGGCCCCCTATTGTAGCTCGCTTTAAAATGGTCCGATTCAATAGCTTTTTTTTAACAACTTCTTAGGTCCTCCAGCTACTAAATAACGACAAAACAATTTCTCAGACTTCAGCTACCACCAATTTTGAATATTAATAGCCTTTTTGGGGACCTTGTGCGGATTTTTTAAAGCGTATTTTTTTAAATGGATCAGAATTTCTTGAAAATTTCTTTACTTAGTTCTAGAATTGTCTGATTACTTTAATAACTACTAAAAATATCTTGCTACCCGACTACATGCCAGTTAAGCCCCTGGCCCTTTGGGGCCCGGTAATGGGTCCTTTGAAATTTTTGCATCATAAATTGTTAATAAATTGTCCCCTCTTAATACAATGTTCGTTTTTGGAACCTTTTTCCCATTTAGTTTTTCTCCCGTCTATACAGTCCAGTTAAGACCCGGGGCCCCTATGTTCCCATAGGGCCCGGTCCAGGGCCTTTGAACTTCCGGTAAAGGCTACCATACGTAGCGGGGCCCAGGTTACAGGTTCGTTCCGAAAGAAGTTTGTTGGAGCACACTAGACGCTGCGGAAGGCAATGGGGTCTCCGAAATTAGGTTCATTTAAAAGAATTTCTAAAGATTAAAAATATACAAACTTGAGTTTTGTTTAAGGTTATTATTTACAAACCCTGGGCAACGCCGGGCGGGTCTGCTAGTTATATATAAAATCATATAATATCGTATATAAATCTATTACACATATAAATATAATTATTATATATAATCATATAATTCATATAACTACATACTATGTTCTTCTTTTTTCTTTAAAATCAAATAATAATGCATAAATCATTTGGAAAGTGTCTAGAATTCTATCACAATTTTTAATAGAATTTTTCGCTTTATTTAGCCGTAGTAAAAATATTTAAAAACTTCTAAATAAATGAAGGGATTACGAATTATGCAATTTATATATTAAATAGAAAATTTGTTATCGCAAAAAGCAGTGGCAGACTCCTTGGAAATTCTACGGAGGGCAAGATCCTTGTCATTTGCATTTTTTATCTAAAACACATTTTGGATTCTGAATAAATACATTTTAAATCTAGCCTATTGAAGAAAAATATTCTATTTCAAAATTTAAATATTTGCCACAAAACGTTTAAAATGTCAGATTATTCTCGAAGATTAGGCGAAAGTTGCTAAAATGTAAAAAAAAGTAGCAGCCTTCCCTGTTTAAGAAAATTCCTTGAATAATTCAGCAGGGAAATGTAAGAATATTCTAAATTCTTGTTAGAAAGATAATGCGGTATTTCCCTTACATACTGCTTTTATTCACTGATGCTTTAACTTTCGAAATTTTCTGTAATGTTTGCAACAGTTTATGTTTCAGAATCTTTATGCAGATTAAGCTACATATTAAAATCTAGTTGATTTAAATCAACTCTTATACAGAGAAGTCGGATAAAAATTAATTGTAGGTAAGAAAAAGTAAGTAAAAGTGGATTAAATATATTATATCATTTTATTAATAAATTGTTAATCCGCGCCGATTATCCAAAATTCGAGTAAATCAAAAAGAATTAAAAGAGGAAAATTCATCATTTGATACTTTTCATAGAACTAGTTTTATGTTACTAAAAGTTTAAAATATCATAAAATTTTATATTTGATAATGCAATCTTCTACCTTTTTTATCATAGTTTAATAATAAACAAGGCGTTAGTCGGGAGCAGATGCTAATTTGACAAACGTTCTTTATTGTCACAGATGTATACAGGTTACAACTTCAACAGTGTAAATAATGCGCCATACTACTTTTGCTAAAATGTGCCAACCGGCAGTGAAACTGCAAGAATACAAAATTTTAAACACCAAAAAGTAGAAATTAAAAAATGTTTATATAAAGTAACGAGTGTAATTCATATATATATTTTTAAAAATACGTTTTTAATAAAAATAACCATTAAAACCACATTTCAATTGTGATTATAAACTTACAACCATTTAATCTGAATTTAGGTTAAATAGAAACTTTAGGTTGGATGTGTGCTGTATAACTAAAGATGTACATATTGAACATTTGTAAGAAAAGCTAGATTAGTTTATCTTTAAATTGATATATGATTTGGTGTAAATAGTATAAATTAAACTCTTATAATATACCATTGAAAGTGGGACATTCTTTTAATAAAAATGCATTCATAAATCAATTACTAAGTTTTCAGTCACGTATTGTTGTTCTAAAAATACAGCGCAATTTGAAATTCAATTTAATTTTGATTTGATATTATGAAAAAAATTCTTTCCATTCATGAATAACGTTTTGTGAATATATCAAAAGTTTACTTTCCTTGAATGTTTCTACTTTATCCATCTCATCCATTGAAAATGTTTCCATTGCACACTCCATAACTATTTTAAAACTATTCTTTAAATTAATTATACGTTTATTTAAAATTATTTTTATGTAAGTAGAAGTAATTTTATAGAAATAAATGTAAAAAATTTGAACTTATTATATTAAAAGCTTATAATTTCATTAAAAATATGATTAATTTTAATGCAATCTTAAAATTACTCTTATGTTGCAGTTTAATTAAAAAATGGTTTTGAATAATTGTTGATTAAATACTAGTATTTCACTCGTGAAATATTATAAAGAGAAAGTAATAAATCCCATAAGTTAAAAAATTGCCTTTATTAAACGCGGATTCCCTCTGTTTGCCCATTTAACTAAAAACATTCATTAAAACTATTTTTTAAATGAGTAAATATATCAAACTACCATTTACTTTAACCAATTCGTAAATGTGAATTTTGTAATATTTTAGAATTATAAATTGAATACATAAAGTTGAATATACAGTTTTTTTAAAATATAGATGTGTATTGCATTGGGAATAATAATTTAATAAAAAAGAAGAAAATGCATTATATAACTTAATTAGTATGTTTTCAGTTACACATTTTAATTTTCAATTACCGAATGCAATTTGAATTTCAATCTAATTTTAAATGGAATATTTAACTTTGGAAATACATTTTTTTGTTTTTAAAAATTAAAGAATTTACTGCAGGTACGGAAAATTTAATTTTCTTAAAATTCTTTTATTCAGATATTAATATATATAGGTATAACTTTTTTCTTGGAACTGATTAATTTCTCTCGTCCTATTAAATTTGTATTACCACAGTAAATTTAGAAAAAAAATTTGTTATCATTAAATTATATTCTGATTGTATTTGTTTTTTGAAATATATTTAGTGCTGAGAAACAGCAGGATAATAATAAATGTAAATACACACTGATACTTTTATGTTAGCAAGGCGCAAATTTCGCGGATAGCATTTTTTCGCCACCAATAGTAGATTTTATTTTCCGCGCGTGCAAATTAGAAACAATGCTTTGATGCTTTCTTTTAAGGTATTGTTTCTCATTAATTATTTGGGTGTCTTTTAAATGAACAGGGTGAAGGTATGTATTTTAAATATATATATATTATATGTATTTAAATGTATGTAATATATATATTTTAAATGTAGGGTCAATCGGGGCTAACATGAGACATAATTCTAAACATTTCTTGTTACTTGTGATCTATTGACTGTAGGCCAAAAAAAAAATGTAATTTTTGTTTTTCTTATCTTCATCTTATTACGAATAGAAACACATAAAGTACAGGACGTGTTTTAAATTTGGATTACAGATCTGAGACAAACAGACAGAAAAGGCAAGTTAAGTAAAAGCTTAGAAGAAGAAAAGTGCCAAGAAATGTGTACAAGACAAATAATAAATTACATTTCACGATTCATTTTTTATCATTTACCGTTCGATCTATTGGACTTAATTATTGTACAATAGACATTTTTGAAAGCATCAAAATATATCTACAGCATTTTTGTTTCAGTATTAGAGACTATTGAGATCTACGTTTTTGTATGGAGTGTTATTTCATGTTTCACGTTTCGAGAAAGTTTCAGATTCGAGTTCAAGTTTCGGAATTTATATTCGAATAAGGCTTCAAGCTTAAAAATTGACTGTATCAGTGACAAATTATATATATATATAAAATAACTGCTCACTGTTTTATTAAGTTGTGATGTGTTGGCCGAGTTTGAAATCCTGCTCATAACTGGAAAATCTCGCAAACCTAGCTATTTCAAAAACTTTTAAATATGTAATATTCATGTCACCGAGTGAGCAAATTTGAAATCTTACATAATATATCCTTTAATGATTCAATGATGAACGACTTAAGAAAAGGATGAAAGAAAATACAAAGAAATTTTCTGTTATTTTTTAATACGCCTTTTGGTCTTCCAGGTTTAAATTTAAAAAAATATTAAAATACTATATAACACTCCTTTGAAAAGCATTAAACAAGTCCAAAAGTTGTCATAAAATCATTTGTTCATTTGTTCATTCGACATTTAAAAATGCATCAAAATCCACTAAATGAAGTAAAAGATGTTTGCTTGTAAAAAATTACTGTTAACAAAAATTAGTTTAAATATTTTGTAATTTATGTCAATTACTATATATCTTAGAGCAGCTCAGTTCCCTCTTAATATTTGATGTGCTACTTTTTACAGGGTGAAAATTATTTAACTATATGAAATAAAACGTAAATTATTTAAAAACTACTGAGTGCACAAACTTTATTCAACAGCGTCACTACATATATTTGGATTTAGGTTATGACATGTTCGATATGGCTGCCATCGTTGTGTATGATATGGTGCAGACGAATATCAAAATTCTGCATGACCCGCTGAAGTGTCGTAACATCGATGCTATCGGTGCCATCCTGAATGGCAGTTTTAAGCTCAGTAATTGTTTCAAGGTTATTTTTTACACATCGTCTTTAATGTAGCCCCATAAAAATAAGTCGCATGTGTTCAGATCCGGAGAATATGGCGGCCAAGCTAGTCCCATTCCAGTGGTTTCTGGGTATCCTCGAGCGGCTGGTTTGAAACACAGCGCGTGTCTTCCGGATGTTTTCAGGTGTTCCCACACTTGTTTGTCAATCAACATTGCCGACACTGTCATCACAAACACTACCAGTTCTCTCAAACTTGCGAATAAAATTCTTGATTGTTAACACATTTGAACCGGTTGCCTTCAGTTTATACTCGGTCGCAAATTTCCTTTGAGTCGCAGTCGGAAATTGCTCACATAGTAGGCCTTCACAAGCGATATACGCTCAGGTATGCTGTACTGCGACATTTTTCTTGCAAATGACCGACAACAACAAATGCGCATACTGATCCCCATCATGCCCTGCCGCCAACCACGAAGTTTGAACTTCATTATGTAAGCCGTTCAGAAGTTTAACGGTTTAATTTCATATAGTTCAATAATTGTCACCCGGTATATAATTCTGATATTATTCGCTAGAAAACTTCTTTCTTTGTATTTCTGTAAGGAAAAAAATGGAAAAAATACAGCAAAATGTGTTAGAAATTTACGTAGAAACATAATTTGCTGTGAAAATTTGCAAGATTTACAGCTATTTTTTTGCTTAAACACATAAAAATAAAACAAATTGACTGTAAATTTTTGTGTTAATTTGCAGCAAAAAAGCCAGTCTTTTTTATTTTATAATGAAAGAAAAACTGTAATTTTACAGACATAACACGGTTAATTGCGAAAAATGAATGAAACATTAATAATGTCCAAGTCTTAATGTAAATATCTGTGTTTTTGGCCAAATACGGCGGATGCAGAGAGAGTTTAGGAACGGCATTAAGGAATCATTTATATCACTTCTCCTATTTTATTCCCCTAGCACTCTTCTACGTTTACTTTAACGTATGTTGTTGCCAGTAACTGGCATTATAAATAAGCTAGTTTCGACATGGGGAGTCGTGCATACTCAGATTAGAAGAAATGTGGCACCCTTATTTCAGAACTTCACAGTACTTTCATGGACAAGTTTAATTAGATGAGGAAGGGAATTAACGACTGTCATTATCATGGTGATATTTTTTTTCAGACTTAAACATTACTTAAAGTGCAAATAAGTAAAATCGCAATTATTAAAGCTTTTTTACACAAAAAAAGATGTTTTCTTAAAAGAAAAGAACTTTCAGAGGATTTTCTTCAACAGTGTAATAGCATGGGTTCATAAATGCTCATTTTGTTGCACCCATTAAATAAAAAGCGTGGAATTAAGTTTTCCTTTAACTTTGTAAAAAACAATAATAATTTATAACGCTTGCATGAAATCCAATGTAAGAATATTTTATAATACACTGCAAAGATTTTTTTTCCTTTATTTTTGAACGCAAATTATCCCAGAGCAAAATTGCTATTCATATTTCTTTCTTTTTTTCTTTTGTAAAAAAATAAAATAAAAATAAAAATAAATAAAAATAAAAATAAAAGTAAATGGGTTTTTATGTTGAATTTCTTGAGCACTTATATAATCTAAAATGTAAAAGCCTATAATTGTGTAAAAAATTATCTGGAATAATTACTTTTTAATAACTTTTTAAATACGTAAATATGTTGCATTCTTTTCGTTAAATGGAATACACTATAAAACAAATCCGACCAGTTTTCCTGTAGGAATTGGAAAAATAGCTGCCCTTATCGTACCGTAAAGTTTTCCGACCCAGTTCGGAATAAAATCAGTAAAAAAAGGGAAATAGTCAATAAAACGGTATTTTAGGGATTTTATTCCGAGCTGCGTCGGAATTTTTTCCGGTACGATAAGGGCAACTTTTTTCCCGATTCCTACAGGAAAACTGGTCGTATTTTTTTACAGTGTATATGAGTTAGCAATTATAAATATGTAAAAAAAATAGTAGAGATTTCCTTTTAATTGGATTAAATTTTTGGAAATTTTGAGAAAAGAAAACTATAAAAAATAGAACATTTTAATGTACACTTTCATTTTGTGTTAGAATTTGTAAAAAGATATAAGAAACTTCTACACTGTAAAAAAAAAAAAAAAAAAAAAAAATCCGACTAGCTTTCCTGTAGGAATCGGAAAAAAAGTTGCCCTTATCGTACCGGAAAATTTTCCTACCCAGCTCGGAATAAAATTCGTAAAATTGGAATAAAATCCGTAAAATCGGAATAAAATCCGTAAAATCGGAATAAAATAAAAAAAAAATACCGTTTTAATGAATGTTTCCTTTTTTTACGGATTTTATTCCGAGCTGGGTCGGAAAAATTTCCGGCACGATAAGGGCAACTATTTTTTCGATTCCTACAGGAAAACTCCTCGGATTTTTTTACAGTGTACTAAATAAGGCCTATACTAATATCAGCCTATATCATGTAGGAAACGGTCTCGAGCAACAAAAGGCACCATATACATGACAGTGTCTGTATCCTTGCCATATGCAACTAGATTCAGTTAAAGGCGATACCGATTTCGTCGTCATTTTCTCACCACACTGTAAAAAAAAAAAAATCGACCAGTTTTCCTGTAGGAATCGGAAAAATAGTTGCCCTTATCGTACCGGAAAATTTTCCGACCCAGCTTGGAATAAAATCCGTAAAAAAAGGAAATAGTCAATAAAACGGTATTTTAGGGATTTTATTCCGATTTTACGGATTTTATTCCGATCTGAGTCGGAAAATTTTCCGGTACGATAAGGGCAAACTATTTTTCCGATTCCTAAGGAAAACTGGTCGTATTTGTTTTTACAGTGCACTGAAACTTTCGACACCTCGTTGTTAAAAATAGTAACTAAATTTTCATATGGAATCAGCGTGAATTGTTGATTGAATCATAATATGTGCATGATGTTTGAGATAATTTATAAATCTTTTACAATGTATGTTGAAATATTCTGTATTTTCAGTTCTGTTTGTGTTTGAAAGAAAAATATGCGAAAAATAGAAATCCTTCAACAATTGCAGGCAGTATAAAGACTCATCTTATTAATCCTTTATTGCACAATTTTTTATTTTGTTCGGACAACATTATATTTGAGTCTATTTTATTAATTATCCTCTATAAAATTAGTGAAAAAGTTTATTCATATTTCTGTTGGAAATAATGTTATAAGGTCACTCCTTAGTTATGCAACGAAAATTTCTCAAAAAAGGATAATTTTAAATTATATACTTACTTTAAAGTGTTTACACGACCCAATAAGAACTATTCAACGATATAATAATTTTAATAATGCTTTTAACAGTTGCGATAAGTAATAATGACTACCTAATAATGATAGAAAAAAAAAGTCAGCCGAGCACATTGCAAGAAGTATCAACAAAAGATGTTATAACCTAATCGTGATAACATATCGGAACAAAAACATACTTCACGACCTTAAATGTATGTTATCACACATAAGTAACACATAATAGTTCATCAAAAGACCAACCAAAGAGCCAAATGGCAAAAAAAGATTATGCATCTCCTAAATTACACTATGCATTTAAGGGTTAAACAGTGATCAGAATATGCATGATTTAATACTGGAAAATTTTGTATAAATGTTACAACTAACAACATTTAAAATTTTAATTCTGATATAACACAGTTTATTGTGATCTGAAACCTTTACGTGGCCTTATTCTGTACAGATACCTTATTTTCAATTAATAATATACTGAACAGTACTGAAAAAAGTAGGTCTACGCTTTTAACTTTGAGTGGATTCCTTTAAAGAGTGTAATATCATTCTTCATAAATACTTATTAGTACATAGTTTTTATGTACATTAAAAGAAAGGCGTGGCATTGATTTTTCTATAATACTAGAACTATATAAATAAACATGTGAATGTTCGTTTGTGCAAAATCACTAATGTCCGAAAGTTCATCCTCGATTGCTTTGAAATTCACGGATTGAGTTGCATTCGAAACCCGGGGGTGTTGTTAAATACCTATTATGGACCTTGCTCACCCCTCCCTTAATTTTCCACCCCTACCAGGGGGCGCTTTTTAAATTTTTCCCGCTAACCATCATGTGATGTATCATTAGAAAGCGCTTTGACCGCTCTTTCATGTTATCCACATCCCCTCCCTCTCCCCCCACTTTCGTCCCGAAAGGCACATTTTATATAAATAAAAATGTAAATGTTCGTTTGCACAAAATCATAAAGCTCCGAAAGTTCTTCACCGATTGCTTTGACATTCACGGATTGCATTGCTCTTGAATGCGCGCGTGTTTTAATATACCAATTATGAACCTCAGATCCCCCTATCCCCAATTTTATCCCATAAGGGGGCAGTTTTTTAAAGTTTTTCGACACCCATTATGTGGTATATCGTTAGAAATCCCTTTGACCACTCTTTCATATTATGCACTTTCTGTCCTTCCTCTTCTCAGTTTGCTCCCTGGGGCGGGAGCGCATTACTGAAATATTTCTTCAGTATTTTTCATGGTTTTTTTTTTGTTTTGTAGTTGTGTTTTTTTTCTTTTTTAGCTCACAGGCTATTAAAGCATGAGGTTCAACCTTCAGGTTCTGTATGTACGTATATACGTATTTATATATATATTTACGTAAAGCGATAATTCTTGATAGAAATATCCCATTTGCTTCAAATTTTGTAAATAGATTCATTCTGATAAGGCGCTTCCTGATTAGTTTTGAGGTTTCACTGGTTAAGCATAAAGGGGATAACGGGGTACTAATCCCCGCCCTTAATTTAGATAAATCGGTTTTTCATGTAGAATTATCCGATTTCCTTTAAATTTGGCGTACCGGTTTATTCTAATAAGGCGCTTCCCTGATTAGATTTGGAGGTTCATGGGTTAAGTATAAAGGGGTAATTGGGTGGATAATCCTCCCTTAATTTATTTTTCAAGGGGTATTATTCTTTGAAATAAGAGTATAATATACAATTAGTGTGAATAGCTGTGAGCTCAATACCATCAGTTTAACTGGGCACATTTCTTTTTTATTTAATTTTTGCAATTTCATATGCTTTTATTATAACGTTCTTTCTTCTTTTTCAGTGCAATCGATTGGCTTTATTTCATCCAAATATTGCCTCGCAGAACATAAAACATACGTCGTCGTACTGGCGGAGCGGAAGCAGTGCGACGAGTAAATGCAAATAAAGCTAAGGAAGAAGGGAAAAAGCGCAGTAGCGAAACAGACGAAGAATGCCTCAAATATGTGCCGAGGAAGCATCAGAGCGACGTGCCGCCAGACTTGAGGATGCACGGTTGCGAGCACGGCGAACGATTTCTGTAGCTACAGATCTGTTTCGTCCCCAACAGAATGAACACGATAGGCTGAGAGTGACTGAAAAACGTGAACGAAAGCAGCAGATTAGCACCAAACTCGACTGCGAGCTCAGCTATCACGCGATTACAATCGCCTTGCATTCCGGTACAACCTAGCTGATGATTATAGCTTTAGCCGCCATTTTCTCATCAGCACTATCACTGAGCTGTGTCCTTATTGCAATCTCTGAAATTTAATGGAGAGACGATAGGGATGTGTTGCGCCGCCAGAAAAATTAAACTGCCTCAATTTGGAGAACTGCCAGAGCCATTAAAAAATTGGCTTGCGGGAAATATCGCCGAATCAAAGACTTTCCGATTTAACATCAGGAAATACAACTCATGCTTCCAAATGACTGCGTTTGGCGCAGAAATGGTAACAACTCAAATCATGCCAACATTCAAAGTGAAAGCACACATTTATCACATAGCCGGCTCCTTGCTTCCGTTCCCAGATGGTCATCATAAATTCCTACAAATGTATTTCATCGGTGAAGGCAATGAGGAATAGAATGTATGCTATGTGCAACAAGTAGCCCTGAATCCACCGGTAACAACTTTATCTTCTTTCTTCACGTTATATTTAAATGACGCTTTGAAATTGAGAAAACACATTGTATTCGGAAGTGCCAGCGTATTGCACATGGAATGTGAGTAGAAAATCATTTGAACGACGCAAACGAGGAGAGAATAACCTGGCATATTAAAAAAAACTACGATAGGCAGACTATAAACCGTGCATCCCAATCAAGATAAATGCTTCTTTATTCGCATCCTGTTGGTAAATGGCCCGGACGAACATCTTTCCAGCATTTGAGGATTGTCAACGGCGTTACGTATGCCACTTTCCGAGTGCATGTCAAGCTCTGAATTCATTGAATAACAACCGACACTTCAATGTATGCATTAATAATGCGTGCAACACGTCACATCCAAATCAAATTCGTGCATTGTTTGCAATGATATAGAGCGCCTGCTCTCCTTCATCTCCAACAGAATTATGGGAGAAATATAAATCTCACATGAAGATATTTTCTGTTGAAATTTAAATATGAATATGAATTTCACAGCAGAAACCAACAACGAAGCGTTCATAATGGTTAGGGATTCGTGCTTAGAAATCACGAGTAAAGTTCTCAATAAATTGGGAATGCCAGCTTCGAATCTTTCCGCAGCTGCTTCGTTCGATGTAGAATTGTGTCGTGAACAAAAGTACAGCAGGGATGATCTTTTGTCCTGTCGTATGTGCAATCAAATATTCTTAAGATAACGCTTGAGCAAAAAGGCATTTACGATAAAATAATGCAACCTGTCAATAACGGGGTTGGAGGAATCTTCTTAGATGCACCGGCAGGAACTGGTAAAACGCTCCTAATTAGATTTATTCTGGCAGCATGCGATCCCAAAACGACATAGCCTTAGCTATTGCGTCGCCCGGAATTGCTGCGACATTGCTACCAGGTGGGAGAACTGCTCATTCCACTTTGAAATTGCCATTGAACATGCAATTTATTGAAACTCTCACAAGCAAAACTTCCAAATCATCCGGCATGGGAAAAGTATTGCAGAAATGCAAAATTATTATTTGGGATGAATACATAAGGGCGCAAAAAACATCGTTGAAGGCTCTTGACCTGACCTCAGGACGAATTTCATTGCTTCATATCTTCTGCAATTTTATGACGTCAAAAGAACTGGTTGAAAAAGTATTTTCCAATGTTCAAACCAGTTATAAGAATTACGATTGGCAGAGATAACAATGGATTCTTGCGGTCAAGAATAAAGACGTCTACTAACTTAACAACGTTACTCAGTCTAACATTCAAAGCGAGGCAGTCACGTACAAGTCCGTCGACACCGTTGTGGAAGCAGATGAAGCTGTTAATTATCCAACAGAATTTTTTAATTCACTTGATCTGCAAGGGAACCTACCGCAAGTACTGCAACTGACAATCGGCGTGCAAATTATGATGTTGTGAAATATCCACCAGCCAAAGCTTTGTAAAGGCACGGGATTTCAGTGAAAAAAATAATGAGCAACGTAATAGGAGCAACAATCTTGACAGGGCTTTTGAAAAGTGAAGATGTCCTCGTTCCTCGCATTCCTTTGATTCCAATGAATGTGCCATTTCAATTTAAGAGATTGCAATTACCAATTTGATTGGCACATGCAATCTCCATCAACAAAGCTTAGGGCCAAGCTTTAGAATTATGAGGTTTAGATACAGACACGCATTGCTTCTCACACGACAATTATATATTTCGTGTTCTAGAATCGGCTAACCAGATAATCTTTATATCTGCACACGCAATGTAACAACAAAAAATATTGTATACCAACAAGTACTGTGAAATTAAACATATTAG
Organism: Maratus speciosus; assembly: GCA_963932465.1. NCBI lineage: Eukaryota > Metazoa > Arthropoda > Arachnida > Araneae > Salticidae > Maratus > Maratus speciosus. Next base: position 439,285,757 of record OZ010786.1, read on the forward strand.
AAACGTGCGCTTTCTCTTCCATTTAATCAGACTGAGCCACAGCAACGCGTGGCCGGGTACAGCTGGTTATTAATATTTTCCGTGTAAAAAAACTCCTTAACATGTAAATGGATAACATTGCGGTAATTAAATGTTTTAAAATAGAAGATTTTTTTTTTAAAAAATAGCCTATAAATAGCTTTACTTTCAAAGTCAAATCCTGATATAAACATTTGATGTGGAGACATTTTGAGAAGATTTTTTAATACGGTACTCAGTAGGTATTTGCATTAATTTCTTCATTTTTGTTCGTAAATCTCTGCAGAGTAAGGTTTCTTTTCTAAAAAAAAGTATAGAAAAGAAAAGAAAACAACACTAATTAGCTTGCAAATTAAATCGCGTGAGGATTTAGATCATCTAAACATTCATGGCCCTATAATAGTAAAAAAAAGATGGTCTGTATTATTTATTTTTAAGGACTTTATCAAATAGATAAATAGATATATTGCACTTCGCGTGCTTTTCTTTAAATAAGAAATAGAAAGTAATTATATATGTGCAAAAAAATAGTAGAGATGTCATTTACTATGATTAAATTTCAACGGATGGTGCTTTCCCAATCGAAAAATATTACAAAAACAATATTTTTATGGCGATATGATAGGTGTCTTTCGCTTTACTATATATCTGACTTATGATGGATAGAATTACACTTAAAAAAAAAAAAAAAGAGACAGGAGTTATTTTCGAAGATTTTTTTCAACAACGTAATAGTATTCTTTAGAAATGCTTCATAAATACTCAGTTTTTGAACCCATTAAAAGAAAGCTGAGACATTAAGCTTTTTATAATGCTACAGGATAATTATTTTTTTTTTTTTTTCAGGCAAAATATTTCTAAGCATGTAAATAAATAAAATATCTGTAATTAAAGCTTTTTTTACGCAAAAGTTTTATTTAAAACAAAAACTTTGCAAATGACTTCAATATTAGAATAAAAATGCTAATAAAAAAGTTTTCCGAATAATCATCTTTAGAATATATTTTAATGACGTGTTAGAATTTGTTTTTAATTCTTTATTTTTGTGAATCCAAAGTATTATTGATTTTCTTTTTACAAATTGTTTTAGTAAAGAAAAAAAAGATACTGAGCTTGAGAATAACGTCTCTTGATGTTATATTGATGTTATATGACATGGAAGTGAGAAAAAAAAAGACTACACTTTGAAGACATTTTTCTAAAAAATATTTACTGATAAGTTTTAGCCATAAGATTGTACGTGATATTTTCCAGAAAACAAGCATTGTTAATATTGGGTCGTTCGGAAAGTCGTGTCTGTTTGGGAAAATCAATTCGTACCGGAAAATTCTGCCCGGTAATTATTAGACATTAGATATCGGAATCAATGTCTAATAATTAAATGATGGAATTACCTGAAGGTGTGCTGAAAAATACCCTTTTCCCGCTTGGCGATAAGTTTAAGTTTTATGCGGAAGCTGGAGAACAAAGGCGCAGGACACACTTATTATAGGACTTATCTTTAGGCCAACGGATATTTCTAAAATTTAATTGTGCAACTAATAAGCCTTACTATAAGTGTAAAACAAATCGCATCAATACTGACGGATGATAATCGAGAGTAAGGTATAATAATATGCCAATGTTGTGTTTCAAGTTTTGTGGCAGCACGTGCGCGATAATTTTGCACTTTGAGTGAATTTTTACTTCACAATTAAGTTGCTTATTAACCCGTTTGTTAATCTAGTTTATTGTTGAAGTTTAGCCTGAAAAGTAGAAAAACTTAAAGTGTTCTTACATTAAAAATATGAAAAAAAAAAAAACACATAGCAGAGTCAAAATTGTTCTGGAACCTAAATTTGAACGTTAGTGAAGAATGAAATTGCAGTAATAATATTATTTCCAGGTATGCGCACGAAAAATCCACCAAAATTTAAAAATTTCAGGCCTCAATACAGAGTAAATATCCTCCATTAATAAGTATGTAAAAATTTTTTTAATTTCAAATAATTTATTAATTAAATCAAATGCGTTACAGTAGTATCTTAACTTTACATCACCCCGAATTTACCTCGGCTGCCTCGGAAAATAAATTTTCCTTAATTAGACTCAATCCAAACATTCTTTAGATTATTAGACTTTACATTATACTCCTATGGAATGAAAGTTTCTCACGACAGTCACATGATAGAGACATTAAATAAGATAGAGTAAGATAATCAGAGCATCGCCCTTCTTTTAGAATAATGATTGGTCGACTATTTGTTTCTTTTTTTTCTCTCTTTCAAACGCACTTTTTTGCTAATGTTAATTGTATATAACATTATCTTTAAATACAATACGCTATGTTCATTAGGTTTTGGTGAATTTGTATTCCTTATGCATTTTTTTCGCTTATCTAAATTTATCTTGACTTACGTCGCTTGGCTTGGAACAAATAGCTTACTTAAGTCGAAGTATTATCAGTAATACCTCGACTTACGTCAACGGTTCGTTCGAAGAGAAGCGATGTAAGTAAAGATAAATTTAGATAAGCGAAAAAAGATAAGCATTACAAATTCACCAAAATCTAATAAACATAGTCAATGGTATGTAAAGATAATGTTAGATACAATTAACACTAACATTAAAGTGCGTTTGAAGGAGAAAAAAATAGTCGTCCAATATCTCCTCTGTAAGGGGCAGGAGGTATGCTCTGATTATCTTTTTTTATCTTAACTATTTTTTTCCAACAGGTGGCTGTCGCGAGAAACTTCCCTTTTATACCAATACTAGCTGACCCGCCTGACGTTGCCCGGACCCTTGATAATATTCTTAAATGAACCTTATTTTTTTATGATTTTTATACCTGCTGCACACGCGCTGCGAAATCTGTCAGTTTCACCTTCTAGCGCAAGGTGGCGCATTCTGTTCTGAACAATCCACATTCCGAACGAACTTCCAACACGCGTCCCCGCTGCCTCCGGTGCAGTAAAAATCAGGCGTGAAGTGCACTCGCTGCAAAATCCTTTCCTTCCATCTTCCATTGCCACGCGGCACAATATGTTCTATACAAACATCTGAAATTGGTCCCCACCGCCTGTGGCTCTGTAAATCAGGCATGCTGCGCACGCTTTGCAAAATCTGTTCGTTCCAACTTCCATCGCCAAGTGGCACACTCTGTTCTAAACAAAGCTATTTTATCATGTGGATTAATTGTTGCATTTAATCAAAATTACTTCTCGCCTTCCCATTCCCCGCAAATATAACAGTACAAAATACGTCTCGCGTGAAAAAATTATTGCTTTCTTTTTACCTTAAAAAATTCGATTTCACAGACAGCTGTCTATGTTCAAATGTTTCGTGATAAAATAGCACGATAATTTAAAATTGTTAATTAATGTATATTCGTTAATTGCAGCCGCATTTTAAGGAAAATTAGATCTTTGGATTTGTCGTTAAAAAATACGCACAGATCTGTTAATTTCAAACTGATAAATGCAATTTTTTTAAAATTCTGTAGAGCTGGAAAATTACATATTCTGTTTAGTGTTGTTTTGAACTAATTTTGAGTCCCGCTTGTAGAACGCATCTCATTGGCTGCGAAAATGCTAGACACCTGAGTGAGAATGAATTCTGCGGTTTGATAAAAATTTACGCTTTTGCTGAATTATGAATACTTTTCATTCTTTTAACTGGGAGTTTTAATTAATAATTCATCTAATTATTAGAAATTTTAAAATTCTGTATCTGAGGTGCACCAGGAGACACTTTGGGGACCTCTGAAAAATTTTCAGTCTCGTACGTGCCGTAGATTTTGCTAGCCATCGCACAAAGACACATAGACAGAGCGAAACTTTTTTTAGTAGTATAAAGTGAAGTCAATAAACCTAAATCTTGTTTAAATTGCTTCTAATTAATGAAAATTTATTCTCCAGGGAAGCCGGAGTAAATGCGATGTGACATAAAGTCAGGATACTACAGTAATGCAATTTATTCAATAAATTATTTTACTTAAAAAAGTAATCTACATACTTAGTAATGGAGGATTTTTACTCTGTATTGAACCTACAGAATTTTTAACATTGGTGCAATATTTGTACGCATACGTGGAAATAATATTATTACTGACAATTTTTCAAATCAAATGATATTACCTATTCTATTGTAGAAATATTCTTTCAGATATTGTTATCTAGGTCATTCTTTACTAACGTCCAAATTTAGGTTCAAAAACGATTTTGAACCTGCTGGGTTTTTTTAGTATTTTTAATGTAAGAGCATTTTAAGCTTTACAGCTTCCCAGACTAAACAGCAACAATCAACTAGGTTAACAATAAGGCTGACAAGCAACTTGAATTTGGGGGTAAAAAATTCAAAATTCTCACACACGCATACTGTCCCAAAAGCTTGGTAACACAGATTTGCCAAATCATTATGCCTTAGTTTCTATTATCATCCGCTATTATTGATGATATTTATTCATACTTATAGTAAGGCTTCTTCACTTGCATAGTTAAATTTTTGAAAAATAACATGGTTTGAAGATAAGTCCTATAATAAGTGTGTCCTGCGCTTTTGTTCTCAATCTTCTCCCTTAAATTTAAACTCATAGCGAAGAGAGAGTAGCGTATTTTTCAACACACCCAAAGGTATACGTTAGCAGTGCTTGTTTTCTGAAAAATATCATGTACAAGCTAATGTCTAAAACTTATTATAAGTAAATGTTATTTAGAAAAATATATCTTCAAAATGTAGTCTTTTCTTTTTGTTATTGTTATTTCTCACTTTGATGTCATATACCATCACGAAAAAATCCAGAAGTTATATTCACAAGCTCAATATCCTTTTTTTTTTCTCTTTGCTAAAACAAACTGTAAAAAGAAAATCAATAATACTTTGGAGTGATTTAAGCTCGAAAATAAAGAATTAAAAATAAATTCTTGCACATCATTAAAATATATTCTAACGAACGATGATTTTTCGGAAAATGTTTTTATTTGTATTTTTATTCTAGTATTGAAATAATTTACAAAGTATTTCATTTAAATAGAACATCTTATTTTGTATATGAAAAAAAGCTGTAATTACAGATATTTTATTTATTTACACGCTTAGAAATATTTTGCGAGAAAATAAAAACACTAATTATGATATAGCATTATAAAAATTTTAATATTTCAGCTTTCTTTTATTAGGTTCAAAAACTGAGTATTTATGAAGCATTTATGTAGAATGCTATTACGCTGTTGAGAAAAATCTTCGAAAAAAAAACCTCAGCCTTTTTTTTTAAGTGCATCCATCATAAGTCAGATATGTAGTAAAATAAAAGACAAATATAAAATGAAATTGTACATAAAAATATGATTGTTTTTGCTATTTTTTCGATTGGGAAAGTACCATCTGCAGAAATTTAATAATAGTAAATGACACCTCTACTAATTTTTTGCACATGTATAATTTCCTTCTAATTCTTATTTAAAGAAAAGTACATTATGTGTAGTATATTTATCTATTTGATAAATTGCTTAAAATAATTTATACTGACCGTTTGTTTCACTATTATAGGACCGTGAATGTTTAGATGATGTAAATCCTCACGTTATTTGATTTGCAAGATAATTAGCATTGTTTTCTTTTTTATTCTTTTTTTAAAGAAAAGGAATCTTACTCTGCAGAGATTTACGCATAAAAATGAAGAAATAAATATAATACTTACTCAGTACTCTATTAAAAAATAGTCTTTACAATGTCTCCGCAGCAAAAGTTTTTATCATTATCTTACTTATGAAACTAAAGCCATTTACAGATTTATTTTTTTCAAAAGAAATCTTCTCCTTTATAAAAACTTTTTAATTCCCGCAATTTTATTTATTTACATGCTAAGGAGTATTTTACATGCAAAGACATTAGTAATATAGCATTATGAAAAATGAATGTCACGCCTTTCTTTTAATGTGTTTAAAAAATGAGTACTATTGAAATACATATGAAGAATGATTTTACCCTGTTGTAAGAAATCCACTTAAAAGGTAAAAGCGTAAGCCTACTTTTTTCAGTTCTATTCAGCATATTATAAATTTTAAATAAGGTATTTGTACAAAATAAGGCCACGTTAAGGTTTCAGATCACAACAGTCTGTGTTATATCAGAATTAACATTTTAAACGTTGTTAGTTGTAATATTTGTACATAATTTTACAATATTAAATCATGGATTGTCTGATCTCTGTTTAACCCTAAATGCATAGCGTAATTTAGGAGTTTCATGATTTTTTCTGCCATTTGGCGCTTTCTATTGGTCTTTTGGAGGACCATTTTGTGTTTCTTAGCTGTGATATCATGCATTTAAGGCCGCGAAGTCTGTTTTTGTTCCGATTTATTATCACCGGTGGTTATAACATCTTTTGTTGATACTGTTTGATACTCCAATGTGTTGAACTAGTATTTTGTCTCTCTATCTTTATAAGGTAGTCATTATCAATTATGCAAACAATTAACACCCTAATCTACAACTGCGTGTGAGACACGTGGTCTTGTATTCGAGCCAAAACTGATTAATACGGACCTGGCCCGTAGTACACTGGCCGGGCCAAATGTAAATATTACGGGCGTTGGCACTGGTACAATGATCGAGCCAAAAACAATGATCACGGGCATGGCCCGTGGTGTGACGGTAAAGGCTAAGAGGATTACTAATAAACCTTTTGTGGTATATCTATCACAATTATTATATCAGGTTGTAATTACTTATCCAGTATCCCACAAAAATTAAACCAGTTGTATCTTACACATGTACTTACATTCTGTAAGTCGTGCGCGTTTGGTACAACTTACCACCGATTTGCCGAACCGTGGAATGGCTGGAAGGTTGCACGATCTTGTTTACGCTTTAGTCCCAGGCTGTTGAAACTTAAATCGTTGGTTAAAGGGTTAAAAGCTTTATAAAAATTGTTATATCGTTGAATAGTTGTTATTGTACAGTATAAGTAATTTAAACTAAGTATGTAATTCAAAATGAGCAATTTTTGAGCAATTTTTGTTATGTAACTCAAGAGTGACATTAGGGTGATTCCGGGATTTATGCCGCACATTTTTTAGGATTTGTGTATAAAGTTCCATGTTGGACATAATATAAAAAAAATCGTGCTGTGCTATTTAATGTTAAATATACAACTCGTGCACTGCGACAAAAAATTCGAAACAAATTGTTAACATTTAAATTTTTTTTTTTTCTAAAACTTTACACTGCTGCGCGTCACCCGTACATTCAGGCTGAGACGCCGCACTTGTGCAGTAGTTATGCCGCGCTTGTAATAAGAACAGAATGAGTTATAAATAAAAATATTTAAAAAACATATTCATATCTGGACTAATAATTATGGATGTAATAACAAAATTAAACTAAATGAGCACAATGAAACGTATTAGTAGATTCAAATTAATAACTGTTGCCTACTTTCACTATTAAAATTATCGACTTATTTTTTTTACATTAAATTTTAATTGTTATTTCAGTAACAACGTCACATCAATGAATTAGAAAGGGAAAGAAAAAAAAAAAGTAAAATTGTGTTTACCTAATTTATTTGTTAACCCTTTCGGGACCGGTAGCTTTTACACAAATTTTATTCGGTTGGTACCACTTTTTTTAAAAGAAGTTACCTTTACTTAAATAATCATGAAAATGCTCTAATTAAGCAAATCAAATTATTACTTTTCTTTTTCACTGGTGCCAGAAACAAATTTTGTAAGCTCTTTATGGAGGTGCTTATATGCACCTATGGTCCCGAATGGGTTAAAAGATCGACTTCAATCTACAGAAAAAGTACAGTCTTTATGTTACTACATTTAAACACATGATGCAACGAAGCCAATTACACTTCCTTTTTTCTGCAGTAGTTAGCAAAGAACGTCTGCGTTACGCGTAATCTAATTTTTCATTTTTATCATCATCTTGAATTGCATCTTTCTTGCCCTTCTTACTTTTTATTTTCCCCCTTTTCTCCTTTGGTTTTAGTAAACTTGATAACATGCTTAACATGGTTAGTCTGTGCAAAAAGAAACGGAAAAGTTAATAACATTTAATCATCCCGTACAAAAGAAACTGCGGCATGTATACCGGAATAGCAGTACGGCATGTTTTCCATTTTGCATGGTGCAGACGTCGGCCATCACAGTTACCTGTCATCGCTAAGGGGAATGGCGTAATCATACACACAGTACTCTATACAAACGCTACACTTAGTTTTGACTTCGAAATCATGCATGCATTTAGTAATTATTGTATGAAAAGTATTTAAACATAACGTGTTTAAAAGTTTGGACAGTGAAATCATGCACTTACGTCAAATTAAGGATTGTACTTCTACAAGTAAACATCGAAATGGGATTCATGCTATACACTGGTTAAAATAATCTCATTGCGCACCTATACTGTGTGTTTGACGACCATCTATCGATAATTACAAGATATAGAAGGGGTGCGGCATCTATCCCGTATACGGCGACTCTTCCGGAGTTACTATGACATTATATCCAGCATAAACAAAAATAATTTTTCTCACTTATTTTCTAGTTGATAATTAACAAAAGTAGCCATGTGCGCTAATGGCGCCTAGTGGATGTAAAGTCCGTCATGGGTGTAAAGTCCGCCAAGTTACCTTTCGATTATACCTCTGAATGTGCCTTGCCAGGTGAACATCTCGTCGCCTGACCAAGGCTCTAAATTACGAGATCAGCTTGAGCAGCAATTTGTAGGTGCCAAACAACAAGATAGAAATGTTAAGTAACCGGCGTAACAAAGTTCACAACTAATAAGTAGCCACCACTGCGCCGTCCCCTGAATACCAGTCCTGATCGCTGACTAAAAAATGGCGGCTGCCGATGGCGGATTTTTCTTAACGTAGGTACGGTCCCTTAAATGTTGACACCAGTATTTTATAAAAGATTTCTCTGATTTGCTTAATCTCAGAAAAATAAAGTTTAAAAATCTTAAAAAAATTATTGGTACGAATATTTAAGGGACCGTATACACGCTGAAAAAAATCCACATTCGGCAGCCGCCACTTTTGTGTCAGCGCTCAGGCCTACTATTCAGGGGAAGGTGAGGGTGCTGATAGGATGACGATCTAGGCGCTTTTCGGGTTTATTGCCGTTACTCGGCGATTAGACGGTCATCCGTTCTGATACCAGGTATCAAACCTGTTCATCTGGGGCTACCCCGCAGGTAGGGACCTGGTGATCGGATAGAAAGAAAGAAACAAAAATAGACTCATATATAATATTTTTCAAACAAAATAAAAAATCATACATTAAAGGGCTAAAAAGTTCAGTTCATACACTGGCTGAAATTATTAGGGGATATCAGTTTTTTACCTATTTTGATTTCAAACGCAAATACAGAATTAGAAATACAGAACATTTTCATGTAAATTCTAAAAGATCTGTAAATTATCTCGAATATCATACAAAGAGAAATGATTCAATCGGTACTTTACGCTGATTCGATATGAATGTTTACCTACTATTTTTTAACAACGAGGTGTATAAAGATACAGTGGTATGAAAATGATGACGAATCCAGTATAGTTTTTTATTGAAACTATCCGCACATGTCAAGGACATATAAACTGTCAGGTATATGGTGCCTTCTGTTGTCTCGAGACCGTTTCTTACAAGATATAGGCAGGGGGGTTTAATAAAAACTAGGGCTTATTTAATAGAAGTTCCGATCTTTTTAAAAATACCAACATTATATAGAAGTGTACATAAAAATGTTATTTTTTTATGTTTTTCATTTCGCAAAATTGGCAAAAAAAAAAAAAAAAAAAAAAAAAAACAGAAAATTTTGAGTGTACTTTTTACACATGCATAATTTATTTAATGAAAATAATGCGATAAATTTCGGTATTAAAAAATTTATTTAAAAGTAATTATTCCTAACATTTTTTACACAACAAATGAACTTGACATTTTAGATTATACCAGCAAAAATCGGCTGCTTTGCTCGCGTATTGCTTGTAACATACCAAGCATATTTGTGTGTCTATTTTTATTAGAAATTATACTGCTACGAATAATTCAAAAGTTACTAATTAAGCCACAGTTTGACTAAACTTCATTATTACCCTGCATTAAACAAAAATGAGATTTAAATTAATGAGAAGAACTAAATCTAATTCTAAGTAAGTGATAATTTAGAATGTATTTTGAAGCTTTTTCGCTCATTTCAGTTTTCATTTGAATATTTGAATTTTTTACTTTTTGCGTGCTAAGAACCATTCTTAGCACGCATTTTCATCTGAAAAGTGATCATCATGCCGCATTCCAAGCTTCTAGTCTAACGGTCTACCACCCCCTTGTGGTAGTAACACCAACAAAAAATATAGCCTATGTTGTAACAGAGGCTGTAACCATCAATTTGCAAACATTAATTTCGAAATTGGTTTGTTATTTCCTAATGTTCCATAGAAATCGTTATTTAGAAAGTTTTTAGAATACTTTCCGCTCATTTCATCGTTTTATGTTTCGAAATTTTTTGTAACTCTTTTTAGAAGGCTTATCTTATAAGTATCTACCACGCCAAATTTCAAGTTTCTATCCTTAACAATTGCTTAGAAATCGCAATTTAGAACGTTTTTAGAACGCATTTCACACATTTTGATCCCTTTCACATTTCAAAATTTTTTTACAGTTCTTAAAGATCATTTACATCTTAAAAGTAACTACCATGCCAAATTTGAAGTTGCTAACTACTTCAGTATCACAAAATCGCAATCTACAACTTTATTTGCTTCTGCAACCCACTGGTGGTAGTGGCAGCGACATAAAATATAGCATATGTTGGAGCAGGGACTGTCACCATCAATTTGCAAACATTACTTTTGAAATCTGTTTGGTATTTCTAGAGATTCCATAGAAATCGTAAAATAAAACGTATTTTGAACGCTTTTCGCGCATTTTCATCTCTTTTAAATTTCAAAATTTTTTTTACAGTTCTTAAAGAGCATTTGCATCTTATAAGTAACTACCATGCGAAATTGAAGTTTATAGTCCTCACCAAAACCGCGATTTAGAACGTTTTTTTATTCCTGCAATGCAACTCTCTGGTGATAGTGGCGCAGATATAGAACATAGCCTGTGTCGGAGCAGGGACTGTCACCATCAATTTGCAAACACTATTTTTTAATTATGTTTGGTATTTCTAGAAATTCTATTCGAGTAGAAATCGTAGCGTTTAGAGCGTTTTTAGAACGCTTTTAGCTCATTTTCGCCCCTTTTAAATTTTGAATTTTTTAGAAACTGTTTTTAGAGAGGATTTATAGCTTTTAAGTAACTACCATGCCAAATTTCAAGTTTCTAGGCCCTTCAGTAACACAAAAATCGAATTTTATAACTTTTTCGCTCCTGCACACATTTGGGATAGTGATACCGACATAACATATAACCTGTTTTGGAACAGGGACTGTCACCATGATTTCTATCATTACTTTTGAAATCCGCTCGATAGTTCCAAAGATTACTCCTTACAAACATACAAACAAACAAACGCTATTTCTTTTTAATATTAGTACGATAAATACTCAAGAAATTTAACATAGAAGCTCATTAGGGTTTCTTTTTTTAAAGAAAATAAAGAAATATCAACAGCAATTTTACTGCGGGATATTTTGTGCTTAAAACTGAAGAAAAAAAAATACTTCGCAGTACAATAAAAATATACTTACAATAAATGTGAACCAAACTTTTTAAGTTATTAATATTTTTTATAAAGTTAAAAAACTTAATTTCATACCTTTCTGTCAATGAGTGCAAAAAAATGAACGTTTATGAAGTATTCTATTACGCTGTCGAGAAAAATTTACTGAAAAATGTTCTTCTCCTTTAAGAAAAGATCTTTTGTGTAAAAATAGCTTTAACCCTCGGGCTACCAAAAAACACAGCATACAAAAATTACAATAACTCATCCTAGTGCGATTAAAATTTATTAGTTTTTATTTGATATTATTTGCAAATGTTTGTAGAGTTTTTGAATTTAGATATAAAAATACGAGTTTACAAACCAATTTCTTAATTTTATCACATTCAACTGGATTTTACTGTATTTGAAGAAATTCCGATTTTTCTGTCGGGTCCATTGGACCCGCCTGGTAGGCGGAGGGTTAATTACCACGATTTCATTTATTTAAATTTTAAGAAATGTTTTTGCCTGAAAAAATATTATCATGCTATTGGCAGCTCGTTTGCCTTACTCTTTTAATTAAAGTTGTCTATGCAAGTAATGTTAAGTTCTGAAATATGGGTTGCCATAGTTTGGACAAAACTTTTTATTCTGAGTATGCATTTGTGCGTATGTCGACATTTACTGGCAGCAACATACATTAAACTAAATGTGGGCATAGGGCAAGGAAGACTGAATGGGAAGAGTCAGGGCAAGGAGGATGGAATAGGAGGAGTCAACATAAAGGACGTCAGTTGAGGACTCCCCCCCCCCCCCCCAAGTCTGTCTTCCGTATTTGAGTGCGTCTTGCACTAGAAACAGCTGACTGCTATCGGTTAAATTCAAATATGGCGAACGCAGGAGAAGGGAATGGCGGAACTCAACTGTCGGCCTCAAAACTTTTCACTAGGGAAGTTTGATATATTGACTTCAACTTCGATTCTATTCTCCTATGTGTAGCTTTTATCATATTATTAGAAGGAGAAGATATAGTATGTCAATCATTTAGATTACAATCGTTCAAGTCTCAATTGAAAAAAGCATAAATTTGACTCGAAAATTAATATCTGCTTTAGAGAGACAAGATTGCATTTCCGAAATCGATATTCTTCTCTCGAAAAAAAAAAAAAAAACTTGTTAAAGAACGTCGAAAAGTTTAAGCAAACAAATTTAACATCCATGTTTTGGAAATTACAGGGTAACTTGACTCCACTCTTTATTAGAATTTTTTTTTCTAGCGTAAAAAATATCCATTAAAGTAATTTTTCTTTTTAATTAGAAATAAATATTAAATATTTAATTTTCTCTTTTACTCACGTAAATATCACTTGGCTATGAATTAAATTATGAATAAAGGCACCATTAAGAATATCAGAAGTAAATTTGATATTCTCTCAGAAATCCGGAAAATCCGGTTCTGTCTCGGTACAGATGAAGCCGGATTTTCGTGGTTATACTGTATAAGATTTTTTCATGTGATAGAGCTTGTATTTACAAATTGATTTGTGTGTAACTAAATGTGTGTAATAGGCTTACCAACATATTTACCGAGTTCGTTGGCCAGCTTGATCCGACATCTTGTTTCAAAATGGTGACCACTTAAAGATTTAAAACACACAAAAATATACAAAAAATAATAAATCTAAATTTTTTTTTTTCTTAAACGATTAAGACTTAATACAAGAATTTTGAATGTTTCTTTCTTTCCTTTTTTTTTTTTTTTTTTTTTTTTTTTTTGCCTCTATCTTAAAAAATGGCTCAGATATACCAGTTTTATTTTCTATTTGACTGGCATTTTTAAACAAGACAACGAATTAAAAACGTAATTAATTAGGAGTTTTAGTGAACGTGGTTTCTAGAAAATTCCGACATTTATAGTATTACGAATTATAAAAATACATTAGTCACATTTCTTTAACAAAATCTATAAGACTACGACAACGACTGTCTAGAATATATATGTCTGGAACTGTAATCTAAAACATGAAAACCAATTACAATTTTCCTGGCTATATAAGTATGTAATGAATAATGTATTAACAGTAAATATCGTAGACTACCCTTTTTATTTTTTATTTTTCAATAAAAAGGGATTTACCATTGTAAATTTACTATTAAAGCTTCATAAAAATGTAGGTTAAGTGCTTTAGATAATTTTCGTAGTTTTGTTTCCCGTAAATTCCCAAGTAAATTAGGGATTGTGTTTATTCTAGTGGCTTTTCATGAATGTTTCCATGAACGATTTCCGAAATTCAGTCAAAATGAAAAAAAAAAAAAATAAAATAAAATAAAATAAAATAATTGAAACATTAGATCTGGGACAACATTGAGATTGTTTTTCATTTCGCAAGATTTCCACGTGAAAAATAAAAATGAAATAAATAGTTTGACGAATTGAAAATAATAATAATAATAATAATAATATTGCGTCATAACTTTTCTAGAGAAAGATTTCCACGTGAAAACTGAAAATGGAATAAATAGTTTGATGAATTAAAAAAAAAAATTACGTCAGATTGGAAATATAATAAGCTTCAGCAGGTGAATATGTAACGCCATGCGAGTTTGAAAAGACGTACTGAAGCATGATAAAAACCTGATTATGGAAATTTTAACATTTTGACTTTACCTGAATTTGTTTTCGACATTTTCAAATATATTCCATATACGAGTATATACGTGTATGTATACGTGAATATTACAAAAATAAAATTAAAAATTCGTCAAAAAGTCCAAATAAAATTGTTAAACTGCGTTTATCTCTAATCTTGATTTAGTTTTAGTTGGTGAAAATAGTAGGGGAGACCGGGCTAGTTGGCTACAGGTGTAAGTAGGCGCAGTCCTCATAAATTGCCTGTTTGTGGACAGATTGCGCAACCAGTCACAGAGTACCTTTCTTCTTGCTTTTTACAATGCTCACTGTAGTTTTGCAGCATTAACTACGTGCAGTGGCTACTTATTACGATTTTTCTGTTTTTTGCAATCATAAGTAATTTTTTGTAGCTTCATTCTTTTTCTAATTTCTAATACTTATCTTAATAATTGCGATTTAACTTGTGCAGTTTTTCTTAGTGTATGATTAACCATACCTACCACATATGTGATTTACTTAGATTATTTATGCTTAGATGATTACGTATCCCTTTAGTGAAGAAATTTATTACGGGGCTAGTAGCGCATTGAACACGGGTCAAGTTGGCTCGGTGTTTGGTGTGTGCTGGTTAGAGGTCTGCACGGGCCGGAATTTCCAGGCCCGGGCCCGGCCCGAACAAAAGCCATCTTGGCCCGGCCCGTTTGCTTTTTTACAGTTCTCGGCCCGGCCCGGCCGGTACAAAAATCAGTAAAAGCAGGCCCGGCCCGACACAATTTCTACAAAAAAAAAAAAAAAAATCCGTTTTTTTCTCAATATACAATTAAAATTGTGTATATATGTGTGTAAATAAAATAAAATAAAAACAAAAAAAATGAATATTACATACATATTTATGGGAACATTTTACATTACTATGATGTTCTCAAAACAGAAAACACACAATAGTAAACATTAACGATTACTTACAGTGTTTTAGTCATCGTGTCTACAGACATTTCAAAATGGAAATAAGGATTCATTAAAAGATTGATGTAGTTCAGAATAAAGGATTAAAAACATGATAACTTTTGAAGCTGTATAATAAAAAGTATATTTGTGAAAATATTTCTCTCATTTTTAAGGCTTTACTCAAATCCAAAGGAGCTACATTTCGACACATTTATGAATTCTTTTCTTTTCGGAAACGCGTAAGATTGTCAGGTATTCTTATTCAGAAGCTATGTAAATGTCGTTTTATTGATAGATAAAAGCAATATATCTTTCTGAAAATACTGTCAAAGTTAGCGTTTTGAATCGGATTTCCGGAAGCGATAGCACAGGAAAGGAGAAAAACGTACAGTCACGTGACAGGAATCTCTGTTATCTCTAAGTAATTTATCAAATATGGAAAAAGCTATTCGTTTCCAAATGCCTTCAATAGGCAGGCCTGTCAATTTTATGCCTTTATAGTTAAAAAATTTGTCAGAAAATGTGTCTGAAAGCTTCGCATTGTTGAGCAGTAAATATGAGAACCACCTTAGAGTATATTTCCAAAGATACTGTTAAGAGAAGTTCATTATCACCATTAATACTACAAAACACAATGACTGTTCCACACATCCTGAGATCGATTAAGACCAGTTCCGTCCCGGCACGAGTCTGCTGAAAAAAAAATTAAACTCGGAATCAGACATCTTGTAACTGTACGATGCCGATGTCTACGATGGACATGTTACTTTTCTGTATTGATGTTGTTAAACTCGCATCGGCTCGTGACGCACATTTATACTTCTCGAGAAAATCATATTCATTGAAAATGGCTCGTATTTTATCTGCTTCGCTTAAATTCTTATATCGGGCCGACAGGCCCGATTAATTTTTTTGCCGGCCCGGCCCGTTTATTTTGTCTGTCGGCCCGGCCCGTTGAAAAACTTGTCCTAATTCTGCCGGCCCGGCCCGTTTTGAAATTTACCTTCATTCCGTCGGGCCGGGTACGGGCCTCGGGCCAAGCCCGGGCCCGTGCAGACCTCTAGTGCTGGTAGCTTGAAAAACAGCAAACGTGAAAAGTGGTTGCAATGCAAGACTTTGGGCACACGAGGCTTGCCCAAACGAAGACACTCGGTTTTTTATTTGTGACAACCGTAACTCTGATGATGATATAGAGTAGGATAGAAGTTACTCAATATTAATGTTTTATTCATTATTTTTATGTCTGTAAAATTTAGAATTTTCATTGTACGACTATAACGCTTTGTTTAAACTTATTGGTAATAATGAATTTGATTTTGCTTAACTGCATGTCTTATTTGAATTTTTATAAAGCGTATGCCAACTTACCCTTTAGGTATAGGCAACTTGCCCCGTGCGTGGTAGGTTGGCGCACAATTTTCCTTTTACTTTAAGAATCCGCTAAACATAAACTGCAAAAGCTACAAACTCAAAACTCCGGGTATTTATAGCCCAATGCCCTTTCTTTAAAAGTAGAGTTAAAATTTCATAAACAAAAAAATAATAAAAATTAATAACTAAAAACTGAGACTACTAGCCCCGGTCTCCCCTACTTATCTGAAAAATCTACCTCCGCTTGTAGGCCGAGCAGGCAGGGATTTTTTAAAATCTTTATTCTTAATGCAAGCCATATTTTTCTATTCATAATAAGATGAAGGAAAGATAAGCAGAAATTGCAGTATTTTATTTGAGACGCAGGGTCAATAGATCACAAAAGAAACTTTTAGAGTTAAGTCTCATATTAGACGCAATTTGCCTTACCTTTAAAATAATTATATTAAATACATTTAAAATACGTGTAATACATATTCCAAGTGTTTCAAAATTTCGGTGCGAAAGTAAAACGCGATTAAAAAAATGCTTCATAGGTTCGGAGAGACATGCGGTTTGCAGATAAATATTCAGCGTGGTACGGGACTCTGCTTGACGCTAAAAATAGGTCAAAATCTGGACAATAGAAGGCGTTACTGCAGATAATATAGTGGAATAATTCCATATTGTCACACAACGCAAGGTTTGGATAAAAAACACTAGAATTTACTAAATGTATACTTTTATGTATCCGAATCTTGCGTTTTGTGAGCAATATGGAATTATCTGCAGTAGTGCCCTCTAATGTCGAGATTTTGGACTATTTTTTGGTGTCATACAAAATTCCGTACCACACTCTCAAAAATAATTTACTTAAAAATGAGAACTTCGATGTACTCGTATTTTTTTTTAAGTACAATTGTTTCAAAAAGAAGTACATTGTTAAAAATAATCTACTTAAAAATGAGCATTTCTATGTACTCATATTTTTTAAGCACAATTACTTCAAAAAGGAGCATTAATCTACTTAAAAGGGAAAATTTCTTTGTACTCGATTTTTTAAAGTACAATTAATTCAGAAACGAGTACATGATATTTTGAAGTCGTGTATACTTATACTTGATTTATAAGTGTATGCAGAAATGAATACATATATTTTGTATTTTAAAGTCTTAATATTCATGTTTAAATCCTATGTGCTCAAAAATATAAGTTTTCTGATAAACCCTTTTCTTATACCGAATTGACAGTAGGGATTTCCAAGCTTTTATTTAAAGGTATGTCTATCTTTGTTATAATTTTTAATTTATAATACACACTTTTCAAATTTATTTACAATTTCATTAGAAGTGTTAAAGAAGAAAATTTAGTTTAAAAATTGTTTTATTAGAAATTGAATATTTAAGAAAGGGAAAATTCATCTCTGCTGTTAGTCGGTCTCGATTTGTCGGTTCTCTGTAATTTCACTTTTTTTTCTTATAGTGTATGTGTGTTTCTATACATACTTATTTTCGAGTCCCTGTATGTACTAAAAAAAAAATGAGTACATGCGTTTTTCAAATTTAAGAGTTAAGTACTCGGAGCTATTTTAAGATCGGGAATTGCTCAATAATTAGTACAATATACTTATTTTTAAGAATAGTGCTTTAACAGTACACGCTGAATATTTATCTGCAAATCTTATTTCTCTCCGACCCGTACATCTGTTTTACTTTAGATTAAGAAAGTATTGGATTCATGAAAAATTTCGAATTCCGGTTTTCGACGGATTTACACGCTTTAGGCGTCCGAGAACCCGAAAAAATGTTTTTACAAAATGTCTGTCTGTGAGTCTGTCTGTGTGTGACACAAATTTTGACGCTCTATCTCAAGAACTAATGAACGGAATTTAATAAAAGTTTATATTCAGTTAGTCCCTGATATAAATTAGTGCTGATTTATTTTTGGTGTAAATCGGTCAACAGGTGGCGCTGCTATGCAGCATTTTTCACGATTTCCACAAAAGGTCAATCTCCAGAACTAACGCACGGATTTTCATCAAACTTCAGATAAAGTTAGTCCCTGACATGAGTTGACGTTTCGTACAATTTGTTGTAAATCGCTCAACAGTGGGCGCTGCTATGCTGTATTTTTCACGATTTCCGTAATAGTTCAATCTCCAGAGCTAATGCACGGATTTTCACCAAACTTCAGATTCAGTTAGTACTTGACATGAATTGACGTTTCATACATTTTTGTGTAAATTGCTCAAAAGGTGGAACTGCTATGCTGCATTTTTTGTGATTTCTGCAGTAGCCCTATCTCAAGAACTAATGCTTTGATTTTCAACGAACTTCAGATTCAAGTATACCTAGACATGAATTACTGCTGTTTATGTTTTGGTGCAACTCGCTCAACAGATGGCGCTGCTATGCTGCATTTTTCAGAATTTCCACTACAGCTCTATCGCAATAACTAATGCACAAATTTTCATCAAAATTGAAATTCAGATTTACTTTGATATGAATTGGTGCTAAATTCATGTAATTTCTTGTATTATTTAAATGATTTAATTGACGTGATTTATATAGAAGAAAGTTTTGTGAAGATCACAACGTACTAGTTTTACGGCGTTTTACTTTCTTACCGAATTTTTGAAACATCCGGCATTTAATATACATTCTTTTCACTGATTTGATCGAATATACACACTAAAAATTAACAATAAATAAAATCTTAAAACAAATCATTTTATTTCAGCGTCAAATAATTGTTTCTAATTTATGCACGCGGAAAATAAATATACTATTAACGACAAAAAAAAAAAAAAAAAAAAAAAAAAAAAAAAGCCATTTGCAAAATTTGCGAACTGCTAACATAAATGTACCAAACTGTGTTTGCATTTATTATTATTCCTTCTATTTCTCAGCACTAAATACATTTAAAAAAGCAAATAAAATCTGAATAGTATTTATTCATAACAAGATTTTTTTTTAAATTTACTGATGTAAATTGAAATTAATTAAGACGACAGAAATTTATCAGTTTTTAAAAATTACAATACAATAAAGTAAAATATTAACGGTTGAATAAAAGAATTACGTTTAAGAAATTTAAATTTTCCATACCTCCAACGAAATTTATCATCTTTAAATACAAAGAATGTATTCCTAAAATCATATGATCCATTGAAAATTAAATTGAATTTAAGATTACATTCTGCTATTGAAAATTAAAATGTGCAACTGAAAACACATTAATTAAAATATATAATGCATTTTCTTCTTATTTATTAAAACGATATTCCCAATGCAATGTATCAATATTTATCAACATTTTAAGAAACTCTTTATTAAACTTTATGTATTCAATTTATAATTATAAAATACTTCAGGGCTTTCATTTCTGAATTTGTTAATTTTAAAATAAAAAGTTGCTTGAAAAGTTAATACTCATATTAAAATTTAAAAAAGAAAATGGATATTAGGTAAATGAGTAACAAGAGGGATTCCACGCTTAATAAAGAATTTTTTTTATAACTTATGCGGCTTATTACTTTCTCTTTATAATCTTTATGGGTAAAACACCAGTACTTATTCAAAGCTTAATCAAAAACCTTTTTTAATATAAGTGTAATAGAAGAGTATCAAAAATAATCATATTTTTAATGAAATTGTAAATTTTAGTATAGTAAATTTCTATTTTCTATATTTATTCCTATAAAATTACTTCTATTTACAGAAAAATATTCTTTATAATCGTACAATTAATTTAAAAAATTGTTTTAAGATAGTTATAAATGGAGGTGCAATGGAAAAATTTTCAGTGGATGAATAAAGTAGAAACATTCGAGGAAAGTAAAATTTTGAAATATTCAGAAAAAGTTATTCATAAATGCAAATAATTTAATCATAAAATCAAATAAAATATTTCTTTCAAAATTAAATATAATTTGAAATTGCTTTCTTTTTTTAAAACAACAATACGTGACTGAAAACTTACTAATTGATTTATGAATGCATTTTCTTCTTAATTATCAAAATAATTTTCTCAGTGCATTATATGAATATTTAAAAAGCTATTTATTCAACCTTATGCTTTCAATTCACAATTAAAAAAAAAATATATATATATATTAATCAAGTTGGAAATTACACGTCAAACGTGACAAATCAGGTGCGTTCGTACTGTAACTAGCTTTATCAATATTTTTTTTTGCACCCCATATTGTACTGAATATATATTTTAGTGCATTTTATAAGTGCATATAATTTCATTTTGTTAGAAAGACTGTAACATCATTAAAGTGCACTTGAAATAATTTTTTCCCATTGGTCGTAATTTAACGGAAAACTTTTGACGGTTTCCCGTAATTAAACTACACATCCGATTTTCATAAAATTTGAAATCACTCGATAAAATTTTGCAACAATTATATATTTAAAATATCAGACCATTCGGTTGGGTAGATTTTGCACAGTTATATGCGGGTGGACGGCGGACGGACAGACGGACAGACATACAGATGGACGGACAGGACGACGACTGTAGGGGCTACGCATTTATATAAATACGAGCACACCTAAAAACAGTGTTTTCATAAAAGAATGTCCCACTTCCAATGGTATATTATAAGAGTTTAACCCTTGATCTACTGTCGGTACTTATAAGTACCATTAAAATAACATGCTATAAAATTCATTCAATACATCGATTAGTCGTAATACAGTTTAGAATGAGTTATAGATGAGTTACTTTATCTCATTCCAGGAGCATTATTGGTTACACAAAACAAAACTATTTTCAAAAAGCTGATTTCTTTTGCCTTTGCATCTTTTGTACAATTACTTTTGCTCGCTCCGTGCTTTTCCCTTTACAAACACCTCTAGTCGTTTCGAATTTCCTATATCATCGGCCGATGTTTTTGTCACATAGGCGATCAGTATTGAACTTTAAAGGAAACTACAAACTCACTCTTAGCAAATCTCAGCAGATAACAAAACACTTTACGCTCAAAAGTCGCCATTTTGCGCATGTGGCACTGGAAGCGAGTAAAAAGCAAAGCAGTACTCGCGCGTGCGCTTATCTAAAACTGTTTGAGTTACTCTTTATTAGTGACCTTGAACCAGCCTTCTACAACGCTTACAGTTGATACTATTAAATTTTATAACTTGGACATTTTTTATGGACAACCGGTATTTCATTTCTATTTAACTTAGATTAAGAAAAAATGGTAAGTTTATAATCACAATTAAAATGTAGTTTTAATGATTATTGGTATTAAAAACTTATTTTAAAAAAATATGTACATTACACTTTTTGCTTTATAGTTGTATTTTAATATCTACTTTTTGGGTATTAAAATTTTTTATTGTTGCAGTTTCACTGAAAGTTGGCATATTTTAGCAAGCGTGGTTTGCTGCATAATTTACTCTATTGTTGTTGTAATGTGTATACGTCTGTGACTATAAATGTTTTGGCGAATTATCATCTGCTCCAGATTAACGCGTTTTTAAGTGCTTTCCTTATGATACAAATACGTAGCACTTATAGTCGTCGTCTGATCCGTTCATCTGTCTGTCTATACTTCTGTCCGCATATAACAGCGCCCAAACTACCCAATCGATTGGTTTAAAATCTAATATATATAATCTATGCAGAATTTTGTCAAGTCATTTCATTTTTTTTTTAAATTTTTTTTTTCTGAAAATCGAATCAAAACTTAAAAAAATATTATAATAAAAGTTTTCTTCATTCTATTAAATCCTATCATACATAATTAATTCAGTGATATCCCATGATTGGTAATGATTCTAAATTGACTCTTGATTAAGTCCTATTTAAGATGGAGTTCTATTATTTTGGTATCGCTGAATATAATTGTCGGAGCACAGCTCCGGCTTCCCTTCAAAAATTACACTTTTGTTAACACGAAAGCGTCCAAAATATTTGTCGCATAGACAGAAAAAATGAGTTGGACGTCGGTAGCGCCGAAAGCTCGGCACTTATTCAAAATCAAAAATATTCGTCAACCCTAACATCCTGAAATGCCGGTTCAAGATTTTACCATAGAGATAACATTGTGAGTTTAAATCTAGTTTTTTTTTTTTTTTTTTTTTTTTTTTTTTTTTTTTTTTTTTTTTTTAGACATCTACATTGAGCTTTTTTCTGAAACAATTTTAATAGTTCTTTTTTTTAAATGAAATCTGTTTCTTCGTTGATTTACCCGCACTAGCTATTTTTTTAAATATTCCAATTTTTATATTTAAATTTAAAATTTAAAATTTTTCTATGTTTTTTTTTTTTTTAATGGTAGCTATTGGATTAGTTCCATTGTTGCAAAGAAAGGAAAAAAAAATGCAATTTAACAAATTACAACGACCATTTGGAAAATGATTTTTTCAAAGACAAAAATTTAAGACATAAAAAATCGCACGGAGTTGATCATACATTACGTACACCATGGATTACATTTTTCGGTACTGTAAATTTTTAAACTTCTACGGAGCTGGTCATAAATTACGTACGCCATGGATTAAACATTAATATTCCTGGACCAATTTTAAATGAAATTTATTTCTTAAACTTCTAAACATCCCACAATATTACTTTTTACACCGTCGTATAGAGAGAAAAAATGTACTTTTAAATGCAATTTGTTTGAAAGCTGTATCTCAATTTGTTTCTGAGTTATTAATTTTTTTTGTAGTTTTTATTACTTTTTTCTCATAGTGGCAACAGAAGTATCCATCTCTGTTGAAAGTAAAGGGGAAATAGAGATTACTGTATAGATCAATCAGGAAACGAATTAAATGCGGGATTCAACTAATATAACACTTCAGATATGTTTTAGATTTCTTACCCTGACCGAGGACAATAACCATTTTTCCAAATGGTTAATAAGGATTGTGTATCTGTATTGATGCCATTTTCTCCCAAAAAATTCAAAAAAAAAAAAAAAAAAAAAAAAAAGCAATTTAACAAATTACAACGACCATTTGGAAAATGATTTTTTCAAAGACTAAAATTTAAGACATAAAAAATTGCACGGAGTTGGTCATACATTAAGTACGCCATGGATTAAACATTAATATTCCTGGAACAATTTTAAATGAAATTTCATACATTACGTACGCCATGGATTACATTTTTCGGTACAGTAAATTTTAAAACTTCTACGGAGCTGGTCATACATTACGTACGCCATAGATTAAACATTAGTATTCCTGAACCAATTTTAAATGAAATTTCATTTTTAAACTTCTAAACATCCCACAATATTACTTTTTACACCATCGTATAGAGAAAAAAATCCATTTTTAATTGCAATTTGTTTGAAAGCTTTATCTCAATTTGTTTCTGTGTTATTAATTTTTTTGTAGTTTTTATTACTTTTTTGTCATAGTGGCAACAGAAGTATCCATCTCTGTTGAAAGTAAAGGGAAAATACAGATTACTGTATAGACCAATCAGAAAACGAATAAAATGCGGGTTTCAACTAATAAAACGTTTCATATATGTAATATTGATTCCCTACCCTAACAGAGAATAATAACCATTTTACCAAATGGTTAATAAACTTTCTAAAAAATCTGAACAGAAAATGACGTCACGCTTTAAAAAACGCGCATTTTTTCCTCAAAGGGCTTTTACAAATCAATACTTTTTCATTGCGCTGGCGCTGAGTTTGAGACATAATTAAAAAATGATGAAATACAAACTGACATATTTAAATTAAAACGACAATTTTATTTCAAGTTTGAAAATGTATGTATTAATAACCTATTGCGTATTGCAATATTATTGCCTTCCAAACGATGCAATTTATTTCGAATTTTAAATTGAGAGAAATGGAAAGATATCGAGTACGGTGAATACGATTTCGGACGTTAGCCTCATGATAACGGATTCTGTATTAGCCGTATGGCAACGAATGATAATCAAAGAAATCGAGAAAAATATAGCATCATGTATGTATTACTTATATGTATGGGTACTACTTTATTATCCCGTCTACCAATTTCGCCAAAAATAAACAAATCGCCAAACTATGTACTAACTAAATTGTATAACTAAATTGTACAAATGCACTTAATTTTTACTTTAAATAAAGAAAGAGCAAAAAACTAATAAAAGATTAATAAAAATACAAATAAAACGTCGAATTAAAAATCACTTGATGACGTAACAAACACGTGTAACGTCAAGTGCATGTGACATTTACGATCACCCATTATTGGCATTTAATCTTATAGTTTGGCGATAGTTTTTTGGTCGACGGGATAACCAAGTAGTACCTATGTATGTATGTTTGCATTCACACACATGTATGTTGGTATTAGAAAATTTCCGCAATCGGATTTGTAGACAATTTCATACAGTCAATTATAGAAGGTTACTCTTTTTTTTTTTTTTTTTTTTTTTTTTTTTTTTTTTTTTTTTTTTTTAATTCATTGTAAATGAATTTTTTGCAACTGAAATGCAAGCGAACATTCTCCGTAACGTTACAAATCCATGAAATTTATTTTGAATTTTAAATTAAAAGAAATCAAAAGAAATCAAATACGGAGAATACGAGTTTGGGTATTAGCCGCGTGGTAACGGATTCCCTTTTAGCCGCATGGCTTCGAATGATAATGAAAGAAATCGAGAAAATATAATGTTGTGAATGTATTACTTATATGTATGCATTCTTAAGTATGCATGCTTGTATTGAGAAATTTTCGTAATCGGGTTTCTAGACAATTTCATAATTTAGTGAGTGTTGTTTGATGCGCAAATTTAACCATTTGGTAGCGGTCCCAATTACAGAAGGTTACTCTTTTTTACCGTAAGAGAACGTGTTGCAACTAAAATACAAGTGAACATGAATGAAACAAGCAATTTTTTATCAAGATTTACACTTGAAAACGGAAATATGTAGATTACAAAATAAAAAATCAATGTACGTGTTGGAAATGATAGCTTCTTCCCTATTTCTTGGATTTCAGATTTTAGCTAATTTTACTGGATAACACGAAAGTAAAATGCGAAGAACCAGATTACAGAAGAATCACCAGTACGAAATTTTAGTGGAAATTTCGTCAAATTAGTCAGCTACAGTCAAGTTGGCTTCATTTACGGCGACGTATTTTTGATCGCCAAATTTGGCGATATTTAGTCAAATGTCGCCATGTTTGGCGAGAAATATACAAGTGTATATGACTGTATATTGCATTACTTGATTATTACGTCGACCAAAAAAACTATTGCCTAACTATAAGATTAAATGTCAATACAGATGATCGTAAATGTCACATTCACTTGACATTAAACACGATAAACGTGTTTGTTACGCCATCATGTTATTCTTAATTCGACTTTTCATTTATATCTTTACTAGCAAACCTCGCGGCTTTGCTCGCGTAATAGTTGAAATATGCCAAGTGATATTCGCATGACTATTTTTTATTAGAAGAACACTTTTTGAAATAATTCAAAAATTACAAATTAAGCCACAGTTTGATTAAACTTCTTTAAAAAAGTGCAATAGACAAAAATGAGATTTTAATTAATAAGAAGAACCAAAACTAAATCCAAATAAGTGACAATTTAGAAAGTATTTTGAGACTTTTGTGCTCATTTCATACTCTTATTTCAGTATTCATTTGAAATTTTGAATTTTTTAGAAACCATCTTAGCACATTTACATCTTAAAATTAACCATCATGTCAAATTCCAAGCTTCTTGTCTAACAGTCTAGCACCTCTCTCGTGTTAGTGGCACCAACATAAAATGCCGAAACAGAGTTCAAATAGAATGTCTCGAAAAATGTTGAAACAAAGACTGTCACCATTAATTTGCCAACATTAACCTTGAAATCGGTTGATAATTCCTAATATTTTATACAAAACGGAATTTGGATGCTTTTAAAGTCTTTTTTGTTGTTCCTGCCAACCAGGTGGTAGTGACACCGACATAAAATATAAGGGATCAGGAACTATCACCCTTGATTTGCTACCAATAACTTCTGTAGTCGGTTTATTATTTCCTGAGATTCAATAGAAATCGCAATTTAGGTCTCTTTTAGAATCCTTTTCGCTCATTAACTTCGCTTCAACCCTACTTAATTTCGAATTTATTTTCGACTGTTCCTAGAGAACATGTATATTTTATAAATAACTACCGTGCTATATTTAAAGTTTCTAGCCTCTCCAGTACCGCTTAAATCGCAATTTAGAAAGTTTTTTCTCCGGCAACCATCAACATAAAATATAGCTTACGTTTGAGCAGGTTCTATCACCATCAATTTGCAACCATTATGTTTAAAATCGGTTTCGTATTTCATACGATTGCATAAAAATCGTAATTTAGAACGCTTAGAGCGCTTTTCGCTCACTTCATCCTTTTAAATTTGGAATTTTCTTTCGACAATTCTTAGAAAGCATTTGCATCTTTGAAGTAATTTACCATTCCAAATTTAAAATGTTAGACGCACTCATTAACACAAAAAACGCAATTTAGAAAATTTTTTGCTCCTGTAACCCCCAAGTGGTAGTGTCAACAACGTAAAATATAGGTTATGTTGGAGCGGGGACTGTCACCATCAATTTGAAACCATTACTTCTGGAATCGGTTTATATTTCCTGAGACTGCGTAGAAATTGCTATTTAAAACGTTTTTAGAACGCTTTTCTTTCATTTTAACCCCTTTTAAATTTCAAATTTTTAAGAAACTCTTCTCAGAGAGTAGTTACATCTAATAATTACCATGCCAAATTTCAAGTTGCTAGCCCCTACAGTATCACAAAAATCACAATTTAAAACGTTTTTTAAAATGCAACCGCAAGGTGGTGGTGACGCCGACATGAAATAGATCCTATATTTGAGACGGGCTGTCATCATCCATTTCCAACCATTACTTTTGAAATCGGTTGGGTACTTTCTGAGATTGCGTAGAAATCGCAATTTAGAACGTGTTTTAGAAAGTTTTTCGCCCCTTTTCATCCTTTTTAAATTTCGAATTACTTAGGAAATGTTCTTAGAGATCATTTATATCTTATAAGTAACTACCTTGTCTATTTCAAGTTGCTAGCCCCTGCAGTATCATAAAAACGCTATTTTGATCGTTTTATTCTCCTGCACCCCCTTTGGGGTAGTGGCACCGATATGAAATACAGCCTATGCTGGAGCGAGGACTATCACCATCGTTTCCACACAATTATTTTTTAAATCGTTTAGCTATTTCCTGATATTACGTAGAAATCGTAATTTAGAAAGTTTTTTAGAACGTTTTTCACTCATTTTCATCCCTCTTAAATTTCGATTCTTTAGTAAATTTTCTTAGCGATCATTTGTATCATATAAGTAGTTACCATGCCTAATTTCAAGTTGCTAGACCCTGCAGTATCACTCAAAACGCAATTTTGACCGTTTTTTGCTCCTGCAACCCCTAGGTGGTAGTGACACCGACATGAAATAAAGCCTATGTTGGAGCGAGGGCTGTCATCATCCATTTCCTACAATTATTTTTGAAATCGGTTTGGTACTTCTTGAGATTAAGTAAAAATCGCCATTTAGGACGTTTTTTAGAACGCTTTTTGCGCATTTTCACCCCTTTAAATTTCGAATTTTTTAAGAAATGTTCTTAGAGATCATTTATATCTAATATGTAACCACCATGCCAAATTCTATGTATCTGGACCATTCAGTAACAAAATAATCGCAATTTCGAACGTTTTTTTGCTCCTGCACCCCCTTTAGGGTTATTTTCACCGACATAAAATGTAGCCTATGTTGGAGTAAGGGTTGTCACCATCATTTTTACACTATTATTTTTAAAATCGGTTTGGTACTTTCTGAAATTGCGTAAAAATCGCCATTTAGAACGTTTTTTAGAACGCTTTTCGCACATTTTCACCCCTTTTTAATTTCGATTTTTTTAAGAAATGTCCTTACAGATCATTAGTATCTTATAAGTAACTACCCTTCCAAATTTCATGTTTCTAGGCCCTTCAGTAACACAAAAATTGCATTTTTAGAACGTTTTTTGCTCCTGCACCCTCTTTTGGCGAGCGGCACGGACATAAGATATAGCCTATGTTCTAAGTTGGACTAACACCATCATTTTGATACCATTATTTTTGGAATCGGTTCGGTAGTTTCAGAGCTTACCTCCTCCAAATAAACAATTTTTACCTCTTTATAATATGACTAGCAAACCCCGCGGCTTTGCTCGCGTAATATTTGAAATATGCCAAGTGATATTTATATGTCTAATTTTCATTAAAATGTACTAACTAAATTTTTATTTTATTAAAAGGTCAGTATTCATTTCAGTATTCATTTGAAGTTTTGAATTTTTTAGAAACCATTTTCTTACATCTTAAAACTATCCATTATGTCAAATTCCAAGTCCTACCACCTCTCTCAACATAAAGGGCTATGTTGAAACAGGAACTGTCACCATTAATTTGCCAACCTTAATTTTGAAATCGGTTTGTTATTTCCTAATATTCCACAGAAACGTAATTTAAAAAGATTTTAAAGCCCTCTTTTAGAACGTTTGTTGTTCCTGTGAGCCGCAGGTGGTAGAATCACCGGCATAAAATATAGCCTGTGTAGGATCAGAGACTGTTACCATTCATTCGCATTGATTACTTTTATAACCGGTTTATATTCCCTGAAATTGCATAGAATCGCAATATAGAACTTTTTTAGATTGCTTTTCGCACCTCCCCTTCGCTTCACCCCTTTTTAATTCGAATTTATTTTCGACGTTCCTTCGAGGGCATTTATATTTTATAAGTAACTACCATGTCATATTTAAAGATTCTAGGCTTTCCACTATCACAGAAATCGCAATGCAGAAAGTTTTTACTTCCTGCAACCCTCTGGTGGTAGTGGACATAAAATATAGCTTATGTTCGAGCAGGTTCTATCACCAAAATTTGTCATCATTATTTTTTTAATCGGTTTGGTAACTTATAAGTTTGCTTAAAAATTGTAATTTATAACGCTTTTCACTCACTTCATTTTTTTTTAATTTGAAATTTTCTTTCGACTGTTCTTAGAAAGCAGTTGCATCTTGTAAGTAAATACCATGCCATACTTCAAAGTGTTTGACCCCTCAGTTGTGCAAAAAACGCAAATTAGAACATGTTTTGCTTTTGGAACCCTCAGATGGTAGCGACAGCAACATGAAATATAACCTATGTTATAGCAGGGACTGTCACCATTGATTTGCAACCATTACTTTTGAAATAGCTTTGGTATTTCCTTAGATTTAGTAGAAATCGCAATGTAGAACGTTTTTAGGACGCTTTTCGCGCATTTTCACCCCTTTTTAAATTTCCAATTTTTTCGAAACTGTTCTTAAAGATCATTTATATCTAATAAATGTGTACCTTGCCTAATTTTAAGTTGCTAGCCCCTACCGATCACAAAAATCGAAATTTAAAACGCTTTTTTGCTCCTGCAACGTCTTGGTGATAGTGATACCGACATAAAATAGCGTCTATGTTAGAGCAGGGGCTGTCAGCATCAATTTCCTACCATTACGTTTGAAATCAGATTCATTCTTCCTGAGATATTGCCGACAAATCGGCATTTAGAACGCTTTAGAACGCTTTTCGCGCATTTTGCTCCTGCATCTCCTCTGGGGTAGTGGAAACAGATATAAAATATAGCCTATCTTGGAGCAAGATCTGTCACCATCATTTTTGCACCATTACATTTGAAATCGGCTCAGTACTTCCTGAGATTGCATAGAAATCGCAATTTAGAAAGTTTTTTACAACGCTTTTTGCGCATTTTGACCCCCTGTTAAATTTCGATTTTTTTAGAAAATGTCCTTAGAGATCATTGATATCTTATAACTAACTACCATTCCAAATTTCACGATTCTAGGCCCTTCCGTAACGCAAAAGCCGCAATTTAGAACGTTTTTCTCCTGCACCCCCTTTGTGGTAGTGGCACCGACATAAAACATCGCCTATGTTGGAGCAAAAGTAGTCAGCATCATTTTGACGTCATTATTTTTTAGATCGGTTTGGTATTTCCTGAGATTGTGTAGAAATCACCATTAGAACGTTTTTTAGAACGCTTTTCGCGCATTTTCACCCCTTTTAAATTTCGAATTGTTTAAGAACTGTTCTTAGAATCCTTTATATCTAGTAAATAGCTAATATTTCAAATTTCATATTTCTATGCCCTTCGGTAACGCAAAAATCGCATTTTTAGAACGTTTTTTGCTCCTGCACCCCCTTTCGGGTAGTGGCACCGACA
Source organism: Maratus speciosus (assembly GCA_963932465.1). Classification (NCBI taxonomy): domain Eukaryota; kingdom Metazoa; phylum Arthropoda; class Arachnida; order Araneae; family Salticidae; genus Maratus; species Maratus speciosus. The sequence continues at coordinate 439,316,588 of OZ010786.1, forward strand.
TAAAACATAGCCTATGATGGAACAAGGCTTGTCACCGTCATTTTGACACCATTATTTCTTAAATCGGTTTGGTATTTCCTGAGATTGTGTAGAAACCACCATTTAGAACGTTTTTTAGAACGATTTTCGCGCATTTTCACCCCTTTCAAATTTCGAATTGTTTAAGAACTGTTCTTAGAAATCCTTTATATCTAATAAGTAGCTAATATTTCAAATTTCATATTTCTAGGCCCTTCAGTAACACGTAAATCGCATTTTTAGAACGTTTTTTGCTCCTGACACCGACATAAAACATAGCCTATCTTAGAGCAAGCGTTGTCACCATCATTTTGACATCAATATTTTTTCGATCGGTTTGGTATTTACTGAGATTGTTTAGAAACTACCATTTAGAACGTGTTTAGAACGCTTTTTGTGCATTTTCACCCCTTTTAAATTTCAAATCATTTATATCTTATAAGTAACTAATATTCAAAATTTCATATTTCTAGTCCCTTCAGTAACGCTAAAAACGCATTTTTCGAACGTTTTTTGCTCGTGCACCCCTTTGGGGTAGTGACACCGACATAAAACATAGCCTATCTTGGAGCAAGCGTTTTCACCATCATTTTGACACAAATATGTTTTAAATCGGTTTGGTATTTCCTGAGATTGTGTAGAAACTACCGTTTAGAACGATTTTTAGAACACTTATTGTGCATTTTCACACGTTTTAAATTTCAAATTGTTTAAGAACTGTTCTTAGACATAATTTATATCTTATAAGTAACTAATATTCATAATTTTATATTTCTAGGCCCTTGAGTAACGCTAAAATCGCATTTTTAGAAAGTTTTTTGCTCCTGCATCCCTTTGGGGTAGTGACACCGACATAAAACATAGCCTATCTTGGAGCAAGCGTTGTCACCATCATTTTGATACCAATATTTTTTAAATCGGTTTGGTATTTCCTGAGATTATGTAGAAACTAGCATTTAGAACGTTTTTAGAACGCTTTTTGTGCATTTTCACCCCTTTTAAATTTTAAATTGTTTAAGAACTGTTCTTAGACACCATTTATATCTTATAAGTAACTAATATTCAAAATTTCATATTTCTAGGCCCTTCAGTAACGCTAAAATCGCATTTTTCGAACGTTTTTTGCTCCTCACCCCTTTGGGGTAGTGACACCGACATAAAACATAGCCTATCTTGGAGCAAGCGTTTTCACCATCGTTTTGACAGCAATATGTTTTAAATCGGTTTGGTATTTCCTGAGATTGTGTAGAAACTACCGTTTAGAACGATTTTTAGAACGCTTTTTGTGCATTTTCACACCTTTTAAATTTCAAATTGTTTAAGAACTGTTCTTAGACATAATTTATATCTTATAAGTAACTAATATTCAAAATTTTATATTTCTAGGCCCTTCAGTAACGCTAAAATCGCATTTTTGAACGTTTTTTGCTCCTGCACCCCTTTGGGGTAGTGACATAAACATAGCCTATCTTGGAGCAAGCGTTGTCACCATCATTTTGATACCAATATTTTTTAAATCGGTTTGGTATTTCCTGAGATTATGTAGAAACTACCATTTAGAACGATTTTTAGAACGCTTTTTGTGCATTTTCACGCTTTTTAAATTTCAAATTGTTTAAGAACTGTTCTTAGACGTAATTTATATCTTATAAGTAACTAATATTCAAAATTTCATATTTCTAGGCCCTTCAGTAACGCTAAAATCGCATTTTTAGAAAGTTTTTTGCTCCTGCACGCCTTTGGGGTAGTGACACCGACATAAAACATAGCCTATCCTTGAGCAAGCGTTGTCACCATCATTTTGATACCAATATTTTTAAAATCGGTTTGGTATTTCCTGAGATTGTGTAGAAACTACCATTTAGAACGGTTTTTAGAACGCTTTTTGTGCATTTTCACCCCTTTTAAATTTCAAATTGTTTATGAACTGTTCTTGGACATCATTTATATCTTATAAATAACTAATATTCAAAATTTCATATTTCTAGGCCCTTCAGTAACGCTAAAATCGCATTTTTAGAACGTTTTTTTGCTCCTACACCCCCTTCGGGGTAGTGGCACCGACATACGATATAGCCTATGTTCTAAGTTGGACTAACACCATCATTTTGATACCATTAATTTTGGAATCGGTTCGGTAGTTCCAGAGCTTGCCTCCGACAAATAAACAATTTTTTCCTCTTTATAATAGGAGTATAGATGACTAGACTAGAAAAGTAGCCCGTCAAAAATGACGGAAATTTAGATATAAAGATATATACAACTCATGTGCAAGAATATGAGTTTTCTCGCTTGTTCCGCAGTGATAGATGAAAATAACACATTTTAAGAACGAAACACATTTATGAAAAACTATGTACAGTAGAAGACCACTAATCTGCACAGTTCGGTTCCAAGTGTTATGCAGATTTGAGGCTTTTTGCGGTCATGTCTATTCAATCTTTGTTTACATTTTTTTTAAATTCATATATTGGACAATTTAGATTGTTGAGCCTAAAAAATAAATAAATAACACACTTGAAGTAAGGTGTTATACTATTAAATGATCGTATACGATTTCATGAAATGGTATTATATGGTATTATATGTGTGTGCTTCACGATCTTGGTTACGACGTTGGCGAAATTGGTTGCAACTTGTCATAATCCTAATAGTGGGGGCCGCTATAACAAAAAAGTAACCAGTTTTTAGTAAAATTTCTGATATAAAGTAGCTTTCAAAAACTTGTGTAAAATTGCAGGCCGTTCTCATGTTATGTCAGTCCTAGGAATAATATTTCTAACACTGAAGATTTTCCATGTATATATGGGATTTAGAAAAGCTTCTCCAAAAGAAAGGTCCTGAAATGACATTGTAATTCCTCAAACTTCAAAGTTTAATCGGGCCCTGATGTTGAGTACTGAAATCTAATAAATACAGTTATTTTGAATATTACAACAGAATTAAACAGTTAAACTTATTTAACTTAAACCCGCTGTTACTTCCCGATGTTATTTTTTAGTATTAAGAAAGAAAATTATTTAAAATTTTCAAATCATGCATTTATGATTTTTTCCGTCTTTAATAACTAAATAATGAAAAAATAGGCTTTTGTTCTGAGCTCATAAATATGACAATAAAATAATGTAACTAAGAGACATTGCAAAATTAAATCTTTGTGTTTACAAACCATAAACAAACGCTACCGCCACCATTTTACCTACTATGACGTCATTAGAATATTGCCCATTGTTTGTTGGAGAACTTACTTTGTGAATGATTACCTCAATGATTTAATATTTTTGACGTTTCACGATGAATGAATCACTTGTGTTTGTTTAAGTTTATGGAATGAGATATTAAGCTGTGAACCTAATTTCAATTGAAGTTATCCAAGGATATGTGTATTTTTAATCGAAATTAAAAACAATGATTTGATCTCGAAATAAAAAGTTTTAGTTCGTATAATTTGTTATTTCTGTTAATTATTTATTTAAGTACTTCTCCATTATAGCGCATTTAAAAAAAAAGCTTATCTCGATTCGGGCATCAGAAAGTGAGATATGTTGCGAAAATATATAAACAGCTGTGAAAACAAATCTAATGAACTTTATCTTTGTTTATATATGCACTTATATTAGTGCTGTAAAAGTAACGACTAAATGAATACCCGTATGATGTCGTTACTTTCAAACTCGCTACCCGTTAGAAAGTATTCGTTACTCGTTACTTTCGTTACTGTTCAAAAACCGGGTATGTACTACAAACCTGCAGCAAATCTAATTATATACTGCACACTGCACATGAGTCTTTTGAAGAATTCGTTACTGTTTTAACGTAAAATATGTGCTGCCATCTGTACGTAAAATTTACATTTAATTTTCTACGTTTTAATGAAAAAAGGCAAACAAAATTAAAATACGATGCATAATTGAATATAACATGTCTGAATTGTAGAATTTCTTATGAAATAATGAATAATTGGAGAAAGCAATTAGGAAGAGTAAAAGTTCACCAAATTTATACTAAAACTATGAAATATAATTACACAAAGAAAATATTTTTACAAACAAATTTATTTACTAATTTTACACTAAAAGTCATTATGTATTATGAAATTTTAACTTCTGGAATAATTTGAAAATATTTAAATATATGTATATTTAATTTCTTACGTGGTCATCCTATCAAATGACATTGTACTTCAGCCACATTATTATTCCTGAAATTATTGATTTATATTTAAAAAAAAACCTTTTTTTCAAATATGAAATTTAAAAACATACCAACAAAAATATTTGGCACAGATGTCATATACGCACCACATTGGCGTGATTTTTTTTCTGACGCCAATTAGGCGAAAACCTCGTTTTCGAATACCAGTTACATATATGTAATAATAAAATAATGTAAAGATTTCCAGGTGAGCTTGTCCTGGATGATGGTTAAGATGGGATGAGAAATTGACTCGGGAACCTTTGTGCGAATCGAACTCATTTATTAGGCGCTCATCATACATCTGATTCGCGAGTCGATCGCCGGTCCCGGAGCCAACAGCATAGATTTTGGGAGGTTACATGGCCGTAAGTTTAGCTAGCCTCTCAAATAGCCAAATTCCTCGTTTTTCGCGTGTGTTTTGAGTAATATGGTGAAGATTCTAATATTTTCCAGCAGAGGGCAGAATTGTTAATTTGGGAGGAACATTTAATTTAATTGGTTCATTAAGTTTTGATTGATCTGTGGTCAAGGCCCGCACAATTCCCAGGGACTGTGAGGTACCTGCCCTACCAACAGATGCCTGCAAAAAGCGCTTAGATTAGCAGTTTCACTTTTAAGAATCGTCCTAAAATGATCTTTGAAAGTAATAAGATGTATTGCTGGGAAACAAAGTTACGAGGGGTAAAACTGGTTTTAGAAATAGGTTTTAAATTTTTGAAATTTTAAAGGCTTCTTATCCTTTCATATATATATTTAAAAAAGGGAATAACAATAAATAAAAAAAAGTTTATTTAATAACTATAGAACTAAACAATATATTAACAAATAAACAATATCCGGGTTACCATATTAAGCAAAATAACGGGACTTTGGCGCCAGTTAAGTACCCCGGTACTTATATGATATTGGCGTCAGAAAAAAATTGCGCCAATGTAGTGCGTATATGATATCTGTGACAAATATTTTTACAAGCCCCCCCCCCCCCCCCCCCCGAAAAAAAAGAAAAGAAAAAGAAATTAGAAAACAGGAATTCTGCTTTTTCAGAATTTAGTATCACGCCCGATGAAAAAACATATGTGTATAAATGTAGATAGTTCAGTTATAAGACTTAAAACACACGCTTTTATTTTATATAAAATGACGTTATCCGCATCCGCTGAAGAATTCCTTTCGTTATTTAAGAACTTCGACCAAAAAAAAAAAATGGCTATCTTATGATTTATATGCTTTCATTTCTTTGTAATTTTAATGTCGATACTTAAAATTGTTCAGTTTATAAAAGTTCCATGTTTTATTAGAAGTCATTCGCTTATATTTTTTCGAAACAGCACGTATTTTAATTACATTTTTTTTTCAGTTTTTATGAGAAAATGGCTACAAAAAGTTATAATTGGTACTTTCCAACTATTTTTCCCTTACTTTTACTTTCTACAGAAATGGAGCACTTGAGTTACAAAAATTAAACAAATAGCATTGAAAACTACAAAAAAATTAATATCTCAAAAATAAATCGAGATGCAGTTTTCAAACAAATTGCATTTAAAAGTACCTTTTTTCCCCAATACGACGGTATAAAAATTAAAAATGTGCGATGCTTAGAAGTAAAAATATATTGCGGCAGAGATTATTCCGTACAATGATACCTCTGCTTTGTTTTATACACTGGCTGATACAACGGAGCGTGTTTTTTTTTTTTTTTTTTTTTTTTTTTTTTTTTGGAGACAACACTTTATTAGCTTAGCTGGGAGAAAGAAATAGCATACCGGGGGCTAAAAAAATTAAACGTTATCATAAAAACATTTTTACAAACAATCTAAAAACTCGTCTTTATCATAAAAATATTTTTTTTTTCAAATTTAAAACATAAATACACGTACAAAGATATTTTTAGAAGATAAAGAATGCACTGAAAGTAAACCTGTAAATTTTAGAACAGAATTTCTTGAAAATTTTCGGAACATTTAAAAGAAATGTGTTTCATTTTAGTCTTTATCATCTTATCAACCAACAGTTTACGCCACTCGCATTACTATTTTAGAAATCTTTGATTTATGTTTAAAAATAATATTTTTTCCATTCTTTTTTATTTTAATGAAGCACGCCTTTCAGATAATATATAATCTGATTTTCAAAAAAATCTTTCAGATGGTACTAATGTAGACATCGCTGATAAATACTTTTTTGCTAAATCCGCAAGCTCGGAGTATAAAACAGCTATACTTCTTTCTCTTTCCATAATAAAGGAATCAACAAGCCCCTACGAAATCAAAATCATTTGAGATTTGAGAATAACTGATACTAACAGAATGATACGCATACGCTGATACAGAAACAACTGATTCCGAAATATCCGAGTCCGAATACAAATTCGCATCTTTTACCGCATCCGGCTATCTGCTCCATTCATGAATTACACAAACGTAAGCAGCGTTTGAAGTTAGTTTCATTTTGTTCGGCTGCGTATTGACACAGTAACGACTAACGAGTCGTATTTCGAAGTACCGATTCGGTATTTCGTATCTTAGACAATACCCGTTACTTAGTAACGAATATGTGCGGTTTGCTACCGCTCTAACTTATATACATAAAAAAATCGTTTCTAAATATATATAATTTTTTTATATACAAATTACGGCACAGATTTCAGATATGAACCGGGATACCTAACTGGCGCCAAAATGGTGTTATTTTGTCTGCTATGGTAACCCGGCTATTGTTTTTTATTTATTAATAAATTCTTTATTTACTTTTATTTTCTATTTTTTAATTATATAAACTGCTTTGTTATATAGTTATTATTCAAACTTTTATTTATTTATAGTTATTTCCTTTTCAAAATGATAGCAAATAATTGAAAAATATATAAGTAACTGGTATTCGAAAGCGAGATTTCTGCCAAATTGGCGTCATAGAAAAATCACGCCATACCCCATGCGTATAAGACATCTGTGTAAAAATTACTTCTGTTTCTTTATAAAAATATGTAAATAGCTTTTTTTATATTAAATTGACGACACAGATGTCATATACACCCATATTGGCGCGATTTTTTTTTGACGCCGATGTCATATACGCACCGGGTACTTAACTGGCGCCAAAGTGTCGTTATTTTGCTTGTAATGGTAACCCGAATGTTGTTTATGCTGTTGATGTTTTCGCCAAATTGGCGTCGGAAAAAAATCGCGCCAATATGGGGAGTATATGGGGATGTGCAAAATTGTATACTTATGGAAAAAATTGCTTGTGAGTATGAAGCAGTAAATAGGTTGCCAGAAAATACGTTGGCAAACTTCTTTCTCGCCAAGAAACTTTTCTCCGAAGTATTGTACATAAGCAATGATTGCTAGAAATGCATTTTTAATTATGATATGCGCTTTTATGTTTCACTACATTTATGCATACTATACTGTGTGTATAAATGCTACAGTTCATATGCAGGGCTACACAAAAGAATTCGTAAGGGTTACTGAGTATGAGAGTAAATTGCTTAAATGTGGTTTTTAAAGGAGTTATGCATTTTTACGCTGAACTGCATTTAGTTTCCTAAGAAATGTTTGTAGAATATAGATAAAATGACATACATGGTCACGCAAAGAATTGGATACATAACCGTCTATGGATGATAATATCTGAAAATGTGATTTCAGTAGTTTTAAGAGTAGTTTAAATTAAATTTTAGCTAAATAGTGGCATGTAATAATCAGTGGTGTAGTCGTAAAAAAAACAGAGGGTATACGCTCTAAGCAGAGGGTATACGCTCAAAACAGAGCGTATACCATAGAGTGTATATACTATAGATTTCTTGAGAAACAGAGGGCATACGGTGTTCCTTAAAAAAATCCAGAGGGTATACGGCGTATACTCCCGTATACCCTCCACTACATCCCTGGTAATAACAGTACTATTGGCTATGGACGGTAACTGCTGAAATCAATTTTTAAATTTTTTTATGCGTTTTCTAAAATGTTTAACTTAGTTATCTTGGTACTTCTTAGTTATCCCGTCGATCAAATTACTGTTGCCAAATTGTAAGATTAATTGCCAATAACGGTTGCCATTAATTAATTAATTGTAAGATTAAATGCCAATAATGGCCAATAAAACCATTAATTCGACGTTTTATTTGTATTTTTGTTAATGTTTTACTATTGATTTGGCAATTTATATAATTTGGCGAAATTCGTCGACGGGATATCTAAGAAGTAACGTTATCTTATTTACCTTATTTCCCTAAATAACGAAGTTTTGTTAAAGCATTCAGGATGTGTTGGAAAGTGTTTCATATTCTATGCTTAACGCATGATTTTTCTTTCTTCTTTAGTCTTATTTTGCATTTATTTTATACTTAATTTTTTAGTCTCATACTGCTTTATAGAAATTTTGGCACAGTTGTCATATACGTTATCATATATTGGCGCGATTTTTTCCGACGCCAATTTGGCGAAAACATCAACAGCATAAACAACAACATCCGGATTACCATATCAAGCAAAATTACGACACTTTGGCGCCAGTTAAGTACCCGTGTGTATATGACATTGGCGTCAGAAAAAAATCGCGCCAGTATGGGGCGTATATGACATCTGTGCCGAAACTTTAATATTTAATGTTTAAACTCTTCGCTCCACTCCCCTTGCATATAGTACAAACTATAACACGGATAGCGCAAAATAATAGACAGTTTGGTACTTTTACACTGTAGGGGCTTTGGCATTTTTTAAAAAAAGCTTGGTGTAATTTGGGCATCAGAAAGTGAGATTTGGGTACTTTTCCGTTATGCGGACACCATTGTCGTCAAGCGTAATAGTTTGCGCAAAATCGTGAATTGAAGCATTTGAAAAATAAAAGAAAAACCATTGTCGATACTAAAGTGAGCATTTAAAAAATATAACATTTGAAAATTCCAGACTTTTATGAACTATTTCATCAAATCATAAATATATACTTAATATAAGTGAACAAATAACTGCTATAAAATAAAGCAATAAAATAAAATTCACATTAAACTGCTGGCATAAAATTACAAATATCTTTTAGCATTTTGAAATAATTGGCGCATTAGCATACATTTTGGCATGGTGTCCGTATAACGGAAAAATATCGAGATTTGTTGTCAAATCATATAAACAGCTATGAAAACAAATTTGATGAACGTTTTTGTTTGTTTTATATGTATATTATTGATGTTTTTATGTACAAATTATATCTGTTTCTGTATAAAATTAGAGAAACGGCTTTTTTATATTAAATAAATCGTATAAATATCGAAAAAAATGCGTGTGTATATAAAATGAAACAGTGAATAGGTTCACGGAAAATATGTTACCAAATTTCCTTTTTCGCCAAGGCACCTATACTGGAAAAGTACCTAAAGCACATTAAAATCGCGCAGTTAGGAGCTCACACAGTACACCGTTGTCGATTGGCGGTTATTTTATTAGTAGCATCGAGAGGAAGATCTAAAGATGTACTTTAAATTCTCACCCATAGATTTCGAAAAAATATCTTAAAAGAGTAGAGTTAAATTAATTATTAAATTTCGGTGACCTCCATTATGAAAGATTAATGGTTTTAAATGGGAATTTCGCCAAATTAGCCAGCTATCGTCAAGTTGGCTAACATTTGGCGCTACTGTGGTAACCCTGCATTAATATTTTTCAACAATTACTCATTTCAATGAGGCGGTCCTACCGGAATAGTGAGGGACACACAGAGACTTGGATTTTATATAAATAGATGAGTATAGATTAATATTTTACAAATTTAATTGTTCTTTCGTTATTTAAAATAAAATTTATGTCAGTTTATGTAATTTGGCGAATAGTTTGGCAATTTGTATAATTTTGCGAAATTGGTCGACGGGATAACCAAGTAGTACACTATATAGTTTTATGCTTATGATCGGGAACATGGTTACACCAATGAAATATAATTCGTGAGAAACCACCTTCAGTAAAAGTCATGAATCAATCCCTGATTTCTTAAAAATCTGTTGCCTAGATTTAGTGCACATTGTAAGAAATGTACATATTTTTATATGTGTAATGTTATACACAGAAGTTTCGAAAACGCCAGTTAAAAGAAAGAAATTGAGACGAAAAGAGTTTCTCAGGTTAATTATATGCGGAAAAGTCGCATAACAATAACCCAGATGCCTTCCGAGTATTTTCAGAATAACGATATAACAGCAACTCAGATGAATAAAGGTATCAAGTTTGATAGAGGATTATAGCAGACCACCCATGTGTGTACTGGACATACGTGTTACAAACCTTTTCCTGATACCACATTAAACTAATAAATCTGCAGATCAGGAGCCTCAACGTCATCTTTGCAAGTCATTGTTTTTTAACACTCATTGCATAATATTCAACTTCCTACAAATCACTTTTTAAAGTTTTCAAATTACATAAATATTTATGAGCATACAAGATACTTCGTAAAGTTTCAGAAATTAAAAGTGTTAAACAAATGGTTGTACATTGATGTTCTGAAATTCTGATGGGCTACTTATTCTGGTAACTTTTTAAATCAAACATTGCATTTCTTCAGGGGGGCTCTGCCCCTCTGAACCCCCCGTAGTCTATTTAAATTTACATTCGTAATTTTTTATTGATTGTGCGGATGGTTATAGTATATCTTAGATTTTTTACGCTGTGATTTATAAGGATAAGCATAAGTTTTTTTATAAATTAATAAAATTTAAATTTAAAATAAAATATTCAAGTTAACCGTACACAGACAAAAAATCTTGAAGTGACGCCAAAAATGTAACCCTAAAATCCGCTACATTCGGCACAACACAACGACGTGCTTAAAAAAAAAAAAAAAAAAAAAAAAAACGGATGAAGTCAAAGAATTTGGTCCCTGTTCCACGTGCTTGTTTTGTTTGGGCCGAATGAGAGCATTTAAATCTGAGCGATAACGCACATCGTATTGCAAACTGTTTTTATGGCATACTGCATCTCCATCTATCTCTTTCCTCCGTGAATAATAGTTAATTTTATTTTACCGAAGATCTTTTTATTCCAGCATCTTTGTTTTCGATAAATGACGTCTAATTCACCTGCTATGCGTACTTACTCAAAACTTTTCATCTTGTTATATTAAGAAATACTCGAGAGTTTTCTTTTTATTTCCAATATGCCGCCATATTAATTTTTCTATTCTTAATTTTATTTTTCATATTCCTGTTTCACGACAAAACATTTCAATTGAAAATTGTTTAAAAGAAAATATTATTCCGGGTTTTGATTTTCTTGGCAACAATTAAAGAAATATTGGTAAATGTTATGGGAAAATGTTACGTTATTCTCTATGAAAATAATGAACTTTTGTATTTTTAAGCAAAATGTTTCAATAAAATAAATAAAATAAATGAAATATTGCCTATTTTTATTTCTGGGCTAAAATCCTTCAACATGCAAAGATATAAATGCATTAATTCATCTGTTTTGACATTGGCTTTACTCAAGCATTATACACGCAATTATACTAATACTAGCAAACCCCGCGGCTTTGCTCGCGTAATATTTGAAATATGCCAAGTGATATTTATATGTCTAATTTTTATTAAAAGGTACTAACTAAATTTTTATTTTATTAAAAGGTAATATTTTATTTTATTAAAAGGGGTTTTCTTTTATTAAAAGGTACTTATTACTTTTAGGAATAATTCAAAAATTACTAATTGTTATAATTACTAATTGTTATTACTAATTACTAATTGTTATTACTAATTGTAATAACTACACAGTTTGATTAAACATCATTATTACACTGCATTAGGCAGAAATGAGACTTAAATTAATAAAACGAAATAAAACTAAATAAATGATAATTTAGAAAATATTTTGAAACTTTTATGCTCAATTAATACGCTCATTTCAGTATTCATTTGAAGTTTTGAATTTTTTAGAAACCATCTTCTTACATCTTAAAATTAACCATCATGTCGAATTCCAAGTCCTACCACCTCTCTCAACATAAAAGGCTAAGTTGAAACAGGAACTGTCACCATTAATTTGCCAACATTAATTTTGAAATCGATTTGTTATTTCCTAATATTACACAGACACGTAATTTAAAAAGCTTTTAAAGCCCCTTTTTAGAACGTTTGTTGTTCCTGTGAACCCCACGTGGTAGAATCACCGGCATAAAATATAGCCTGTGTAGGATCAGAGACTGTTACCATTGATTCGCAACTATTACTTTTATAATCGGTTTATATTCCCTGAAATTGCATAGAATCGTAATTTAGAACTTTTTTAGAATGCTTTTTGCACCTCCCCTTCGCTTCACCCCTTTTTTAATTCGAATATATTTTCGACGTTACTTCGAGGGCATTTATATTTTATAAGTGACTACCATGTCATATTTAAAGTTTCTAGCCTTTTCAGTATCACGGAAATCTCAATTTAGAAAGTTTTTAGCTCCTGCAACTCTCTGGTGGTAGTGGAACAGACATAAAATATAGCTTATGTTTGAGCAGGTTCTATCACCAAAATTTGTTATCATTATTTTTTTAATCGGTTTGGTAATTTATAAGTTTGCTTAAAAATTGTAATTTATAACGCTTTTCACGCACTTCATTTTTTTAAATTTGGAATTTTCTTTCGACTGTTTTTAGAAAGCAGTTGCATCTTGTAAGTAAATACCATGCCATACTTCAAAGCGTTAGACCCCTCAGTTGTGCAAAAAACGCAAATTAGAACATGTTTTGCTTTTACAACCATCAGATGGTAGTGACAACAACATAAAATATAACCTATGTTATAGCAGGGACTGTCACCATTGATTTTTGAAATAGCCTGAAAATGACTTTTGAAATAGCTTTGGTATTTCCTTAGATTGAGTAGGAATCGCAATTTAGAACGTTTTTAGGACGCTTTTCGCGCATTTTCACCCCTTTTTAAATTTCCAATTTTTTTAACTGTTCTTAAAGATCATTTATATCTAATAAACATTTACCTTGCCTAATTTTAAGTTGCTAGCCCCTACCGATCACAAAAATCGAAATTTAGAACGCTTTTTTGCTCCTGCAACGTCTTGGTGATAGTGATACCGACATAAAATAGCGTCTATGTTAGAGCAGAGGCTGTGAGCATCAATTTCCTACTATTACGTTTGAAATCAGATTCATTCTTCCTGAGATATTGCCGACAAAGTTTTAGAACGCTTTTCGCGTATTTTGCTCCTGCATCTCCTCTGGGGTAGTGGAAACAGATATAAAATATAGCCTATCTTGGAGCAAGATCTGTCACCATCATTTTTACACCATTATATTTGAAATCGGTTCAGTACTTCCTGAGATTGCATAGAAATCGCAATTTAGAAAGTTTTTTACAACGCTTTTTGCGCATTTTGACCCCCTTTTAAATTTCGATTTTTTTAGGAAATGTCCTTAGACATCATTGATATCATATAACTAACTACCATTCCAAATTTCACGATTCTAGGCAGTTCCGGAACGCAAAAGCCGCAATTTAGAACGTTTTTCTCCTGCACCCCCTTTGGGGTGGTGGCACCGATATGAAACATCGCCTAAGTTGCAGCAAGCGTTGTCGCCATCATTTTGACACCAATATTTTTTAAATCGGTTTGGTATTTCCTGAGATTCTGTAGAAACTACCCTTTAGAACGTTTTTTAGAACGCTTTTTGTGCATTTTCACCCCTTTTAAATTTCGAATTGTTTAAGAACTGTTCTTAGACATCATTTATATCTTATAAGTAACTAATATTCAAAATTTCATATTTCTAGGCCCTTCAGTAACGCAAAAATCGCATTTTTAGAAAGTTTTTTGCTCCTACACCCCGTTTGGTGTTGTGGCACCGACATAAAACATAGCCTATCTTGGAGCAAGCGTTGTCACCATCATTTTGACACCAAAAGTTTTTAAATCGGTTTGGTATTTCCTGAGATTGTGTAGAAAATACCATTTAGAACGTTTTTTAGAACGCTTTTTGTGCACTTTCACTCCTTTTAAATTTCGAATTGTTTAAGAACTGTTCTTAGACATCATTTATATCTTATAGTTAACTAATATTCAAAATTTCATATTTCTAGGCCCTTCAGTAACGCTAAAATCGCATTTTTAGAACGTTTTTTGCTCCTACACCCCCTTTGGGGTAGTGGCACCGACATAAAACATAGCCTATCTTGGAGCAAGCGTTCTCGCCATCATTTTGACAGCAATATTTTTTAAATCGGTTTGGTATTTCCTGAGATTGTGTAGAAACTACCCTTTAGAACGTTTTTTAGAACGCTTTTTGTGCATTTTCACCCCTTTTAAATTTCGAATTGTTTAAGAACTGTTCTTAGACATCATTTATATCTTATAATTAACTAATATTAAAAATTTCATATTTCTAGGCCCTTCAGTAACGCTAAAATCGCATTTTTAGAACGTTTTTTGCTCTTACACCCGATTTGGGGTAGTGGCACCGACATAAAACATAGCCTATCTTATAGCAAGCGTTGTCGCCATCATTTTGACACCAATATTTTTTAAATCGGTTTGGTATTTCCTGAGATTGTGTAGAAACTACCCTTTAGAACGTTTTTTAGAACGCTTTTTGTGCATTTTCACCTCTTTTAAATTTCGAATTGTTTAAGAACTGTTCTTAGACATCATTTATATCTTATAAGTAACTGATATTCAAAATTTCATATTTCTAGGCCCTTGAGTAACGCTAAAATCGCATTTTTAGAACGTTTTTAGCTCCTACACCCCCTTTGGGGTAGTGGCACGACATAAGATATAGCCTACGTTCTAAGTTGGACTAACACCATCATTTTGATACCATTACATTTGGAATCGGTTCGGTAGTTCCAGAGCTTACCTCCTACAAATAAACAATTTTTTCCTCTTTATAATAGGAGTATAGATAGATAGATGACTAGCAAACCCCGCGGCTTTGCTCGCGTAATATTTGAAAAATGCCAAGTGATATTTATATGTCTAATTTTTATTAAAAGGTACTAACTAAATTTTTATTTTTTTAAATGTAATATTTTATTTTATTAAAAGGTACTTATTACTTTTAGGAATAATTTAAAAAAATTACTATTTAAAACACAGTTTGATTAAACATCATTGTTACACTGCATAAGGCAGAAATGAGACAAATTAATAAAACGAAATAAAACTAAATAAATAATAATTTAGAAAATATTTTGAAACGTTTATGCTCAATTAATACGCTCATTTTAGTATTGATTTGAAGTTTTGAATTTTTTAGAAACCATCTTCTTATATCTTAAAATTAACCGTCATGTCAATTTCCAAGTCCTACCAAGTCTCTCAACATAAAGGGATTTGTTGAAACAGGAACTGTCACCATTAATTTGCCAACATTAATTTTGAAATCGGTTTATTATTTCCTAATATTCCACAGAAACATAATTTAAAAAGCTTTTAAAGCCCTTTTTTAGAACGTTTGTTGTTCCTGTAAACCCCAGGTGGTAGAATCATCGGTATAAAATATAGCCTGTGCAGGATCAGAGAATGTTACCATTGATTCGCAACTATTACTTTTATAATCGGTTTATATTCCCTGAAATTACATAGAATCGTAATTTAGAACTTTTTTAGAATGCTTTTCGCACCTCCCCTTCGCTTCACCCCTTTTTAATTCGAATTTATTTTCGATGTTCCTTCGAGGGCATTTATATTTTATAAGTAACTACCATGTCATATTTAAAGTTTCTAGCCTTTTCAGTATCACAGAAATTGCAATTTAGAAAGTTTTTAGCTTCTGCAACCCTCTGGTGGTAGTGGAACAGACATAAAAAATAGCTTAGATTTGAGCAGGTTCTATAACCAAAATTTTTCATCATTATTTTTGTAATCGGTTTGGTAATTTATAAGTTTGCTTAAAAATTGTAATTTATAACGCCTTTCACTCACTTATTTTTTTTTATTTGGAATTTTCTTTCGACTGTTCTTAGAAAACAGTTGCATCTTGTAAGTAAATGCCATGCCATACTTCAAAGTGTTAGACCCCTCAGTTGTGCAAAAAACGCAAATTACAACATGTTTTGCTTTTGCAACCCTCAGATGGTAGTGACAGCAACATAAAATATAACCTATGTTATAGCAGGGACTGTCACCATTGATTTGCAACCATTACTTTTGAAATAGCTTTGGCATTTCCGTAGGTATCGCAATTTAGTAGAAATCGCAATTTAGAATGTTTTTAGGACTCTTCTCGCGCATTTTCACCCCTTTTTAAATTTCCAATTTTTTCGAAACTGTTCTTAAAGATAATTTATATCTAATAAATATGTACCTTGCCTAATTTTAAGTTGCTAACCCCTACCGAACAGAAAAATCGAAATTTAGAACGCTTTTTTGCTCCTGCAACGTCTTGGTGATAGTGATATCGACATAAAATAGCGTCTATGTTAGAGCAGAGGCTGTCCGCATCAATTTCCTACCATTACGTTTGAAATCATATTCATTCTTCCTGAGATATTGCCGACAAATCGGCATTTAGAACGGTTTTAGAACGGTTTTCGCGCATTTTGCTCCTGCATCTCCTTTAGGGTAGTGGAAGATATAAAATATAGACTATCTTGGAGCAAGATCTGTCACCATCATTTTTACACCATTATATTTGAAATCGGTTCAGTACTTCCTAAGATTGCATAGAAATCGCAATTTAGAAAGTTTTTTACAACGCTTTTTGCGCATTTTGACCCACTTTTAAATTTCGATTTTTCTAGGAAATGTCCTTAGAGATCATTGATATCTTATAACTAACTACCATTCCAAATTTCACGATTCTAGGCCCTTCCGTAACGCAAAAGCCGCAATTTAGAACGTTTTTCTCCTGCACCCCCTTTGGGTTAGTGGCACCGACATAAAGCATCGCCTATGTTGGAGCAAGGGTTGTCACCATCATTTTGACGCCATTATTTTTTAGATCTGTTTGGTATTTCTTGAGATTGTGTAGAAACCACCATTAGAACGTTTTTTAGAACGCTTTTCGCGCATTTTCACCCCTTTTAAATTTCGAATTGTTTAAGAACTGTTCTTAGAAATCCTTTATATCTAATGAGTAGCTAATATTTCAAATTTCATATTTCTAGGACCTTCGGTAACGCAAAAATCGCATTTTTAGAACGTTTTTTACTCCTCCACCCCCTTTCGGGTAGTGGCACCGACATAAAACAGAGCCTATGTTGGAGCAAGGGTTGTCACCGTCATTTTGACACCAATATTTTTTAAATCGGTTTGGTATTTCCTGAGATTCTGTAGAAACTACTATTTAGAACGTTTTTTAGAACGATTTTCGCGCATTTTCACACCTTTCAAATTTCGAATTGTTTAAGAACTGTTCTTAGAAATCCTTTATATCTAATAAGTAGCTAATATTTCAAATTTCATATTTCTAGGACCTTCAGTAACGCTAAAATCGCATTTTTAGAACTTTTTTTGCTCCTACACCCCCTTTCGGTTAGTGGCACCGACATGAAACATAGCCTATCTTGGAGCAAGCGTTGTCACCATCATTTTGACACCAGTATTTTTTTAAATCGGTTTGGTATTTCCTGAGATTGTGTAGAAACCACCATTTAGAACGTTTTTTAGAACGCTTTTCGCGCATTTTCACCCCTTTTAAATTTCGAATTGTTTAAGAACTGTTCTTAGACATAATTTATATCTTATAAGTAACTAATGTTCAAAATTTCATATTTCTAGGCCCTTCAGTAACGCCAAAATCGCATTTTTAGAACGTTTTTTGCTCCTACACCCCCTTTGGGGTAGTGGCACCGACATAAGATATAGCCTATGTTCTAAGTTGGACTAACACCATCATTTTGATACCATTAATTTTGGAATCGGTTCGGTAGTTCCAGAGCTTACCTCCGACAAATAAACAATTTTTTCCTCTTTATAATAGGAAAAAGTATAGATATAGATTATTAGGACCAAATACGTTGCTAGGCAACAGAGAAAGAAAAGGAAAAAAAAGAAATATGCATTATGTCAAATTGATAAAACAAAATCCTTTATATTATTGGAAAACATGCATAAAATTCCCCCCAATATTATAAACCTAAATAAAAAAATCTCGCAAATATATTGACATAATTTATTGGAATAATTTAATAATGTTATTTAAAAATTTCAGCATCAAAAGTTTATCATTTAAATCCATTTTTCATATGAGCCATTTCTTTCAACAAATGAAAATCTGAAAATCGTCTGACTTGCCATTGAAAAGCATTATAGAGCAAAATAAAATGTTCCATATTTCCCGAACGAATGAACCAAATTTAATCAAAAACTATACAGCTAAGTCCGGGTACCTCATCAACATGCCCAGCGAATTTCAAGCCGATCGGATGCTTTTTGCGGCAGTTATCGCGGAACAGACAGACAGACTAACAGACAGACAGACTAACAGAAACCAAAACTTTTCGTGTCTCCACAGTAAGCCTTCACTGACGTTTCGGCAACTAGTAAATCTGCAGAACAGGAGCCTCAACGTCACCTTTGCAAGTCATTGTTTTTTAACACTCATTGCATAATATTCAACTTCCTACAAATCGCTTTTTAAAGTTTTCAAATTACATAAATATTTATGAGCATACAAGGTACTTCGTAAAGTTTCAGAAATTAAAAGTGTTAAACAAATGGTTGTACATTGATGTTCTGAAATTCTGATGGGCTACTTATTCTGGTAACTTTTTAAATCAAAAATTGCATTTCTTCAGGGGGGGCTCTGCCCCTCTGAACCCCCCGTAGTCTATTTAAATTTACATTCGTAATTTTTTATTGATTGTGCGGATGGTTATAGTATATCTTAGATTTTTTTACGCTGTGATTTATAAGGATAAGCATAAGTTTTTTTATAAATTAATAAAATTTAAATTTAAAATAAAATATTCAAGTTAACCGTACACAGACAATAAATCTTGAAGTGACGCCAAAAATGTAACCCTAAAATCCGCTACATTCGGCACAACACAACGACGTGCTTAAAAAAAAAAAAAAAAAAAAAAAAAAAAACGGATGAAGTCAAAGAATTTGGTCGCTGTTCCACGTGCTTGTTTTGTTTGGGCCGAATGAGAGCATTTAAATCTGAGCGATAACGCACATCGTATTGCAAACTGTTTTTATGGCATACTGCATCTCCATCTATCTCTTTCCTCCGTGAATAATAGTTAATTTTATTTTACCCAAGATCTTTTTATTCCAGCATCTTTGTTTTCGATAAATGACGTCTAATTCACCTGCTATGCGTACTTACTCAAAACTTTTCATCTTGTTATATTAAGAAATACTCGAGAGTTTTCTTTTTATTTGCAATATGCCGCCATATTAATTTTTCTATTCTTAATTTTATTTTTCATATTCCTGTTTCACGACAAAACATTTCAATTGAAAATTGTTTAAAAGAAAATATTATTCCGGGTTTTGATTTTCTTGGCAACAATTAAAGAAATATTGGTAAATGTTATGGAAAAATGTTACGTTATTCTCTATGAAAATAATGAACTTTTGTATTTTTAAGCAAAATGTTTCAATAAAATAAATAAAATATATGAAATATTGCCTATTTTTTTTTCTGGGCTAAAATCCTTCTACATGCAAAGATATAAATGCATTAATTCATCTATTTTGACATTGGCTTTACTCAAGCATTACACACGCAATTATACTAATATTATTAGGACCAAATACATTGCTAGGCAACAGAGAAAGAAAAGGAAAAAAATGAAATATGCATTATGTCAAATTGATAAAACAAAATCCTTTATATTATTGGAAAACATGCATAAAATTCCCCCCAGTATTATAAAACTAAATAAAAAAATCTCGTAAATATATTGACATAATTTATTGGAATAATTTAATAATGTTATTTAAAAATTTCAGCATCAAAAGTTTACCATTTAAATCCATTTTTCATATGAGCCATTTCTTTCAACAAATGAAAATCTGAAAATCGTCTGACTTGCCATTGAAAAGCATTATAGAGCAAAATAAAATGTTCCATCCCGTAAGGCATGGTGACGTCACGGCGACGTCGTTGTGAAGTCTCGCTGTGATTTTGTGACCGTCGATGTGACGTCACGTGACGTCGATGTGACGTCACAGTGACTAGAATGCGAGGTCGTTATGGCCGTTTTAGAGGTCGTTTGTGACGTCACATTGTGACCACTCTGTGAAGTCACGGTGTGACTAATTTGTGAAAAGTGTGTCATTTGTGACTATTTTGGCATTAATTTTGTGACGAACCTGTGACGAATGTGACAATGTTTTGAAGTCACATTGTGACCAATTTGTGAAATATGTGTCA
Source organism: Maratus speciosus (assembly GCA_963932465.1). Lineage (NCBI taxonomy): Eukaryota > Metazoa > Arthropoda > Arachnida > Araneae > Salticidae > Maratus > Maratus speciosus. Next base: position 439,337,118 of record OZ010786.1, read on the forward strand.
TTTGTGACGAATTTGTCATAAACACTGTGATGATTTCAAATGAAAATCAAATTTCAAATTAATTGCTTAAAAGACGCAAAGGCCAATATAGTGAAAAAGATTCCATGCTGGGACTCGAGCCCGGGCCATCAGTATAGCGCACTGACATTCTCCCGACTAAACCACATGGAACGATACCCAGCCTGGAAAATTTCTCACTATTATATGTTGGCAAGGCTACAAAAGCAGCACAAAATGGGATATTTATCGTGAGCCACCGACATGGAGCAAACACGAAACTTAATTAAATCCAGCATCGATTGAAACTATATTAATATTTGGAAATTTTTCCTGAGAGAACCATTCGCCTTGCATCCAATATTTCAAATAAAAATAAAATTTCAAATTACATGCTTAAAAGGCAGTTTTAATTTGAAATTTGATTTTCATTTTAAATATTGTATTCAAGGGGAAGGTTTCTCTTTGGAAAAATTTCCAAGTACTAATGTAGTTTCAATCGAAGCTGGATTTAATTAAGTTTCGTGTTTGCCCCATCTCGGTGGCTCACGATAAATATCCCTTCTTGTGCTGCTTTTGTAGCCTTGCCAACTTGTAAACTTGTAATAGTGAGACATTTTCCAGTCTGGGTATCGTTCCATGTGGTTTAGTCGGGAGAATGTCAGTGCGCTATACTGATGGCCCGGGTTCGAGTCCTGGCATGGAATCTTTTTCACTATGTTGGCCTTTGCACCTTTTAAGTAATTAATTTAAAATTTGATTTTCATTTGAAATATTGTATGCAAGCCGAATGTTTCTCTCTGGAAAAATTTCCAAGTTTTAATACTGTGGTGGTTCTTGTCATAAACACTGTGATGTATTTTATAATGCACAATTTGGAAATAAAGTTTAGTTTGAAATGTAAAATCTTATCTTTTTACCACACTTTTTAGCAAAATATCGCTATTTTGGAGTCCTATTCTTCTAAAATATTTAAAATTTTTCCACTTAAAAAACAATGCTTATCAACTGACATCTTTTTTTTTTTATTAAGTTCTAAGCTTGATCTTGAGTACAAGCTCGATATTAAGAATGTGTAAGATTTTAATGTGTTATGATTAGTCATTGCTTTATTAAATACGACATAATAAGCCATATTTATTTAAATTTTTTATTCCCGTGTATATTGTATTTTGTGAATATGACCTAAATAGATTTGGTATGTTTTATAGGAAAAGACTGATCTGCGAAAAAGAAAAAACAAGTAAGAAAAATCATGCGTTAAGCATAGATTATAAAACACTTTCCAATGCTTCCTGAATGCTTTAACAAGACATCGTAATTTAGGGAAATAACGTAAATAAGATAACAAAGTAAACATTTTAGAAAACGCATAAAACATTAGAAAAACTGATTTCAGCAGTTACCGTCCATAGCCATATATGTTTTCTAATTCTTTTGAACAGTCCTGTATTTGATCTGTAGGTTGATATATATACTATATAATGGGGAAATTTAGTTTAGCAATTGAAACATAACAGGTTGAAATTCTTTTTCAGCAATTTATACTAATAAATGGAAAGATACTAAATACTTTTGTACAATCCTGTAGTTTACCTAGAACCTTTATTACACGCCACTATTTAGTTAAAATTTAATTCAAACTATGACACTTTTAAAATTGCTGAAATCACATTTCCAGAAATTATGATTTACAGACGGCAATGTATCCAATTCTTTACGTGACCCTGTATATCATTTTATCTATATTCTAGAAACAATCCTTAGCAAATTAAATGCAGTTCAGCGTAAAAAAGAACAACTCATTTAAAAACCACCTTTAAACAATTTGCGCCCATACGCAGTAACCTTTACGAGTACTTTTGTGTAGCCCTGTATATGAATTGTAGCATTTATATACACCATATACTGTGCATAAATATAGTGAATCATAAAAGCGCATATCATAATTAAAAATGCATTTCCAGCAATCATCGCTAATGAACAGTACTTCGGATACAATATAGTATCTGAAATATTTTGTGTGTCCCTGTAAATGCTATATACACTTCGTATTATACATGAAATAATTTATAGTATGTAAACTTCAGCGACGTATATAAATTTCATTATATATGAAATAGATTAACATAATTAAAGTACGCCACAAACAATTCCCTCCACCCCTATATCATTATGTATTGGAATTCCTTTTTTAGCCCTGTAAATGAACAATAACTATTCTATGCATCGCATACTCAGCAGAATGCATATTTAAATGCGCTTCATAAATGCATATCAATTTTACTCCTTCTGAAAGCGTGTAAAATCATTAAAATTCCTTTGAAACGATTTTTTCCCATAGGCCGTAATGTAACGGAATACTTTTGACTGTCCCTGTAAATGAACTAAACATGCTACAAACTTCATTAGAAATAAGGAACGGGCTATGGTAAACGTCAATATCTAAATGTTTCAGGGCAATCCGAGTTTATTTACGAGAGTTATAGTGCGGGCCGACGGCTATACACAAAAACGGACAGGCAAACCGAAGTTAAACACTGTTAATCTGTTTAAAAAAATATTCACTCCTATATTACGTAAATAAATATGACTTAAAAAATATATATATACTAAAGTAGTTTAATCTATAAACTTCCTATTAGACACGAAAAACTTTTTATTTCAATGTTTAAATATCATATTTTACTTTTAGTGCCAATAATTACGTATATCATAAACTTAGAAAATAATTTTATAATAGACGAAAATTTAATAACCGCTTCAGAATGTCTATAATTAAATGTTAGATTAAAATCACAAACAAAAAAAAATGCTTATATACAATTAAAAAAAAATAAATATACCAATTTGAAAAACACTAAAAATAATAATTAATATTTATAATTGTACTATTAAACAACAATAAATTATAATAGATAAATTAAATGTATTATTAGATTTAACAATATCTCAAAAATCTTTGCATATATTATAAGAAATTTCTATTATTTTATAATTTTGGCAAATGCTAAATCTGAAAACCATTGGTATGAAGATTTATGATTTTAAATAATAATTTAAAATATTATTAGCACTAAAAGAAAAATCTTTGAAAAGTTTCACTTGTGTAATACGTAAAAATACATTTTCCTAATATAATGCTAATTTCTAATCTGAAATAGTTTCGTAATATCATAATAATCGAAAATCATATTTAACTCCAAAATAATAATGTCTATAACTACTGTAATTGTTAGTAATCAGGAAACACAAAACAGTAAGAAGCCGAAAAAAATTCCAAATCATTGTCTCAACATATTTTCAATCTCAAGTAACAGCAAATTAATCTTTAAATTAATTCCACTATGAATGCAGTTATGAATCAGTCTCTGCGCAGCTGTTTTTTTTTCTTTTCTTTTTAAGTGATCGCAGATTAAGTTATTTTTCAACGCAGCATCGAATAGGAAAATGTTTCTGAAAACAATTGCAGAACAGTCCATTACTAATATAACATAAAACTATTTAAGTCATCATAATATACAAAACAGGGATAAAACATTTAAATTAAATAAGACTTACATTTACGTCCCATTTATAATATCCGTGTATTTGTAATATTTTAAAATGGCGGGCTTCTTTCTCTTATTTTATAAAAAAGTGTTGTAGACTTTATGATGTTCTAAACAGAGTAAACTTCCGGCGTCTCCTCTTCTGTGAGCAGACGATTTTGATTTTCAGCAGATGTTCTGTTTTACCATTATTTGTTTTTGAATACAAAAGATTTCGAACTCAAATGCGCAATAATTTTATGAAACTGTCTTTAATTAAAATTTTCTTTTTGAAGAATTTTCCAATGTGTTTTATCTTTTCTTTTTATCGGTTACCAAACAATTCAAGTTACAATGGATTGTAAAGGTTCTTTTTTGTAAATAATAATAATAATAATAATAATAATAATTAGAGTTTATTAGATAAAACTTTGTTTAAATTTTTAAAATGAGTAAATATCAATTTAAGGGTAATAATGAACCCCCACCCCCCTTTTCTAAAAGTAAAATTTGTTTCACACGTAATAAACACAAAATATCGCTCACCCGGAAGAAAAGTGGCACATCTCGACAAAAGTAAATTTCACAGGAGAGGCAAAAGAAAATGTGCATGATTTTACTTTCACATGAAATTATAGCACTTAGCTTTGCATGCAAGAATTGAAAAGTGCATAAAAGCGTAAAGCACATAAGAATGAAAACGTAGGATGTGGTTTGGAGGGTTGGATAATTTTACCTCATTACATAATCCACCCCTCTTCTTTGGTCACAAATGGACATACAGCATAATAACGTGATTTTCCGTGTAGCTAAACTTATGAAACTGTTTGTGTAGCAAGACGCACCTATGACAAACCTTTTAGTGGAATAAAACGCAAAATGAATTTCTGCGAGATGTGTCACTTTTCTTGCGGGTGAGCGATATGTTCTTAATCAATAAAAAAGGATTATCGAGGATAAAATAAAAGAATTCTTTGTCAATCTGACAATCTTTTCATATTAATTTTCTGTAAAATAAAACAATTTGTAAAATAACTTTTTTTAAAGTCATATCTCTAAAATACAAATCTGAAATACGAATAATTAATTATTATCATGCATTTTGCATAAATTTTGTATATTTTTTTTTTTTCGGAAAATTTTAATTTATTTGAAAAGTCTGAAAGAAGTAGAATTTTTTCAAAAATACTTACTTAAATTTATACATGGAATTTATTCCAGAGAGAAACATTCGCCTTGGATACAATATTTCAAATGAAAATCAAATTTCAAAGTAATTGCTTAAAAGGCGCAAAGGCCAACATAGTGAAAAAGATTCCAAGCCGGGACTGGCTTGGAATCTTTTTCACTATGTTGGCCTTTGCGCCTTTTAAGCAATTACTTTGAAATTTGATTTTCATTTGAAATACTTACTTAAAATAGTTAAATAGTTGTCAGGAAAAAAACTCTCTCAAGAAAAAAACTCCGACTAAACTCTGAAGACTCTTTCTACTTGCTCATTAAAAGCTGCAGACTTAACTGTAATAGAAAATATTTATTTTGAAACCACAGAAGTGTTTCGAATACCACTGGTTGGCAAAAAAAAAAAAAAAAAAAAAAAAAAAAAAAATATATATATAGTTTCCTCTCTGCAAACTAAATACTGTACAGATTCAATACTCCTAATTCTAAATATGTTATCCAAATTGCTTTAATGCTTGTATCGTGCACTTTATATATTATGCCCCCCCCCCCCCCCCCTTCGAGGCAGAATTTACCATTTGCTATCCACTGATATATTTTCATTCCTCATGCCGCTGTAACTCGGGACTGTTTAAAATATTTCTCTCCATTTTCAAAGATTTTAAAAGTTCATATTTTTTTCACACTGTGACTTACAATATGGTGTTTTTTTTGTTCACATATATGACGTGATGTACGTTACATGCAATGACATAACAATGACGTCTCAATGTTTTTTAATTGATAGAAAAATATATAATTTTACAGTAAATAACATGTTTTGAAGAATTTTTGTAATTTTTTAAAGTTTTCTAAGAAGTTCACATCTCAGTCACAACGTGACGTCACTGAGTGGTGGCATTTTGGTCACAGATGTGACGTGACCACAGTGACTTACAGTGACGTCACAATGACGTCACCGTGACCATGCATGCTATGAGGGATATTTCCCGAACGAATGAACCAAATTTAATCAAAAACTATACAGCTAAGTCCGGGTACCTCATCAACATGCCCAGTGAATTTCAAGCCGATCGGATGCTTTTTGCGGCAGTTATTGCGGAACAGACAGACAAACAGAAACCAAAACTTTTCGTGTCTCCACAGTAAGCCTTCACTGACGTTTCGGCAATAAATCTGAGTTCTGCTAGACATGGATGTCTTTGAAGGATTTTTGAAATTTCCTGCCTCTAACTCGGTGTATCCAGTTTCAATTTTTGATTGTCCGCAAGATCGAAGCTACATTAAACAAATCAAAATTTCTCAAATACATCCGGTGATTATTCTTTATGTTTATCGTAGACTCTCTTATCCAATGGTTTCTCTTTACTTTTAACATGTCTGAATTATTTTTAAAAACAACAAATTACGGTGCTTGAAAATTTTCATAATTCTCACATCAGATTTACAGATGAGCAGCAGAAGATACTTCAGTTATGCACCTAATAGCTTTCGTTTTTGTAAACAAAACTTATAAATTTCCCTAAGCCAACTTTTATTATTGAAAAAGCAAGAGTTGTAAAAAGTAAGTTAATCAAAGAAATTAGTAAAACAATCCTTACAGCAGATAGGATTAGAAGCTATCATTCTTTTTGCACTGGCAGGTACTGCTGCATTTAATGTCGAAAGCAAGGCAGTTCACTCTGCTTCAAGAATAAACGTGTTTTAAACGGTTCGCTGATTTAAAAAGTCAGACATCAATACTTCTACAGCTGAGCACGGATCCAGTGTTATTTCTCATTATTGACGAATTTCCAATGATCTGATATCTTATGACTGACCTTGAGCAAAGATGTCGCGAAGGTAAAATAGATAGGATTGAACCTTTAAGAGGCTTATTTGTTTAAATCCTTGGAGGTTTTGGGTAGTTACATCCCGTAAAAAACATCGATCAATATAAGAGACTTTCTATAAAAGACAAGTTGGTTCTTCTTGGACAAAAAATACTTAGGCCTTTTGGAAAATGTTTCACATTAACAAATTCATTGAGACAAACGACGATTAACAAACAAGTTTCGAAAGACTCTTAATTCACTTTGTGTGGGTCACGTTTTATACTACTTTTTGTCCCTTTTGCAACGACGGACACAAATATATACTACTTCCGGCTAACTTAAATGATTTGGAGATGCCATATGTCTTTTTCGCAAAAACAAGCAAGTTAGAAAACATCATCAAGAAGTACCTTTTAAATCAAAGTGGCCAATAACAATAATTTTATAAGACCACAATAATTAAATATCAAGATATATTGGAGATAATCACGTGTCTGGACTTCAGGCTGGATGCAAAGTTATGTTACATACCAGTATCTGGAAGGAGTGAGGATTGGTAGACGGTGGACTGAGAACAGTAAAAGATATCGTCTATGGCCCATGATTTCAGTCTCGAGGCTTGCCACAGGATATAATGGTTTATTTTGATGATTATCATAGGCCATTTCTAGCAGGAAGATTTTTCCTTATCAAACGTATTTGTAAATATTTGAAAGAAGCAGACGTATTATGCTCACGAAGTCAGTTACCTTTAACCTTTGCATACCTTGCCACCATACATAAATCCCAGAGTTTAACTGTATCAAAAACTGCTGTCGACATTTGTCTAAAGGATTTTTCACATAAAACGAGTTATGTCATTTTTAGTATAGTTTGTCGTTTAGAGGAAGTTCTCGGTCCAACGCTTTTCGCTAAGCACAGGCTTGATCAAATGAATAGTATGGTAGCACTTGCTGAAAGATTAGCATTTCAGCATTATCTGATGCAACTGAAAACTGAATTAAACATTTAAAAATGAAGATTCGACGACTGTTACTTCAAATTTACTTTTATACTATTAAACAGTAATCATGAAAATTTTTTTTTTATATTATCTTTTAAGTTAATGCGTCTCCAAGCTCCGATATTTCGGCCTGACGGATGCTAGTATATATAATCGTAATAAATTTTGTATCAATGCAGTTCTGTATAAGAGTGCAACAGCTATTGCACCAAGATATGAATATTTATAAAACTAGTTATAGTACAAACGCACCTCATTTGCTACGTTTGACGTGCAATTTCCGACTTGATTTACTAAACTATGATACAAAAGTTAGAAATTTGCATTATCCAATATAAAATTTTATGTTATTTTAAAGTTTTAGTAACATAAAACTAGCTCTACAAAAACTTTCAAACGATGAATTTCCATCTTTTAATTTTCTTACACATTTTTTCTTACTACAATTAATTTAGATCGGACTTCTCTGTAAAAAACTTGATTTGAATCAACTAGATTATAATATCCTAGCTTAATCAGCATAACGATTCTGAAACATAAACTGTTGAAAACAGTATAGAAAATGTAAAAATAAAATAAAGTTTAAAATCATCAGTGGATAAAAGCAATATGCAAGGGCAATACCGCATTATCTTTTAACAAGAATTTAGAATAATCTTATATTTTCCTGTTGAATTATTCAAGGAACATTCTTAAAGTGGAAAGGCTTTTTCTTTTTCAGTTTAGCAACTTTCGCGTAATATTAGAGAATAAATCTGACATTTAAAACGTTTTGTGGCAAATATATAAATTTTGAAATAGAATATTTTTCTTCAATGGAATAGATTTAAAATGTATTTATTCAAAATCCAAAATGTGTTTTAGATAAGAAATGCAAACGACATAATGCTTGCACTCCGTAGAGTTTCCAAGGAGTCTGCCACTACTGTTTAAGATACGAAATTTTCTGTTTAACATATAAATTGCATAATTCGTAATCCCTTCATTTATTTTGAAAATTTTTAATATTTTTTCTACGTTTAAATAAAGCGAAGCATTCTCTTAAAACTTGTAGTAGAATTATATACTCATTGCATATGGCTTATGTATTATTGATTTCAAAGGAAAAAGAAGAACATTATACAATTACATAAATTATATTATTACTAGAAAGGTAGCCCGTCAAAAATGACGGAAATTTAGATATAAAGATATATACAACTCTTGTGCAAGAATATGAGTTTTCTCGTTTGTTCCGCAGTGATAGATGAAAATAACAAATTTTAAGAATGAAACACATTTATGAAAAACTATGTACAGTAGAAGACCACTAATCTGCACAGTTCGGTTCCAAGTGTTATGCAGATTTGAGGCTCTTTGCGGTCATGTCTATTCAATCTTTGTTTACATTTTTTAAAATTCATATATTGGACAATTTAGATTGTTAAGCCTTAAAAATAAATAAATTACACACTTGAAGTGAGGTAAAAACTATTAAATTATCGTATACGATTTCATGAAATGATATTATATGGTATTACATGTGTGTGCTTCACGATCTTGGTTACGACTTTGGCGAAATTGGCTGCAACTTGTCATAATTCTAATAGTGTTTGCCTCTATAACAAAAAAGTAACCAGTTTTTAGCGAAATTTCTGATATAAAGTAGTTTTCAAAAACTTGCGAAAAATTGCAGGCCGTTCTCATGTTATGCCAGTCCTGGGAATAATATTTCTAACACTGAAGAGTTTCCATGTATATGTGGAATTTAGAAAAGCTTCTCCAAAAGAAAGGTCCTGAAATGACATTGTAGTTCCTCTAACTTCAAAGTTTAATCGGGCCCTGATGTTGTTTACTGAAATCTAAAAAATACAGTTATTTTGAATATTACAACAGAATTAAACAGCTAAACTTATTTAACTTACACTCGCTGTTACTTCCCGATGTTATTTTTTAGTATTAAGAAATAAAATTATTTAAATTTTTCAAATCATGCACATTTATAATTTTTTTCCGTCTTTAATAACTAAATAATGAAAAAATATGCTTTTGTTCTGATCTCATAAATATGACAATAAAATAATGGGTACTTTTCGGTTAGCCGGGCGCCAGTGTTACATATACATATTTATATGCATATATATTTACATATATATATATGTGTGTGTATATATACAACATGTGTATATGTATATATATGTATATTTGCATATATGTATGTATATAAATATGTATATATAACACTGGCGCCCGGCTAACCGAAAAGTACCAAATAATGTAACTAAGAGACATTGCAAAATTAAATCTTTGTGATTTCAAACCATAAACAAATGATGCCGCCACCATTTTACCTACTATGACGTCATTAGAATATTGTCCATTGATTGTTGGAGAACTTACTTTGTGAATGATTACCTCAATGATTTAATAATTTTTACGGTTCACGATGAATGAATCACTTGTGTTTGTTTAGGTTTTTGGAATGAGATATTAAGTCGTGAACCTAATTTCAACTAAAGTTATCCAAGGATATATGTATTTTTAATCGAAATTAAAAACAATGCTTGGATCTCGAAATAAAAAGTTTCATTTTGTATAATTGGCTATTTCTGTTAATTATTCATTTAGGTACTTTTCCATTATAGCGCATTTTTAAAAAAAGCTTGGCGTAATTCGGGCATCAGAAAGTGAGATATGTTGCCAAAATATATAAACAGCTACGAAAACAAATCTAATGAACTTTTATTTTTGTTTATATATACACTTATATACATAAAAAAATCGTTTCTAAATATATATAATATTTTTTATATACAAATTACGGCACAGATTTCAGATATGAACCGGGATACCTATGGTGCTAAAATTTTGTTATTTGGCCGGCTATTGTTTTTTAATTATTAATAAATTGTTTATTCACTTTTATTTTCTGTTTTTAAATTATATAAACTGTTTTGTTCTATAGTTATTATTCAAATTTTTATTTATTTATAGTTATTTCCTTTTCAAAATGATAGCAAATAATTTAAAAATATATAAGTAACTGGCATTCGAAAGCAAGATTTCTGCCGAATTGGCGTCAGAGAAAAATCACGCCAACCCCGATGCGTATATGACATCTGTGCAAAAATTACTTCTGTTTCTTTATAAAAATGGGTAAATAAATTGTATACATGTGCAAAAAATTGCTTGTGAGTATGAAGCAGTAAATAGGTTGTCAGAAAATACGTTGGCAAACTTCTTTCTCGCCAAGAAACTTTTCTCCGAAGTATTGTACGTACATAAGCAATGATTGCTAGAAATGCATTTTTAATTATGATATGCGCTTTTATGTTTCACTACATTTACGCATACTATTCCGTGTGTATAAATGCTACAGTTCATATGCAGGGCTACACAAAAGAATTCGTAAGGGTTACTGAGTATGAGAATAAATTGCTTAAAGGTGATTTTTAAAGGAGTTATGCAGTTTTACGCTGAACTGCATTTAGTTTACTAAGAAATGTTTGTAGAATATAGATAAAATGATATACAGGGTCACGCAAAGAATTGGGGCACAAATGTCATATTCGCCCCATATTGGCGCGATTTTTTTTCGGTTGCCAATTTGGCGAAAACATCAACAGCATAAACAACATAATCCGGGTTACCACATCAAGCAAAATAACGACACTTTGGCGCCAGTTAAGTACCCGTTGCGTATATGACATTGGCATCAGAAAAAAATCGCACCAATATGGGGCGAATATGACATCTGTGCCAGAATTGGATACATAACCGTCTATGGATGATAATGGTACAAATGTCATATTCGCCCCATATTGGCGCAATTTTTTTCTGTCGCCAATATCATATAGGCAACGGGTACTTAACTTGCGCCAAAGGGCTTGATGTGGTAACCCGGATGATGTTGTTTATGCTGTTGATGTTTTCACCAAATTGGCAACCGAAAAAAATCGCGCCAATATGGGGCGAATATGACATCTGTTCCATGATAATATCTGGAAATATGATTTCAGTAGCTTTAAGGGTAGTTTAAATTAAATTTTAGCTAAATAGTGGCATGTAATAACGGTACTATTGGCTATGGACGGTAACTGCTGAAATCAATTTTTAAAAAATTTTATGCGTTTTCTAAAATGTTTACTTATAGTTATCTTATTTACCTTATTTGCCTAAATAACGAAGTTTTGTTAAAGCATTCAGGATGTGTTGGAAAGTGTTTCATATTCTAAGCTTAACCCATGATTTTTCTCTCTTCTTTAGTTTTATTTTGCATTTATTTTATTCTTAATTTTTAGTCTTGTACTGCTTTATAGAAACTTTGGCACAGTTGTCATATATACCCCATGTTGGAGCGCTTTTTTCCGACGCCAATTTGGCGAAAACACCAACAGCATAAACAACAACATCGGGTTACCATATCAAGCAAAATAACGACACTTTGGCGACAGTTAAGTACCCGTTGTGTATATGACATCTGTGCCGAAACTTTAATATTTAATCTTTAAACTCTTCGCTCCACTCCCCTTGCATATAGTATAAACTATAGCACAGACAGCGCAAAATAATAGACAGTTTGATACTTTTGCACTGTAGGTGCTTTGGCGTTTTTTTTAAAAAGTTTGGTGTAATTTGGGCATCAGAAAGTGAGATTTGGGTACTTTTCCGTTATACGGATACCATTGTCGCTAAGCGTAATAGTTGGCGCAAAATGAAAATCACGTGAACTGAGGCATTTGAAAAATAAAAGAAAAAATATTGTCGTACTAAAGTGAACATTTAAAAAATATAACATTTGAAAAATCCAGACTTTTACGAACTATTTCATTAAATCACAAATATATACTTAAAATAATTGAACAAATAGCTGTTATAAAATAAAGCAATAAAATAAAAGTCATATTAAACTGCTGGCATAAAATTGCAAATATCTTTTAGCATTTTGAAATAATTGGCGCATTAGCATACACAGTACTTTTCCGTTATACGGACAGCATGCCAAAATGTATGCTAATGTACCAATTATTTCAACCCTGATCGTAGATTTTTATTGTAAACCATGCGAAACATTGTGATTTGTTATTTATGAAACGTGAATCACGTGAATGATTATTGTTTAACCTTAACCTTGGAAAGCTTTTTAATCTGCTATTAATCGACTTAAAAATGCTTTTTTTTTTATAAAGTTATAGTTTATTTTTACTGCTGATGCTCAGATGGATTTTATCATTTGGCAATTACCAGATGATGAGAAAGTTGTGATAAAACTGTTTCAGGAATTTGGAATTCTGCATAATAAAAGATTGTGTTAAAAAAAAAACATGAAATGAAATTATGGATGAGTTCTGGAAATCCGAAATTGAGATGTAGCTTACGATCATGCGAAGAAAGCGTAGGAATACGACAAAAAAACTTGGTTTAAAGGATCGTGGGTGACTTTTCCTAATGCTTTGAGGTTTATATATTAATCGTGCAAAGAGTTGACATCGATTGAGTTTTGTGAGCTGCAACTTGATATGAACCACAGCACAACAGTGGAATGGAATAGTTATTCGAGAGAAGTTGGTGCAAATGCTTTATGTTCACGACCAAATAGAAAAATCGGTGGACCTAATAAAATTATAGAAGTAGATGAAAGTCTTGTATTATTTATACATATTGCTGGAAAGGATATAAAACAGATGAAGTGCTAAGTGCTGGTTATGATCATTTCACAGTAAATCACAAATACAATTTTGTCGACCCTAATACTGGATGTCATACTCCAAATGTTGAGAGATTATGGGGCATCGCAAAATGGCGCAACAAAAGACATTCGGGAGCTGTTCGTCATCATTTAGAGTCGTATCTCATAGATTTTATGTGGTGACGCTTTCATTCAAAAAATGAAATGTTTACTGCAATGCTGAAAAATATTTATAATTTTATGGCAGCAGTTTAATATGATTTTTTATTTTATTACTTTATTGTATAACAGTTATTTGTTCATTTATTTTAAGTATATATTTGTGATTTAATAAAATAGTCCGTAAAAGTTTGTAATTTTCAAATGTTATATTTTTTAAATGCCCACTTTACTATCGGCAATGTTTTTTCTTTTATTTTTCAAACGTTTCAATTCACGTGATTTTCATTTTGCGCCAACTATTGCGCTTGGCGACAATGCTGTCCGTATAACGGAAAAGTATCGCATACATTTTGGCATGGTGTTCGTATAACGGAAAAATATTGAGATTTGTTATCAAATCATATAAACAGCTATGGAAACAAACTTGATGAGCGTTTTTTTTATATGTTTATTTTATATGTATATTATTCATGTTTTTATGTACAAATTACATCTGTTTCTGTATAAAATTAGAGAAACGGCTTTTTTTTATGTTAAATAAATCGTATAAATATTGAAAAAAAATGCGTGTGTATATAAAATGAAACAGTGGATAGGTTCCCGGAAATTGTTGTCAAATTTCATTTTTCGCCAAGTCAGCTATACTGAAAAAGTACCTAAAGCACATTAAAATCGCGCAGTTAGGAGCTCATACAGTACAGCATCGTTATTGGAAGTTATTTTATTAGTAGCATCGGGAGGAAAATGTAAAGATGTACTTTAAATTCTCACCCATAGATTTTGAAAAAATATCTTAAAAGAGCGAAATTTAAATTAAATTTTGGTGACCTCCTTTATGAAAGATTAATAGTTTTAAATGGGAATTTCACCAAATCAGCCAGCTATCGCCAAGTTGGCCAACATTTGGCGCTACTGTGGTAACCCTGCATTAGTATTTTTCAACAATTACTCATTTCAATGAGGTGGTCCTACCGGAATCGTGAGGGACACACAGAGACTTGGATTTTATATAAATAGATATATGATAATTGTATTAATATATTTAATCAGATTTATATATGATAATTATTATTAAGATGTAACTTGGCGCAGTATAATATAAATTTAAAACAACGTTAAAAGTGCCAGGATATGTAAACTTTAAGCAGTAAGTTAAGATTACATATTCTGGCGTTTTTAATGTTCTTTGAAATTAATATGATAATTGTATTAATATATTTAATCAGATTATGATGTTATGCAATTGTATATATATTTATATTAATATACACATCTACATGTACAGAAGAAAGACTGGATTAGAGATTAATCAGCGCACAACCCAAACTACTGGACCTAAAATCTTGAAAATTGGGGTAAAAATACTTCTTATGTCATAGAGTGCTGATAAGAAAGTATTTTCTAAAATTCCACTCTTATGGGGGATAAAAAAAAGTGAACGAACTTTTAAAAAATTCCTTAAAAATCTGAATTTATAATAAATTTTCGACTGATAACATCTTTTAGTGTATTTTTGTATGCCGAATCGAACGGTACTAACCAAAGTCTTTTAAGTCTAACAATTCATAAGATATTTCTGTTTTTTCTGATTTGGCGATGTCTTTGGAGCGAAAGACTCAAATTTTCAAGTGATTATTTCTAAAAAAGACATCTGATACATGACAAGGGAAGAAATTCAATGACTTTTTTTTTCAACCCTAACTGCGCAAAGGATTTTTGTTGCAAATCGTGCCAAACATTAACATTTGCTATTTATTGAGCGTGAATATGTTTATGAGTATTATTCAATCGTAATCTCGCAAAACTTTTTAATTTCTTATTTTTTGAATAGAAAATATTTATTATTAATTATTTCTTACATTTATTACTAATACTGACATGTTTTTTTTTTTTTTTTTTTTTTTTTTTTTTTTAAACCATTTGGCAGTTACCGAATGATGAGGAAGCTACAATAAAATTATTAATGTCATGTTATATAAATGTCTTCATAAATGTAACTATAAATGTCTTCATTCAAAAAATGAAATGTTAACTGCAATGTGCGACATACGTATTACGAACGCTACGCTGCAGTACTAAGAGGCATTTACAATTTCAAGCCTGCAGTTTAAATCGACTATATTTTCTTACTTGCAAAATATTTATTTGTTTTTTTTTTTTATTTTAAGTACTTATCTTTATTGATTTAAAAAATTGCTAGGTCAAAGTCTGTAACTTTCAAAAGTTATAATTTTTTAAATGCTCATTTTTTTTAAACAAAATTATGTAATTTTTTTTTCAAATGTTTCATTTCATTTTGCGCCAACTATTATGCTTGGCGACAATGGTGTTTGCATAACGGAAAAATACCACAACAGTTAATGATTTTATTTCAAATGCAAAGAAAAAAGGTTAAATGTGAAATAAATATTGTAAACCGAAGAAATTTAATTTATATATAAAAACAATGTTTCTACGTCTTGAAAAAAGTTTTCATTTTGAAAGGTTTGAATTTTAATTTGGTGATATGTCGTTGCTCCTGGATAAGAAGAAAAAATGAGTACTTTTATGTTAGCCATGCGCAAATATGCCCTATAACGTTTTTGAAATCGTAAATAACAGAACTTTCATATTTACACAAAATTTTCTATATATGTAAAGCGCAAATTACTATTTCATTCCGATTGATTATAACTCAGATTCTACTGAAAAATTTTTTGTAGAACTTACACAGTTAGATAGTAAATTTGATTTATAAATGGTTTAATGCAAAAACCATCGCTCTAAGTTGCTTAGTAATAGCTACAGGAGTTTAAAAAGTCCTTTCGGCATGTGCCGGGAGGAAAAGATAACTTTCATATTTCTTGGTTTTAAAATTTTGCAAATTTTACTCGAAGTTAATTTTACTGAAATTTTAAGAAGCTAAAACGCGACAAACCCTATAAGAGAATATTCGTTAATACTGAATTTCAATGAGAATCGCGCCAAATTAGTAAGCTATAGCCAAGTTGGCATCACTTAAGGTAACTTATTTTTGGTCGCCAAATTTGACAAAATTTCGCCAACTATCGCACAACCTTGGCGAGAATTTGATGCTAACCGATATTAATATTATTTAAGCATTGCGCAGCAATAAATTTTTTTAATGGACGACATTTTAAATCAAGATAGCGGATGAAGCTGGATAACGAACTCGGTCGAGAACTTCATAGGTACTATGCACATACATAATCTTATCCAAATCAGTTCATAAATGCGTGAGTTACAGCATCGCAAAAATCAGATTGTTTGAAAATATCAGCCACCCTAGAAATTTAAAATTTTTATATCTCAGTTATGTTTTAAGACAAAGACAAAATAAAACATGCTTCGGAATCCTTATATTAAGGTCAAACTCTTAAGAAATGAATATTTTTCAGTTTTTGTTTATTTGAACCGATTTTTAAATTTTTAATTTAAAAAAATTAAATGGTGGCCATTTTAAAACAAGATGGCGGATGAAGCTGGCCAACAAACACAGTCGAGACATTGGTATGTAACTATGCACACAGTTAATTTCATCCAAATCGGTTTATAAATATGAGAGTTGGCAAAAGTCAGATATATATGTGTCACATTTGAGCGGAGAGTGGTTTTGGGGTCTGGGGTCGTGATTGGTGAAAATATACCAAAATTTTCCGAAAGTGCTGTCCTCCGGACGACTGCAATAGGTAGCTTCTTACTTTTTGTAATGAAAGCTACCTAAAATTACTTGAACTCGATTATGAAAGATTTTAAGTTTTACTGAATAGATAGTAATGACAGCTGCACAGTTAGTTAGATAATATTTCAGGACTTTTTTCAATATTTATCATATCATTCTAAATTGTTTAGTTACGGAGCTATGCAGAAAAAGTTCTCAGTGATATAGGAAAGAAAATTGGAGGATAGAGACATTGGAGGATCTACAGACAGAGGGTCTATACTAGAAGTATGTATGCTATAGTTATGAAAGTTGTGCAGAGTTTCTTAAAAAAATCCAGAAGTGATGCCGCGTATACCTACCCTTACATCGCTGACAGTTCTATAATTAACGCGATTATGGAAGTCATATTTAACCATCTCAATATAGTTTATGAAATGCAAAGAGAAATTTCATTCCGGCCGCTTATAATTTGAGTTCTGCTGAATAGGTTTTTATGAAACTTACATTGTTAGATAAATTTTCAGTAAAAGATGTTATTATAAAACATAACGTTCTATGTTGCTTAGTTAAATAATTATGAGGAAAGTTCTAAATCAGATGAACCCAATTTCGAAAGATGGCTTTTTTTCAAGGTTCTGCTGAATGAATTTTTATGGAATTTAAACTGTTAATTAGATCATTTTTAGAGAAGGTTTCGGTACATTTTCCAGATTAAAAGATTCTGTTAAATGGATTTCAATGGAAGTTGATCGGTCAGTTAATTTTTCAGTGAATGTTTTAGTATAGAACACGTACCATTTGCTTGGTTTTGCTTGGTCGTCAGGTTGCTTGATTGTAGAATTTTGGCTGACAGTTCTAGAATCAGGCGAACCCAATTAATATGAACGATTAGCCTTTTCGATAAGTCCAATTAATGGATTTTGATGTGACTTGCCTTCATAATTTCTTATGAACGCTTTTAGTATATTAGATGTTGTTCTATCGTTCTTTACCTAATTCTACACTAAAAGATCAACTAAAGAATTTGGTCCTCAACAGCCTAAATTTTGAACGACTCAATAAAAGATATAACAGCGTAATGACGTTAATATTGTTTCCAGCCATTCGGTTGTAAATTCCAGGTAAATGTCCAAATTGTTTTAAAACGTATGACCAAATTCACAGATATATTTCGTTTGTTTAGAGGTTTCTTTAAAAAAACAGACAAGCGAAGCGGGCGAAAGCTGCTAGTATACAATAATTATATTAACACTTTGCACTCGTACGTCTAATTTGATTAGACATCACTTTTCTTTGCAAAATTTGTTTTGGGTACCAGTAATAAAGGAAAATGAAATATGCCTTCTTTAATTAGAGTATTTTTGAACTTGTGTACTTGAAGGAAACTTCTTTTAAAAAAGCGGTGTGAACCGAATAAAATTTGTCTAAGAGACGATCGAGTTGGAAGGCTTAATACCTATATCTACTCTATGTATATAAAATCCTAATGAAACGAATTTATGAAACGATTGATTAACGACTGATTATGTTTCATGGCTATTTCTGGTAAAGTATGGAAGGTTTGGCGGTGAAATTAACTCCTATTACCCGTATTGATCCACAGGTGTCAAAACTGGTATTAGAATTTTAAAATTTGAATTAGTAGTCGAGATATTTATTTATTTTTATTTTAATTAAATTTCAGAAAGGGTAGCAACTAAATTTTTCCGTTTTTGTGGAAAAAAGGGGAGAACAGTGAAAAACTATAGTGATTATTAGAGTTTTTCTTTTTCGCATTCCCAAACTGAAACAGAAATTATCTTTTACTTCAATCGATAGTGAAACAATATTGAGATTAAATTATATTTTTCAGGAAATATGTGAAAAAATAAAAATAAAATATGTTTGTTGCCGTCATTTTCAAATTGAAATTGAAAAGTGAAACTATTAAAAATATAAAGAAAATTTTAAAATAATAATTAAACCATCACGTGTTAAAAGCAGAAAGTATTAAAAATTACACCAAAATATTTACACGTAAATGATAAAAAAAAATACTAAAAAATTAAAATAATAAAATTATTACACCCGAAACACATTTATAGGTGATAATTACGTCATATGTAAAATTCCCAAACATTAAGTATAGTCATACTTAAAATGCCTAAATTAATTAAATTATCAGGCCTGAAAAACTTTTAATGATGAATATTACGTCATATTTAAAAAGCTCAGATAATATTTTTTCCAAACTATTTTTAATTAAATAATGTATGTACCCGTGAATCTTAAAAGAGAAAAAAAAAAGTGTAAAATAGATAAATTATTACATGAGAAATATATATAATAGTGAAAATTACGTCATATATTACTATCATACATTTAAAACGATTTTCATTACGGAGAATTTTAATGTGACGTCACATTGTATAAAAGTAGTGCGACTAGCAAATTTTTTTGTACATTGCACCACTTGACGAAGCGTAAATACAGGTAAATGTATACGCAAAACACTCGTTTTATTTTGTACGAATTACTATTCGATAAACAGATTTTAGAAAATTATTAATTAATATAAACAATATAAATTGTGAAATATGCATAATGATGTATTAAAATAAAGAAAAGAACTCATGAATAAGCTATACATGTTCCTGAAAATATCCAAAACTCTATCAAAACATAAAATATAAGATTAAAAATTTCGAAACACGATGCTTTTCAGTACCGTTGTTCTGAGGCTGTTAAAAAGCAGACGGAGTTTTTTAAATCTTTAAACTACAGAAAGGATATTGTACATATCGTCGTTATAAAAGTCTTAAAGGTAATGACACTTTTAACCTAACCATTTTATACAAACTGATTTTCAAATGTGTAATAGATCTTACTTATCAATCCCGAAAACAGCCGTCAGTTGTTACGACAGCGATGGATGAGCCGATGGTAACCGAAAAATATCAAATGGAAAAGCATGGCAACCCAATTATAGAAGGTAGCCGCCGTTATAGTGATGTCATTCAATCATCCGTAACCTGGTTATATTTTATAAACAGGACACATTACTATTTTTTAGAAGCTGCGAAGCCTGAACAGGGGTTGGCGGGCGTAGCTCACAGGCGGCACAGCCCCCTTGTACACAATTTATTATTACTTCGATTTAACATATTATATAATTTCATGAATTATATAACGTGTTCTTTATATGGTTTTTCAAATACCAACAAGGCATAAAAAGTATAATGATATCACTCACCCGCAAGAAAACGACACAACTCGCAAAGATTCATTTTGCATTTTATTCCATTAATAGGTCTTGCTACAGGAAAGTTTCACAAGTGTAGTTATCAGGAAAATCACTTTATTACTCTATATGTCCATTCGTGACCACAGCATGGGAGCAAATTGTGTGGGTAGGTAAAATTACTCAATCCTCCAAACCTCATCTACGTCTTCATTCTTAAGAGTTTTACGCATTTATGCACTTTTTTACTGCTGCATACAGAGCTAAGTGCTATAATTTCAAGTTGCAATAAAAACACGGGAATCTTCTTTTGCCTCTCATGTGAAATTTACTGTTGTCAAGATGTGTCACTTTTTCTGCGGTTGAGTGATATATAATTACATGAATTATATTATTATATATAATAATTATATCAATATATGTAATCAGATTCATATATGTTATTATATGGTTACATATATAATTAACTTAAAACACCCGGCATTTCCACCAGAAGGCTGGCTCCATAATATACTTACACGCACTCTCCTACTAAGCAAACTGAAACACATCCATAAACGCCTTTTTGAAATTTCAATACTATCTGCTTAGCCTGGGCATGGAACAGTTTCAGCTGTCCCCTTGTCCCCTTTCAGTTCCCCTTGTTGCGAGGAAGTTTTGTCGCACATTCATCCACCGCTTGACGCGTATGAGATCTGTTTCCCTGTGGAACGAATCTTGTTTCTTAATTTCCTCCGCCTATCTTCTCTTACTTGCGCTCTGGCCTGTTAGGTTTTTTTTCACCTGGCGGGTGCGGCCCTGACACAGGAATTTATATATATATACATCACCCACTGTCGTGATTATGGCTGCTTCAGCTGAAAACTGTAATATTTTTAAAGATCTTAATAAAGGCGGCCGGGAGGGACACTATGCTCTACAGACTTGGTTCTCTTGTCTGAGCGGTCCTTCTTAGACAATCAAATTTATATAATTATATTAATATAGATAACATATTATTTCTTGAATTTAACATGTTATATAATTACATGAATTTTATAACATGTTTTTTGTATGGCAGTTTAAAATACCGCCAAGGCAGAAAGAGTAAATATTTAAGGGATTACCTAGTGAATTTGTTATTCCAATACCAAACTTTTTAATGTGTTTTTGTGTACTGCTTTCGTAACACATAAAAAAAAAAGAGTCATGTTTTTGCAAGCTATAAAAGACATTTTGGAAGATTATTGATTGGCATCATTCAATAGCAAACTATATGTGCGTATGCGTAAAAAGATTCTGATACAAGGAAAAAAATCGAAAGCTGCTTGAAACTTATTACCTATAAATTCATATAAGATATACATAAAATAAAATATAACTTTCAAAATTCTATTGTATTCTTTAAATATTCTTTTATCTCAAAATAATGCATGTTACTAAATAACATTTAATTATTATTTACGGAAAGTCCCACTGTGGGTTTTATAACTTTTGACTTCGAATGTTTGCCATAATTATCTTTTAAGTTCATTGTATTTTCTTCTGATAATAAAACATTATGTATAATTCTTTATATATATTGGACAGAAGAAATTTACTATCTAAGGTATAGTCATTTTTAAATGGAAATTTAAAAGATAAAAATTTTCATACAAAACAGACATTTAGAGACTTTTCATATATAAACATTAATATTTAATTTACTAAATTTTTCTTACTTTTTTATTTTTTATTTTTATTGATTTAAGAAAAGATCAGGAATACATGTAAACCTATTTACTATTTACTTTTGTATAATGAGCTGATATTTGCATGAAGATAAAATGGATTCTTATTGAATTAACAACTTATTATTTATATTTTTAGACTTCATTTATTTTACTGAAAAATTGCTTGTTATACAGTTAAAAACGTAATTTTTTTATTATTATCAATAATATTTTATTTGAATATAAGTAAAAAACATTGATTTTCTTCTCTTTATGTTTCGTTTAGAACGTTTCCACAAATTTAGTAACAAATTGAATTCATTTATTTGTATGCATACGGAATATTTGTGCGCTTATCTGGAATTTATTACGATTGGTTATTATAAATTTTAAGCATTTTTAATATTTTTTCTATGTTTATAATGAATGTATATAAATTGAATTATTATTAAATAACCAATATATTATGGATACTTTAGTCTGCATTAGTTTTGAACACAATTACTTCTCTTTAGGAGATTTGAATACTAGTTTTTCGAAAATAAGTTTTCCTTATTAAAAAAAATCTGAGTTTTATTATGACGGCCGTTATAATTAGAAGAAAAAAAACTGATATAAAAATTAATTTATAAGGGAACCACTTTTGGTGCTGCTCGCACCTAGCATCGGGACCAGGTGCATTTTGTAACCCTATACATAAAAGTTAGAGAACCGATAAATTTTCTTTGTTAAAATCATATTTTATATACTTTTTTCTACTTTTATTTTTTTTTATTATTACATTTTTATTTGTTTATTTCACGCCAAAAGTGAGTTAAGCCGCCAAATATGGCGCTACAATTTTCCCGCACGCTTTATCCGAAGAGTAAATGTACAGTATATATTACTAGAATTATATCAGAGTGCGATTTGTTTTTAATAATTGATAGCATAAGAAACAAACATTAGGTTTTTCTTTTTTTTTTCTATGCAGACGATGAATATAAATAGTAAATATAATTCTATAAAAGCTTCCAAAATCATTGAAAACGATTTTTTAATGAAATACAAAATAAACAAACTATTTTCTTTTGAAATCAGATGGAATAAAGTTTCGAATTTTAAAATGAAATGTTGCTGTATTAAATGGTCTTTTTGGTAAAAGTAATCATAAAGTAAATTAATATTTTTACACAATTTAGAAAATTTTCTGTGGCTAATTAGGTCGGACATTACAATTTCTAGTTAAGTTCCTCTCCTCACACAAGACCACAGCTATGGCTAGGATTGCCGGAAAGTTCTACGTTTGAAAAAAAAAAGCGCCAAACTTTTCCCCGCCAAAAATGTGAATATAATGTTGCAGTAAATAGATACATAGAAATGCTTAATTCATCTTTAAAAAGTTAAACTTAAACTTACACTATGTGTAAAACTACTTAAAAGATGTTAAATTATTTTAATACCTTAGTACTTTCAACTATAAAAAACATAGTCTTCGTCTGAGGAATATAAGAAATACAATTGTTGTTGGCGTCTAACTTTCAAAATATTATTATCAAAAGATTATTTTGAAAATTAGACGCCAACAACAATTGTATTTCTTATATTCCTCAGACGAAGACTATGTTTTTTATAGTTGAAAGTACCAAGGTATTAAAATAATTTAACATCTTTTTAGTATTCTGTCATCTTTTACATAGTTTTGCACATAGTGTAAGTTTAAGTATAATGTTGCAATTTTCCAAAATTATATTTGTGTGTTTTTGGAGGAATTTTTAAACATTTTTAAATAGTTTATACTTATCATTAACTAATTTTTATTTTTTAATGCTTTTCTTTAAAAAACTTCAATGTTAATAGTCCGATAAGTGGTCTCGAAAATTGCATTTTCAGAAAGTTATGCTGCTGTAAAATCAGGAAATATTATTTTAACTGAAAATTTTTATCAATTCTCAAACTTCGTAATACAGGGCTTTAAAATGGACCAGGTCTCAATGCTAGGTGCGAGCAGCACCAATAGTTGAAGGAACCCAGTTATAGAAAGATATTTGAGACGCACCTAATTATGTTTTTCGTCTTTTAAATATCAGTTTTGTTTGATGAATAAAGTAAAAATCTTTGTTTTCTTCTATTTTTTTCTCTTAAGCATTAGACAGCAAAAATAAAAATTTTGAACGTAAATTGAGTATCAAAATAGAGTATCAACATACTTCAATAATCCCTATAGAATTTTATTATTCCAAGCGTAAATATTTTCATCTGGGTTGCCATAATGTTTTTCTAAGACAGGGGGAGTTATTATTCATTTTCGGTGAACAAGAAAGAGTATGTGCATGCGGTTGAAAAAGATACGTATTCAAGAAAATTAAAATGTCAATAGCTTCTTTAAACTCAATTATCCTTAAATTCAAATAAGGTATTCATGAAATCAAATATTGCATTCAAAATTAATTCTCAATTTTTTTCTTTAGCCTTGATGAAAGTATGTAGTTGAAGGACACCTAATTATTGCTTATAATGAATTTGATTGCTATTGTTTCATTTTCGCAATATATATATATATATATATATATATATTAAATGAAATTTAATAAGAGCAATGTATTTATTTTCCCATAATAAAAGATTTATATATTTTATTTATCTATGTACAAGCATAATTTAACCGAGAAAATATGATGTAGCCGTACTTTAAATCGAAATTTAAACGATGAAAATTTTACTATATTTATAAAATTTTTTACCCGACTACCAAGAAGGGCCATGTGTTTCAGGCGTATCTGGGTATGTGGATTTTTTTATACCCTTGAAACATCAAAACGGCTGGATGGATTTTAATGAATGAGGTGCCTATAGATTAGTCTTAACCGTCCGATGGTTATAGGCTAGGTATTGTTTTTATAAATTAAAAATGGCGGCCGTAAAATACAATATAGAGGTAGAGACGATTTTTTTTTTTTTTTTTTTTTTTTTTTTTTCACCATATCGAGTGATATATCATTGGATAGGTCTTTCAAAATGAAGACGATGTTTCATTGACTATTTTACAGTCAGAAGCTCCGTTTAAATATTATACAACCTGGAAGCTGTGTAGGTAGGATCTGTAGCTTTACTGAAACTCTAACCATCATAGACATCTTATCTATAGGCCTCATCGAAACAGTGTTTATAGATAGGAACTAACAATTAAACACAACTTAAAAGTCATCAATACAAGTAAATAAAAATATAGGTAAGTAATATAAAAATAGTTTCACATTGGTATGAAATAATTAATTCATTCGCTTTTAACGCAGTCGGGTTTTTTTATTTTTTAAAATTTAATTAGTTCTATAAAACGGAATTTTTAGTTTTGAGACTGTTTAGATAATTAAAATTTAATTTTGACGAACTCTTTTTTTAATTTTTTTCCTAGGCCATGAACTAAGATATGGAGGAGGAAAATATGGCTGCCAATTAACGATTTCTTTTTTATATAATTGGCTAAAATTCCATCGTGGCTGAAATCGATTGAAACTGAATTAACAAAATATTGTTTTTGCTATAGCCTTAATGTATTTTAATGAAAAATATATTTCTTATGATTTAAATATGGTTTTTTAATTTTTGAATTATCAATAATGTTTTATTTATTTAAAAGTAAAAACCATATCTTTAATTTTCATTTACATCTAGACAGTAAAAACAAAATTTTTAAATTTCAACGAATTGTAATAATAAATGGAATCACTATAGACATTTTTTTACTGCAAACGCAATTATTGCATATTTATTTCAAACAAGAAAACTTTTACTAATTTAGTTTTTATTCCAGTATATAATTTTTTAGGTCGAAATAAATATAATCTTTATTAAAAAAAAATTAAGAAAATTGAAAATGTATGTCTTACAAATAAAAATGCGTCCATGACTTCACTTTCTCATGGAAAAACAATACGTTAGGATGTCAACATTTAATGAATTCTCATCGAAATTCCAATTTGAAATAAAAATGTGACAACGGGAAAGAAAAGTAAGCGAATTAATATTAAAGATATCAAATAGTATTATTAAAAACGAAATTAAATATTTCCAAATAATCGTAATAATTTAAGTAATTTAAAAAACGTGATTAATACAAGCATTGTCGACTTATCATAATGTCATATTAGACAGAAAATATTTCGTTACTTATTGATTATCATGCTCTTTGTATCATAAAAAACATATTTTAAAATGCCTGTTTTTTTTTTCTTTTATCACAAATAGGGCATAAGTTTTTCCCTTTGAAATCTGTTTTTAGTAATTTAATCCTTGTTTATTCGCCCCCCCCCCCCCCACCTCCTGAAAATCATGAAGTATTTTCCACTAAAAACTCTTGCATGTACGTAACTGGTATTCATGCTCAAAATCAGCATCGGTAAAAATATTTCAATTTTATATTTAAATATGAATTCATAACTACCCGCTTTCTGTACATATTAATATTCATGCTCCTTGTACTATTAATAAATATTTCAAAATGTCAGTTCTATTTAAAATATTTTTCTTCATAAGCTTAACCTTTTATTAATAATATAATTCTTCTTAATTTATTTCCCTGCTTATTATGACGTCAGTTTTGACAGAAAAACTCTTCTTGGTGCAACCGACAATCACGCTTTATGGACGAGGGTTGTTCAGTAAAGAATTATCATAACTTTTCTATTGGCATAATTTATTGCACACAAATTTAATTTTATGTTCCATTGTTAGCTTACTGTGTAATGAATACCTTTTATTTTTTTTTGCTTCATTTATTTCCAGTAGTACGACAGTGGCAGCCATAGAAGTTCAGATAGTTTCAGTATCGCCTTCGTTAACGATGGTGGCAACACGCAATGAGCAAGTATGCTCTTGCCTGCTGGAAGTTTTGCTTTTGCCAAAAGAAATAATCAGTCGAAGAGTATAGTACAGGCAACTTATGGAGAGTCTGTTTGAGCACTGTCAGATGATGGTTTGAGATGTTTAAGAAAGAGAAAGACAATCATCTTCAAAGGAAGATTGACACGGAATTCCTGTAACTAACCTTAAAGAAGTCAATACAATGCCGTCGCTATTATTGTCAGGGAAGATCGATAGAAATGATAATTGTTAAAATTATTGCAGTTATAATGGCGTCCGCCCCCCCCCCCCCCCACACACACACACACATTGGTAACAGAAAATTGAACATGAGATGTGTTTTGCGGCTAAAATTCCAAAAATCCTCGTACCGGAACAACAGGCCGTTCGCGTGAAGTTTGTTCGTAATTGAAGGTGATGTTACATGGACATGAGATGAATACCCTAATGTAATAATAAGCTTCTACTGACTATTTCTTCAGGCTAAAGCAAATTTAAAATCAGGCAAGAGCATACCTGCTCACTACGTGTTGCCTACATCATGCCCGTAGGCGATACTGAAAGTATCTGAATTTTCATGGTTGCAACTGACGTGCTACTGGAAATAAATGAACAAAAAAACTTCCACGTATTCATTATACATTAATCTGACAATGGAACATAAAAGTAAACTTATGTGCAATAAAGTATGCTAATAAAAAAAAATTATGATCCTTCCTTATTGAACAGTCCTCGTATAAATAAAAAAATCAATTCTGCGTTACATACATATCATATTTATGTAATTTCTAATTTTAGAAAATTTATTTTTTATATTATTTTCATGTTTTGCGTGAAAATGTTCCAATTAAAAATTATTTGTTGTGGAAAAGAATTTTATTCCGCGTTTTGAATTTTTGACAACCTTAAAAAATTGCCTAAATTTTGTAGGGAATAAAGAATAAATAAAAAATAATATAAAATGTCATCGGGTTATAATCCACATGTATGCAAAGATATAAAGGTATTAAATCATCTCTTGTGATACTGACTTCAGCCAAATATTCACACGCACTTTCATAATTACAAAGTCACTAGATTTTTCAAATGCAACACTTTTTTTTCACAGGTCTGTATTCTGTTGTTTCTATAGTACTTCAATTTATAACATTTTAACATTCATTCAAAGTTAATAGCACAGCTGTCAACTTATTTTCCCCAATAATTTTCGATAGAATATTTTGCTTTATTTGATCGCAGATTCGGTGATTAAATACGGCGAAAATTTACATATATAATTACTGGTAGCAGTAAAACATAAACACTGACAGCTGAGTAAAAAAAGTGAAAAAAAATTTATCAAATGTACTTTATTTTATGACTGTACTATTTGTAGTGCCTGTGGACAGCTGGTTAAAAAAGTGACTGACTGCAGATATTTTCTTGTGTAGCCAATACACACTGAGTTTTCCTGAGTAAAGATATGAATATATCTTTTATAATTTTAGATGCGTCGGTTAAAAAATTACATGACTGGGTTAACTTACTCGCGTTTCACACTTAATAAAATTTCTTAGAACATAGCTACAAAAGTTCTGTTTTATTTTTTCTTTTGAGTCGAGTAAATATAATTTAAACCTGAGAAAATGCTTAATGAAATGTGTTTTTGTTTTTTTGTTATTAATATTCTAATTTCTTTTATTGTACGCATGAACTAAATAGTTAAGTTACTCGGATGAAGTTTATATTAAAATAAGCCGGCTTGCTCATCGGATCATTCAATATCTGTTTCCATAAAACATTACATGTATTTATACACGTTCTCTTTGAAAAGTTTTGCTAATTAAACTATTATTAAAAAGTCCTTCCGGCCAGTGCAGGGAGGAAGAGGTAGCTTTCAAATTCCTTATTTTTAAAAAGCTAGCTTATGTTATTCAAACACACGAAGCTCAATTTAGTGGAAACCGATTATAAAAGATTCAATACTAATTTTTATCAATCCTTATGAATGAGAATTTCGCGAAATTAGTCAGCTTTCTCCAAGCTGATTTTATTTAAAGTTATATTTGGTTTCCAAATTCGGCGATATGTGAAGTGCCTGCCCTTTTAAGACAACATGGTGGATAAGGCTAACCAGTGAACTTGGTCGAGACCTTAGTAATACCTGTGCACACGCTCTCTCACATCGGAATCGGTTGATATATATGAGTGTTGTCGCAGGCAAAAATCAGATTTTTCAAAATGTCACCCACATAATGAAATTCAAACTGCTGTATCTGAGCCTTTTTTTAGATAAAGAGAAAACAAAAAATGCTCCGTAATCCTTATATCAAAGTCAGATACTTAAGAAAGAAACCTTTTTCAATTTCTAAATTTTTTCCACTTCACTTTAAATATATTTTTTTTTAATTTAATGGCCGCCATTTTAATTCAAGATGGCGGATGAAGCTGGCCAGTGAACTTCGTCGAGACATTGCTATATACTATCCAAACGCCTTCTTACTTCCCAATAGGTTAATAAATACGTGTGTTATCGCGTGACAAATATCAGATCGTTTCAAAATGTCAGCCATGCTAGAAATTTCAAAGTGCTATAACTCGACCTTTTTTTAAGATGTGTGCGAAAGAAAACTGCCCTGAAATCTTTGTAATAAGGTCAAACACATAAAAAAAACCTTTTTTCATTTTCCAATTTTTTCATACCTCATTTTAAATTTTAAATAATTTTTTTTTAAATGTTCCCTTTTGAATCACAATGGCGAATGAAGGTTGCCTACGAACTCGGTCGAGACATTGGTATGCACTATGTACACACCAAGTTAAATCCAAATTGGTTCATAAATACGCCTGCTATTGCGTGACAAAAATCAGGTCGTTTCAAAATGTCAGCCACGCTAGAAATTCAAAGTGCTATAAATCAGACATTTTTTAAGATATAGACGAAACAAAAACTGCCCCGAAATCTTTGTATCAAGGTCAAACACATAATAAAAAATATTTTTTTTTAATTTTTTGATACTTATTTTAAATTTTAAATTTTTAAATTTTTTTAAATGGCCGCCATTTTGAAACAAGATGGCGGATGAAGCTGGCCAACGAACTCGGTCGAGACATTGGTATGTACTTTGTACACACCAAGGTACATCCATATCGGTTCATGAATAGGCCTGTTATCGGGTGACAAAAATAAGGACGTTTCAAAATGTCAGCCACCCTAGAAATTCAAAGTGCTATAATTCAGACATTTTTTAAGATATAGACGAAACAAAAACTGCTCCGAAATGTTTGTATCAAGGCCAAACACATAAGAAAAAAATATTTTTCAATTTTCAATTTTTTGGTATCACATTTCAAATTTTAATTTTTTTTAAATGTAAATGGCCGCCATTTTGAAACAAGATGGCGGATAAAGCTGGCTAACGAACTCGGTGGAGACATTAGTATGTACTATGTACGCACCAAGTTTCATATAAATCGGCTCATAAATACGCCTGTTATCGCGTGACAAATATCAGGTCGTTTCAAAATGACAACCACAATAGAAATTCAAAATGCTATAACTCACCCCTTTTTAAAGATATACACAAAACAAAAACTGCTCCGGAATCTTTGTATCAAGGTCAAACACATAAGAGAATAATATTTTTAAATTTTTAATTTTTTGGTACCACATTTCAAATTTTAATTAAAAATAATTTAAATGCCGCCATTTTGAAACAAGATGGCGGATGAAGCTGGCCAACGAACTCGTTCGAGACATTGGTATGTACTATGTACACACCGAGTTTCATCCAAATCGGTTCATAAACACGCCTGTTATCGCGTGACAAATATCAGGTCGTTTCAAAATGACAACCACAATAGAAATTCAAAATGCTATAACTCACCCCTTTTTAAAGATATACACAAAACAAAAACTGCTCCGGAATCTTTGTATCAAGGTCAAACACATAAGAAAATAATATTTTTAAATTTTTAATTTTTTGGTACCACATTTCAAATTTTAAATAAAAAAAAATTTAAATGGCCGCCATTTTGAAACAAGATGGCGGATGAAGCTGGCCAACGAACTCGTTCGAGACATTGATATGTACTATGTACACACCGAGTTTCATCCAAATCGGTTCATAAATACGAGAGTTACAGTATGACAAAGATCATATATATATATATATATATGTATGGATATATATATATATATATATATATATATATATATATATATATATATATATATATATATATATATATATATACATATATATATATATATATATATATATATGTATATATATATATATAAACTTTTGAACGGGGGGTGGTTTCGGGGTCTGGGGGTCATGATCGATGAAAATATACCAAAATTTTTTGAAATCTCTTTCCTCCGAACGGCTGCAATAGGTAGCTTTTAGGTAGCTTTCTTTACAAAAAGCTACCTATTGCAGCCGTTCGGAGGAAAGCGATTTCAAAAAATTTTGGTATATTTTCATCGATCACGACCCCCAGACCCCGAAACCACCCTCCGTTCAAAATTGATATATATATATATATATCAATATATATATATATATATATATATATATATATATATAATAATTCTTATAAATAATTTAATCTTTTTTTTTTATATATATATATACTTACAGCTTTAATTCATAATATTACGGTTTTTGATGGTGGTAGTGGTAGGTTATGTTTAATTATTGGTTATATATATATATATATATATATATATATATCTGCCCTATGTCACACTGTAACTCTCGTATTTATGAACCGATTTGGATGTAATTCGGTGTGTACATAGTACATACCAATGTCTCGACCGAGTTCGTTGGCCAGCTTCATCCGCCATTTTGTTTCGAAATGGCGGCCATTTAAAAAATTTAAAAAAATTTAAAATTTGAAATGTGGTACCAAAAAATTGAAAATGGAAAAATATTTTTTTCTTATGTATTTGATCTTTATACGAAGACTCCGTAGCAGTTTTTGTTTCGTTTATATCTTAAAAAATGGCTGAGTTATAGCATTTTGAATTTCTAGCGAAGCTGACATTTTGAAACGTCCTGAATTTTGTCACTCGATAAAAGGCGTATTTATGAACCGATTTGAATGTAACTTCGTTTATACATAGTACAGACCAATGTCTCGAACGAGTTCGTTGGCCAGCTTCATCCGTCATCTTGTTTAAAAATGGCGGCCATTTAAAATTTTAAGAAAAATTTAAATTTGAAATGTGGTAGCAAAAAATTGAAAATTGAAAAAATATTTTTTTCTTATGTGTTTGACCTTGATAAAAAGATTCGGGAGCAGTTTTTGTTTCGTCTATATCTTAAAAAATGGCTGAGTTATAGCACTTTGAATTTCTAGCATGGCTGACATTTTGAAACGATCTGATCTTTGTCACGCGATAATACACGTATTTATGAACCGATTTGGATGTGACAAGGAATGTGCATAGTACATAGCAATGTCTCGACCGAATTCGTTGACCAGCCTCATTCGCCATCTTGTTTCAAAATGGTAGACATTTAAAAAAATTTAAAAAAAATTAAATTTAAAATGTGATACCAAAAAATTAGAAAATGAAAAAGATTTTTTTTTGTATGTGTTTGACCTTAATACAAAGATTCCGGAACAGGTTTTGTTTCGTCTACATATAAAAAAATGGCTGAGTTATAACATTTTGAATTTCTATTGTGGCTGACATTTTAAAACGACCTGATTTTTGTCACGCGATAACAGGCGTATTTATGAACCGATTTGAATGCAACTTGGTCTGTACATAGTACATACCAATGTCTCGACCGAGTTCGTTGGCCAGCTTCATTCGCCATCTTGTTTCAAAAGGGTTGCCATTTTTAAAAAAAAATGTAATTTAAAATTTAAAATGAGGTATTAAAAAATTGGAAAATGAAAAAGATTTTTTTATGTGTTTGGCCTTTATACAAAGATTCTGGAGCAGTTTTTGTTTCTGAAAATTTGTTCTTTTGTTTATATCTTAAAAAGTGGTTGAATTATAGCACTTTGAATTTCTATCATGGCTAACACTTTGAAACGATCTTGTATTTGTCACGCGATACCACACGTATTCGCCTATTTCGATGGAAGAAGGCATGTGGATAGTATACATCAATATCTCGACCAAGTTCGCTGGCCAGCTTCATCAGCCATCTTGTTTCAAAATGGCGGCCATTAAATTAAAAAAAATATATATATTTAAAGTGAGGTGCAAAAAAATTAGAAATTGAAAAAGGTTTCTTTCTTAAGTATTTGACCTTGATGTAAGGATTCAGGAGCATTTTTTGTTTGTCTTTATCTTAAAAAATGGCTCAGATATAGCAGTTTCAATTTCTAAAGTGGGTGACATTTTGAAAAACCTGATTTTTTGCCTGCGACAGCACTCGTATATATCAACCGATTCCGATATGAGTGAGCATGTGCACAGCAATTACTAAGGTCTTGACCAAGTTCACTGGTTAGCCTCATCTACCATGTTGTCTTAAAATGGCAGGCACTTTAAGAAATCGCCGAATTTGGCAGCCGAATATAAGTGACTTTAAATAAAAGCAGCTTGGATAAAGCTGACTAATTTCGCGAAATTCTCATTCATAATGATTTAGTATTGATAAAAATTAGTATTGAATCTCCTACATTCGGTTTCCACTTAATTGAGCTTCGTGTGTTTGAATAATATAAGTTGGCTTTTTAAAAATAAGGAATATGAAAGCGACCTCTTCCTCCCGGCACTGGCGGGAAGGACTTTTTGTAATGAAAGCTACCTAAAAGAAGTTAAATAAAATCTATTTGTTATTAATGTACATAATTTCTGTTTGTTTTCTATGTTTATTTCGATAATTATATAATTTAGCGTATGAATTTTGATTTTAAAAATAAACATCATTTGATATAAGCTAAAGGAACGTTCTTTAAATGAGGGGAACTATGGTTCTTATAGTTTAGATTTATTTTATTGTAATTTTTTCCGTAATATTTCTTTTGTGAAAAGTGCACATTTTTTTTTTTACCAATATATTCTCTGTACTAATCTGTTTCTGTTTGAAATATTATATATTTAATCAGTTTCATTGGAAAAGTTTTACATAGATGGAAGAAAACAAATCAATAAATAATTACCTAATATCTTTAGTATTTTGAACATTTTAATTTAAATTAATACAAATATTCTCTTTTTCTAGTGAAGTATTAATATATGTTTTATGTTTAGTACATTACTGTTTCCAATAAATTGAAAATATTTTAAAATAATCCATTACTTAAAAGTATCATTCTCTGAACAATAATTATAAAACACTTAAAAAAGAAAAAAAATGTCACAAAACTTGGAAGCTTTTGTGCAATCTAATGCTATCTATTTTTTAATGAATAGAAAATAAATTTTACTAAGGAAAAAGAAATATTTAATGATAACACGAATGTCTTTTTATCATATTTTTCTTTTGTTTTGTTTATATTTTTTTCACTAGATGTTTTTTTAAATATTTCAAATGATATATTTTATCTTTTAATGAATGTAATGGTTGAAATATTTTTTGCACTTTTGTTTTTATTTTCGGCTTTTAATTCTTTTTTTATGGCGCTTCTATTTAGTATCTGTAATATATCACCATCTATTTTGGGAAGTTAATGGCCCAGTTTTTAAACTGTACTAAACATGGACAATAAATTTACATAAAAAAAAAACTTTTAAATGTATCCCTTAACAATTTTTTGCGATATTCATGATAGTACATAAAGGACAGAGAAATACAGCTTTTATCTTTTTTTAAGAGGTTTCTTTCTTATAGAAATAAATAAATGTAGTTATCATAGGCAATGAAAGTTCGCCTCAGGAAATTAGGATTTTATTTTACACTATTTTTTCCTTTATTGTTTAATAGATAGTATAGCCTCTTCAGTCTCATATTCGAGGATAGAGTAAAACGATAAATATTCATTCATTGCTTTTATGCATATATAATTATATAATAGATCGGAGAAAATGATTCCAAACTTGACATTTTATTGGGCAGCCATTTTAATACTTTGTTGAAGTAGCGCATTTTTTAAAATTCAAAGCAACTAGCAGAACTTTTAAAGGGTCTCAGGGCTCTTAAAAGTTCGCCTCAGGAAATTAGGATTTTATTTTACACTATTTTTTCCTTTATTGTTTAATAGATAGTATAGCCTTTTCAGTCTCATATTCGAGGATAGAGTAAAACGATAAATATTCATTCATTGTTTTTATGCATATATAATTATACGATAGATCGGAGAAAATGATTCCAAAACTTTACATTTTATTGGGCAGCCATTTTAATACTTTGTTGAAGTAGCCCATTTTTTAAAATTCATAGCAACTAGCAGAACTTTTAAAGGGTCTCAGGGCTCTTAAAAGTTCGCCTCAGGAAATTAGGATTTTATTTTACACTATTTTTTCCTTTATTGTTTAATAGATAGTATAGGCTTTTCAGTCTCATATTCGAGGATAGAGTAAAACGATAAATATTCATTCATTGTTTTTATGCATATATAATTATACGATAGATCGGAAAAAATGATTCCAAAACTTTACATTTTATTGGGCAGCAATTTTAATACTTTGTTGAAGTAGCGCATTTTTTAAAATTCAAAACAACTAGCAGAACTTTTAAAGGGTCTCAGGGCTCTTAAAAGTTCGCCTCAGGAAATTAGGATTTTATTTTACACTATTTTTTCCTTTATGGTTTAATAGATAATATAGCCTTTTCAGTCTCATATTCGAGGATAGAGTAAAACGATAAATATTCATTCATTCTTTTTATTCATATATAATTATACGATAGATCGGAGAAAAGGATTCTAAAATTGACATTTTATTGGGCAGCAATTTTAAAACTTTGTTGAAGTAGCGCATTTTTTAAAATTCAAAGCAACTAGCAGAACTTTTAAGCGGTCTCAGGGCTCTTAAAATTGGAAAAAAAGAAAAAAAAAGGACCATTTTTAACATTTAATATCTTAAAATGTATATGATTTTAAAACAAATTTTTTGAGGGAGATAAAAGATGTAAGTATGTTCTTTTATGAACTAGAATGAAATTTTTGGTGCCTACTTCAGATTGTAAAAATGACCCTGAACCTAAATAAATTTGTATTTAAAGAATGTTTATATTTTTAATACAAAGTTGTATTTAGCTAATGCAAAATTTTGAAAATTTTAACATTATAATCACATAAAAAAATATTTTTTAGAAAAAAAAAAGTTAATTTTAGGTTCAGTTTATACAGACTAACATGAAATGTGTTTTTTTGAAAATATCATGAAAAAATATTCAGAAGTTTTTGAGATATCGTGCGCGTTATGCCCAAAAACGTCATTTGGAGAAAAATAACTTCAAACTTTCCAAAACGCCGATTCAGCTATTGAGTAGGTATAGTTCTAAAAGCCATAACTTTTGTTCTAATGGGAATTTTAAGGAAACATTTGTTTCAAAATGTTCAGAAAAGATAGTAGTTTAATATAAAGAAAAATAAAATTTCGAAAATTTTGAAGCTTTGAGAGTCCTGAGACTCCTTAAGTAGTAATGTAATCCTTAATTTCAGTTATTAAAGGAAAAACTACAGTTGTTAAAATCTGGTAGATAGCAAATCTGGTTTGAATGTAAAAACTTAGTAAATGAGCAATGCTGATATCGAAAATTTGTTAAGTTTATATTTGTGAACATAAAATTGCTATTCATGTAAAATATCAATTTGATGTCAATAACCTACATTATCATAGTAGAAAATGTATGGCTTTAAATAAGTTCAAAATCCACGAAACTTTGAAATGTTTTACTGAAAAGTGTCTAAACTAAATAATTGTGATTTGTTTTTTTAATTTTGGGTCACTTAAAGGAATATTGTAATATCTCAAAGAAAAATTAAACATGGTTTTTATAAAAGACATATATGTAGACCTGAAATTTGAAGAATTGATAAATTAAATAGTAGTCCAGGCAATAGAGACCGTATAGGGGCTCTACCTAGCAAAATTCATGGTAGTTCTGGAAAAAGGGTTATTATATGTTTTTTGGGTCGCTGAATCCGAATTTTCAACTTCCCACCAAAATTTCCCCCGGCAACCTCCCCAAAATTTTGGTAAAATGCCCCCCAAAAAAGGTTTTTATTAAAAAATTCCATTTTTTTATTGTTTCAGGGAAAAAGTATCTAGAAATTCAGAAAGTATACAAAATTTGCAGCAAATTAGATATATAACATTATGACTTAGCATGAAGGGAAAGGGGGGATCTGCCACGGAACATGCGCGCGGTGCTGCGTGAACTAAGTTGCGCAATTCCACTTAACCACACACACGTTTACATTCGCCCTCCCATCTCCCCTCCGAAGTTTCTCTATAAGGTTTACCTTAAGTTTTTTGGGTCGCTGAATCCGAATTTTTATCTTCAGACCAAAGTCTCCCCCCCCCCCCCCGAAACCACCCCAAAATAGTTGTTTTTAACTTAAATTTCTTATTGTTTTAGGTGAAAAGCATTACGAAATTCAGAAACTAGACAAAATTTGCATTAAATAGGATATGTGACATTATGACGTAGGATGAACGGGGAGGGGGAGGGCTGCCTCTGAACATGCACTGCGGCGCTACGTGCACTAAGTTATGAAGACCAGGCAATAGGGGATTTTACCTGGAAAAATTAATCCTAGCTCTGGATTTCGACTCACTTTATGTTTTTTGGGTCACTGAATCCTAATTTGTAACTTCCCACCAAAATTTCACCCGGCAACCCTCCAAAAAATTGATTTTTTGAAAAAATTTGGTTTTTGCGAAAAGGGCGCAGAGAATGTTCCGAGGCAGCCCCCTCTCTCCCCGTTTATCCTACGTCATAATGTCATATGTCCAATTTGTTGCAAATTTTGTCTAGTTTCTGAATTTCGTAATGCTTTTTCCCTAAAACAATAAGAAATTTAAGTTAATTACAACTATTTTTTTTGGGGGGGGGGAATTTTTGGGGTAAGTTAAAAATTCAAATTCAGCGACCCAAAAAACTTAAAGTAAACCTTATGAGGAAAGTTCGGAGGGGAGATGGGATGGCGAATGTAAACATGTGAGTGGTTAAGTGGAATTGCGCAACTTAGTCTACGCAGCACCGCGCGCATGTTCCAAGTCAGATACCCCCTTCCCCTTCATCCTAAGTCATAATGTCATGTATCTAATTTGTTGCAAATTTTGTCTGCTTTCTGAATTTCTAGATACTTTTTCCCTGAAAAAATAAAAAAATTGTCGTTTTTAATAAAAACCTTTTTGGGGGGGCTTTTTACCAAAATTTGGGGGGTTGCCGGGGGAAAATTTTGTGGGAAGTTACAAATTCGGATTCAGCGACCCCAAAAACATAAAGTAAGCCGATTTACAGAACTACCATTAATTATGCTAGGCAAAATTCCCTATTGCCTGGACTATAGCATTTATTGGACGGAACTTGGATGTATTTGAGACGACTATTGTATGATGTTATTTAGAAGGGAACGTGTAGAATGTCTTAAATACTTTTTGGGAATGCACCTCGTTGGAAATGCTACCACATGATTTTCCATAAAGTAAATATTGTTAGATGAGTCTAAAAAGGTCAATTTATCTGATAATGCCAGAATTATATCATACCTTTTTTTAATAATTATATTATTAGAGATTTTTTTGTAAATTATAATCTAATGTCTTCTATTCAGAATACCCCTGTACTATCAGCTGCTAGAATGCAACGATATGCAGTATATTTACAAATATAATATTCTTTATAAGGAAATCATCGAATATGGAAATGTTGTGATGCTTCCATTACATAGTGAAGATTTAGCTTCCAACGTAACTCGAGTAATGTAATTGATGAATATAAATTTTTTCAAATTAATCAACTTTCGATTTTTCCTTTAACTTTCCAAACTATTGTCTTAGCTACAAAATAACATCTCTTATGACGTCAAATTTTTCCTCACCTTATTTCTAGTTATGAAATTTCTAAGAATATACTGTTTGGCAGTAACTAAGAAGGATTTACTCATGGACACAATTGTACTTTAAAATGACGTATAGTATACCAGAAATTCACAAAACAATTTTAAATGATTTATAC
Organism: Maratus speciosus; assembly: GCA_963932465.1. NCBI lineage: Eukaryota > Metazoa > Arthropoda > Arachnida > Araneae > Salticidae > Maratus > Maratus speciosus. The sequence continues at coordinate 439,375,977 of OZ010786.1, forward strand.
TTTGGGTGTTTTGGTATAGCAAAAATGAAATCGTTAACTCGTAGTTTTGTATGGTGGCCAGGAACTGACCAAGATTATGAAGAACCTGTGCAAAACTGCACTAATTGTGAAAATTTTCCTCCTAAGATAGATGCGTATCATAGCAAAGGCTTAAAGCGCTATGGAAGAGTTCATGTTGCTTATATTAATCCTGTTATTGGAAACGGCTTTTCCTAGGAGTTGATGCTTGTAGTAAATAGCCAGAAGTTCTTATTGCTCCTAATACAATTACAGAAATTACGATTCCTTGCCCTTAATTAAATTTTTGTGAGATGCGGATATCTCATATCTTTGGTATCAGATACTGCATCGCAATTTACATCTGCAGAATTTAAGACATTCTTAAATAATCATGGTGAAAAACATATGTTGATTTCGCCATACCATCCAGTTTAAAATAGTCACATTAAGATATATATGCAAGTATAAGTCGGTAATGGGTACTTGGCAAAGAACGTCGGTACTTGGCAAATGAAATTAAATAACATTCTTCTGTAACATAGAAAGATGCCTCATGTTACAACGGGAGATGGGGGGAAATGGATCAGGTATCTCTATTTCTAAAGCATCATATAAGGAAAAAAAGATTCGCTAGTTCTAAATGCTTTAAATTTTATTCATGATAAATTAAATGCGAGAAATTCCAAGGTAGGATTTATAATTAACCAAAAAGTGTCTGTAAGAAATTATACTCCACAAGCCAGTGAAAATTTCGTCACATTATCGTAAGAAAGGGCAATTTATATTATAGAATTCTAGTTTGTTCAAATGTTTGGTAAATATATGCTGATCAAATAATTAATGCAGGATCAAAGATTTCTTTAGCTAATATAAATTCTGAAGAAAGTGATAAAGTGTTTTAAGCAAGGATTTTCAACCAATACATTCTTGTATCGCAGATCTTCAAACAGCATATACTCATATGATACAACGAAATACTTCAAGTCCTAAACAAGATGATTCTGACTTGATACCCCCGGTTCCAAAACCTACTGTCCCAATAATGCAATTGATAATGATGTTGCATCAATAAAAAATAAATCTTCTTCTTTTTCTTCTTCACAGATACCTAGAAGATATAAACAGATTGGATCAGCTACTGCCAGACTCAAATATTAAGTTGTGGAGAAATGCAGGGTTTTTTTTTTGTTTTTTGTTTTTTGTTTAGGTTAAGAATCTGAGGTTTGCAGCACCGTAAGTATTCCTATGCCACATTTTCAGATGGTTGTAAAAAGTCTCAGAATGTTTTTGATTATATTTCTGTTTGTTATGGCATGTAAATAAAGTTTAATATTTCTTTATCATACTAGTGATACCACATCATATTATGATTGTTATTTTAATAACTAATTATCAAAAATGTATAATGGCAATAAGTAAAAAAAAATATGTGATTACCAGAATTATTTTAAAAAAACATAGACGTGCCCCAAAAAATTTTTCTGCTTTAGATTTCAGTATATTCTGCTACATTCTACTGTTATGTAAATAAAGTGTAACGTTTGTCTTTCATACTAGTGATATATCTTCTTATTCTGATTGTTATTTTAACAGCTAATATTATGATTGTTATTTTAATAGCTAATTATTAAAACAGTTTCTGTACGAAATCAATAAAATAAAATTTTTGATGGAATTTTTAAACTAGTCATCCTTAAATTCAAATAAGATATTCTTAAAATCAAATATTTCCCACAAAAGTAAGTTATATTTTAAAAAGTTCTTTTGTCCTTAGAGAAAATGTTTTGTAAAAGGAAATCTAATCACATATGGCAGTTAATAATGAATCTTATTGTAATTTTTTTAATTTTTACATTTCAATGTTCATCTTAATAATTTTTTTTAGATAAACATTTAAGGAATGCATTGTATGCATTGTATTTATTTTATGTTAAAACATTTCACATTATTTATTAAATTATGTATATATTCGGACAAAGATAATTTACTGCACAAGGTTTTTTTTATGACCGTATTTATTTTGGTCCGTTTTTAAATATAAAACTTAATGATTACAATTTTACTAGAAATATATTTAAAAAATAATTTCCCAGTTTAAACAGTCTCTTTTAAAACTTAATTTGATTTACTGAATTTTGCTTCCATTTAAATTTTTAATAGGCCATTGACTCAAAATAAAAAAAAAGAGAAATTCCACCCTATTAACAATTTGCTGTTTTATAATAAGATCAGATTTCTTGGTTATTAAATCACTTCTAATTGAATTATTAAAATGCATTTTATATTTTTAAAAATGTATTTTTATTTTTATACTTTAATTATTATTATTATTGTTTAAAACACAGAATTCTTCTAATTAACTTCCTGCAATTTCAACTGATTATGATTATGATTTCGTTTACTAAAAAATTAATAAACAAAATTGGTACCGGATGTCCTAAAATGGAGTGGCTGATTTTAAATTTCATTAAAGTACAAACGGTTACAGCTCTTGGAGAATTTCTTTCTTTCTTTCTAACCGATAACCAGGCCCGTACCTGCTTGGAAGCCTCAGCTGAACGGGTTTGATACCTGGTATCAGGCAGGTGACCGCCTAATCGCCGCAATAAACCTAACGAGCGGTTTATCGGGAACTAGCACTATCGTCAGTGCCTATTGCTTTGTTGTGAACGGTGTTATGTCGGTTGCTTAACTTTTATACCCTGTTGTTTGGAACCAACATGCCTGCACATTGCTACTCATGTTGATCTGGTAATTTGGAACCTTGGTAGGGTAACGTGACCTTCACCTGTCAAGGCACCTCCAGAGGTATAATTCACAGGTAACTTGGAGGACTTTGCACCCACGACGGATTTTACATGTACCAGGCGCCATTAGCGTGCATGGCGGATTATAGCCAGCGGTAAGCCTCGATCCCGCGACCTTTAGCTGCGGGTTCAGTGTTCTGCCAAATGGGCCACCGCTACCCGAACTACTTCTGATTTACTTGTAGTTTTGAAGCCGAATTGTTGGTGCAGACGTGTAATAAGAAAATGGATTTCAGAGGGGGGAAGCAAAAAATGGGGCACCGCAGATAGACAAGTTGAACCGAAAGTTAATTTTGGGCCGAAGTGCTAGGCAAACGCAACGATGCAGGAAAGATGAGACCCGCCTTTCTACCGTAACCCACCGCGTAGAAACTGGCTCTGCAGACTTTCCATTGGAGCGGGTCCGGTTGCTTGTGTAGGCTATAGCCTATGTGCAACTACGTGTAATAAAGAAGAAGCAGCCAAAAAAAAAAAACAGGGAAAGGGGTAGCTTGTTTATGTTATTACACTTAAAACTCTTGAAGAGATTCTGTATGATGACAGGAGTTTTTTTACTGTGATTCCTCGTTTAAGTTCCAATTACCAGCGATAGATGACGTTGCGAGCTGTAGACGTCCAATCGAGGCAGAAGCAGAAATCACTCAGCCACCGTGCCAACGAAGGACGTGAAACGTATGGAGTGGGTTATATTCGTCGATAAAATTTTGTCCTTCGGATACCGAATCTCAACTTAATCTGTATGATTCTGCATAGTATTCGAAAAACAGACATTTCGTGTTGAGGAAACTAATTAATGAACATTAAAAACGACTCCCAAACGTTTCGATATTTTCTTGCTTTCAAAGGGCGCAAAAAAAAATTTGTTTCAGAAATGGTACTCTACTTCTCAGAAATACTTTAGTTTCTGAAGTTTCTGATATTAAAAGAAAGTTTTTTTGTAATTCTATATGACTAAGAAGATGTTATGTTAGATTTGCGTAAAGTTTTACTAAAGACAGAAATTTATTTATTTTTTTCACTGTAACTTTTTACTCTTCCATTCTTAAACATAAAAAAAATGTAAACAGTCACACATAAAATAAATTATCACGTTAAAAGTATCATTTGTTGTGTGCGCCGAATATTTCTTTTGGAACACAATAAAGTAAAGTATCTACATCTTAGAAAAGACAAATATTTTTTAATCAGGAAAATTATAATATAACCACGGACGAAAGTGAGTTTCCTGCGATTATGAAAAACATTCTTTATCTTTAGAAAACCTCAGAAACCAATATAGGTTAGAGATATAAAGAAGCATTTATAAAAAACGAAAGAGAGTTGTTTGCGATTATAAAAAACTTTCTTTATCTTTAGAAAACCTCAGAAACCAATATAGGTTAGAGATATAAAGAAGCATTTATAAAAAACGAAAGAGAGTTGTTTGCGATTATAAAAAACTTTCTTTATCTTTAGAAAACCTCAGAAACCAATATAGGTTAGAGATTTAAAAAAGCATCTATAAAAAACGAAAGAGAGTTGTCTGCGATTATAGAAAATTTTGTTTATCTTTAGAAAACCTTAGAAACCAATATAGGTTAGAAATTTAAAGAAGCATTTATGAAAAAAACGAAAGAGAGTTATCTGCAATTATGAAAAACTTTCTTTATCTTTAGAAAACCTCAGAAACCAATATAGGTTAAAGATTTAAAAAAACGTTCACAAAAAACGAAAGAGAGTTGCCTGCGATTATGAAAAACTTTCTTTATCTTTAGAAAACCCCAGAAACCAATATAGGTTAGAGATATAAAGAAGCATTTATAAGAAATGAAAGAAAGCTGTCTGCGATTATGAAAAAATTTCTTTATTTTTAGAAAACCTCATAAACTAATATAGATTACAGATTTAAAGAAGCATTTAAAAAAAACGAAAGAGAGTTGTCTGCGATTATGAAAAACTTTCTTTATCTTTAGAAAACCTCAGAAACCAATATAAGTTAGGGATTTAAAGAAGCATTTATAAAAAACGAAAGAAAGTTATCTGCGATTATAGAAAACTTTCTTTATCTTTAGAAAACCTTAGAAACCAATATAGATTAGAGATTTAAAGAAGCATTTATAAAAAAAAAATGAAAGTGAGTTACCTGCAATTATGAAAAACTTTCTTTATCTTTAGAAAACCTTAGAAACCAATATAGATTAGAGATTTAAAGAAGCATTTATAAAAAAAAAATGAAAGTGAGTTACCTGCAATTATGAAAAACTTTCTTTATCTTTAGAAAACATCAAAAACCAGTATATGTTCGAGATTTAAAGAAGCATTTATAAAAGACGAAAGATAGTTGTCTGCGACCATAAAAAACTTTCTTTATCTTTAGAAAATCACAGAAACCAATATAGGTTAGAGATTTAGAAGCATTTATAAAAAAACAAAAGTGTGTTGTCTGCGATCATAAAAATTTTTCTTTATCTTTAGAAAAACCACAGTAACCAATATAGGTTAGAGATTTAAAGAAGCATTTATAAAAAAAGGAAAGAGAGTTGTCTGAGATTATGAAAAAATTTCTTTTGTTTTCAGAAAACCCCAGAAACCAATATGTTTGAGATTTAAAGAAGAATAAATAAAAAAAAAACATTATTTTGCATCTGTTGATTTTCGGAAACGTTTCCGATTAGTATTTATAGTGCATTAACCACTTTTCTCTACCCGGGTTATACATTTTTCGATGTTTTATATTCTCAAATAAACATTTGCATGTTAAACAAACATGTGTTGCAAACAAAAATTATAATAAAACATAGTTAACATTGACATCAAAATCTATATATTTCGTTACACTTGTATGAATCAATTCATTTTCGCCGCTAAAGATGTTTAATTGAAAATTGATAGTATCCTAAAAACCGATATTTCGCTTAAAAAACTGTACACTATAAAAACTGCTCGAAAACGTTTCTTGAATTCAGTGACAGCGAAAAAAAACTGTTTTTTGTAAATGATGCTTTAAATCTCGAAAATATATTCCCATCTGACAAGGAAGGTCTCCATACGTGCATAATCAGGAAAATCTTAAAACATTACAGAATTCTCTTCTCATGCGGGTATATATGTTTATAAAAAAAAAAATTCGGCGGAACTTGGATATAGTGTCCGTAAAAAAATAATAAACATTTCGGTTTTTTTGGCGATTTATAAATGGTTGGCGACGGAACAAAATTTTAAAAAGTACGCTTTTATGTCAAATTCTCTCTAAGGAAAACATATTAATACTGAACTTATTTAAGTAAGTTATATATAAAGCTTATATCAGTCTTTATAGTTAACTTTAATTCTTAATCGGACAGTTACTTTTAAAATTCACTTAAAACTTGTCCAGTCAATTAAACCGTGTAAAATTAAATAATTTCAGCAACACGCAACTGGTAAACATTACATAAAGTCATAGGGTTCGGTTGATTTTTACGGCCAATTATCTACACTAGGGATATGGGCCCGGGGGTGCCCTTCGTGGGGTCTTCTAAGGGAACCTAATCCGTATTTACGCATGGAAAATCCACGGTTCAAAGAAAACCACGAAAACTCCGATTAGGCCGACGAGCGCGATTGGATTCGAACCCAGCACCTCCCGTCCACCAGCTTCGAGAGCAGAACCTCCCAGCCACTCATAAAGTCATAAGAAAATTAATAAACTGTTTCGTGCTTAAATACATTAAGTACTGCGCATTTAAACACCCATGTAACTAGCTATTTCAAAATGTATTAAAATCGCTTGCATTTGGAGAAAGGAAAAGTTGCGCGCCAAATGCTAACCGCGTTCGTCATTTCGCGCCAAGTATTCCAAAGTATTTTATTTTTTTACAGACCTTCTACTGGAATTCCGCCGCTGAATTTGACGGATTCTTTATTACATACATAAGTAGTTTCATTAGCATTTTTTTTAAAAATATTCTGAGTACGCGCCTTATGGGGACGGGGTCAATCCATAGCAAATCACCTAGGTGGTGTCGTTCGACATTTTTAATATTCCTAATTTTTTTAAAAAGTTTTCTTCATAGTTTTCTGAGTTTAATAACATGATTAATTTTTTTTTATCGTATAGTTTTTTGGGGTAGCTATTTTTAACAAGCTAACATTTTTGGGTGGAAAACGTGTTTTACGGAAAAGGCTGTAACTGCTTTATTTTTCTACCTATCAAGATGTGTTTAGCATAAAGTTGTTGACATTTGCTCTAATTATGAGATTTTTATTAGACTTAAGGATCAAGGCCAAACACATGATTACAAAACACAGGAATAAAACGTCAAACGTTACATTTCGCTGCTATAATTTTTTATGAAGGAGATCAGTCTCACCTTAATTATTTCTTTATTACACATTAGGGTGGAGTGAAAAAAACGAAAGTTGGAATTTTCATTTCGGATAGCAGCCAAAAGTTGCCTTTTAGTACTTCTAATAAACGTGCAAAATTTCATGAATTTTGGAAAACTCCTTCAGGGCTCTACCAGGACCTTTATATTTTCATTGTTTTACACAATAGGTTCTTAACATAAATTCTACATTTACAGTGTTTTTTGGCAATTTCGTTTAACATTTAAAAATTTTAAATGTTTAGTGTAATTTCCATTATAATTTTTAAACTTTAAGTCTTTATTTTAAAATATTTGAAACGTTTTATTGAGTTTTTACGTACTGTTTGTCTCATTTTTAGAGTCAAAATGAGTGCGAGGGGAGGCAAACCGAAGTTTACCATTACTAGAAGTGCAGTGGAATGCCCCTTATTTGGTGCGCCTTCAAAACTATTGGAAGTTGTTTTGAAAACAATAGCAAACGTTATAAAATATTACTTACATACAAGACAATAATTAAAGCATAGCAGGAATGAAGAAGATCCACCAAAGTCAGAGGTCGAAGAAATTTGGAAAAAAGCATCAACTATTTAATTTCCCAGAGGCGTATTGATCAAATACTAGACAACAATTTTTCTGAATTCCAGAAACTTATTCGATTCCTCTAATCCAAAAGAAATGATAATTACATGGAGAAGGTTTAGTTTTACAAAGCTGAAGCTGTAAGTAAATTTCTAGATATTTCGGAGTGCAAATGCAAATAAATTCCTAAGTATACCTGCACAAAATCAAAGAAGGCGCCTCTAAAAGAACAAGAATTTCTTCTTACCCAAAGGTCAACAAGAAAGATGGTTATTAGCACACTCAATAAAGTAAAGACAAGTAAATTGAAACAAAGAGACGACATAAAAACAACTTGATGAGGGCTAATCAGGACAGTACAGTTGCTATGTATTGTGACACTGGTGATGAAGAAAGAAGTAGCAGCACTTCATCAGAGTGTGCAGAATTAATGTCCGTATCACACAAGAATCTTTTTTTAGGAAGATTCACAAAGACAAATGAGAACACATCTACCCACGGTTTCAAGGGTCTCAAATCAGTATCGGGTTTGAAAAATGCGTGATGAAAGTTGAAGAATGATGCGTGGCAGCAATAACTTCTGTAATTCTGCAAGATTTTGGCATTGTAACAGAAAACGATTCATCACATATGGCTCACAGACGCAAAGTACGCAGAGAACAAAAGAAAACTATTGAATGTGCTAAAAAAGGTGATCTCAAAGCTTTAGAAGCAGGAATCGAAATTATATATTTTGATGAAAGAAAAGATAAAACACTACATCAAGAGAATTGGAATTGATTACATCGAAAAACTAAAAGTGAGGAACATGTATCTCTGATTGAAGAGCCAAATTCACTGTATTTGGGACTCATTACACCATCTTCTGCATCGTAAAAGCCTTTTGCAGAAAGCATTTTAAAATACCGCGCTGAAAACAATCTAAACCTTGATAAACTTATGGCCATATGTTGTGACGGAACAACTGGAAATGCTGGGAAAAAGAATGGTGCTATTAGATTTTTGAAACAAAGATTAGTCTTCCCTTGCAGTGGCTAATATGTCAGCATCGAGCGTGCAATAACCGTATTACTTGTATACCTTTGGCAAGAAGAATTCTTGTTCTTTTAGAGGTACCTTCTTTGATTTTTCACATGTGCACTTAGGAATTGGTTTGCATTTGCACGCCAAAATGTCTAGAAGTTTACGTACAGCTTCAGATTTGTAAATCTGAACTTTCTTCATGTAATTATCATTTCTTTTGGATTAGAGGAATCGAATAAGTTTCTGGTGTTCAGAAAAATTGTTGCCTAGCATTTGATCAATACGCCTCTGGACAGAAAACTACAATAGTTGGTGGTTTTTTTTCATTTTTTTTTCGATCTTTTCTTTTAGGATTTTATTTACCTCGGTGTATCTTCACCATTTCTGTTGTGCTTTAATTATTATCTTGTATGTAAGTAATATTTTATAACGTCTGCTATGTTTTTCAAAACAACTTCATTTAGTTTTGAAGGAGCACCAAATAGGGGACATTCCACTGCACTTCGACTAATGGTAAACTTCGGTTTGCCTCCCCTCGCACTCATTTTGACTCTAAAAATGAGACAAACAATACGTAAAAACTCAATACAGTGTTTCAAATATTTTAAAATAAAGACTTAAAGTTTAAAAATTATAAAGGAAGTTACACTAAACATTATAAATTTTAAAATGTTAAACGAGATTACCAAAAAACACTGTAAATGTAGAATTTATGGTAAGAACCTATTGTGTGAAACAATGAAAATATAAAAGTCCTGGTAGAGCCCTGAAGGTATTTTTCAAAATTCTTGAAATTTTTCACATTTATTAGAGGTACTAAAAGGCAACTTTTGGCTGCTATCCGAAATCAAAATTCCAACTTTCGTTTTTTTCACTCCACCCTATTACACATATCTCTTACTTTTTTTACTTACTTTTTTACTTACTTTTACAAATTTTAATTCTGAAAACCTTTTCCTTTTTTTTTTGTACAGCTTATCAAAAACCGTATTTAGCCTGTTTTTGTCAATTTTCACAAAATAATATCTCAAAATAGACTGTCCAAAAAATTCTGAAAACGTAGGATAACAAATATCTTTGTAATATAAAGTTAAATTGTTAATTTTATGATTGAGGCTTAGTTGGTTTTTGAAGAGCCGTTCACTAAAAATGTGTTAATCATGGGAGGCATAGGTACCCTGTTAAAGAAACACATAATTGTCATGCATTTAAAACATGGTTTTCTTTTTTTAAGATTTAGGTATATTTGTGTTAAAGTGAATACCTCAAGTTTCTTCTTTATTTTTAATTTAGCATTAGACGGCAAAACAAAATTTATGAATATAAATAGATTATCAACAAACTTCAATAATAAATTGTATCGCTATAAAATTTCGTTATTTTACATTACATTGTCATACGCTTTTCTTTCATGTTTTTATGACAGAGAGAAGTTATTGTTCAGTTTCATCGAATAAAAAACCGCATTTGCATATTCTCAAAAATACGCAGATTCAAGAAAATTTAAATGTCAATAGCTTGTATAAACTAATTATCTTTCACTTTAAATAAGATATTAAAAAAATCAAATATCCCATTCAAAATTCAATTGCAATTTAAAAGTATTTTTCTATCATAAATCAAAATATTTAACTGAAGAACATCTAATTATAGTTTACAATGAATTTCATTGAAACTTATTTTATGTGTTTGCTATATTTGGATTTTTAAAGAAGATTTAATAAATACACTATTTTCGTTTTCTCTGAATAAAATATTTAATGTATTTTATTTGTTTTTTTGGACAAGCACATATTAACTGTTTACGTCTAATATGTAGCTGCAGGTTAAAATGGAAATTTAAAAGACAGGAATTTTAATAAAGAGACTGAAAAAGAAGATTCTACTTTAGAGATTGAGTTAATACTTGGAGCTTAATTTTAATATTTTATTATCAGAGGGGTTAAAAGAAAGAGTAAGAAAATATGACATTCAATTAACAGTTTCCTTTTATTTCACGGCAGATAAAATCGATTTTTATTGAATTATCAAAATTTTATTTATATTTTATCCTTCATTTAATTTAAAGAATAATATATTTGCCGTGCTTTTAAATATGGATTTTAATTTTTGAATAATCAATAATAATTTATTTAGTTGAAAGTGTAAAACATTTTTATTTCACTTCCTCTAATTTCCATTTAGCTCTAGGCAGTCAGAAAATAATATGAATTTGAATTACGTTTCAATGATTTGTAATAATAAATTTAATCTCTATATAAATTTATTATTGAGCGCGCAAATATTTTAATGCGTTTATCATTGATGTGTTTTGTAAAACAGGGTAATTTCAATAATAACAAACCGCGAAAAACAACAAATAAATTCAATTATTGATAGCTTCTTTCTGTGTTGCAGAATATACGAAAGGCATTATTTTTCAAACTGAAAACTCTAATATTTTTTTTTTTAATATTTAATAAGTAGTTTTAGATTGCTAACAAACCAAAAATTATTTTTATATGAAAAATGGATATTATGTATTCAAATAAAGTTTTGAAATTTATTAAAATTGATATATTCGCAGAATATAGTCCAGCTAGCTGAACTAGTTATATCATTTTATCCGCATTCGGATTTACCTTTCGTAATGGTCTGCATGTGATAGAAAATATTTTTTTTTTTAAATATCATGCTTGAAAACTTAAAAAAAAAAAAAAAAAAAAAAAACGAAAAAAAAAAATTAGTAAATTGCAATACAGTTTTCAAAGGAATTGCGATACATATTTCAAAAACAAATTGCGTTTGAAAGTACACATTTCCCCTTATTTGACAGTGTAAAAATTGATAATGTACGGAATGTGCTGACGTTTAGAAGTTACAAAAATTACAGTAAAAATAAAACTTAACCGTCTGGGGCGCGAGCGTTAAAATGACGTCAGCGTTACGCTACACCTGTGCTTTATAAAATAGATTATTCTTCAATGCAAATAAGATATTCATAAAATGTAATGTTTAATTCTAAATTCAATTTTTTACCTTAACCCGGCAGCACATTGCCTGTATTGTAACCTTCATGTGTACGATTTTTAAATTTATCTCCATTATTTTAAGAAAAGTAACCGTATTGATATATTATCGCAAAGCGAGTGACAGTTGTGTGATTATTAAATCTAGAGAACTCCACTTGACTTTCCAAACGCTGATGTGTGTGTCTACAAATAAACAATTCTCGAAATTTTTGACACAATACAAACATTTGTAAAATGTAATGTTTCATTCTAAATTCAATTTTTTACTTTAGCCCGGCAGCACACTGCCAGGATTTGACATAATTTTTCTGTGCACGATTTTTAAATTTATCACCATTATTTTAAGAAAAGTAACCTTATTGATATATTATCGTAAAATGAGTAACAGTTGTTGGAGATTATTAAATCTAGAGTGACTCCACTCGACTTTCCGAACACTGGTGTGTGTATCTAGAAGGAAAAAAAATCTCGAAATTTATGACACAATACAATCATTTGTAAAATATAATGTTTCATTCTAAATTCAATTTTTACCTTAACTCGGCAGCACTTAGGCATTATCTTCCTGTGTACGACATTTAAATTTATCCCCATTATTTTAAGAAAAGTTACCTTATTGATATATTATCGCAAAGCGAGTAACAGTTGTTGGCGATTATGAAATCTAGAGTGACTTCACTCGATTTTCCGATCGCTGATATGTGGGTCTAGAAAGAAACAAAAAATCTCGTAATTTATAACACAATACAATCATTTGTAAAATGTAATGTTTCATTCTAAATTCAATTTTTTACCTTAATCCGGATGCACACTGCCAGGATTTCAAATAATCTTCCTGTGTACGATATTTAAATTTATCACCGTTATTTTAAGAAAAGTAACCTTATTGATATATTATCGCAAAGCGAGTAACAGTTGTTGGGATTATTAAATCTAGAGAACTCCACTCGACTTTCCGAACGCTGATGTGTGTGTCTAGTAAGAAAAAAATTCTCGAAATATATGACGCAATACAATCATTTGTAAAATGTAATGTTTCATTCTAAATTCAATTTTTTACCTTAACCCGGCAGCACACTGCCAGGATTTGACATAATTTCCCTTTGTTCGATATTTAAATTTATCACCATTATTTTAAGAAAAGTAACCTTATTGATATATTATCGCAAAGCGAGTAACAGCTGTTGGCGATTATGAAATCTAGAGTGACTTCACTCGACTTTCCGAATACTGGTGTGTGTGTCTAGAAAGAAAGAAAAATCTAGAAATTTATGACGCAATACAATCATTTGGATTCGTACGCCGGACCTCTGGTTTTGCACCTGGAGACGCATTACCTCTGCTCTACTAACACCTGATTACATCCTTGTAATATCACTTACGCTCTGTCCCTTCGTCGGGGATTTTCCTTATAGTATCGATTTGAAAATGGTTTCAAAATGGATTAAATACGTAATCTGTCGGCCCCTTTTTGTACGAAAATTTATACAGTCCTTGACTAATTGATCAATGCAGATATCACTGTAGTTCCTGCGAAAGTCGTAATGCCTTCTTCATTCAACTAATATCGATGGTAATAAATCGGATATTCTTAATTTGCAGAAATTGGGTATCTGAGGTGGAATTTGATACATCAAATACCGGAGTATTGGAATTGGTACTGCCAAGCAGACACATGTGTAAGGGAGGAGAAGAATAATATATTTATCATGCCCCCACAGCCGTAGGTTTTTTACATTATACAGATTAATTAAAAAAATATATATTAACTCAAATTTAAAATAATATCACAAAAAACACCTAAAAATTGAAAAAAATATGACAGAAGAGGTATAATATAGAATTTACAAACTCGGATTTGACGGCCAACTTCAGAAGCCAACGGAGTTCCAGGTATGCGACGAATCAAATTTCGAGGAAAGTCGAGAAACCATAGTGTATTACAATGACAAGAAAGTTGGTGTCTCATAAAACTATAGATGAAAAGTGACTTTCAGATTCGACGTAGGATTTTTGCAGTCAATAGAAGTGCAGAAAATCAAATTTTCGGCACTAAAAGTGACAGAAATAGTATATTGCAACAGTGATTTATAACATATTCACAAAATAAGATCGCAAGTCAGACATTCCGTTAGAGGGTACTCATATTAACACACACACACACACAAATCAGAATAACTATAACTCCCTTACATTATGTATTCTCAAAGTAAAAAGTTTTTCTAAAATATGTTTACCTATCGTTTAAATAAAGACTCGTTGTGATATTTGAAAATTATACCTTTTAATGTTTGCCATATATATATATATATTTTAGTTAAATTATTATTTATTTTCGAGCAAATGTTGTTTTAATTTAATTAATTAATTTATTCATTTATTTGGAGAAATATAATTCAATGGCTAAGGCATAGAATGTTTTTAAAGAGAAACTTAAATTGTATTTTTTAAAAAATTAAAGAGACACAAAGAAGTAATTCTTGTTTATATAGAATCATTTTACAATTAAAACCAAATTTTCGATTTTCTTTATTTTACTTAATAGTTATTTTACCATTTTAATATTTTTTTTAATTTTACATAATTACATTATACTATTATTATTTATTATATTTTATTCTTAGTTATCTCCTTTGATTAAACATAGAGCATAGAATCATAGCATCTAATTAAAGATTTACTTTTTATAATGAGCTGATATTTTCTCAAGGGAAAATTAAATTCTATCAGGATCAGGGTTCGTAAATATCATGATGTTTTAGAAAATATCAAAAATATCAGATATTTTGATTTAAATACGATATTTTCAAATTAGCCAACTCACTCCTGACTATAAATATTTTCAAGCATAGTATAAATTAGAAACTGAAACATACATGATAACTTAAACAATATTATAAAAATGCATTTCTCCCCCCCCCCCTTTTTTTTGACTTAGAACAAAATTGAAGATCAACTAATTAACAATATATACAATTTGCTTTATTGACTTATAAAAAAAAAGCGAACTACAAAATTCAGTATCAAGTAATAAGAAATTTATAAAACAAAACTTTAAACACAAAATAGTTTTTTTAATTGGAGAATTTTAACATAAATGTAATCTTGTCTTACTTTTTTATTCCCTAACATGTTGTACAGTTTAGAATCTACAAAAACGAAATCAGAAAAGATTCTATTTTAATGGAGCTGTATATAATTATCTAAATTAACTAAACCAAAATCAGAAAAGATTCTTTTCTAATAAAGCTGTATGTAACTGATTATTTAAATTAGAGAGTTTATTTTTTAATGGCTGTTCTTAGTTGTCTCACATAATTATTAGTTCTGCATTTTAAAATAAAAGCTTCAAACATAAAGCTTGGAAAATATGTTTGTTTCCTTTGGTTAGAAAAGTTACTGTCAGAGACAAAAGTTCTTTATCTACAAAAGGACACAATCTATAACAGTTTAAAATTTCATTTACTCTTGTTTTGACTGAAAATATCAAAATCTTGCTCAGAGACTCGTTGTGAGGCTTGTAAATTATACCTTTTAAGGTTTTCCATATCTATTTTTTAGTTAAATTATTATTTAATTTGAGTACATTTTTTTAAATTAAACATATTTATTCATTTATGTATTCGGAGAAGTATAATTCAATGGCTAAGGTATAGTCTTTTTTAAATAGTAACTTAATTGATCAGAATTTTTTTGAAAAAAAAAGAAGAAAAGGGGGGACTCAGAGGAGAATTTCTAATTTATAGAGAATCATTTGACAAGTTAAACTTAATTTTGATTAACTTAATTTTGCTTAATCTTTATTTTTCATTTATATATATATAAATATTTAATTTTACATAATTACATTATATTTTTGTCATGTATTTTTCACTACATTTTGTTCTTCATTACTTCCTTTGAGCAAAAAAATGACATAGTATTATGGCATATAATTAAAGATTTACTTTTTATAATGAGCTGATATTTTCTCGCTGAAAAAATTATATTCTATTTAAAATATGGTTTCATACTTTACCATTCATTAATTTTAATGAAAAAGTATATTTTATATAGTTAAACGTGTTTTTATCTTTTGAATAATTAATGATATTTAAATTATTTAAAAGTAAAAATTACTTTATTCTCTTTTTTTATTTAGCATTACACTACGAGCACAGAAATCATGAATATAATTAAAATTTCAAGGAACTTTAATAATAAACTGAATCCCTACAGAAAATATTACTGCAACTGCAAGCATTCTAATTCGTTTAGTTAATGTGTTTATACAACAAAGGATTTATTGTTCAGTTTAGATGAATAACAAAAAGATATGATTTCAAGAAAATAAAATTGTCGGTAGAATGTCTAAGCTAATTATCTTTCAATTCAAATTAGGTCCTTATAAAATCAGCCATTCCCTTCAAAATTCAATTGCATTCTTTAAATATTCTTTTATCCTAAAATAAAGTATGTTACTGATTGTTTTATCTTTATTGTTTACAATGAATCTGATTGTGAGTTTTATAAATTCTACTTTAAAATTTTTGCCATACTTATTTTTTAAAGAAGAGTTAATGAAATCATTCTATTTTTTCTGATAATAAAATGTTTTGAATAATTTATTTATTTATTTATTGGAAGAACATAATTTCTTGTTTAAAGTATATTAATTTTTAATTGGAAGCTGAAACGATAATAAATTTATTAAAAATATATACAGAAAAGATTTTCTATATCGATTGACATTTTTTCATAGTTACTACAACATTTTTATTTACTAAATCTTACTGAATTTATATATTTTTATTATACCGGTGACTAAAAAAAGGAGGAGAAAATCAAGTTAACAAATGAGATTTAAAAATAAAAAAACGCTGAAAGTACCAAAAAATCGAAAATCATTTTTCTTAAAGAAAAATGTCTTAAAATGCCAAGCTTAGCAAACAGGAGAACATTTTAAACTCCAACCCTAGTAGAAATAGTTTAAAAAAGAGCAGAAGAATGCCCCTCGTTGAATGTGCAACACGAAGTGAAGTGGAGAACGCTGAATATGCCAAACTAAGTAAAGTGGAGGACGCTGAAAGTGCCAGTGATACGGTGCGCGGCGACTGGTGGCCATTACACAACTCGATCATGTTGTTATTGTTTACATCAATGGGACATTTTTAAACAAGGTGAAAACTATTAAATATATAAATAAAATAAATATTTGCATATGGTGATATTAGGTATTTAAACACTAAACAAAAGGAAGCTAAGGTACCTACATTTTAAAATGTTGAACTAAGAGCCCAAAAGGAGTGAAGTAGAAAACGCTGTATGTACTAGAAGTAAGTTTTTTCCTTTTTTCGCTCTTTTGAAAAATTTCCTCTTTCGGACTTTCGGCGTTTTCATTTTTTGTCCTCAATTTATTTTTTATAATTAGCTCCACTTTTCCTGTGATTAAAATTCATTTTTATTGAATAATCAAACACTGTTTGTATTTTGCTGAGCATTTATTTGACTCTTGAAAAGAATTAAACGTGGTTTATTTAGTAAATAAATAAATAGAAATGCTTAATTCATCCTTTAAAATGTTAAACTTAAACTTACACAATGTGCAAAAATACTTAAAATATGAGACAATATTTTAAAAAAAAATGTTAAATTATTTTAATACCTTAGTACTTTCAACTATAAAAAACATAGTCTTCGTCAGAGAAATATGAGAAATACAACTGTTATTGACGTCTAATTTTCAATTTGGCTCAGTTTGCTTAAATAATCATAAAACGAGTAATATTCTACTTTCCCATATCCTTGTTTTATTTTCCCAATGTTTTCCGGATCTAAAATTAATTTCCACTTTCACTCCTTTCGTCACCATCTACCTGAATTTTGAAAATTAAACGTCAATAACAGTAGTATTTCTTATATTTCTCTGACGAAGACTATGTTTTTTATAGTTGAAAGTACTAAGGTATTAAAATAATTTAACATCTATTATTTTACTAACATATTATTTTATTTTATTTTATTTTTTTCGCACAGAAAGCAAAAGAAGGGTTGTAATTGTTGTTGCAAAAGTTGGATAAAAATCCGGTTATTATTTTACAGGTTGTTACTCTTTATCTCCCATTTGTTACTAGCGTCTCTTTCGTGCGCTATTCCCTACGACAGCTATGGATAGCGGTTAAGTCCATTCTAAATGCAGGTGGGAAGGGTAGACAAAATTCTGCGGTCAGCGGTAAATCGCACAACGCTTAAGTATAAACAAACTGAAGGCTCCTCCCACTCTAGAAACGAGCGCCATCTACTGACTAATCTTCTAAAAATAATATGTAGAAAGGTTTTTAATTAATTTTGTATTTCTTTTTTCTTCTTAACAACGAATAAAAAATATTCTTCATTGTATTCTTAAAATAATAATAACAATAAAAATTATAATGTGTTCTTTCTGTGACAAAAAAAAAAAAAAAAAAAAAAAAATAAATAAAAAGAGAGTTTTTTTTTTTTTTGGGGGGGGGGGGGGTATATTTTAATACCAAATATTTAATTTAAATGCTTTAACATTGAAGTTATATTAAAATATATGTGTGTATCTTGACTTAGGATTAGCATCTGTTAATAATAGCATGTTTTATTTATTTGATTTATTTCTTTTATTTTTTTACTTAATTTTTTTTTTTTTTTTTTTTTTCAGATTTACTAGTTTATGATGTTATGCAGTAAATTGAAAAATTTATGGCTAATCATAGAAAAATCTTATTTAATTATTATTATTATTTAAGAATTTAAAGAAGAACATTTTTTAATTCATAATTTTTGCATCTTCTATTTCTTTGCATCAACAAGAGAAATTTAATTTGAAGAACCCCCTAGGATCTTATGTTTCATAATAATATTTTGAATTTATACTAAATGAAAGAGAAAGGGAGACAAAAAAAAATAATAACAATTACTTTTCATTAATTTTAGCTATCAATTGCTTTCCAATACCTTTAGCTAAATCTTACTTAAATGAATAATAAATTTTTATAAATAAAAAAGACAAATTTATACAAAAGAATTCTCATAGCCATTCATAAGTTTTTAATAATTTAGCAGAGAAAAATTATTTCTAATGTAAAAACAACAACAACAACAGAAAAAGGCACAATTAAATTTAAGTTATTTTTGATAAATAGCTATTTAAGAGTTCCTTACATGGAAAAAAAAATACTCTTACACTTGGACTTAAAAAAAAATAGAAATAATTTTTTAAAAGTATATTTAAAAATTTAAATCCAAATTTTGCAGCATTTCAAGAATCCTATAAATTAATTCACTAATTTAATTCAATAAGTATAATACAAGCTTTAAGTAAGATTTAGATGAAGATATTGGAAAATAATTGTTAGCTGAAATTATTAGAAAGTAATTCTTAATATTATTTTTTTCTCTCTCCCTTCCTCTTTTATTATGTATAAATTCAAAATATTATTATGAAAAATAAGAAATTTAAAAAACTTTTCTTCGAATTCTTAAATAATAATAATAATTAATTATGATTTTTCTATGAATAGCCGTAATTTTTTCAATTTATTGTATGATATCATAAACTAGTAAATCTAAAATAAATTTTTTTAAAGTAAAAACAATAAAAGAAATAAATATCAAATAAATAAAACTTGCTAATACTAACAGATGCTTGACCTAAATCAAGATAAAGAAGAAGGTTTTTTTTTTTTTTTTTTTTTTTTTTTTTTTTTTTTTTTTTAGGTTTTCAGGTTAGAAAAGTATTTATGCATATAAATTGCAGTACATATACTTAAATATAACTTCAATGTTAAAGCATATAAATTTAATACTTGGCATTAAAATATATCCCCTCCGCCTCCCCCCCCCCTCTCCCTCTCTCGTTTTTAAACTTTACTTTTCAATTTTATTTTAAAATTTCAATTTTATTTTTAAAATCTTTTATTAATCTGAACTTAAGATACTGAAAATAGTAAATTCGTGAATTAAGAACTGAATTTTTAATTTTAATTCTTGATCCTTCGGATTTTAAAGTCTATACTGCCATATAGTAGTGCTCAAATGATGAAAACATTTAGAAAAAGAGTGCAAATTTTCAGCTAAGACCTAGTTTAAATCAAGATAAAGACGGATTTCTAATTCTGCCTTGTATCGACATGAAATCAAAAACATGACAGTGTGGAACCATATTTTGTTGGAGAATTAAATTTCTTATACTATACTAATTGAATTAAATTAATGATTCAATTTATAAGGTATGAAAGATAGAGGTGTGTGTGTGTGTGTGTGTGGGGGGGGTGATAATATGTTTGAATACCGAATAAATGTTGAATTATATTTAAATATATGTGTGTGTGTGTGTATACTGAAAATTTTAAGGCTAGTCATTGAAAAATGGTATTTAGTTATTGTTTAAGAATTCAGGGAAGTTTGTTTTTTTAATGCATTTTTCTTGCATCTTGTTAAAAAATAAGAAAAGTTTAAAGATTCTCTAGAATCTTATTTGTCATAATAAGATTTTTAATTTATGCTTAATAAAGGAGAAAAAATAAAACAATAATATTCACAGTTACATTCTAATAATTTGAGCTAGCAATTACTTTCCAATACCTTTAGGTAAATCTTACTTAAATATGTAAATGATATTTTTTCTTTTTTTTTTTAAATGTAAAAATAGTACAATTCATACACAAAACATTTCTCATAACCATTCACAAGTTTTTAATAATTTGCAAAAATAAATATTTTTAATGAAAAAAAAACTATCAGTTATTTAAGTTAATTTTGATAACTATTTAAGAGTGTGTTAAAAATAAAAAAACAACTACAATATGCTCTTCAATATGGACTTAAAAAAACCTTTTGTTTTTTAAAATATATTTACAAATTTTATCCAAATTTCTCATTTACAACTTTTTTCAAACCCTATAAATTAATTTATTAATTTAATTCAATAATTTTATTAACATTAGTTTTAAAATCATCACCTTAACAGAGAAATAAAATAGCTATTTGTATTATTCACAAAAAACCACGTTATACTCTATAAATTGAAATAAATATTATTGGAATATTATAATCACAAATAACTAATATTTATTTGATTTTTTCTTTAAAAGCACTTTTTAAAAACAACAGCCTTTATCACTTTAAGAAATGCTTATTATTAAGCATATATTTACATAATTAGGATTTTAATGAAATTAATTAGATCGGCATAAAAGTTAACAGTAATATTTTACCAATCATACCTTATTATCATCATCTAAATATAATTATATCTTTATGATCAGAAAAATTGCAAAAATAAAATACTAGAGCATATAAATTTAAAAAGATGGAAAACTGATTTTATTTGATGAGGATGAATATTTAAATGTGCATTTTCTAAACTCTTATAAATTATGTTTTTCTTGGAATAAGGAATACACCTTCCTATATCTATGATGTTTTTAATAATAAAATAGTCGTCAATGACGATATACAAGATTTTAAGAAGCTGCATATCTTAACGCCGAAATGAGAGTAGTAAATATGAACATAAACAATGATGACGCAAACATCACGTGGTTTGCGGAGCAAATTTCTGAGCTCTCCCAACCTTCCCACCTGCTTTTAGAATGGACTTAACCGCTATCCATCGCTCAGGTAGGGAATAGCGCACGAAAGAGACGCTAGTCCATTTGTTGACGTTCTAAAACATCTATTTCTGATCGGGTTATAAGAGGTGAAATGGCTGTTAGGAGCAATTTTTATGATCTGCCGTTAAAAACTGTGGATTTTTTTTCTTTCTTTTTTTTTTGTTACCGAACCGGGAGTAAGGAAATTTCTTCCAAAACAATCGACTCAAATGAGAGTTGTCTCAAAAAGTACTCGAAAATATTGTCGAATCCGTTAGCAACTTTAAACATATTATTGAACATATTTTTCCGTGTATAGCAAAATAAGTTTAATTTTTTAATTACATCGTAGGATACTGACAATTACTCACATTTATAATCATATTACTGTTTTCACTCAAAATTTTGTTTATGTTTCTGATGCGTGTTTAAAGTGTTTGTGTATAAATGCGATATTTCGTGAAACTTCTCCTAGTTCATATGATAGAATATACAAAAGTCTCCATATACCTACGTATAAGAGGCATCGGGAAAATATTCAAACTTAGCATGAGTCGTAAAACTATAAAATTTGGGAAAACCATTGCTTTAAACATTCATAAAAACTTTAAAATAAAGTTTTATATTTTAACAAATCAAAAAAAATGTATTATATTATAAAAAATATTAAAATGTTATAAATTAATATAAAACAAAACAAAATGCAGTTTAACCCTTAAATGTGTAGTGTAACTCAGAAGTTACGTGACCTTTGGCCATTTGGCGCTCTCTATTTGTCTTTTGGCGAACTATTATGCGTTACTTATGCCTGATAACAGGCATTTATGGTCGAAATATCTGTTTTTGCTCTGATTTGTTATCTCGAAGATATTTTAAGACATTTTGTTTATATTGCTTGCAATGTGCTCGACTGGCGTTTTTTCTCTATCTTTATAAGGTAGTCATTATTAATTCTGCGAACTATTAAAAGCAGTATAAACATTATTATATCGTTGAATAGTTGTTATTGTGTAGTGCAAATACTTAATAAGCATATAATTTAAAATTGTCATTTTTTGAGCAATTTTTGTTATGCAACTTAGAGGTTACATTGTGACATTATGTCCAACTCAAACATAAATAAATTTTTTTCGCTCTTTTTCTTGTTTATAATTAGCAACAATAGACTCAAATATAATGCTTTTCAAGAACAAAAAAATAATGCATTAAGAGGTTAAACTACTCCATATGCATAAATAGTCAAGTAATTAATAAATATTTTTGCCTATTAAATGAAGTACAAATTATCAGTATGATACACAAAATAAATTTTCATTTACCTTCTAAGTTGACTCTTCTTTAAAAATCCAAAATGCTGTTACAAGCTAAATGTATTCTGAAAATTGTTCAAACATTTAGTTAATAAAGAAAATGCAAAGAGCGACTTAAATTTATTCAGTAGAAAATAAATGTTGATATTCTAATAATGAATCCGCTTTGAATAAAATTATGTTGCCCAGAAAATATTGGAAAGCGATAACACGGGGAAAATATCTTTGAATCAAATATTGTAAATAAATATATTTAAGGTTACCTAAATCGGATTTTTAAAAAAGCTTGGCTCGAAAATTACTATGATTATTTTATAAATGAATTTCCTAATTATATGAGTTAAGAGGTTTAATTTAATATGTATTAAAATGAATCCAAATCCGGTTTAATTTCGTTTGTATTAAAATTTAAAAATGTATTGGAGAGTGATAATACGGGGAAAATATCTTTGAATGAAATATTGTAAATAAATATATTTAAGGTAACCTAAATTGGATTTTGTTTTAAATCTTGGCTCGAAAATTACTGTGATTATTTTATAAATGAATTTTCTAATTATATGAATTAAGAGATTTAATTTAATTATTAAAGACGAATTCAAATCCGGTTTAATTTCGTTTGTATTAAAATTTAAAAATGTATTGGAGAGTGAACACGGCGAAAATATCTTTGAATGAAATGTTGTAAATAAATATACTTAAGGCTACTTAAATTGCATTTTTTTAAAATCTTGGATCGGAAATTACTGTTATCTTTTTAGAAACAAATTTTCCAATTATATGAATTAAGAGGTTTAATTTAATCTGTATTAAAAATGAATCCCGAATGAGTTTTAATTTCGTTTGTATTAAAATTTAATTCTGTTGAAGTTCAATTTCATTTGCAAACAGTATTTAATATAGTAAATCATAATTTTATTTGTAAATAAAATTAAAGCTGTTGCATCCAAATTTAGGGAAAATTAAATTGCATAGTTTGGTTTTACTTGAAATAATAATAATATGGCTAAAATTGGAGAATGCTTCGCAAAACTACTCACTTACTCACTGTATAAATTAATTCTACTGAAGTATGGGTGGTATTTTGTGGAAATACCTAATACTATGTGCTTTAATCCTATAAAAGTTTAACTTCGTTTGTATTAAAATTTAATTCTATTGAAGTCCAGCTTCATTTGCAAACAGTATTTAATATAGTAAGTCATAATTTTAATTGTAAATAAAATTAAAGCTCTTGCATTCAAATTCAGGGAATAATAAATTGTATGTTTTGGTTTTCCATTAAATAATAATATGGTTAAATCTGGAGAATGCTTGACAAAACCACTCACTTACTCATTGCATAAAATAATTCTGCTGAAATATAAGTGGCATTGTGTTGAAATACCTAACATTATGTGATTTAATCCCAATCAGGTTTAACTTTGGTTGTATAAAAATTTAATTCTATTGAAGTTAAATTTCATTTGCAAACAGTATTTAATATAATAAATTTATAATTTTATTTGTTAATAAAATTAAAGCTGTTGCATTCAAATTTATGAAAAATGAAATTGTATATTTTGGTTTCCATAAAATAATAATGTGGCTAAAACTGGAGAATGCTTTATAAAACCACTCACTTACTCACTGCATAAAATAAATCTACTGAAATATAGGCGGCATTTCATGGAAATGCATAATATACTTATTCTGTGGATTTACCATCATTCAGGTTTAACTTCCTTTGTATTAAAATTTAATTCTACTGAAGTTCAATTTCATTTGCAAACAACATTTAATATAGTAACAGGGTTCATACAGGTACCGTTATTTTCAAGGCCAAATATAAGTATTTTTTTATAAAAAAAAATAAATCTAATTTAAACGGACAAAATTTCGCTTTATTTAAGGATAGATTTTCCATAAGAAAATACTGGTACCGAAGAATTTCTTTGGCTGAAAATTCAAGGACCCGAACGAAACTGAAGTAAGTCATAATTTTATCTGTAAATAAAATTAAAGCTGTTGCATTCAAATTTAGAGAAAATTAAATTGTATATTTTGGTTTTGCATAAAATAATAATATGGCTAAAACTGGAGAGTGCTTGACAAAACCACTCACTTACTCATTGCATAAAATAATTCTGCTGAAATATAGGTGTGCAATTTGTGGAAATGCCTGATATATTTATTCTGTGGTTTTAAATAGAACAAATGCATGTTACTAGTTTATTGCATGGACAGTGATATTTCATGTTGTAGCACAAACGTTTTTTCATACATTTCTGATAAAACCTCATTTGTAAATTTCAACAAGTAACAAAAGCATTAATTGCTACTCGGAATTAAAAAAAAATATTATATTTTAATGCCAAAAAATAGCTTTAATTACTACATTTGCATATACTATTCTATTAATATA
This sequence comes from Maratus speciosus, assembly GCA_963932465.1. Lineage (NCBI taxonomy): Eukaryota > Metazoa > Arthropoda > Arachnida > Araneae > Salticidae > Maratus > Maratus speciosus. The sequence goes on from OZ010786.1 coordinate 439,401,041, forward strand.
TATTTTCATCTATTCAATGAAATATATTTTATAAGTGTAATATACGAAAAATTTGGTTTACAAGTCATGTAGTTGTTTTATTAGTTATTTAGTTAGTTGTTGTGTGTGAACGTACAGTCGTGGAAAAAAAAAAAGAAAACACCCCTACTAACACCTCAAAAAGTTATCGTACAAGAAAGCTACTGGTATCGGATGATTGGAAATAAAGTATACTTTTGAATGATGTATATAAAATTTGCTTAGGGGGACATCTACATAATAAAACGAACCCAAACTTCAATTTTTCAGTATCAATACCCAATTTTAACGAGATATTTTAAATCTTCGGTTCAAACTATGCCTATGCACAAAATTTCAAGTCATTTGGAGGAGAAGTTTTTGAATTATAAACATTCAAAATTTAGTGCTTCTAATGTTAAATTACATTTTCATAGTTTTATTAATATCTCCTGAAATTATACTCCTAATGCACTTATTTTTTGTGTAGCAATAATACTAAAATACCCAAACATAAATACTTAAATACGTTGAATTTGCAATTTTTAAAATTTTATGATATGAATTATGAAATTAATATTCGAAAAAATTATGAACTGCAACCTACAATTTTTTTTTATGGATTTAGATATATTAAGCCCTGCTTTGTGGAAATCCAGAATATCACATTTTTCTTCCAAGTAGTTTTCAAATTATGCTTAAAAAACGGCAAAATGATGGTTTAAGGGGCCGTCTATGATGGAAGTGAGTAGACATTTTGAAATTTATTCTGCCGTACTGTAATCTAACAAGCTTCATTGACTCCTTGAGTGGCGCTTAAGGTGCCTTGATCAAGGAAGCCGTTTATGATAGAAGTGACTAAATATTTTGAAATTTCTTATGCTATCCTGTAATCTAGCAGTCTTCAATGACTGCTTGAGCGGTTCTTAAGAGGCCTTGATCAAAAAGAGGGCTCTCTCGGTCAACAATCTAGTACCGAACTTCAGTTTGGATACAGCCCCTAAAATACGCTCGTTTCAAAATAATTAATTTCTCGGAAACATATCGTACGGACTGCATAATTTTTTTTAGGCTAATTGAAGGATAGATTTCATTTATGCTGTCAGAATTGTGTACTGCTATTGAAAAAAACAAAGTTATGATCCGTTTTAATATCTAGATGGCACCCTAAGCAAATTTTATATACATCATTTAAAAATAGACTTTATTTACAAAAAAAAAAAAAAAAAAAAAGAAAAAAGAAAAAAATGTTTCGACAATATTTGCTGCTATACCGAAATTTGTTTTACTAAAGTGTAAAAGAGGTCAGAAAGTTGGTTTATGAAGTAGAAGATCTGAATAACATAACATTTCTCAATACTAAATAATCGACAAAATGGCCGGTGCTGACATAAACGAACATAAAGCAGGTGTTTAAACATAAACAATGAGAGAGTTTAATAAATACATTTTTTCGTATTACATATTTATGTTGTTTGTTATTTAATTTTATTACTTTAAAAATAGTTTCATACATAAAAAAATATTTTCATATATTTAAGTGAATTCCAAAATAAAGGCAAGATTCATTTAGCAGTTATTCATTTCAATATCAAACAATTCGTCGTTTCCATAGCAACAAAATTGAATCGACAACGCTCAATTGGACTTAATTTTGAAGCATTGAAACAATTTTAATTTATTTTAATTCATAAAATTTTATATTTAACTTTCATTATATATATAGTTAAATCAAACTAAAACTGACAAAACTAAAGTTATTTACGTTAAATTTATTTAAACAAGTTCAATATGAAACACTTTTATCTTAAAGAGTATTCGACATGAAGAAATATTTTTCGAAATTTCATTTCACCGCCAACGAATGATAAATCGCCAAATAAACGAAATTTTTATTATTTTTTTACGAACGTTTTATCGAGGTTCCGCCAAAATTTTTTTAATAAACATATATATATCCTCATGAGAAGAACGTTCTGTATTTTTTTCAGATTTTTCTGAACATGCCCGTATGGAGACCTTCCTTTTGAGAAGGCGGTTCCGTAAATGCATTGCTATGTGGTTTCCCATCGTCTAGGTGTACTCTATCTCTCCTGTAATTTTGTAACCGTTGTGCTGAAACAACCTGTATATAACAAAATAGAAACAAAAAAGATAACAAGCGGAAACTATCTCACGAGAACAACTTAAATTTTGAGATACAGAATTTTCAAGAAGAGACTGGAAGAGGAGCGACATAATAAAGAGGCAACCAGAAAACAGGAATTCTGCTTTTTCAGAATTTAGTGTCGCTCCCGATGAAAATAAAAAAATATGTATGTATATAAATATAGATAATATAAAACATGTTTCTGTTTTAAGACTTAAAGCACACGCTTTTATTTTATATAAAATAAAATAATGTCATTCGCATCCTCTGAAGAATTTCCTCATTTACGATCCAGCCTTAAACAACATCTATAGAAAAGTATTCATATGGCGTCATTATTGCAGAATAATACACAAATCCTAAAAAAACAGATGTCACGCATGAAATTCGACAAAAAAAAATCGGTTATTAATGATCCATATGCCTTCATTTGTTTGTAATAAAAATAATTAAATTAAATATAGTTTATAATAGCTCCATGTTTTATCAAAAATCATTCATTTATATTTTTTTCAAAACAGAAGGTATTTTAATTACGGTTTTTTTCAGTTTTTATGAGAAAATTGCAACGAAAAGATATAATTACTATTTTCCAACTATTTTTTCTTTACTTTCTACGGATATGGAGTACTTGAGTTGTCAAAATTAAACAAACGACGTTAAAAACTACCAAAAAAATATCTAAAAAAATGAGATGCAGTTTTCAAACAAATTGCATTAAAAAGCACATTTTTTCCAGTACGACGGTATAAAAATGGAAAATGTGCGATGCGTAGAAGTTTAAAAAATTGCAGTGGAGTATTTAACAGTACTATGATACATCTGCTTTGTTTTACGGCTGGCTTATACAACGGAACGTTATTTTTTAGAGACGACACTTTAATTGCTGGAAGAAAGAAATAGCATATCGGGGTCTAATAAGAAATTGTAGGAAGAATCAAAACATATATACAGATATATATATATATATGTATAAACATTCGGAAAGAATCTTACGTGAACAACTTAAATTTCGACATACAGTATTTTCAAGAATGGCGATATAATAAAGAGGCAAGAAAAGCTGATAGGACGAGTTAATATAAAAGTGGGAAATAATATCTCGTTCCTCCTAAAAAAAGGGAATGAAAGGGGTAACATGTTGAGATGTAGTTTAAGCAAAAGGACAGTTGTAAGGAAGTGGCATACTTTTCTATGGTTTATGTAGAGCCGTACATAATCAACCTGCCTAAAGATACCTGGGTGCTGCATTTTGAATAATAGCAATGAGCCCATAAACTTTCTACTCCAAACACCAAACACCCTTTTTAGGCTCGTTTGTAATTATATAAATACGCATTATCTATATCATCTGGTCCGTCCGTCTGTCCTTATGTAATGTATGTCCCACCGCCGCAGTGAGCGGCCCCTATTCGTCCGACGCCCTTTATTCTTCTACTTATTCCGACTCTTTTGCGGAAGCAAGGTTCCTAGGTCCCCAGCCACGTCCCGTGTAAAAGACACTCTAGTGCAGGGTCGGCGAACCTATGGCACGCAGTAGAATATTTTCGGCACGGTGTTGATTGAAATCCTAAAACAAAATAGAATGAAGTTAAAGAAAACACGAAACTTATACAAACTGGGCTTTTTTTTTTTTTTTTGGAAAGCAACTAATTGAATTTCTAAATTATTCCAATGTGGGCTCAATAAGTTATCATATTAAGAGAAGGTTGGGAGGGCGAATATGAAAAAGGAAAATATCAGACATTATAAGTAAAAGTCCCACTGATGAAACTAAATCGAGTTGGTATAAAATATGCAGTTTTCACAATTTTTCGCTCTATTTATTCCTTTGGGTCATTATTTTCGGAAATGATACGAAAACCTTAAATATTAGAAACCCAAACCACTTTTTAGATAACTCGAATTCAGCTTGCATCCTTAAAAGAAGGTTGAACACCATATTATTATTTGGCATAACCGACATCGCATTGACCATTTTATTACTTTATAATATATGTTAATCTAATTATTAGATGTACATTGTCCCATATTTTTAAATCCCAATGAATAAAATTCCAGAAATCCACTAAATTATTTTTGGTGCTTGGCACGTCATGATCTTGCAAAATCTTTTCTGAAAAAAATTGGGCACGTGGGTGTAAAAAGGTTCGCCGACCCTGCTCTAGTAAAAGCTACGTTGAAAAAAAAATTGAAAATTGAAACCGGACAAATTTTACAGGGAAATTACATAAATTAAAGATACCGAAAACCGAGAAGGCAGGGCTCGGGGCCCTGAAACTACCAAACGACTCCTGCTACTTGGAGCTCATTATTGGCAGCAAAAAAAAAAAAAAAAACAGCAGCGCAAAAACTACCAAACCGAATGGTATGAAACTTAATATGTATAATCGTTGCAGAATTTTGTCAAGTCATTTCAAATTTTATGAAAATCTAATCAAAACTTATAAGCTATTAATAAAAGTTTTCTTCATTCTATTAAATCTCATCATACATAATTAATTCAATGATATTCCACTTTAGGTAACAATTCATGGTGATTACGTCCTTTTTAAGATGGAGTGTATTATTTTCGTATTTCTGAATTTAATATACGTAACAGGAATAAATTTTGTATTCATGCAATTTTACATAAGAGTGCAACAGCTATTGCACCAAGATCTGATAATTTTTAAAACTAGTTATAGTGCGAATGCACCTCATTTGCCACGTTTGACGTATAATTTCCGACTTGTTATTCTTACAGAGTTTCCGATTTTATTCGTCAGCTAATGAAAGATTTAATTTGATTTTAGTGTTTTTATTAAGCGTTTTATCAATACGCTACAGCAATTGCATGTCTACTTTCTTTGTATATTTTGAAAAAATAATACATTTATGATATCATATTTATTATATCAAATTGAGACTTTAAAATTCCGAGCAAAAACTTCATAGATATTTCATGTGATAACCAACTCATGACTGGGGTAGCTCGTCATAATATTTCTAAAATTGTAAAAGGTAAATTTCGACCAAAAGATATGGCAATATATAACACTGAAAATGTACAGTAAATGTACCATTTTCCTTAAGAGTAATATACTTTTATTAAGAGAGTAGAGGAAGGCGGCCTAAAATGATCCCCTTAAGGGGAAAATTTGTGTAAAGTAATAACTGTTTAAATGAAACTTTGGCCCTATGCTAGTATGTTTTACGCTATATTTTGCATTATAAACATACTTTAATAATATTTTAAACCCAAATTGCGTAATGAAAAAAATAGATTATTGAAAAACCGTCCACATCATCATTTTACCCTCTCCCACGGGCAAAATGATCCTTCATTTAAAAATAATTGTAAATGGTTTTTTATCGGCAAAATAAAGGATATAAAAGTAATTATGACAATACATAATGAAATAAAATAAGTTTTGCAATTAAATAGCATACATAATTTATTTTATGTAAATTTTAAAATAAAAAAGTGTCACAAATAATTTTGGTAAAAACAACAAAATGGAATATTTGAAAATTATGATCGGTTGGATAACGCATGGACTCAAAGAGAAAGGTTTGGGACAGATATACGTTTGGCTCCCATGATGGCTAGGACGTGGTACTGGATTTTATTCAGTGAATGAAATGGTATTAAAACGATCCACATAATGCATCATTTTACCCGGCAACATGGCCGTCTATTTTTGGTCATATAACTGGATGACGCCGAGAAACACAACAAACTTAGCAAGTGTAATTCACCTTAAAAACATATTCTATAAAGTAAACCAAGTCATATTTCTGTACATGAAGGACTGTATATCTAAATAAATATGAAAGTTAGTGCTTATCTTATATCAAATATTATAAAAACCACCTTTTCAAAGAATTCTTTTCAGATGTCCACTTTTTCAAAGAATTCTTTACAGACGCGTAATACTGCGATCGCTTGAATACCGCCATTGCTTCTTCTTCACTTGTCACAACTAGTTTATGAGTTACCCTGTAGATAGCGAGACCTGTCTGGAAGAAAACCTGTCTAGTTCATTTTGCCCGCTAGGATCATTTTAGGCCGCCTCCCTCTACATAATATTTTAAAAAATAAAAACCAAAATATTATTTTTTTAACAGCTAGCATCCGTTTCCCACGTTATAAAAACCTATAATAATATGAAACATTTTTCAGATATTTCTGACTGTTTAACGCATGTGAAATTTTACAGCAATTTATTGCCATATTTTTGTGAAAGCTATTTTATACAACGTAATAATTTTTTTTCAAAAACTTGTACCTCTCTTGGGTTAAATTTGAACACATTAAAAGCTCCATACTATTTTCAGTATTACTTCATGTATGTTATATTTTTAAAAATATCACGAATTATAAAGTTTCATTTCAACGTATGATTTAGTGCTAAACAATATACTTGCCACCTCAATTGTGATTCTGTTCTATTTGTATATTTCCGTTAAAATAATTATAATCACATAATACTCAGAAACAGTTAATATAATGATTGCCTTCAGATCATGAATGTTTACCGAAGGATAATCGGAATAAGGGGATTACGGGATACAGATATAGTAATAATTGTTCCTTTATGAGGGGAATGATGAGAATTAGTCATAAAATAATGCATAAAGATGAACAAAATGAATATCGAATATAACTGAACTATTCTAAATTGTTGTATGATTTCTGTGATACTACATTTTTTCATTTTCAATGTATAGGTCAAACTCAAAGTTTTAGCATATATATTATTCGTTTGCAGTCTTGAAAATGATTTTTGAATTTTGAAAATAGTCTAGCAAGTTCGAAAACTTTTCGTATTATGAAAGTAAAGGGAAAGAAAAGGAAAAATACGCATCACACATGTATTATTACGATTTTTCCAATGTTACAATAATATGACTTAACAAATTTACAGCGCTGACTGAGTGTAATTTTATAACCATCATGTGACATAAATATCGGTGATTCTTATAAAAAGAAGCGTTCATGTAACTAGAAGTGCTTTTCTGTGATTTCTCTGTTTCAGTAACTGCCTAAATGTCAGTGAAAAAAGCATGTTTAATCTCTTGCGCTCTAGCGTTGTTAGCGGATGTATGTCACTAGTGACAAGGCTTCGTAATAATATGAACTTTTGGGCAAAAACTGTGTTAGCTATTCCAAATGATTAGAGCAAGATAGTTATGTATCATATGTGTTGATGAGTTTGTAAAAAACCAAAAAAAAAAAAACTAATTAAAACAAATTTAATTAATCAAGTTCAATTAATTAAGTAGATTTAATTAAACTATTGTAATAAACTTTTGCAAATTAACATGACTCAAAGCTATTACAAAATGATGACATAAAGCAAATACGAATACTACATCAAATGCATATAAAACAAAACTCATCATGGAAATATAGTTTCATAATCTACTCTCGGTGATGGGCATCAAAATGGTTTTGATTACAAAACCTTGGAAAATTTACGCAACCAGAACACATACGCAGATTGTTCGTACGCGGCTCCCCAGACGTACCGACTAGTTTTTATTCATGTTTTTGTAGGAAAAGGACAGCACGACTGTAAGGAAACACATTTTCACACATATTAAATGAAGTATGGGGCATGCGTCATTGTTGGAAGTGACCAGAATACTATGACGTCATAGAGCGCAAGAAGTTTATGTGTTCTCCTTATATACGAACTATGCGTGTCTCCAAAATGAAATGACATGGCATGAAATACTCCTTATGACTATCCCCCTTATTGCATAAAACCGATGTGTTTTATGTTCCTAGAGTTTAAGCACGTATTGAAAATATTTTGTGTAGTCAAGTTAACGAACTATAAATAGTAACTAACGGCCAAACGGTAACAAGCTCTATTTTACTGTAAATAAAATTTAAAGTTTTTAACTAATGTAACTTCTTTACGAATTTATAGCACGGACGATCAGACCAGCAAACACAATAAAATAATTACGACATAGTCGCTTCCATATAATACTTTAACTTGAGACTGTAAAATCCCCATTAAAATACACATAAACAATAGTCATCCACAAACGGTAATGTATTCAAATCTTGTTTGTAGAGATGTAAAAATTAGTGATGTTACCTAAACTACACAATATGACAATATTTTGCTCATTTGGAAAGATGTATCACAATTAAAAGATACGCGAAGCGGTAATTGACAGCATACTGCCGAATTGTATTCATTTTTTTCAGTTGTCTGTCTTACACATGCAGATTATGATATGCATCATTTTCTACTGAAAATATATTTCTGTGAAAGTGCATCTGTATAAGGATCGTTATATTTGAAATAATATAACACCATTGAAGTATTATTCACTTAATTACCAGCCATAAGTTGTTAATTATGTGGAGTGAAACTATAAGTGTCTAAAATGAACCTCTATTAGGGTCGCTATATTATAAATAATATAACATCATTGAAAACGTAATTATCAACCATACGTGCAATGTATTCAAATTGATTTTTATTTTGCAATGATTAAAATCAATAGTTACGCCATCGGCAAAAAAAAAATGTAAAAAATATTTCTTAGTAATTACGAATTGCTTTTCCACATTTTTTTCGACATAGTTCAAATTAGAAAATTAATATCAAAAGGAACTATGGTTAGTTAAACCGAATATGTGCGAGGTTAAAAGTTGTATGTGTGCGGGAGTGGATCGCTTTGGAAGACCAGCAAAAAAAAAAAATAAAAATAAAAATAAAAATAAAAATAATTCTTGAAAACGACAAAATCGTCACAAACAATTTATTGCGTAATACACTAATATAAAGTGTATCTATTCGCTCTGACAGAGAGTTTGTTATCAAATAAACAGAGAAGTGAATTACTATGTGGAAGAAAATAATATTAACCCTTTGTAACTGAATATCTCCGATTTGAAAAATACTTACTCAGATGTTAGAATACATCATTTTAAGCATTTAAAAAATAATTCAAAAAAGTTAGAACGTACAAATAAAAAGTTAATGACTAAACGGAATTTTTTTCACATCTTCAAGAACAGAAAATTACATATTTCTCATAAATATTGTCAATTTCCTATTGCAAAATTGTAACGTTTACAAGCTTACTTTTGTAAAAAAAACTTTTTTTGGATGTCTCCAGCCTTTTAATTTGACAAAATTCATAAATGTTATTTTAGCAATAAAGATTTGAAACTGCTCAAATGATAAATAAAACCTTGGCATGAAAAATTAAGTAGGTATTGCCTTCTGTTGAGAATTTTATGCTCCATTTATATTAACTGCTCTTTTGTAAGACAGCCGCAATAAATAAAATCGCCTTTTAAAACCCACTGTACAAGTAACATTGACCGGAGGAGTAAATATAAGACTTTTTGAAATTTTTATGATTTGTAGTGTGATCGCAAGTGTTCAGCTACAAGTATTCAAAATTTCAAATCTCCAGCTTAATTAGGGGTTGAATTAGAAAAATTTGATTTGTCGTGTGATCGCAAGTGTTCAGCTATAAGTATGCAAAATTTCAAGTCTCCAACTTAATTAAGGGCTGAGTTAGAAAAAACTGCTTAAAATACACAAGTTGGAGACTGGACGTAGGGGGGGGGGGTAAATATAAGTGTTTTTGAATTTTTTATGATTTGTCGTGTGATCGCAAATGTTTAGCTATAATTATGCAAAATTTTAAGTCTCCAACTGAATTAGGGGCTCAGTTAGAAAAATACAAAATGTTTAATAAGCTACAAAGGCTTAATAGGCTTATTTTAGGAAACTATACTGGATTAAATCTTATAGCCATTATTACATAATATATTTACGTAAATTGGAATTTACAATACCCGAGCGTTATTTGGAAAGTTCTTTAACATTATAAATCCCGCGCCCAATGGACAGCGCCACATTTCCTACGCGGTATGGTATCCCCAGTGTCTAAATAACAGAACATAACTGTTCGCATGTTCGTCAAGCTGCCACGTGTGATGAGGTTATGCTAATGAAGTTTAAAATGATAGAAGCTATTGCTACTTGTAAAATTCGTTCTGTAATTCTTTTTAGGTTCGTTCGTAATTATATAAATACGTAGCACCTATAGTTGTTGTCTGTTGCGTTTGTCTGTCCGCATATAACAGCGCAAAAACTACCCAACTGAATGGTTTGAAATTTAATATATACATAATCGTTGCAGAATTTTATCGAGTCTTTTCAAATTTCATTAAAACCGAATCAAAACGTAAAAAGATATTAATTAAAGTTTTCTCCATTCTATTAAATCCTATCATACGTATGATATCCCATGGTATTTAATGATTCTAGGTTGCCATTGTGATTATGTCACATTTAGGATGGAGACACATTATTTTCGCATTACTGAAATTAATATATATGATCGTAATACATTTTGTATTCATGAAATTTTGGCATAAGAGTGCAACAGCTATTGAAGAAAGAGCTGAATATTTGTAAAACTAGTTATAGTACGAACGCACCACATTTGCCACATTTGACGTACAAATTCCGACTTTTTTTATTGCAAGAAATATGCTATCAATTAATAGACAGACATATCTGTAGAGTGTTATGAGTGGTGGAATAGTTAGAATTTAAGTTTAAACTTTTAGTACAATACAGAACAAACATGCAAGATGAAGCCAGAAGTGGCATGTGTCGCCATGCAAGATTAAAGATAAAATGATTCCTGCAATTAACTGTATGTAAATAAATTCTTTAATGACCAGCCTTTTGAAAACGGTGACGAGGGGAATGATACGGTAACATCATGGTTAACCACATGGACGAACATCGTTTTAATTCTAGCTTAGAAATAGTTATATCTTGCTACGATAAATATTTTAATGTAGTGACTGACAATATATGAGGGGCAGTCAAATGGAAACATAACACCCGCTATAAAACAGATTCCTCGCCAAATGTGGCAACACTGCTGTAAAATATCCATCTATCCATCTCGAGGTTAGGTAAAAATGCATAATGACAGCTAACAGATACTCTCAGTTCCTTTTTTATTTCTTTGTAAATGAGCGTAGAGAAAAATGTGTTAGTCCAGCATTAGAAATGGATGCATGCAAAGAAGAGTGTTTCGGTTTTTGGTGGCTGGAACATGCAAAATTCATCTTCGCATGTCTGTTGTCTATGGCGAAAACTGCATGTCACTGACATATCCCACTGATTTGGCCTCTTGATGAAAAGCATTAATGGACGTCGGTTTAATTAGGACGAGGAAGTGAAAGAGTGGGTGAAGTTGTGGATCCGTCAGCAACCAGACTCTTTCTACATGACTGGAATTAATTATCCCAACTCCTAGTGGCATGAATGTCTTAGCAGTTCTGGCAATTATTTTTTAATAAATTTTTTTTATACTCACTTTTTCGTGTGTGTTCGGTTTTCATTTGACTGTCCCTTATAGAAAGTAGTCACATAATTCAACAATTTAAATGTTAAGAAATATCTGTCGACTTTTAAATTTCATTTCCTGTAAATCATTTAACTTCCTTTTGAATAACCTCGTATTTAACCAAATTAGTCACTTTTTTCAACATAAAACATTTTCCTCTTTTCTGAAATTTTTATATGTAATTTAAAAGTGTACAAATTTGCTTCCAACACGGAAGGTCTCCTTAAAGCTCTTGCTCAAAATATTTTGAAAAAAAAAAAAAACTAAACCAGTGTCTGTACCATCCATGGATGATCAGGGCCTACAGGGCCCAACTCTGTGTACTTATGACTCTGGGTCCCGAGGTGCTATGCAGCATGTGCCCCGGTCGGGTGGCAGCCCAACGCGAGATCCTCGGTGTTTAGTTCCCAAGCAAGCTTGGTACTCATTTTATTGACCCCCAAGGGATGAAAAGTTGAGTGAACTTTTCGCAGCCGGGAGCCGAACTCGCGACCTGTAGCGTGGCAGACAGGCGCGCTGACCACAACCCTACTGGGCTTGCTTTGAAAAAAAAAAAGCTCATGAAATTACTCATGTACGCAATAAAAGATCTGTCAAATTTAGAGGCGGAATCCCAGTAGGAAATACACTGGCCTCCAAAAGTTAAGGTACAGGGACTGGATGCTTTCAATTGTACACGGTTTGTCGAATATCTACCAACATTATTGGCGAATTGTTCTTGAACTTCTGGGATGTAAAAAACATGTTTGATTTCATATTTCTCGGTGAAGATTTATCGGGGGTACAATTAGGGGGCTAATAATAAATTTAATAATAAAATAATACTTGCGATCACCTATGTAACAGAAAAGGCTGGAAATTATTTGTCAATGTGGTAAATGACTATTTGGGTATACCTTGGGTATATACCTTTTCTGTTACATAGGTGATCGCAAGTATTATTTTATTATTAAATTTATTATTAGCCCCCTAATTGTACCCCCGATAAATCTTCACCGAGAAATATGAAATCAAACATGTTTTTTACATCCCAGAAGTTCAAGAACAATTCGCCAATAATGTTGGTAGATATTCGACAAACCGTGTACAATTGAAAGCATCCAGTCCCTGTACCTTAACTTTTGGAGGCCAGTGTATTTCCTACTGGGATTCCGCCTCTAAATTTGACAGATCTTTTATTGCGTACATGAGTAATTTCATGAGCTTTTTTTTTTTTCAAAGCAAGCCCAGTAGGGTTGTGGTCAGCGCGCCTGTCTGTTCAACGCTTGTATGAATTTGTGTAAGCATAGCAGTCATATTTGTGAAGATGTTAACGTTTTTGTGAAAAATTCAAAAGTTTTTTGTTTATAGCATACAGAGTTTTCAACCAAATTTAACACAACTTTACAAAAACCTGACAAAGAACAGTAACACAAGTATACTGCAATTAAACCACGAATATATTGAATATTTGATGAGATATGGGCACTTGTATGAAGTAATATTTAACTGCGCATGCGTGTAAGATCTCAAAATTTTTATTTCATAATTTGGTAGCCAGCTATTTTGGGTAACTTCTGTAAAAAAGTTCAGTCAAATATTGTGAAAACCCAGAAAGATATAGTGAGTTGATTGAAAAGTTGTGGAAAAACCCTTATAATAAAGCTATTTTTAGAGAGCAACTCACTATATCGCCCCTATCTTTGTGAAATTTCTCGATATTTGACTGGACATTTTAGATAAGTTGCCCTAAATAGCTGACTACCAAATTATGAAATAAAAATTTTGAAATCTTCCACGCATGCGCAGTTAAAAATTATTTCATACAAGTGCCCATTTCTCATCAAATATTCAATATATTCATATTTTAATTGAAGTGTACTATTGCTACTGTTCTTTGTCAGGTTTTAGGAAAGTTGTGTTAAATTTGGTTGAAAACTCTGTATGCCATAAACAAAAAACTTTTGAATTTTTCACAAAAACGTTAACATCTTTACGAATATGAGTGATATGCTTACATAAATGCACGCAAACGTTGAACAGGACCCAAATAGTCATTTAACGCAGTGCCAAACCATTTCCAACATTTTCTGTTGCATAACTGATCACAAATATAATTTTATTATTAAATTTATTATTAGCCCCCTAATTGTCGGCCCGACTAAATCTTCATCGAGAAATATGAAATCAAACATGTTCTTTACATCCCATATTTTCAAGAACAATTGGTCAATAATGTTGGTAGATATTCGACAAACCGTGTGCAATCAAAAGCATCCAGTCCCTGTACCTTAACTTTTGGAGGCCAATGTATGTAAAAAATGAAATATTTTTGAGTATTTGGCGCGAAAGACGAACGCTTCACACGATTTGGCGAGAAACACCTTTCCTCTCCAAATTCAAAACTTTTAAATCAAAATTGCTTGTTAAATGAGTATTTAAATAAGCAAAACTCAATGAATTTAAACTTAAATGATGAAATAGTTTATAATTTTTTCTATGAGGTTATCCCTTTAAGTCCTGACCCGCACAATTGTGCGTGTGATACTAATGTAAAAAAGAATGAGTATTTCCTGTTTTGTGAGATTTAAAACTAAATCTTCAAATTTATATGAGTTAATTGGCTTCAGGTGTTTTGATAAGACACAACTGGAGGGCACCAACAACAATACAGGGTTAGATTTTCTGCTTTTAAAAAGACTATGACAGCAATAGACAAAATGTATTGTAACCAGTATGTACTGTTATAATTTCTTTTAAATATGATTTTTAGTGTTTGCTTAGATTTAATTTTTCTTTTCATATACTTTATTCGTGCTTTTAATTGATTTTGGTCTTTGATAAATTTAATTACGCTTTACAAATGTCGAAAAACAGATGACCCACATAATTGTGCAGGTCCCGCATTTACCATTTCCAAAATGGGTACAACTCCTAATATATAAAATTTTTATTTTTAAGTGATTTTTTTTAAACTTATGTTTATAGCAATTTATTTTTTATTAATTACATTTTTAAAGCGGATTAATTTTAAATTAATAGGTTTGTACTATTCATGATTTCTATTTAAATTGATAATATTAGATATATAATATACACATCTAACGAACTGTATGTTTCTGCTCTGAGTTATAGATATCATATATGATTTATAAGTTTTATATGAGTTATACGCATATCACGAGATAGATTGTCAAGTTTGACAAATTTATTCCATTTTGTCGACACAGTAAGTAAACCACCAAGAATAAATAATAAATTATGGAAAGTTCAGCAAAGGCTCGACAGATTCCGTAGTGTCTGTTTAAATTTACCATGAGATCAGGGAAAATTTTCCATAGATGAGGAGACGATTCCTTCCTTTAGGAGGTGCTTCAGTAAAGCAGTATATAAAAAACAAACCACACTCTGTTCTAACAGTATCACCTGGGATAGTTTCAAATTTTGTAGTATACCAGTGGGAAAGTACAGACCTGGTCCACAAGGATCTGGGCTTAGGACCTGCTGTAGTGTTTACTCTGGTTCAGACCTAGTTTTGTGTACTTCGATCGGTATTTCAACAAAATACTGCTGATGGAAAAACTAAAAAACAGAAACTTGAGGGATCAGGTACAATCCAAACGGAGTGAAGGGCATACCATTTGTCAAAGGCTCTTAAGAGGGGTGCGAGCATTGAGCACGTCTCAGAAAATGAAATTGTAGTGGTCTGTCCAAAAACAAAAATTGTTTCAAGCATTTTCATTGTGACTGATAAAATTATCTCAATAAACAACAACTTTTTTACTTAAACTTTTATTTTTAGATATTTGCACACATAACCTCCTGAGATCTGGCATCCATTTAAATGGATGTTTTGCTTTCTCATTCTATTGCGTTAAATTTCACTGTAGCAATCTAAAACCAGTTTGTCATGGTAATGTATGAATCAAAAATCAACATTCAGCTTTTGGATTTTGGCAACGGTAACTACTTTGTTTACAAAATGGTGCAATAAATGTGTCAAGTTGGAATTCTACGTTCTGCTGGTAAGTTTCGTTTTTATGTTATTTTAATTTGTTTAAACTATTTTTTTTTATTTTAATAGCAGATGTTAATACTTGCATTACGTTCCTTATAATAAATTGTATTTTTTCCTCTACTTTTAGTATTTTTTAAATTATTTTAAAGCGAGTTATGGCCTGAACATCCATTCAGACGGATGTGCTTTAAAACAAAATTAAAATATCGAAATTTATTAATATCTTTAAAAACATCATTTTTTGTCTATTTATTGAAAAAAACTCATATTAAAAAAATATATGCATTATATTTTGCTTGCGTCTCAGGAGGATATTTCCAAACTACACATTTGTGTAGATTAACCCAAAAGCGGCTGCATTAAGGCCGAACCCGCACAATTGTGCGGGTTCGTAAGGGGTAAAGTTCCCTTGGCATAACTTGACATCGGGCTTTTTTTAAATTTCAATCAAATTCGGTCCTATAGATAAGGAAAAATCACCGAAACTTTCAAATTCTACCAAAATCATCCCGGTCTTAAAGGGTTATACAATACAAGTGTTGTGTTGCTGAAGCTACTTATTTTTCACGGTTTTATACGCTGGATGAGTTTAAATGAAATTTAAAAGTGACTGCCCGATTAAGAACGCTCTCATTATACATTTCGACATTGAATAACTCGTAGTTCTCATGGCAACAATGCTTTTCTCTTTTTGTCGCCGACGCTAACACTATCGAAGTCATATTGGCAGAACATCGAATCGCACCTTAATTTTGAGTTTGAAGTAATTTTAATCAATTTAACTTTTGTTCTAAATCGTCGTTAAATTTCGTTACACATATATATATGTGTGTGTGTGTGCGTCTGTGTGTATATAAAAAACCCTTAATTATAAAAGTGTATTTATTAAAGTTAAATTTGCTTAGATGAGTACAGTATGAAGAGTAGAAAAAGTTTTTCAAGAGTATCTATATATATATTACACTATCAAACGTGGCACAGAAGTCGCGATTATTTGTAAATTGTTTAATGGCAACGCCCGAATGAAACGCATCTCATTGGTTATTGAACAGCATTTAATGCTTCTCCATACCAATAAGGGGTGTTACCATAGAGGAGAACCTGTTCTGTCGCCATATACAGCCAAATTTGTCGCCAACTTGATGATATATCGCCAAATTTGGCGATCCAAATTAGTAGCTAAATGTGACCCCAACTTGGCGATACCTGTAATATTTTGTCAAATTCCCATAGACGTCCATTGAGAACCGATAGGGTTTACTTGCTTACAGAAAATCAACCAATTGAGATATTTTTATACAACAAAAATTAATATTAGCGTAAGGAATTATATAAATTATATCTAAGGGAGCCCAAGTAAATTAAATTATGAATAAAAGTAACATGGTACAATGCTTAGCATGCTTTCCCAAACATAAATTTTAAGGGAGACCAAACTGGTTGCCAAGGGCGGCTAGTTTATCATAAAAGAGTATTTAAAAAAAAAATCACTGTGTCGCCAATCATCGAAAAATATCCAAGAAAACGAACTTTTCGTTATTTTTTACAGATGCTCTATCGAGGTTCCGTCGAAAATATTTTTATAAAAATATATGTCCTCATGACAAGAATAATTTGTTCAGATTTTTCTGATTATGCGCTTATGGTAACATTTCTTGCAAGATTTATTTAAGTTGTTACGAAAATATGCGGAAATTGTCGCATGTGTGAACAATGGCGTGCAGTCCATATAAGATATGTAAGTGTTTCTTGTTCATATATGCCAAAATTCGTTTTTCTTATTCAAATGAATTAAAACTTGAAATTTTATTTAATAAAAGAAATTAATAAATAACGACATAACCACTAGAAACTTTTTATTAAATATTTTTTCTAATTCAGATTATTGCTGCATGGACCGCAGTAGGCCGGACGCCATTGTCTGTGAAAGCATCATTTGTCGGGTTTAAAATAGTTTCCTGGAAGATTTGATTTAATTATAAACTTCGATCAATCTTCCCTATGATGATTTATTAAAATAATCCAATATTCTAGGAAAATTATTAATTGCCATCGCATGGGCAATTAACTGTGAAAGAAAATCTAATTAACTTTTCAATTCCAACCGGTAAACAAGAATTTAATAATATGATGAATCTATCGAGTAATTTTAATTAGACTTCACTTTCAAGTGATAAGTTTTAAAACCAATTCCATGAAAGCTAATAAATTGCCTTACTAGACTGATAATTTATTTTCACTTAGTTCTGTAAGATGAATATTCAAAAGTGATATTAACTTATTTGAATTTTAAAATTAAAGCTATCGTAGCAGTTGACCAAAAATTAAAATGGAATCAATAAATGTCGATTCTATATATAAAAAGTTGGATTGCAATACAGGCTGCCTTAAAAAATTTCACTGCAAACTTTTAGGCGTTATAATATAAGACAATGAAAAAAAAGAGTTATATAGGGCATCAGAATTAAAATCTCTAATCAGTCAAAATAAAAGATTTCTTTTTTAACAATTTCCAACATAGTTGAAAAGTGTGTTAAGTCGCGTAAATATACTTGCATTTCCATGTAATTGACATACGTTATTGAGTTTCACCATGGCATGTTCGGTATTAAAAATGAAGTGTGTACTATTCATAGTTCATTTACAGGGGCACTGAAAAGTATTCAGTCACATTATGGTCAATGGGGAAAAATCCCTTGCAGTGTATTTTACTAGCGTTACAATATTATAAACGTAATAAAATTTATATACATAATAGAAGTGCACAGAAAGATGATTACTATATAATATGTTATATGTAGCAATTTCAGTACGCATACAGGAGAACTCAAAAGTATTCATTTACATTGTGGTCTATGAAGAAAATTCGCATTTTAATTATGTTACTCTGTTACAAACATTCTAAAATTGGCATAAATTTTGGAGGCGCTTTTATGCATAGTTTCTGTAGAATATGGGGTACAAAGCCTTTAGCATTCATTTATAGGGTCGCACAAAAGTGTTCGTCTATACGAGGCCTACGAGGACAAACTGGTCGGAACTTATTTCAATTATGTTGCACTATTTCAAACATGATGAGAGTGATATACATTACTGAGGTTTACCGCAAGATGCTTGCAGTATATTATCATGTGCATCGCATTTATCGTTCATATCCAGGGACACATAATATATTTCAGAAACAATATTGTATCCGAAGTTTTTGCTGTGAGGACTGATTGCTGATAGTGCGTTTTAAGTTATGGTATGCATCTTTAACTAAATTTTTGCATACTACGTGTTCTGCATAAACTCTATACACCATACACAGTGTGAGTCAGGTATTTGAGTTCACGTGTTATAGGTGAAATATCACCTTGTATATCAGAACTACAAATCTTTTTTATGTTACATGTACACATGTCAGAACCTAGACTAACTGAGGAAATGAAGAAGCGTGCTTTCATTGGCTCATTTTCTGAAGAACACTTCATTGGCACATTCTTGAAACTCGTCCGGTGTACTTGTCTTTAATGTAAGGAGAGAACTGAAGGTTGTCAGGATTCGTGTGGCAAACGTTTTATGAAGGAAACAATATTGTCAGCAATATGAAATCATCAAAACGCCAGAATTCGTCAAGTTGATGAAAATCCTAGGAAGTTGATAAGAGCACTCGCTAAGGAGATGCAAGTTGATGAGGCCACAATCTGATGTGTGATTCATGAGAACCTCTGTTAGAGGTCGTACGTGATGAGGAGAGTGCGTTCTTGCCCTGGAGAACCAAGAACAACTGCCTGATCAGAGACAAGCGCCTCCTTAACAAGCTGAATTATCACATGTATTTAAAAATATTGAAATAAACTACTTTTAATGAAATTTAATGTATCTGGTATTAAGCATACTCTCACTAAATTGAATATGGTTCTAAAGGGGTTAAGAATGTTTTGTGTCTTATATGGTACAGCTAAAACATATTTCATAAAAGCAAAGTGCGCATGTGAGTTTAATGATTATATAAGACTCAAAAAAATTAACTTGAAATGTTAGAAAAAATGGAAAAAAAATAGATAAAAATACAGAAATAAAGATTTTTTTATTCGACGAAAAAATTTTATTTATTTTTTACGACATAGTTTCTCTTGTTATCAATATCCGAAATAGTGGCTTTAGATTTATGATAACTGCACATCGATCATTCTTTAGAGACATAGTAGTAGTTATTAATTACATTTATTGAAACAGCATTGTTATTGCAAATGTTAAGGAATATCGATAAAAAAGATTCTTTAATATAAATTTAATCTCAGTTTAATCACGATTTTTTTAAAAATAGAAACTTATCCATGAGCAATAAATTATAATCTATGATTATTTTTTCTAACAATACATCATTCTTTTTTATTGCATAATGATTTTTTATATGAAAAAGTACAATTTAAATGTTATAGAAATCTTAACTAATCATGGGCAGACATCACAATTAACAATTTGCCTTGCATGCCCATTTGATATGCATTTTAAATGTAAATTCAGCTCTTTTTTTAATTTTTATCCAAAATCTGTGATACCCAAATTTTTGGCCCTTTTCCTAGAAGTAATAATAACTTTAAACTGATTTGATATGTATAAAAATTAAAAGGTTATGGGGTTTTTTCAGTTTTCTTAAAACACCTCCCTATTTCCACCCCCTTGGTCCGATTTTGCCCATTAACGAACTTTACCAAGATTTTCCATCTCTTGATATTATGTGTCAGTTTGGGAGAGATTTGTGCAGAATTACGGAATTTATCGCGTTCATAAAAAAGTGATATATATATAATTATAGATAGATAGATATATAGGTAGGTAGGTAGGTCGATAGACAAAGTTTTTTACTGTGGGTGGTTTTGTTTTCTAGGGGCATGATCGGTGTAGATCTGCAAAGAAAGTTCAGAAATTCCAACATAGGGGAGATCACAATAGGTAGTATTTCATACGAAATCTACCTAATAAACCTGTATAATATCTCCTTACATTTCATGTTTATAGTTCATTAAAGTTTATACTTCATTAATGTTTATACTTCATGGTTATACTTCGTTAATTTTTAAAAAGTGTTAAATAAAATTCATAAAAGCAGTATAAAAGTTAAAATTCGTATGAAAAAGCGCAAATAAATGTACTAAAATTACTTGTAAGTGCATATATATAATATAATGTTATTTAAAATACATTAAAAGTATCTTAAAAATACATTAACAATCCAAAACGTTTTTAGTCATCACACGGCCGTCTTCAGTAGTTATTTAAATGTTGTTATTTATCTTTACGCTGATTCGAGAATCATCTAGAAGAGATCATAGTAATTTCATTGCATTGTTAATGATTTTAACTTCTCTTCTAAACGATTGTCAAATAGGCTCAAAGAAAAATAACAATATTTAAATAACCACTGAAGACGGCCGTATGCTGACTGAAAACGTTTTGGGTTTTTGATGTTTTTTGAGGTATTTTAAAGATATTTCTAATGTATTTTAAGCTGATTTATATAATATATATGTACCTGCAAGTAATTTTAGTACCTTTATTTGTGCTTTTTATATGAATTTTAATAATTTACTCGAGGTGAATTTAGCACTGAAATTTTAACTTTCAATCAGTGTAATTTTTTTTAAATATAAAAACTTGCCTATAATTGTTGGTTTCATCGAAGCCTTTTTCTAGGCAAATGAGAAATTTCCACAGCTGGGCGATCTATAATGCAATGATTTGAAATGCCATTGTTCACGCTATTCCCTATTTCTCTCAGATTACTGACGTTATTTTCACTTTGAAGTTTTTTAAATCTCGTAACCATGGACTAACCCAACTCATAAATTTAGCACGTTAAATAATTTTGAAACATTAAGTTTTAAATTTTTATGTGGTAAAATATCACTGGTTTCTTTGTTCCTTTACTTCACGAAATTTTTCTTTTGGACTTATGACATAATAAATACGGATTTTATTAATTAGACTAATTACAGATACCTCATCTTTTACAAATTTCAGCTGAATATTTAATATTTATCCTCAGGCCAAATGAATTAAATAATGTTAATTTTCTGTATTTTTCCTATTCTAGTATTAAAGTAATTAAGCAGCACAGTAATGCATAAAATTAGCTTTGACGGATTCAGTGATTAAAACTAATCATTCGAAAAGGAAAACTAATTAAAACCACTCGACAGATTTATTATATTAAAATCCTGTTGACTGTTTGGAATTGAAAAGTTAATTAGATTATTTTACAGAATTAATTACCCGTGTGACGGCTCTATAATAACTCGTCTATCTTATAAAACTATTTTTAATGAATAACCTTATAGAACCTTAGAGAATAACCTTAGATAATAATGAAAATCCAATCAGAAATAAGGTATTTTTTCAATTCTGCGAAAATAACTTTAGATGAGAAAATTTTCGAAAATTTTCCGAGAAAAATAAAATAAAATAAAATAACTTTTGGAGTAAAAAATAAATCATTTTAAATTACACTATATTGCCAAAAATCATGGGGCCTTTCCCTTAATATGTTTTGTTGAATAGCTAAAAATATTATTGAAAAAGTCTTCTGGAACGTTAGGAATTTAAATATGTGCGTGATACAAGTGTGTGTGATATCATTACATGACTGTGTTTGTCAGTTTGGTTAATACTTGAATAGAATACAGTAGAGAGCCCATTCGGAACTCCAATTAACCGAACAGCCTATTTCTCGCAATATATATATATTTTAAACCGAACTTCCAAGTTATCCAAACACACTATTTCTCTCATTTTTCAAGTAAAGTTCTTGCCACCTAATATTACATCTGTAATCTAACCCATGGATCAAAGTGGGATAAAGACATTCAAACGACTTTATAGAAAGCTTATTAAGAGTACTCTTTTTATCAGAAGAAACAAAAGAGCCTGATTCCCAAGATACCATACAAATTGATTTGAAAGATTGTTGTTTAATGGCTTTTGATTCCTGGAATCTGGTAAAATAATCAACATTAAAAAAGGCTTGGAATAAAATTCTAAATAAAGAAATAACTTATAGTTGATCAGAAAAAGGAATATAAAACAGTAAAGGAGATGGGAAAAACCCTGATCTATGAAAAAATGAAATTAACTAGTGGTGACGTACATGACACTGGATATCACATTTTAAATGATGATGCGATTGTTGATGAGATTGAAGATGAAAAGATATTGACGAAAATGAAAACGAATGCTTTGAAAATGGCCCAGGTCCATTAAATAACAAAGCCTTTAAATGTTTGGAAACAGCTATAAAATGGCTCGAACGACAGAAGAACGCTGATCCTATTCAACTAAAGTATTTAAGAACAATTCGGGATATGGTATCATTGAAAAGAAAGTCTTCTTTGAAGCAAGCAAGAATCGAAAGCTTTTTTGCTTAAATTATACTCTCTGAAGTTCAGAAAATGATAAAAAAGTAAATTTAAAAAAAATATGAAAAGGATATGATAAAAAGTGAACAAAAAAATTAAAAAGACAAAAAATATATATATTAGGGGGCTCTGCCCCATGCAAGCTACGCTCGCCAACCCCCGTTCAGACACCGCAGAATCTAAAAACACGCTAATTTGATGGGTTTTAAAAATATTAGAGAAGATTGAATTATACTGAAAAAAGCTGTGCAGATCTCCCTGTAAACGGGTTTCCATTCAATTCCTTTGATTGCAAAAATTTAAGGGCGGATCAGTTGCTGTTAAGACATCCAATGGTTGTTTTCGTTTTTGATTAAAGAGGATCAGTTAAACATTTGAAAAGAAGCTAAAATAAAATAAATTAAGTATAAGAGTCTTTGTCTCCCGATATTTTAAAACAATCTCTATAACAATAGCTTAAGTTATGTGACTATGATCAACAGTTCCAGGCGGACCACTTCGCTTTTTATACTCTAGGTGCCATTTTGGTACTTTAATGTTAGCCAGGCACAAGTGATAAGTTGTCAAATATTATTCTATCGCTATCATTTCATCTATATTATAATAGTTCAAGTCGTCAACTGCCATAAACAAATACGGTCTGATCCCTTCGCCGTTCATATGAAAGTTTGGCAAAGATGTCATATACGTCTATTATTGGCGTGATTTTTTAACGACGCCAATTTGGGGAACGCATCAACAGCATAAACAGCAACATCCGGCTTACCATATCAAGCAAAATAACAATACTTTGGTGCCAGTTATGTGCCCGTTCCGTATATGACATTGGCGTCAGAAAAAAATCGCGCCAATATGGGACCGTAAGTTTTCCATTTTGATTAAAAAATCAAACTTTTTTTTTCGAATAAAACTACATAAAAGTTGCCATGGTCGCAAATAATTCTAGGTTCTGTTACGCTAGCAGGATGCAAATTTCGCCAATAGCTTTTTTTTCAACCCGCCAGTTAGCATTTTTTTTTCGAGTGGTAATATTTGGCCAGATACGCACCGCAGATTTGGCGTGATTTTTATTTTTTTACGAAAATTTGGCGAAAACCTCGTTTTCAAATACCAGTTACATATGCATGTTTGGTATTCCTGAGATATCCCGACGACCAAAAATCTATCGCTAAACTATAAGATTAAATGCCAATAATGGTTAATCGTAAATGTCACATTCACTTGACTTTAAGCAAGTTACACGTGTTTACGTCATCAAGCGATTTTTTATTTTGACGTTTTATTCGTATATTTATTAATGTTATACTAATTTATTTGTTCTTTCGTTATTTAAAATAAAAATTATGTCAATTTGTATAATTTGGCGAGTGTATTGGCGATTTATATAATTTGGCGAAATTGGTCGACGGAATAACTAAGTAGTACTGTATTTCTTAATTATTTTCTAAAGGAAATATAAAAAAAATAATTAATAATCATAGAACAAAATAATTTATATAATTTGTAAAAAGAAATAAAAGTAAATAAACTTTTATTATCAAATAAACAACCATAGCCGGGTATCCATGTAAACCTTTTCTGAAATATAAAAAAATATATCTGTTTGATTAAAATTTGAGTTGCCATCATTAGAAAAATATATATAAAATTAGAAAAAAAAATAATATTTCAAAAACTAATTCGAATTTAAAATTCTAATACCAGTTTTGAAATCTGCGGATCAATATTGATTTTTGGTGTTAATTTCATCGCAAAGTATTCCATATTTTAGGACAAATCGCCGTGAAATATAATCAGTTGTTTAATCAGTCGATTCATACTTCCGTTTCATAAATTCGTTTCATTAGGATTTTATATATATATATATGATATATATATATATATATATATATATATATATATATATATTTAAACACGCCAGAATTAACTGGTATTGGCAGTCCTAAGCCTGGAGAAAGTGTGAAGGTTTTAGTATAGTCAGGAACATCCCTTAAATTGACTGCCCATTTATCCGAACTAGGATCGGTCCCGACTTGTTCGGATATTCGGCGCTCTACTGTAATCACTTTACCCCCTTCATTGTAAGTAAATTATTATCCCATTATTATTACAACGTTGGGCGAATCTGCTAGTTACAAATAAAATATGCTGCGGAAAATAAAATTGTCTTTTACTGAGAAAATTTTTTAAGCGAATACGCAGTAACGAGAGTCCACGGTAGTTCATCAGCGCCTTTAATTTATTTAAGTATAACGATGAGGAAATTAGAACAGTTAAATTATAATAGTCAACTTCATTCACAGTATGACAAAGAATGACGTGTCAAAGTAGTAATTTCGTAAATCAAGAAGGGATCTGCTTCCTCTAACTTATAGTAATGTCGGAAAAAAAAACCCACACATTTAAATTTTAAATGTGATACCGAAGATTTTATTGTTTTTTGATCATATATCCTCCTGAGACCTGGCATTCATTTAAATGGATGTTTTGCTTTCTCCTTCTATTGCATTAAATTTCATTGTAGCAATCTAAAACCAGTACGGCATGGTAATGTATGAATCAAAAATCAACATTCAGCTTTTGGATTTTTGCAATAGTAACTACTTTGTTTACAAAATGGCGTAATAAATGAGTCAAGTTGGAATTCTACGTTCTGCTGGTAAGTTTCGTTTTCATGTTATTTAAATTTGTTTAAACTTTTTTTTTTCAATTTTAATAGCAGATGTTAATACTTGCCTTATGTTCTTTATAATAAATTGTATTTATTCCCATACTTTTAGCATTTTTAAAATTATTTTAAAGCGAGTTATGGCCTGAACATCCTTTTAGATGGATGTGCTGTAAAACAAAATAAAAAAATCGAAATTTATTAATTTCTTTAAAAACATCCTTTTTGATGCCTATTTGTTGAAAAAACTCATATTTAAAAAATATATACATTATATTTTGCTTGTGTCTCAGGAGGATAAATGACATGTTGCTCAAACCAAACTATTCTAATTTTTTAGGGGTGGGGGATGAATCTAAATCTTAACCCTTTGCGCTCGAAGTACTCCTCCTAGACACTGGCATCTCTTACAGGAATTTATTCGGTTTACACCACTTTTCTTTTAAGAAAAAATTTTATTTGTACTTTAAGAAAATGTGCAAGAGAAATTTACTAAAAAATGTACTTTTAAAATATAGTGGTGGGAATAGAATATGAAAGTAAAATCATGTATATAAAGTTTGGACGGCTATTTGTGTCGACATTCGACCGCAAAGGGTTAAACCTCTCCTGACAAAAAGGGTCACCGGGTCACGACAGGTACATTCAAAATATTTATTCAAACCAGAAATTTCTTTTAAATAAACTAAACATATAAACCAGACAGTGAAACAATGTACAATGTAACCGACATTCGGATTCCATAGTTTCGGAATCTTTACTTACTTAACATCTTGTAAAGTGGTAAATTGGCTCCCAAAGCAATAGGGTTACATTAAAATAAAAATGTAAAAGATTAGTCAAAAACCACATGAAAAAAAAAATTAGCAATTTGATGAAAAAGTATAAAAAATACAAGACATTTTACATAAAAAAAGGGAAAATAGAAAAAATTCTTTAAGAGCCCTAAAGGACAGACGAAAAAACTATACCGAGAGAAATGGCCATCTAAAAAAAAAAAAAAAAAAAAAAAAAAAAAAAAAACTCCTTTTCTAGATCGTACATTTTAGTTTAACAAAAAATAATAAGATTAATAACCAAGTTAATTAGTTTTGAATAAAAATCCTGGTGTAGAATTAAACTTGAATAAAATTTTCGGTAGTTCTTGGGTCAACTGAATTGGATTCTGTAGTAGAAGAAAACAGGTCATTGTCCATGGAAATAAATGAAAATTGGCAATAGAAACAGAAAAATCTATGAATTATGGAATAAACTTCTTAAATATATCAAAATTAAATATATTTATAAAAGGTATAATAAATCATCGAAAGATAAGCAAATTTAATGCCAGGTATATGGACCAAATTTTATTAGTTACGGTTCCGTAAATGTAGATTTGGAGTATGTCATTTGCTTTAAATAAGAAATTATTAGAATTACCAAAATACGCTTGTAGTTGTCTATGAGGAACATGTAAACCACGAATATTTTCAAATTAAATATACCGCGTGAAGAAATTGGTTGCGTGCACTGAATTACGGTTTCCAAATATCCTTTTATTAAAAATCAACTGTAATTTGTCCGCATATTTGCAACAAATTCTTGATAAATGATCCAAAATATGTTGAATGGATAAATTCTTGATATTGTTTAGTTAAAAAGAAATCTATTCTCAATCACGAATTTAACGACTTTCTTACATAAAAGAACAAAATTTAACAAAACAACAGTCGTTTGAATCTTATAACGGTCCAGAATTCTTAACATATAAACAGTCAAAAATTAAAAGCGAACAAGTAAAAATTAAATTTAAAAAATCAAAAAACCCGACTGCGTAAAAGCGAACTAATTAATTATTTCTCATCAATGTGAAACTACTTTTTATTTTACTTACCTAATTTTTTATTTACTTGTATTGATGACTTTTAAGTTTTGTTTAATTGTTAGTTCCTATTTATAAACACTGTTTTGATGAGGCCTATAGATGTCGATGAAGGTTAGAGTTGCAGTAAAGCTAGAGATCCTACCTGCACAACTTCCAGGTTCTGTAATATTGAAACAGAGCTTCTGACTGTAAAATAGTCAATGAAACATCGTCTTCATTTTGAAAGACCTATCCAATGATATACCACTCAATAGGGTGCGTAAAAAAAATTTTCGCCTCTACAGCCATTTTCTATTTTACTGCCGCCATTTTGAATTTATAAAAACAAAACCTAGCCTATAACCATCGGACGATTAAAACGAATGAATAGAGTTGTCATTCATTAAAATTCATCCAGCCGTCGGGATGTTTCGAAGGTATAAAGAAATCCACATACCCAGATATGCGTGAAACACATACCCTTCTTGGCAGTCGGGTAAAAAGAAGTTGATATCTTATTTATCTCAAATTAAATTTCTCGCAATATTATTTATTTTTAAACTAAATAAAAGTAAAAAAGCAAAATTACGATGCTCGTTT
This sequence comes from Maratus speciosus, assembly GCA_963932465.1. Taxonomy (NCBI): domain Eukaryota; kingdom Metazoa; phylum Arthropoda; class Arachnida; order Araneae; family Salticidae; genus Maratus; species Maratus speciosus. Next base: position 439,429,088 of record OZ010786.1, read on the forward strand.
TTCTAAACCAATAATGCATCATTCAGAAACGACTGCCTGTAAATGCATCTTTTTTAACTTGAGTCATTATTGAATTCGAGCTGAGGCATGTTAGCGGTTTGTGTATTTATCCACCGGTTGCATTGCATTTTACGATAAAATTCCTATTTTTTTTTTTTTTTTTTTTTTTTACTTTTTTGTGTTGATTTTTAGCAGCTATTTTTTAATACACATTCTAATTAATATGAAATTAGTTTACTCTATTTTTTCACAAAATGTATAACAGTTCGTGTTGAATGTCAAAGTAGTACATGCATGTTCTAAGCTTGAACTATTTTTGAAATTGAAGTTCGCTGCAACAATAAGATGATAAACAATTTTACCGTGATTTGGTACTGTACATGAACCGTGAAATAGTTCGATATTACCCCATAATTTTGTTTTATGTGGTGGGAGAAATGTATATACGTTGAACCACCAGATGGTAAAATTTTGAATAGTTTTTTTTTTAAGTTAAAATTTTGACTGTTAAAATATGTAAACATACAATTAACACGATTATATGTTTCAAGCACATGTTGATTGTTAATCAGACTGTGACCAAAATAGAAATCAGACAAGCTAGCAACATCCAACTTACAATCAGGATTCGAACCTAACGCACTTGTTTTGCAGCCAGTATGCTAAACATTAGACAACCAGGGATATAATCTCTACTCTAAAGCAGTTTGTAAAAGCGTTTTTTCTGTTTGGCTGTTAAATAGTTAAAATAATTTTGTGAAAATTGAAATCATTACCGTGTTTTCACAATGAAAACGCTGAGTGATGGATTCGAAGCGGAATTCGCTGCCACACTGAGTGCCGGGTGTCGAAGCCTGTGTAAAGCATGGATGTAATTCTGTTCCTCATATATATACACTATACCTCTCCTTGTATACAGAAGAAGAAAAACGAAAAATGTAAATGGAAGAAACAAAAATTGTTGTGCCCTGATTGTAATATCTGTTTCTGAGTATAATATGGATCATTCGAGGTAAAAGCCATAGTTACCTCAAAGAATTCTCCACTATAGTGGTTGTCAAATGTCAAATGTCAAAGGATATTTTTAAAGTGAAGAAGAATATTGTTATTCATACAATTATGTTGCAATTTAGAATGGATTATCTTTGAACTAAAATTTCTAAAAGTGTCGTATTTAACATTACTTATGTAAATGTTTAGAGAAACACTCTCAGAAATGAATACTCAGATTTCACGAAATTTTCTTTGTTTTTGACGAAATAGTTTCCTGGAAAATGCTCCGAGCGAACATTTCGTCAAATTGATGAAATTAGTTTCTTCACTTGCTTGACGATATAAATTTCGTCAATAGTTTCGTCAAAAGAGGGCTGGTGGCGCCATCTCTCAATCAGTTTTGAAGCTCCAGTATTTGACAGGGGGTAAGAAAAAAAATCACCTCTCTCTTTCCCCGGCGTGATTCGAACTCGCGACCTTTCGTACGGGAGGTCGCTGTTCTTCCAACCTGGCTGCTAGGGACTTGAAACTGTCTGCTTTTAGACTGATATAATGAATTCTACTTCGTGTTTTATTTTTATAACGTAGATTGCAATTTTATTGGGCTGCTATATTTTCTGAAAGTTTTAAGGAAAGCTAATTTATTTTTATGGTTTTCTCGTATCAATGAATAATTATAATATGACTTGATTAAATAATTTACAACTGAAATTTTCTTTGATCAATGGATGATTAGAATATGGTCTGGTTAATTTGTTGCTCACAAATAATGAATTGTGAAGTGCATATTGCGTGAGATTTTATCACTTTGAGTAGGAGAATAAGATTTTAACACTTTTCTGTTTATAAAGAGGAGAGGGATCAATTATGTTTATTTTTAATTTGATTGAAAACATAATATACTTCTTAAAAAAAAAAAAAAAAAAAAAAAAAAAAAAAAAAAAAAAAAATATCCTAGAAGTTTGAACTTTGAACTTTGAAGGGGGGGGGGTGCTCTGAGACCTAGAAGTTTGAAATTTTATTGGCCTAATTTTCTTATTGAATGGTTTTGAAAAACACAGGAAATTTATTCTTTTCGAATTAAAACATAACGAACGACAACATATAAATAAAATAATAATAATATTAATAAGCATTCCTAAAAATTCTAACAGCTAAAAAAATAACTAATGAAGAAACAATAACTACCTATATTTCAGTATTTTCTGAAAAGCACTAAGTGCTGTTTTAAAATAAATTATTACAGGACTAACATAAACAAGCAAATATCTGTTTGCTAAAATCGTAGTATTTGAGGAAATGTTTCCTTAAAATACATTGAGTCTGACCGTGATTGAGGCAAAACTTTCGTCAAATATTTGAGGGTTACGTTTCGTTAAAAGTCACGTGATGTTAATAGAAATGATCGTCATAACGACGAAATACAGCTCGAGGATTTCTGAATCGTCAAAAGGGAGAGTTTTATTTCTGAGAGTGAATGGAGCAAAAATGAAATTGCCCATTTGTAGAAATTAATGATTTTAATTTTGTATGTAATTAATCGTATTGAACTTTAATTTCCTTTGTAAAATAATTAAATATATAATTTTTTTAAACGCCTGTAAAAATATTGAAAATATAATGTTGAGAATAGGTAAAGAAATGTGATTATTTCACAGTTTTCAAATAGCCCTTTATATAATGACACAAAAATAAGTCAACAATTATAAAAACACTTCCTCAATAAATACATTATGCAATTTGCAAATAAAATATATCATCACATATATTTAAAACTAGTAATATAAATTTACTTTTAGATTTTTTCAAAATTTCACTTTAAACATGTTCTTGGAATATTATACATTAGCAATTTTATACAATAGTTGAAAGTTTTAATTATTACAACCAATGATAAATATTTTAACAAGAAACAGTAGAGTTTTAAATATTCTATTTGTACATGTTTTCTCTTTATTAATAGGTATTTTTAATAAAGTGCATATTATCTTTTTCATAATCAATGTAAATCTTATTTACATGGTAAATCACCGCTTCACTAAATAATGCTAAAATCTGTTTTAATTTAAATGTATTCTGAAAACGGTTATAATGGTAGTCACACGATAAAGAAAGTGAAAGGAGATGCCAAAGAAGCAGATGTTATTCATCAGAATTTAAATGAGGTTGTGTTTCTGGTTATGCATGTGTTTTCGATAAAAGTAACTTGTTGGAGGATTTTACATGCTAAACTTGTTTCTTTAAGGAAAAAAAAGTGTAAGTGTACATTTCAACCTAAAGAATTTCCTCTGGTGGTATATTTGAAAGTATGGGATGTTTTTAAATTATAAGGTGGAAATTAATGTTTTAAGTGACTGTTTTTATTTCATGAAGCGAGAGTTGCATATACACTGACGAGCCAAAACATTATGACCACCTACCTAATAACGAATGTCTCGCCTTTGGTCCGCAAAAAAGCTTCACCCCGCCTTGGCATGGATGAAACAAGTCCTTGGTAGATGGCCGAAGACAGATTGTAGCAGATATTCCAGCCGCGGTCGAACAAATCCGAAATATTACAACGTGGTTGTTTTTGAGCGCCGAGCTGCTGTTCCACGACATCACAAAATCTGCTCTATTGTATTAAGATTCGTTGAGTTAGACTGCCAGGACATTAACTGTAATTCGGTATTATGTTCTTGGAACCACTCCATCACAATTCGAGCACCGCGACATGGAGCATTGCCGCACTCGAAGACTTCATTTCCTGTTGGAAAGATAGATAACATGTAAGGGTACAACTGTTCTGCAATGATGTTCAGATAGTCCACGGCCTTCATAGTCTGTTCTGCAACAAACAGAGGTATCGGAGACTCCCATGAGAACGTTTCCCAAAGTAGTATAAAGTCTCCACTGGGCTGTGTATGACCTGCTGCATAAGGGGGAGCAACAGATCGCCTGAAAGAAGGCGTACCTTTACACTGCCTTCGACGTGTTGAATAATGAATCGTGATTCATCCGACCGGGCAACTCTCTGCCAATGATCCATCGTCCAGTCACGAGGTTCCCGGGTCTAGTGTAGGAGTAGTTGGAGATGATGCTTTGTCAACTGGGGCACATGAGTAGGACGTTAGCTATGTAACCTCATATCCGACAGTGTCAGATGAGCTGTGTACTCAGAAACTATTCTCCTTGGACCTGTATTGTATTGGGCTGCCAGCAGAGCCATTGCCTGTAGCCGATTTTGTTTTACCAAACGAGAGAGTCTCCGATGTCCTTTTTTCTTCATAACACGTGGATGCCTAAAGTCATGGCATCTGCTGTTGATTTCACCGCTATTCATCCACTTTTCATACGTACTAACAAAGGTATGTCGCGAATGATCCATGAGTCGTGTAGTTTTGGTGATACTCGTTCCGAGCCATCGGGCCATTGAATTCTGCCCTCTATCAATGTCGCTTAGATCAGCTGCTTTTCCCATCACATGCAAGAAGTAAGCGCAAAAATGATTCCTCATACTTCCTAGCAATAGGTAAATATCATCCCCAGCGGATTAAGTGCCCTTCACGCCATCCGGGCGACTTTATTGCAAAATGTGGGGATGGTCATAATGTTTTGGATCTTCGGTGTATATGAGATATATCAAATTCGCTTTGTAATAAAAATTAATTTTGCAGAGTTTTAATTTCATTTATAAATATAATTCAATGTATTAACTTTTAGCTTCGATTGGTAAAAAAAAAAAAAAAAAAAAAAAAAAAAAAAATTAAGCTCTCGAGTTGCAAAATAAGAAGGAATATTTTGTTACTAGATTTTATTGAAACAAGACTTTAAATAATGAACGAATCTGGTAGCAAATTTATAGAATCCTTCCTTAATAAAAAGTATGTATTAGGACAAATGAAATAATAGAATAAAAATAAATTTTGCAGAGTTTTAATTTCATTTATAAATATAATTCTATGTATTAACTTTTAGCTTCGATTGGTAAAAAAAAGCTATCGAGTTGCAAAATAAGAAGGAGTACTTTATTACTAGATGGAATTGAAACTAGACTTATGAACGAATCTGGTAACAAATTTATAGAATCTTCCCTTAATAAAAGTATGCATTAGGACAAATGAAATAATAGAATGGAAGGCGGCAGCACAGACAATCACCTCATCGAGTTCACGGCTGAAATTCCGAAATTAGTAAAAACTCGATTCGCATATTAAAACGCAATCGATCTGCCAAGTCATATCTTGGTTGAAAACCCGATTTTAGGGGTTGTCTCGTAGGTTTACCATTCTGTAGTATGTAAAACCATTAGTCTCTTTACAATATTAACCTCTTGGGCACATTTGACGAATGAGACTCATCATGCATTTCACCTCTGGCATTTATTTTTATATTCCGTTCATACCACAATTTAAAGAAAAGAATTTTTGTAGCATATTTCTCTTGCACATGTTGTCAAAATGTATGTGAAAGACTTTTGTTTTGAGAAAGTGCTGCGAGATAGAATTAACAAGAGAAAACGGCAGTGGCAGCAATGAAACAAATGTGTACCCAAGGGGTTACTGAAAGATTATATTTTTAATTCATTTCAATACAAAATACTAGGTTGAGCAAAAAGTTCTGGAAAATTTGTGAAATTCGCGTTGTTATACGAAAATTAACAATAAAAACAACAAGGACTATTCTTCAAATTAGAGACCATCATAGCCCGCGACTTTCTGCCATCATTCTGCCAGATCCCGGATTTTGCTGGAAGTATCATGGCGACTCCTTGGAATCGAAAAACTCTTGACATGCTTCTTCAACCTCAATAAAGGATTCAAATCGACGGCCCTTGAAAAAGTGTTGCATTGATCGAAAGAGGTCATTATCGGATGGAGCCACGTCAGGACTGTAGGCGGAGTGTGGAAGAATTTCGACGCCGTCCAACTGTGCAAACTCATCAACGGCTTTCAGAATCGTTAGACTTTTCTCCAATAATGGTGGATCAATACACGCAAATCATGCTGTTCAACAGACATTTTGGAGCCGAAATTACTGAACTCCTATAGATATACCACTAGTACTCCTATATACGATACAAATTCTGGTAACTATTAGATTAAAAAATTCCCACAATTTTTTGCTCAGCCTAATATTACATTTTAACAAAAGAATTTTTAACAGTGTTTTTTCATGCATTTTCTGTTAATAAATATTTGCATGTAATGAATAAAATACCTTTTAACAAAAGAATTTTTAAACCTTATTTTCATGCATTTTCTTTTAATAAATATTTGCAAGTAATGAATAAAATAAATTTTATCTTTGTCTTACAATATGTAAATTTTGTTCATCTTTTAAATAGTAGCTTCATCCTGAAAGTTATTATAACTTAAGTCTATTCTGAATAGTGTTATAAAGCTAGGTATTTCCGAAATAAAATTTAAGGAGACACAGATGTAAAATATTTATTCAGCAGAATTTAAATAAAGTTGCCTCTAATGATTCATCCGTTTTCAATAAATGTGTGTTGCTTACACTCACTGTGTTGGGAGGAGATTACATATGAAAGATTTCTCTGAAACTAACAGTGCAAAGGAATACATTGATGACTACTTAGATGAAACTTTTCTAAATTTGTCTTGAAATTTACTTTGGTAATTTTGTACAAGAATTTTCTAATTATGTGAAATAAGAGTATTAATTTAATCTGCATTTTTAATATTATTGAGGTTTAATTTCGTTTATAGCAAATATTAAATCTAGGGAAATTCACTTGCATTTTTAGAAGGAATTAATTCTAAGATTTAATTTCACTTTTAAATAATATTAAAGTGGTAGCAGTCAAAGATAAGAAAAATTAAATTGTATGTTTCAGTTTTCGGTAAAATAGTTGTTCTTGAACATCTTGCATTTTGTAAAAATTCTTAATAGAGATGTTTTGTGGTTTAACATGAAGGAATTAAAACTCTTAAACTTCCTTATTTCATCTCCAATCACAAATACCATTCTCAGACATAGGGTTTTGAATATTTCTACCAGTGAATGTGCAGATCAGGAGCCTCAACGTCAGCTCTTAAAGCCATTGTCTTTTAATTTCGTCACACTTTGCATAATATTCAAAATCCTACAATCCGCATTTATTTTTTAATTATATTTTTAAATATTTAGCAACTTATAAAATTCTTGGAAGGTTTCGAAAGTCAGAAGTATTAAATCATACGTATGCAGAGCCCTCCTGATCCCCCTTTGTCTTATTAAATTAAAATTAACAATTTCCTATTGATTGTGCGAATGGTTATACACTACATGGCCAAAGGTGTCCGGTCACTTGCGATTTTAGACGTTATGTTAAATATCTAGAAAGATACATGAGGAATTAACCTGAAACTGCAGGTGTGTAAACAATATGGTATAGGTCCTATATTTCCGCGAAGATTTTTTCCCGAAACTCCATACGAGACCGTCAACAAATTGAAAAAGAACGAATATCTTTTGGATAACCCTGTAAAAACTAATGTAGAAAAAGCGTTCAAACTCAAGATTATCAGTAAGTGGCTTATTGTAATATACTGTGTTCATTTGTATGAGGATAGCATGTATTCGTAGAGAAATTAAGGTTTTTATAAAAACAGTCCCAAATTTTGCCAAGTTTTTTGCTTATAATTTGCAGTTCTTAATATAAAAAAAGTTTTTTCCAGAACATATGACAAACAACACTGTACACAATACTCTGCAATCGGAACACAAAATAATAAAAATTGGATGAAAAACGAGCACGTTTACTAAAAAATGTTTCACTGCGCATGCGCGAAGGCAATCAAAATATAATGTGCATAATGTATTACCTATATAGAGCAACTTTTGTGAATGTCTCAAAATCATAGCTTGAAAATTCTGAAAATTATCGTCGATAGAATAAGCTCGAAATCAGTTGTTCCCAAAAAGAAGCAAAAAGATAAGGGGTTGTAACAGATATCTGTTGATTAGTGCCAAGATAGCGTACACAATATTGCCCGTATTACTATATTTGATTAAGCAAATAATATGAAGCTGGAAAAATACATTAAACATACAGTTTGTCAAGACACAAGCAGTATTCATTATGGATACCCCTAATATGTAAATAATGCCATTAATTAATCTTAAAAAAAGAAAATCTTTACTTTATGCTTCCAATAAAAATCTTATTTTTAATTTAATTAAATATTTAATTTTTATTGTGATTTCATTGTGACGTTAGTAGGTATCTATCTGCAATGTTCACGATGACTTCAGAGTGAAAATATATCCAAATGATATTCAAACGATAATCAGAAGGTGACTTTATTGTAACATCATCTGGTGGCTATTTCATAGCAAGAGTCACAGTGAAATGTCATTGGAATTACCAAATAACGGTCACAATGAGATGAATGAATGATACCATATTTTGATTCGCGACACTGACTGTGTCTCTTGTGACAATTTGATCAAAATGAATTCTTACCGATTAGCAGTGGTGTAGATATAATACATATTTTTTCAACATAATGTAAATATCAATTTATTTAGTATAGTCCGTCTCAAAAGATAAGCTAAAACAAGAAAACATCGTTTATTAAATAATAAACCAAAAATAAGCGAAAATATATTAATTGCTTATAGTACGTTGTGAAATTATTCAAATAAATCATATAAAAATAATAAAATGAATACATTTTCATAACTTTGATAAAAATAATAAAAGTCTCTAACTACATAGTTTGACAAAACTTTAAGAACGATGTAAAGAAATGCACCATTTGAAACTTTTACATGATACTATTTATTAATAGTATTTACCTGTTTTCAGATAACTTCAAATAATCCTGTTTCCAATGAATCAGTGAGCATTTAAATTATTACTGTTGATAGATAAAACCACTTTTTTTTCGATAACCAGTTTTAGTTGTTCAATAGAGTTATATTGCTTCCCGTTCTTTATGATTCATGGTTTAAGGTACCGCAGATGTTTTTAATTCGGTTTATATTCCGGTTTAAAGCTCACCAATCTTAAGCATTAACAGTTCGTGCAGAAAGAGAGTGCTTCGTGCTATGTGAGTTGTATACTGAAGCACTATCTTGCCAAAAATTATCACTCAAAACCCTTTTAAAGTGTTATTATATGAGCCATCAAAGCTGCCGCTACTTTAGGGCGACACACTGATAAGCTATGACTTCAAAAGAGCTGCTCGAAAAACAAGCAACTGTTTTTTGTCAGCGACATTTTGTCGCCTGTAATGTTCCTCAAGAGTTGGAGTAGAGCACTGTCGCTCGGCAAGGCCAATAAAATGCTTGGAAAAGTGACGAGGGAAAAGCTTTGCCCGGAACAACTAATGAAATGATTGGAGATCTGACAAGTCAAGGCAATTTATCCCGTGTAATAGTACTTTAGGATGTCTCCGTATGAAAGTAAATAATGCTTTATTGTCTCTTGTAATTTTGTTGGTATTTTCCTTGGAGAAATCCTACGCGTTTTTTGCCATCAAAGCTCCTCAAACCACCAGAGACTTCTTATTGTAGGAAGTATGTAAGTGTTACCCGAGGCATGCTAGTAACAATTCCCGCCACCAAGACTAGCATGTTTACACTGGCTTGAAATACTTTTTCTTTAAAACAATGCTCTTACAGTCTCTTGTGTGCCTGTATATTGTGTCCTTTGAGATATTGAAACCTCGATTATTTTAATGTTTCTTATGGACATATTTTGCTTTGACAGCAATCTTCAAATTTTTCGATCAGTCTGAACTCTTGTTGTACGTGGCAGTACACATCTTAGTTTCCGGTAGAAAATGTTCTATGTAACAAGGAAGCTGTCAAATCCGGAATATCAGATACATTTCTAATGAAATGTTATTAGCCATTTTAAATAATTAATAACAGATTTTATTTAACTTCGAATAAAGAAAATATTTAATAAAAATCAGTTTTCTATGTTCCACTTTACATAATTTTTGTTTAGCGAATAAATATTTTTATACATATGGTAATAAAATGATAATTTTACTTATAATTTACAACCATTTGATTAAATAACCTCAAAGTTGTCTCAAATCTAATTTCTGCTAATCATTAAATAAATGAGATGTAAGGAGAGACGAAAAGTGCTTAATTATTCTGAATAATCTAAATGAAGTTGTTTGATCAAAATATCAGTATTTAATATAGCGATTGTATATATTTCCTGTTTATGTACAAATATTTTTATATATTAAAACATATGTGTTATCATTAGAGAACACGAATCGAAATACAGTGAAATACGTTAAACACGAAATTGAGGGGACAGAATTTTTTTGTGTGTGTGTTAAAGAATTTTGCGTTAAAAGATTCGTAAAAAAAAGAACAAAAATCACAAATATTTTCGACGTCGTCAAATTTTATTTCGCTTTCCTGTTACACTACTAGTAGGTTAGATCCATTAGTATAAAAAGCAAGAAAAAAAATATTGTTTTTGGGGGGAAAAATCATTTTTTTTAAGTGTCTTTTTTCAGCTTTCTGAAATCTAGCTTGTTTGAATCACGTAAGCAAAGCTGTCTCTAAATCTTCGTGCTTAGCGGTTCTCATACGTTTTCTCTCTGACTTAAATATGCTGAGCTCAAACATTAACTTAACGGGATCCCTGTTTTTTATTATCGTCGATAAAGTAGAATTGGCAATGCCAAACTCATTGCAGATTTCTGTTTTCGTCCTTTTGTTTCATCAACTGCATTAAGCAATTTCATCTTCGTTTGAAGTGAAATAAAAGTTTGTTTTCGGACCGATTTCTCAGCCACAGTGCTCATAAAACATAAGGTAATTTACAAAAAACCCACGAAATTCACTAATTTTCACCCAAAATTCAGCAGTTTTAACACAAAATTCACCAATTTCAACACAAACTAACTACATCGAAAGCTATTTTTTTTCGTGTTAAACAATTTTTGTTTTGTGTTAAAAGAAAAAAAAATGCATTAAACTGAATAATATACTGTCCGGACCGCTATATCGTGTCATGTTAACCGGTTTTTCATGTTAAGCGTTTTCGAGATAAACGTATTCCACTGTATATTTAATAAAGAATTTCTACCGAGTCGTTGAAGAATGTGGATAATTTAGAGACATTTTAACAACGTTTATGTTTCGGCACTTTTTGATATAGTCGAAAAGGGTTTATGACTTCTACTTGCGCGGCCGTCTGCCTGACTTTCCGTGTCCTAATTTGCATAAAAATACACGCATGGCCATACAATTGATATAAGGTATGTATATAATATATAATTTGTAATTGATTTATGTTTTTTATGTTGATTTATGTTACTGTCAATGTGTTATAATTGCTGGAATTGTCCGTTTTCAGTTGTAGTATGCATTTTTAAATTTATACATAGAATTAATGTTTAGTGTATTACGTGGTGTCTAAATTCTGTAGATCATATATAAAGCTACACAAAGGTATTTGAATATACTTCTGTTTATTGACAGATATTTCTGTCAGGGGAGTTTTTTAACTATGCAAAGCGTTTCCTAACTGATCGAAAAATTAGAAAACTATGTAGAGCATGTAAAAATCTATACACAGGGGGATTCTAAAGTCACTATACATTATTTTGTGATTCAACAGATTGTATTTCACAATATGCGATGGTACTGAAACTTATGTCACAATTGGACACAGTTTCAATACATTTCAATTTGACAACATTGCATGTCTAGACACAACCCACAGCGCTCCACTGTAGACCAAAATAATTTCTCAATCTGTGTAATCTCAGTAGCTGCGGCTAAATTCCGCTGTGTTAAGCGTTCAGTGCTGCGGATCTTCACCTATTAAAACTTAGACTTGATAAATCTCTTCCAAAAATGTCTAAGTGTGTCAGGCCAGGGTAGAGGGTGACTCTCATCTTGGCGAGGAACGATCAATCAATCGGCCGGGAAAATCTTGATTCAGACTTTGCAGGTGTCTGGCGTTATTTCCGACCTTCCTGGATGTTCTTCATCTGCAGCACTAGCGGTAGGCCGGAGTTTATTGACTAGGGCCTTTATAGCCAGCCTGGTGGGGCCTGGCCTCTTAATCTATGGGCGAAGTCTGTCCGCACGTCATTCTACGAAGGCGAGCAGAAACTACATCGTTTCGTTCTTCTTTCTATAGCATTTTGGCGTAGTACCTGAAAAAAAAAAATTCAACAAGTATATCTCTGAAATGAATAGCGATTTTACAATCGCCCTGTATTACTCCGAATAAAGATTGTAATTGCTGAAATTGCTTTATGAAATATGTTATATGTTTTTCAAGCTGTTTTCTTACAGGTCATCTTTCTTCATAGGGATATTCTGTTACAGCCATCATAATGCATTGGAATCTATTTGATAATTTATGCTCGGTGCTTGAGTTTTCTTATTTATTAATTTTATTAAATATTTGTACCTCAAACTGTATTAAAAGTGGATTAGATGTGATAAATTTCTCTGAAACAAACATAATGAAAATATTTGTCAGCTAACGAGGTCGAGATTTTTCAGATATAACTGGTAAATTTTCAATGTGAAGGTTAAAATTAGATAAAAGAGGATTTTAATTCTGTTTTATTTATTAATTCTATTTCAAATTCAATTGTACTTAAAATTAATCCTATTAAGTTGTCTTTTTTTCATTTGTAAACATAATTAAACATATTAAGTTTTAGTTTCACTTACATAAAGAATTATAACATGCCATTTGGTGATATTAACTAAGTTTAAGTGATTCATTTCAGTTTATTGTCAAAATTGTTCTATTGGATTATGTGGCGTTTTGTTAAAATTCGCAATATACTTGTTTCGAGGTTTTAAAGTAAAGAATTAATATATACTAATATTTTAAATTAGATAGAGAAACTTTACATTTGAGTATAAAATATAATTTTAAATCAACAAATTTGACCTAAATTTAATGAGATGTCAATACAGAAATACTTGAGGTATTTACAACAATATTTGAAAATATGTAAAGCAATATAGCTTTATTTCTGTTAATGTTCTGTAGCTAAAAATATTTATAATGAAGTGCAATTTCTGGTCAATAAAATAAGCATTTGCCATGAAAAGCATGATTCTTTTCGAAAAACATTTTTTTCAAGTGAATAATTTTTTTAATGCAAAGGCGTTTACTGCGTATATGTTTCTTTAAATTTTCTTTACTATATTTCCTTTTCTTTCATGATATTTATTATACTTTTTTATATTATGTAAATATATTTTCATGCAACATACTTCATAAAAGTATGCATGTTGAAATGGAGTGCACGTAATGCTAAGAATATACATAAAAATAGAAAAATGTAGTAAATTTTAGGTGCGCGTAATACGATGAAATAAACTGTAATTAAAAATAAAAAATATATTACAATTCATCAGACATACAAGTAAAAATTACATAAATACATTTAATACAATTAAAAAGTAAACGTTTCGAGCTAAATTTTAGCCCCTCATCAGTGCAATAAATAACATTCAGATGACCAGAAAACTATATATCATGTTTACAGCTAATAATTATTCGCAGTTAAAATTAAAGAAAGTATAAAAAATATCAAAGTAATGCTACGTATTCAGGTGGAAGAGCACATGATTCATTTATCGGCGAAGTTTGCTTACGAGTGAACACGCCTTCCAAAAAAACTCAGATCACCATTCAATCAGCTTGAATGATGTACTGATATCTTTCTTTCTGAATCTTTCTGAAAAAACTTTCTAGCCTTTTGAAATCTCATAATATCAGTACACCATTCAAGCCACAAAATGTTTTTAAAAATTTACTTTGTAAATCTAAACCTAAAATTCACCCCTTACTAAGAATCGGTTCAATTTACAGTATCCCATGTAAAGATTGCGACTCGGTATATATTGGCGAAACTGGTCGTACTTGCGCCATTCGCCTTGCCGAGCATAAACGTTCCTTCAAATTTGGAATCCTACCGTCTAAAATTGTACAGCATTCTTTAGATTCTGACCATATTCCAGATTTCGCAAATATGAAAGTTATCAGATCCGGTTGCAAGAATGTTAAAAGTAGAGTTTTTCTGGAAGGTGTGATCACTCGTAAAGCAAACTTCGCCGATAAATGAATCATGTGCACTTCCACCTGAATACACAGCTTTGCTTTGATATTTTTTATACTTTCTTTAATTTCAACTGCTAATAATTTTTAACTTTAAACATGATATATAGTTTTCTAGTCATTTGAATGTTATTTAGTGCACAGGTGAGGGGCTAAAATGTAGCTTGAAACGTTTGCTTTTTAATTGTATTAAATGTATTTATGTAATTTTTACTTATATGTCTGATGAATTGAAATATATATTTTTATTTTTAAATCGTATATCAGACGTTAAACAATGATTATTTATTTTAATATACGGTAATTAGTTTATCGTGGTTAAAAAAAAAAAAAACAAGCAAAAAGGCAGTATCAAATGTGTATCATAAATAATGCAAACGTCTTTTTATATCTTTATTATGCAAGTGGTATAAAATGTATTAAAATGTTTTTATAACATTCAAGAATTATACATTGCTTCTTTCTAGAAATGATCTTAATTTCAAATGAAGCTTGCATCAGCTATAAAACAAGATATATAAGAACAAATAACATTTAATGTTTTTTTTTTTCATGTATACGATGTTACTGTGTGGTATTTATGTTATGATGAATCTGATCACGTAACAATGAAAGAGAGTAAATATGATGATGGACTTGAGATGTATGCTTGTTTGATATCGGAAAATAAAGATTGCGAAATATAAATCTCATATCATTTTTCCTATATCAAAAATATAATAAAATAATGCATGACCTAAAATATAAAACCGGATGAAATGAATGTAGAATAGAGCTAAGCTTTTTTAGACTATTATATGATTTATGTCATGATATACAAAGAGCTTCAGAAAGAAGTTTACATCTTTAGTCTCTAATAACTCGCACATTTCTCTTTTCATTTCAGTTTTCATCTTTAAACGATGGTGAAGACATATGAAGCTTTCAGAAAATTAGATGTTTCCTAAAGTATTACTTTAAGATCGCAAACGCGAGAAAAGAGACTGAAACGTAAAAGTACTGTGACTCAAACGACTTATTGACGGCATTATCGCCACGTTTCTCGGAAGACATTCTATATTGACGTAACTGTGAAGTTCATTCCTCACAATTTGAGATTATTTGCAAATGACTAAAAAAAAACTCCCATGGTATATTCACAGCGAAGTCACAAAGTGGTCATTTTGGTAAGACAATTGCAGTGAAATAAAGCATCCAACTTTTAATCATTTTACAGTCGTACTTATGTCGCTCTAAAGTCGATATACCCCATTTTCGGACGAGTTACAAAATACTAGAAATATTTGTCATGATAACTTTCCGAAAGAGTTACAAAATGATGATAATCTGAGAATTGCAACGATAAAGAAATAAAACAGTCACTTTTTGGTCAGTTTTCGGTCATATCTACATCAACGTGAAGTAAATATGTTCAATATAGTAAAACATTAAAAATAATTAAAAATCTATCACAATGACTTCACTTGAGAGTCACGAAATGACGGCCATAATGCAAACAAAATTAAGTAGTTAATGTTGATTACCATTGTGACCGTGACAGTTTTTGTCGAATGGGAAGTCGGAGAGACGTCACAATGTAGGCTGAGCACATTGGCAGGCAGTTAAAATACTATTTCCAGAATTCTTGTTCATTAAAAGTGATAATAAAAACTACTGGAAATTTATTTTTAAAGAAACGAAAATGCGTGCAATATTATGAAAATCTAAAACAACTTGATAGGTATTTACTCCAAATATAATATCATTAGTGTGTAAAGTTTAAATTGCATTTCATTTTCACAAGATGCAAAATGTATATTCTGGAAAACTATTTTTAGCCATCACAAAAATCTTTTGATAGTTTTTTCCGCATATTTATAAGTACGGAAACAAAATTTTGTTTAAAATAATAAATAACATTATTTATTATTTATTTACCAGCAGGTACACCTATGTTGCATCGGGTTCGTTGTTAAAAAACAAATAACACTTCATTTTCATTTTTTATTTATTTAAACAAGGAATTTTGGGGACAATTAAACTTGCGTGTTTCTCTCGCTACATATAATTCTTATTTTGCATCGTATTTTTTAAACAGTTATTTTTTTTTATATATATATACAGAAGTACATTATATGCTTTGTTAAAACAGCGCTTTTTTCTGGATTTGTAGCTTTCATGCCTACACTTTGAAGAAAATTTATCATTTGTTTAACAAGGAAAATGTCGAATCTTGTTATAATCCTAATGTAATAATTTTGTGTGCACTGTAAAAAAAATACTGCCAGTTTTCCGGTAGGAATCGGAAAAATAGTTGCCCTTATCGTACCAGAATAATTTCCAACTCAGCTCGGAATAAAATCCGTAAAAATAAGGAAATAGTCAGTAAAACGGTATTTTACGGATTTTATTCCGATTTTACGGATTTTATTCCGATCTGGGTTGGAAATTATTCCGGTACGATAAGGGAAACTATTTTTCCGATTCCTACCGGAAAACTGGCAGAATTTTTTTTTACAGTGTGTGATTATAATGCTACAAACCAAAACATAAATATATTGAATTCGTAATTTTAAAAATTTTACAATATGAACTGTGGATTATGAAATTAATATTCGAAACAAATATGAATTACAACTTGCAATTTTTTGATAGATTTATATTTATTATGTCCTGCTTTATCAAAATTCTCAATTTATAATTCTTCTTTCAAGTACTTTTTGAATTATCATTAAAAAACATCAAAATGATGTTTTACAGAAAAGCATAAGTTGAAAAAAATATTTTATTCATTTTATTGAAACACTTGAGCTGCTAAAAGTCGAAACATATTAAGAGAGTAAAATGGTGATATTGGCATGAAATAATACACCAATAGAAGTGACGTAGTTATTACGTTTCATCAGTCGAGTACTAAACTTCGATTTGGATACAACCCCTCAAATATGCTAATTTTAAAATAATTAATTTCTCGGAAATTAATCGTACGAATTTCATGAAAAATTGGATTTAGGCTAATTGAAAGGTGTATCATTTATTTATGGTGTCAAAATTAGGTATTGCTATAGAAAAAAAATAATGTTTGGGTTCATTTTTATATGTAGATGCACACCTAAGCAAATTTTATGTACGTACATCATTTTTAACGAAGGCTTTATGTCCAATTGTTTGGTACCTGTAATGATACTGTAACGATGATATTTTGTTTGCAGGGTTAGCAGGGGGTATTTACATTTTTTCCCCCACGACTATACGCATTTCACGAAACCGCTATAAATAATGATTCCGTTTATTAATTTTAATAGGCGAAATCGCTTTCAGATTTATTTAATAATTTCACGAATATTCTAAATTACTTTTAGAAATTAAGAAAAAATACTTTCTTTGTTGAAATTTCATTAACTTTTAATTTGGAACATAAAGGGATTCAATATGTAGGAAATCTATAAGAAAAACGCAAAATAAATTTATTGTTGTTTTAACTCATGGTTTATTATTGATCAGTATCTATCTCGACCGATACGTGGTTTAGTTCTATCTCTATATATACGTTATTATAATTCGGATCACGAAATTCTGAAAGTGAGTGTATATGATGTTCGGTCTTGCGATCTTGAATGTTTATTCTAGTATAATCACAATATGGGGATAACATAATATAGATATTATATTTTCTCTTCTCTGAAAGATATGACGTTTTTGGACGAAAATGTTTTGAGAAAATGAGATTGGAAATAAAATTATTTGAGTAAAAGTTGATAAAATACTTCACAAAACCTCTATAATTAGGGATTTCGTTTATTAATTTTAACAGGATAAATCGTTCTAAGATTTATTTAGTATTTCACAAATCTTTTAAATTATTTTTAGTCTAGGCAATAGAGACCGTGTCGGGGATCTACCTAGCAAAATTCATGGTAGTTCTGGAAAAAGGCTTACTATATGTTTTTTGAGTCGCTGAATCTGAATTTTTAACTTCCCACAAAAATTTCCCCCGGCAACACCCCCAAATTTTGGTAAAATGCCCCCCCCCCCCCCTCAAAGGAGGTTTTTATTAAAAAAATCATTTTTTAATAAAATCAATTTTTTATTGTTTTAGGGAAAAAGTATCTAGAAATTCAGAAAGTAGACAAAATTTGCAACAAATTAGATATATGACATTATGACTTAGGATGAAGGGGAAGGGAGGATCTTCCTCGGACCATGCGCGCAGTGCTGCGAGGACTAAGTTGCGCAATTCCACTTAACCACTCACACGTTTACATTCGCCTCCCATCTCCCCTCCGAACTTTCCTTATAAGGTTTACTTTAAGTTTTTTGGGTCGCTGAATCCGAATTTTTAACTTCACCCCAAACTTTTCCCACCCGAAAACCCCCCAAATAGTTGTTTTTAACTTAAATTTCTTATTGTTTTGGGGGAAAAGCATTACAAAATTCAAAAATTAGACAGAATTTGCAACAAATAGGATACATGACATTATGACGTACGATAAATGGGGAGGGCTAGGGCTGCCTCTGAACGTGCACTGCGGCACTACGTGCACTAAGTTATGAAGTCCAGGCAATAGGGGATTTTACCTGGAAAAATTAATACTAGTTCTGGATTTCGACTCACTTTATGTTTTTTGAGTCGCTGAATCCGAATTTGTAACTTCCCACCAAAATTTCACCCGGCAACCCCACAAAAAATTGAATTTTTGAAAAAATTACGTTTTTGAGAAAAGCGCACAGGGAATGTTCCGAGGCAGCCCCCTCTCTCCCCGTTTATCGTACGTCATAATGTCATATATCCTATTTGTTGCAAATTTTGTCTAGTTTCTGAATTTTGTAATGCTTTTCCCCTAAAACAATAAGAAATTTAAGTTAATAACAACTATTTGGGGGGGGGGTTCGGGGGGGGATTTTTGGGGGTAAGTTAAAATTCGGATTCAGCGACCCATAAAACTTAAAGTAAAGCTTATAAAGAAAGTTCGGAGGGGAGATGGTAGAGCGAATGTAAACGTGTGAGTGGTTAAGTGGAATTGCGCAACTTAGTCCACGCAGCACCGCGCGCATGTTCCGAGTCAGATCCCCCCCCCCCCCCCTCCCCTTCATCCTAAGTCAATGTCATGTATCTAATTTGTTGAAAATTTTGTCTACTTTCTGAATTTCTAGATACTTTTCCCCTAAAACAGTAAAAATATTGATTTTTTTAATAAAAACCTTTTTTGGTATTTTTTTTAACCAAAACTTAGGGGGGGGGGTGCCGGGGGAAGTTTTGGTGGGAAGTTACAAATTCGGATTCAGCGACCCAAAAAACATAAAGTAACCCAATTTCCAGAACTACCATTAATTTTGCTAGGTAAAATTCCCTATTGCCTGGATTATTTTAGAATTTCGTAAAAATACTTTGTTTGGTGAAATTTCATAAAGCTATAATTTGGAACATAAAGGGATAAAACATGTAGAAAATCTATAAAAAAAAACTCAGTAGGCGGAAAAGAAATTTATTGCTGTTTTAAGTCGTGGATTAATATTCATCAATATCTTTCCCAAGCGACGGGATGTTTGTATATGTACATCATTATAATTCTGATCACGTAATTCTGAGGAAAATTGCAAATGAAGTTCGGTCTTGTGATCATGGATGTTTATTCTAGATTTATCGGAATATTGGAATTACATGATATAAATACCATAATATTCGCTCTTCTTTTAAAGATATGATGTTTATCAGGGAAAATTCTTGAGAGTGTGTGATTTTAAAGAAAAGGATTTGAGCAAAGTTGTAAATATTTGGAAAATTATCTGTAATTACTGATTTCGTTTACAAAGTTCAATAGGCTAAATTGTTCTAAAAATTATTAATGATATCACAAATCTTCTAGCTCACTTTTAGAAATTCGGAAAAATACTTTCGTTCGTAAATTTTCATTAATATATGATTAGGTACATAACAAGATGACATTTGTATAAAATCCACAAGGCAAAGGCAGTAGGCGCAAAATAAATTGATTGTTAATTTGATTCATGGTTTAACGCACATCGATGTCTTTCCCAACCGACACGTGTTCTATTTCTATCAATACCTACATCATTAAAATTCTGATCATGTAATACTGAGGAAGAGTGCAAATGAAGTTCGGACTTGTGATCATGAATTTTTATTCTAGGTTAATCGGAATATTGGAATTACACGATATAAATACCATACTATTTGCTCTTCTTTTAAAGATATAACGTTTTAGCACAAAAACGTTTTGAGATTGTGAGATTTTAAAGAAAATGATTTGATTAAACTTGTAACTATTTCGCAAATCCTCTGTAATTACTGATTTCGTTTATGAATTTCAATAGGCTAAATTGTTCTAAAATATATTAGTCTTTCCCAAACGATACATGTTCTATTTCTCTCTATATCTACATAATTATAATTCTGATCACGTAATTCTGAGGAAGAGTGGTTATAACGTTCGGTCTTGTGATCATGGATGTTTATTCCAAGATAATTGGAATATGGGAATTATATGATATAAGTACACAATATTTGATCTCATTTGAAAGATATGACGTTTTTGAACGAAAACTTTTTGAAAGTATGAGAGTTTACAGAAAATGATTGGAGTAAAGTTGTAAATATTTCGCAAAACATCTATGAATACTGGTTGTTAATTATAATAAGTTAAATAGTTCTAAAATTTATTTAATGATTTCACAAATCTTATAAATCATCTTTAGAAATTCGGAAAAGATCTTTCGTTGATGAAATTTCATTAATTTTTTCTTTGGAAAATAAAGGGATAAATTATGGAGGAAATGTATAAGGCAAGCGCAGTAGACACAAAAAAAATTTATCGATGTTTCAGATCTTGTGGTTTATATTCATCAGTATCTTTCTCAACCGATACGTGGTTTGGTTCTATCTATATATTTACCTTATTATAATTCTGATAACGTTGTTCGGATAGAGTGTACATGATGTTCGGTCTTGAAATGAATAAATGTTTATTTTAGATAACTGGAATATGGGACTATACGATATAAATATCATAACACTTGCTCAACTTTGATAGGTATGACGTTTATGAATAACATTTTTTTTTTGAGGGTGTGAAATTTTAAAGAAAATGACTTGAGTAAAGTTGTAAATATTTCGCAAAACCTCTAATAATACTAGTTTCGTTTATTAAATTTAATAGGCGACATTGTTCTAAAATTTAGTTAATGATTTCGAAAATCTTCTAAATCACTTTTAGATATTCTGAAAAACATTGGTTAATGAAATTTCTTTAATTTATAATTTGAAACATAAAGAGATAAAATATGTAGGAGATACATACGACAAAACGCTTTAGATGCAAAAGAAATTTATTGTTGTTTTAGCTCATTGTTTAATATTCATCGATATCATTCACAGCCGATACGCGGTGTATTTCTATCTGTATATCTACATAAAATAATTCCGATCACGTAATTCTAAGTGAGAGTGCATCGGTCTTGTGATCATGAATGTTTATTCCAGAATAATCGGAATATGGGTATTACATGATATAAATATCATAATATTTGCTCTTGTGTGACGCGATATGATAAAAATAAAAATAAACTAATGCATAAAGACAAACCAAATTAAATATTATTAATATTAAAGAATAAAATTGTGCTCTTCTAAGCTCTTATAGATGTCATTGGGGACATGTATTTTACTGAATATATTTAGGAAATTTCTGTTGCTCCAGTATTCGTAGTACTTTTTGTTATCAGCTCAAATTGTGTCTATCTGTTCGTAACCTTCAGGATTACTAGCAACGATTTTACCAGAAATGATAAGCTCTGTTATTAAAATATTCATTTTAAATATTCATTTATTATAATATTCATGGAGTCTAAATGTTTAAAATTGATTTTACAATCACTAGATGTCAAACTTACATTCACACACAATAAATAAAAAGAAAAGTGCCCAGTTAAACTGATGGCATTGAGCTCACAGGCTATTCACACTAATTGCATATTATTTTCTTATTTCAAAGAATAATGCCCCTCAAAAAATAAATGAAGGGGGATTAGCCCCTGTTTCCCCCTTTATACTTAACCAATGAACCTCCAAATCAAATGAAGGAAGCGCCATATCGGAATAAACTGGTATATAAAATTTGAAGAAAATCGAATAATTCTGCATGAAAAACGCATTTATCTAAATTAAGGGGGGGACTAGCCTCCATCCACCTTTTATACTTAACCAATAAACCTCCAAATCTAATCAAGGCAGCTTCTTAACATAATATACCGGTATACCAATTTTGGAGCAAATCGAATAACTCTGCATAAAAAACCCACTTATCTAAATTAAGGAGGGGATATAGCACCCTTCCCCCCTTTATACTTAACTTATGAACCTCCAAATCTAATCAGGGAAGCTCCTTAACATAATTAGCCGGTACACCAAATTTGGAGCAAATCGAATATTTCTGCATAAAAAACCCATTTATATAAATTAAGGGGGGGGAGGGGCTAGCCCGCCTTTCCCCTTTATACTTAAGCAATGAACTTCCAAATCTAATCTGGGAAGCTCCTTAACATAATAAACCGGTATACCAAATTTGGAGCAAATCGAATATTTCTGCATGAAAAACCCATTTATCTAAGTTAAGGATGGGACTAGCCCCCTTTTCCCCATTTATCCTTAAAAAATGAACCCCCAGATATAATCAAGGCAACTACTTAACATAATAAACTAGTATACCAAATGTGGAGCAAATAGAACAATTCTATATGAAAAACCCATTTATCTAAATTAAGGGGGGGACTAGACCCCTTTCCCCCATTTATACTTAAGTAATGAATTTCCAAATCTAATCAGGGTGTCGCCTTATCAAAATGAACTGGTATACCAAATTTGGAGCAAATCAAACAATTCTACATTAAAAACCCATTTATCTAAATTAAGGGTGGTTAGCGACCTTTCCCCCCTTTATACTCTTGTAATGAACTTCGAAATCTAATCAGGGAAGCTCCTTAACATAATAAACCGGTATACCAAATTTGGTGCAAATCGAATATTTCTGCATGAAAAACATATTTATATAAATTAAGGGGGGGGGGTAGCCGGCCTTTCTCTCTTTATACTTAAGTAATGAACTTCCAAATCTAATCTGGGAAGCTCCTTAACATAATAAACCGGTATACCAAATTTGGAGAAAATCGAATATTTCTGCATAAAAAAACCCATTTATATAAATTAAGGGGGGGGGGGCTAGCCCGCCTTTCCCCTTTATACTTAAGCAATGAACTTCCAAATCTAATCTGGGAAGCTCCTTAACATAATAAACTAGTATACCAAATTTGGAGCGAATTGAATATTTCTGCATGAAAAACCCATTTATCTAAGTTAAGGATGGGACTAGCCCCCTTTTCCCCCCTTTATCCTTAAAAAATGAGTCCCCAGATCTAATCAAGACAGCTACTTAACATAATAAACTGGTATACCAAATTTGGAGCAAATAGAACAATTCTACATTGAAAACCCATTTATCTAAATTAAGGGGGGGGGGGGGACTAGACCCCTTTCACCCATTTATACTTAAGTAATGAACTTCCAAATCTAATCAGGGAGTCGCCTTATCAAAATGAACTGGTATACCAAATATGGAGCAAATCAAACATTTCTACATGAAAAACCCATTTATCTAAATTAAGGGGGGTGGTAGCCCCCTTTCCCCCCTTTATACTTAAGTAATGAACTTCGAAATCTAATCAGGGAAGCTCCTTAACATAATTAACTGGTATACCAAATTTGGTGCAAATCGAATATTTCTGCATGAAAAACCCATTTATATAAATTAACGGGGGTGGGGCTATCCGGCCTTTCTCTCTTTATACTTAAGTAATGAACTTCCAAATCTAATCTGGGAAGATCCTTAACATAATAAACCGGTATACCAAATTTAGGGCAAATCGAATATTTCTGCATGAAAACCCCATTTATCTAAATTAAAGGGGGGGGGACCAAACCCCCTTTTCCCCCTTTATCCTTAACCAATGAACCCCCAAAACTAATCAGGGAAGCGCCTTATCAAAATGAATCTAGAAAAAAAAATTTGAAGCAAATCGGATATTTCTATCAAGAGTTATCGCGTTACGTACATACAGAACAGGCGGGCACATAAGCTCTCAGGCTTTGATAGCCAGTGAGCTAAAAAAGAAAGCTCTGTCTTAATCTTGTAGAATGTAATACAGTGTAATTCGAAATGAATAGGGCGAAAATACGAGCAACGTTAAACTACTGTAATGGATTTCATTAGAAAATAAAAATACAGCGTGTAAGTGCAATTATACAATTTTAATCTGGCGACAACGAAAGTTTTTTTTTATCGAAATCGTCACTAGAGGCGCTGTTATTCAAAATGCGAGCAACCCCGCATTCATCCTCGCAAGGGAAAGCTTACTGTGTGTCAGACTACGCAAAAGCTTCTTCTGATTTCTTTGTTCAGCGACATTTCCTGGCCAACTACTTCACCATCACAACATCATAAGGTGGATGTATCAGGACTTGCCTCAGTCTTACAGCAAATAATGTAGCGGATCAATGAGTTGTTGGACTCAATAACACCGGATATGCTCACAAAAATGTAGCAGAAATTGGATTACCGAATATATATTTGCCCTGCCTCCAAGAGGACCCACATGGAAAATCCTTATAAACATGTATAGTTATAGTTTCACGTTAGACTTGTATTTAAAAAATAAAGCTATTACAACAGTGCCTGTCATGTCTTATTTTTGTCCCATTCATTTTCAATAACGCTGTACAACTACGAATGAAATTATACAGTAATCACTTCCGAGTTACTAACGATTCCGGAAACTTTATCATTAGAAAGCCCAGAAACACATACAAGACGCGTAATGATAATTATAAGCATTATGAACATTCATTTATGAAAACTACACTTTTTTTGCTGCCTCCGATTTTCAGAAACCTTTCTAAATATTTCTTATAGTGTATTATTCAGTTTTCTCATGTCTGAATATATGTTTTTAGGATGCTATCAATTCTAAAGTAAACCTTTTTCATGTTGAACAAAGACCTTTTACAAATATGATACATTAACAGCATTAACGTTAACATTAATGTTAATACTTTTTTGTTACTTTTGTATGTATGAATTAAATTGCGTTGCTGAAAATGTTTAATGGAGAATTAAGAACATCCTAAAATCTTATATTCAGGTTTGAGGAGACTGATTGATATACTATAAAAACTACACGAAAAAGTTTCCGAAAATCGTTGGCAGCAAAAGGAACTTTTCATTTATAAATGATTCTTTAAATATCGAAAATATAAGGTGAAAGCCCCAGTTATTGACACCTAACAAGTAACTGACACTTCAGCAAAAATGTTATTCAAATAAGCATTTACTTGTAAAATTCTGGAAATTATGCTATCTATGTGTAACTTATTTGTCATAACTGTTATAACTTATGTTTCAGTTACCGGTTTTTAAAAATAGGGGTGTTGTCAGTTACTGGAGACATTGATAATATTTATGGAAAAAATATTTTTTTAATAAAAAGTCTAATTTTTGAAAATTTTGTCAACAATAATTTTTAATGCATGTGCATTATATTTAACCCTTAAATGCCTTATTTTTCAAAAATCATTGTAATAATGTTTTTCGGCTTTTATTTTTTAAATAAATCATGGGAAAAATACTTTTAAAAAATCATATTTTGTTTTAAGTATGGTTTACGGCTAAAAAAACAGTTTCTTACTAATCGGCAATACTGGTCTTTAACTGAAAAAACAATTTTCTTTGATAAAATTCTATAATATTAAACACACAAGAGTTTCAGGAACTATAATAAGAAATAAATTTTACTTGCTCACTGCAGAGCAAAATAGGGTATTTCTCAAGCTTCCAAACAAAACAAAAAGAACAAGTAGCAACAATTGAAAAAATAAATTTATCTTTATTCTTAAACAGTACAAGTGTTGCCATCTACATGTTGAAAATCGATTTAATAATATTTTCAGAATGTATTTTATTTGAAACATTAGGCATTATAGCTTCAATATTATTCTAATATTATTTTAGAGCCTAAATTGGGTATGTTGCCGAAAAGTAACACCCGGCATTTAAGGGTTAAAAATAAATAAAGGTAAGAATAAAATATATTAACCAGTAACCGCTGCATTTTTTAATTTTCACAAATTTACATTTGAACTATTGATAATGGTTAAATTTTGTTTTATTTGGAGTCACTAGAGACTTTTGAAGACTTTCACTAGAGACTTTTGAAAAGCTGAATTTTATATATAATAATCTTGTATATGAAGTTTAATACAGAAATAGTATTTTGAGAATTAATGTAGCATTTTATTCATCTTTAGATTAAGTGGTCTGACAGACCGCTCACGGTTGTTATGCGAAAATATTTTTCACTCCGGTTACTGGTTCAAAACATTGTATTAGTGATCTGAACAACGTTCGCCAAGCGCTCGCCAAAATATCCCAAATGACTGTGAAACTGCAACAATGAACCATTTTAAAGATTAATAAGCAAAAAATAGATTGTACATAAAAAATGAAGGCTGTAATATTAAATTTTTTCTATAAATTTACAGTTTTTACAATTATACGTTCAGAAATCCCAAAAAGATTTATAACATTTTTATTTTTATTTCCCCTATCTTAAAAAAGAAAAAGAGAATTTTTTTATTATTAAATTCACATGCATGCGCTTTCTACAAAACGTTTAAAAAATGAAATATTTGAATTTCTCAGAATAAAACTCGATGTGTACGCCAAATTAATGTATTGTAACGGAAATTTCGGGGGAAAAGCATGAATTGCAATAAAATAAATAGGCGTGTGATTTTCAAGATGAACATTGAATGCTTATAAAAGGTGTTTGTAAAAAAAAAAAAAAAAAAACTATTCTTATTTTTATACTTATTAAATAAATGATAATACGTGGAGTATCACGGTATCTAAAACAACTTGAGACACTATTTCAAGATTTCTAAAAATTCTAAATACGTAAGCAACTGAAATTTAACTCATTTTTTGTTATTAAGAGTAATCTATACATTGGAAAGATTTTATTTTCGAAAAAATTGTTGTTTTCATAATCTACATTATATAAGTGTTTTGTAATACATGCGAAATATATAAGCAAAAACGAATTATACGAAAGAAACTTTTTTTTTTTTTTCAGCGTATGCTTTAATGTCAAATAATATCTTTCCTAACTAAACGAATTGTAGCTCTCTTCTGTATATTTACATTCTAATCACGCATATCTGAGAGAGTGTGTATATGATGATCATGAATGTTTATTCTAGGTTATCGGAATATGGGGATTACCAGAAACAAACATCATAATATTTGCCATCTTATGAGAGATATCATAAACATAGGCATAAACTAATGCATAAAGACAAACAATATGAATATAGAATATAGCTGAGATTTTGTAAACTGTTATTATTCAGAAAAGATTTCTGTTCTGGTATATTTTAATAAATATGAATTTGAAATTCTCCAGTTTTAAAGGATCAGGGCTATTGTTCTTTATAACGTACAGTTTAATATTCAACAATAGTTTTCCCAAATGAAACGTGATTTGATTATACTGTAAATAATTACATTATGATAATTATAATCCGTGATTCTTAGAGAAAGTGAATATAATAATGAGGTTAGAATCATGATTGTTTATTCTAGGGCATAGGATTAAAGGGATTACCAGAGAAGAATATCCTAATACTTTCCCTATTAGGAGAGATATCATAAAAACACGCTTAAACTATTGCATAAAGACAAACAAATTGAATATTGAATATAGCTCATATTTTGTAAACTGTTATCATTATGAAAACATTTCTGTATTTTTTAATGAATGTGCCTTTGAAACTCTTGAGTTTTAAGTGATCAGAATTATTTTTGTTTTTTACGTGCAGCTTAATATTCAACAATAGTTTTCCCAAATGAAACGTGATTTGATTCTATTCTTTATAATTACATTAAGATAATTTTAATCCCTAATTCTCAGAGAGAGCACATATAATGATGAGGTTATAATCAAGATTGTTTATTCTGGACATAGGATTATGGGGATTACGAGAGATGAGCATCTTAATATTTGCCTTTTTATAAGAGATATCATTAAGAACACATATAAACTACGGCATAAAGACAAATAATTAGGTTATCTAACATGTCTGAGATTTTGTAAATTCTTATTATTCGCAATCATATTCGTGCTAACATACTTTTTCTGAATACGTTTATAGAAATTTCGGAACTTTAAAGGGTCCGAATTATTGTTTTTTTTTAAAGTACAGTTTAATATTCAACTACATTGCTCAAAACAATTAGGGTATATTGTGAGTTTGATAGAAAACGACCACATAATCGACAACTCTTTTAACAAAAAGGAAAGAAAAAATATTAAAAAGAAAATTATAGCGTTTACAAAGTTAGAATGTGAAAAGTTTGTCTGTGACGTAGAAAACGGCATGTTCTAGATAAAGAGTAAAAAGGGACATCGAAGCATTCCTTATAAAGGAATGTATAAGGGATTATAAAGGAATATTCCTTATAATGTCAAATGGGGACGTGATGAGTAGTACAACGTGCTCTTCACTAACGAGTCCCGCTTTAAAGTATAACACAGTAGGTTGATTACGATCTGGAGAGAACATAGCACACTGAAAAATCCTGCATTTGTGCACGAAAGTGACCTATTTGACGGAGCTCGTGTGATAGTCTGAACCGGTATATCTATCAATGACCACATCGACCGACCTGTACATTATGAGGAATGGAACACTTACGGCTCAGCGATATAGAGATGAGATCCTTAGACCTATTGTGGCCCATTACGCAGCAGCAATCAGGGATGAATTTGTTCTTATGGATGACAACGTCAGGCCATATCGTGCTCAACTAGACAATTTCCTTTTAGACTGAGGAATCCTTCGAACTATCTGGCCAGCATATTACACAAACATGAACCCCATAGGGCATGTTTTGGACATTCTAGGAAGAAGGGTTACTAGTCACTTTTCACACCCACAAACAATTCAGCAGTTGGAAAACTCTCTTTTACAGGAGAGGGAGAGATTTCCTTAATGCCGCTTTAATATCCTCATTGATTACATATCTCGTAGTGGTGTGACATTGCTTTCGGTCAAGGGAAACCTCATCCCTTATTGATACTCATTAGTATCCGATAAATCACATTTTTTGTGTGATTGTATGATATGCCCAAATTGCGCATTTTTTGTTTACCGACAAATAGAAGAGAGCCCCCAAAGAGAGTGCTCCTTTTTGAAAGGTATTATAAAAGTAGACGTATACTAATGCCTAAATACAGGCAAATTGGATATTGAATAAAGCTGAGTTTTTATGTAAAGTTATCATTTTATAAGCATCTATGCGCTGATAAAAAATTTTTGAAAATGGTTAGAAAAACTCTTCAGCTTTAAGGAGTCAGAATTATGTTGTTGTTTTTAACGAATAGTTTAATAACCAACAATATTTTTCCCGTGATATTAATCTACACTGTGTATTAATATTTTGATAATCTAGTAATCCTGAGAGACAGTATCATTAATGTTTATTTTGATTATCGGAATATTGGGATTACGAGGCACTAATATCATGTTATTTTCTTCTTTATGAAATATATGATAAAAGTAACATAAGCTAATGCATGATGACGAACAAAATGAATATTCTATATAGCTGGGATTTTATAGAATATTATATGATCTGTTTGCAGACATGTGTTTTTAAGATTGTGCATATGAAACTTCTTCAGTTTTAATGATAAATATATTATTTTCTTAATGTATGATTTAACTCTCAACAATATCTTTTTTCTTAACGTTCCCTCAATGTTTCCACTACTTGTTATGTATGATACTAGAATCTATTTTACTAACCATGAACATGAAGTAGTAAAACCTCAATCATAATGGTGAAAAATTTTAAAAGCATTTTTCTGAAAACTATATATGCAAACGCTTTAACCATTATATTTTAAAACCATGGGTTTAATGTTTTTTTTAAACAAATTACTCAGTATATTCTGGGTATAATAAAATAGTGTTTAATCGAAGGTTTCTTTTAAATAAATACCTTTTTATAAGAAATAAAAAAGCACCCTTTTTTCATAAAATTAATAAGCAAACTTTCAGAGGTCGCAATTTTGCTGAATATGGAAAAAGAAAAGCTTCTATTAAAAAATAAAGTAATAATTTTAAGTAATAAAGTAATATTTCTGTTGTTGTTGTACTGATAATATAACGTGTTCAACATTCAAGCTGATAATATGGCCCAGAATTATAAGATTAGATATTTTCGTGAAGTTTATTTAAAATTTAGTGTGAAAACTTGGTATTTTATGTAAAATAAAAAAACATTACAGAACAATAAAAAATATTTAATGCCTGTTTTTTTTCATACCTCTGATTACGCCTAGCCTCTTAAAAACTTTGGTTTCTATTATAGGTTTTCTGCACACAAAATACCTGTTGCAGAAACCGACAAACAGTTCACCAACAGCTGACTTTTCTCGGTACTCATACTTAACAATATATGTTGATATGTTTTATAAATAAACTATAGCAACGTTTACCAACCTTTTTTTTTTTTTGGCCAAGCCGCACCAAAGTATCTCCAAAAGCCTGATTATTTTCCCTCTGCAATATGTAATTTTTATTACAATTTAAAAATTTAGTGATTTCACAAGAAGCCCTAAAAAACGCTAAGAAGTCATTTCTCTTTATTATTCAGCTTATCAAACAGGTAAAATTTTTGTTACAAATATACAGTATGAATGACACGAAACCATACATGTTGCCCTTTATATATAGGTAAGTTTTTTCGCTTATTACCAACTAGCCTCAGTGTGAAACAAAAGTGTTTTACGGTCAGCAATTCTATCTGCACATGATTGCTATCTCATTTGGAAATTAATTAAAATTTATGAAGTTATAATTGATTTTAGCTGCTCAATAATGACAGGTGGAAAGTTTTTGGATACTAAAGTATAATTGAGTATTGTTCTTATACTCTCTTTCTATAACACTAATTTACCAGACACACTTCTGAATTCTGAGATTTCTGAATAATGTCGTGTTTTCCGCCTCTTTAACATTATGGAATATGAATAAATCATATATTTGGGGGAAGAGAAAATAAAATATTTTGAGATATCATTCATGAAGGATATTTTTCCTGAAAACTATGCGGATTGAGTGCCGTTTTGTATAATTCGCCAGATGCAATAAATGTTTGTATGATTTTGTATGAAATTTCGTACACCAGAAAAGAAAGATTTAAAAATTTTAAAACTTTGACTTCTTTCAAATGCTTTTGAAGTTCAATGAATTCAAGGCTGACAGTGTTCCTAAATTTTTCTACCTCTGGCACTACTTTCTTAAACAAAAAATATTTATGGTAGATTCCTTTAAAATCCGAATTGAAATATACTGAAAAATTCAATATATTATAATAGAGTTAGCAGGCCAAAAATTTAAGAAAGCTACAAGTCCTGTAAATTGCATAGGAAAACATTAGCACACGGAATGATGTACCACAAATTCTGCGATATCATTTAATTTTGCACTAATTCATTACTATATTCATTTGTACTTTTCCTTCCATATATAAAAAAAGTAACGATTTAGAAATGAACCAATGAAAATCTGCGTAGATACCGCGAAACGCATCTCATTCGAAAGAAATTTCTGACGCTATAAGGGGGGTTATCAAGGCGGAGGTGCTCTGTCACCAAACGTCACCACTGTCACCATTTTGGCGATATATCGCCTAATTTGGCGACCAAAATTAGTAGCCAAAAGTAACGCCAACTTAGCGTTATTTCCAGTATTTCGCCAAATTTCCATAGACTCCCATTAAAATCCAACTGGGTTCATTTGCTTGCAGAAAATCAACAAATTGAGATATTTCAAAGCAACAAAAACTAATATTAGCTTATGAATAGAACTTAATTGAACTATTTGCATTATTTGCAGAAACATTAACTATTTACAATATTCATAACACTATATATATTTCTTTATATTAATTCTTATAATTATGAAACTCTGTAAGCTTTAATGTTATGTGCTTGGAGATAAGAAAATAAAATTGCCAGGAGTTGCGGAGGAGCGCGTTTTTACCAAGTGGAATCTAAAAATTGAATACATAAAAAATAATAAATCGCGAAGCTATCCAGAATAGAAACGCGAAACAATTACGTCGGGCGTTGGCTAGAAAATAGAGATTGATTCACGATACCGAATGAAATCGGGAAGCGATTAAGTGGAGGGGGTATTCGAAGCGAGCAGAGGGGGGTAAAGGGCGAGAAGCCCCCCCCCTAGTATATTTAAAAAACTAAAAATCTAATCATTTTTGTACCAAAAGGAATATTACAAAAACAAAACAAAAAAAAATCTGAGCAACAAGTTCTTTTTAAAACGAATTAAATAATGAATTCCCCTCTTTTCAATCTATTACTCTCTTTGAAAATATATCACTTAAACATAATTGAAGAGCTGAGTGGAAGAACAGGTTATGCAAAATTTTCTTAAAAATGATTTTATCTTTTGGACGAAGGTGTTATCAGTTATTCTATCACATGGTAAAGCTAAAATACCAAAGTTCTATTTAGCCTTGAAGATTTAAAACATTATTCATTAATATTTAATATTTTAATATTTAATAATCAAAATAATATTTATATTTTTTTAATATTTAAAAATTAAATATGAATAAGTTTTTTAGATAGAGTTTAGTACCACACCTGTTAAAATTTTAAATACATGGTATCAAACAGAAAATAAATCATTAAAATTGAGAACAAAAGCTTTCACATCAAATTTCTTCAAATGTGATTTTTGTTACTTAACATGTTCTTCCACATAGCTAATCATTTGTACTTTCAAAATACATCTTTCGTGCGGAGAAAAAGTCTATTTTTAGCGTCCTGTTTTAGCATTAAGAATTGTGACAAATCCTAGATATAGGGGAATATATGAAGCTGAAAAATTTTT
Source organism: Maratus speciosus (assembly GCA_963932465.1). Lineage (NCBI taxonomy): Eukaryota > Metazoa > Arthropoda > Arachnida > Araneae > Salticidae > Maratus > Maratus speciosus. The sequence goes on from OZ010786.1 coordinate 439,462,171, forward strand.
CAGAATTTGTTTGCATTAACACCATTACAGGAAGCAAACAGGATTACAAATCTGACGATTTTTTTATTCAGAAATCTCGAGTTCATACCAGAAAAATTCTAATGATAATTTTCGTTTATTTTGTTCACGAAATATCTGTGATTATAATTATACAAAATAATTATTCAAACTTTATAGGGAAAATTTAGAATTTCTTAATGATAACTGTATAATGTTAATTGGCGTAGCTACATATGCAGCTCTCTGGAGCAAGAAAAAATAGAGCGCCTTTAGTCACTAGGAAAATTCTGGCAAGTTTTGTGTTAAAGTTTAACAAACATATACAGGGTTATTGTAAATTAAAACCTTACTTAATTTGTTTCGAAATATAGGCTATTTTGCAATAAGATATTCAACGTAATAAATGCAAAAAAAAAAAAAAAAAAAAAATTAAATAAAATTCTTAAGTACAGATTACCTAACTATATTTGCCGAAACGTCAGTGAAGGCTTACTGTGGAGACACGAAAAGTTTTGATTTCCGTTTGTCTGTCTGTCTGTCTGTCCGTCTGTTCCGCGATAACTGCCGCAAAAAGCATCCGATCGGCTTGAAATTAATGTGGCATGTTGATGAGGTACTTGGACTTAGCTGTATGGTTTTTGGTTAAATTTGATTCATTCGTTCGGGAAATATAGAATATTTTATTTTGCTTTGTAATGCTTTTCAATGGCAAGTCAGACGATTTTCAAATTTTCATTTGTTGAAAGAAATGGCTCATATAAAAAATGGATTTAAATGGTAAATTTTTGGTGCTGAAATTTTTAAATAAGAGTAGTAAATTATTCCTATTAGTTTGCAATTTTGTCAAAACATTTGTCAGAGCTTTTAAATTAGGTATATAACTTATGATGAAATTTTATACATGTGTTCGAATAATATAAAACATTTTATTTTATGAATTTACTTATATTTCATTATTTTTCTTTTAACCGTTGCGTAGCAACTATATCTCATCTAAAAATATCATAAATGTGAAAGTATGTATGGTTTTTAAAGTCAAATCAAAGTTAAAAGGAATGAATTAATGAATGCCTTTGTATAGATATTTGCATATAGATTGATTTAAACGCAGAAATGAAAATAGTATTTATATACTATATAGAATAATATCTTTATTTATGTATTCAACTATTTTGATTAAAAAGGAAAAAGTTCGTTATTTTCATACAGAATAAACTGACATTATTCTATTAAACTTTATAAACTTTATTGTTGCCAAAAAAAAAAAAAAAAAGGGAATAACAATTTCTCCCAAAGAGTTCATTTTAATTTGTAAGATTTTCACGTGCAAAGGGAAAATGCAGCAAATTACAAATAATAAAAAAGATAAATAGGACAGGAATGAATACATATAAACATTTCACACCAAATACCACCTAACTTAATTTTTGTAGTGGTATTTTCCCACACTACGAAGAAAGATTCCTCGATTTACACGATTTTACATGGCCTTCCTTTTCTCATTGGTTGCGATTTCATTTTCGCAATTGCGTATATTAATTGGCACAAAATTTTACATTTTTATGACTGAGGTATATGTAAGGCCATACAAATAAGAAATTCCGTATTGTTTCCTATAAAATGTGATAAAGTGTTGGTTAATTATATATGTTTCTATTAAGAGGAGCAGGGCTGCCAAGCCTCCGGCGTTCTGGATACCAGTATTTTAATACAAAAAATGTTACTTTATTTAATTGGAACATTTGCGCGATTTAAAAGAACAACATTTTCTGTAAGGTAATAGAGTTGTGCAAAAAGCCTGAGACTTGTCATGTCTGGTGGTGAGTGAAATGTTTTATTTAATGCATTTATCTCTATTTTAATGCTACGTGAACAACGTCCCGTGTAACAGCTTGTAGAGTGTAAAATAAATTATTAAAATAATCCCTATTACGAAAAATGAAACAAAATGCCCGGCTAAGGGAAATAAAAGGTTAGTTAACCTTTCGTAATTTGACCTGAACACAGGTGTGCATCAAATTTCAACGGTGTTTGTAACATCACGATTTTAAATTAAATGTGGATACTATTAAAAGGCTATCACAAAAAATACTTAACGGCGCCATATCACGTTTATCTATTTAGTCAATTGGAAGTGGACACGATGATGAATTATTAACCGTTAGGTTTAGAACTCCCCCTACTTTAGGGTGATTTTAGTAAGTTAATGCTATCGAGTACATTTTTAGATATTTAGATTAGATCTTAGATATAAATATTCCAGAATGGTAATCAAAATTATTATTAGATTTCTAAATTAGATGTCTCAGTTTACATTTCCAAAAGTTCTTTATCCATTAGATACAGATGTTTGTGGTTAGCAGGCAAGTAAATACTGCTGTATGGATATTAGGATAACGTAAAATGCTTGAACAAATTGTTGCTTATCCTTATAAATCGCAGTGTAAAAATGAATCTAAGATATAGGATAATCATTAACTCAATCAATACACTGCAAATAGAAGCGTCTTAAATTTAGACACATATGTGACTGAAAAAGAATTTTAGACACTTAAGTGTCTTAATCTGAAAATTAAGACACTATAGGTGTCTTAATTTAAGATACATAAGCGTCTTACTATGACCATGGTGTAAACGAACTGAGAATAATGTCTAAAATATCCGCAAACGTCTTATTTTAAGACACTTCATTGCTTTAAACGTGTCTTAATTTTTGATTCTTCCGACGCAATAACCACCAGGGGGCACTAGCACTCCCAGTTGCGCATGCGTTTTAGATGTCTTCGTTCGAAGTGGTATACGTTGTAATTCAAACAAAGTTTGTTTTTATGTACGCGTGTATTTTAATTCGTTTTTTGCGAAATGTGAAGTACTGTGATTTTAATTCGTATTAACTTGGATTATGTATTTATTGAATACATACATCTGACGTGTGTGCTCGGCATCAAATGTCTCTTAGAAGCTGTCGTCGATACAAGGGCGGGATAGACACAGAACCGAAGTAGACGACGGTTGAAGATTACACCCGGAAATTCTACAAAGCGTGTGCAATGGGCTTAGTGTTAACTCGTATCAATTTATATCAATAATATTGTGTTATTCATCTTCGTCCTGTCGAAGCTGGCAAAAAAAAAAGAAACTTTTGTCTGGCGGGTCCTGTTTTTAGGATGAAACATCTCATCCTTTAAATATGGCTAGTCGGATGTATTATGGATTACCTTTTAAACTGATGAAAGTCTTTCTCCCTCACTGTGGTTGTGGTAGTTTTTAAAATTTCAAATCGAGGAATATTTCTTACCTCTTGCAGCAACTCAAGTAAGTTTCTTTATAGTAGTAAAATTAGTGTATTTTATGATTTTATTTATTGTACTAAACAAAATCCTGCATGAAATTTAATTAGTTTTGAATCTGTTCGCAAAAAACCCCACTAATTCTAGAAGTATATATTTTTAAACTTATGACGTTCTTTTTTATTACGAATTATATATTCAATGTCAGTTCTTAGTTTCAATGAATAATTTTTATCTCGCAGTAAATGACGGCCACAAGGAAGTAAAGATAAAAAAAAACTTTGAAAGATGACCTAATGCTTTCTTACTTCCTGGCATAAAACCGCAGATTAAAAAAAGATAAATAAAGTAAATGAGACTCGTCTATTATATGAAGCTGCCTGTAAAAATATACATATGTATTTGATTTGCAATCAACTCTAATACTGATTTTTTTATTATTTTTAATAAAAAAGTAATTTGAAATTTATAATGGGAAAAAGTAAAAACCTCTAACTAGATTTCGTATTTAAAATTGTGGTAACTTTATTTATATGCACTTATACGAAAAATACAAAAATGACAGATGTTACTGTATATATATTTAAGACGAAAGAAGTTTGGAAATCATAAGTTATTTTTTCCTCATGTTTTTAATATAGAATATGTACTTATTTGTTTTTATTGATAGTTGAATAGCTTTTGTGAGTACCCTCTGATCTACATAAAAACTTGCCCATGTGGAAATATAAATTTTTTAAAAACATAATTTTTAAATAAGTATTTTCATTTTTTGGGGGGGGGAGGGGGGGGGATTTTGCATGAATTTTTGTAAAGCTGATATCTTAAATCTTGCACTGATTATAATGAAAGTTTTGAACTTTTAGAGTAGGACAAGTTTAAAAACGCAAATATATTTAACAAAATACCAAAGTCATTTTTTCCCCAATGTTATTAAAGTAGAATATTTATTTATTTATTTTCATTATTCATAGTTAAATGGCTGTTGTGATTATCAAGTGATGTATATGTAAAATTGCCTATGTGGCAATATATTTTTTTATATTTTCATTTTTTTTTTTGGGGGGGGGGGGGATTTTTGCAATTTTCGTACATCTGATATTTTAAATCTTTTTCCACATTCAACCGAGTATAATAAATATTTTGAACTTTTAGAGTAGGACAAGATTATAAAATATATATATATATATTTATCTATGTACCTTAAAAGCCCTTAATAGCGAACACTTCGGGAACGCGGAATTTGTCCGATAATTGGAGATGTCTACTTTTTTGAGGTAAAAATATACAAATATGTATGTCTGCTGATTTAAAAAGTATTCGTTAAATAGAGGTGTTCGCTATTCGAGAATGTTCATTAACCTCCACAACGGATACTCCCGAATATCGGACATCTCAATTTAGACAACTATAATGCAGGGTTGCGTTTTTTGCAAAAGTACTTCTTGATTAAAGGAAGGGCGAACTGGGAAGTGCCCCGTCCCCCTACGACTGTAGTGCCCCCAAATTTGATGTGCAATATTTGTAAAGCTTATATTTTAAATCTGTTTCGAAATTGTACTGATTATAATCAATATTTTGAACTTTTAAAGTAAAATAAGGTTAAAAACAAAATAAATTTAAAAAAATCTAATATTTAGATAAATATTTTTTGTTTTTTAATCTTGTTCTACTCCTGAAGTTCAAGATATTGATTATAATCAGTACAATGTCGTAAAAGATTTAAATTATCAACGTAACGAAAATTGTATACCAAAACTGAGAGCACCAAAAAAATCAGGCTGTATTGGGGGGGGGGGGGGAGGGGCAGGACCACAGCCAAATATTTTTCCAGGATTCAACGTGGTCAAACATGGCTACGTATGATGCTTAGAAAAAAAAATGGATGCGATTCAGACGTTTGAAGTGTCTGAAATTCAGACGCAAAAAGTGTCTGAAAAAATTCAGACATTTTAAAATGTCTGAAAATTGAACACTCCATTTCAGACACTTAAGTGTCTGAATTTCAGACATTTTAATTTAGAGTGTAGAAAATTACAAATGCAAAATAAATTACACAACGGGGGGTTCAGGGGGGGGCACCCCCCTGAAGAAATTTGCTTTATTATATAAAAATTACTAGAATAAGTAGCTCGTGAGAATTTCAGAATATCATTACATAACAACGTGTTTAATTTAATGCTTCTAATGTCTGAAACCATCGAAATATTTTTTTCTCCTTCTATAAATGTTTGTGTAATTTAAAAGTTTAAATTTTGTTTTTCTAGAAAGATTAATATTAAGCAAAATTTGCTAAAAACAATAAGTTGCAGAGATGACGTTGAGGCTCTTGATCTGCAGATTTACTAGTGTAAATTTGGTCTAATTGCCGAAACGTCAGTGAAGGTTTACTGTGGAGACACGAAAAGTTTTGGTTTCCGTTAGTCTGTCTGTCTGTTCCGCGATAACTGCCGCAAAAAGCATCCGATTAGCTTGAAATTAAGTGGGTATGTTGGTGAAGTACCTGGATTTAGCTGTATAGTTTTTTGTTATATTTGGTTCATTCGTTCGGAAAATATAGAATATTTTATTTTGCGCAATAATGCTTTTCTATAGCAATTCAGACGATTTTTCCATTTTCATTTGTTGAAAGGAAATGGCTAATATGATTGAAGGATTTAAATGGTAAATTATGGATGATGAAATTTCCTAATTAGAAACATACATTATTCATATTAGTTTGAAATTTTGTGTATACATTTGTCAGAGTTTTTTTTCGGTGTATAACATATGGAGGGAGTTTATATGTTTGTTCCAATAATATAAAATATTCTCTTTTACAAATTTAATTAAAATAAATGTCCATATTTCATTGTTTTAATTTTCTTTTAATTGTTACCTAGCAACGAAATTACATCTAAAAATATCGTAAATGTGAAAGTGCGTGTAATTCTTTGAAGTCAAATCAACGTCAAAAGGGATGAATTAGTTAATGCCTTTGTGTCTTTACATATAGATGGAATTTACCCCAGAAATAAAGACAGGTTGTGTTCTATTTATTTTGTCCAAATGTTTTTCTTTTAAATTAAAAAGCTCATTATTTTCATAAGGAATAAATTGACATTTTGCTATAAAATATCTTTTTATTTACCGTTGCCAAGGAAATCAGATCGCGGAATAATAATTTATCCTAAACAGTTAATTTTGATTTCAAAAATTTTCATGTGCAAGAGGAAAATGAAATAAAAAATAGGCATGAATACGTCTTCATATTGGAAATTAATTCGAATGTACGAAAAGAAGGTGAATTTGACCTCATATATCAAAACTAAAACGAATACGCTTTGAGGTTGAAATAAAAGGGCCTTGTGTTATGATATTAATTCTTATTATTAAGAAAAATTTGCCAATATCTCACGTTTTATCGTCTGCGCGGCTAACAGAAATGTTTAATTTTTAATCGAAAATTTCAATGAGAAAAAAAATCTTTTGAAAAGAAAATAGATAGTAAATGTCAAAATTATGCTCCGCAAAATGATCTCTGTCGAAAATGACGTCACTGTATCGGGAAATAAATATTTTCATTCTTAAAAACCAAACATTAACTAGATTGCCTGAAAAAATACTTTTTGACGAGTGTTACTTCTTAATGCAGCCTCATTTCAAAAAATATGAATGAAAAGTATTTTATTTTTAAAAGTAAATTACATTTTCGTTCATAAAACCTAAACTTTTAATATAACTAGGGTATCGAACCCGAGCTCCTCGGGTTACAGAGTATAGGTGAAAACCCTTCTTTTTTTTAATTGTAATTATTTTTTTTACATGTAATGTATATTTTAGATTGCCCACTAACATTAAAAAGAATTTTTATCTGAAAAATATCAATTATGCAATCAAATAAAGTTTTACAATTTATTAAAAGCGATATTTTCACATGTCACCGCATGCCAGGATTTATTAGCCGTAGATTTTGAAATTTGCGACAGTCTTTCCGATCATTTCAGTGCTTTAAGCGCGTGGTTCAATCACATGTCTGTTAAATTTGTTTTTTATTTACATTATTTTATTTATTTTCTATAGAGGAAGTTTTAATTTTGTTATAGAACATTAGACGGAAACAAAAACTGAACTTTTTACATTGTTTTAAGGGCAAACGGATTAATCTTTCGTAATCGAGCTACACGTGATAGATAAATTTAAAAATAATTCATGCTTGAAAATCTATATATATTATGCAATCGTACGTGGCACAGAAATCGCAATTATTTGTTAATTGTTTAATGGCAACACCTGAATGAAACGCATATCATTGGTTATTGTGTAATATTTTTAAAAAGGGAATAGCAATAAATAAAAAAAAAGTTTAATTAATAACTATAGAACAAAACAATTTATATAAAAAGGTAAATAAACAATTTATTAATAAATAAACAACAACATCCGGGTTACCATATCAAGCAAAATAACAACACTTTGGCGCCAGTTAAGTACTCCGGTGCGTATATGACATTGGCGTCAGAAAAAAATCGCGCCATACACAACCGTGTCATATACACAACGTGGTGTGTATATGACATCTGTGCCGTCTTTTATTCATCTCATTTAAAATACAATAATTAAATAAATAAAGGTATTTTTCCAGTATACGTACTTGGCGAAATAGAGAAAAGGTCCATGGCGAGAAAAGAAATTTGGCAACGTATTTCATCAAAATATTTTTTTCGAATAAAACTGCATAAAAGTTGCTATGATCGCAAAAAGTTCGTACTTTTATGTTAGCTGCGCGCAATTCTCGCCAATAGCATTTTTTAACTCGTCAGCAGCATTTTTTATTTTTCGAGGGGTAAATTAATGCTTTGATGTTGAAATTAAATGGTTTATGGTATTTATTCTTTACTTTTCTTAAAGAATTTTTTTTTTTTTTTTAAGTGAAATTCATGAATTTGAAATGTTTCAGTTTTAAATTAAAGTTATCCATTTTAAAATGAGTGAAAGGATTATATTTTAATCTAAATTAATGAAATATGAAAAAATGCGACGGGTACAATGTTTGGCGATTTATCACCTGTGCCCGACTAACAAAAAAAAAAAATACCGAGTTCTTGATTTCTCTATCACAATCTTCCGATTTGGTGAAGGATTAAGCAAGTAAATTAAATTATGAAAAAGAAGTAACATGATACAATGCCTAGCATACATACATTTAAGGGAGACCAAACTGGTCACCACGGGCGGCTAGTTATTTTAAAAACCGTAATAACTCAGTCAATTAAGATACAATTTTCAAACAAATTGCATTTGAAAGTAGATTTTTTTCTCTATTTCACGGTGTAAAAATTGAAAATGTGCTATATTTGGAAACTTAAAAAATCGCTGACATAGCACGCATTATAATTTCAATTTTTTTTTTCAATTTTTGTGAGAAAATGGCAACAAAATGAACAGTAATATATTATTTTCTTTTCTCCGTGATTATTTCCCCTCTACTTTCAACCCTCCACGACTTTCAACAGAAATGGAGTACTTCAGTTGCCACAATTACAAAAAATGTATTAAAAACTACAAAAAAATTAATATCTCAAAATTAAATTGAGATACCGCTTTCAAACAAATTGCATTAAAAAGTACATTTTTTTTCCTTATACGACGGTGTAAAAATTTAAAATGTGCGATGTTTAGAAGTTTGAATTTTGAAGTAAAGAAAATTGCAAAACCAAAATTTCATTTCAAATTTCAAAGTGTTGCCATTCGCAGAATGACGTATGCGTTACGCACAGATATTTGTCCTTTATAATATAGATAGATAGATAGCCTCAATGTAAATCATTTTCTGTCCACCGGTATTGAAAAATAAGGCTCGGAAGTGTAAAAAGAAATCTAAGATTTACAATAACCATTAGCGCAATCAATAAAAAGTTATATATGTAAATTTAATGAGACCATGGGAGGGTTCAGGGGGCTCCACCCCCTGAAGAAATCTACTTTATTATCTAAAAAAATACCAGAATTAGTAGCTCATGAAATTTTCAAAATATCCTTACATAACGACGTTTTCAATTTAACGCTTCTAATGTCTGAAAACTTCGTATTTTTTTATTCTTATAAATAATTACGTAATTCGAGAAATTTAAATTGCGTTTTGCAGGAAATTGAATATTACAAAATTGTGTTTAAAAAAAGACTTGCAGAGCTGACGTTGAGGCTCCTGATCTGCAGATTTACTAGTTATTATGTACGGAGCTGTATTTTCGTTCTATATACGCTAAAGTCTGTGAAAAAAATATAAAATGCTGATAAGGTAACACAATCGTTAAGAAATTTTTGTTTTGACAGCATATGACTTTAAGCATTCTATGAAAAGTAAAAACGTAAAGAAAAAGAGTAAAAAAATAGCACGTGCTTATAGGCCATTACAATGTAGTAATAGTAACAAAAAATACAGAAAACAATTTGTTTTGAAATGTCGATTGTCTTACTCAAAGCTGGATTAAGGTACTTTGAGGCCTTTGACACAGTATATGTTTGAAAATCACAAAACTTATACTAAAACTAAGATTGAACCTCAGTATATTATTTCCATCTCCTTTCCTTCTACTGATAATTGAAAAGATATTGCAATCATAGTTTTTCTTTTATATTTAAATCTAATTTTTGAAACACAATAGAAACCGCTCAGAATAGAAGGACACCCTAAATTGTAAATAATAATCATTTACATTTGCGATAGGAAAAGGACCATGAAACCTTTCCAGGGTTTCGGATCTTTATAAATGGACGCTCCAAAGTAGACTTTAAAATTTCAGATCCGTATGAAATAGAAAAACACGTACTGAATTCACAAGAAAAATTATTAATTTTTCAAATGCAGAATTAGACGGAGAGAACAATGAAACGTTTATCGGACGATTTTTATTTCACATCAGGTATGAATGACATGGTAGGTTGCCACCGGTTTAAAAGTACGTTTCAAAAAATGGCACAGCCCGCTGCAAAAGGAAATGAATTTTATCTCGATTATGGATATTATGGATATTTAATAGACCACAATGACAGTCATTCATAATCGGGGGTGCCATTTGCAGAGATGACGGAGCAATGTGATCAAGGGTTTATGCGAAAAATATTTCCTTACATTTTAAAATATTTTACTCGTGCATACTGGTGATGTAAACTAGGATTTCAAACTGTATATCTCAAAATTTACAAAAAAAAAAAAAAAAAAAATGCAATTTAACAAATTTACAACGACCATTTGGAAAATGATTTTTTCGAAGACTAAATTTTAAGACATAAAAGATCGCACGGAGTTGATCATACATTACGTACGCCATGAATTAAACATTAATAGTGTTATTACATGTAAAAATTGCAAGCGACAAAAATCTCCTGCGACTCGTCAGATTTCCTGAAACTTACGTATTATCCAAGCATTTCATTCACAGTTCGGGAAAAGGCTTTTCCATCGTCAGATTTCCAAGAAATCTAACGACCCATTTTAAATGGAATTTCATTCTTAAACTTCTAAACATCCTACAATATTACTTTTTACACCGTCGTACAGAGAAAAAAATGTACTTTTAACTGCAATTTGTTTGAAAGCTGTATCTCAATTTGTTTCTGACTTATTGAATTTTTTTTGTAGTTTTTATTACTTTTTTTGTCATAGTGGCAACAGAAGTATCCATCTCTGTTTAAAATAAAGGGAAATACAGATTACTGTATAGACCAATCAAAAAACGAATAAAATGCGGATTAAACCAATACAACGCTTCAGATATGCTTTTGATTTCCTACCCTGACGAGGAAAATAACCATTTTTCCAAATGGTTAATAAGAAATAATGTTAAAACTAAAAAAAACATAAAATGCCATAACATTTTTGCATAGTTCCACTTAGGTGGCATAAATTATAAATTATTGCACCATCCCTGATAACAAACATTTTCTAAAATCACCGCCCCCTAAATATTATACCAAAGTGCTGACGCAAAATTGACAGCTGTCGTATGCAGATTATTTCAGCGTTTTTACGGTTCTTTGAATTTGGTCACCAACCAGTATTTTCTAAAAGCAGTCGTTCGCCTTCTTTTTCTGAGATTAAATAAGGTGAGTAATACTTTTATAAAATACTGGTATTAAAATTCAAAGGACCGTATAAATGTGGAACAGCCATTTTTGTGTTAGCACGTAGGCAAAATTTCGCATTGCATTACAAGTGCTTCAAAGCTATTCAACATAATTCAGAGCTATAGTTGCTACATTCAGAGCTATAGCCTTGATATTCTTATTAATGTGTAGCCACACATTCATTTCGCTTTTGGAGCGGCTGTGTAACATTGATAAGCATATTTTTAAACCCCTACAACCTACCAGGTCACGCACTCTTGTTTCATGTCAGCAAGAAATTTTTTTTATTAAATGTTTCAACCGTTCACAAATACTTAATCAAATTTATTCAGCAGTTCTAGCTCTAATATCATTTGAGGGAATATGTTTTGAAAATGTGTAAGGTACAGTCGTGGAAAAAAAAAGTAAACACCCCTACTAACTCCTCAACAAATTATCGTAGAAGAAAGTTACTGGTACCGAACGATTGGAAATAAAGTCTACTTTTAAATGATGTATATAAAATTTGCTTAGGGGGCCATCTACATATTAAAACGAAACATAACTTTGTTTTTTCAATAGAAGTACACAATTCTGACAGCAAAAATGAACTCTACACCCTTCAATTAGCCCCAAAACAAATTTTTATGCAATTCATACCACAAGTTTCCGAGAAATTAATTATTTTAAAACAAGGGTATTTTAAGGGCTGTATCCAAATTGAAGTTCGGTACTCGATTATTGTTAATCGAGAGAGCTCCCTTCTTGATCAAGGCACCTTAAGCAGTCAATTAAGCTTGTTAGATTACAGGATAGAATAAGAAATTCCAAAATATTTAGTCACTTCCATCATAGACGGCCCCTTAAACAATCATTTTGCCATTTTTTAAGCATAATTTGAAAACTACTTCGAAGAAAAATGTGAAATTTTGGATTTCCATAAAGCAGGACTTAATAAATCTGAATCCATCAAAAAAATTGTAGGTTGCAATGCATAATTTTTTTAAATATTAATTTCATAATTCATAATTCATATCGTAAAATTATAAAAATTGCAAATTCAGCGTATTTATGTTTGGGTATATTAGTTTTATTGCTACAAAAAAAATTAGCACATTAGGAGCATAATTCCAGGAGATAAAAATAAAAATATGAAAATCAATTTAACATTACAAGCACTAAATTTTGAATGTTTATAATTCAAAAACTTATCATTCAAATGACTTCAAATTCGGTGTCTAGACATAGTTTGAACCGGAGATTTGAAATATCGCGTTAAAATTGTGAATTGCTTTAAAAAAAATTAAGTTTAGATTCGTTTTAATATGTAGATGGCCCCCTAAGACAATTTTATATACATTATTTAAAAGTAGACTTTATTTCCGATCGTTCGTTACTGGTAACTTTCGTCTACGATAATTTGTTGAGGAGTTAGTAGGGGATGATTACTTTTTTTTTACACGACTGTACTTTTTGCTGCACTGAAAAAAATAGCAACATTTTACGATTTTATTTACAGTTTTCATGGAGCGTGTTTTCTGTGTTTATTTGATTCTAACAAAAACAGTACCCGACTGCAAACTTCAGGAAAGGGTATGTGTTAATCAGAGTCTGTCTGCATATATGCAAATCTGTTTCACATTAGTGACTCAGCGATTTTAATGGAGTTTGGGCAAATGGAGTGTTGTTGGAATCGGATGGTTCCTCCTGGTATTGGGAACAGGGCGTAACGATAATTCCAATATGTGGTTATGTGTCGAAATGTGAAATACGACTTTGTTTCTTCGAATCTCATCGAAGTGGCTACAAAAAAATAAAAGTATAGTAATGAGGGTTTGGTCATATATGTCTACTTAAATGCAGGAATAGTTTTATTTCAATAAATATGTAATGAAACGTCAATAAACTGAACATTACCAAAAATCATTAAGTAAAACAACACTAAGAAGTTAAAAATGTCTTCTTTTAATTTCTGTCAAATTTAAAAAGAACATTAAATACGACATAAATTACTGTATTTTCAAATTTACCTGCAAATAGAATTTTAGTTTATGAAGGAAATTCTTAAAGCATTAACTAAACAAAAACAAAAAGAATTAATTAAATTTATAGATAGGAAAACGCGTTTCAGCTCATGTTCCAGATTAGCTTACAGATGTTATTTAAAATTTAGGTTATATTTACATTATAGTAAAACTAAAATTTACGCTTAAATCTAGGCTCACAAACTACATATTTATATACTGCATAAGAAAGGAAAAAATGAGAGCCCACCCACCTTCTGCCTTTCAAACTATTAATCCCGATTTATTTAAAATTATCTATTTAATTCCCGATTTATTTAATTAAGTATTTTGAACCCTGGGTTTCTAACAATATCCCGCAAGCCTTAAAGAAAGTTTCTAACCGATTCCTAGGCATTAAAGTCAGTTTCTATCAGATTCCCAATATTCTCAAAAGTTCTAATCCCTGATCCACCCTAGTATTTTGAACCCTGGGTTTCTAACAATATCCCGCAAGCCTTAAATGATGTTTTTTAACAGATTCCTATGCATTAAAGTGAGTTTCTAACAGGTTCCCAAGCTTTAAAGTGATTTTCTAACAGGTTCACAAGCCTTAACGTGGGTTTCTTATAGGATCCCAAACCTTAAAAATTATAAATAACACAAATATTACACAAGAAAGAAAAATATAAGATGCCACACATTTTCAGTCTTCCAACCTGTTCATCCCCATTTACACGAAACTTTCTCAATTATTTACTCAAACCCTCTGTTTATTGATGCTCCTATTATCTTGAATCCTGGATTTTTTATACGATCCCAATCTTTAAAGAAAGTTTATAACATGTTTCCAAGCTTTAAAGTGAGTACAGGGTCTAACAGTGTCTCAAGTCTTAAAGTGGGATTTTTATACAATCCCAAGCAATGAAAATTACAAATAACTTAAATGTTACACAAGAAGGAAAAATCTAAGATGCCATCCATCTTCAGCCTTCCAACCAATCCATCCCTAGTTACACAAAATTTTCTCAGTTATTTCCTCAAATTCCTCTGTTCCTTCATGGCCCGTAGTATATCGAACTCGGGGTTTTCTACAAGTTCTTAACTCTTAAAAGAAAATTCTTTCAAATTCGCAAGCCTTAAAGTGGGTTTTTTATAGGATCCTAAGCCTTAAAAATTATAAATAACTTAAATATTACACGAGAAAGAACAATATAAGATGCCACCCATCTTCACGCTTCCAACCTATTCATCCTTATGTACCAGAAATTTTCTCGATTACTTCCTGAAACCCTGTATTTCTTGATGCCCCCTAGTGTTTCGAAAGTAATTCAAACCCTTGATTCTTACCAGATCTCAAGCCTCAAAGGAATTTTCCAAGAGGTTCCCTAGCCTTAAAGTGAGTTTTTAAATGGATCCCAAGCCTTAAAGTGGGTTTCTTATAGGATCCCAAGCCTTGAAAATATAAATATATTAAATATTACACAAGAAAGAAATATCTAAGATGCCAGTCATCTTTAGCCTTGCAACGTATTCATCTCCATTTACCCAAAAATTTTTCATTTCCTCAAACCCTCTGTTTTTTGATACCCCTAGTACTTCGAACCCTAGATTTCATACAAGATCCCAATTCTTAAAGGAAGTTTCTAACATTGTTCCAGGTTTTAAAGTGAGTTTTTAACAGGTTCCCATGTCTTAAAGTGGCTTTCTTATAGTCTTTCTTAATAATCTAAGATGCCACACATCTGGAGCCTTTTCCACTGGCGCCAACTTATATGGGACCATGAAGCGCTAGCCCACCTAATAATTTGATCTCTCCGCCCACCCAATTTCAATTGATTTTAATTCGTAATTTATTTTTTCATTTATTTAATCGTTCAAATGAAATTTGGTTTCATTGACGTTCTCAAAATAATTTTGTTTGAAAAATCGTAAGGACATCCATTAGACTTGCAAGAGCACTGAAAACCCCTTCAGCGGATGTATAGTTAAATTTCTCAAGAAAACAAATATCCTGCCTATTTTGCCATCTGTTTTCATATCTTGAATCTATAAAGCTAGATTAGATGACTAAAATGTATGGTTTTCTTGACCTATAATTTTTTACACTTTCAATAGTTAGCAATTCCCATGTCATTTAAAATATATATAATGTATTTATAAGGAACTACTTATAAAAATATAATTTAATAAAATTATTTATAAAATTATAATTAAATAATAATTATTTAAAAATTTGCTTATAAAAAACGTAATTTAATTTCGAATTATCATCTTTAATAATTAGCTTCTCCCTTTTTTTGTCCACACACATACACACTACGGGAAAAAAATCATGTGTTACTTTACTCAAAAAGTTTTGAGCCCACCCAATATTTTTGAAAAGTTGGCGCTACTGGCCTTTCCAACCTATTCATCTCCATTTACACAAACTTTTCTGAGTTATTTCCTCAAACCTTCTGTCTCTTGATGCCCTTAGTATTTCGAACATTTGCTTTCTTACAAGATCTCAAGCCTTGAAGTAAGTTTCTAACAGGTTGTCAAGTCTTAAATTGCATTTTTAATAGGTTTCCAAGCCTAAAGTGTATTTCTTATACGATCACAAGTCTTAAAAACTATAAATAACTTAAATATTACATAAGAAAGAAAAATCTAAGATGCCGCCCATCTTGAGCCTACCAATCGATACAGCCCCATTTACGCGCAGTTTTCTCAATTATTTCTTTCAACTCTGTATTTCCTGATGCTCCCTAGTATTTCGAACCCTTGGTTTCTTATATGATCTCAAGCCTTAAAATTTTTTTTAAGATGTTCCGAAGCCTTAAACTGAGTTTCTAAATGGTTCTTAAGTCTTAAAAACTATAAATAGCTTACATATTACACAAGAAGGAAAAATCTAAAATTTCACACATCTTTAGCCTTCCAACCAATTCATCTCCATTTACCCAAAATGTTCTCAATTATTTCCTCAAATCCCGTATTTCCTGATGCTCCCTAGTATTTCGAATCCTTGATTTCATACGAGATCCTAAATCTTACAGGAAGTTTATAACAGATTCCCAAGCCTTAAAGTGGCTTTCTTATAGATTCACTAGCCCCGAAAACTATAAATACCTTAAATATTACACAAGAAAGAAAAATCTAAGATGCCGCCCATCTTGAGCCTACCAATCGATACAGCCCCATTTACGCGCAGTTTTCTCAATTATTTCTTTCAACCCTGCATTTCCTAATGCTCCCTACTATTTCGAACCCTTGGTTTCATATAAGATCTCAAGCCTTAAAAAAATTCGAAGAGGTTCCGAAGCCTTAAAGGGAGTTTCTAAATGGTTCCCAAGTCTTAAAAGCTATAAATAGCTTACATATTACACAAGAAAGAAAAATCTAAAATTTCACACATCTTCAGCCTTCCAACTAATTCATCTCCATTTACCCAAAATTTTCTCAATTATTTCCTCAAACCCCGTATTTTCTGATGCTCCTTAGTATTTCGAATCCTTGATTTCATACGAGATCCTAAGTCTTAAAGGAAGTTTTTAACAGGTTCCCAAGCCTTAAAGTGGGTTTCTTATAGAATCACTAGCCCTGAAAACTATAAATACCGTAAATATTACGCAAGAAAGAAAACTATAGGACGCCACCCATCTTCAACCTTCCAACCTATTCATCCCCATTTACACGAACTTTTCTCATTTATTTCCTCAAACCTTCTGTCTCTTGATGCCCTTAGTATTTCGAACATTTGCTTTCTTACAAGATCTCAAGCCTTGAAGTAAGTTTGTAACATGTTGCCAAGTCTTAAAGTGGGTTTCTTATAGGATCCCAAGTTTTAAAAGCTATAAATAGCTTACATATTACACAAGAAAGAAAAATCTAAAATTTCACACATCTTCAGCCTTCCAACCTATTCATTCGCATTTACCCAAAATTTTCTCAATTATTTCCTCAACTACCTGTTCCTTGATGCCCTCTAGTATTTCGAACCCTGGGTTTCTTACAAGATCTCAAGCCTTAAATGAAGTTTCTGACAGGTTGCCAAGTCTTAAAGCGGGTTGAATCCCAAACCTTAAACTATAAATAGCTTAAATATTACACAAGAAAGAAAAATTTAAGATACCACGCATCATCAGCCTTCCAAACCGCTACACCTCATTAATTTTTTTAACTAATTTAATAAATTCTTACTCTACTTAGAATTAAAAATAGAAAGCATATCTACCCTACTAGTTACAACATACTTTGCTTTACTTATTCCACTGGACAAAGATTCCCTCCCCTATTTTAGTAATTCCATTATTAATGTTAATTAATAAATTTTTATTTTTAATTTGTCTTACGTTAATCTTCTACTGTATTACCTAGTATCCATATAATTATTTTTGCCTTAAATTCTCTCATTTTACATTCTAGATTTCATATCTTTATCTTCTTTTTTATTTAACTAAATTTCGATCCTTTTCCTGTCAAATCTATTCTATTCAATCGCCAGCTTCTAATATACAGATATTCTGAAAACAAAAATTAATATTTTAATTAGCCTCAAAAGCTAAATAGCCTCAAAAGAATGCTGTCCCTAAATTGCAAAAGACCCTCAATCACTATCTGATTGCATAGCCCCCGTAAACTAAAAAAAACATCAGTGCGTTTCTACAACGCGGCGATCGCCTGACACCCAATGCCCCTAAAGGCAAGCTGCCCGCTTCGGACCCTGACCATCGCATTTTCTCATAAACTGCAAAATCCTCACAACGTGATTGCAGAGCGATGTCCTGCAACTGCAACCAGTTTGATACATTCCACCTTCTTATCCTTGCTGGCACGGGGCTTCCCTTACCACAACCTGACTCCCCCCCATTCCCAGAAGAAGTCCTGGGACGTACACTGAGCCCGCCCTAATGTATCACACGTCCCCCTCGTTTAACCCTTTCGTGGGTGTTGTCTTTAAAAAAAGGACATCTAATTTTTTATGTTACTGGCACTCAGAGTATGTAGTTAAAATTTTCGTACTTGAAAATAACCATGTTTTCGACCAGGCAGCTATATTGAGAATATTACAGTTTTTTGAGTTACTAAAGCATAAATATAAATATTGACAAACCTTTTTAAAACTACTGTCAGAAGTATGGTGTAATAAATGGGTTTCAGCCGTCCTTAGGAAAACATTCCATCAGGCTTACAGCTTGGAGCTACGGTTCGGATTTCCCTTTCCCATCTCCCCACTGAAAATAACCAAGTTCGGACTTTCTAATAAATTATTTTTTAAAATCTGATGTCACACTGGACAGGGTTAATCGTGTATTCCCGAGCCAATACCATACGAATCATCCGGAAATTCTTCCGTACCCATTCCCTCATATCAACTCATGCAACACATAAAACCCCCCTTCTCTGGCCTTTCTTATAAATAACACTTCACATCCTTTTCTCGATTCCGATAAAAAGAACGGTCCTCTCCCTCCTTAACAGAACCCTAATTTTACTTTTCAGACGCGTCTACATACCAAAATTACTCCCCCATAGAACTCCGCATGTAACAAAACCCAAAGCACCAACACGATACCCCGTCCTCAACATTCCGTTGCCATAATCATCCTTTTTTGTTACCCCCAACTTCCCGTCCCTCACAAACCCTCCCTGTAGACTGGCATCAGACAGTGGCACCCTTTTACTAAACTCCTTTCTACGCCGGGGATCCGCTTATGTGTGTGAAGAAAGAAGAAAATACACTTAATACCATTCAAATTAATTTTACATAAAACATGGCATTTATGTTATCAAGAAGGCAAATATTTATTCAAAGTTAAACATGGATATGCACAATATGTTTTTTATAGATTTACATCGATCGATAAATTCTCGAATGTCGTTTAAGTGTGAATAATGCCTAAAAACAGAAAGAATATGTAATATATGCAAAATAAGTAATTTATCTGATGAACATCATTAGAAATAATTAATCTAATATACAATACATAAACTAGGATAATGACTAACCACTTTTGATTTTATCACAGTTAATATCATTTGGGACAAATGCCATTTTTAAAAGCGCCATGACTCAATATAAAATAAGTATAAAATTATTGTAGTCAGAAAATTCCTATTTTGGGTAAGGGACGTCTAAAGATCTAGGTGGAAACCGATCTGTAATAACAATATTTACTAATCAAGAAACATGGAGAGTAATAGAAATGTGATGAATAATAGAAAACACGAAAGAGGTTCAGGAAGAGTCTGACGCGTTTTCAATGTGCTTCACCAGCAGTTTGGATGTATCATCGCGACTTTTCCCACAAGTCTTATTACCTAACATTTTACAAGTAAAAGAGAGTTACAAGGATATTCTAACCAGGGATGTAGTGGAGGGTATACGGGGGTATACGCCGTATACCCTCTGGATTTTTTTAAGGAACACCGTATACCCTCTGTTTCTCAAGAAAGCTATAGTATATGTACGCTAGGGTATACCCTCTGCCTTGAGCGTATACCCTCTGCTTAGAACGTATGCCCTCTGTTTTTTTTACGACTACACCCCTGATTCTAACCAAGGTACCAACTATAATGTATTGAACGGCATACGTCGCCGTCGGTGGTAATAACTTCAGCAACTACACGTGAAAAAGATCCGATGATTACAAGATGCGACACACCACATAATTCTTTTATGGTCATTTGCGTGTCACGAACAGGGAAACCGCAGTCAATGAAAGACAGCGCCAAGCGTCCATTAAACGAAAGTATTAAATTATTGCAATCAGAATATTGCTCTTTTGGGAAGGAGCCGGCCGAAGGTCTAGGTGGAAACCGGCCTTTAATAACAACATTTAGCATTAAAAAAATGGAGAGTAATTGAAATGTGTTGAATAATAGAAAACACAAATTAGGTTTTTCCGTTGGCTGCGTTGGAAATCTCAGTCAAGAATTCTACATTTCACAGAATATATGACGAAACCCAACGACAGAAATTGCTCTTGATGTTGTATTGAAAGACAGCGCTGAAATAATGACAGCCACATACACAACAAATAAATACATATATTGTTTTGCAACATTTTGTTATTTGAAACTTAATGATTATCTTGAACTGTTTAAACAACGGGTGGTTGTAATAATTAGTTAATACCGAATAATTAGTATAGAACTCAAATTTGCATAGAACACTTTAGTGGTTGGATTCATGTGACTCCTTTAAATTAATAGCTATTTTCTTAAGAAACTGAAACATTAAATGCTTACCAATTTTGAAAACCAAAGGCAATAATACTAGATATTAATAAATGAATAACATACACAAGTTAATTGCAACAAACTATACCTATTTATTATGCAAATATAAGACATATGGCTTTTAAAAAGCTATACCTCAGTTTCTAAATATTAAATAACTGCTAATTATACAGGGTGTCTGTTAAATCAATACCTAATTTAAATTTCGTCGTGAGCAGTAGGCTATATGCAGAAGGTATGAAAATGTAAAATAAGTTTTGCCATGGGAATTTAAGGGTAATTATAAATATTACAAATGATCCCGTTTAGAACTAAATTTAAATACCAGAATTGTCAGTATACTTCTAATACATCTAGTTTTAAGCAGCAAAAATAGCCGCGAAACATTAGTATTCCTATAAATCTGTAAAACATGGTAAAACCAAACAACATTTTCCTCCAGATTTGAAAAAAAGTTTTAAACGTCGCGTAATTTTACACAAATAGTGTCCGCCATATTAATGTGTTAGGCTTAACATTTCAATATGGTGGCAATATGCAACAATACAAAATACAGAATACATTATGAAGAAATTTATTAATCTTGTAAGGAAGAGAAAGTAAAATTAGTATATTATAGGAATTTTAACATTACTAAATGTGAAATTTAAAGGCAAATATGATATTTCTTGATGTATAAGAAATATATAATACGAGGGTCACTCTGAAAATTTTGAAATACAACTAGGTTTTTAAAGTTATACTTACAAAATTTTAGGTGTGTTCAAAGTAGTCTCCTCCAGCATCAATGCACTTTTGTAGACGAATTTTCCACATATTAAATGACTCAAGCCATTCATTTCTTGGAATAGATGAAAAAAATGCATTTATAGCCACATCAATCTCTTCTTCTGAATGAAAACGACGTCCACGTAAGTTCTTTTTTAGATTAAAGAATAACCAAAAGTCACACGTGGCTAGATCAGGTGAATACGGCGGATGTTCTGTCACTTTAATTCGTTTTTATTTAAGAAACTCAACTGTTAATCCGGCTGTATGTGTAAATGCATTGTCATGGTGAAGCGTTAGTCCCCTAACATTCACTTTTTGTAGAATTCCTGGAAGACATTTGGTGGTGTACCAGTTTGCTGTTACTGTCTTCTGTCCTTCCAACTTGATGGCATTGACCAATCCCGTGCTTCTGAAGAAAACGGCATACATCACTTTTTTCAGTGCGCGTTGTCTTTTCCCCGTAGTCGGCGTGGGATCATCTTCAAAGACCCATACTTTGCTTTCTTGACGTGTTAGGACGTCAAAAAACAGTATGTACGTTTCACCACCCGTTACAATTTTAGAAATGATGCGGTGGCCACCATCAATTAGCAATTTAAAAGTTTCTTTACTGATTCTGACACGCTCCTCTTTTTGGTGCTCAGTTAGATTATGGGTAACCCAACGGCAAACTACTTTTGTCATATGCAGTTCTTCATGAATAATTTTGTGTATGGCTGCGAATCCAATGTTTAGTTCCTTCTGTATCATTTGATAGGTACAGCGATTACCATCCATTACATTTTTTCGTATGGCAGACACATTATTCGGGATTACTGCCGACGGCGGCCTTCCTGTGTATCCTGTGTCTTTTCATCCTAAAGAAATTTGCGACCTCTGCTAAATTCTTTAAACCATCTGAATGCAGTAGCACGAGCTCGAGATTCATCACCAAATGCTAATTTCAACCGTTGAACGCATTCTCCTTGATTTAATCGTGCTTTAAAATCGTAGAAAGTCATAGCGCGAAAATGTTCTCGCGTCAACTCCATTTTCTCTTCTGTTTAAAATTTATTCTACGCTAAACAAGTTGAAGTAAGTCAGTAAAAAATCGTCTGCTGTGCTAAAATACTTTGTATTTTAAAATTAAACCGTTATTTTTATTTTGTAAATTCTCGTCTGCGCGTATCTCAATAATTTCAGAGTAACCGTCGTATTTCTAAATATCAGATTTTAATTCTTAAGCAATTTTATATTGACTACTTACGTATATAACATTTAAAGAAACTGCAACTGCAAGAGATCGAAATCATTTATGTATTGCAATATAAAGATTTAAATAAAATCATGAAAGCTGCTTTAACTTAGAAAAATAAACAATTGAAGTTCTATGATATAAACAAAAGGACTACTTCTGAATTCATTCATATTTATAAAAACTTTTCAAAATAACAGACATTACATTACATTAAAAGATAAAAACACTAAAAACAATATAAAAGGACGTTTCGGATTCATTCTGAATCTCTCATCAGCTAATTTCTAACGTAAGAGTCATACTAGATTTTAAAGTTCAACAAGTAGAAAAACATTTTTTGGCAACTTGATGTAATGTTTTTCTACTTGTTGAACTTTAAAATCTAGTATGACTTTTACGTTAGAAATTAGCTGATGAGGGATTCAGAATGAATCCGAAACTTCCTTTTATATTGTTTTTGGTGTTTGTATCTTGTAATGTAATGTAATGTCTGTTATTTTGAAAAGTTTTTATAAATATTGAAGTTCTAGTACATTTGAATTTCTGTATTCGAATGTCAGCCATATTGAAATTAGGCTTAACGCATTTTATGTCGTATAGCTATTTCGGTAAAAAATAAGGATTGTTAACATAAAATTATACGATAATATTTAGACATATATCAATAAATCATTTATGCTGCAAGAAAATAAATATATGAATGTTTAAATTTAAATTTTGAACATGTGAAGTGTTTTACATTTAATTATATGTCATGAAACATTTAAAAACTGATTTCACTTACCGTCTATTAACATTTATTAAATCAATAATCTTACTTACAACTGTTGTAAAATCCTCATATTTCACGCTTGAAATGCTATAATTATTTATAAGTAAATTGTTCTCTGATATTACCAGCCAAATCTCAAATGATTAAATAGCAAATGGAAGTTGAATGGAAGTTGCAGAATGATTCTAAAACTTAACAATCGATGCAATGAGTATGATTGTTAGCAACAAAGAAACATTGTTGCTTGTATACAATAATGGACAACATTCATATATTCTTATGGTGTTACATTGAATATAAATAAGAATTTTCATTGACATAAAAAACTGGAGTACACGTGTTTAAATGTGTTGCTGCGACCGTGGCAAACCGTGGCTGCGACCGTGGTTGTAATCGGGAACCGCGCTGTGACCCCCGATGCCACGTCCACTGCTATCGCGACAGCTGACGCCCGTTTTCGTTATTAATTGAATTACGCATTTGAAGATTAACTCACTTAGTTTAGTAAAATGCTCGTTGAAGAAATTTACTAACCTGGTAAAGGAAGATAAAGTGAAATTAGTATTCTTCAACATGAACAGACGAAGATTATTCTTCGTGCAACTTCTAAGCTAAAAAATATATTTTCATGTTTTTACACCGAAGTTTTATACGCTAAGAAAGACCCATTTTAATACTTTTTTAAATGCTGTCTTAAGCCGATCAATAGTATGGAAGGACATTAGATTTAAGAAAATTGATTTAAAAAACTTTGGTATTATTTCAGTTAGCAGATACATAAATATATATTTTAAAGTTTTCGCTTTGCGGTAACATTATTCAGTACAATAAATCAAATATCTTGGAAAAAAACTAAAAAAAAAAACAGGAAAAGATTGAGGATTAGGTTATTCAGATATGAGATACTTGTCTAAAAAAAGAAAAAATGGTACATAGTTTGAAAAAACTTGACAAGTAAAAGGAATATTTGCGCCATTTGTATATCATATTTTCATAAGTAAAAAAAAAAGAAAAAAAAACCTTAAATAAAATCTACAATCTATTCATATCGTTCCTTAAATGTAAAAAGATTATTTTTTTATGACTTGTCTGTTAATACAAATACTTTTCTTTTTTATAAGAAATTTTCACACTTAAAGAAAGCTTAATTTATTATTAAACTTTTTTTCTTTTTAAAATGTTTTTAAAGTTTATAAAGTTTATTAAAGAACATTAGTATACAGAAGGATGAACACACAGATAGACATACTTGAATCATTTCATTTTGTTGGATACACTTATTTAAAAGTATATTTTACAATTTTTCAGTAGATAAGGAAACAGTTGATATATTTGAAGAAAGAAGAAATATTCTAAAAATACAAAACGATATAAGCAACAAGTTATCGTTGAAAACATAATTCATTCATGCCTTTTACCGTCTCCAATGCATTACATTCTTCTTTTAAAACATGTAATAAAGACATTGCACTGTCAAGATATATATTTCAAGCGTACAAAATGTCGTACTTTTCATGTCAAGCGCTGACTTTAAGCAGTACAATAAATCACAGATCTTGGCAGAAAAGAGGGGTTTGGGGATTTCAAAACTACAATAAAATAAAATCTAGAATCCATTCACATTGTTCATTAAGAGTTGACAGGTTTTTGGTATTTTTAAATAACATGTCAGTTAAAACATAGATTTTTGTGTTATATAAGAAAGTTTCATAATTAGAAAAACAAGTTGAAAATTGTACGTCAAACGTGGCAAATAAGGTACTGTAACTAGTTTTTAAATATTCAGATCTTGGTGCAATAGCCGTTGCACTCTTATGCAAAAATACATGAATAAAAAATTTATTACGATTATACTGTATATTAAATTCAATAATACGGAAATAATTTGACTCTATCTTAAAACGGACTAATTACCATTTCAACCTAGAATCATTAACTATCACGGAGTATCATTGAATTAATTACGAATGATACGATTTAATAGAATGAAGAACACTTTTTTTAATATCTTTTAAGTTCTGATTCGATTTTCATAAAATTTGAAATGACTCGACAAAATTTTACAAAGATTCTATATATTAAATTTTTATCCATTCGATTGGGTAGATTTGGCGCTGTTATATGCGGATAGACGGACGTACTAGACGACGACTACACGTGCTACGTACTTATATAATTACGTCATTTCCCCATATACCATAAAGTAATTTAATTCTTTTCAGTGTCTCTGTAAATAAACTATGAACGCTACATATTTTATTTTCAATATCGAACATGACATAGTAAATCTCAATAACACATATAAATTACAATGAAATCCAACAATATTAAATCAAGATAGAGTTTGGGCAGACATACAGAAACCACAAACAAGTGGGAAAGTGTTAAAATGCATAATAGGCTGAAATTTGACTTTCAGAAATTTATACTAATAGACGGAAAATTACTTCGATACTTTTGTACAGCTCTTTATTTACCTACCATCTTTATATAATGCCACTGTTTAGCTAAAATTTAATTAGGACTAAAACACGCTTAAAACTACTGAAATTAACTTCCAGAGATTATCATCCATAGACGGCATTGTATCTAATTCTTTGCGTGTCCCTGTATATAATTTTGACTATATTCTTCAAACATATCTTAGTATATTAAATGTAATTCAGTGTAAAAATGCATAACTCGTTTAAAAACCACCTTTAAGCTATTTTCGTTCATACTCAGTAACCCTTAGGAATTTTTTGTGTAGCCCTATATATATAATCTACAGCATTTATACACACAACGTAATATGCAAAAAAATTAGTTAAACTTAAAAATCCTTTCACAATTGAAAATGCACTTCCAGCAATCATGGATAATATGGAGTATTTCGGGTAAGTTATTCGAAATCTTTTGTGTGTCCCTGTAAAGACTATGCACTTTCAATTATACAGGAAGTAACTTGTAATAAACCTCAGCAACATATATATATTTGATTATATGGGAAATAGTTTAACATAATTAAAATACGCCGCAAACTACATTTCTCCCTATACCATTAGGATTATGAATTATTTTGTGCGGCCCTGGAAATGAATAATAAATATTCTTTGTACCGCATATTCTGCAAAATGTATGATTTAGTGCACTTAATAAATGCATATCAATTTTATTATGTTCGAAAGGGTGTAACATCATTAAAATATACTATAAACATTTTTTTTTTCCATTGGCCGTAATTTAACAGAATATTTTTGACTGCCCCTGTAATTAAACTGTACATCCTATTTTTATAAAATTTGATACCACTTGACAAAATTCTGCCACAATTATATATTTCAAATTCCAAATTTCAAATTATTCGATTGGGTAGTTTTTGCGCTGTTATATGTGGGCAGACAGACAGACAGACAGGCGGCCGGACTAGACGGCGACTATAGGTGATACGTATTAACATAATTACGAAGGCATCTAAAAAAACTTATTTTTTTTTTAATCTTAGACATTTCTAAAACATTTTCCAAAGTAAATTAAATGTATTGAAGAATGTTAGTATACAGAACGACGGACACATAGACAGACAGACATGCTTACATCATTTCAATTTGTTGGGTACACATATTTAAAAGTACATTTTTGCTGTTTTTCGGTATATAAAGAAACAGTCGATACCTTTGAAGGCAGAATTAAATTCTAAAAGTACAAAGTGATATAAGCAACAAGCTATCTATAAAACATTAATACATTTTCCCTCAGTAACGCATCAAACTCTTCTTTTAAAACATATGATAAAAAAAAAGTTGCACTGTCGAGATATATATATTTCAAGTGCAAAAACTGTCATACTTTTCACGTCTTCTGTTGACATTAAAGAGTACGACAAAACATAGATCTCGGAGGGAGATAGGGGGGTGTGAATTGCAAAACCACAGTAAAATAAAATAACATCTAGAGTTCCTAAAAATTGAACAGATTGTTGATATATTGACAGAGAAAGCAAAAAATTCGGCTTTTTATAGAAATTTGACATTTTAAACCGATATACAAAAAGTTAATACATTTGAAGTATGATGAAAATTCTGAAAAAATAAAGAAATCCAAGCAACAAATTATTTTAAAAAGCATTACTGAAGAATGTATTTTCCAGTGGCTTTGTGTAAGAATGTCTGAGGCTGGTGGATCGATTGTCCCTGGTACTCAATTTTACATCCACCAAAAAAATCTGTGTTATAAAATTAAAGTAATTATTAAGTGCAATATATTGAATAACACCTGTGTCTCAAAATCCGCGATACGCGACTGCGATTTTTTTTAATGCAGTATACATTTTTTTCAAATCATGTCATTCACTGTAAAAAAGAGAAATATTCCTTGATATAAAGAGAAGGCTACTAAAATACAGCATAATTTCTTTCGAGGTGAATACTATTCCAAAAAGCGTTCCTTTATCTCCAGCACCTAACAATAGAAACACATACATTTAAGTTAATTTAAGAGGTATTTCTGAAGCAAAATTTGTTTTGTTCTTGCTGCCAGTAATTTTAAATAATTTTAAATAAATTTAAGCCAGTATTAAGAAATTTTAAATAAAATGTATATTTTTAGATTGTAATACCTATATTATTATTATTATTGTCGCCTTTTAAGGAAAACGATGAGCTTTTTAAAGTTCATATTGTGTATTTTGTGTTTCAAATATTTAATTTAGTTTTAGCCCTTTCAGGGCCAAAGCAATGCTGCTGGCAAAATGAGGGAAGATTGAATGTGATCAGAATTCACGAATTACAGTAAAGCCTCGATTATCCGCGAGCGGATGATCCGGGGTGCGGTTTATCCGCGAAGCGATTTTTTTTTTAAATTCAAGCTAATAGCAAGGAAAATACAATAAGCCCTACTGATAAATATAAACAGAAAAAAATCATGTATTCGAAAGTAATAGAAGAATCGGTTGCCATGTTTGAAATATCAGATATAAAGTTGATGTCTTTTCTTGATTTTATTAACCAAACGTAAACACAGCAATTAAAATATTTAACAATTAAATAAGACTATTATGATAAATTCCAGGAGAGCATATCAAGAATAACTTCATTTTCGAGATAAAAATTATTCCATACTAAAAGAAAAACAATCGTTTACAATTTAGAATAAAGAAAATGTGTTTCCAAAGCAAGAAGCAAAGACAAGTGACTGATTTTTTTTTTTTTTTTAATTTTGTAACTCAGCTCTTTTTGTTAAGTATGTATGGCATTGTTTCTTGCTTTAGTAAAGAAAAGGTTTCTGATGTACTGTGCATATGTATGTATTTTAAACGTTTTATTATGTTTTTTGTACACTAAAGCATAGTTTTTATGTTAAATTTTCTTTTTTTTTTCATGTTTGCACCCCATTTTCAGTCTTTTTTGGGTTATCCGCGATTTTTGTTATCCGCGGTGCCCTCGCCACCCAATTCCGCGGATAATCGGGCTGTACTGTAATTAATTTGAAAGTAAATGAATTCTTTTTACCTGCATATTTTGCCATTTTTTTAAATAAATAACTTATGTTGTTGACGCGATATGAAAATTTTTATATTAAGATAAAGCGGTCAAAGAAACAAATTTTCTTTAAAACGTGTCTCACGGATGCATATCCGTCTCTCCGACGCATTACTCTCTCCTTTCAAGACATGTTATTTAAAAGAAAATGCATTGTTGAAGTATACCTTCAATCTAGTAAATAGGTCTTATTTTCCGCGTCTTGTGTTGACAGCATGAAATACGATAAATCAAAATCTCGAAGAAAAACTTTATAACCGGAAAAAAGTGAAAATTTATTTCAATATGACAGTTCTCTTAAAATAAAAAACCGTTTGATGATGTTAAAGTTCGCATAAAGTTGCAATTTAAAACAAATATGTGTTTGTTTTTATAGTAAATTATTATACATAAAGAAACCTTTAATATTTTCATATGACATATGATAGCATATGACAGCATATGCTCTATCTAAAATGTCTCCATACGGGCATACTCAGAAATATCTGAAAAAATTGCAGAATGTTCTTCTCATATGAATATATATGTTTATAATTTTCTTTTGGTGGAAACGCGATACAGCGTCCGTAAAAAAATAACGAAATTTCCGTTTATTTGGCTATTTATTACCGGTCGGCGATGAAAAAAAAATATACGCTTTCATGTAGGAAAAAACTTTTTATGTTGAATTTGTTTATATAAGTTTAATTTAAAGAACTTTAGTTTTGTCATTTTTAGTTTATTTTAACTATAGTTTGTCATATATATTTATATATATTTTAAATAAAATTTAAATATCATATTTTACGATTTAAAACAAAATTTAAATTGTTTCGAGCTCAAAAATGGCAGATAAAACACTATCGATTTGATTTTGTTGCTATGGAAACGACTTCGTCTTCGATATGGAAATGTGTTATGGCAATCAAATGTCAGCTGACTATAATTTAAAATAGATATTTGCAACTTACAAAGTATAGAAAATATTTTTACAGTGATAAAATTAAATAACTACAGCAACAAACAACATATATATGTAATATAAAAAATATATAATAACCTCTTCCATTGATTAAGTTTAAATTCATTCGAAACCGTGCATTCTAAAAAACAATTAATAAACAATTTTCAGATGCATTAAAATCATTTGCTTTTGGCGAGAAAAAAATTTGCTCGCCAAATCCCGTGTCACTTTCGTATTTTCGCGCCAAATATTCGAAAGTATTTTATTTTTTTACAGACTTTCTACTGAAATTCCGCCGTTAAATTTAACTTACATACATGAGTAGTTTCTCTAGCATTTTTTACAACATATTCTGAGTATGCCCTGTAAGGAGACATTCCTTGTAAGATAGATCAAGCGTACAGGAGACCGTTATCAAACATGATGGAAAAGAAATAATTTAAATTCATTTTAATTAACCAACTTTAAGAAAAGGAGAAGGCTATCAATTGTACGCTTATGTGTTTTGTTCTTATGAATGTTTACCGATTACTCCGAAACTACGCGGAAAATTCTCGTGGTTGTTGTTTTAATTAAAAGAGGATACTTTCGAAATTGTCCCATTTAAATTTCATGGAAATTTATTCAGTGCCATTTTAGAAATTAGAAAAAAATCCCTCCGGCTCGGCCTACAGGCACAGGCAGATTTCGAAGTTAAGTAATAATTTCATCAACAAAATAAGATTAGAGATAAACCCATTTTAACATTTTTATCTGGCCGCTTTTGACGATATTTAATTTCATTTTTCTGTAAGAGTTTTTTTTTATTAGAATCATGTTAATGCAATAATTTTTTCTTTAACCCCTATGTTTTTCATCCCTTCAGGATATTTTTAGTAATGTCTTTCATTTGTAGAGTTCATCTTATCAAATATTTGTTACAACAAAAGTTATAGATAATAGTAAGAAGATTTAAATAATAATTTTAAACCGCGTGGTCATTGTTTCATTAAATGAACCACACACTACTTTTTAAATTCTGGCGTTCTTTTATTGTGACACACGCTTTTAATAATGCAATCCTATATAGAGTTTCTTTAAGGACCTTCAAAACCTTGTCAATAAAAAAGTTGTAGATAATGTTAAGAAGATTTATAATAAATCTAAGCGAATTTAATATCTTGTGAATTGACGAAGTTATAAAATTTTTCTTCTTCAAACCCTATTTTTCCTCCCCTTGAGGCCATTTTTGTTGATATCAAAAATCTGACACACGTAAATTTTTGGCCGTCTCCAGAGAAGTAATAATAATTTTAAACTGATTCGTAATGTATCACAATGAAGAAGTTATGTGTTCCTCTCTGTTTTCCCCAAATCCCTCCCCATTTCCACCCCCTTCGTCCGATTTTGCCAATTGAAGAACTTGACCGATATGTTCTACCCCTTCATTTTATGTAGCAGTTTGGAAGAGATTTCTGCAGAATTATGGAAGTTATTGTGCCCATAAAAAAGTTATATATATATATATATACATACGGTGTCTGTCCAGTAAGTAAGAGACTGATTCTATAAAATTCGTTTGTTTGAAGATAATTTTACAGACACTTAATATCCTTTAAAATAGCTTTCCTTCTGCATTAATACATGGTTGCCAACAACTCTGCCACTCATTTATGCCCGCGTGGAAGTCTTCAACTGGAATTTACCCAGCAGCTGCATTTACTTGCTGAAAAATTGAAAAACATTTCGTGTATTTAAACAGATGTTTTAACGTTTTAAATAAATTTAATAAATATTGTCAGATGAATTTGTTTGTTCTTTTGAAAAATGGGTAAATTTCCTGTTTTTTTAAAATTAATAAAGAAGATCTCTTCCCTTGCGTTTAATACGCTTAAATTCTCTTAGAATCATTTGTTTTTCATTTTGTTTTATTCTGTACGTATTACTAACCTTGATATATCAGTTTTGCAATTTTATACAATTTTCCCCCGAGATTGAAACCTCTAATGGGAAAGTATGACTAAAAATATTCTCAACATTTTATTTGGGCACATTAATGTATGGGTGAACCCTAAATTTTTAAGTTAAAAATAGTAGGGGTAAGTAAGGATAAAATCATCCAAATTTGCCTTTCTTAACCCTTAAATGTGCGATTTTTGATTTTGTTTCGATAAAATTATATATGACACTCTGAAAGGTTTATTACACAGGAAAAATAATTTAAAAAATCAGAGATACATTTTTCATATACACTGCTCAAAACAATTAGGGGAGCACATGGTTTTAACAAAATTACGCAAATATTTATATCGATAAGTAACGTAAATTAAAACATCCATAATTTAAAGCGTAGTAGAAAACAGATAAAGAAAATTCCGCATGCAAATTAAAGTTTATGACGTCAAAAACTAGAAAAAGGAGATAGGTGCAGAAATCGGGATTTTTCCGAAACGTCTGTTTCACGGTCTAAGTTGTAAAATTCAATTGCTCAGCTTGTGTTTTGAGAAAAGGCGGCTTGAAAATGTCACAGCAACATGATTTACCGCAATCCATGACTTGGCGTGTTATCGGGACATTTGAATTTGGGGAAACACAACTAAGTGTTGTGGACGCTGTTGGAGTCGCAAGAAGTGTCAATGCAAGACTGTGGAATTTATTCCAAGACACAGGGAATAGTAGACACCGACAAGGGCAAGGTCGGCCATGTGCTACTACGAAACGGATGACAGATATATCCTGTTAGCAGCTCGTCGAGACGGAACGGGCAATGCTACTCTGCTGCAAATACAGTTGTTGTTGGCCACAGGACGAAGAGTGTCCAGCCAAACAGTCATAAATAGGCTTCATTAGGGTGGGCTCTATGCGTGCAAACCAAAGGTCTGCATTCTGTTGATCTCAAGCAACTGTGAGGACCAAAGAAGGTGGGCAACTGAACATCGAGTTTGGAGGCAACGTTGTTGGAGTCAAATTCTGTTTACAGACGAGTCCCGATTCAGTATGGATGTGACATCCAATGTGTTTTGGCATGGAGAGAAAGAGGTACTCAAAATAATCCCACATTTGTTCGTGAAAGATGACATTAAAGACGAGGTGGTTTGATGCTATGGGCTGGTATCAGCATAGGTGGACGTACGGGCCTGCATATCATTCGGAATGGCACTTTGAGGGTCCGAAGTTATACAGACGAGATACTGAGACCTCATGTCGTATTTTATGTTGCAGCAATTGGTGATTTCTTTTTTCTATCCATGATAATGCCAGATTGCATACGGCTCATCTTGTGGAAAATATACTTAAAGTTGAAAGAATACAGGATATGGAATAGCCACCATGCTCTCCTCACCTGAATCTGATGGAGCATGTGTGATACACACACAGTTGACGCATTGCAGCGAGATTGGGGCCTCCTTTTATTGTCCGGGACTTGGAAATTGCAATTTTTGAGGAGTAGAAAAGTATTCCCCGAAAACTTATTGATAATGTCATTGAATCCATGGAAAACAGATATACGACAGCTTTATCTATGCGAAGGGACTACACGTCATATTTAGTGTTTTGCATCATTCCTAAACAGTACTTTTTTTTATCATTTACATGTAATCAATTTCTTGCCACAAGTCATCTTTTCACATTCTACCCATCGTTTTAAAGAATTAAAGCTCTCTTGCAATTTTTTTGCATCTTTTTATCAGCATTGTGCATTGATACACATGTTACTCTCAATTTTATGCCCATGCATAGCTGTCTCGCACTGTTCTCTTCACTTTTTTGCTTGCTCCCCTAATTTTTTTGAGCAGTGTAATACGTCAATCTTTTCTTCTGTAGCACATCTGCAATATGAGTAAAAACTACTGTCGTGTTGCTGTTTTACGCTAAAATATTGAAATTAGTAAATATATTAATAAGTACCTCTAACAATGCCTTATTCTATATAATTATTTATTTTATAAAACTTACCATTTAACCCTTTAATTCCCAAGATAGAATACGTTCTAGAAGTTACGTAATTTACTTTACACCAGAAAGTTTCAATGGTTAATTGCGCCTCATTTAAATACGGAATGTATTTTATTAATTAAAGAAAATATTGCTATTTTAATTTTCTGGTGTGAATTAGATATATACGAATAAAAAATTCAAAATACTCTTGTTTGCATTTATGCAAAGCTGTGCACTGAAGTGTTAATTATATACTTCTTGGATGGAAATGATATAAAATTATTGTATTTGTCATGCCCCACAACTTAAAATCCGTTCAATGTCACTTTTAATGGAGAAACAGTTTATTTGATTTTAAAGTAACCACTTAAAACTCGCAGCCTTTTCTGTTTGATACATTGAAATTTTACATATTAATCTGGCGGTTTTCTTCCCCTAATTTTTTATTTTCTATCTTCTTTATTATTTTTTTTCAGACTTCCAGATGGTTTCTTACTTTTTACCCATTATGTAAAATGTTTAATATTTTTATACATCTTCCTTTGATTTCGACATGCATTTAGGTATAAAATTTTCTAAATATTAACCTTTAACGGAGCAATGGCCATATAAGCGGCATTGGAATCCTTACTGAATTTATTCGCTTTGCACCACTATCTTTTAATAAACACTTTTACTTTTCCTCCCACATGAGCAAGAGAGATTTATTAAAACATTTACTTTTAAAATATAGTGATGCGAGTAGAATATAAAAATAGAATCACGTATTTAAAGCTGCGGTCCGTTAAGGGTTAAATTGTAAAATTAGCATTATTAGGTGTGTTTTAATAAGTAATAAATGTGGGCATGGCATTATTCCCTATATAATATTTGAGCATTGAATATCTCTCCAAAATATCCAATATCATAAGAATGAAAAACCCTAATAGTATTATTCTCACAGTTTATAGATATAGGGGTGCACAAACTTTTTTAGAGACGAGCCACTTACAAAAATGTCTGGGTTATCGGGAGCCACATCAGCTATACGGATGGACGGAATTCTATTTCGGGAAGGAGGTGATCTGTGGCCTACAGCCAGATAAAAAATATGGTTTCAGACGGGGATAGGTTACCCTACCCCCTAGGTTAACCTACCCAGTCAACATATCCAGTTCAGTTTCAAAGGATATATCAACAGTTTACATGTACATATATAAAACAGATATAGAAAGAATTGTTATCAAGGTGGGATAGAATCCTTTGTCGTTATTTGTGGGAGTATTTTTTTTTTATTATTATAAGTGCTAAAAAACAACATAGGCATGAAAGTGGCTAGTGCAGAAAAAAATACGAACTTTATGAACGAAGAGGAGAGAAGGAGCCAATCAACAAAATTTGAGATTTTTTCCAAGCCTGGTCGATATAATTCACGATTTTCCCGCGCTCAATCAAAAATCTTTGCGATTTTTACGCACCTGATTAACAAAATTCTCAATTTTTCCGCAGCCGATTGACGAAATTCAAGATTTTTACGCACCCGATCGACAAAATTCGCTATTTTTCCGCACCCGATTGACAAAATTCGTTTTTTTTCCGCGCCTTATAGACGAAAATTTTCGATTTTTACGCTCCTGATTGAGAAAATTCGCGATTTTTCCTGCCCGACCAACGAAATTAGCGAATTTTGACTGACTCTGATGAAATTTGTAATTTTTTCTCGCGGCAAATTGACAAAATGCGCGTTTTTTCTCATTATATAAGCTCATATAAGCTCATATTTTTTCGCTGCTGATCAATGAAATTTGCAATTTTTCCGCGCATCAGCGACAAAACTCGTGATTATTCCGTGCCCGATCAACGAAATTTGCGATCTTTACTCTCCTGATCGACAAAATTCGCGATTAATTCGTGTCCGACCTACGAAAGTTGCGATTTTTCTGAGCCCGATCTACAAAACTCGCGTTTTTCCGTGCCTGAAAGTTGAATTTGTGAGTTTTCACTGCTTCATCAACGAAATTTGCGATTATTAACTGGCTCAGACAAAATTTGCAATTTTTTCACGCAGCAAATTGACGAAATTTGCAATCTTCTTACGCAGCATATTGACAAAATTCGCCATTTTTCCGTGCACGACCAACGAAATTCGCGATTTTTCCACACCAAATTGAAAAAGTTCGAGATTTCTTTGTGCCCGACTAACGAAATACGCTATTGTTTGGAGTCTGATCGAAAAAACGCGTTTTAATTATGAGCCCGATCAACGAAATTTGCGATTTTTTCGTCCCTGATTGACGAAATTGGTGATTTTTCTGCGGCCGATCAACGAGAATTGCAATTCTTAACTGACTGACCAAATTTGCAATTTTTTCAGCGGCAAATTGACAACATTCGTGTTTTTCTTTCTTGCGAGAAACTAAAGAAACACAATTTTTCCGCTGCCGATCTACGAAATTTTCAATTTTTTCGCACATCATCGACGAAATTGTGGATTTTTCGAGCCTGATCGACAAAATTCGCGATTCTTAAATGGCTGACGAAATTTTCAATTTTCCTCGCTGCAAATTGACGCAATTCACGATTTTTTCCTGCGACCTATGGACAGAAATTGCAATTTTTTCCAGTTATGAATTATGAGATTTGCGGGCCACAGGTTGTGTATCCCTAGTCCCTATTATGGAAGATGTACTTCCTTCATGTACTTTCTCGTGTATGATGTACTCTCTGCATGATGTACGTTTCTAAATCCGTATAATGGTGCATATAAGAAAAAAATCGCAGAAATATAGATAACTTTAACAAGCTCTGTTTATTTAGATTTTATGTCTATAAATAACACCAAAAAACTTAAAAATCACATATACTACTCAAGACAATAAATATTGTTTTTATAAACGAAAATTTTTAAAGGCAAAATATTACCTGAGGATAATACCTATAAATAATACCTATAAATAATACCTATTCGAAGCAAATAATACGTTCGGTTTTTAAATAAGATAAATTATTATGTGAAACCAGCCTTCCACGAATTTATACATTTTTTGTATGATGCTAAAAATAGAACACTTCAATTAAAATTAATGGAAAAAACTACTTTTCCCAGATGGATGTCAAATATGATGAATATACGTGACAAAACCTTAAATTTATTGAGACCCTTTTTAAAAGTCACTGATGGAAATAAATTATTGACTAAACGCTCGAAAATTTTTGACAAGAAATGATACTGTAAAACTCAACTGGGAATTATCCCTCGCTTTTTGAGATAAACTTTCCGTTAAACCACTAACAATAAATACACCTTGTCAATATTTCAAGTTATTATGAAAAGTCTGCTATATTTTATTTATTTATTCATTTTATTTTATTTTTATTTATTTACTTTTGATCGGCCGAATAAAAATGCAAACGATTTATTGATATATTCCCATAGATAGAAGTAAGATATCGGATGTTTCAGATTCTTAGAGAATTTTTCGAGATTTTTGAAGTTTTTTTTTATTATAATAAAACGTACTGTGTCGATACCTTTTGTCACGCCTTTCTCACCCCCATAAATATTAGATACTGGTAGCTACCGGGTGTCCTAAAAAGGACTGACTGATTTTTAAATTCAATAACTCGCAAACAGTGACAGATATATAAAAATTCTGGCAGGAGGTTTATGTATGATTTTAAGAATTCGTTTTACCGTGATTTTCGAATTTAGTTCGAATTACAAAACGATGATGGCGCTGCAAGCAATAGGCGCTAAATTCAAGCTGGATTTTTTGCCCTTTCTTTTCTCCCATGCCAAAAAAGGAGATGAAAATATACTGAGTGGGTCAAAAATTGGGCCTGGATTTAACGCATATTGCTCGCAGCGCCAACTATTGTTTTTAATTCGAACTAAATTCAAGAATCACAGTAAATAAACTCCTGACATCATACATAATACTCCTGCAAGAATTTTTCAAATATGTGTCACTGTTTGCAAGTTATTGAATTTTAAATTCAGCCAGTCTTTTTTAGGACACCCAGTATATTAGTAGAAATAGTGTCAAGAGGATAGCAAAGTAGACATGCTATATTCGATGATATTGCTTACAGTACTTCGTAGCGGCAAATCAGGAGTTAGCAAGCCAATCTTGAAAACAATATCAGTTTCGAGAATACACTCAGCTCCAAAGTTGTAGAGCAGCATAGAAGTATTACGAAAAGACACATTTTATGCATGAATTTGTATTTTAGAATTTGTTTGTTCACGATTTCCATAATTGTTATATCGCGAAATGTGTCGGAAAATGAAAACCGACACAACTCAAAAATATTATATTTCACAGAAGATTTCCTTTTTTTTTTACTGTAACATAAAACTGTAATACTTATCTCTGCATGCAGCTGTAAAAGCATACCTAAAAGAGTAAAACGCTTAAGAATCAAGACGTAGAAGAGATAGGACGGATTAAGTAAATTTATCCTTCTAAACAATTTGCCCCCATATGTGGTGACAAAGTAACACACAGCGTAATCTAATGAGTTTTCAGATAACTGCACTTATGAAACTTCACCTGTAGGAAGACGCAGCGAAGTGCCTTTTATATAGTAAAATAATAGGCAAACAAAATTTTGTGAATTTGTGCCACTTTTCTTGCAGCTGAGCGATATTACCCTTCCACAAACAGAACCACAAAATTTTTTTGATTGTACACCACACATTGAGAAACTACGCTAAATGCACCCAGTTATAACGTTTTTAACGTTTATATTAAGTTATTTATTATTCATTTAGTAAGTTTAGATTAGTTAACATTTTTATTTTTTGACGCGTTTTGTAATGTAACATTTTTCAACAATCACCGCAGAATGCGAAAAAAATGATAAAAATCGCATTAAGAGTCACCAAAAATTCAAAATTTTACACGGCAAAATTTACTATATTAGGAAAGAGTTCCTTTTAAGAATATCAAAAAACTGCCGTGGAACGCCAAAAAATACAAACAATTGAATTAAAAATTGTGAAAAATTCAAAAATCACAAAGAAAAAATTTACTGAAGTAGTCAGATAAAATATTGTAACCGGAATTCTTTCACGAAAGTAAAAGAAAAAAAAAATCGCCACTAAATGTGTTAAAATGCTAAAACTCGTATAAAAATATACGTGAAAAATTTAAAAATCGCTGTACGAATTCCGAATAAACGTTATCGGAAAGAGGACAAAATTTACTATTGTGCTCTTAAATATTGTAACCGGAATTCTTTCACAAAAGTAAAAAAATCGCCGAGGAACGCGAGGAAACGTTTAAAGTCACATTAAAAATCGTTAACAATAAAAAAAATCGGAGAGGACAAAATTTACCAAAGTGAGCTGAACTATTGTGACCAGAATTTTTTTTAGGGATATCAGAAAATCTGTGTAAAACGAGAAAAATCAATAAAAATAGCTAAAAATCACAATAAAAATTCAAAAATCGACGCGGACAAAATTTACTATATTAGGCTAAATGTTTGAAACAGAATTCTTTTTACTAATGTGGAAAAATCGCCGCAAAATGCTAAAGACTCGTATAAAATAATTCACAAAAAACTCAAAAATTGCTATACGAATTCCGAATAAACTTTATTGTATAGAGGATAAAATTTACTATTTGGGCCGTAAACATTTGTAGTGAAACGTGAGGAAAAAAACTAAAAAAAGCATAAAAAACTTCATAATAAGAAATCTAATGAAATTATCCTATAAATCGTGTTTCAATGTGATGCGCATAACTACAGATGAGGAGCAAACATTCAAACCGTGTTTTCTCACAAAAAAAAATAATAAATAAATAAAAAATGAGTTATTGGTAGTTTTATGAACTCTGTATTAAATTGCACAGAAGTAAACCGTATTTTAACCAAAAAACATTTTTCTCCGATTATAAACCAATTTTAAAACTTGACGTTTCAATCAAAGAGTGTTTCCTCCAAAGCCTGCATTCAATCAAACAGTGATTTCTCCAGTCTGCCAATCACAGTTGTCACTTGATGCATACTTTCGAAACCTACCATACATATCACAATTGAAATGGATTGTTTTAGAGAAAAATAAGAGAACTGTTAAGGCTTCCAGAATTATATATTTCAAGATCTAAGTGAAGAATCTGTGGTAAATCTTCTTAACGAGGGAGTTACTGTTGCCCGTGTTCAAAGGGTTGTTTTAGAATATCTTACTCTTAGCAGCGCCATATCGTTTGAAAAGAAAAAAAGGATGTTGACAAACTTTTGAAGGTAATGTATGGTGAACAGTGGCAAAATCAACCTGATGATGTCTTCAAATGCTACAACCACATTATCCATGATTTACCAGTCTGCAATGAAGAAGAGGGGGATGTGTGTGACTGTCTAGATGAAGATATTGGTTTTAAAATTTGGAGTGGATTTTTGGCAAACGAGTATTTATTTAGTAAATATTTAATGAATACTACTAGGTACCATAATCTGTCATTTTATTTTATCAATAATCAACTGAAGTTCAGTATTTGCTCAAATAAAATAATGCCTTTGCATTATTTGTGAGTTAGAACTTATTTCATTCAAAAAGCGTTTTAACCACTTGTCAAACAATCAAAACATGTTTCCTCCTCTGAATTCAGTCAAAACGTGATTTCTCCAAATATTAAATGCATTTTATTATTTTGTTTTAGGTTTAATATCTTACGTATGCTTGCAGTTCTTTCCAACGAACAGTAATAAAAATACACAATAAAAACTAGAATTAAATAAAAGTTATTTTCTAATTTATCAGTCTTTTGTGTTTTTTGAAAATTTGCATGGAAAGGAGAAAGCATAGTTTGAATATTTGCTCCACAGATATACAGTGGCGGTCAAAAGTTTCCGGCCAGTTAGTTTCCTTGATTTGTTTGACAGAACGTTTCAGCGAAGAAGAAGCACAATTGCTCCAAAAGTTAGGAATAAGCAAATTACCTCTGACCACGTGATCATTTTGATTGGATACTTAAGATACTTGATGCAAAGGGGAGGAATTCAAAATTCGCGCGTGCAAAAGTTTCCGTCCATTCATCATCCATTACATTTTGATATCGCTAAAGTATTTTTTAGCCATGTTTGTTAATTAATCAACGTGAATAACGGGTTTTAAATTCAAAATAAAAAGTTTAACAATTTATTGATCCTAAACGAGTGATTTGTTTCTCGCTAAAGGAACAATCCTTTCGTGAGATTGCAGCAAAGTTGTCGATCGGAACATTGCTGTAAACGATATTTAAAAAATATATAAAGATGGTCATGGCCTTCGGAACTTGCCACGGTCCAGGGCACTCCGGAAAACTACTATTCTTGTGGACAGAATTATCAGACGAAAAGCAGTTGATGACCTGCGTAAAAATGCCGCTGCAATTCCACGCGGTTTATGGTGTTAAAATATTGCTGAAACAAGTCTGTCTACAGTGTCAAGGCGCTTATGTGACGTAGAACTTTATAGAACAGTCGGTGTTCAAAAACCTTTTATAAATAAAAAAATTCAGAGGGCTCGACTGGCGTTCGCCAAGGAATACAAAGACTGGTCAATTGAAAACTGGAAAAAAGTACAATTTTCGATGAATCGACGTTCAATCTTTTTGGGAGAGATAAAAGACAATACAACCGACGACCTAAAAACAAAAGATAAGATGCGAGATATATTATTCCTACAATGGAGCATGGCGGAGGGCACGCTATGATGTGGGAAGAATACTCTGGAAAATGTGCATGTCCGTTATTTGTAATCCGTGGCAAGATGAATAGTGCAATGCATAAGGATATCTTGCAAGATCATTTGCTGCCTTATTGGAGGAAAAATTGTGGTCGCAACTATTTATTTCATCATAACAACTAAAAGCATACAAGCTAGCTCGTCAAGCAGTGGCTTTCGCACAAAAAAAATTCCGCTTTTGAAATGGACAGCCCAATTATCCGATCTGAATATAATAGAAAATCTTTTAAACTAGCTTGAAAACGTGTGTGGAATTATAAATATTCCAATTCAGCAGCATTTTCACAATAATTGCAAAAACCGTGGACAAAACTTAACATTGATGATCTGCAACCGTTCATTAAATCGATGCTACGTTGCTGCGCCGCAGTACTTATTTCTAAATGTATTAATACAAAATACTAATTGTAAATGTTGTTGATCACTGTTATTGTCTGTTATAACACCATTTTTCCCTAAATTTGCCAAGCTGGCCGGAAACTTTTGAGAACATGCGTTTTCTTTTGCAATTAATTTTGTCAATTAAATTTATTAATACTTAATTTTTATTCCATAAATAAGTTCTTAACTGTTATGTCAATAAAGTGTATAAGTATCACTTTAAGATTCCACTTCATATGGGTATATTTACAAATTAACCAAAAATTTTATGCTGGCCGGAAACTTTTGACCGCCACTGTAGTCCTCTGTCCAAATTTTATAGCTCTGCATGCAGCGATCTCTTCAGAACACAGCAAACCAACATACTCACACAACCTTTTTCTCTCTAGCACGCAAACACACGTAAACTTCTT
Organism: Maratus speciosus; assembly: GCA_963932465.1. Lineage (NCBI taxonomy): Eukaryota > Metazoa > Arthropoda > Arachnida > Araneae > Salticidae > Maratus > Maratus speciosus. The sequence goes on from OZ010786.1 coordinate 439,504,447, forward strand.
TCCTTATTATCATAGATATTTTATTTTGAAATGTTTTTGGACATTTATTTACCTTTCTTTTCAACTATCCTATGTATAATTTTTGTTTTCTGAAATTTTATTTTTTATGAAGAAGAAATGCGATTAACTTATACACTAGGGTTCAATGTTTTCGTTTTTTTTCCTCTGATTGTATGTGGGTCCCCCGTATAACGATAATAAATAACTAAATTTGGTATAAATTGTCATATAGAATTTATTTTTAATATCATTTTTATCGGCATAAATACGAATATTTGTAGTTAATCAGTTCATGAAAAAATATATAATATATATAACAAAATTTATAAAATGGGTTACTATCGCATGATGTCCTTCGACCCATTAAAAATACTACTGATCCTCTGTAGATCAAATTACTCACTGATCAGTGCGTCATAGATACCTATCTAATCGATAAAGTGAAATTGTGTAAAAGCAAAATGAGTTTTTTCTTTATATTTTTAAAACATTTCTATTTAAATAAATTATTTTTAAAGATATTATTTTGAAAATTCAACACATAAATATTTTTAAAAAAATCATAAGATTTCGTAGTTATTACAATTAATAAACTGTAATATATTTATTATAGTTTAATTATATTTTTAGTTTTTTTTAAATTTATTTTTAAGAAAGTTTTTTGTTAAGAACGTCTTGCTGCGTCTATTTCTTGTATATCACTATCCCACAATAAACTCTTTCACATTTACCGCAGCATATACTTGTATTTAGAATATGGTAATAATTAATAATGCATATCACGAAATCTCTGTATATCAAATATTAGCGTCAGGAGAATAAAACTGTTAATTGGAGTGATTTAAAACCCGTCAAGTATAATAATTATAAAACCTTGATATATCCACTCTCCTAATAAATATTTCTACGTTACTTAATTAGAAAATAGGCTTTTGACAAATTTTACTTGATTAAAACCAGTATTCCATGATAATCAATTTTAATAAAGGGAGATGTGATATTATGAAATCAACAACTGAAGAATTTGGGGGGAAAAATCAATAGTGTTGCTATGTTGAGTAGAAAAGTAAATCACATTCTCTTCACAAGTTCTCCCCGAACGCAATCTGTTTATAGCAGTAGGCTGAAATTTTATCTCTCTTAATTAATTAGTTAATTAATTAATTGAATGATTTTTACTTTAGGAACATATAGTACAGGGTGCCCACAAAAGAAAGTCCCAGTTATAAATTTTATATATACTAGGGTATGGTACCCGAGATTCTCAAATTACAGAATATAGATGAAAACCATTTTTTTAATTTTACATATATTTTTTAGATTGCCCACTAAAAATAAAACAGAATTTCTCATATGAAAAATATGAATTATACAATCGAATAAACTTTTGAAATTTATCAAAAGCGATTTTTTTCGTATTAGCCGCATGCTAAGAGTTATATGCCCAAGATTTTGCTGCTTACGGTATCCTTATATTTTCTAATAATTTCAGAGCTTTAAGCGCATAGTTCAATTACATGTCTGTTAAATTTGTGTTTTATTTATATAATTTTATTTATTTAATCATAGATGAAGTCTTAGTAACCATTTGGAAAAATGGTTATTGTTCTCGTCAGGGTGGGAAATTAAAAGCATATCTAAAGGTTTTCATTGGTTTAATCCGCATTTTATTCGTTTTATGATTGGTCTATTCAGTAATCTGTATTTCCCTTTAATTTCAACAACGATGGGTACCTTCTGTTGCCACTATGACAAAAAAGTAATAAAAACTACAAAAAAATAACTCAGAAACAAATTGAGATACAGCTTTCAAACAAATTGCATTTAAAAGTACATTTTTTTCTCTATCCGACAGTGTAAAAAGTAATATTGTCGGATGTTTAGAAGTTAAAAATTAATGAAATTTCATTTAAAATTGGCTGTCAGATTTCTTGGAAATCTGACGATGTAAAAGCCTTTTCCCGAACAGCCAATGAAACGCTTGGATATTTACGTAAGTTTCAGATGGATAATACTTAAGTTTCATGAAATCTGACGGGTCGCAGGCGATATTTTTGGCTTGCAATTTTTACGTGTAATAACACTATTAATGTTTAATTCATGGCGTACGTAATGTATGATCAACTCCATGCGATTTTTTATGTCTTAAATTTTAGTCTTCAAAAAAACGTTTTCCAAATGGTCGTTGTAATTTGATAAATTGCTATTTTTTTATAATTTTTTTTTTTTTTTTTTTTTTTTTTTTTTGTTTATGGAATATTAGTCGTAAGAAAATTATGAACTCTTTATGGTGTTTTAAGGGCAAACAGATTAATCTTTCTTAATCGAGCTCATGAGCTTTAATACAATTAAGAAAAATTAAATTATGCAAATTATGCTATTTTGATAAAATTACAGTAACATGTCTTAAAGAATAGTAATAAAATTTTATTAGTAGAGAGAATTTTGGGCCAAAACTTTGGGAGCCTGATATTATTTTAAACCTCGAATTATTGCCAAGATATTCTTTGATTGCTTATCTATCTCGGCGAAGCGAATTCATCCAAGACAAAATCTTCAAGTTCTGTAATATAACTCGCTATTTTTTGGACAAAGAGCATCCACACTGTATGTTACTGCTTTTCCATAAAGTCACTCTAAATGTTTGTAAAACATTGCGTTTTGCCAGTGTGTGATTTCGATTACTTTATTTTTAAAGATAAAGCAGTTTTACCTCTGAAAAATTTCAAAGAAGCTAGGGTGAAAATGACGCACTTCTACAAAACATATTTGAGTTTTAAGAATCGAAATGCACGCATTTTTTTATATAAAATGACGTCAATTGCATCCGCTAAAGCATCCCACTTTTGCGATGTCATCTTAAACAATATCTATAGAACGGTATCAAATGACATCATTATCGCGGAATAATACACAAACACAGCAGAAAGCAATGACGTCCTTTAAGAAGCTCGGCAATACAATCTCGGGCATCTAATGCTTTATATGACTTCATTTTTTTTATATAATAGCTCCATGTTTTATCAGAAGTCATTCATTTACAGTTTTTTCAAAAAAACTGTTGGAAAATGTAATTACATACGGATTTATAAAATTGCATTCTTTCAGGTCACACAAATATTCTTTAAAATACATTTTTGTAAAGAGAAAGTATTGTATCGTTTCTAAAGTTAAATTGCAATAAAATGAAAATCATGTAATTAATAATAAGAAAGCAAATAAAGCCAAAACTCACCGGGTTTTAAAACATACGATATTCTTGACATAGCACGTATTTTAATTTCAATTTTTTTGAGTTTTTATGAGCAAATGGCAACAAAAAGATACAGCAATCTACTAATTTCATTTTTTCCCCTTTTCTTACATCAGAAATGGAGTACTTCAGTTGCCACAATTACAAAATAAGTAATAAAACATACAAAAAATTAATATCTTAAAAGTAAATTGAGATATAGTTTTCAAATAAATTGCATTTAAAAGAGCATTTTTTTCCTTATACGACGGTGTAAAAATTTAAAATATGCGATGTTTAAAAGTTTAAAAATTTGCAGTAGAGAAAATTGCAAAACCACAATTTTATTTCAAATTTCAAAGTGTTGCCATTCGCAAAATGACGTATGCGTTACGCACAGGTATGTTTGTCCTTTATAATATAGATAGATAAATTGTAAGCGTTGTCTAGTGTTTGTTCAAACTGATTAATAAACAGTAGTGCAAACAGTTTTAGATAAGCACATGCGCGAATACTGCTTTGTTATTTAATCACATGCAGCGCCACATACGCAAAATGGTGACTCATGAGCGTAAAGTATTATTGCTGGGCTGAAGATTTAAAAGCGCAAACTACCCGGAATAACTTCCTTTGGGGCTTTTTAAAATATCATGTCTATGTTCGCCACTACGTCATGATTTGCCAGAGTTGAGACACAGAATTGAAGAGGCTATTGCTTCCATTACTCCGGACTTGCTACCCGAAATGTGGGAAAAATTGAACTTTATGTTGGATGAGTGCCGTATAATTAAAGGTGCACATATTGAACATTTCTAATGAAAGCTAGGTTAGCTTACTTTCAATTTGATGTATGGTTTGTTGTAAGTAGACTAAACTAAACTGTTTTAATATACCGTTGAAACTGGAACATTCGTTTATGGACATCCTGTATAAGGAAATTACTTTTTTCACGGTTTGTGCGTGTATGTGAGTGATCACGACCACTCACAAATGGTATTTTGCATTGATCTCCTATTTGGCGAATATAGACCACTGTTACAAAAACTGCATCGATTGTCATGAACATCTACCGACAAATTAGGTATCTATCCAATTTTTAAACCATTTTGCAAATAATTCTACAGGGAAAACCACCAAGGATATGTGACAGAGTATAATTCATAAATAGTATAAGTGATCAATCATTAATAGCAAAAAAGTAACGTCTCCAATTTGAAAACAGGGATGTTCAGCGTTCAAATCCAACAAACTTCAAATTTATTGAAAATCTATTTAATTAAGAAAGAAAATTGATATATTAGAAAATTCACTCTTGGCGTATTCCATGCGCCAGTAATGACTTAACGCGATAATATAATGAAATATAATGAAAAAGAGACTAACCCCTCAATACAATTTTATATTTAACATCTATATCTAAGGCTCAACACTTTTGCCTTTTACCGCAACTTACTTACTTCATCACTTTACGCAGTAAACCCACAGATATCTTTTCCGAATAAGCTTACCCGAGCTAATGCAAATACTGATGGAAGCGCGATGTCTGAACCTGATAGTGTCTGTGTATCATAGAGCGTTTGTTTACACAGCCAGCTGTTAGTCAGAATAAAAGTTAGGTTTCGATGTTTAGCTTATTTTTGTACTCTAATTATTAGCTCAGTAAAACTGTTTGACGAGGAAATCAAATGAGAAGAAATTTTCCCAACTTGGTGAAAACATGTCGAAGCCAACAATCGAAACAGAGACCTTTCGCTTCCCATTTAAACACCACGCGAACAGACTTACCTGTATAAGTATGACGCACACAGCTCACTCGGACAAGCTTTTAACATTTTAACGTGCCTCAGAACGGACTCTTTTTTAGCCATTGGGAAGGAGCTTTTTCTCCTAGCTGTGGCTGATCGTTAAAACAAAACACGCAACAACCAGGATAGTGCAAAATGTTAAAAAACTCCAATATGATGAAAGAAAATGAATTTATTGTGTCATAATAAACACCGGGGAGTGGTACAAACAGGAGAACAAAAAGAGCAGCCTCTTTTTAGCACAACATCCAGAGGCGAGGGAGAGAGCACAAGTGGCGTGACTACGCAGCTAAAATTCACGTGCTTGGGGTGATAAAATATCGCCAATATACAAGCATTTTGTGCCATGCACAAGGGAAAAACAAAACATTGGCTGGTAAAATACAAGCGGTGACCTTATACGTAATTGAATTCCGTAGGAGTACCATATTTTGAGGTTACTAGATTCTTGTGGTATGGGAAATGAAAAACAGGACATTGCACTTCGGATATAATGCGTTTTAAGTAGTAACGGAAAATGTTTTCGAATATAGACAAAGGCTGTAGAAATTAAAGAATTGTTAGGCGAAAGGTGTGTGAATTCGGTTGGTAAGACATATGTGAACATAGAGTTCAGTCTGAAGTGCAGATTGCAGCTGTTAGAAAAATATGCAGGATTCTAATACATAGGAACTTAGCGGTCTAGATTTTAGGGTGCAGTGCGAGAATAAATATAATGAATAGACTGCAAGTTAAGTACTTTTGATGATGCGCCAGATACATTACCAAATAAGAATAGCGCTGAGAAACTAAAATGTTTTTTGTATTAACTGACAGCCGTAAAGTTTTTTTCTAAAAGCTAAATATATGTGAGAAAATATCTCAAAGTAGAATGGAAAGACCGAATTACTGGTTTTATTTTATTAAAAAAAATGAGTAATTAAAAATAGTTTTATTTAAATGTGAGGGGCTATTAGTACAAGCGATATACATTTTAAATATTAGATTCAATTTAGGAACCGCACTGGCTGAAAATAGTACATTAAAATAAATAAAGCATTAAATTGAATTTTGAAGTGAAACTGAGGGGGGGGGGGGCTAGAACGAAAACATATATAACAGGATAATCGTTATAGCCATGACTACTTTTCAATTTATTTTTGTAATAGATTACTACAGCTATTTAAGAGAAAACTCCTCGTGGAGCGTATTTCTACGATATTTGCAGCATAATTCTAAATCTGACATCTTTGTAAGAAATAAGTGGTCGTCAAACCAAAGATCGCTCCAGGGCCTGCTGTTGCGAAGCATACGCTGAATTTGCCATGACATATGTTATGACATACGTTTATACTTCACAGCATATTCGGTAAATTCGTTACACGTTTTACAATGTTCACTTCGGATGAAAGGCAAGACGTCAGTTTTTGTATCAAATGGACTACTTTAAACTTTACTTCTAGTTTACATCTACTTTACTTTTACTTTAAACTTTAAAAATGTTCGCAGGAATTTTCTTATTCTAGCTCTACATAATACTCATTACTGAAGAAGTGTGTCATAGTATATTTTGATTTAATCGATTCCGGATTAATTTAGACTCTTGTTTCCCGTAGGGTTGTGATTCATAAAGCCTCATCCTTTGCTGCGGTTGCAGCCTTACTAGCCTATTACCTTATCTTCCAAAATTCTGGAGTGAGTTCAACATTACAGAAGCACAACTACTTACCCCTGAAAGTGTTAACCCATTTTCCGCTGTTGCATCGCCCCCTAAATACTACGCCTGAGCGCTGGCACAAAAATGGCGGCTGTCTTAGGCGGTTTTTTTCAGCGTGTGTACGGCTCCTTAAATTAGAATACCAATAATTTTTCAAAAATTTTTCCGTTTTATTTTTATCAGATTATGCAAAACACTTTTGGAAAATACTGGTGTCTAAATTTAGGGGATCCTACAGACGCTTAAATATATCCACCTACGACGGCCACCATTTTTGGGCCAACGCTCAGATTTAACGTTCAAAAGGCAGTTACTGTTGTTGCGTTGACTCAGCGGACAAAATAAATATGCATGCGTAACCCCTTGAAGGACAACTGGACATTTTTATACAACTTATTTTAATCAAGATTTGTACCAGAATTTTTGAAGAAAAGTTTACTTTTATAAATTTTGTCAAAAAGGTGTAAAAGCACACTTCCTTATTTTAAAATAACTTTTTCCAAAAATTCTGGGGTCAATTCAAGATTACAGAAACACAATTACTTGCCGCTGAAAAAAAAAGAGCTACATTAATTACTAAAGTACCAATAATTTTGAGTTAAAAAATATGCTCTAATTAAAAACGGAAATTTTGCGGTGAAATAAACCTTTTGATATTTATGTTGGGAGATGACTTTCAGCAGAAATATTTAACATCCTTTATGATTTTGGAGGTTAAGAGACTTTACTAGTAACATGAAGATACTCAGAGGATAATGTTAATCCGGCTAAATTTTAAAAGTTCTCGCTTGCATTTTTATATTTAATTTTTGTTCATACGATATGTGAAGGCGGTGTCCAAGCGAGTACTTTCATGATTTTTCGATTTTGGTTGCAGTTTTTTTTTTTTTTTTTTTTTTTTTTTTTTTTTTTTTGTTATTAGGATACTTTAAATTTCCATGCGAACAAGAATTTAAAAAAAGGCTACCATATAACATTAACTTTCCAAGTGCCTTGCGGTTACTGTCGTAAGCTCTCAAAGGGAGGTTAGAGTTCTTTGGCCTAAAATTTACGTGATTTGTATGTTTTCTTTTCGGTTACAAAAAAGCGATATCATCTTCGAGCTTTTTAAATTACAGTTATTGAAATTTCATTTATATATTTAAATATTTTTATATAAAAAAATTGTCTTGTATGACTGAATACGTGCCATGGAGTTCCAATCGGACGACCGTTTTTCTCCAATCACAGCATTCCAAAAAATTTGGTCACTATATTACGAAAGGACATTACATTACCTGGAGATTATACCAACGTTTAGTTTTATAAATTGATTTTTGGTAAAATGGGGATCTTTTGAACAAAAACTTCACATTAAAAAATTTTTAAACCTTTTGTGAGATTCTAAAAAATATTTAATGAATGGAAATTCTACTTTTTGTTGGTATCATAACCAGCAAAAACTATTAGTATTCTTTAAAATAAAAAAATCAAGGAAATCTGTCAAATAGTTCTCCAAAGAAATGGTGGCCTATTCTCAAAAACAGGGCTTCGAGAAAAATAAGTTTGAATTTTACAACAGCGTTACGTTCAGCAAGCGACGTTATATTCAATGAACAAAAATATTATAAGTAATAGAAATATTACGAAACTGCTTTAGGGCTACAATCTATGTATTTGAGGAATTCAAAAAGTACAAAAAAAAAATGTAAAATGATGTTACCCAAAGAAGTAGAACCTGACCTTCCCTTAATGATTTAATGCTCTAAGAACTAAGTAACTGAGCATTGTAGCACAGAAATCATTTGTTTTGAAATAAAATCTCTTTCAACTTATAAAAAATTAGGTACACGTGGACTGTAATATATTTTCATTGTCTCAAATAAATGTGAAGTCGTTCTAATTTAAAAGGCTTACAAAAATGCATTTATCAACGCTTCAGTAATCACTAAAGAAGATTAGGAAACTTAATCCTATAAAATATGATGTCGTTTCTAAAATAAGTTATTTTTTAACTTAGAAAGATTTATTTAAGCTGGTGAAATACATCAAAGATAATGTCAAAATTAATGGATTATTAATTTAATTTACTGCTACGAAATTTGTGAAATACCGTGAAAAGTGATAAGCGACAGATAAATCCATTAAATGTGTTTGTAACAGCGTCGAACTGTTATTAATCTAATTTATATGTTAAACAGACACATACAGTTCCCAAAAAATCCGAATGATGGTTAAAATTCAGTTTTAATTTACGCTTAAAAAAAAGAAAAGAAAAAAAATCATGGCTGCTCTTTTTCCATGGTTTTTTTTTTTTGCTCACTGAAATGACTTTAAAAATATATACTTGAAAATAAAATGTAAAATAAACACCATTTTCACGTAAGTACAAGAAATATGTGATATTCATAGATACTCAAACATTACTGCACTGCAATTTTTACTTTTTAATTGAATATCGCTTACCGAACAGTAAATGACGACACCGACTGTAGATGGATTTTCATCGTTTCATGTTAATATTAAGTAGTTCAAATTTTACAGCCTTATTATTGATTTATCACCACTTTGGTAATCATTAAACAGGTTTATAAAACTTAATTCTATAAAATGTGACGTATTTTTTAAAAAAAAGTTACTTTTTAACGTGGAAGAATTTATTTGAGCTACTGAAATTTATCAAGGATTTTGTCAAAATTAATGGGTTATAAATTTAATTAATTTAACGCTTCGAAATTTTGAAAGGAGCATTAAAATCGATTACAGGAGATGCAAGCATTAAATTTATTTGTAATAGCCTTGTAATATTGCCTGTGTTCTAAACGCATGCGATACAGTAAAGCACCGGTTCCAATCATCACACCGAAGTGCACAGCATCGGACACGGTCTGTACTCTAGAGGGTAATTGCACTTTATTATCAGTGCTGTTGTTGGCACCATTTCGAAGCCAGAGATCGGCACGTGAAATCAGTGGTTTGGAATGCTTTCATGAGTGGAGATCATTAGGTGTAAGAAGGTTATGGACCTAGGAGATATCCCTCCTTGCCGATCAAGATCAATAATTGCAGGGCAATATTGAATGAAGTAAGTTTTCCGCTGATGTGATGTTTCGTAAATTTGAAGCTCCAACTCTTCGCTTTATGTCTTCGGTACCTTGCTTCTATTTTTAACAGGCATGGACCATTTTTAACAGGCAGGGGCCATTTTTAACAGGCAGGGGCCATTTGTAACAGGCAGGGGCCACTTTTAACAAAGGCTGAATAGCTTGAATGTATTAAGAAACTATTCAATATTTTTGAAGTAATGCCAATGCTATCATTATAGATTTTGAATACGTACCTAATAAAATTATTTTTGGAAAATATGACTGTATATTTTATTCTCCTATTACAGTTGCACATATTTGATATTGAAACATTGTTTTATAGAACATGTACAGTGAAAATAAAATACGTCTTGTCTATTTAAACGAGAAGGTTAAAATTATTACATTTTTAGCCAGCAACGTCTAAGAGAGAAACTACTGTACACTTACTGTGTGATCATAACAATAACATCAAGGGGGAAAATATATCCTCAAAAAAAGCTTTAATTAAATATATATGCATATGTGTGTGTACAATAAGGTGATAAAAATCTTTGCCAATATGTGATATACGATCGAATGTAGAGTTAAAGGAGTTGCGATGAAACATTCTAAGCAGATATTTTAAAACATGCGCTCAAAAATGAACTGAAGAGCAATAAACCAGCTCTCACAGTTACAATTACAGAGACAAAGTTACAAAATATTGAAATAGCAACAACCACTTTCTTTCATTGCAAAATGATCTCAGGATCAAACGGTATTTATAGCATTAAAAAAGCTATATACAACAAACCATGCTTTTCACTTATATCGCTGTCTTTCATACTGTAGATACTGTTTCAACGATATTTATGGGTTTTGGCTGTGAAGTGTATTTTGATATGAAAGAAAGTGAATGTTGGAAATTAAATTTTTCAAAATTTGTTATTGAAACCATAATCTTGAGAGCTAAATTGCAATTCGTCATCTGATTCTCGAACGCGTACATTAAAATACTTTCATAAAACACACAGTTTTCGTTACTTGAACTGTACCGTCGGTAGGCCTTCATATATCGGTAATTTCTTACATGATCACCCTGTATGTACACTGTTAAAATTTTTTTGGTTAGTTGAACCAATTTTTGGTGCCACCATAAGATGGTGAAATCTTGAACCAGCATTTGGAGCTAAGGTTCAAACGGAGCTCCAATTCCTGGAGTGAGTTTTCACCATCTTATGGTGGCAGCTACTGGAGCACCAAAAGTTGGTTCTACCTACTACAAAATTTTTAACAGTGACATTGTATATATATATATATATAGATATAGATATAGATATAGATATATGTACAGCGTGTTGCTGAATTCGACCGGCAAAGTCAGAGGGGCGATAATAGGAATCAAGATGAACAAATATTGTAATGGAACATGGTGTCGCAAACCGCCTATTTAATAAAAAATACAGGGTGTTCTACACTAACTCAACTTGCGATGCCAGTAATAAATTTCAGAAAAGTGTAGTCATAATACGTGTATCGTTATATAACGTGTAACGTTATATACATCACGTTATGTATATAACGTGATATATACATAACGTTATATATCACGTTATGTAATATATAACGTGACATATTATGTCACGTTACTTAACATAATATGTTAAGTAACGTGTATTATGACTACACTTTTAATGTACATGTTCACTTTTGCTGTAAATGTGATAACATAAAAAAGTGGTAGGATTCTTCATTGTACACGCTAGCAGTATGCACTTGACGCTTCACATTTTGGACTATGATTACCAGTTCATGCAGTACCAACGATTGTGCAAGCACCCTGTTTTTCCAGAACTGTTTGTGATGTTATCACATTTCATAGAAAACGAGGTACATATCGTTCCACTTAAACTGCAGTATTTTTATTTTTTTTTTTTAATTCTTATACCGTCAAAACGAGTTCAGTTAGTGCAAAACAGCCTGTATTTGTGACTAAATATGTGGTTTGCAAACCCATTTACTGTGATAATTTTTTATCCTTTTGATGCTTACTATCATCCCTGTGAATTTATCGGTCAAATTCGGCAACACCCTGCATATCCTTCTCTGCAAATATCACAAATGAAAGAAGAAATTCCTCTTGTTACAGGATTTTCTTCTTAGTCGCTAAACTCAACCGAAGTGTATTTTCCCTAACATAAATTGCGAAACGAAAATAAAACAATTAACAAAGAAGATTTTCTTTTCTATTTGTTTGGGCATTTCTCCAGGGCAAGAAAAGCTCTTTTTTAACGCTGCTGGAATTTAAAAGAACTGGCAGAATAATTCACTTTTTTGCCTTTATTCTACGACGAAGTTTTTCTGTATTATAATACAAAATTGTAGAGTTAGAAATATAAGGCGTTTTTTAGTATCTTTTATAATCGTCTTTACAAAATTTCTATTATTATTCAGCAAAAGGTGCGTTAATTTGACCCGGGTTAAATATGTTTCAAACCAGAATGGTTTTTCTTTTGCAAAAATAAATAGCTAAATAAATTCTAATTAGAAACATGAAAAAAATTAAATTATATCAAAAGGAATTACTGTTTTGAAACGTTCAAATTTTTTTGGGGATCAAATTAAACCATAGTTTATGAAATAATTCTTGGGGAACGGAAGTTTGTATTAGTGATAATTATTTTAATACTAATTGATTTCCTTAATTTAGTAACCGAATTAAATGTTTTGACTCGTACGTGTTCAAATAATGATCAACTAAAGCAACTCACAGCAACACAGCGTTAGGCTGTATGATCCTAAATCTGTTCTTAAATTCTTCATAAAATGGTAGTTTTTCGTAATGTGAATCTATAGATTTGTATTTGAATAGTGTACGTACATACTTATTTATCTTATACAAAAGAAAAAAATCAAAATTAATTCAAATTTGTTTTCTGCACAAGCCTTAAATTTGTCAACTGTTTGATAGAAAAGACGAGACAAAGACCGAAAAGATTAGGAAATAGTTTTCTTCTAAAAAGTTTACAAAATAAATTTATTGAAATCAGAAATAAATCATTTTGCAGTGCAGGCATATTTCAGATTTACAACGTGCAACCTTTGCACATTAATTTTAAAGAAAGTAACAAACAAATATCCATCATTTTTTTCTGTCATTACCGACGGGTCTATATGTGTAATAACAATATATTCAAAGACTAAGCCTCTTTAAAGTAGCCTGGAATTTGGTGTGAAATGCCGCGTAAGTACAAGGCTGTAGGTCTGTCCACTCAACAATTTCAGTCTGTAATGTTAAAATGTATGGACGTGGAAGCATTCGAATATTTAACATATCTCCTCTGGAATTTAATATTTTATACTTTCTAAATTTTAATATTTCTAAAATTATTTTATTATTGTCATAAAAGATCATTATCCCTGTTGTGGAAAATGCGTTCCGACCATATATTGTGCCATGCATTTGCCAAAGTCTTTGACGTTACTTTTTCCCAGGACTGTGCAACTGCCCAAATTGCATTTTTGATGTTGTATCCTTTTTAAAAGCTTCTATTGAAAGTTTCTATTGAAAGTACTTCTTTTGAAAGTTTCCCAGATTGCATGCATTCAGAAGACGCTTCATAAAATTTTCTTTATAAAGGAATTTTAGTGATCGGAGAAATCTGTAAGCCAGCTGAATAATTGAAGTGCAATTTGGAGGTATAAACATAGCGGTGGCATTATCATTATTCAACATTTTAGGATGGGCTGCAAGCAGTAAGACAATCTTCGAATTACGTAAAAGACATGCCTAGAATCGGAGTAGCGCCGCGCATCCAGAACAAAATAATTGTTAAATCACTTTGATAGCTTTAAAAAGACGAGGAGATTTGCTTTTCCCGTGTACCATCTATTCACATTTACGCGTACGAATGGCGTTTGAGCTCGCAATTACCATATTCCGTTTATTTTCATCTTTCATTTCTGGTGGAGCTACTCATTTGAAACGGCGAGAGTTATTTTGCAATCAACACCAGAACAATCCTGTCTCGAACAAAATTTCCAACGGCTTCACCATCCACAGGCAGTTTTCATAAGCATATTGCTAATTTCTGAATGCCGTGTTGAGCTTTAAATCGGTGCAACTACACTTGAGAATAATCACGTGCATCAGAAATGTTTAATTACTGGTGATACGCTTTACCTTGTGCAATCCGCATAGCCGTAACTGAAACCAATCGAATTGCACATTTTCCCCCGAACCAATTTTTTCCCTCACGAGTCTTTTTCTCTTTATCATATCCTTCGAAGGGTCACTTATTGTATAAAATTGCAATATGTTTTTCTTCTTTTTTTTAATGTCAAAAACTGTCAACGATCCGATTCCGTACACAGTACACAACGGTTTCACAGAGGAACCACTTTGTAACTTTTTTACCAAGTCTATTTTATTTGCGACAGATAAACTTAAATACTTTCTTTTAGAAGAAGACTTTTTTTGAGTTTTGGTAACGACATCGAGCTATAACAATAAATGATAATAATTATTATAACCTTCCGAAATACAAGTGTCCGTCTGACATCAATAAAAAGAAGTCCCAATCAAAGCAGTCTCTCCTCTTTTGCATTCTCTCATGTACCTTTTGTTTATACAAAGGGGAAAGAGATTTTTTAATAGGACACAACAATTATATGCGAAACACCCCACATGGTGTAATATTATATGCGAAAATTATTTATCGTTTGCAGAACCTGAGAATGTCACCGCTATGATTATACGAAACTAGCCGCCTTTTTAAAGGATTTTTAAATTTTCTATTATGTAGTGCAATTACTTTCAGTATGTATACGCGTATTTCATTTTAGAGAAAATAAGAGGTTTCAGCTTCATATTTCAGGCTGTTTAAAGTTCATTTAATGTTCATGCAGCAAATTACATTTAATAAGCATTTTTTTAATATTTTGCAATACTTGAGTAAATGCTGATATATCATGTATGTTTTAGGAAAAGGATATTAAAAATGTCCTAATTCCCAATCTAATTTCAACAGGGCTGCCACCGGCGAATATTTTTATATTGTATCGCACCATTTTGTTTTAGAAAAACAAATTTTGTAGTTTATTTCTCTTGACAAATTTTCAATGTGTGTGTGAGAGATTTCTCTTTTGAGAAAGAAGTGCGACACAGAATTAAACAAGGCGGAAATTGTACGTCAAACGTGGCAAATGAGCTGCGTTCGTACTATAACTATCTTTATAAATATTCAGATATTGACGCAATAGCTGTTGCATTCTTCTGCAAAAATGCATGAATACAAAATTTATTACGATTATACATATTATATTCAGTAATACGGAAATAATAGGACTCCATTTTAAATAGGTCGTAATCACCATGACTGCTTAGAATCATTACTTATCGCGGGATATTATTGAATTAATTACGTATGATAGAATTTAATAAAATGAAGAAACTTTTATTAATATTTTTTTTAATTTAACTCGATTTTCATCCAATTTGAAATAACTCGACAAATTCTGCAACGATTGTATATATTCAATTTGAAAGCATTACATTGGGTAGTTTTTGCTCTTTGATATGCATACCGACAGAAGGACAAACTGGCAGACCAGATGAATACTATAGGTGCGACGCATTCACGTAATTAAGAATGTACTTAAAAAGAGTGGCTAATGTCAGCCTTGCTTTAAGAGCACGCTATTTATTTGCTTCATAATTCTTATAAGCAATCCCACAGGCAAATTTCGTCTTATATTTTGGCTGCTTGGAGAAAATAAGGAATATGCTTATTTCTAATTAACACTTGTTGTTAGAGTAATCTAATGTTTTTTATAACTTTCTAAGCTTCGCATTCACTTTTGATTCGCGACATTTCAACGGCGGCTACTATTTGTTTTAAGCATGTCTTGTAAAACATGGATACTTTTTTTTTTTCTTACTGTTTATCGTTATTATAAATGTTTTAGAACACGCGTGTAAGAAAAATTTCAAGGAATTGTTGCTTTATAGTCCGGTACACATTGCAGTGTGCGGTATTATAAAAACCAAATTAAAAAAAAAAAATCATAAATTTGCGTACATCTATATAGGGGTGGGACACTACAGTACAGATAATACTCAATCTGAAGACAATCACTCACATTTATTTCACACGAAAAATTGAGAACAAAAAGAAGGACATTTAACAGATACACTTTATATCATCATTGCTTGATTTAATACAGCGGTCTTTGACTTTAATAAGAACAATCCACACTATACGTCGTCGAATACTCCATTTCATTCTAGCACGTCATTGAATTTCTAATTTTATTACATCGAAGAAGAGTTCGATTCTATTTACACCACTCGTCCAATTTTTACGGCATTCTGTTTTCCTAAGTTCTTTACTCTCGAAGTATCATCGTTCCTTTTAATCTCAAAATAAAGTTCTTGTTATTTTCGCGAGCGATGAAAGCATCGTATGCGTTCAGTCAGTATGCCGGTGTGGGTTCTGAAGTTCTCTCTGAATACCACATCTATTATGTTATTTAATGGTCCAATAACTAAACGAAAATGTGAAAATGCAAGTTTCTTTGGTAGATCTGATGCGGGAAATATAGGTTACAGTTTTGGAAATGATGTTTCCCTAAAAAAGATATTTTATTCTGTGTTTTTCTTGGCGCGTAGACATGAAATAAAATCTAAAAACAAGCTGAAATAATCTCTATTCTCTTTCTTCTCGAGCTTTCAAGATTAACGAACATATAGCTCTAGTTTTTGTCATCAGTCTAAAATGGTATTTATTGTTATAGTGCTGTACTGAATACTGTTTGTTTTCGGAAAGCGAAACCCTCAGCGCTTTTGAGCTTGCGTCAGGTCTGTTTTGATTTCATCAAAATAGGGATGATCGGAGGCTATTTAGATGCGTTTGACTGAGTGCCAATCTTAGCGACAACGTAATAATGGAACTTCTGAAAATACCCATCTCAGCATTAACAATCATTTGGATAGTAGAATCGTTTCAGAGTGCCAAGCGCGGCTTTCGAAAACAAACACTATGTCCATTCGTGCATGTGTTATATATCTATAGTAATATTATAAAGAAGTAAAGTTTGTTTGTTTGCTTGTTTATTTGTATTAGGTTATCTCTGGAACTACCGAACCGATTTCAAAAGTAATGGCATCAAAATCATGGTGTTAGTCACTGTTCTAACGTGGGTTATATCTTAAGTCCATGCCACTAACCCAAAAGGGGTGCAGGAGCAAAAAAGTTCTAAAAATGCGATTTTTGTAATAGTGCAGCGACTAGCAAATTGAACTTTGCCATTGTAGTTATTTATAAGATATACACGATTTCTAAGAAATTTTCTTAAAAAATTCGAAATTTAAAAGGTTTGAAAATGGCAAAAAGCGCTCTAAAAACGTTCTAAATTGCGTTTTCTACGCAATCCCAGGAAGTATCAAACCAATTTCATGAGTAATGGTTGGAAATCGATAGTGACAACCTTTGCAGAAACATAGGCTCTATTTCATGGCGGTGTCACTACCACCTGGCGGTTGCAGAAGCAAGAATCTTTCTAAATTGTGATGTTTGTGATTCGGCAGAAGTAGTAACTTTAAATTTGGCATGTTAAATACTTATAAGATGTACATGCGCTCTAAAAACAATTTCTGAAAAAATGGATAGTTAAAAGCGATGCAAATGCGTGAAAAGCGTTCTAAAAACGCTCTAAATTGAGATTTCTAGGCAATCTCAGGAAATATCAAACTGATTTGAAAAGGAGTGTTTTCAAATTGATGGTCACAGTCCCTGCTCCAACATTGGCTATATCTTAGGCTGTTGTCACTACCACCTGGGGGTTGCTGGAGCAAAAAAAATTCTAATGCTTTCTAAGAACCGTCGAAAGAAAATTCCAAATTTAAAAGGATGAAGTGAGCGAAAAGCGTCCTCTAAATAACGATTTTAATGCAATCTTATTAAATACCAAATCGATTAAAAAAATTATGGATGCAAATTGGTGGTGCAAATTAGAACCTTCTCAAACATAAGCTATATTATGTGACACTACCACCAGAAAGCTGCAGGAACAAAAAACGTTCTGTATTGCGATTTCTGTGATGCTGAAGAGGCAGTTACTTATAAAATATAAATGACTTCTAAGAACAGTCGAAAATAAATTCGAAATTTAAAAAGGGCTGAAGCGAAGGGGAGGAGCGAAAAGAGTTCTAAAAATGTCCTAAATTACGATTTCTATGCAATATCAGGAAATAAGAAACCGATTATAAAAGTAATGGTTGCGAATCAATGGCGACAGTCTCATGTCCTAAACAGGCTATATTTTATGCCAGTGCCACTACCACCTGGAATTCGCAGGAACAGAAACCTTCTAAAAATGTCTTTAAAAACTTTCTAAATTACGTTTTCTGAGGAATATTAAGAAATACAAAACCTACTTCAAAATTACCGTTGGCAAATTAATGGTGACAGTCTCTGTTACAATATAGGCATTTTACGTTAGTGCCACTACCAACAAAGAAGGGGGTAGACCATTAGACAAGAAGCTTGGAATTTAACATTATTGTTTTTAAGATGTAAATGCGTACTAAGAACGGTTTCTAAAAAAAATCGAAACTTGAAATGAATACTGAAATGAGCAGAAAATCTTCAAAATACTCCTAAATTTTCATTTATTTAGAACTAGTTTTAGTTCTTCTTATTAATTTAAGTCTCATTTCTGCCTAATACGTGTAATAATGAGGTTTTTTAAACTATGGTTTAATTAGTAATTTTTTAGTTATTCCTAAAAGTATAATTTCTTCTTATACAAATTATACAAATATCACTTGGCATATTTCAACTATTACGCAAGCAGAGCAAAATAAAAATGCAATATGAGTTGTGTTAGATTGAGAACTAGTGATTTATAATTAATTGCCGTAACTGTGTCTTATTTAAGGAATCTTTACTATTCGAGGAAATCGAATATTTTTTCTTTAGCCATAAATGGAAATGATTATATTATTTTAAAACACGTTGATTTTTTCTTCTATTTATTTTACTAGGGGGCTCGGCCCCCTACGAGCTACGCTCGCCAACCCCCCGTTCGGACACTGCAGTCTCTAAAAGCACGCTACTTTGATCGGCTTTAATTGAATTTTTTTTTGGAAGATTGAATTATAATTAAAAAAACAAAGGCGATCGCCCTATAAACGGGTTTCTATTCATTTCTCTTTGATTGGGGAATTTTACGGAAAAATCAGCTGCTGTTAAAAGATACAATGGCATTTCAAAATCATCTAATATAAAATGAATTAAGTCAACAGAGTCTTTGTCTCCCGGTATTTTTTAACAAAGCGAAAAGAAAGTCCTTTTAAATAAAACATTTTAAATATATCGTTTTTAATCTGACGTAATTTTCACCAAACTTTTCTTTCCCTTTTTAATATTCACGTGAAAATGCTTTTATTAGAAATGAAATATTATTTGCGCTGTCAAAAAAAAAAAAAAATAGTTGAAAAGTTCATCTCAAAATATCAAGTAAATGTCTCGCGCTATTTTTAAATTTAAACTACTATTTTGCAATATTATTTTTTGTTCATTTTACGTAATAAGTGTAATGTGACGTAAATGTGATGTAATTTCTCCTATTTAAGACTTCTAACGCATGTTAATGAATTTATTACTTTACAATATCCTTTCTCTGTTAAAATTCACGTGTAATTATAGATGAAGTAATTTTCAATAAGTTCCTGCTTTTTATACGTAATTATTTAATTCTAATTTGAAAGTTTTTCTTTTCTGTTTATAATAGTCACGCGTAAATAAATTTTTAATTTGAAGCAAACATTATTGTTTCCGTTGTTTATACAGTTTGGCAACAGGTTAAATTAGTACAATTTTCTGAAATAAGTAAAAATATATCTCTCGAAATGCTGAAAATTTGAATTTAAAATAGAAATGAAACCTCGAAAAATGAGTCAAATTAAAAAAATAAATTATTTCTGCACACCGGGAAATTATAACGTATAAAAGGATCTAAAAAGTATTAAATTCCGATGTATAGTTTTTGCTCCTATAAAACTTTTTTAATGGAACGATTTTGTCCAACTTTAGCATTAAATATCTCTTAAAATAATTCTTCGATTTGAAAACTGTCTACATCAGCGTGTTTATCAAACATTTCTGTATAATACTACCAATTTTCATATTTTTGTATGCATTATTGTTCTTAATATTAACGAAGAAAGACCTCCGGTCACAAAAAATTCAAAACCGGCGGCGGCGGCGGCGGCGGTGACAGCGGGAGTTACTTTTTTTTAGAATAGAGAGAAAGTAAAGTTATGTAATTTCTTGGTATCCATATACATCTTTATGTCAAAAAAAATTAGTTGTTTTGAAAATATTATTTTTTATGATAAAAGAGACGAAAAAAATAATATGGTGAGTTTCTAATTTCCAAGCTTTCTTCTAGTGAAAATTCTTTACGGTTGAAGAATGTTTATCCTCCTTTAGGCAGCAAGAAATACAGTAAGTCAAACAAAATCTTTTCTTCCCTTTGTTAGATCCTTGAAACATATTTAATATTTATGTATGTCAAAAAAAAAAAAAAAAACAGTTTAACTGTTTTGTTTTAAGGTATTAAACAAGTCAAGCTAAAAATGGTCATGGATATGGATTTAAGTTGTAGTAGTATCTCTTCTCTCTATTCTAAAAAAGGGTAACTAACGCTGTCACCGCCGCCGGTTTTAAATTTTTTGTGACCGGAGGTCTTTCTTCGTTAAGATTAAGCATAATATTGCATACACAAATATGAAAATCGGTAGTATTATAGAGGAATGTTTGATAAACACGCTGATGTAGACAGTTTACAAATCGAAGAATTATTTTAAGAGATATTTAATGCCAAAGTTGGACAAAATCGTTCCATTAAAAAAGTTTTATAGGAGCAAAAACTGTGCATGGGAATTTAATCATTTTTAGATCATTTTATGCGTCAGGATTTTCTATTGTGCAGACTGCATTTAGTTTTTTAATTTGACTCATTTTTTGAGGTTTTATTTCTATTTTAAATTGAAATTTTCAGCATTTCGATAGATATTTTTTACATATTTTAGAAAATGGTATTAATTTAAACTGTTGCCAACTGTATAAACAGCGCAAACAATAATGTTTGCTTCAAATTAAAAAAATACTTTACACGTGACTATTATAAATAGAAAATATAAAAAGCAAGAACTCATTGAACATCGTTACATACACTATTTTCTTTACTTTGTTACTTGTATGTAACAATGTTTTATCCTATGATATACCTCATATTTGGTTTAATATTTTAAAAATATCTAAAACTTCAGCATCGGAACGAAACAACTTCATAAACACCCCCAACAAATAATAGACGGATCCTTTTTTTCCCAGACTGGTGTATAAATAGCTCAGTGAATGCCACATTCCACTGAAAGTATTCTTTGTAAATGATCGCATTTGCGGTCGAAAGATCTCAGGAATCATCTTATTCTGTTTCATTATGATTTTTAACATCAATGGTTTTTAAGTTTTTAAAGACCAGTTCATTTTGTAACGGAATATTTTAATAAATTTTTATGCGCCTTTTTAGTAAACAGTTTTTAATTTTAGTTACGTTTAGGTCTTGTTTATTTTTTCCCATTATACCCATGTAACTTTAATACTTATTACCTGTACTAAAGTACATAAGTTCTTACTTAATTTTTATCCTTTATATTTTTAGTATAAATAAATCTAATAATTTTCGTTTGGTGTTTTTTAAGACACCTTGAAAGAAAATAATTCCCTTGAAACGCTTATGTATGATTTACATGATCTGCCTGGTTTATATTTTCCAAAGTTGTTTACACTTTTTAAAACATGACTTAATACCGCATATTTAGAAACACAAACGCATGGGGAACACAATGGGGCAACTAAACATATGAAGAAAGAAAGATGAAATAATATACAAGGTACTTGTACCCAATATGGACAGTGCTCTCAATATTGACACCACTAATATCTTTAAAAGTAACAATTTTGATCGAGATATGGCGCTACATGTCCGTGAAGAAAAGCAGTTGAAAAGATAATTAAGCCTGGAAACAGCAAAAAAGCGCGCTGTTCGCCATTTAGAAAGAAACTTGTATTTTGTGGTGTGCTGATAGTAATTACAGGTAAGTTTAAATTCTTATTAGATATGGTAAAATTACTTTAAATATTGAAAAGTGGAGTTTTTTAGAAAGCTAATAAAACATATTTTCGATTGCTATTGCATATATTGCTTAAAAATGTTTTCTTCGTTTATTTATTACAAGATTTATTAAAACTATGCCCTATTCCCAATATGGACACATTATGCCCACATTGGAAATACAGCAAGTGAATCTTCAGATTCACAAATTTGTAAAATATCTGTTTAATGTCATCTGAACAATCCTCCAAGAAAAAAATCCCCCCAAAAGCCCTTGCAGAAAAATCAAAAGAAATCACACCTCAACAGGGTATCTGTTGGCGAAATCGCAGGTACCAGCGATATGACTTCCTCAACAAAGGAGATCTGGTACTGCTTCTTATGCAGTATTTATGCTGTTGCAGACATGCGGCTATGCATCACATGCGGCAGATATGTACATGAGGACTGTGTGGGACTTACCGCCCATGATGAAGAAGTTTTTATTTGCCCATCCTGTGAGGACTGAGTAATAACAGATGTAAATTCTGCAGACAGATGCAATAAAGCTAAGCAAAACGAACTATATTATTTCATAATATTTTGTAATAAATGTGGTGCTTTGCATGGGTCTTCGAAGAGCCACAACCGAAAATGACCTCCCCCCCATTCTAAAGTGCATGTTCTGAAGATATTTACTGTGCCCCCCCTCCCCCGCAATACTTTAAGATATATTTCTTTTATCCCCTCTCCTCTAAAATCCCTTGGAAGAGTGGCTCTTCCATACACCCTATGTAGTAGGTCAATAAGGAGCCACCTGTCCCTAATATGTACATGCATGTCCATAATAGGGACAGGTGGTTCTTTATATGGACACTTATAAACATTTATTGTTTTTATCATTAAAATTAAACCAGAATAATTACAAGGTCGCTAATTTTAATAATGATACTCAACAGTCCAGGGATAGTGGTCATATATTTTTGGAGTCCTATGACGTGTACACGAGGTGAAAAAAATCAATTTTGCTTGGGGTGTCCATATTGGGTACAGGTACCTTATATTTTTTATTTTTAGCCATTAAAATGTAATTTTGAAAATTTCTGTCTGATATAGTGAACCTAACTCAACACATTTAAAAAGGTCTAGACTTTAATTCAAATGCACATAAGCTTTTGGAAGCTGAATTGCCATAATTTACAGAATCACAATGTAAAATTATGGCCCAGTTGCCAGACGGAACTTTAGATTATGTGTGGAAATGATAATGTTCGGTTTGAATAACACAATTCGCCCCTTTATTCAGTATGGGATTTTAAACTATGGTATAGAGGGATTGTAGCATAAATTCTTAATTTTTTTTTTCGAATGAAATTCTTGACATATGTTTCTACGGACTACCAAAGTACTAATAAAGATATGAAAAATTATAATCCCGAAACATTTTCGCGTTTTTTCTTAGAACTTAAAGTAATTACAGTATTAGTTATAAAATGAGATTATACCAGTAAATGGCCGATTTCCTTTTTTGTGTAGAAACCAAAATATGAATTTTCGAATAAAAGACTGATGCTAAAACAGGGTTCGTACCGGTACCGTTATTTTCAAGGCCAAATATCAGAATTTTTTTATTGAAAAATAAACCTAGTGTAAACAGACAAAATTTCGTCTTATTTCAGGAGAGATTTTCCATAAGAAAATAATGGTACCGAAGAATTTCTTAGTCTGGAAATTCAAGCACCCGTACGAACACTGTAAAAGACATATACCAAGTTATCCAGAAGTGAGAAAACATTACAGGACAATAATTCTCATAATAAAATCTAATTATTCCACGCGAATATTCAAACATGTCTTCGGTTGCAACTTTAACTTGTAATACAACATTTGTTGAGATGTTAGATATAATTTATTTTAACGATCGAAATTGGGATATGCACCCATTATTTCTTATTTTCTTCAGTTTTTATATTTCACTGGCCTGTTACTAATGTACTAACGGTTTTTTAAAGTACAAATACAGTTTTTCAGAATAGAAAATTTTCATAACTTTTCATACTCAAAACGTTTTAAATGGTACATTAAAATATTCATCTTAGAAAATTTAACGCAATTCTACTAAAAAACTATTCTTGCTCAATTTATGCCTTAGAAAAAAAGATCATTCCAACAAGCTCTATAGAAAGATTCAAATGAATAACCTTAAAAAACGCACATATTCATTTAGCATAGTAAAATAAAGTTTTATAAACAAAGAAATGTTTAAAAAAGAAATAAATTTGTACGAGTATAATTTTACGAAGCTTGGGTAAATCTTTCAGACTGAAAAATTTTCTTGTTTCGTAGTGAATATTTTAGTTTAATTGCCCTTTTTTATTTCAAGCGTTGCAAAAGAAAATTTACCCAAAGAAGCATAATAAATAACTTAAAATGTCGAAAAGTATTTAAAATTTAAATTTAAAATTTTTACTTGTTTGGCATGCTAAGCATTTTCTAAAACAAAATCTGTAACACATATTAATGTGAAATATGAATAAGTGTAAAAACATACAAGTTTTCAAAGAATTCTTTTTATGTGAGATTAATGAAACTTCTGTATTTTTTCAGGAAAATATGTTTTCACATTTGAAGTTTTTGTTCAAAATATTATGTACGTTCTATATAACATTATATGATACTTTTCAACAAATTTTATTTTTTACTTTTAAAACTGCTCGAAAAAATCAAATAAGGGTGCGTTTTACGGTTTTAAATGATAAATTTATAGATTTAATATATTTAAATAAATTCTTTGTGCGTAAATAAATTCGTTTTTTCCTAAGCTTGTGCTTAAAATGTAAACAAATATTAATAACTTTATAAATGTTTTTGAGAACTGACACAAAACGATCTACCTAACAAATATTAAGCATAATTTCTAAAAAGAAAGAAATATTAAAGTGTATTTTTCTTTAAAATATTAATAATTTTAAATTGAACACTAAATATAATAGTTTCGTCATTTAAAAATTACTTCTTAGATTTAAATAAATATTAATGCTAAATACTCACTTAAGACAACATTTCGTGAATTTTATGTCCATTGAAATTTTTTTAATTAGCAAATTTGTTGTTGTTTTTTTCCAGACACAGGCAGAAATCTGCAAAGTCACAGTTCTGATTCTCTTAAAATATCATCGGATAAGTATGGCAGGAAGCCGTAAATTCTGTCTTCTAATAAGTCTGGAAAAGGACTTTAAACAGAAAGCGACCATACTCAAGCAAGACTGCTACAGGCGACTACTTTTTAATTCCATTTCGCACACTTTATCGTAAGAGAAATCTTTCATCGTAAGCAAGAGAAGTAGGGTAAAGTGCCCTAATTTCGTCCCCTTTCCAAATTTAGTCCCCCTTTAATTCTCCGGTTCTACGAAAGTGTACGAAAGTGAAACGGAAGGTAAAGGGGGTCAGTAGTGAAAGTTTCGTTCGCGAAGACGCATACATATACTAAAGACGTGCCGGATTTTTTTAGAAGACCCGAGTTCTTATTACGTTGTTTGTATAACGCTATTTACTGTACTGTAAGTATTTATTCCTTATTCATTGCATGTATCTTAAGTAGGTAAGATTCCGACATTAGCAAAGAGTGAGATTAGGACACTCAGTTCAGCTTACGGGAACTGAAGCTCCGCCATATTTGGAAGCAGAGTGGTTCCGATTTCGTCCCCCTTGCAGTTGTCATTTTCGTCCCGGGGACGAAATTAGGAATGCTTTTTCATGACAATTTTTTCCTCATGTTTGAATGGCTAATGTTCGTTATTTTATTCTTCTACTGATAAATGGTACATTTCTTTTTGCTTTAATTTAATGTGAATTAATTTACTTACTCATTTAGAAATAAATTTTGATTTAATTATAATTTAAGCCTCGGCGTATTGGATTTTTTGAGGTGGACGAAATTGGGACTGTTTTTTTTTCTCTTGCCATATATAGATACTTTTGAAAAAACAGTTTTTAGCATTGTTAATTTTTTTGTGCCATATTTGCCTAAGTTTCTATGTGCGTGGGTAGTTAGTCTATGGAAAATCCAAATTTGGTAGGTTTTCACTGCAAAATTACAACATTTAGGGCCAAAAAATGACTGGGGGGACGAAATATGGGCACTTTATCATGCTACTATTAAAATTTATAGCTATTAAAATTTATAACATCCTGTACTTTCAGTAATAAACTAATATCACCTATTTTCTCGGTTTAATTAGGAATGAAATATACATGAGAATCAACATTTCTCATCGTGATATTTTATTACGTATTTTTAATAGTGGTGCAGATAGAATAGAAAAATTGTCGCCAGTGGCAGGCCTGTACAAGAGATATCCCACGGCGTATTTATGTTGATAAAACTGACCATACAAACGCTTCAAAATCACATGGACTTTTTCTCCTTATATCCCATCAATAAAAATCTATTTGCCTTTCAAACGGATTTTTAAAGGACTGTAAAACTTTTTAACAAACTTATACTACATTGTTTTTCTCAAACAGTAATTTTATTTTTATTTTTTTACATATAGACCACGTGGCTCCCAGACTATGGGCTCAGGGTCGGACGGAGTCCACCTCCTTTCTAGTCTGTGCCTGCGCCTTTATCTATCATTTTATTAACGGTCATAGATGTTAAATATTATGGAAATTAGCACAATGAATAATTGTTAATAATTTCAGTAACTTTTATTAATATATTTTTAAATACTATTATATTGGCATAGCCTGGATCTAGTTTAGAATGGTGTCAAAATTAAAAACTGAAAATATCGCAGTTTTCCTATTAATCGCCTCATTGTGAAGTTGTAGTTTATTGACTTATCACGGTACGTATGCACTCATTTGAAGTTGCTCGCGTTCTTTCTCATTCATAGGTACTAGAGCTCAAAAAAGTATATTGTCTGGGAGGCAACATCACGCTTTCGAACGAATTTTAACGTAAGCATACATGATGTATTAAATGAATCAGATAATGGAACTGCAAGTTAGCTGGCCCACCAGCGGTCAGCGTTGCAGTAGCAACATAGCACACAAAATATAAATGAATGCAACACAATTTATTATTTTTCCTAGTTAATGAGTAATCATCAGTAATCGGGTTGTTATTCATTTCACATTGCAGATATGTCTTCCGTATGTTGTATTGTAGCACCACCACTGATGTGCCAACTGGATAGCAATTTATTTAGCTGTTATATCTAATCCATACATCAATACCAACGACTCACTACCAACAAAAATGTGATACTACCTCACTGACTAATAGTTAGCAAAAACTCAAAATAATTGTGACACTCTCTGAGTGTGAAATTCATAATATATATGTGGAGCAAACATTCAAACCGTGTTTTCTCACAAAAAAATAAAAAATGAGTTATTGTTATTTTTATGAACTCTGTGTTAAATTGCACAGAAATAAATGGTATTTTTTACTAAAAAAATTTTTTCGCCGATTATAAATCAATTTTAAAACTTGACGTTTCAATCAAAGAGTGTTTCCTCCAAAGCCTGCATTCAATCAAGCAGTGATTTCTCCAGTCTGCCAATCACAGTTGTCACTTAATGTGTACTTTCGAAACCTACCATACATATCACAATTGAAACGGATTGTTTTAGAAAAAAATAACAGAACTGTTGAAGTTAACGGTTTCCAGAATTATAGATTTCAAGTTCTAAATGAAGAATATGATGTAAATCTTCTTAAAAAGGGAGTTCTTGTTGCCCTGTTCAAAGGGTTGTTTTAGAATATCTTCCTCTTAGCCACGCCATATCAGTTGAAAAGAGCAAAGATGTTAAAAAACTTTTGAAGGTAATGTATAGTGAACAGTGGCAAAATCAAACTGATGATATATTCAAATGATACAACCACATTATCCATGATTGATAAGCCTGCAATAAAGAAGAGGGGAATGTGTATAACTGTCTAGATGAAGATATTGGTTTTAAAATTTGAAGTGGATTTCTGGCAAACGAGTATTTATTTAGTAAATATTTAATGAATACTACTAGGTACCATAATCTGTTATTTTATTTTAACAATAATCAACTGAAATTCGGTATTTCTTCAAATAAAATAATGCTATTGTATTATTTGTAAGTTATAACTTATTTCATTCAAAAAGCATTTTATCTACTTGTCAAACAATCAAAACATGTTTCCTTGTCTGAATTCGGTCAAAACGTGATTTCTCCAAATATTAAATGCATTTTATTAATTTGTTTTATGTTTAATATCTTAGGTATGCTTGCAATTCTTTCTAATAAACAGTAACAAAAATGCACAATAAAAATGAGAATTAAATACAAGTTATTTTCTTATTTATCAGTTTTTTGTGGGTTTTTTTTTGAAAATTTGTATCTAAAGGAGAAAACATGGTTTGCATGTTTGCTCCACACATATATATATATATGTGTGTGTGTGTAATATATAAAAACATATAGCATCACTTTCACCTTCGGAAAGGGTTTTGTAAAAAAAAAAAAAAAAAAAAAAAAGATCCATAAAAGTAACTGTAAATCGAAAAAGAAAAATCGTTTTAAAAATTGAAATGCACACGAGAAATTTGAAAAGCACGCAATCTAAAGTCTTATTCATGGAAATTTCATTACAATTTTTAGAAATAGTTGTCTAGGGTAATTTTTTTTTATTGTAATACATCTAACATTATTTGGCTGTTATTTATATTTTATATCAATGCTACCTTATATTATATCCTTCCACTATATTATGGACTTTTAAACATCTTTTTTTTAATGTACATAATAAACAGAGACACAAATAGATGGATGCAACTCAGAAATAACATAGACATACAAACAGAGACAGTGAAAAATAAAGAGTGTTAGAAAATGTGTCCACAGTCACAATTAAATGTTTATCCGAATTATTTTTGTTTTTAGAAAGCCGCATATCATAACACTCACCTATCCTTTCATTTTCCAATACATATATTTTTCAAATCCAGTGATCAAATATTTATTTACATGGAAAATTCTATAGATTGCCTGGATTTCTATTTTTTCTATCTCGTACAATTTTCTTACCAAAGCTGTGATTTATCGCTCACAAAAATACGGACATTAGAAGCGTAAAATGAAATTTATTACACACTCCCTGCAGATATCCTTCGACAGCTTTTTTCTTCCAACTGACAGGTTAGATGAGAGAGATCTCTCCACTTGGATAAAAAAAAAATGATTTTTTTTTATACCTGCGCGTTTAATATAAAGTTTTTAGATTTTCCATAATTCATATTTCTCATACAATTTTTTGGTTTTATTTATTTTAGTATTGTTTAAATAAATTTGTACATTCGATATTCATTTTTGCATGCCTGCGAAGTATACAGATAAAAATTTCTTTCCGTGTTGAGTTCAATAATAGTTTGTATTTATCACCACTAACAAAATAATAGATAGTATATGCCCGCAAACACAGAGAGAATGGGTATCAAGTATATAAATTGAGAGGCAAACATTTAGAATGATATACAAATAGGCAAATGAAAAGAAAATTCTTACAGATATACGAACAAAAGCACAGAAAGCTGCTACGCAGATACTTAATGTATTTGTTGACAGGCGACATATTTCCTACTGTCTGGGAAGAAGATAGACAAATGTTTTGCAAGGCATAAGCAGCTACATTTAAAGGTTAAGAAAATAGATATACATAGACAGATAGATAAAAAGAGATAGAAATAGAATATTTTCATTACTTATAAATCAACTGGTGGTACTCACAATTTGTTTGCTGTCGGGGGACAATGTATTCTCTTTCAGCTGTAGCCTGGACATAAAATAGATGTCTTCTAGAAATCCCCTCAAACAGTGTGCACTGTTCAGAAATGGGCATTTCTGGTAAATATTTATTTTAGATATAGTGGTAAATAATATATGATACCTATTTTGAATACTCGGACTACCCAAAAGAAAACAAAACAGCGTACAAAAATTACAATAATGCATACAACCGCAGTTGAAGTTCATTATTCTTTATTTGATATTCCTTTAAAATGTTTCTTGATATTTGGGAATTTAGACCTAAAAATACGAGTTTACAATTCAATTTCTTATTTTTATCACATTCAGCATTGATTTTACTGTATTTGAAATAGTTCCGTTTTTCCTGTCGGGTCCATTGGACCCGTCTGGTATGCGGAGGGTTGAACACTAATTTTCAAAGAGTGCAAAGAGTTAATCCATAACGCTTAAGAAAACACAAAACCTGAACCCAACCTATGGTTAGAAAACACTTGTTTAAAAATGTGCAATCTTATATGTTTTACCATTTTTTTTGACAATGACTACATATTGAACAACTCTGTTCACTTTTTTGTCGCTTTTATGGTCAACCTGTATGTAGGGGAGACGAGGACAGATTTTCCAACTTCTTAGAAATTTATTTTTGAGAAATTTTATTTAGAACCCAACGTATGTTTAGAAAACACTTGTTTAAAAATGTGCAGTCTTATATGTTTTACCATTTTTTTTCTGACAATGACTACATATTGAACAACACTGTTCTCTTTTTTGTCGCTTTTATGGTCAACCTGTATGTAGATGAGACAGGGACAGATTTTCCAACTTCTTAGAAATTTATTTTTGAGAAATTTTATTTAGAACCCAACCTATGGTTAGAAAACACTTTTTTAAAAACGGGCAATCTGATATGTTTTACCATTTTTTCTGACAATGACTACATATTGAACAACACTGTTCTCTTTTTTGTCGCTTTTATGGTCAACCTGTATGTAGGGGAGACAGGGACAGATTTTCCAACTTCTTAGAAATTTATTTTTGTACTTTTTATTTTGATATATTTTGAGATCAACAAGATATTATTGTATTCCCAAGACCTTTATTCACAAACTGTTATGATTGTTTTTCAAAAAAACTAAGTATAGTTTTTAACAAAAAATGGTTAAGTCTGATCATGTAAAGTTGAAAAATGAACCCAGCATGCTGGGCAAGTTTTCCAGCCTACTAAAAATGTACAAGGGCCAATTTTTGCAACTATGCTTCAAATGGTAAAACACAGGAAATAAATCTTGCTTGTTACTTAATATGTATTTCTTATTGTATACTAGAAAGGCATAACAATAATACATAGAACAATTAAGTTGATATAGAAAAGAAATGCCAGTTAATGATTTTACAAAAACTATCATTGAACAATTTTATAAAAACAGATTTTTTCAAACAAAAGTCGTTATCATTTTCTGAATAACAATGAACGCAAACATCGTCTCTGGTGAAGTCTTCATACGCCCATTTCTTGTCTCGCACCCACTTTTCATTTGCCTTTGATTCGGAGTAAAGTTCAGAGCAATAAATGCAAAGACAGTTTTCATCTTCTTCATCACTTGAATGCAATCGTTTTATACGTCTTTTAAGCTTTGATGCTTTAATTCATTTTACATTTGAAGACGAAGGCCCAAACTTCTCGTAGATTCAGGGCCAGAATTGGGTTTTGTTTTTTAAACTCCCTTTTATCTGATTCCTTTTGCAGTCTCCTTTTTAGAGATATTTTTTTTCCATTTTCAGTTGATTTTTAAAGGGAGACCCAGTCAGTATAGATGACTCCCCTTTTCTTCTATCCACGCCGTGTTTTATTCCTATGTGAAAGCTTCTCAAAAAGCCTAAATTCTTTTGGTGTAGAGAAAGTTTTTTTGGATGTAGAAGGAACGACTTTTTCATAAGCAACAAGGAACATTGGAGTGGAACTTGAAAGAAAAGCTACTTCAGAAGTGCTAGCCTTGGTTGGTGTAGAAGTATTTTATGCTTTCGGTGGTTTTGAATTAAGGCTATGAAGAGTCGATGGTTCTGGAAATTTTGAAGTCTGTTCAGGATTGTTGGTGTTTTCACGTTTTGCTACAGCATAAGCTGGTCTTTCAGAATAGTTAGATGGCATAAAATCTGAGTCTAAATATTTCAGGATTCAGTGAGAAATACCCGAAAGTAAAAAAAAAACCCACCATAATATTGACTGGTGTTAACGCCAGTGGAGCAGCTAAAACCAAAATGCACGGGATGTCATAAATTGTCTTAGGCCTTTTATTTGCACATACCCAGTCATCAAAAACAGCATTAATTTGCTTTTTGAGGGGCCCATACACACAGCTCTTTATAGTTTGTAGCTTATGAGTACAATTATGTAGGAATGACAATAAAGGCCTAATTAACATAAAATGGATTCATTAAATTAACCCATTTTAGAAAATAGTCAACATATATATATATATATTTTTTTTTTTTTTTTTTTTTTTTTTTTGAATTTACCTTCGTTTTTATACTGGTAGTTTTACTTAAAGGACTAAATGATCAAAAGGGTTCGCTTCATGTACAGTTATTTGGCCGATTGTATCGCACAATAAATACATTTTTGGTACAATAAGACTAACTGATGTAGGACGGGGTACGTTTTCCAACGATACACATTTTGGAATACAGGCAACGTATGCTGTTGGAAAACCTGCCCAGTTGCCATATTACAAATTTTACACTACCTCGACGAATAGCGGTGTAACTTAATTGCAAAACAAACCCATAATTACGTGAAGAAAGAATCCCTTTCTTAGTACATGCTACGTCAAAACAATAACTTTTACGCTAGAAGGTTTATTTTACCTTTTAATAAAAATCTGAAATTTTACTCATTGTTAAAAAAAGGAAAAAAACAGTTCTTCCAACGAAGTGAGCAGCTACTAAATTATAACTTTTGTAGATAAGTGTTGTCACTTCAACCAGTTTACCCGATGTCGTCAGCTAGCGGTTCATTTAAAAATTAAAGCGAGTTGGAAAATTTGCAATGGACTCCTATGGAAAATGTGCCCTGGTTTCCCCTACAGTAAATGTGAAATGTAACTTTTATTTCATGCTCTAAAATATTTCTTTATAAATTCATAATTTATATTAATTTTTCTCTACTTAAACCTCAAAGATTCTCAAACAAATGACAATATTTTAAACGTTTTCTATTTCTAACTTTTATGTCTAAATACTTCCAATTCCATCAGATAAAAATTAAATCGCTTATAAAAATAGAGTTTTTTTAATTCGTTTTTAAGACTAAAACAAAAATAATGTTAATTTTTTTATATGTTGAGTCATCCATTGTGATGTAATAAACAATGAAAATTTGTGACCGCAAGTCTTCTTATTTATTATGTTTTATCTGACTATATGAATAGAGCATGACGAAAGAAATTCTTTTGAAATGCAATATATATTAAGAGTATGTTTAAGCACAAAAAAATATTAGTAAAACTTTTTTTGTTGTTTCACAAATGGAAGACGAAGTTATATATTCTCGCAGGAATAAAAGTAATGGTTAATTAAAGTTTTTACCAGTACAGTAAAAACTCTACATCTATATTACGTCTTTTGAGAAAATATTTATGCTGCTACTTAACAATCCTTTTGAACCTTGTGTACAATTATTTTTGTACGTTATGCCTATCATCATCGTCATCATCATCATTGTCCTTGTAACAAAGGATATATATAAAATATATATAAGAATTCAAAGAAAAAACGAATGACGAAGATAATTAAAAAGTATCTTCTTTTAATATAAAATTTTGATAATTTTCTTCCGACACAAAAGGTAATTAAATATAAGTAAATCGTTGAAAAATTTGTTTTTTATTAACGTGTCTTAAAAAATCAAATGTCATTCTGATACATTGAGAGGTATGTTCAAATTATAGTAATTTTCGGTGATATTTATTTTTGATACTAGAAAACATTTAATTATGTAGAGTATTATTCGTCATCAACTTTTTGGGGGCAGATTCATTTTTTATTTTGCGGAAAAAATAATTTTAGCTTAAAATATTAGAATTAACAGTCCAAACCAGTTCAGGTTTCCTTCGTTTTTTACAGTTTCAGTTAGTGAGTTAATTTTGTTATTTAACCCTTATGTCAATTACCGGGTACCCGGGTACCGTTTTTCTCTTTTCATCCCGTTTCCAGGGTGTTAATATCAAAGGAAACTAAAATGAATTTAAATCCCCATTATTCGGAGTATTCACTGTCCACTTATCACTTTAAAGTTTGGAATTTTTTTATTACTTTTTCGATTCCTTAAACATTTTTATACTTGTGATCAATGACCAGGGTGCCCGGGTACAAAATACGAATTTTATGAGTAAAAATTGTTAGTTTAATTAGATTTAGATCAATAAAACTTAAATTTGATTTGAAAAAAGGGTTAGATATATATATTTTTAAGTTAAAAACTATTTCATTTACGTGAAATTCTATGTACAAGTTGTACAAATAGCAAAAGGTACGGAAATGTAGATCACATACTGGCTTTCCACATTGTTTACATGATTTTTTGGTTTTCTCCGCCGTTTTTGAGGCTCCAACAAGTACATCTGACACAAACTGCTTTTATCCTTCTTATTTCATCTCGCCTTAACCTTTTTGGACTGAGTTCTGAACTTGTGGCAGCATCAAATGTCAAAGATTTTTTCCAGTTTACTTTAAATTCCTGATTTGGTCGAAAAATGTACCATATCCTGTGCATTTTGCAATTGATCTTGAATTGCTGGAACCCTCAAGATCTCCCATAATTCCCGCAATAAGAAGCGAAAATTGTCTGTTTTATTTATAACCTTATTATAATTTGCAGTATGTATAATGTAAGTTGCAAGTACTGCTATATCCACAATATAAAAACATAATGCAAGTGGCCATGTTGTTGTACGCCTATGTGTTGTATATTGTCCCAATAATTTATCCATTATATCCACTCCATATTTCAGTTTGATTATAAAACTGAATCATTTCGAGTTTTTATTTCGGTCCTGTGATGGTTTTATCATAATGCATAGTAGACATGAGAATTACAGCTTTATTACTTTTTGGAAATTACGAACAAATACTTATGTCGAACAAATACTTATGCATACTTATTACGAACAAATACTTATGTACGGAAATAACTGATCATCAACCATTTATTCTTCCGACGGTATATATTTTTTCAATAGGTTAGGATTTTGCATACTCCATAAATCACGAATTGCTGCAGCTTTAACAATTTGAAGATATTCCACTCGTGTGTTCTGGTTGTCAAAACGAATAAATCTAAGAATATTCCAGAATCGGTCTACACTTATACTTACTCGATAAAACGGCTATAAGTTTAATGTGTGATCTTTGTTTGAATTGTTGACACCTGAAGTACAGTAGAATCCCGCTAATCCGAAATTCCGGTTAATTCGAACTCATTTTATTTAACGTATAAATGTCGGGAAAACGTGTAGAAGTTAGAATTAAACAAAAAATAACAATAAAGCCTTTTTTTCTTTAAACAGATAGAAGAGAATTAACAAAATGCACAATAATGTAAAAGTTCAACATACATACACAAATATAAAATAAAAACGTGCACTGCAGGCTAACTGGCAGAACCCCATCTTTAAAAAATTTTTGAATATCAGTTTGT
The DNA here is from genome assembly GCA_963932465.1 of Maratus speciosus. NCBI lineage: Eukaryota > Metazoa > Arthropoda > Arachnida > Araneae > Salticidae > Maratus > Maratus speciosus. The sequence continues at coordinate 439,539,878 of OZ010786.1, forward strand.
TTGTCAGTACTATAAAATTATATTCTAAAATGCAAAAAGTATTTAATTCGGATGATAAAAATTTATTTTCCTTTCAACAGTTTTATTTCGCGAATTATGTACAGATTTTTTTTCATCTCCCCCTCTTCGAGGTGCTGAGTGAGCTTTTCGCAGATTCGCAATTTTGAACCGTTTGTAATGGGTTGTTGCGTAATTCCCCATCCTGAAGGTCAATTGTAATATTATAAACATCAGAAGTTATTAAACAAAGAATAATATTTTTTTCCGAAAGTGGTGCCAGATTATGCAGCATACCGGACCTTAGGACGCCGGATTAGAGGATGTTTACTGTACTACTGGATACTTATAACTTACGTTTTTTTTTAGCAAGCATCTTTTTCTTTTCAATTTTCATTGAAATTCCAGATAATTCGAATTTTTTGTAATCCAAACAGGTATCAGTCCCAATTAGTTCGGATTAGCTGAGTTCTACTGCGATTAGTATTTATAAAAATGCATAAAATTCCTCTTCTCTAAAGGCAAACAGTTATATTATATGAAATAGGAGTGTTATAGGTCGCATATGTTAAAATCGCAGCAGGTACCCGGGTACCCCGGTCTTTGGACACAAGGACAAATTTTGGTCATTGACATAAGGGTTAAATTCTTCCTGTACAGGAAGAATTTCGAAAAGTAAAAACGGAAACCGTTGCTCACAATACCAGATAAAATTGAGACTCTAAAGACTGATTGATTGATCTTTGATTACATTTTTAAAAATATATGTCTGCGCGATTAAAATGTTTTTTAATAATATATGTAGCATTATGCAGCTGTTTTATATTTTATACAAATCATAGCTGCATATACACTTACGCTTTTTTACGCCATAAAAATTTTATAGTAAATATTACATTTTTTAATCGCCATAATCTGTGGATTAAATAAAGAAAAAAAATTCTCTTAAACTTTTCTGGAAAAAGAAGCGTAAGTATTGGTAGCTATGCTTTACTACCATATGTTATATTCTTCCATTATATCAAGGAAATGTGAAACTTAAAAAAAATGTACATAATACCTTTTTCAATCGCCGTAATCTGTCGATTAAATAAAGAAAAAAATTCTCATAACATTTTCTGGAACAAAAAAAGCGTAAGAGTTGGTAGCTATGCAATACTACCTTATATTATATTATTCTATTATATCATTGAATTGTGAAACATTTTAAAAATATGTACATAATAAGGAGACACACAGGCAAACACATGGGACTAATTCAGAAATTACATATAAACGCAGAGAAAGTGAAAAATAAAAAGTGTTAAAAAATGTGTCAAGAATCATAATTCAACTGACGTTTATCAGAAATCATTTTGCTTTTAAAGAAACCACAATGTATAACACTCATATATCCTTTTTTTATGCGTATATTTTAGAAATCCATTGATCAGATATTTGTTTGCTTGGAATATTTTATAGATTGCCTAAATTTCAATTTTTTGCAATTTTCTTATCAAAATTGTGATTTATTGCTCATGAAAATGCGGACATTAGAAGCGTAAGATGAAATTTATTACCCACTCCCTGCAGATATCCTTCGACAGCTTATTTCTTTCAACTGACAGATTAGATGAAAAGGATCTCTCCACTGGGATCAAAAGAATTGAAATATTTTTTGGAAAATCTGCACGTTTAAAGATTTTTGTACTTTCAATAATTCACATTTGGAATACAAAACTTTATTAATTTCATAAAAGTTAAAAAAAAATCTGTATATTCTATATTCATTTATGCATGCCTATGAAGTACATAGATAAAAATGTATTTTCGTGTTTAGTTCAATAATACAATGTGTCCTGAAAGTTCCCGTTCTGACGACATATATATTTGTTATTTTTTATGTAAAACTGTGTTTATTATTTATGTAAAACAGCAAACCCTAAAATGATTACTTTTAGGCTAATGATAAAAAGTACTTTCAACATCACGTAAGAAAAATACTGAACTTATATTTGTAATAAATGTTCAAAATTTCCACCCCTTTCTGGGAAGCAAAGCTGAACTCGTTTGCATATGTTTGTAGAAACGCGTTTTAACAGGCTGGGAGTGATAGATCGTGTCATTTGAGTAATGGAAATTTTCAGATCATCTATTGTTTGAGGATTATTTGCATAAACTTTGTTCTTTAAATATCCCCACAGAAAAACGTCCGTGAGGCTTGGATCAGGTAGGTCGAGGTAGCAAAAGGTTTTTTGAGATGAGTCGATCCCCAAAAAATTCTCCAAGCATGTCCGTGGTTTCATCCCTTCTATTTGTACGGCATTCAGAAAGGCTGGTGTAAAAACTTTCGGCCTTCCACTCTTGTGCTTATCTTTCACCGAACCTGTATTACGAAATCGTCGAACGAGACGATATAGCGTATCGATGCTCGGTATTGCATTATTTGGATAGTTATTTCATCAAAAGTCTTTGCACCTTTCATACGATTTACAGTCAAAAGAAGTTTCCATCAGCGCAATTCTCTGAACGCGTTATAAACCCATTTCACTATGAAGAGAATAATTACATAGAACTTTATTCTCGCACCAATTGAGCGCAAAAAGAACCAAACGGTAAAAACTCAAGATATAATGCAATGATAAGCATATGATAAAATTTAATATTTAAAAAAAAAATCACGGACAATGAGTTCTTTAAGTGGGAGTATGGGAACTTTTATGGGACGCGCGGTATTTGATATTTATCACCACTATTAAAATAATTGACATATGCACGCACACACAGAGAGAAAGAGTAACAAATATATAAATTGAGAGACAGAGAACCAGAAAGTTATGCAGATATGAACGAAATTTGTCACACATATATGAATTTAATTAGAAAAAGCTGTTACGCAGACACTTAATGTATTTGTTGACAAGAAACATAAATCCCACTGTCTGGGAGGTAGGTAGGAAATGTTTTGCAAGGAATAGACAGCTACATATGTCGCAAAAAGAAATTAGAGATACATAAAAAGATAGATAAAAAGAGATTATTAGTTATAAATCAACTGATGTTTACCGGGATTCGTTTGTTTTTGGAGAACAGAATGTATTATCATTCAGCTATAGTCTCAGCGTAATCTGGATGTCTACTCGGAAGCCCCTCAAACGGCTTACACTCTTTAAAAAAGGCCATTTATGACAAATATATATTTTATATATAGTGGTAGACAGGCAGATAATCGCTATTGTGAACCCTAGGACTACCAAAAAAAGTAGCGTAGAAAAATGACAATAATACCGCAATTAAATTTCATTAGTTTTTAATCAATATTCTTTTAAAATGTTTCTAATTTTTCACGAATTTATATTTAACAAGTTTGAAATGACACATCAAACGTGGCAAATGAGGGGCATTCGTACTATAACTAGTTTTATAGATATTATTTGCACCGCATATTGTACTGAATGTATATTTTAGTACACTTCATAAGTGCATATCAATTTCATTCTGTTCGAAAGGCTGTAACGTCATTAAAATGCACTTGAAATAACAGTTTCCCATTGGCCGTAATGTAATGGAAAACTTTTGACTGTCCCTGTAATTAAACTATACATCCGATTTTCATAAAATTTGAAATGACTCGACAAAATTTTGCAACAATTATATATTTAAAATTTCCGACCATTCAGTTGGGTAGTTTTTGCTTTTTTATATGTGGACGGATTGACGGGCAGACAGACGGACCGAATGACGAATATAGGTGCTAAGTATTTATATAATTACGAACGCACGTAAAACGTACCTTTACAAACTAATTTCTTAATATCCTTGCATACAGTTGGATTGTACTGTATTTGGAATAATTCCGTTTTCTTGTCGGATGCATTGGGTCCGTCTGGTATGCGGCAGAGGGGGGGGGGGGGGGGGGGTTAAACACTAATCTTCAACGAGTGAAAAGAGTTAATCCATAATGTCTAGCAAAACACAAACATTGAAAACAATCTAAGTTTTCAAAACGCGTGTCTAAAAGATTACAGTTAGGGTAAGGTGATGCAGAGTTACGCACTTTAGCTATTTCATTAAATAACAATAGATCAACAGATTTAAGGGATGATGTTATTCTTTATCTAACAAAAATATAACTGTGAAGATAATTTGGAAATTGCACATCAGACTTGGCAAATGAGGTGCGTTCGTACTATAACTAGTTATATAAGTATTTTTTGTTCCACATATTGTACTGAATGTATATTTTAGTGCATATCGATTTTTTCTCATTGCCGTATGTAACGGAAGACTTTTGACTGCCCCTGTCATTAAATTATATATCCTCTTTCATAAAATTTAAAATGTTTCAACAAAACTTTGCAACAATTATATATTTAAATTTTCAGACTATTCGATTGGGTAGTTTTTGCCCTGTTATATGCGAAGTGACGGACAGACATGCAGACGGACTGAACGCCGACTATAGGTTCTACGTATTTATACACTGGTTTCCAAAAATTAAGGAAAAATAAAAAAAAAGAGCGATAACTGGTTCAAAAATGAACCTATCCGTATGAAATTTGCATATGTTGTTAACTAAAAATGCTGAATAAAATTACAAAATGCAAATTAGTGGCGCTGCAATCAGATTGCGTCATCTGTGTGGAGCATAAAAATGCATGTTAGAGACTACGGCTGCTGGTGTCGCTGTGGCTATGAAATAAGAAAACTGAGATAGCCAATTCATTAGGATGACCTCGAGATATCATTTGTCCGCATAACTGCGATATAGAGCTATTGGAAGATTAGATGCCGGCCAAAGTCAGACAGAGGTGGCCAGATGGCTAAACGTGAGTCCTTCCGTTGTTCATAGGCTTTGGAAACAATTTCAAACCATTGGTTCGGCCTCCAGAAGGTTCAGCGAAGGACGAGTAAGAGCTACGGCAAGCACCGATGACCGATATTTGCGTTATGTGTACGAAGGAATAAAACAGCAACCCCCTCTCATCTTAGCTCCTCCCTTGTTGCAGCCAGTGGGAGGATGGCATCAACATCTACTGAGCGTATAAAGCTTCATGAGGGTGGTCTTTACGCGATGCGACCAGACATTTGTGCGCCGCTCACCTTATGTCACTGGAGGGACGTTTAAGTTGGGCACGTCAACATGTCCACTGGACGAGAATAGGGAACACCCTATCATCCATCAAACATTCGGAAAAGAGATTCGTATGGAGGAGGCAGTGTCAGTGTTTGGGATGGTATTTCTTTGGGCGAACGTACAGGTCTCCACGTCTTTTCACAAGGAATTCTGTATGATCAACTCTATAGAGATGTCATTCTTGATGCTTATGCGCGCCCTTATGCCACTGCAATAAGTAATGATTTCCTGTTGCAGGACGATAACGCTAGACCGCACATGGCTCACATCATAGAAGATTATCTTCAGCACCAAACAATTCAACGCATTGAATCGTCAACGCGATCACTGGACTTGAATCCCATCGAACATCTTTGGGATGCTTTAGGATGATGTGTCTCTGATCATATTCCATATTAAAGGTACTTTCCTATACCAAACTGACACATTTATTTTGTTTATTTTCTAATTGTATTAATTTCTGAAACACCACAATCGTCTGGTAATTTCTTTTATTGTTATTTTATACCTTACTATGTGTTGTACGCTGTGTCACAGTTTTATTAAAATCCACTTGTAACATTTTGAACAATCGCTACTTTTGTTGTTTTTCCTTAATTTTTGGAAACCAGTGCATAATTACGAACGCACCTAAAAAGGGAGTCAAGTTCCGTAAAAGTAAAAACTGCTAGAAAAGAAGTGATATATAAGTGGGTGCCAAGTTAAAATGAAATTCACTCAAACTTATCTGCTTAAGTATTGTAGCATTGTTTTAATTGTTTAAAAATAAAAATTATTGATAGCATATTATGTTATCGATTTCATTGTCTTCATGGTCAACCAGTACGTATAGTAAATATGAATTAATACCTTTATTTCATGCGCTATAAAATTTCTTTATAAATTCATATTATATTAATTTTTATAAACTTAATCCACAAAACTAGGCACGCAAATAAAAATCATATTTTAACAGTTTATATTTCTAACTTTTATGTCTATAAAACTCCAATTACATTAGATAAAAACAAATTGCTAATACAACATAGAGATTTTTTCCATTCATTTTAAGACTGAAACAAAAATAACGTTACGTTTTTTATATAGTGAGTCATCTATAAATATTTTGTGATGTTGTTTCAGCTGACTTTATGAATAGAGCATGACACAAAAAAATGTTTTGAAATGCATTATGTATTAACAGTATGTTTAAGAACAAAAAAATGTTACTAAAACTTTTTTGTTGTTGTTTCACAAATGAAAGACGAAGTTATATATTCTCGCAGGAATAAAATTAAAGGTTAATTAAAGTTTATGCAAGTACAATAAAAACTCTACATCTTAATTATGTTATTTGAGAAAATATTTATGTTACTAGTGAACAATTATTTTTGAATGACATTATGCCTATTATCATCATCATCATCATCGTTCCTGTAACAATATATAAAAAAATAAGAATAAGAAAAGAAAAAAAATGAGTTTATGTTTAGATGAAGATGAATAAAAGTATACTATTTTTATGTAATTATTTAGTGTAGATAATTTTCTTCGGGAGGGGGGAAGCTTATTACATACAAAATCAGTCATTGAACAATTGTTTTTCATTGTTATGTCTTAAAAAAAAACAGATGGCGTTTTGATATATTCAAAGGTATGTTTCTTTCATACTTATTTTTGAAGATATTAACATTTTATTATAGAAAACATTTAATTGTCTAGATTTATCCGTCATTAACCCTTTTGTTTCCGATTAAATTTTTTGCTAAAAAAATATTTCTGAGTTGAAAAATATTAGAAGCCACTGTCCAAATGACAAGATTTAAGGTTTAAAAAAATATAGTGCCAGTAGAGGTTTCCCTATTTTTATGCGGTTTCAGTTAGTGCGTTAACTTTTTTATTTCAGACAATACTTCGATTAGTACAGATTTTTTTTTTTTCAATAATACGCAAAACAGAAAAGAGTAATCTTATTTTGCCAGCTAAACTACCGTGTCTTGAAGTAAATAGTCTGAAAATCAACAAGCTATTATCAACATATCCAAAAATTAAATTTTAACCAGAGGGTGCTATGATCGAGTTTATTGTTACCAATGAATAGAAAATCAGTGTATTTTTAGAAATTTATGATGCAATTTAAACTTTGAAAAACTTAGTTTTGAAAGATAAATTTTGCAAAAAACCGAATAAAAAATATTTATGTTGAAATATGCGATGGAGTAGACAAGAACGAAAATTCACGCTTATACGTATTAGGTTATTAAGTATGCAAGACCTGATTTGAAAGGAGATTTTTATTTAGAAATTCTGAACTCATACCAGAAAATTTTGAATAGTATTATTCTTTTGGTTTACTTGCGGTACACCAATTATCTCATAAAATTAAAATAGCTATTAAGCCCTTGGGGACGAGCGACCGGTATTCGTGCCGTGTAAGGTGCTCAGAATCAGCGATTATTCTCACCAGTAAATTTATATTGTAAAATTTTCCCTTTTTTAATCCACGCATTTTCCCGATTCAATTAGTCAAAAATCTTCGTTTTAAAAATCCGGTGACTAAAATTAAAAATTCCGTAAAAGACGCTCGTCCCGAAGGGGTTAAACCTTTCTCGGTAGTACATATTTAATTTATTTTAGAAAGAAATTTCTGGCTCAAATTGAAATATTTTTATTTGGTACCTGTCGAAATGACTACTATGGCGGCTCTAGAGTTAATACCTTAATATTTTAAATGTATTTTGCACTATATATTTCTAGACACTGTAAATAACTCTTATTTTTTACTCTTTCCACCAATAAATTTGATGAAAGCGCCGCCTAAGAAAATATAATTTTTTAAATACATTCTAAATTTATGCCAGTTTACGCGATTACCACAATATATACTTCTAGACATTGTGCGCAAACTCAGCTGCTCCGTACAGTGGTTCCGTGGCGGTCAAAATACGCAAAAGTGATTTTTTATTATTATTTAAGCACCGTTTCTAGTGCTTTTCTATTCTTTGGTAGTTGATGAATAAAGGTCTGCTTGAATATGTCTGAAAAAAATAAATTAGGCCAGGATAGAGGTGTTTAAATGTAGGTTTTTTTTTAGACTTTTGGAAAGGGATTAATTTTAGCCAACCCTTGCTTCTAATCGTGTACCTTTATTTTAAAAGATAAAATTTTAAAACCTTGACGGTATTTACCTCTTATATAGTGGAAAGACACCCCAATTAACACGTTTAAATAATGCATTAATCTATATTGATTTAACGTATAAAATATTCGCATTTTAAAATAGCGAATAAAATTGATTATGAAGCTTTCGAAAAAGATTCCACTTGCCACCGCCATGGTTTCGCAATTCTTTTCGTCTGCTTACTACATACATTAAAGAAACACCTCTACTTATTTCAGCTGCAAGTATATGCAACTGTAGCCTTAGTACACCTTTATTACAACCACATAAGTTAAATTGTTTCATTAACACCAGAAGGACCGCGAGTGGTCATTTTGACCCCTACCATATGAATATATTTGGGTTCGAACAAGAAATCTCTTTATATAAAATGTTTATAAAACTCAAAGATATATAAAAATAAAAGTGCCCTGTTAAACTGTTGGCCTTTAGCTCACAGGCTGTTCACACTAATTCTATATTATACTCTTATTTCAAATAATAATGCCCCTCAAAAATAAATCAAGGGGGCGATTATAACCTCCCGTTTCCCCCTTTATACTTAACCAGTGAAACTCCAAATCTAAACAGGGAAGTACCTTATCAGAAGAAATCTGTATACGGAATTTAAAGCAACTCGGATAATTCTGCATGAAAAATCCAAATAGCTAAATTAAGGACGGAATTAGCTCTCCTATTTCCCCATTTAATGCTGAACCAATGAACCTGCAAATCTAATCAGGGAAGCGCCTTATCAGAATAAACCAGGTATACCAAATTCCAAGCAAATTGTTTAATTGTTCATGAAAAACCCATTTATCTAATTTAAGGGTGGGGGTTGCCCACGTTCCCCCTTTATAGTTAACCAATGAACCCCTGAAACTAATCAGGAAAGAGCCTTGTCAGATAAAAAACTGAAAAACACTAAAAAAACAAAACTGAACCAAATCGGATGTTTCTATCAAGAGCTATTGCGTTACGTACATACATAAATACTTACGTATGTACATACAGAACCTGCAGGCACATTAGTTCTTAGGCTTTGATAGCCTGTCAACTAAAAATATTGAATGGCCTTATTCGATTCGGCACACGAAAATACGTTAGAATCATCTCAAACAATCATATATCATATAATGTTTTGCGTTTTTAAAAATTCTTAATTAATTTTACATTTTTCCCTTAGACACATTATTCCATTATTAGACATGTTATTCAACATATTATTTCATTTTACTTTAAGTACGTTTTTAAAATCGATTTTGCCAATTTTAGAGGTATAATGTGACTAGCATTATAGATCATACAAGTTTTAAAATGAAATTCACGTTTTCGACAAATATGTGATTAGAGGACGAATTCCAGCTTTTCGGCCCTTTCAATCTAGTCATAGTTATCTGAAGTTATCAAACGTGTGCAGAAATATGTACGGTAGAATCTCCTGACAACGAATGTCACTTTAAAGAATTTTTCAATTTAACGAGTCATATGTGGATTATTAAAAAAAATGATATTATCATATTTAATTATAAAAAAATATTAACTATAACGAATTTTTCAATATAGCGAATTTAATTCAGAGATTCGTTATAACGGGATTTTACTGTATGTCAATAAATATGACTTCTACTGACATGCGGATTGTTCCTTTCCATTCAGCCGAAAAAAAACCACATAATAATCGACACTGAAATATTTCATATGGAAATATATTTTAATATCCTGAAATAATTAAGAATTTAAGTTATTAACTATCGAAACTTTATGTCATATTGACTTGTGGATGGCCTCATTCAAATACTCTCAGAAATTTATATAGGGAACAGTAGTCATTAACACTAGAACCGCGGTAGCGGTCATTTTGACCTGTACCAAATAAAAATACTTCGATTTAAACCAGAAATTTCTTTCTAAATTAAGTTAAATATGTACTACGGAGAAATAAGTTAAATAAATAACCCCACTAACAGAAAACGCCCTAAATACTCGCTTTTGCTTAACTATGAAGACTGAGTTTCCCTCACCTTCTGCTATACTTAACCTTTCTGTTTGTTCTGTCCTGTCTATAGTATATAAAAAAAAAATTCTGCTAGTTCTTTAGCATTATATATTTTTAAACTAATGTATGGTCTCTGAAAAGAGTCTTTTTTTTATTAGGCACTCCCCGGTAGCTTTTTCGCCTTTTCTTTCTTTTTTTGGAACTAATGGAATTTTCTTTCTTTTTTTATTATTTTTTTTTCTTTTCTTTGTTTTTTTTTCTTTTTCACATATGTTATACTAGTACTTATGTAATTTGTTATTTTTTGTTACTCTTTTCTTTTTCTTAAAAGTAAATTTAACTTTTGTGGCTACCAGCCACGTCTAAACATTATTTTTTTAATGCTACCTAATGCCCTTGCAACACAATCACCTATCCACTGGATGTAAAGTTGCAACGCAACTAGGTAATCCATTCAGCTGCTCACATTGTTCCATTGTTCCAGTTAAATAAATAAGTTAGATTGTTTTTAATAAAAATTCTGGTGTAAAATATTTTTGTAACACTTGAGTAAAATTTCAGGCGGTTCTAGTGTTAAGGGGATGGTGGAAGTTAATTTTTTTTTCATCATAGAAATATAAAATTTTGCGCTTTCATCTTCAGTATAATTTAGTAAATTTTCATCTTAAGTATATAAAACACATTAAAAGCATTTTTCAATCTTATTATAATATTAACATTAAAAAAAATTAAAATTTTAAAATGCTCCAGGCGTCATAATTTTTCAGATATGTCCTTGTTAATCGCTGAAAATTCTATCACAAACAAATCTAAGCATCGATTTTTTAATCTCTTGTATAATTAATTTTATCTTGTATAATTAATGATCAATAGACGCTAAATTCAGGCTCAATTTTTGGTCCTTCAGGACCCACTCAATACATTTTAATCTCCTTTTTCTACATGGAAGAAGAGATCGGCGAAAAAATCGAGCCTGTTTTTAGCGCCGCTTGCTTACAGTGCCATCTATTGTTTGTAAATCTAACTAAAATCGAAAATCATTGCAAAAAAAACTTTTGACCTTATGCGTAACCCTCCTGCAAGAATTTTTTAAATATCTGTCACCGTTTGCAAGTTATTGAATTTTAAAATCAGTCAGTCCTTTTTGGGACACCCGGTATATGCCATCTGTTTACAGACTTTCTTTAATGTGCGAGTGTATAAAATAGACATTATGCGCCTTTTAAATTGACTATCGCATTTTTTTTTTCAAAATGGACTTGGAGTACCATGGTTGCGAGCCCCTCAATTATCGAATTCTCAATTACCTCACTAATTGAAAGAGTTGTTTTGTGTACATTTACCAATAGACTATGGTAGATTCTTTGAAGATGTTTGAAAAATATTGTATTATAGCAAGATTAAAGAGATACAATAATTGTGTAGTAATTTGTTTTTCTTTTTCTATTTTTCTGCAAGTAGTTCTATTTCAAAATTTAAATAATGAAACATACATCTGAAATAATAGTTTTTCCATTGGTATATAGAGCTTTAGCAGGGCTGTCACAGGCGACTATTTTTTAATTCATTTCGCATCGGATTTTCAAAATAAAAATCTTTTGCATTTCTTTGACAACATTTGCAAGGTAAATATGCTACAAAATGTACTTTAAAAAAAATAGTGGTCCGAACAAAATAGTCGCCTGTGGCAGCCCTGCTTTAGCGAATATTAATTTGCTTTATTAATAAATGCTGAAGCATGAAGTGATAATAATAGTAAATGTTAATATTAACATATACTGTTATTTCTACTTGCAGATTATAAGATAGGTAATTGGAAAGACAAAATAGTAGTAAGTGGAAAGACCTATAATCTCATTATGACACCAATAGCGAATGGATTAAAAGCGTAAACTAGTCATGTGAACACATTTGTAAGCAAAGGTTTTAATTAATGACACCGTTTTTTTTTTTCAAATTTCTCGTTTATATTTCAATTTTTAAAACGATTACTTGCATTGTTTATCTTCGGTCGATCTCTAACTAGGTACTTTTTAAAATACATTTTCGATTTTGATACAAGGGATTTTTTTAGTATACCTTCAGTTTCGGAATTGGTTTCGAAAAGGAATATGACCTCATAAAAAAATCTGCAATAAAAATCTGAAAGTAAAAAAAGTATTTGTTTATAGATAGACATGAGAATTAATATGCAAAAAAAAAAAAAAAGTTTAAAATAATTTAAATGCAATCGAGAAATATGAAAACCAAACTGTCCCTGGTTAAACATTAGGTTGCGAATATTTTCTAGTGACTAGTGTAGTCTCTTAAGAGTCAACTCTAGTCATACAAAGAAGCAAGAACGCTAATGTTAAGTCGATGAGGACGTGATTTTCAAATATCTCGCGTGCATTTTAATATTTTTAAATAATTTGTTTGTCTATTATTGCTGAGGATGATCTATAACCGAACAAGTTTTAAATTTTTCGATTTTGGTTACAGAAATTACCAGAAATTATTTCTTCGGAATTCGCCTTCACTTTCGGAACCGTTTCTGAAATTGAAACTGTCCTGATATAGAAAACTATAACCAAAATCGAAAAATTAAAAAAAAATAGCCCGCTTAGAGGTGCACGTCAGTTATCCTATGCGATAAAAAAAAATAAAATATTAAAATGCAAGCGTTGACACCTATTGATAAAACTCTAAAATTCTTTTAAATATGAAAACTAATGGGTGGGTTAAGTCTCCCATATGGTCAACCCTCTCTAGTCTCCTCTATAACATTCTTTAATATCTTCCATTTTTTATATATATATTTGACAAATCCAGTGAACAGTTATTTATTTATTTAGAAAATTCCATAGATTACCTAGATTTCTATTTTATCTGTCTCGCGGCAATTTTCTTATCAAAGCTGTGATTTATCGCTCATGAAAATACGAGTATTAGAAGCGTAAAATAAAATATGTTACCCACTCACTTTTCAGATATGCTTTGACAGCTTATTTATTCCAGCTGACAGATTATATGAGAGGGATCTCTCTAGTGGGATCAAAAGAATTGAATTTCTTATGAATATTTACGCGTTCAATAAAAAATTTTCAATATTTTCAATAATTTATATTTATACAAAGTTTTATTTATTTAGTTTTAAAAAGTTTAAATAAATCTGTATATCCGATTTCCCTTTTGAAATTCTATATAGAGTATATATATATAACAATTTTTGATCGTGCTAAATTCAATGATATTTCATATTTATGGCTATTAATAATATGATAAATAAACGCAGAGACACACTCTAGAAATGAGACGGATTCAGCCTGAGTCCAAGACCGTGCCCGAAGCGAGCTGATTTTTTTTTATTATTTATTATTATTATTTTTTTTTTATTCGCTAATTGAAGAAAAATTGAAAAGAAAATTTGCTATCTAGGTTTAATAATCTATTCTAAGTTTCTTCTTGTTTTTTTACAATTCTTTAAAAATCAGTTGTAAAGGCAATTGAATTGTTATTGATAAGGAGAAATAATATATCTTATTCTGAACGTCGAAACTGTCATTGTTAGTAACATAAAAACACAGACGAATATCCCTTATACATGTGCGCTTTCTTCTTGAAGAGCTTTTCCAGAATTACTAGAAAACAGAACTCATGACTTTCTTTCATAGTTATACAATGACATTTTAAAAGAATCAGAACTGTGACTTTGCAGGTTTTTACCAGTGGTTGGTATAAATAACAAATATGCTAATTTAAACAGATTTCCATGGGACATAAAATTCATGAAATGTTGTATTGATGGAGTATTTAGCATTAGTACTTATTTCAATCAAAGAAGTGGTTTTGAATTGCAAAAAATTATCTTGAAACAGTATAAAAATGTAATTAACAAGTTTGCACTGCGTATTTTTGGTGTTCGATCTCATGACGCGAAATTTGTATGTTCGTTCGGATTTCATATTATCTGAAGCTGGTCCAGAAAAAATAGCACGAACTCATTTCTTTTACGCATACACACAGGGAGAGAGAAAGATAAATAGAAAGATAGATAGACATATAAGCAATCAGCCAATTATAATGATATACAGTTAAAATAAACAAATATACAGATTTATGTACAGAAATCTGGTTTGCAGACATTTAATGTTTTTGTTTAAAGGCGAGAAAAATCTCATTGTCTGTGAGGATGATATATAGATGTATAGCTAAAAAGACTGATATATATATCGATAAATAAAAAATAGATATGCATGGATGGACAGTTAAAAAGAAATATAATTTTTTTTTAAATTAAATATAGATCAATTGATGTATCGCCGAATTCAAATATGCTCCTGTGAAATCACAAATTTTTCACTTTGTATTCAACACCTTCTTCGAATTTCATATATATATTTCACAAGTCAGCCAATCAGTTATTCGTTTATTTGGAAAATTCAATAAATTTTCAGGATTTCTATTTTCTCAAGCTCATGGAAATTTTTTTTATTAAAACTGTTAGTTATCGCTCAAGAAAATACGAGTTGTTAGGAGCGTAAAATTAAATAAATTTTATTCACTCGTTACAGATATGCTTTGACAGCTTATATATTTCAACTGACAAGTCGAATCGGCATCTCCCTTTTGGGATCAAAAGAATGAAATTGCCATTACAATATTACGTGTTTATTAAAAAAAAGTTTTTATATATATTTTTTCAATAATTCATAATTTTTATTGAAAGTTTTATTTTATTTATTTTATTTTATTTTATTTATTTATTTATTTTTTTTTTTTTTTACTTTCTTCTCTCTTTACAAGAATAAAGTACTGGACTCATGAAAATTTTCCGGTTTTTGACGGATTTACATGTTTTAGGGGTCACAGAACCCGAAAAACATGTTTCTACAAAATGTCTGTATGAGTCTGTTAGTCTGTCTGTCTGTGTGTGACAAAAATTTTGTGGACGCTCTATCTCAAGAACTAATGAACGGAATTTAATAAAAATTTATATTTATCCAATTATCCAATTAATTTTATCATGAATCTGCTTAGCATTATCTAGAACTTTTATATTCACAAGTTTTTGATAGGACCAATTCGTACCGCAAAAAAAAAAAAAAAAAAAAAAAAAAAAAATTAAAAACGAAAATAAAAAGGGCGTTTGAAGAAGAAAAAAATTCGTAACTCCGTCAATTCAAAAGGTATAAAATCCCCATGAATTTATGATATATCTTTTTAATATTGTCTACAGCATCTATATAGACAAGTTTTGGATAGGACCAATTCTTACAGCAAAAACTAATTAAAAATACATAGCGGTTGAAGAAAAAAATCATCTTAGTAAGGGTGTATTCAAATCCAAACTGCTTATTTTCTGACTCATTTTACAATTCATTTTTACTCTCAAAGGCTTCCAATTGGTACATTTTCTTACTCAGAAACTATATAATGTACCGTAATGGTCAATTTTTTGATAGAGGCAGAATATATTTTAAAACATGCTGGCAAAGTGGGCCTTTTGAACCGAATTTCCCGAAGCGGATTGCGTTGCACAAATCATCGTATTAAGGGAGCATTCAAATCCAAACTGCTTATTTTCTGACTCATTTTTAAATTCATTTTTGCTCTCAAACGCATCCAATTGGTAGATTCGCTTATTCAGAAACTAGTATATAATGTACCGTAATGATCGATGTTTTGACAGAGGCAGAATATATTTCAAAAAATGATGTCAAAGTGAGCATGTTGAACGGAATTTCCCGAAGGTATTGTGTTAGAAACGAAAAATATTGTCTTACTGAGAAAATAATTGTTTATATATAACGTTTTAATTAATTGAACGAAAATTAAAAACACAGGTCGCTTATAAATCTCTTCAAAAATCACGCCAACAATTTCATGTTTTTCCTATTAAAAATGAATCTGGAGTTATGCTAGAAAATTTCGAGTTGTTGAGCATGGAAAAGTATTTTTTTTAATACCGCCCTAACATGATTCTGATAAAACCAGTTATTATATAAAATTGAAATAAAAACTCGTCAAAAGCGGCCAGATAAAATTGTTAAAGTGGGTTTATCTCTAATCATGATTTGTTTTTGTTTGTGAAATTAGTATACTTAACTTCGAAATCTACCTCCGCCTATAGGCCGGGCCGGCAGGGATTATTTACTTTCTTCTATCTTTACAAAAAGAAAGTATTGGATTCGTGAAAATTTTCGACTTTCGGTTTTCGACGGATTTACACGTTTTAGGGGTCAGGGATTTCGAAAAACATGTTTTTACAAAATGTCTGTCTGTGAGCCTGTGCATCTGTGAGTCTGTCTGTCTGCATGTGACACAAATTTTGTGGGCGCTCTATCTCAAGAACTAATACACAGAATTGAATAAAAATTTATATTCAGTTAGCCCCTGTTATGAGTTGGTGCTGATTAGTTTTTGGTGTAAATCGCTCAACAGGTGGCGCTGCTATGCAGCCTTTTTCACGATTTCCGCAATAGCTCAATCTCCACAACTAATGCACGGATTTTCATCAAACTTCAGATTCAGTTAGTCCTTGACATGAATTGAAGTTTTGTACATTTTGGTGTAAATCGCTCAACAGGGGGCGGTGCTATACTGCATTTTTTACGATTTCCGCAATAGCTCTATCTCAACAACTAATGCTTGGATTTTCATCAAACTTCAGATTCAAGTATACTTTGATATGAATTAGTGCAGTTTTTGTTTTGGTGCAAATAGCTCAACTGGTGGCGCTATGCTGCACTTTTCAGAATTTCCATTATAGCTGTATTTCAAGAACTAATTCAATAATTTTCACTAAACTTCAGATTCAGCTAATCCTTGACATGAATTGACATTTTGTACATTTTGGTGTATATCGCTCAACAGGTGGCGCTGCTATGCTGTATTTTTCAGAATTTCCACTATAGGTGTGACAAAAACTAATGTACGAATTTTTATCAAATTTTAGAATCAGTTAGGCCTTGACATGAATTGATATTTTATACAGTTTGATGTAAATCGCTCAATAGGTGGCGCTGCTATGCTGTATTTGTGATTTCCGCAATAGCTCTATCTCAAGATCTAATGCTTAGATTTTCAACGAACTTCAGATCCATGTATACCCGGATATCAATTATTCCTGTTTATGTATTGGTGTAAATCACTCAACAGGTGGCGCTGCTAAACTACATTTTTCAGAATTTCCGCTATAGCTCTATCTCAAGAACTAAGGTACGAATTTTTATCATACTTCAAATTCAGATATACTTTGATATGAATTGGTTCTAAATTGATGTAATTTCTTGTACTATTTAAATGACTTAATTGACGTGAATTATATAGAAGAAAGTTTTGTGATGGCCACAACATACTAGTTTTAAAATTGTTATTACATGTGTATAACTGTGAAGATAATAATTTTTCGTTGTGTTAAGTTTAATAACATTTCATTTTGATGATTACTTGTACAATAATTGAGACACACATAGAAAGAACGAACAAAAGGGCAGAAGGATGGAGAGACAGATGCACTAACAGACAGATTGAAATACATTTACATAGAGAAAAGAAAATATGTACAGATGTATGGACAAAATATCTCTTCTTAGATGCCTAAGGTATTGCTTTATAGGCAAGAGAAATTCCAAGGTCTCAGAAAAAACGGACAAGTATATAATCAAATAGATAGATGGAAATTAGGTATACATATAGAGAAAAAGGAAGATATAGAATATTTGTCAAAAGTCACATCGTTTGACGTTTATCCGATTGTTTTTTTCTTTTAGGAAATAACAATACATAACGCTCTAGTACAACTCCCTTATTTGCAAAAACTGTGATTTATCGTTGGCTTAAATGCGGATATTAGAAGTGAAAAATAAACTATATTTTACACATTAGTTAAGAACAAGCTTTGACAGCATTATTTATTCCAACTGAAAGGTCGGGATGAAAGAATCCCTCAATTTTGATTAAACGAATTGAATTGTTTTCAAAGGTTATATGTTTACTTTAAAGAGTTTCAGTATTATCAGAAAATTGTATTTATTTTGCAAAGTTTTTTATATTTGTTCTAAACATCTATTAATTATATTTTCATAATTTTATTATTTGTTGTCCATCAGTATTAGTTAAATTATTTTTTCACCGTAGGAATATCAATAATATTTCACATTAACGGCTACTAATACAATGACAGAAAAATGGCATTCATGTATGCATACGCAGTGAGAGCTGAGCAGCAGAAAGATAAGTGAGCAGACAGAGAGAAACAGTCAAACAGGAAAATGTATAGACAGGCAGATAGAGATTTAAAAAAGTAAGCTGATGTACAGATATAAAAACGAAAAACCCTAGTCTGAAGCTTTGCGTATTATTTCTGAAAGTGGCAAATTAAAATTCGGAGGAAGATAGACATGTACATAATCAGATAGTTAGGTAGAAATTAGATAAAAATATACAGATAATGGAATTATGAATAAGGATGACGAGACATACAGAGTAGTGTCTACGAGTTACGAATGAAATAAATGAGGAGGTATGATAAGATGGCGGCTGATAATTTACATCCATCAACATTTTCTGATTAGCGCTGGAGTAAACTTCCACTAGTAAACTTTGAATAAAAAATTTTATCTTCTTTCAGCTGCCTTTTCATTCAAAAATTCTCTCACAAATATGGGTAAAACTTCATTTCGTTTTCATTGGTGGAATTTGCCCGGGTATTAAAATATCTTTCACTCACACTGACTGGTCGTTGCTTAGTTTGTCACAATATGGCGGAAATGTATGGCCTATCTACCACCGAAGTAAACTTCCACCAGTAAAAATGAATATCTGTTTTGACCATAATGTTAACTGAAATGCTGCATTAATTAGACGTTCATATAAGGAGAATATTTTATTCAAATTTATGGGTGGAAATTTTCGCCGGATGTAATGAGCCACTGCCAAAGCGGTTACTGTTGAAGCTTCACCATTTTGAGTATATGTAATTTACTTTTTATTCCTAGTTCCATGATACACACAGATAAAGAAAAGCTAATATAGACCTAGAAATTGATTGATAATTAGTCGAATTCAACCAAATTTTATAACTCTTTTAAACATATTTATTTTTTAATATATAGGCAGTCTCAGAAAGATCTTTATTATTCTAAAGAGTAACAACAAAAATATGAACAGATCAAATGAAATGCAGTTTGCAGTAAAAGGACGGAATCTAACAGTCTTTTTAACAGTACCTTTAATGTAGCTGTATGTGAACTCCGTTAATAGCAAGGAGAATATTGAATATGTAGTCGATTTCTCGCCAAATGTTTTTTAACATTCGTGGTGTAACAATGACGATTTTGAATTGTATTTTTTATTTTAAAACGGAAATATCTGAAACAGTTGGTCGATAATCAATCTGTTTAACGTAACCCCACGATAAAAAAGAAACCAGTGGAGTTATGTCGAGTAATCACAGAGAGCAAGGTATTAAATCTCTACGATGAATCTATCGTTCAGGAAACATTCTGTTGGCGCCGAAATTCGTCTGACAAATAAATTTTCAAAATCCAAGTGAGATGGGAGAGCAATTAGAATAAATAGTTTATTAAATAAAACTGAAATAGTATGTAAATTCTATTCATCATTAGAAGTTAATAATTGTTCCATAATAGTAATTCTCCGTATTTAACAGAGCCAATACAAAAAAAAATGTGTTCTCTGCTTGGTTGCAGAGTCAGGACTTCCACTATACACTCTGTATTAAACAGAGCCATGATTTAACAATTGGCATCTCTGATTACAGAGTCAGGACATGTTACATGTTCTCTGCTTGGTTACAGAGTCAAGACTGACCATTTTAAAAATGATACATATTATATAAAATAAACATCAAAATAAAAATTACAATATGCAGTTATAAATCTTCTAAATAGCTATAATATTCATTTAAATGACATCCAAGTAATTATAAAACTAATAAATCACCATCAATTCAAAATTATTATAAAGTAAATAAATCTATATTACATGACCTTGAAATCATAATGTTACTCATAAATATTGATTCAGGATTATAAACAATTTAGATAAACAGATTAGATTTTTTCTGTCAAAAGAAATCACTTTTATAATTATGCTTTACAACATGAAAGATAAACAGAGTTAAATTATAAACAAATAAATTTGAGGTTATTTACGCCGTAACATCCTCCGCCTCCATGAACGGAGTTCATCGAACAATTATAACTTACCAAATTTCCACTATCACATACTAAATAATCAAATATTAAATACAAATTTAAAATATTACCTTAAATGTTAAGTATAACTAAAATGAAATGCAATTAAATCCTACTACTTCTATAAAAAACAGTTTCTGGAACAACTAAAAATAGAAAAAGACATTAATATACAAAATAGTTCAGAAAGTTACAAAAATTAGACATAGAAAAAAAATAATAATAATAATAAAGTTAGTTAAAATAAAGTAAAATTCTATTATATTAAATGTCCATCGGTAGAGGAGACAATTTTGTGATAGGGCGTTTCAGTTCACCAGTAGAAGTCTTTAATTTGACAACACGAACAATATTATCATCACCAGGAAATAGTTCAATTATTCTGCCCAATTTCCACCTTAATGGGGGCTGGTTTTCTTCCTTTATCAACACCAAGTCATTGATTTTTAAGTTCGGGTTGCTTCTAAACCACTTTGTACGTTGCTGCAATTGTGAGAGATAGTCTGACGACCACCTTTTCCAAAAACTTTGGAAAATCTTTTGTAGCAATTTCCAACGTTCCAAAGGAGTTACATAGGTAGAGGAGATATCAGGCTCAGGTAAGGAGGTCAAGGGTGCTCCTATAATAAAATGTCCTGGCGTCAGAGCCGTAAAGTCATTTGGATCAGAAGACTCAGCGACAAGCGGTCTTGAATTTAAGCATGACTCAATTTGTGCAATTAAGGTCAAAAATTCTTCATAAGTTAAAATCTGATCACCAATTGTTCTCTTCAAATGATTTTTCATTTGTTTTATTCCCGCTTCCCAAAGGCCTCCAAAGTGAGGGGCGGAAGGTGGGTTGAATTTCCATACTATCATTTCGTCAGTAAGATACTTGTGCAATTTTTCATCAGAAGCAATTAGAGACATCATTCTCTTTATTTCGCGGTCTGCCCCTACAAAATTTGTACCTCTGTCGGAAAATATTTCTAGAGGTTTTCCACGTCGAGCCACGAATCTTTTCAATGAGGCTAGAAAGGTTTCAGTTGTAAGATCAGTGACTAACTCAAGATGGATAGCTTTTGTTACGAAACAAACATACAGACAAACATAATGTTTAAAGGGTTTCACACCACGTCCCTTACGAGGTTTGATCAAAAAGGGGCCGGCTAAATCGACTCCTACTCTTGAAAATACTCGAGCTTGTGTCACGCGTGCTGATGGCAGATTTCCCATCAACTGAGATGAAAGGTGTGATGAATTTCGGAAACATTTCATACATTTCCTTATTTCTCTTTTCACAGCTTCTTTAGCATTAATTATCCAAAATTTTTGTCGAACTGCTGAAATTGTCAATTGAGTCCCGCTATGAAGATGTTTCTCATGAAAATACTTTATTATCAAGTCTGTAACATGATGCCTTTTAGGGAGAATGATTTGATGTTTTTGATATTCAGACAAGTTTGCATTTTTTAGCCTACCTCCAACACGAAGAATATCATTTTCGTCAAGAAATGGATGTAAAGGAAGGAGTTTGCTTTTAGAATTTAGGATCTTTCTGGATTTTAGAATTTTCAGTTCGTCTCCGAATTCATGGTTTTGAATTAATTTCACAATAGCATTTGTTGCCCTTTCAAGTTCTGGAACAGTCAAAAAACCATAGACTCGTTCAGATGGGCATGTACTATTTTTGATGAATCTGAGGCACCAAGCCGTAATTCGTTTTAATTTAGACCAGGATGAAAATTTAAATAAAAGCTCAAATTCTGGAATATTTTGGGATATGGAGCAAACAAGCGTTTTACGTTGTTCTTGCAAGACCTCTTCATCAGGTAGATTAGGTTGAGTTTCAGGGGGAAATACTGGTAACGATTCTTCCTTCAGCCAGCTAGGACCATGTAACCATACCTCGTTATTAATCAATTCAGATGCAGAGCAACCACGAGAGAGAACATCTGCAGGATTTTCCTTTCCTTTACAAAATTTCCATTGTACAGGAGCAACAAGTTCCTGAATTTCGCGTACGCGGTTTGCCACAAAGGGCTTCCAGTTGTTAGCACTTATCAAATCGGTAGCTAGCACCTCAACATCTATAAAACGATGATAATTCATTTTACTTCGCAATTTAATTTTAAAAACATCATATTCTTCTTCGCGACCTTGATCCATGCCAAAAGCGAATACAGTTAAATGTTCTTTTCTTAAAACAGGCAAATTTAATTCACGAGCTAATGCTTTTGTTATGAAGCTTTTTTCGCTTGCAGAATCAAGTAATAATCGAACTACCTTTGATTTAGAATTACCTTGAGCAGTTACACAACATGTTTGCAATAAAACAGCATGCTTAGAATTTCTAAAATTACAATGAGAATTAGATACAACTGTTTGATTTTGATTTTCATTAATTTCCGGTTTCAAACTTTTCTTAAAGCAAAATAATTTGTTATGTTCAGTGCTTTTACAATTTAGACATGGCTTTAATTTTATGCGGCATTGCGAAGATAAATGCGATTTCAAAAAGCATTTGTAACATCTACCCTCCTTACGTAACATTAATCTTTTCTTATCATCAGCTAAATTTTTACACTCGGAAGATAAATGATCATTACCTTTGCAAAATACACAAAAAACTTTAATAGTGGCATTTAAGGTATTAGCATGTTGATATTTATTTGATGTTTTCTTTTCACGAAATTCAGTTTTATTTTTATGTACAAAAGAAGAGGATGCATCATTTTTAGAACTTGTCATTGACAAAGCCTTTTCTCTACATTCTATTTCACATTTCAGAAAGGCAATTAGATCAGTTACATCTGACTCTTTGCTAGTATCACGTTTTCTATGATATTCAATCACTAATTCATGGGGCAATAGCTTTAGCAAAATAGGATTTAGCAATTGTCCATAAGAACTGGATGTTACCCCCAAATTTCTTAAACTTCTAATATTAACTTCGCACATGTCATGCAATCTTCTTAATGCATTTAAATTTGAACAATTTTTAACTGGTTCCATATTTAATAAATTAGTCATGTGTTTATTAATAATAACATCAACCTTACCAAAACGGTCCTTTAATAAATCAATACAAGTATCATAATTTTGTTCTGTCAAAGGAAACCCTTCTACCACATTATAGGCCCGATTACATAACAAGGATTTTAGATAAGCGAATTTTTCTATCTTAGATAGTGATTTATTCTGGTGTATCGATGTTTCAAAACAGTTAAAAAATTCGACCCATTCTTCGATTTCACCAGAAAATTTTGGAACATTTAATTTAGGCAATTTCATGGCAGAACTCGTTTCTGTTCCACTAGCAGAACCATTCAATGAATTTACACGACTAGTTGCTATCATAGAAACATTATCCTTTTTACATTTTCTTAATCTATTTTTAATTTTAAATTTAGCACTGATCAATTGGTCAGTGTACTTTTCACTATTAGCAATGTCCTTTTCATATTCTTTTAAGTCGGATATTTGAGCTTCAATATCACGATTCAAACTTTGGAAAGCCGTTTCTTTTAAGAGAAATATTTCTTGAAGCTCTAATAATTCATCGGTTTTCGTATTATCAATGTCATCATTTAATAATGTTTCTAATTTTGTAATTAATTTCGTGAAACTCGTTCGTTCAACAGAACGTTTTGCTTTCAGCTTTTCAAGATTTTCCATTTTAAATAAAGAATAATTCTTATTTTAAAACATAAACCATTCATAGAAAATGAAAAAAAATATTTTCTTACCTGTTAATTCCAGGTAATGTAGATGGCATGTCGTAATCCAAATGGCACAATAATAATTCCACACTAATCGCAGGTTGAAAGATAAATCACACTTGTTAATCACAAATCACTTTGACAAACTGCTCACTATTCTTTCAAAAAAATGTTTCGCGGGTTGCGAGGCACCAAAAATAAATGTTGGCGCCGAAATTCGTCTGACAAATAAATTTTCAAAATCCAAGTGAGATGGGAGAGCAATTAGAATAAATAGTTTATTAAATAAAACTGAAATAGTATGTAAATTCTATTCATCATTAGAAGTTAATAATTGTTCCATAATAGTAATTCTCCGTATTTAACAGAGCCAATACAAAAAAAAATGTGTTCTCTGCTTGGTTGCAGAGTCAGGACTTCCACTATACACTCTGTATTAAACAGAGCCATGATTTAACAATTGGCATCTCTGATTACAGAGTCAGGACATGTTACATGTTCTCTGCTTGGTTACAGAGTCAAGACTGACCATTTTAAAAATGATACATATTATATAAAATAAACATCAAAATAAAAATTACAATATGCAGTTATAAATCTTCTAAATAGCTATAATATTCATTTAAATGACATCCAAGTAATTATAAAACTAATAAATCACCATCAATTCAAAATTATTATAAAGTAAATAAATCTATATTACATGACCTTGAAATCATAATGTTACTCATAAATATTGATTCAGGATTATAAACAATTTAGATAAACAGATTAGATTTTTTCTGTCAAAAGAAATCACTTTTATAATTATGCTTTACAACATGAAAGATAAACAGAGTTAAATTATAAACAAATAAATTTGAGGTTATTTACGCCGTAACACATTCCATTAAGTAATTTACTGTTAAAACTCTATAAAGTAAATGTGTTAGATTCCTCATTCTTTTGCCGCCAACTGCATTTCATTTGATTTATTCTTATTTTTATTATTAATCTACTGAATAATAAAATTCTTATCGGACATCACTTATATATTTCAGAAATCCATTGATCAGTTATTCGTTTATTTGATTAATTTTATAAACTCCCGAGATTTCTATTTTTTTTTTCAACTCACGATACCTTTGTTATCAAAACTTTGATTTATAATTCAAAAAATAAGAGCTTTAGAATAGTAGGGGGAAATATATAACCTAGTCATTGCTTATATGCTTTGAAACATTTTTTATTCCAGCGGATATATCGCTAAGGGGATAATCTCTCCATTGCGATTAAAAAAAAAATGAATTTCCTTTGGAATCTTACATGTTAAATATAAAGTTTTTAGTATTTTCAGTACTTTCTGTGTCTCATACAAACTTTTATTTTTTTTTAAATATTTTGTTTTAATCTCTGCATTCTACATTATTATTATTATTATTATTACTAGTGTCTAAATATCGAGAAAATATTTTTACACTGCGCTAAATCAGGGACCGTACTGCTTTACTACAATTTATTATTTATTAATTGAATTTTTATTTAACTGCTGAAAACTTTTAAAAAATTTGTCATTATGTAAAGGTATTGAGAAATCTGCTATTAAAAAATCCCTACCGGCTCGGCCTGCAGGCAAAGGTAGATTTCGAAGTTAAGTACTAATTTCCCCAACAGAAACTAAATCAAGATTAGAGATAAACCCAGTTTAACAATTTTATCTGGCCGCTTTTAACGGGATTTTTAATTTCCTTTTTCTGTAAGAGCTGGTTTTATCAGAATCATGTTAATAAGATTAATTTTTCTTCAACCACTGTTTTTTTTCTTTTTGCTGTAACAGTTGGTTCTATTAAAACTTGCAAATATAAAGGTTGTATATAAGATTAAGAAGATTTATTATAAGTTTAAGTGGATTTGATATCTTCTGAATTCACGAAGTTATGAATTTGTGTCTTCTTAAAACCCTACTGTTTGCACCCCTTGAGCCCATTTTTAATGATATCAAAAATGTGTAATACACAAATTTTTGGCCCTTTTCCTAGAAGTATTAATAACTTTAAATTTATTTGATAAGTATTATCATTAAGAATTTATGAAGTTTTTAATCATTTTCACAAAAACCTCCATACTTCACCCCCCCCCCCCCCTTGGTCCGATTTTACGCATTAAAGAACTCGACCGACATTTTCTTTCCCAAGATTTTATGTATCAGTTTGGAAGAGATTTGTGAAGAACTCTGGAAGTTATCGTGTGCACAAAAAACTAATATATATATATATATATATATATATATATAGTTTTGAACTGTTGGTGATTTTGGGTTCTAAAGGTCATGATCGGCGTAGATCTGAAAAAATATTTTCAGAAATTCCAACAAAGTAGAGAACATAATAGGTAGTATTTATTACGGAATCTACCGAAAACTAAATATTCTCTCAACTAATTTCTCAACTGAAAAGTGATGTCACACTCCTTGGAATTCCTAATGTGTTTATTAGCGCACATTAGAGCTAAGTTCAAGAATATTTCATATTTATGGTTACTAATACAATAATAGATAAATACATACATACTTCTTGCTATATGCACGCACATGCAGAGATAGGCAAAATAGATAGATGGATAGACCGATAGAAAGACATATATGTAGATAGACATAAAAAAAAAGCTGTACAAATAAATAGACAAAAGAAACTTTCTTGGACGAGGATGCCCAATAATATGTTTAATTAAATCCATGTTTATGACTACTAATACAATAATAGATAAACACTCGTACATACATGCATAAACATAGGATCACAAACAGAATAAATACAAATCGGAAATTGCACGTCAAACGTGGCAAATGAGGTGCGTTCGTACTATAACTAGTTTTATAAATATTCAGATCTTGGTGCAATAACTGTTGCACTCTTATGCAAAAATGCATGAAAAAATATTATTACCATTTTACATATTAAATTCGATAATGGGAAAATAATAGGACTCCATCTTAAATAGGGCGCAATCACTATGGTAATCTAGAATGATTACCTATCATGGGATAACATTGACATAATTAGGTATGTTAGGATGTAATAGAACGAAGAAAACTTTTATTAATATCTTTTTAAATTTTGATTCGATTTTCATAAAAATTGAAGTGACTCGACAAAATTGTGCAACGATTATATATATACTAGACAGGTAGCCCGTCAAAAATGACGGAAATTTAGATATAAAGATATATACAACTCATGTGTAAGAATATGAGTTTTCTCGCTTGTTCCGCAGTGATAGATGAAAATAACACATTTTAAGAACGAAACACATTTATGAAAAATTGTGTACAGTAGAAGACCACTAATCTGCACAGTTTGGTTCCAAGTGTTATGCAGATTTGAGGCTTTTTGCGGTCATGTCAATTCAATCTTTGTTTACATTTTTTTTAAATTCATATATTGGACAATTTAGATTGTTAAGCCTTAAAAATAAATAAATTACACACTTGAAGTAAGGTAAAAACTATTAAATTATCGTATACGATTTCATGAAATGATATTATACGTGTGTGCTTCACGATCTTGGTTACGACGTTGGCGAAATTGGCTGCAACTTGTCATAATCCTAATAGTGTGGGCCGCTATAACAAAAAAGTAAACAGTTTTTAGTAAAATTTCTGATATAAAGTAGTTTTCAAAAACTTGTGTAAAATTGCAGGCCGTTCTCATGTTATGTCAGTCCTAAGAATAATATTTCTAACACTGAAGAGTTTCCATGTATATGTGGAATTTAGAAAAGCTTCTCCAAAAGAAAGGTCCTGAAATGACATTGTAATTTCTCTAATTTCAAAGTTTAATCGGCCCCTGATGTTGTTTACTGAAATCTAATAAATACAGTTATTTTGAATATTACAACAGAATTAAATAGTTAAACTTATTTAACTTAAACCCGCTGTTACTTCCCGATGTTATTTTTTACTATTAAGAAAGAAAATTAGGTACTTCTTAGTTATCCCGTCGATCAATTTCGCCAAATTATATAAATCGCCAAACCACTCGCCAAATTATACACATTGACATATTTTTTTATTTTAAATAACGAAAGAACAAATAAATTAGCAAAATATTAATAAAAATACAAATAAAACGTCGAATTAATGGTTTTATTGGCCGTTATTGGCATTTAATCTTACAATTAATTAATTAATGGCAACCATTATTGGCAATTAATCTTGCAATTTGGCGACAGTAATTTAGTCGACGGGATAACTAAGAAGTACCGAAAATTATTTAAATTTTTCAAATCATGCATTTATAATTTTTTTTCCGTCTTTAATAACTAAATAATGAAAAAATATGCTTTTGTTCTGAGCTCATAAATATGAGAATAAAATAATTTAACTAAGAGACATTGTAAAATTAAATCTTTGTGATTTCAAACCATAAACAAACGATACCGCCACCATTTTACCTACTATGACGTCATTAGAATATTGTCCATTGATTGTTGGAGAACTTACTTTGTGTATGATTTCCTCAATGATTTAATGTTCTTTACGTTTCACGATGAATGAATCACTTGTGTTTGTATAGGTTTACGGAATGAGATATTAAGCTGAGAACCTAATTTCAACTGAAATTATCCAAGGATATATGTATTTTTAATTGAAATTAAAACAATGCTTTGATCTCGAAATAAAAAGTTTTAGTTTGTATAATTGGTTATTTCTGTTAATTATTTATTTAGGTACTTTCCCATTATAGAACATTTTTAAAAAAAGCTTGACGCAATTCGGGCATCAGAAAGTGAGATATGTTGCCAAAATATATAAACAGCTATGAAAACAAATCTAATGAACTTTTATTTTTGTTTATATATGCACTTATATACATAGAAAAAATCGTTTCTAAATATATATAATATTTTTTTATATACAAATTACGGCACAGATTTCAGATATGAATCGGGATACCTAACTGCCGCCAATATGGTGTTATTTTGCCTGCTATGGTAATCCGGTTATAGTTTTTTACTTATTAATAAATTATTTATTTACTTTTATTTTCTGTTTTTAATTATATAAACTGTTTTGTTCTATAGTTATTATTCAAACTTTTATTTATTTATAGTTATTTCATTTTCAAAAGGATAGCAAATAATTTAAAAATATATAAGTAACTGGTATTCGAAAGCGAGATTTCTGCCAAATTGGCGTCAGAGAAAAACATGCCAACTCCGATGCGTATATGACATCTGTGCAAAAATTACTTATGTTTCTTTATAAAAATGGGTAAATAGCTTTTTTTATATTAAATAAATTGTATACATATGGAAAAAATTGCTTGTGAGTATGAAGCAGTAAATAGGTTGTCAGAAAATACGTTGGCAAACTTCTTTCTCGCCAAGAAACTTTTCTCCGAAGTATTGTACATAAGTAATGATTGCTAGAAATGCATTTTTAATTATGATATGCGCTTTTATGTTTCACTACATTTATGCATATTATACTGTGTGTATAAATGCTACAGTTCATATGCAGGGCTACACAAAAGAATTCGTAAGGGTTACTGAGTATGAGAGTAAATTGCTTAAAGGTGGTTTTTAAAGGAATTATGCATTTTTACGCTGAACTGCATTTAGTTTACTAAGAAATGTTTGTAAAATATAGATAAAATGATATACAGGTTCACGCAAAAAATTGGATACATAACCGTCTATGGATGATAATATCTGGAAATGTGATTTTAGTAGTTTTAAGAGCAGTTTAAATTAAATTTTGGCTAAATAGTGGCATGTAATAACGATACTATTGGCTATAGACGGTAACTGCTGAAATCAATTTTTAAAATTTTTTATGCGTCTTCTAAAATGTTTACTTAGTTATCTTATTTACCTTATTTCCCAAAATAACAAAGTTTTGTAAAAACATTCAGGATGTGTTGGAAAGTGTTTCATATTTTATGCTTAACGCATGATTTTTCTTTCTTCTTTAGTCTTATTTTGAATTTATTTTATTCTTAATTTTTTAGTCTTATACTGCTTTATAGAAACTTTGGCACAGTTGTCATATACGCCAATTTGGCGAAAACATCAACAGCGTAAACAACGACATCCGGGTTGCCATATCAAGCAAAATAACGACGATTTGGCGTCAGCTAAGTACCCGTTGTGTATATGGCATTGGCGTCAGAAAAAAATCGCGCCAATTGCGTATATGACATCTGTGCCGAAACTTTAATATTTAATGTTTAAACTCTTCGCTCCAACCCCCTTGCATATAGTACAAACTATAACACAGCTAGCGCAAAATAATAGACAGTTTGGTACTTTTCCACTGTAGGGGCTTTGGCGTTTTTTATTTTTAAAGCTTGGTGTAATTTGTGCATCAGAAAATGAGATTTGGGTACTATTCCGTTATACGGATACCATTGTCGCCAAGCGTAATAGTGGGTGCAAAATGAAAATCACGTGAATTGAAGCATTTGAAAAATAAAAGAAAAAACATGTCGATACTAAAGTGAGCATTTAAAAAATATAACATTTGAAAATTCCAGACTTTTACGAACTATTTCATTAAATCACAAATATATACTTAAAATAAGTGAACAAATAAGTGTTATAATATAAAGCAATAAAATAAAACTCATATTAAACTGCTAGCATAAAATTACAAATATCTTTTAGCATTTTGAAATAATTGGCGCATTAGCATACATTTTGGCATGGTGTCCGTATAACGGGAAAATATCGAGATTTGTTGTCAAATCATATAAACAGCTATGAAAACAAACTTGATGAGCGTTTTTGTTTGTTTTATATGTTTATTTTATATGTATATTATTGATGTTTTTATGTACAAATTACATATGTTTCTGTATAAAATTAGAGAAACGGCTTTTTTATGTTAAATAAATCGCATAAATATCGAAAAAAAATGCGTGTGTATATAAAATGAAACAGTGGATAGGTCCCCGGAAAATATGTTGCCAAATTTCCTTTTTCGCCAAAGCACCTATACTGGAAAAGTACCTAAAGCACATTAAAATCGCACAGTTAGGAGCTCACACAGTACAGCGTCGTCTATTGCCGGTTATTTTATTAGTAGCATCAAGAGGAAGATGTAAAGATGTACTTTAAATTCTCACTCATAGATTTTCAAAAAATATCTTAAAAGAGCAGAGTTTAAATTAAATTTCGGAGACCTCCTTTATGAAAGATTAATGGTTTTAAATGGGAATTTCGCCAAATTAGCCAGCTGTCACAAAGTTGGCTAACATTTGGCGCTACTGTGGTAACCCTGCATTAGTATTTTTAAACAATTACTCCTTTCAATGAGGCGGTCCTACCGGAATCGTGAGGGACACACAGAGACTTGGATTTTATATAAATAGATTAAATTTCGAAACATTCGGTTGGATGTTTTTGCCCTGTTATATGCGGAAAGACGGACGGACGAACCAGGCGGCGACTATAACGGATACGTACTTATATATTTACGAATGCACCTAATCAAACTAAAGATAGTTTGAAAAAAAAATCACTTTTATAAGGATCGAATGTTTATCTTGTAAACCACTCCTAACTTTTTGATTATGTAATTCATGATTTTTCCAAAGTTTTCCGATACAATACATGAATTTGACGTGTGCACTGAACCACAAAAAATCAAAGCTTTCATTTACGATTGACAGAAAGCGCGAGCTAGTGAATTTGTATAAAGAATAAATGAATATTGCTCTTTTTATAAGATATGGCAACGCTAATGATATGGAAAGCTCTACACACTATTTAAAGAAACTTTTTTTAAGATTTATAATTTGATTTCGCAACATAGAATCATAATTTAATTAATCTGAAATTATTAAATTATAAAAGTGTATATTTTTAATTATTCAACTGTAATTTTTATTTTTATTTTATTTTCCACTTTTAAGTGTTTGAAATGGCACTGTTCCAGTTTCACAGGCATTTGTCTTATTTTTGCGAGCATGGTTTGGCGTGTATAATTAAATCCATTGTTTTAGTACAAGTATAAAACTGAAACCTGAAGAATATTATTGTGATTTATCACTTGTGGAGGGCTAAAGAAAAAATGCCTTAAAATTAACGTATTAATTTATAATTAAGTTCTAAAATATTAAACGGTTGTATCGTCATCGGAAACACGCATGTGGACACAATTTTGTATCATTCTAACATTTCGGGGAGCTAATGATAAAGTCGATTACAAAACTGCGTATTTACATACAAAATCCAAGTTGAATTTAAAACAAGAAAAGGCTTTTCTTTGTTATAGGTTCAAAGACTTTTGTTGTATTATATCTTTGAGAAATCAAAAATCAGTATAAATTTACTTTTCAATTCTAGGTCCTGTGCGGTTTTCTTTTTTCCAAAATTCTTCACAATCAATGCAGTTTGATTCAAAGGGTACCTTGAGTAAAACCTCTTCTTGCTGTGACTTAAATAATAACACATCGTTCTCTTTTAAAAGTTAAATTATAATGCATGATATCAAACAATTTACAACAAAGTAAAAAAAAAAATGTTAACAGCATTTTCTCTCTATTTAAAAAAAAGAAAGAAAAATCATGCGTTAAGCATAGATTATGAAACACTTTCCAAAACTTCCTGAATGCTTTAACAAAACTTCGTTATTTAGGGAAATAAGGTAAATAAGATAACTGAGTAAATATTTTATAAAACGCATAAAACATTTGAAAAACATGTTTCAATAGTTACCCTGCATAGCCAAATATATATTCCAATTCTTTTGAACAACCCTGTATTTGATCTGTAGGTTGATTTATATACAATATAATGGGGAAATTTAGTTTAGGAAGAAAATGCATAACAATTTGAAATTCATCTTTCAGCAATTTATACTAATAGATGGAAACATACATGAATATTTTTGTACAGCCCTGTAGTTTACCTAGTACCTTTATTACATGCCACTATTTAGCTAAAATTTAATTCAAACTAAAACACTCTTAAAACTACTGAAATTACATTTCCAGAAATTATCACCCATAGACGGCCATGTATCCAACTCTTTGCGTGGATACATGGCAAACCCTGTATATCATTTTATCTAAATTCTACAAATATTTCTTAGTAAACTAAATTCAGTTCAGCGTAAAAATGCATAACTCCTTTAAAACCCACCTTTAAGCAATTTATGCTCATACTCAGTAACCTTTACGAATTCATTTCTGTAGCCCTGTATATGAACTATAGTATTTATACGCACTTTATAGTATGAATAAATCTAGTGAAAAAAACACATATCATAATTAAAAATGCATTTCTAGCAATTATTTCTAATATACAGAATTTCGGATACAATAAAGTCTCTTTTCAAATAGGAATCTTTTCAAATATACCGCAAACAATTCCCCCTGTATCATTATGAGCGGAATTCTTTTGTGTGGCCCTGTAAATGAACAATAACTATTCTTTGCACAGCATATTCAACAGAATGCATATTTTAGTGGACTTCATAAATGAATATAAATTTTACTATGTTTGAAAGAGTATAACACCATTAACAATCATTTGAAACGATTTTTTCCCATTGGTCGTAATGTAACGGAAAACATTTGACTGCCCCTGTAAATGAACTAAACATGATACAAACTTCATTTGAAATAGGGATCGTGCTATGGTAGAGGTCACTAACATCCAAAAATTTCAGAATGATCCGAGCATATTTACGCGAATTAGAGTGTGGACAGACGGACTGACGGAGAGGCAAACCGAAGTCATAAACACTTTTCAACTTTGTTGGAAAGTGTTAAAAAGAGTGTAAAAAGGGGTTGTACATATATCGATCACCCGCAAGAAAATTGACACATCTCGACAAAAGTAAATTTCACAGGAGAGCCAAATTAAGAATTCCATGATTTTACTGTAACATCAAATTATAGAACTCATCTTTGCATGCAGGAGTAAAAATGCATAAAACCCTTACGAATGAAAACGTAGTATGAGGTTTAAAGGTTTGGGTAATTTTACCCCCACACACAATCCAACCCCCTTCTGTGGTCGCAAAGGAACATATAGCGTGATGATGTGATTTCCCGTATGCTTATGAAACATTTTGTGTAGCAAGACACATCTATGACAGGCCTATTAGTGGAATAAAGCGCAAAATGAATTTTAGCGAGAATTTTAGCACTTTTCCTACGGGAGATCGATATGATGTTATCAAATTTACGATAATTTTGGACCCCACCCCCCTCAGGCTGTAATGGTATCGTTATCAGTGTTTCACAATTGTTTTTATTTTTACAATATTTTTCTTTCTTTTTTTTATATGTTTGTAGTAATGTATATTGATATACATTTAAATGTCATACTTTACTGATTCAAAGAAGAAGTCAATAAAATATCACTCTTATATATGAAATAACTTTACATCAATTTTAATTTAAAAGAGGTAGTTACTATTTAAAAGTATTTAACAATAACATTATTTTAAGTAATGCTTTCAAAAGTGACATTGCTTTCTTGCACTTGCCCCTTGCGTAGGGAGAGGGCAAGCAGAACTTCTTATCAGCAAAATAGGTAGGCAACATTTTTTCTCTTTATTTCACTAATAAATACAACAAGTGTCCTTTCAAATATACTTCATACCTGGTTTCACCAACAGCGGATTATTTGCGCATATAGCAGAAGAATAGAACTGCCAAACGTTGGGGGTATTTCATATTTTTGAAGTAAATAATTGTATAATCATTTAATGGTTTTAATAAAACATTGTATTTTCATTAAAAAAAGATGAGACTATTTTGATGTAAAGAAAAAATTACAAAATAAAGAAAAAAATAAAATTTTGTTTGGATCAAAAATTATAACGGTATCAAAAGTCAATCTCCCCTTCTCCTTAAAGATATCTGACAATATGAAGTACCAGATCCCTCCTCCCCTAAAGTGGTGACGTTATATATGTACAGCCCCAAAGATATGAAATATAGACCAACAGAAACGGAGATAGAAATGTATCACTATTTACAAGTCAACTTATGTTTAGTTGAATATTTTGCCCCTGCGAAACCTAAATTTATGGTATTCTTGATCATCCCACGTGTTTAATACATACATTTTCAAAATCCATTGATCAGTTATTCGTTTGCTTGGAAAATCCCATAAATTCCGAAGATTTCTATTTTTGCTATCTCACGAAAATTTTCTTATCAAAACTGTGATTTATCTTTCACGAAAATACGAACATTAGACGCGCAAAATAAAATATATTACCACAGTCGCTGCATTGCATATGTGCTTTGACAGTTTATTTTCTTCCGTTGACAGATCGGAAAGCAGGGATCTCTCCATTGGGATAAAAATAAATGAATTTCTTCAGCGAGCTTCCGCTTTTACTGCAGAGCTTTTCAATAATAGAAAAAAATCCTATTTTTGATACTTATTTTTATCCGTCTTATGATAAATGTTTAAATAAATAAGTAACAAATTATAATTAATTGGTAATCGATAAGTTTCATATATAAACAGGTAAAATGATAAAGGTGGTATGTAAAAAAAAAAAAAAAAAAAAGTTAATCCTATCATTGTAGATAATCAAAGGTCCTTTATTAAATCTAAAATTAAATTATTATTTGAAAAATCTAAAGCTCACAGAGATTTTAATTGATAAAGGAGGCATTTAACAATAAACACAAATAGATATTTGGAACTTTATTGCTCATTTTCTAAAAACGATGATTGAGTCACTTACCGCCTTTATCATTTGAGCTCTTCATATATTTCTTATTATTTAAATATAAGTACAGATATAATAAATTTTCATCGTTCTAAATAGGACAAAATTTCATATTTATGGCAAGTAATACTATATGTGTATATACAGGTTAATTAGAAATAAAGAATACCTATTAACATCTCTATAGAAATACAACCAATGGCCGTAAATGTGCCAAGGTGCGGTTATCGTGCGGCACGATGTCCGAGGTACGGATTTTTCAATTTTAATTTTTTGGGGAAAATATTTTTATCATTTTATTTTCTTGAGAATTTTGCCGCCAGATGCAATGAAACATGTCGAAATGTAAATAAATAAAGGTATTTTTGGCCTTTAAATTTTATTTTTATCACTTAAGTGAGACTAGGGAAGATTGACCATAGAGTGTAGGTGCAGATTCCTAAAATTTTTAAGGAGCCAGTGGCTCCTAAACCCCAAAAATCCAGTCGCCACTTTGGCTCCTAACCAAAATCTAGTGGCCACATTTTGAAACAAACTGATAAAACAATAGTGTTTATACGTAAAATAACTTAACAAAAAAAAACTCAGGATTTAAAATGAAAAATAGTTTAATTAATAAATACACATGTACAACAAAACACACACTAATTACAACAAATGTGTATATTTAATTTAATCCTAAATGTCAAACAAATG
This sequence comes from Maratus speciosus, assembly GCA_963932465.1. Classification (NCBI taxonomy): domain Eukaryota; kingdom Metazoa; phylum Arthropoda; class Arachnida; order Araneae; family Salticidae; genus Maratus; species Maratus speciosus. The sequence continues at coordinate 439,576,411 of OZ010786.1, forward strand.
TATATTTTCGAAAATCAAATAAAACACATTTAGAAACGAAACTATGATTCGATATGTGAATGTGCATATCATGACGTAAATATATTACGCATCCACCGAACAAAAATAGGATAGAGTGTAAATAAATCACGCCCCATAAATTACATCACAAATGAATGAAAAAAAATACCCCCCCCCCCACCTTTTCTTCCTATAAATCAGAAATTAAATTTAATATGCTTTGTTTCCATTTACTAAAACTACCCAATTTAATAAATTAAAGTAAAATGCTAGGGTATTTTTTAGGAATAACTATTTATTTATATAAATAAATTTATTTTTAATCGTGCATGAGTCTATAGAAGAAAAGCTGTAAAAATGACAAATCAATTCTAAAAACAAAACAAAAAATGTATTACAAATACCCATAAAAGATATTTTTTATCATAAATAATTAATAATATTTTTAATGTAAATAATTAATGATTGATATATAACAAATGTGATCATTTATCTTCTATCTTTGGGGTACAATTAATTTTTTCTTTTCTCATAATATGGAAAATGTTACCAGCATTTCGTTTATAGTATACACAAAATCACATTTATCATATTTCTGATAGTTTATGAACACGTGCACGTTACGCGTGTTTAAATTGGATAGTGCCCACAATTCAGATTTATAAGCTGACAAATATTTGTTTATTGTTAAGAATTGAAAAAGTGTTCGCTAAATAGAGGTATTTTCTTGAATGTCCATTATTATCCATATACAATGGTATATGGATTTTTAAACTGAAAAAAATATTTTGGAAATTGTTTTGAAAATCTGGTCAACCAGAACCCGACCCAACCCGAATCCGAAACAATGAAAGTCAATAGACCCGAAACAAAAAAAGTAGAAATCAACCCGACCCGCAACGAAAAATGCAAGGCGAACCCGACCCGATGCTACATTCTATATCTAGATGGAATAAGATAGCGATAAGGGAAATGAAAGAGGGGCTACGCTAAATTCACAAAACTCGTGTTAAAAAGTCCTTCTATGAAAATCTTGCACTTGCAGAAAACATACACAGAGCAAGAATATACCTCGCGTTAAGTATTTTTTAGTGCGAGTTTCTTTTTCTTTTCGTTCTTTTTTCTTCACAGTTCGGAATCCTCTATCCTCGCGACTCCATGATCCAAAGCCCGTAAAAAATCTCCATCGCATCGGGAACTTTGGACTGTCTCGTGAGACAACCTGCAGTAAAGGAGTATTTATTTCAACTCTGGATTTCGGACGAAACCTTCGAAGAAATGCTTTTACCATTATCGCGCTCATGTGCCAAGCTTCGCAGCTGCTAAGCTTTGTAGTGGAGCGGACATGCGCAGAATTATATTCGAACATAATGTTCGGCAAGAAAGCAGTACATCACAGGGCCAGCGTTCACGACGATAACTGAGATCGCAAAAATTCCCTGACTTTTTATCAAGGTCATGCATGATCTCGGCCACCGAAAACAGCGGGTGATTTTCTATTTGCAAAAGAAAAAAAGATATCAAAACTCTACGACGGGATTGAGAACACTGGAATTGATCTCTGGCGACTAAGACACTGAAAGGTAGTCGCCACAGCAAACAATTTTGTCGCCACGTGGCGACTGATGACCGTAAATCTGCACCTATACCATGGAGGAGATAAATTTTGAATAGCAATTTTCTTTTATTTTATTTATGGAATATTTATTCTCTTATAAAGCAAAAATATTAAAACTTACTGGTGAGAATTGAGAAGTCCAAAATAAAAAAATCCCTGCCGGCCCGGCCTAAAGGCAGAGGTAGATTTCGAAGTTAAGTATACTAATTTCACCAACAAAAACTAAATCATTATTAGATGTAAATCCAATTTAACAGTTTTATCTGTCTGCTTTTGACGAGTTTTTATTTCCTTTTTATAAAATAGCTGGTTTTATCAGAATCATGTTAAGGCGATATTAAAAAATATATTTTTCCATACTCAACAACTCGAAATTTTCTGGCACATTTTCAGATTCATTTTTGATAAAAAAAAAAAAAAAAAATATATATGAAACATGCTGACGTGATTTTTGATAAGATTTATAAGCGACCTGTGTTTTTATTTTTCTTTCAATTAATTAAAACTTGATTAATAAACAATTATTTTCTCAGAAGGGCAATATTTTTCGTTTCTAACACAATCGCTTCGGGAAATTCTGTTCAAAATGCCCACTTTGACATCATTTTTTAAAATATATTCTGCATCTATCAAAAAATCGATCATTACTGTACATTACATAGTTTCTGAATAAGAGAATCTAGCAATTGGATGCGTCTGAGAGCAAAAATGAATTTAAAAATGAGTAAGAAAATAGACAGTTTGGATTTGAATGCACCCTTAATAAGATGATTTTTTTTTTTCAATCGCTATGTATTTTTAATTTGTTTTTGCTGTAGGAATTGGCCCTATCAAAAACTTGTCTATATAAACGTTGAAGACAATATTAAGAAGATATATGATAAATTCATGGAGATTTTATACCTTGTGAATTGACGGAGTTATGAAAATTTTTTTTCTTCAACTCCCCTTTTTTGTTTTCGTTTTAAATTTTTTTTTTTTTTTTTTTTTTTTTTTTTTTTTGCGGAACGAATTGGTCCTATCAAAAACTTGTGAATATAAAAATTGTAGATAATATTAAGGAGATGTATAATAAAATTAATAGGATTTGATATCTTGAGAATTGACGAAGTAAGGATTTTCTTTTCTCCCAAAAATCCTATTTTTGCGACCCTTGAGCCTATTTTAAATTTTATCAAAAATCTGTGATGCATGAAATTTTGGCGCTATTTTTAGAAGTAACAAAAACTTTAAACTGATTTGATATGTACAAAAATTAAGAAGTTATGGGTTTTTTTCGGTTTTTACAAATCCCCTCCCTATTTCCATCCCCTTTCTCCGCTTTTGCCCATTAACGAACTTGACCGAGATTTTATGCCCCTTGATTTTATGTATCAGTTTGGAAGAGATTTGTGCAGAATTGCGGAAGTTATCGTGTCCAGAAGAAAGTGATAACACAGTTGCTTCGGGTAATTCCATTCAAAATGCCCACTTTGACATCGTTTTTTTAAATATACTCTGCCTCTATCTAAAAATCGATCATTACGGTACATTATATAGTTTCTGAATAAGTGAATCTACCAATTAAATGCGTTTGAGAGCAAAAATGAATTTAAAAACCAGTCCGAAAATAAGCATTTTGGATTTAAGCGCATCCTTAATACAATGATTTTTCCAACACAATCCGCTTTGGGAAATTCGGTTCAAAATGCCCAATTTAACAGCATTTTTTGAAATATATTCTGCCTCTATCAAAAACTCGATCATTAATGTACATTATATAGTTTCTGAATATGAGAATCTAGCAATTGGATGCGTTTGAGAGCAAAAATGAATTGTAGAATGAGTCAGAAAATATGCAGTTTGGATTTGAATACTTAGATGATTTTTTTCTTCAACCGCTATGTATTTTTAATTTGTTTTTTCTGTAAGAATTGGTCCTATCCAAAACTTGTCTATTTAGATGTTGTAGACAATATTAAGAAGATATATGATAAATTCATGGAGATTTTATATCTTTTGATTTGACGGAGTTATGGATTTTTTACTTCTTCAATCCCCCTTTTTGTTTTCGTTTTTAATTTTTTTTTTGCGGTACGAATTGGTCCTATCAAAAACTTGTGAATGTAAAAGTTGTAGATAATATTAAGGAGATTTATAATAAAATTAATTGGAATTGATATCTGGAGAATTGACGAAGTTACGAATTTTTTTCTCCCAAAAAACCCTATTTTTTGCGCCTTTTGAGCCCATTTTTAACTTTATCAAAAATCTGTGATATATAAACTTTTGGCCCTATTTTTAGAAGTAATAAAAACTTTAAACTGATTTGATATGTACAAAAATTAAGAAGTTATGGGGGTTTTCGGTTTTCACAAAACCCCTCCCTATTTCCATTCCCTTGGTCCGATTTTGCCCATTAACGAACTTGACCGAGATTTTATGCCCTTTGATTTTATGTATCAGTTTGGAAGAGATTGGTGCGGAATTGGGAAAGTTATCGTGTCCAGAAAAAATGATATATATATATATATATATATATATATATCATCTATGATCTATCTATCTATCTATATAGTATATATATATATATATATATATATATATATATATACTATATAGATAGATAGATAGATAGATAAAGTTTTTTACTGGGGGTGGTTTTGGGTTCTAGGGGTCATGATCGGTGTAGATCTGCAAAAATTTTTCAGAAATTCCAACATAGGAACGATCCCAATAGGTAGTATTTCACACGAAATCTACCTAAAAATCATCCAGGTGCGGCAAAACTGGTCTCTGCGTTTATTTAGTATATTATTAATAGACATAAATATGAAATATCATTGAACTTAGCACGATCAAAAATTCTTATCTATATATTCTATACAGATTTTCATAAAGGAAATCGGATATACAGATTTATTTAAACATTTAAAAAATAAATAAATGAAACTTTGTATAAATATAAATTATTGAAAATACTGAAAACTTTATATTGAACGCCTAAATTTTCAAAAGCAATTCAAAGTGGCTGGGGAGCACCGATAAACACGAGACTTTAAGTATCCCCACAACCAAAAATCTGCTGGGGTCAAGTCTGAAGATCGTGGGGGCCATTCAAACTTACAACCTCGACTTATCACTCGGTCTTCAGTGAAAGTGTCTAACAGGAACGCCTTGACTTCACGTGCAAAGTGGGGCGGGGCACCATCCTGCATGAAGGCGACGGAAGGTAACGCATGTCTTTCCTGCAATGCAGGCACAACTTGGTTACGCAAAAGCGTAAGATACCGTTCTGCAATGACTGTACACGTTTTCCAGCCGGATTCAGGACAAGACTCTTCAAAAAAGAAAGGACCCAGAATGAAAGCCGCGGTGAAACCACACCAAACAGTCACACGAGGAGAATGCATTGGCTTGGTCTGATACTCCCGAGGGTTTGACGTCGCCCAGATACGACTGTTTTGCGTATTGACGTCGCCATGGAGTGAAAAATGTGCTTCATCCGTCCACATGACATTCAGCAACCATTGTGGGTCACGATCCATTTGTGCCAGTGCCCATGTAGCAAACTTTAGTCTTTTATCTGTATCTGCCGGTAATAACTGGTGAAGTGTCTGTATCTTGTACGGATACAGATCCAAGATTCCGTGCAGAATACGTCGAATCGACGATTCCGGAATTCCCGTTATTCTACCAGCTTCACGAGCACTGCTACTTCCCGTTGATGTCTCGGCTGCCATTTCTTCCATGGCACTTTATTTACAGCATGGACGCGATCCGCGTTCAAGGATGGTCTGCCACTACGTGGACGATCCTCCAAACTCCCCGTTTCCTCAAAACGTCGTACTAAATTGAGTATTCCATTCAACGAAATGGGGCTTTTTTGTGCCTTTAGTCCTTTCTCCGTGCGAAACTTCCTCAATGCAATAGTAGTGGATTCCCCATTCTTGTAGAACAGTTTGACCAGCAGCGCTCGATCTGGTAACGATAGCATGCTGCCGAGATCGAATGACGAATCCATTTCCATCCAGGTGTTTTATTGCTAGCCTGATTTGCATAAAACGTCTCAATATGGCATGTGAGCGCCCTCTATTGGTTATTCTTGGAATCATTTTTTATTATTCATGGGGAAAAAAATCCAAAATCCGTCTGATCACACTCGCGCAAACCAAAAATTTTTCCGACCATTATTTCTTTAATTATGGATTTTTAAAGTTTGCACGAATTTATGGCGCACCCTGTATATAGATAGATAGATAGATAGATAAAGTTTTTTACTGAGGGCGGTTTTGGGTTCTAGGGGTCATGATCGGTGTAGATCTGCAAAAATTTTTCAGAAATTCCAACATAGGAACGATCCCAATAGGTAGTATTTCACACGAAATCTACCTAAAAATCATCCAGGTGCGGCAAAACTGGTCTCTGCGTTTATTTAGTATATTATTAATAGACATAAATATGAAATATCATTGAACTTAGCACGATCAAAAATTCTTATCTATATATTCTATACAGATTTTCATAAAGGAAATCGGATATACAGATTTATTTAAACATTTAAAAAATAAATAAATGAAACTTTGTATAAATATAAATTATTGAAAATACCAAAAATACTGAAAACTTTATATTGAACGCCTAAATTTTCAAAAGCAATTCAATTCCTTTGAGCCCAATAGAGAGATCCCTCTCATATAATCTGTCAGCTGGAATAAATAAGCTGTCAAAGCATATCTGAAAAATGAGTGGGTAACATATTTCATTTTACTTTTTTAATATTCGTATTTCATCAGCGATAAATCACAGCTATGATAAGAAAATTGCCGCGAGATAAATAAAATAGGAACATAGGTAATCTATGGAAATTTCCAAAACTGTTCACTGGATTTGTGAAAAATACATACAAAAAATGGAAGATATTAAATAATAAATATTATAGGGGAGACTAAGGAGGCTTGACCGTAGAGGAGGCTTGACTCACCAGTCAGTTTTTACATTTAAAATAATTTCAGAGTTTTATCAATAGGTGTCAACCAAAGCTACTGGAATGTTCAAAACAGCAGTCTCTGTTTCATACAGATAATCGAAATAGGTGTGGAAAAAATCAGTTGTTTATTGTCAGTTGCAATGAATAGCGTTTTCAACCTAAAATGTGTGTTTTTTAGAAATATTTTGTAAGCTTTTTTCAGATAAGATATACCATAGAAATTTAAGTAAGTAGGTTTTAAGTAATGCAAATATATCGAGCTTTCATTCCAAGCATAAATATTGTACAGTAAGTTGGCTTAACATAACAATGTACTATTCTTCATAAAAGGACTATGTGGGGAGGATTAATCAGATGCTCAAGGCTACCTTAATTAAGTGGTTTTGGAATTATTTTTATTATACGCTGTGCATAATGAAATACTAATAATTTTATATAAAAAAAGAATGTAAATTTATTCTATAATGTTGCAGTAAAATGGGGTGATGAAAAAGAAAATGTTTAAAATCGATTAAGGAAAGATGTGAAAAATTGCTATAGAGAAACTAAAAGAAAAAATTTAATGAAATATAAATGAGAAAGTTGATAGGAACATTTTTCCATTTAAATATAATTTACAATAGGTAAATAGAAACAGTGGAAAAGACTAGAAAGGATGAAAGCAGCAGTCTTAACCCTTTCAGGGATAGTGCAATGTTTATAATACCACTTAATCCCTAAATGCAACAGTGACACCAGAATTTTGCTACAATCTTTTCCATTTTTATATGTATGTGAAATATAGCCTTTTTCTTATTTAGAAACAAATTTGTTCGCAAATTCTGGTGTCAGTTATTTATTTCAACATTTTAGTACTGAAAGTACTTTTACCCTGAAAGGGTTAAAATATACTTATGATAAGTTAGCACACTGCCGAAGGACATATTATATCAAATCTGAATTTTAAAATAGTAGAAGCTCCTCGCTGTTCTGAAAGTCTTTTGTAAATGGGTGTTCCAGATAGGTGTCCCAAGTTTATGCACCTTTAAATATCTTTCAGTGTACTAATTTAATGAAAAATGTATTACAATCTAAAAAAATATGGACAACATGAAATAAATGCATTTTCTGTAAGGTAAAAGCCATGCCCTTAGTCAATGATGTTTTTTGAATGAAAACGAAAATTCTCGTTTCCGTCGTGACTGTGTTAAGTGCTCGTGTGGCTGCAAAAGAACATAGCATTGATCACAAAAACTTTAGGAAGGTTTGTAGACAAATTTCACCTGAATGAATACAGTGAGAAGAAACCAAACTATGTGACAACTAGAGTTGTCAGGTCGAGTGTCACAAAAAGTAGGACAAGGAGACAAAAAAAAAGCGAGTCAGTTCAGTGGCTCTTAAATTCGGACTTAATAATGGATGAAGCCTTATGAAAACGGAACCTTTCTCTAACGGAATACTGTTATAAATGCTAGAATATCATTTTCCCTGCTGTACAATTACACCTTCTCAGACAAAATACTGTTTAAAGCATTTTTTTTTTATTTCTGACTTGCGATTGCGTCTAAATATGTTTGTTTAAGCGTCTTAATTTGCATAAAGTTGCTAATGTAGTGTAAATTTATTTTTCTTTTTTTAGAATGATTTGATTTCTCTTCACAAATATTTCAATATAAAAAAAAGTGGGTCAAGCCTCTCATATAGTGGGTCAACCCTCCCATGTTAGGAGCCTTGACCCATTATCTTCTCATCATTAAAATCCATTATTTTTCAAATTTCTTACATATTAAACTTATATAGCAATTTTATTTTCATAACTGATTATGTAACGAATAAAGTGATACATAAAATTTTATTCCACGTTCAATATTTAAAAATAAAAAAATCATTTTGTAAAAAGTGGGTCAACCCTTACCATTCTCCCCTGTAACAATTATTGAGGACTTTGAAGAATTAATATTTTACTTGTACTAGATCGATATTTGGCGATGGATAGATTGACATCAAATGCTGCCGCTAGACAATTGGCAATTTTGCACGGTCGGCGACCAGAAGGCACTCGTTTGAACTTGTTATTTATTTTATTATTATTCTTTAGATTGGTTTATTGCCCCCACTCTTTTGAAATAGTATAATTTGCTTTAAATTCGCTTGATTTAAACTATCGATAAATAAGGCGAATATTAATATTTGAAACATAATGGTGTTAATCAAGCAGTCTGAACAAAAATATATACAGATTTTTTTATAGTGGAAAAAAGACCAAAATTATTCGAAATAATCAAAACAATTGTAGGATTGGTAAATTATCTCGAATATTGCTGGGTTTATTAGTTGGTAGCAATTACAAGGTACCGAGTCCATCGATCAGTTATTCGTTTGCTTGGAAAATTCCATAAATACCCAAGAGATTCTATTTATGCTATCTCACGCAATTTTCTTATCAAAACTACGATTTAGTATTCACGGAAATGCGAACATTAGAAGTGTAAATAAAGTATTTTACCACACTTGCTGCATATATGCTTTGGCGGTTTATTTTCTTCCACTGACAGATCGGAAATAAGGGATCCCTGCATTTGAAGCAAAATAATTAGAAATAATCAAAACATTTGTAGAATTGGGAAATTACTCGGAATATTGCAGGATGTATTACATGCTAGTGAATGCATCGTGCCAAGTCCATCGATCAGTTATTCGTTTGCTTGGAAAATTTCTTAAATTCCCAAGATTTCTATTTTTGCTTTATCACGCAATTTTCTTATCAAAACTGTGATTTATCGTTCCCGAAAATGCGAACATTAGAAGGTAAAATAAAGTATTTTACTACACTCGGTGCATATATGCTTTGACAGTTTATTTTCTTCCACTGACAGATCGGAAAGGAGGGATCTCTCCATTGGGATAAAAAGGAATGAATTTCATTTAAAACCTTACGTCTTGAATGTAAAGTTTTTCAATAGTTTGAATAATTTGTATTTATTTTTATTCGACTTGTGATAAAGATTTAAATAAATAAGCAACAAATTATAATAAATTTGTGTGTCGATAATTTATATATATATTTATATATAAGTGTAGAGATAATGTTTTTTCATCGCGTTATATGCAACACTATTTTATATTTATGGCGAGTAGTGTTACATATATACATACAGTATTGAGAAATAAACAATACTATTCAAAGCTCTATAGATATACAAAATATTATGATGTACCAAAAATAAATGAACCAAAATGATGAAAGTACCAAAGTATGTATTTTGCGACATTAAGTATAAGTATGGAAACCAGAAATTCTGAAGAATTTTCTTCCAAAATTATATCTTTTGACGTTGTTTCTCAGAGTGATAATACTTACAAGAGGTAATACTTACCAAACATGCCGATCAACGATTTTGATGAATTTAAAGTATGTAGCAGAGTTTTTATCCTAAATTATACTTGTGAAAGGATTCCTTCAAATGATCCTTAGATTCTGAGAAGTTGGGCTGCGGGGGATCAAAGTTCAGCATATCTTTCAAATACCAATTAGTTTGCAGCTCTCAACGCGGACTTCGTGGGGTCAAGGTAGAGTATACACCAGCTAGTCCGAGAGCCACAGTTCGACGCTACCTCCTGACTTTTTTCTTTTTAATTAATTTTTTATGTTTGGCACTTTACAAATTTAAGCATAGTTAAGAATTTCTGAAACTTTGCATTTACATACATTTACATTTTATAACATGCATCTGACTTGTGTGCTTGGCATCAAACGCCCACTTATAAGTCATCGTCAATACATACAGGGACGAGATAGCACACACAAGGAAATTTACAACACAGATAAATACAGCCGGGAGCTCCACAAAGAGTGTGCAACGGAGCCAGCGGGATTCGAACCCGCACCCATTTACACTCGCAAGCGATTAGCGGTGTGATACCTTGACCACTCAGCCACGGTGGGCCCTTCTGAAACTTTGAAATTTTTTATACTTTTCTAAAATATTTATATTTACGTTTTTTATTTTTTTCATTAAATTTTATGTTGTATCTAATTTTTAAACTAATATCTTTACTCACAAAAGTCCAAACTATTTTATGTCTAGAAATTGTGTTTTTGTAATTATTATTTACCTTCATATATTTTATATTTTAAGCAAAGTTCTAAAATAACACCATCATTTTAACCCTTTCCAAAAATGTTGAAAAGTGTTTATGACTTCGGTTTGTCTGTCCGTCTGTCCACGCTCTAACTCTCGTAAATATACTCGGATTGCCCTGAAATTTTTGGGTGTTATTGACGTTTACCGCAGCACGTTCCCTATTTCAAATGAAATTTGCAGCATGTTTAGTTCAATTACAGGGTCAGTTAAAAGTATTCCGTTACATTACGGCCAATGGAGAAAATCGTTTCAAATGAATTTTAATGATTTTACACGCTTTCAAACATAATGAAATTTATATGCATTTATGAAGTGCACCAAAATGTGCATTCTGTAGAATATGCGGTGCAAAGAACAGTTATTACTTATTTATAGGGCAACACAAAAAAAATTCTGTTACATAATGATATAGAGGTGGAGGGAATTTTTTGCGGCTCATTTTAATTATGTTAAACTATTTCATGTATTATGAAATTGATATACGTCGCTGAGGTTTACTATAAGTTATTTCATGCATAATACGAAGTGCATAGCATTTACAGTGACACACAAAAGATTTCAGATACTATATTGTATTCGAAGTACGATACATTAGCGATGTTTGCTGGAAATGCATTTTAAATTATGATATGTCCTTGAATGTTTCACTATATTTATGCATACTACATGGTGTGCATAAATGCTATAATTTATATACAGGGCTACACAAAAATATTCGTAAGTGTTACTAGGTATGAGCGCAACTTGCTTAAAGGTGGTTTCTAAATCAGTTACACATTTTTTTACGCTGAATTGCAATTACTTTACTAAGAAATGTTTTTAGAATGTAGATAAAATTATATTCAGGGTCACGCAAAGAATTAGATATATGAACGTCTATAAATGATAATTTCTGGAAACGTGATTTCAGTAGTTTTAAGAGTATTTTAGTTTGAATTAAACTTTAGCTAAATAGTAGCATGTAATAAAGGTTCTAGGTAAACTACAGGGATGTACAAAAGTAGTCAGGTATGTTTACATCTATTAGTATAAATTTCTGAAAGAGATATTTGAACCTGTTATGCGTTTTCTTGCTTAACTAAATTTTTCCATTATATAGTATATCTATATCGACCTACAGATGAAATACAGGACTCTTCAAAAGAATTGGAATACATATTTGGCTAAGGACGGTAACTGCTGAAATCAGTTTTTTTAATGTTTTATGCGTTTTATAAAAATTTACTTAGTTATATTATTTACCTTATTTCCCTAAAGAACGTAGTTTTGTTAAAGAATTCCGGAAATTTCGGAAAGCATAATCAATGCTTAACGTATGATTTTTCTTTCTTTTTTATTTTATTACTTTATGAAATTTTAAGTGAAAATTTATTATTTCGTGTAAATTATAAATAAAAATTTGAATGTCAGATATCCCAAATTTCATATTTAGATAATTTCAATAGCATATCTTTGTAATACCAATATCTTTGAAAATGAAATAAAATGTTAAAGCAGTGATGCTCATAAGAAAATTTTTATATGTTGTATAATTTTTTGTTATTCTGTATGTACATTTATCTGTGAAGTTCAAACTCAACATCATTTTTTCCGTTTGTCTCACTCCTCTGTCTGTCTGTCTGTCACATATTTCGCTCTCAGAAACCGTATAAGTTAATAGCGGAAATTTTGCATTCCTAATGTTCAGAACCTTCGATGACACGGCAAATGTTAAAATTGTGAAAAGTTTTATATTATTTTAATTAAATGAATTAATTTAATGACATTCGAGCGTTTCTTGAATTTAGATTTTAAATCAGAACGTTGTTTTCAGTATTTTTCTCGCAGGCTAGATGGCTCTGTGGCTATTTGCCTGCTAATCTAAAGGTTCCCGGTTCGAAGCTGGTTGTAGGAGTTTGAAAACAATTTCCAGGAAAAATTTTCCTTATCTGATAGATTCAATTTTACAGGAATTTTATAATTTGTTTTGCCATTTTACGGCCAAAAGTTGTTGTAATTCATTTTACAATTATTTCATTATTAAAAAAAAAAAATTGACACATTCGAAATTCTAAATTGACTATATTTCATTGTCCGATGGAATTAATTAAAAGAACTTTCGTATTTTTTGGTCATTTTGATGGGTTTTTTTTAAATAAAATTAAATCAGTAATTCAACATGCTTTTCACATATACACACATACGTTGTTACAATTATCTGAAAAGCAGTTCTTGAATATTTTTAATTTAATTGACAAAATATCTGCCAATTGTGATACTTTTTTAAAATTAAATTTAACGGTGCTAACATCTATATTCTTGTTGGAAAAGGTTAAGGATTTAATAAATATAAATTTGCGATTTGGATTTGTTAATTGAAACATAAAGTATTTTGAAAGGGATATTACACAAAAACTTGAGTACAATCACATTTACGCACTTATTTCCGAGAGAGTTTGCTCACAAAGGCAATTAGGGGGCAAACAAGAATATCAATAATAAAATAAGATTTGTAATCAGCCTGCAAGTTAAAATACTTGAAACCATGTGCAGTTTTAGCACTTTACTATGCATGTATCGTACAAAATTTGTACTCATTTGGATAAGAATAGCACGTATGTGCATGGATATATGACCCATTCAGTGCACAAATCGATTAACTCCATCAAATGAAAATGTTCAGTATGAATAATAAAGTTATTGTAACTATAAAAATAGTGTATCATTGTAATATTTTTTCTCGGGGTATTTTGATTCAACTCATAAATTTTCTTTTAATCAAGGGTATCTTTTTATCACTACTGTGTGACTTCAAAAATCCGGCAGCTTCAAAAAATACGGCATCAAAACCATCTTTTTCCCTTCCTTTTTCTTTTACACTTTCAAGTTACGGTAGGAGAAAAATATAAATTGCTTATAAATTAAAAACTTGAAGATCGAAATGAAATTCAAAAAATAATACTTGACATTTTTTTTCATTTGTGAGAGACGATTATTTTCTGAAGAAATGTTCTTGAAGCTGCACTGTTGCTCAGCAACGGCGTAGAGACTAGTACACAAGTTCTTCGGAATGACTCTTCTAACGCTGTGCTAAATAGAACTGTCGATAAAGCTAGTAACAGCTCCAAAGTCAAGAATGAACAACAGGCAGAATAAAGGTGTCACAAGAAAAATCCATAAACTTAACTTCAGAATTACTAACTCCTTTAGAGAACAAGACTCTATTTCCGAAATAGATCCATGATAGAATTGTCGTAAAATAAAATACAAGAAAAACTTGTTAAAGAGCGACCAAAAAAATTGAAGTAAACAAAATTGACATCGGTGTTTCCGAAATTATACGAGAAGAAATAATTTCACTCTTTATTAGATTTTTTCTGCAACATAGAAAATATAAATTAATATGTTTATTTTTATATTTAATTTTCTCTTTTTCATACATAATTATCACTTAATAATGAAATAAATTATGGCTAAAGGCATCATTAAGAATATAGTAGCAAATTTTATAATTCCTTCAAAAATGCGGCATAGTCTCGGTCCCGTTGATAACGAATTTCTGAAGTTATAATGTATATAAATATATAAAAATTTTTCAATGTTTTTTTGTTTAAAATAAAGTCACTTAAAATAGTCAATTTGTCTTCTGAACGCCTCATATAAAGGTTCTTTCAAAAATTCAATAAATTCTGCATGTTGTTGTTTTTCACTTCACCGGCGCCATGTATGGGGAAACAGTGCTCTTACCCCGACTTATCTCGGGGCAGGCGGTGAAGTGGTTAGTAGGATTTTCAACAAATTTAAGGTCAGTTTTAGGATGCATGACGAAGTACAGTTGGAACAACTTATTACAGCTAAAAGAAATACATTAAATATTCGATGAATTGTGAACATTTGTAGGAATACATTTTTAATTGGGCATGCGCGAAAGCTAATAAAATTTCTTTGACATAATTTAGTAGTCTATTCTATTGGGCGTCTCATTTAAAATGCCAATACTGAAAAATTTAGAAAGATATCGACAATACAGTGAACTGAATTTCAATTGCATTCTAAAGGTAGCTGGATCCCAAGGTATTTTTCACAAATTGTCATTTTTTATTAACTGATATTAAACAAGAGTTAGTATTTAACATACGTCCATGCATAATTTGGAACATATACCTTATTTTTAAAAATTCCTCTTTTATTGGCGTAGGGGAGACTAGGGAGGGTTGACCCACTCTTTACAAAAGTATGTTTTATTTTATAAATATTGAATGTAGAATAAAGTTTTATGTATCATATTATTCCTTATACAATCAGTTATCAAAATAAAATAGCTACATAAGTGTAATATATAAGAAATTTGAAAAATGGTTGATTTTATTCATGAGAAAATAATGGGTCAATGCTTCCCACATATGAGATGGATACCCACTATATGGGAGGTTTCACCCACTTTGTTTTATATTGAAATATTTGTGTCGAGAAATAAAATCAGTTTAAAAAAAGCAAAATAACTTTATGCTACATGCTTTAATTATTATAAAAAAAAATATATATATTTGAAAATATTATGCTTAAACAAACCTGTTAAATCGTAATCGCAAGTCAGAGGAGAAACATTTTGTTTTAAACAGGATTTTGTCTGAGCATGTATAATTGTAGAGCAGGGAAAATGAAATTTTAAAATTTAAGAGAGTATTCCGTTAGAGACTGGTTACGTTTCATAGGGTTTCGTGCATTATTATGTCCGGATTTAGGAGCCACTGTCCCGGTTTTTTTTTCGTCTTCATGTCCTACTTTTTATGACACTCGATCTGACAACTCTAGTTGTCGCATAGTTTGCCTTCATCTGACTGTATTCATCCTGGTTAAATGTCATCCTGTATTCATCCTACATACCTTCCTAAAGTTTTTCGATCAATGCTATGTTCTTTTGTAGCCGCATGAGCACTTAAATTGGCATTAATATCTTTAACACTTTCAGGGGCAAAGTACTTTCAAGGCTAAAAGGTTGAAATAAGTAACTGGCACCGGAATTTACGAACAAATTATTTGGAAATAAAAAATGCTATATTCCACATACATATTAAATGGAAAAAAAATAGTAAAATTCTGGTGCCACTGTGGCGTTTGGGAATTAAAATTAAGAGGTTCAATAAACATACCGCTGACCCTGTGAGAGTTAAGCCCTTGAAAGGCACCGGTATATTATATATACCACCTAATTCTATTTTTAAATGCCATATTAGCACCAGAATTTAGGATTTAAATTTCGCTTTGTATAATGTATGCGAAGAAAACATTTAACTTACTTCCATATAAATTAATTCATAAATTTCGGTGTCATTCAATCACTTTAACATTTTAGTAACAGACGTCCTTTGTCCCTGAAAGGGTTAAGATTGCTACTTTCATACTTTCTTGTCCTTTCTAGTCTTTTCCACTGTTTCTATTTACATACTGTAAGTAATATTTAATTGGAAAAAGCTCCTATCAACTTTCCCATTTATATTTCATTAATTTGTTTCTTGCAGTGGATACTATAGCAATTTTTCACATCTTTCCTTAATCCGATTTAAACATTTTCTTTTCCATCACTCCATTTTATTGTAGCTTTACAGAATAAATTTACATTTTTTTAAATATATATATAACCATTAATCTTTCATTATGCACAGTGTATAATTAAAAAAAAATCCCAAGTCACTTAATTAAGGGAGCCTTGAGCATCTGGTCAACCCTCCCTCACATTGACTGGGTCAAGCCTGTCCACATAGCCTTTTTCTAAAGAATAGCACATTGTTATGTTAAGCCTAACTTACTGTACAATCTTTATGCCAGGAATGAAAGCTCGATATCGTTTTTCGTTTCCATGTTTTTGTACATATGTTCAACTACTACCTGATATATTTTGTTTTCTCCAACTGTGATGCTGTTTTGAGATAGGACTAATTCAAAAGTTGCAGATTTTGAAACTTCTTTACAGATATATAACAGATTAAATATTGAATTATTGTTAAATTGAATATTTAACAGATTATATCTACTAACAGCATCGATATCCCGGGAAAGTTCTATATTAATTAGCTTGTCCTAATAGTGAACTTTCATATTCTATAAGAAACATTTTGGGGTATTATTGCTTAACCAAGATAATAAGTGCAAAAAACGGACATAAACGTCATTTTGATTGCATTTTGTGGCAACATAACAATGAAAATTAACAATGCCCCATGGAACTGAGTAAATTTTTCTAAGCATTTAGTATTATAATAACAGTTTATGACAAAAGAATTCTGGGATGTTGTTGCTTTCCAGAGATACAGCAATCTAAACATACTGTCATTTCAATTTTCATGAAAAGAGGGTTTCATGATCTTGAACTTTGACATTTTCTACAGGAAACAGGACATTTTTTCTGGGTTTCAAAATTGCACAATATTCATTAAATATGATCTACTTCAACGTAAAAAAATCAAGCCAATTAAAAAATACAACTATCAAAATATCACTTTTTTGTCTGAATTTCAAAATAATGGCTCTTAAAGATAGATTTTCCAATGTTTCAAGCCGAATCTTTTTTTTTTTTTTTTTTTTTTTTTTTTTTTTTGCTAACAATTTTTTATCATTTGGCTACTGTTTTTTTTTTTATTATTATTTCTTATGCACCAAATCGTGAATGTCGGTCAAAAGCCAGCGAGAACACTGCTCTTGAGTAGTAATTCGTGGATTTTTATTCACTAAATCACAGTTAAATCACTATCAATGCCAGAAGTTTGCCCAGAGAGAATTTTATCGTTTAGAATGAAATCACTATTTCGAAATCAGCAAAACCACTTTTTAACTGTCCTAAGAGCGGAAACACGATCCAAGTAAATGTCTTGAATATTTTTTGTAGCACGTCCAACTCTTCCCCACTCTTTTTTAAAAATCATATAGCATAACATGACGAAAATGTAACTTTTCATTTTCCATTTTAAATATTAACCTTGCATACAAAATATTTTGAAAAACTTTGTTTAACGTTATGCTCACTCACGACACATGCAGAAATATGGTAATAATAATAATAATAATAATAATAATAATAATAATAATAATAATAATAATAATAATAATAATAATAATAAAACATCAGCACAGTCAAAATTGTAATCTACTCTCATCTATGAAAAAGGGCACGAACTTTTGCAATCCCCAAATACATTAGTTGTAGTTATTTGTTTTACGATGAGCTATAATACGCTATAAGAGATGATGATTATATTCTAGGTGCGTACACGAAGTCTGACATATTGGAAAAAAATGAAGTACTCAAAAACGAGTAAATCGATGTACTCATATCGAATTGAGTATTTTTGGATAAAAATTAACCTATGCTTTCTCAATTTTTAAAAACATCACATTTTATCAAACCCAAACAAAACCATAATGTTTTACCCTGTAATGGTTCATTTTATTTATGGTAGCATAAATGATGCTAATTAATGTAAATATAAAATTATGCACAGTATTTTAAAATAAAAAAATTCCGCAATATTTTTTTCGTCATAAAAATATTCGATTTGAGTATCTTGCAAATAATTTTGCCATTTTTCTTAATTTTGCCATTTTTCTTAATAAATAATCAATTGAATGTTTCTTGTTAATAACTTTGAACTGGAAATAAAGGTCAGTACATTTTTACTTAATTTTCATGTTTATGGGGACAGAACAAAGTAATTCATATTTGAACACATTCGTGGAATAAAAAATGAGTATATAAGTTTCTCAATTTTAAGTACATTTGGATCGGAGCTATTTTGAGTATTTCAATTATATAAAATTTAGTACTTTTTACTCAGTTTTTAGTACGCATTTTTTACAGTGCACCATTATTTCAAATTAGGAAATCTTGAGTTATTATTTCAATCGTATACTTTGTAATAATCTTCTTTCATTGTATATTTTGTACTAGGACTTCCCTCAGAGGGATTAGTCTGAGCGATATTACTGAGAACATAGATTTAATAATAACATGTGGAAGCAAAGAAAATGAAATGTTATCTTTAATTATCCATATACTGCGAAAAATTGAAATGATGAAAATAAACGAATTGTAGAATTACAAAATCTTATATATAAATTCGTATACACTGTTTAAAAAAATGGGAAATCAAACCATTCAAGACAGCCATGCATGGATATAAAATTGAAAGTACGCAATATATTAAAAGTAAAATAGAAAATGAAACACTAATTTACTTATATCGGAATTTTAACTGTATAAAATGATGTCAAAAGCATAATCAGACGCTCCGCACCAATTTGAGTAACTTTAAATGGCAAATATATGATGTTTAAAAAGAATGGACTATACTTTATATGGTGTGTGCTCACCCAGAATAGTTAATATTGTACAATATCTGTTTTCCACGGATGCAATGAGGTTGTCGATAACATTTAAGGAATTCTCTTCTCAAAATCTAATATAGTATCAAAGTACCGAATGCATCAAAAGTGGCATGCAATGCTTCGTTAGAGTGTGTTTTAGATATGCTCGATCAGATTTAAATGATGAGTGTATGCTGGCCACTACATACGCTGTATTGTTTTGTTTTCAAACATATTCTGCACAAGTTGAGCTGTATTTAGCATGTATTAAATAAAAGAAATCGGTAATGATTACAACATAAAATGTGACACAAGATCTGAATATATCGTCTGCATAACTTTTGAGCTGTCAAAGTGTCATTTGAAGTAATTTACGAATCCATGCATATTTATTCAGCAAATCATGCAAGCTAACATACGACAATATGAACCCGATTACAAAATTTCACCAGAATAAGTTAATATATAAAAAATCTACTAATGATAATTGAGAATATGACCTTATGATAAAATGTCTAGAAAAATGAATCGATAAAAAATTCATATCACATTTAAAACGGCACTTCCCTCTGTTAGTGGCCTTGGCGAGAGAGAGAAAAGCCTAGAGAAGGAACACTTTAACAAGTACTTTCGGGCAACCTACTCACTGTTTCATACAGGTCTTTATTCAATATTTACACAATTTATTTAATGCTAGGTTTTTCTATCAGTTTTGTTGCGTTTAAATCGCATGTTTGCGGAGGAAATACAGCATTATGAAATATTTAAAGTTGCTGTACCTAATAATTCCAAATTAATGGTAATTGAGATCGCTTTCCGTTAATTTCATCTTTTTTAATTTTAAATTTTTTAGAAACCATTCATAGAGACAATTGTATATTTTAAAACTAACCCGAAGCAAAATTTCAAGATTTTGGGCTCAGCAGTAACAGAGAAATAGAAAATTTTTGAAAGTTTTTTGTTTCTGCACTGTTTTTTATAGCGACATTTTTAGAAATTGTTCTATTGCGAGAATTTACGTCATGATAAATACAGCCATGTCAATTTTCATGTTTATATTCCTAATAGTTCCATGTTCTTCGTTACTTAGATCATCTTTAGATCTTTTTCCGCTTTGTTTAGTCTTTCTATTTTTTAGAATTCGTTCTACAACGAGCATTTACATCTTATTAATTACTACCATGCCAAAGTTCTAGTTTCTAACCCCAACAGTATCCCAAAAATTTCAGTATTCCAAATAAATCATAGTTTAGAACCTTTCTAGAAATTTTTACGTTTATCCGTCAAATTGAATTTTTTAGAGAGCGTTCATTACGAGTATATACATCTTAAAAGTAACTACCGCACCAAATTTAAAGTTTCTAACCCAATCAATATCGCAGAAATCACAATTTTAGAACTTTTTTGCACCTGCAGCGATGTAGGTTCTTGCACTGACATAAAATAGTCTTTTTTTTTTGGAGCAGAGATGGCCACCAACACTTTTTTTAAGTTGGCTATGTAGTTTCGGAGATAACACCTCACAAACGTACAAGCATTAATAATATTATATACTTTATAATATTATAACGCTTTATAATATTAGCATTAGATGTACAGATACAAAAGCCATTTATCTGTTACAAGCTAAAGTGCCGGCGTTGCCCAGAATCTGAAGGATGTTTGTTCTGAAAAATCAATTACAAAATTTAACATACAACACAAAACAAACATTAAAAAAAGCAGTCGAAATGTTGTTGAATGAATCATATGAAAACGCTACATAAAAATGTATAAATGTATATAACAGACGCAAAAGAATACAGCTATAAATGAACTTATTTAAATTTATAATTGGAGCAATAATGTTAAAATACGCCGATATTTCCCTAATCGGGTTTTTATTATGCTTCAATACATTTTTCACACTCATATAACGTTATACTATATCCACCATGCCCTTTATATTTCCAATATGACGTAATATTTTCCTCTTTCACGTGGAAACCTTGAAATAGAAAAGTTATGAAGTTATAATCACTTTCATTTAAATTCGTCAAACCATTTATTTCAATTTCATATTTCACGTGAATATCTTGCAATAGAAAAGTTATGACGTAATATTCACCGTTTTTTTAAATTCGGCAAACTATTTATTTCATTTTCATTTTTCACGTGGAAATCTTGCAGTAGAAAATTAATTGTTGTAGTAATAATTTTATTGTGTTTTTTAATTGTTGGCAACTGCTATAACGAAAAATGTTTAAATCTGACAAGAAATTGCTGTTAAATTGGTGGTTTCTTATTAATTAAAAATTAACTATAAGTTATTTCGATTCCGGATTACTTTAGTTGTCTTGGCCATGTTTTAGTACACATGTACGTATCTCTTCACAACTTTGGCTTCCAAATTGTGGATTTTTTATAGAATTACAAACAGACAGATAGACAAGTTTTCATTTTTATATATCTCTCTATTCTATGAAAAGTAACTAACGCTGTCACCGCCGCCGCCGCCGCCGGTTTTGATTTTTTTATGACCGGAGGTCTTTCTTCGTTAATATTAAGAAAACTATCGCATACAAATATATGAAAATCGGTGGTATTATAGCGGAATGTTTGATCAACACACTAATGCATACAGTTTTCAAATCGAAGAATTATTTTAAGATATATTTAATGCTAAAGTTGGACAAAATCGTTCATTAAAAAAAATTATAAGAGCAAAAGCTATACATGGGAATTTAATCATTTTTAGATCATTTTATTCAATAGAAGATCCCGGTCTGCAGATTTCATTATTTTTTTTTTTAATTTGACTCATTTTTTGAGGTTTTATTTCTATTTTAAATTCAAATATTCAGCATTTTGACAGATATTTTTTACATATTTTAGAAAATGGTATTAATTTAAACTGTTGCCAACTGTATAAACAGCGCAAACAATAATGTTTGCTTCAAATAAAAAAATTATTTACACGTTACTATTATAAACAGAAAAAAACCTTCAAATTACAATTAAATAATTAGGTATAAAAAGCAGGCACTTATTGGAAATTACGCCATATAAACTATATTTACATGTGAATTTTAAAAGAGAAAGGATATTGTAAAATAAATTCATTAACATGCGTTAGAAATCTGAAATAGAACAAATTACGTCACATTACACGTATTATGCAAAATGAACAAAAAATAGTATTGCAAAACAGTTTAAATTTAAAAATTGCGCGAGACAAAATATTAGAGGTTAAATATTAGATTTTTTCAAAATTTTATTATTTGTCGTTTGATGTGAGGTGTTCAGCTATAAGTATGCAAATTTTTATGTTTCAATATAATTAGGGGCTGAGTTAGAAAAATTACTTTAAATACACAAGTTAGAGCCCAGAGGGTTAAATATTAGACTTCTTCAAAATTTTATTATTTGCTGTTTGATGTGAGGTGTTCAGCTATAAGTATGCAAAATTTCATGTCTCCAACTTAAATAGGGGCTGAGTTAGAAAAATTGCTTAAAATACACAAGTTAGAGCCCAGAGGGTTAAATAATAGACTTTTTCAAAATTTTATTATTTGTCGTTTGATGTGAGGTGTTCAGCTATAAGTATGCAAAGCGTCATGTCTCCAACTTAATTAGGGGCTGAGTTAGAAAATTTGCTTAAAATACACAAGTTAGAGCCCAGAGGATTAAGTAATAGACTTTTTCAAAATTTTATTATTTGTCGTTAGATGTGAGGTGTTCAGCTATAAGTATGCAAAATGTCATGTCTCCAACTTAATTAGGGGCTGAGTTAGAAAAATTGCTTAAAATACAGAAGTTAGAGACCAGAGGGTTAAATATGACTTTTTCAAAATTTTATGATTTATCGTGTTATCACAAGTGTTCAGCTATAAGTATGCAAACTTTCATGTCTCCAACTTAATTAGGGGCTGAGTTAGAAAAATTGCTTTAAATACACAAGTTAGAGCCCAAAGGGTTAAATATTAAGCCTTTTTCAAAATTTTATTATTTGTCGTTTGATGTGAGATGTTCAGCTATAAGTATGCAAAATTTCATGTCTCCAACTTAATTAAATTAGGGGCTGAGTTAGAAAAATTGCTTAAAATACACAAGTTAGAGCCCAAAGGGTTAAATATTAAGCCTTTCTCAAAATTTTATTATTTGTCGTTTGATGTGAGATGTTCAGCTATAAGTATGCAAAATTTCATGTCTCCAACTTAATTAAATTAGGGGCTGAGTTAGAAAAATTGCTTTAAATACACAAGTTAGAGCCCAAAGGGTTAAATATTAAGCCTTTTTCAAAATTTTATTATTTGCCGTTTGATGTGTGGTATTCAGCTATAAGTATGCAAATTTTGAAGTCTCCGACATATATAGTTTCTGAGAACGGGCTCTGTGACAGACGGACAAACAGACAGACAAAGGAGTGAGACAGGTAGGGTTTCGTTAGATGGACGAAACTCTAAAAACATGCTGCGGATGACTGTAACAACATCCTTAAATTACATTACCATCAGCGATCTACCAATCCCGAATTTAGTTTATATTCGTTTCATATATTCTTATTCTTTTGTGCGGCCCTGTAAAATAATTATCAATATTATATACAGTAAAACCTCTGAATAGCGGACACCCCGAGAATGCAGAATTTGTCCTCTATTTAGAGGTGACCGCTACTGAGAGTAAAACATGTACAGTTATTTAAGAGTTGGTAATCGAAAAAATGTCCGCTAAATAGAGGTATCCGCTAATCGGGTGTGTCCGCTATGGAGGTTTTACATGTAAAACGTCTGAATAGCGAACACCTCGGGAGGCAGAATTTGTCCTCTATTTGGAGGTGTTCGCTACTGAGAGTAAAAAATGTACAGTTATTTAAGGGTTGGTAATCGAAAAAATGCCCACTAAATAGAGGTGTCCACTAATCGGGTGTGTCCGTTATGGAGGTTTTACTGCATAATAATATCATCCTTTACAAGAAAATTGCATGCTGTATGATAGACAGACAGACATCCAGAGAAAGATAACCTCCGGATCAATAAACACTCATGTCTTTTGTTTTAATCATCCACAATTGTATGTCATACAACATACCAGATTTTATACAACAGGCTAAAAACGGTCACCGTGGTACGGAATACTGTATTATTATTTGTTTGCCCGCCAAAACTGGTTGCCACGGGTTGTTGCAAGGTTTGTGATCACGTGGTTGAAACTGATCTATTCAATATTACTGCGTGCGTATTTTTTTTTATTTGCTCCATGTGTTCAAACCAGTTGTCTACGAAAACATCAACCGGTGAAAGTGACGCACATCAAATTTCTGTGACGTATGCAGATAAATTGTGCTTTTTTAAGAGTTTTTTCTATATAATTTTTAAACGGTTTGGAACTTATTTTTCAAAGTAGGTGCATTCAGTAGGCGACCCTCATAGGTACCTTCTGGTGCAATCAGAAACGAAATCAGACAAATATTTCTTGAGTTATGCTTGACGAAAGGTTTTTTATTAGGCTTTTTTTTTAGTAGGACATGGCGTTAATATCCATCGTAGTAGTAAAGTGTCCGGACAGTAATATTTCGCTGAGTATTAGCCCTCGCTTCGCTCAGACAATTATTTTCTCCGATTAAATAGTACTGCAATATTCTATTAAAATTTATATTAAATGCATACGCACTACGGAAATTTTCTGTAGCAGAATTTCATGAATTACAGTACACGAGACTGTTTACAAAATATATATATATATATTCAAGCAGCCTAAGCTTCACAAGCTAATTCTACATTAGTTTAGTGAGGTGCTTCATATAATAATAAAGGAAATTTAATATTTTCAAATCAAACATTGTATCTTAAAACTTAAGAACATTTCGCAAGAATTTTGCTGTATATAAATACAACAAATGTAAATCATTATCTTAAAATATAGCAGACTGCTCTGCAAGATATAACATTACATACTCTGAACTTTAATTTCTAAATATTAAATTTTGATATCTTTTTTTACATGAGATTGTGAATTATTATAAGTGCCGTCAAACAGTTATGCTTTAATCAATGAGTGTGTATTTTCCGTTTAATTTCACATGTTTTCTTTGAACATATTGTATTTTTTTTTATTTCACATGTTTAGTTTGGAAATTTTGTGAAAAATCCTTTAAGGTGTGCACTTAAATATTTCAATTAGGAAAAATAACATATTTTTATAACTTTTAGATTATTACTGGAAAGAATGTAAACATAAATTATTAGAAATTTATATTTTGAAAAATAAATGAAATCAATTTAATTTGACGGTACGAAAGTTTTAAGAATAAATTAAACAGAAGAATCCAAGCTCTCTACGTTTTTAAAACACTGTGTCATAAAAGAAAGTATTACTATTTGTCACTAAACTACTTCGTAAATGTTAATCTTGAATATTTTTCTTTGCTGTGGTAAAAGAATGATATTTAACCGTAAATATAGAGTTTAAAACGTATCCTGTTAATTAAAAAAAAAAAAAAAAAAAAAAAAAAAAAAAAAAAAAAAAAAAAAAAAACAGTATTACATTTTGAAATTTAGGTATGGTTTGACATAGGTATTAATTAAAACAGCGCATTTATTTAGAGAAAATCATATTTAAAATACTACTATATAATATTCTCAAAGATATATCCCGGATAATAGCCTGGAATTTATTTATGGAATTAAGTTAACAAAGATATTTCGGCTGCATTTGTATACTATAATAAATTAATAATATTACTATTTTTACCTTCATTAATATTATAAAAAAATATAGAAATGTGTGACGCTGAATTAAAAAGTACGTTGCTATATAAATAATGACAATATTATATTTACTGGAGTTCTGAAAGGAATTTGCACAAAACCTAAGCATATACGTCAGGAATATAAATAATCTGAAACTTGTAAAGGTAACAGTGAGATTTTTCACATAGGGACGGTAGTCCAGGCAATAGAGACCGTATAGGGACTCTACATAGCAAAATTCATGGTACTTCTTTAAAAAGGCTTACTATATGTTTTTTATATCGCTGAATCCGAATTTTAACTTCCCACCAAAATTTCCCCCGGCAACCCCCCAAAGTTTTGGTAAAAATCCCCACCAAAAAGGTTTTTAATTTTTTTATTGTTTTAGGGAAAAAAGTATCTTAGAAATTCAGAAAGTAGACAAAATTTGCAACAAATTAGATATATAACATTATGAATTAGGATGAAGGGGAAGAGGGGATCTGCCTCGAAACATGCGCAGCGATTCTGCGTGGACAATGTTGTGCAATTTCACTTAACCACTCACAACGTTTACATTCGCCCTCCCGTCTCCCCTCCGAACTTTCCCTATAAGGTTTACTTTAAGTTTTTTGTTTCGCTGAATCCAAATTTTTAACTTACCCCCATTTTGTCCCCCACGCACCCCCCTCCCCGAATAGTTGCTTTTATATTAATTTTTTTATTGTTTAGGGGAAAAGTATGTAGAAATTCAGAAAGTAGATAAAATTTGCAACAAATAGGATATATGACATTATGACGTAGGATGAACGGGGAGGGGGAGGGCTGCCTGTGAACAAGCACTGCGGCGATACGTGGACTAAGTGTTGCAAGTCCAGGCAATACGGGATTTTACATGGCAAAATTAATAGTAGTTCTGAATTTCGACTCACTTTATGTTTTATGGGTAGCTGAAACCGAATTTGTAACTTCCCACCAAAATTTCACCTGGCAACCCCCCAAAAAATTGATTTTTTGAAAAAATTTAGTTTTTGAGAACAGAGCGCGGGAATGATCCGAGGCAACCCCCACTCTCCCCGTTTATCCTACGTGATGATGTCATATATCCTATTTGTTCCAAATTTTCTCTAGCTTCTGAATTTCGTAATGCTTTTCCCCTAAAACAATAAGAAATTTAAGGTAATAACAAGTATTTGGGTGTGTGTGGGAGGGGGGGTTCGGGAAGGGAAATTTGGGGAGTAAGTTAAAAATTCGGATTCAGCGACCCAAAAAACTTAAAGTAAACCTTATAAGGAAAGTTCGGAGATCACATGGGAGGGCGAATGTAAACGTGTGAGTTGTTAAGTGGAATTGTGCAACTTAGTCTACGCAGCACCGCGCGCATGTTCCGAGGCAGATCCCCCCCTTCGCCTTCATCCTAAGTCATAATGTCATATATCTAATTTGTTGCAAATTTTGTCTACTTTCTGAATTTCTAGATACTTTCCCCCTAAAACAATACAGAAATGATTTTTTTTATAAAAGTATTTTTTGGGAGGCTTTTAATCAAAATTTGAAGGGGGGGGGGGATTGCCGGGGGAAATTTTGGTGGGAAGTTACAAATTCGGATTCAGCGAATCAAAAAACATAAAGTAAGCCGATTTCCAGAACTACCATTAATTTTGCCAGGTAAAATCCGTTATTGCCTGGACTACAGAAAAATTTAAAATATTTGTCAAAAAGATTATTGGCCGAATAAATTAAATTTGAACATTTTTATGTTCGCAGAAGATAATTTGTGGCAACAGTTGCAATTTAGCTCTCATAGAATAAATTTTTGATGAGTTTGAGATATTATGAGTTTATATTTAAACATTAAGCAGGACTCGAAATGTACCGGAGCAAACCGGGTTCGTGAAATTATGTTAAATATCGATCCGGTTCATGCAATTATCAAAACATATTGTTACAGTTCCTGAAAAATATTAATATTTTCGTTCCGCTTCAGATTCATCCAAAAAAGAAAATCAAATAATATAAAAATTTTGTTTTTAAAGTCAATTCCTACTTAGGTGATCAAAGAAAAATTTAATGTAATTCCGTAAGATAATATTAGTTTTTATTGCATTAAAATATCTCAATTTGTTGATTTTCTATAAGCAAGTAGGTTTACAATGAAACTCTATGAGAATTTGGCTAAATATTAGAGCTTTACCTAATATGCTTTACTTACCTTATTTAATTACCTTATAATTATATACTTTATCTAAGGTCCATAAACCTGACATTCCTTTTAGACCTATTGTCTCTAGTATCGGTACAGCTTCTTATAAGCTTGCCGAATATTTAGTTAATGTATTTCCCCACTTTTGAGCAATAACTGTTTCACTGTTAAGAATTCTTTTGATTTTGTTAAAAAACTTCATAATTTTAAGCCGCAGGGTCACAGGATGGTTTCTTTTGATGTTAAATCATTTTTTACAAACGTTCCGGTTGGGGGGGGGGGGGGGGGGGTTAGATTGCCTCAAGAAAATGCTTTGCGAATTCGATTTTTCTTATTTTGAAATCGAGGAGCTTATCCTTCTCACTCGCGCTTGCTTGTCACAAAAGACTTTTGTTTTCAATGGTAATTTCTTCCGTATGATTGACGGTTTGGCTATGGGTAATCCTCTTAGTCCAATTTTATGCGATATTTATATGCACTATTTTGAGGTCGAACTTTTTGAAATTTTAATATTTTCGCTCTATGTTCATTATGTTGATGATGTTTATGTCCTGGTTGAAATAAATTCGTATATTAATCATATTCTCTCTATTATGAATTCCATTGATCCCTGCATTCAATTTACCTCTGAAATGGAGACTTCTGAAATGAGACCTCTGAAACTGTCTTTCTTTCCAGGATGTCCTTGTTATTCGTTGTGAAAATGGCTTTCAGACTACCGTCTTTCGTAAACCTTTTGCTGTCAGTCTCCTTGAGTCAGTTGAGCGGAGTATCATATAGTAGAATTCCCTATTTTTCATCGAGATAAATTTTCAGTGATGATTTCCAATAATTATGTACATAAAAATTCTCAAACTTTGATTGGAGATTTAAAAGTCCAGATTTCGAAACGTTTATGATATTGCAAGCAAGAATGGATACAAAGAAAGCACTATAAAAAGATAATTATGAGATAGAAAAAGAAGAAGAAGAGAAACTTCAATGTACAAAAATTCCAAATTATCCACTTTAGAAAGTTTTCCTGTTTTCTTGGAAAGATTGAAATATAACTTCAATTATTTCAATATTTCCCTTATTGCAAAACCTTCCGCAAAATTAAACAAGTAAGAAAAAATCATGCGTCAAGCATAGATTATGAAACACTTTCCAACACAATCAGAATAATGTAACAAAACTGCACTGTTTTAAAAATTAAAATATTACGTCTAATTCAACCATATGGAAACGCATAATACATTTCAGAACCCAATTTCAGCTGTTCCCATCCACAATCGGAAAATTATGCGAATTGCAGTCTTGTATATGATTTATAGATTTGAATATATTAGCTACATGCAAGCCAACATTTAGTTCACTTAAGAGCTACATATACTTCAGTTGAAAATTTACCTTCAGCAATTTCCTCTAATAAGGAGAACGGTACGTCAATACTTTTTTGCAGCCCTGTATTTGAGGTATAGAATTTATATATAACGGGTAAGATGCAAAAAATTAATTAAATTTAAAAGCGCATAGCGAAATTTAAACCGTGCACTCCAGCAATTATTACTCAAAGACAGTACTGTAATGTAACCGATTTCTTTTGTGTGTCCCTGTAAATGAATAAAAAATGCTATGAATATCGTGTTCTAACGTGATCGTAGTGAAATTCAGTGATTTATATCAGTTTCAATACATTTGAAATAGCATAATGTCATTAAAATACTCTGCAAACGATTTTCCCCATATACAATAATGTAATGGATTACTTTTGAGTGTCCCTGTAAATGAACGATTAATCCTACATATACAATACCAAACACGCTTTGGTGACCCTAAATAACCATTATCAATTTCATGAAAATCCGAGTCTATTTACGGGAGTTAGAGCTTGGACAGACGGACTGACGGACTGACGGACAGACGGACTGACGGCCAGACAAACCGAATGCATAAACACTCTTCAACTTTGTTGGAAAGTGTTAAAAAATATATACTTTGTTAGAAAATAGATCCAATAGAACCAAATCAATTATCAGGAGTATATGTAGAGGGAAGGTACTAATACCGGCTACCACTTTTGCTTTCGATCTAGATCATACAATATTCAAAATTAATAATGGAAAAAATCACAGAAGGTACCTTGATATGTTTTACAGCTCTTTAGTAAGAAAAAAATCATTTTAAAATGCGTTTTTTGTTTATAAAATGCTAAATTCCGAAAGTCTGCAAATTTTGAGTTTTGAAAATGGGGTCTAAATACCGGCTACCTAATTTTTTTTCAGAGATTCACACAATTAGTCGTAGTGTCAATTATTTATCAATAAGAACATTATTTTAATAAATTTTATTGATAAATAAAATTTCTTAGGCACAGAAATATACTTATTTTTAATAAACAAGCTTCTTTGTCAAATTTATAACAATCAAAACGACTCTCTCTGACAGTCTTCTTTCCATTATGCTCCTAGTTCTGTTTTTAACGTTAACAACAACTTGCTGCTTGAAATGATAATTATTTCATCTGAAAAAAATCACAAACATAATAATCACTCTCTGCATCGGTTTTGTAGCTATGGACCAACATATCTAATTCTTATCATTGAACCAAGAGTACCCTAGCCCATTCTTGTCCGCAGAGAAAGCACCCACGCGAAAGACACGAATTGCAACATTTCATTTTTTTTAAAATCCAATTTTGGCCCCTTTCGCCTGCTTTGTCATCATGTTTACCTCCGTCTTTTTTCTTCATTCTCTTCACATCTGTTGCAGGCAATTTTGGAATGTCCAACAGCGATTTTCTATGAAGTGATCCGGTAACCAGTGTCGCTCCTGAAGACTTGCGGCCACGGTTTTTTTTTCATATTGCAAAATGGCGCTGGAAATATTTCTGAACCATTTAAATTAATTTATTAATTATGAATCTATTTTAATTAATTTATTTTTCTGCTCTTCAAGTAGTGAAAACCGAAAGTCTAAATACTGGCTAGCTGGTATTTGGGCAACTCTAGGTAGTGTGTATTCGGACCACTGCTATGTTTAAGTTAAAACCGGCATTACTTATCCATATAGCAAAATACCAAAAACCTGCGTGCGGCAATTGAGAGATAAATATGTTTAGATAATAAATTCGTTACTAATTCAAGCCAATATACCATCAATATATTTAAAAAAATGAGAAACATATATCTGAAAAACTTTTGATGTCTCAGATTACGTCGTTTTGACACTTTTGCGTTTCCTGTTTGTAAATGAGGCAGACTTCAGCGACGTATTTCTCGTAAATTTCTTTTCCCAATCAACGTTTCAAACCATGCCTATCACCACTGGGCTGCAATGGTCTCATTTTTCATAACGCCCAGTACCCGATATTTGGACCCTAGCCGGTATCTGGACGATCTCCTCTAATATTTTTTCAACAAAGATGATGGAAAAATGTTATTTTATATACTTATGACAACCATAAAACTTAAAGTTAGAATCAAAGACCATATAGCAGACTTCAAATACAACAAGAGACCATTTTCAGGGAATCGATAGACATCATTTACGTATTGATAATATTTCTAATGATTCAGCCTCTATTGAGTTACCTAAAATTTGGAAAGAGATGCTTTGCAGAATGAGAAACTATGGAAGAATTCACGTTTATAAATGTCCATTTTTTATTTTATTTTTCATTGTTTGCACTTGCTTTTCACTTTACATGTGGTCTCGTGATTTTATTTACCAATGTCTTGTTTAAAAAATTGCGAAAATATTTGTATCAACAAAGATCTTGTGAATGTCGTCGTCTCAGCGATGAAACATATTTCGATCTGAATAAAAGATTTATATATCTTGAAAGTGTATTTTTACACTTTTAGAAGGACAAACCAGAAGAAGGCTTACCATAAATTATATTTAGTAATATATATTTTTTAAGTAAATAGATAAATTATTCCGCAAGAAATAAAAATATACTTTTTTTTTTATTATAGTGGATCAAAGTTACCTTATAATGAACTAAGCCTCCTAAAATTAGAGAGGTTTGACCCAGTTTATAAAATTATAAAAGCATTTTTTTTTTAAATTCGTAATAGCGTCTTTTAAAATTTTGCCATTATAGAAGCAATAGAACATATAAAGGTCAATATCTGGAAACCGGACATTCCAAAATTTTTATTTTTTAAAGTTAATGTACCAACCACACACAATTATATACTATGATACATGTTTTGTCATTTAAATACTGTAGTGTTATGAGAACAAGGATATATTTTATGTGTAGGATAAACTTTCATGCAAGAAAGATTTTGTTAACATCATAATCAGTGTCTAATAATTAGGACTGAGATGTTGGGGGCTGACGTGACGTTTTTGTCTTAAAAGCTGCATAGCCATTTTGTTGAATCATTTTGCACACATGTAAATTATTAAATATCTGATGTGACATTTTTATGTTACATAAATAAAGTTGCAATGATCTTTTTTTTTAATGAATAAAGAGTTAAATATGGGGACGTGAATGTTGGTATAAAAAATACTCATCCCTATTCAGAAAAAAAACTAAATATATATTTCTAAATATGAATCAAAGAGAAGAACAACGGACCTTCATCCATGGTGGCTAGTTGAATTTTAGTTGCTGTTGCAATGGAAATAATCCTACCAGTGCCACCTAGTACGTGTAAACTTAAAAGTGTGTTTAGAGAGACTGAGATGATGGTCAACCTCAGGGACAAATATATTTACTACAATATTTTACTATAAAATCTAAACTGATAAAGGAGAATTATATTTCCCCATACAACATTTATATAGGTATAAATATATAATAGCAAAAGTTAATAATATTTATATAAAGTTTTACAGCATACATTTAATATTGGATATTTATACCAGGGGACAGGGACTGAAATGATGATTTCGTTTGTTTAAAGCTTAAAATAAATTATTTATACATCCTTATATGTCCATTTATTGTTTTTAATTGTTACAAAAAGTGTTACAATATATTACATTTTCCAGTGTTTGGTTTTAGTATAATTAATAAAGTATTATTGACAGTGGACGCAAATTGTTCAATTTTCAGATCCATAATAAGCTATTTATATGTGGCAAGCCGGACGCAATTGTGTCCCAAATACAAATTACGTGCATTTTAGTAAAAAGCGAATCTACATCCCCTGTTTCCACTATATATTTTGCATAATTTATTATAGGGCTACATTTTCAGATGTAATGTCGCCATAAATATAAGATGTCTTAAAAATATAAATGTAAACTTTGAGGTTAAGACAGGGACACTATATCGAACATTATTTTAAATAGGGCCATAATACATTTATTCAGTCAAAGTTACTGAGGATATCACTGAAAACTGAAGATGTAGGATTTTATAATATAAAATTTTTCAACGTTATTTTAAAGAAATTTGCTGTAAAATTACATCATTTTGTGTAAAACGGAATATCTCACAGATAAATAGTAATTATCAACATACAAACAGTACTAATAACAATACAACAACAAGTACAACAGAAGTAGCAATAATACATGCTTTCAGTATGTAGGACACACAGACAGTCTTATCACAGGTAAAATGTAGTATGACATACAGAATCAACTTAGTCTAGTCATCCAGCTTTTTCTTGGAGTTATCGGGGTTCATATAAAACGATATATAGCTGTTGAAATTTCTGTAAATTACCATTATTATTTTTAAAACTGTGATTACAAATCAAAATTAGGACTAGAATGAGACACTTTCTATTCATAAAATTATGAAAAAAGAAGAATTGACATACCCTCAAACATATGAAGCTTCAATTGTAGATGGCTCTGCAGGGGTTGATTATCGCCGCGGCATTTTTGAAACAGTAAATTCGATCAGAAATTTTATTCTTATTTAAATGTCTTATTTATTCAACATTTATGCCATAATTAAGGAAAAAATGTTTATTCGTTTTTACTCGCGGAAGTTTAACAAGGTGGTAGTCAGGCCATCTGGTTCCACCATATTTTGATAACATATATTGTCCTACTATCGATGTCTGTGAAAGAGATTAAAACACCTCTAGAACAAATTTCCGTCAGTAAACGTAATAGACATTTTTTGGGTTATTTATAACAAATTTTTGCATGAATAATGTCATTTTGAATAAGGCAAAAAAAATCTGTTTAAATGTATTGGTTAAAATTTGGCACGGCGCGGCGGCCTGTTAATCCAATGTAAACAAACAACAGTCGCCATCTTGTAACTACATTCGCAATTACTTCATAAGCAACTGGTAGACACTAAGCTGTATTTTTCCCTTTATTCGTTGCTCGTTTCTTATGATTTTGACTATATAAATGGTTTGCGAATAGTATTGCCAGGTCCCGCGTAAATCGAAGCTCCAAAAGCTCTGCACATCAGTAGTTTAAGGGGTCTCAGGAGTCTTACTTTTTACTGACGGTGAAGTTTAGCTACGTGTCACATTTAATTTTTTTTCTCAGTCTCTATAAAACATAAATGCATAAAATTTTTATTATACACAACCTAATATCTCTTCTACTTAAGATATATATTTTTTAATATTCTATATTGAAATTTTATTTTATATTTTTCATGTTTAATTTTGATAAAAAATTTAAAATTGTTATTTGACTTGCATGCATTGCGCGCAAAACTGTAGCCAAACTATTAGTTCAAGCACCCCAAAATATTGATAATGATGTAAAACTAATGTATCTTGAACGCATACTTCATTTGTGCGCAATTTATTTATTTATTTTATTTTAAATATGAATTTAAATTGCGAAATTTTGAAAAAAAAAATCATTGTTTTATTGCACAATTGTCAATTTTAAATTTTCAATACAATTATAATACTAAATTTGAAATATAAGTTATTCTTTACCTTAAAAGAAAGATATTTACCAAGTTTCATGCAAATTGCTTTATTAGTTTGTGAAAAATGTTGCGCGCAAGCACAAAATTTAAGAAACAATTGTTTTTAATTGTTTATCAAAATTAAATATAACAAAAATAAAATAAAATTTCAATATAGAATATTAAAAAAAATATTTTAAATAGAAGAGATATTAAAGATAAAATTAAATGTGACATGGTGCTAAATTGCACCGCCAGGTAAAAAGTAAGACTCATGACACCCTTTAAAGTAATTTTCTTCGTCTTATTTAATGACAGAATTATCTGCGATTAAAAATTGCAAAATAGACTTCAAGAAATTAGTGTTGTCCAGAGCATTTGGAGCCCTGAATTACGCAAGACATTTGGCAACACTAATTGCAAATCTATTTTTCTATACACAACATGCTTGTTATAGTGTACCCATACATCCCTTGAAAGTTTCTACATACTTTTTTGGAACACCAGTAGAATAAACAAATTATTTTTTTTTAAATTTCTAATGATAGATTTAATTTGTGTTAAATTAGAGAGACCATTATGTTATATGGATATAACATTTAAAAAGTATAGTGCCATGTTGACAGCATTAAAAAAAAATTATATATATATATATATATATATATATATATATTTACATTTATTTTAAATATCGTTTTCAAACAATCCACGTTATATTTCATTTCTTTTTTTATTTTATCCATCTGTTGAGTTTGGTAAAATAAGGTTTCTCCTATTCCATGATAAATTACCCCAAGCTCATATTAATGTATTTTCTCTTACTCTAAATACAGAATGCAGAGGAAAAAATAATCCATTTCGGATCAAAACAGGTTATTGTTATTCAAGTCACTCATGAGAAATAAATATATACGTGATCAGATTTATGTTGCCTTGCTCGTAAAAATTATACACTAATATCTCATAAAATAATTTATTATTTGTATGTGAGATAAGAAGTATTGTTAAAGATTTGTATGATGTTTAAAGTTTTAGAAATGTTTAAAGTTCATTTCCGGGATATAAAATATAATGAAATATAAATAAATAATGAAATAAAATCAACCGATTGCTGCATTAATACAACTAGAGAATCCAAATCGGTCTTCCGTCTTACATAATACAGGTAAAAACCATTTTTTTATTGAAAACTATATAATGAAATAAATTATATGAAATAGATTTTTTACTTGTAATGTACTATATTTTTAGATTGCTCACTAACAACACCAAAAAACTTTTTTTATACTAAAAATAAAATAGCAATACTGTATTCAAATAAAGTTTTGAAATGTATTAAAAGCGATGCTTTCATAATGGACTTCAGCAAGGAGTTAACAGCCGAAGAAATCGGCAAAGATCGCTACTTACAGCAGCCTATTTTGTTTTTGATGAATACAGTGTTTTATACATGTAGTTTTATAAGGTGTCTTAAATTTTCGTTATATTTATAGATTATTTATTTATTTATTGATAAAGCTTTAATTTCGTTGTGTAATATTTGCCATAGACAAATGCTAGCCTATTTACATTAGTGTAAGTGCAAAGGAATTGACCTTTCGTAATCGTGTTGCACGCGATAGAGCCCGGCTCTTCTGAAATCTATAAGGCTGTGGTGCATGTTTTGGGACGTAACGATAGCAGTGCGTGAGCCATCGGGAAAGGGAGCGCCAAGCATATTCACAATACTGAACAATAGATCATCTTTTAGGGCCTTCCTAGTTGCAGCCAACTTTACGCCCAGTGTGTGTATGATATGTCTACAAAAAATAAATGAGCCATTGGGAAAAAGATAAAATGTAGTTGAAAACTACTTAAAAATTAAAAAATAAAAAATAAAAATAAAGGATAAGTAAAAAAGATTGAAAAAAGGCGTATTTTGAAAAATACGAAAAAATATAAAAATTAAATAAAAAGAAAATTTAAGCCTACATTATATTAAAAGAAAGGTTAAATTGTGATTTAAAATTATGAATATAGCTCTAATTAAGAAAACTAATGTGTAAATAAAAAAAAGAAGAAGAAATAATTTAAAAACGAAGAAATGAGTAAAAAGAGGAGCATTTAAAAATACAGGAAAAAATATTAAATTTAAAGTAATGAAACCTCTGCATTACACTAAAAGAAAGTTTATATTTAAAAATAAAATTGAAAGTATATCTGTAGTTATGAAAACTACTGCGTAAATGTAAAAGAAAAATATGAGATTTTTAAGGATTTAATGAAATAAAGTTCATACAGCATCACCTGAGAGCAACTGTACGGCATCTAGTAATAATAAAAAAATGAGATGTCTAACTTACTGCTATGAGAAACTGTGTTTGCATTAGTGGAACAACTTCTGAAGCACAAAGTTATTTTTAATATTATATCTCAGATGTGTTTTATAAAAAACTCCCTACTGTTCCACTAGATGCAGACTCAGTTTTTACCCGACTGCAAAGAAGGGTTATGTGTATTACGAGTATCTGGGTATGTGGATTTCTTTATACCCTCGAAATTTCACAACGGTTGGATGGATTTTAATGAATGAGGTCTCTATCGATTCGTCTTAAGCGTCAGATGGTTATAGGCTAAGTTTTGTTTTTATAAATTCAAAATAACGGCCGTAAAATACAAAATGGCGGTAGAAACGAAAAAAATATTACGTACCCTATTGAGTGGCATAGCATTGGATAGGTCTTTCAAAATGAAGACGATGTGTCGTTGAGTATTTTATAGTCAGAAGCTCCGTTTAAATATTAAAGAACCTGGAAGTTGTGTAGGTAGGATCTCTAGCTTTACTGCAACTCTAACCATCATAGGCATCTATAGGCCTCATCCAAACAGTGTTTATAGATAGGAACTAACATTTAAACACTACTAAAAAAAATCATCAATACAAGTAAATAAAAATAATAGGTAAGTAATATTAAAAGTAGTGTCACATTAATGAGATATAATTAATTAGTTCGCTTTTTACGCAGTCGAGTTTTTTGATTTTTTAAATTTAATTTTTAGTTGTTCATAGTCAGACATCTCATTTTCGATTATTACTAAATGTTCTACTGCTGCTCTGAGCGACGACTTGTTCAACAAAAGAACTTATCAGGGCAGGGCAAAAGGCTAGTTTAATCAAATGAGGTGGCAAAAAACACAGAAAAACAAAAAAGGCACTTTGCAGGGACTCCTCAACTGACTTTTTTAACTCCTCAACTGGCTGAAAGTCACCTTTTCTCAACTGAAAAACTGGCATTCGTGTAAACTGAACCACGTCACAAAACACGTTTACGATATATTGATGAACGTTTAGGCTAAAACATCTTACGAATGTCTTTTGTAACAATCAGCCGTGTGGTTCCTTAACTGTATCTAATTTAATTTGTAAAAAGTTATTAATCAGTGCTGCCAATTTCAGGAATTTTTATTATTCCAAATGCCCACCAGAATTTCGAAAGTAATATAGTAAGAATATATTAAGAAGTAAAGTAAGTATAGTTACGTAGAATAGTAAGTTTTGCGGTATTAAATGACAGATATTCGGCGATTAAAAATAGTAAAAATTACAATCTCAAAATTTTGCTGGATATTTAAAAACAAACAAAATAAAGCTTGTTGAATTATAAAAACTGTTAATGACTACATGAATCAAAATGTTTTTCTCATCATAAGAGTTTTCTACTGATAACAGCGATTATATTAACAAAATTATGCATATTTCATTCACAAGAAGCGTTATTGGGGATTTCTGTTACGAGAAACATATTCTGATATTTTTAAAGTAAACTTTGGAGATTAGTTAAAACTAGAAGGTTCGGAAATTTCCCTCAAGTTTTATAAAATGAAAAGTACACCAGAAGTTTCATTTAAAGCTCATTAACTTATTTATTTAACTTATTTCTGTGGGATATATATATGTATATATATGACACGATTTCACTCGTATCATATAAACATGTAGATCTTAAGCACCAGCATACACACATTACAGGTGATCCATGTGCGGGCAGTCGTTACGTAGAAAAATGTACCACTAGATGTTACGAATAGAACAAATGATGAAGATTCAGGAAAAACAAACACTCCAGGTGGTTGGTTTAATTAGCAACTCAATAATCGTCAAATTCTACCTCTCCTAGCCCGTGCAACGGGTTATATCTTTGCGAAAACTGCATGCGTATGAATACAATACACGATAAATGACAAATCACGTAAAAAGTAGCCGAAAGGATGCGATGAGAGCTGAATACGATAGGACCTAGCTCCGGGGTGAGCGGGGAAGCGCAGGGAACGACGATACGAACTATATAGTTTAGGCGTCAGAATTATTGCACAAACAATGGCTGGCGGGATTTGCAAGGAATGATTGGAATGGAACACCATAGAACAAATGATATTAAAAAACATTCGAAAGAAAAAGAATTTATTTTTAGAATAAAATGAAAAGGTAATTTACTGGGTTTATAAGATGAGGCGAATAGATTAAGGTTTATAGACTAATAAAAGAATACGCAGTTTTAAATACATGAAATAAAAGACAAAAGATATTAAGATATTATTAAAGATAGGTAAAAAGGGGAAAATTTAAAGAATTTGGAATACTTTTACTAAGATAAAAGGGAGAAAATTTTTATTATTACATATATATTTCTTTATATATGGCGTAGGCTAATTGAGAAGTCAGGCTCTTTGCAAACAGCCTAGGCTCTTTGCAAAGAGACGGGCTAATTGGAGAATCGTCTCACTTTTTCCAATTAGCCTGATATTTTTCAGGCTTATTGCAAAGAGCCTAGAAAGCGTTAGGCTAATTGAAAAATGACCACTTATTATCCAATCACGGTGGTTTTTTTGGGCTTATTAACCCATAACCCGACCAGAACCCGAAAAATACATCATAACAGACCGTACTCCGATCCGAGCAAAACAAAATAATTTCAGTCTGCATGCAACTCGACCCGAACCTGAAAGTTCCATTTGAAAAAACCCGAAATCTGACCCGAACCAAATCTGATAACCGACAAAAATATTCTAAAGCATCATAACCCGACCCGAGCAAAACAAAATTTCCTTGGACACTCAACCCAACCTGAACCTAAAAATTCTATTAAAAAAAACCCGGAATCTGAAGCCGACAAAAATATTCCAATGAATCATACACGATTCGAGCAGGACAAAATAATTTTTGAGGACATGCAACTCAACCAGAACCTAAAAATTCAATTTGAAAAAAAAAACGAAATCTGACGTGAACCAAATCTGAACCTGACAAAAAATATCCCCAAAAACCATAACCCGATCTGGGCAAGACAAAATAATTTCCGTGGACACACAACCCGAACAGAACCTAAAAACTCCATTAGAAAAACCCCGAAATCGGACATGAACCAAATCTGAACCCGACAAAAATATTCCAAAGAAACATAACCCGATTCGTGCAAGACAAAATAATTTCCGTGGACACGCAACCCGTTCCGAGCTTAAAATATTTGTTTGAAAAATTCCGAAATATGACCCGAACCAAATATGATAACCGACAAAAATATTCTAAAGAACCATAACCCGATCCGAACAAGACAAAATAATTTCCTTGAACATGCAACCCAAACCGAACCTAAAAATTCCATTTGAAAAGAACCTGAAATCTGACATGAACCAAATCTGAACCCGACAAAAATATTCCAAAAATCTATATCGGATCCG
This sequence comes from Maratus speciosus, assembly GCA_963932465.1. Taxonomy (NCBI): domain Eukaryota; kingdom Metazoa; phylum Arthropoda; class Arachnida; order Araneae; family Salticidae; genus Maratus; species Maratus speciosus. Next base: position 439,616,928 of record OZ010786.1, read on the forward strand.
AACAAGACAAATTATTTCCATGGACACGCAACGCGACCAGAACCTAAAAATTCCATTTGAAGTCAACCTGAAACCCGACCCGAACCAAATCTTAACACGACAAAAATATTCCAAAAACTATAACCCGATGCGAGCATGACGAAATAATTTCCGTCGACCGGCAACCCGATCCGAATCTGAAAATTCTAATTGAACTCAATTCGAAACCTCGTTGTGATCGGTTTTTGGGTTGACTTTAAATGGGACCTTTAAGTTCGGATTCGGTTGCGTGTCTACGGAAATAACTTGGTCTTGCTCGGATCGGGTAACGGGTCTTTAAAATAATTTTGTAATTTTCAGATCGGGTTTCCGATTGACTTCATATGGAATTTTCAGATTCTATTCGTATTGTGTGTAAACGGAAATTAATTTGCCTTGCTCGTATCGGGGTACGGCCTGAAGTATTTTTATTTCGGGTACTGTTCGGGTTAACTTAAAATAGAACTTTCAGGTTCGGATCGGGTTGCACGCCGACAGAAATTATTTTGTCTTGCTCAGATCCGGTTATGAATTTTTGGAATATTTTTGTTGGTTTTGATCAGATTTCATTTTTTTTTTAAATGGAATTTTTAGGTTCGGGTCGGCCTGCGTGTCAACGGAAATTATTTTGTCTTCCTCGGATCGGGTTAAGGTTTTTTAGGATATTTTTGTCGTTATCATATTTGGTACGTGTCATACTTCGGGTTTTATTCAAACTAAGTTTTTAGGTTCGGATCGGGATGCATGTCCACAGAAATTATTTTGTCTTGCTTGGATCGGGTTATGGTTCTTTAGAATATTTTTGTCGGATTCAGATTCGGTTCGTGTCAGATTTTGCGTTTTTTCTAATGGCATTTTTAGGTTCGGGTCGTGTTGCGTGTCCACGGAAATTATTTTGTCTTGCTCGTATCGGCTTATGGTTCTTGGCGATATTTTTGTCGGATTCGGATTTGGTTCGGGTCAGATTTCAGGTTTTTTTCAAATGAAATTTTTAGGTTCGGTTCGGGTTGCGTGTCCAAGGAAATTATTTTGTCTTGCTCGGAACGGGTTTGGTCATTTAAAATATTTTTGTCGGTTATCCTATTTGGTAGGGTCATATTTCGGGGTTTTTTCAAACTAAATTTTTAGGTTTGGATCGGGCTACATGTGCACAGAAATTATTTTCTCTTGCTCGGATCATGTTATGTTTCTTTGGAATATTTTTGTCGGGTTCAGATATGGTTCATGTCAGATTTCAGGTTTTTTTCAAATGAAATTTTTAGGTTCGGTTCGGGTTACGCGTCCAAGGAAATTATTTTGTCTTGCTCGGATTGGGTTATGGTTCTTTAGAATATTTTTGTCGGTTATCCTATTTGGTTCGGGTTATATTGCGGAATTTTCAAGCAAATATTTTAGGTTCGGATCGGGCTGCGTGTCCACGGAAATTATTTTGACTTGCTCAGATCGGGTTATGGTTCTTTGGAATATTTTTGTCGGGTTCAGATTTGGTTCATATCAGATTTCGGGTTTTTTCTAAAGGAATTTTTAGGTTCGGGTCTGGTTGCGTGTTCACGGAAATTATTTTGTCTTACTCGGATCGGGTTATGGTGCTTTAGAATATTTTTGTCGGTTATCAGATTTGGTTTGGGATTAGATTTCGGGTTTTTCAATTGGAGCTTTCAGTTCGGGTCGGGTTGCATGTAAGCTGAAATTATTTTGTGATGCTGGGATCGGGGTACGGTCTGTTGTAATTCATTTTTTTTGGTTCGGGTCGGGTTATGGGTTAATAAGCCTAAAAAATCAGCCTGATTAGATAATAAGTGGTCATTTTTCAATTAGCCTAACGCTTTCTATTCTCTTTGCAATAAGCCTGAAAAATATCAGCCTAATTGGAAAAAGGGAGAGGATTCTCCAATTAGCCCGGCTCTTTGCAAAGAGCCGAGGCTGTTTGCAAAGAGGCGGATTTCTCAATTAGCCTACGACATATATATATTACACTCTTATTTAAAGAAATTTCTAATTAAAGTCAAAATATATCTATTTGGTAGCAGTCAAATTGACGACTGTGGAAATTCTAGTATTAAATAAATACTTTTACACGTATTTAAGAAATTGACGATTTTCTACACAAAAATTTGTTCGCAGTTTCACATACATGCATAATTCACACGTTTTCTATTTTCTTAAAATTTATGCAACATCATTACGAAAAATAAGCAGTGAAATGCAAAAAATAATCAGGAAAAGCTGCAAGAGGTAATCACAGGCACTTCGGTAAAATTTATGAAAGCTATATAACATACAGCAAAATCAAATTTTCTATGCATCAGCGCACTTGTGATAGATTTAGCTTGCAGTAATAGTGTCATATTTTCCGAGTTAAGGAACTCGGAGCTGTCAAACTCTTCTCATAAATCAGATTTTATGTGACATTACGAGATGATAACTTCCTTTTATAATAGAAATGGATTTAAAAAAAAAAGTTGTACTGTATATTTCAGACACCTCGTTTTGCTTTGTTTAATTTAATTTTTTCTTTAAATGTATTAAAAAGAACTTGCGAAATACAATATTTTTCTTGTAATATATGTAGCATGTTTAATGTCGAAATTGAAATACAGTAGCCTTAGGTTAGATTACACTAAATAAATACATTTCGCGATCTTTTGACACATCTGTTAACTCGAAAATGCGTAAGTATAACAAAAATATCGTCAAAGACTGCGTATATAAATGTTTCAATCTTTTTTGTAATAAATGTAACGTATAATAATTGTCAAAATTGAAGCACGATAAAATAATTTAGTTACTTTAACTGCTTCGGGATGAGCGTATTTTACAGAATTTTCAATATTTTATCAATAGAAAATTTTTGCCTAATTGGATCGGGAAAATGCTCGGATTAGACAAGGTAAAATTTACAATAAAAATATACTGGTGAGAATAATCACTGCTTCTGAGCACATTATGCTTCACATATACCGGTCGCTCGTCCCCAAGGGGTTAAATCGGCGTCCGAAATGTCTCAATTTTTCAATACCTCGTTTACATCGAAGTTACATAAGTAAACATATAGCCCAAGAGAGTGTATATAATCATTTGAAAAACGAAGTAACACAAAAACTAAATAAATAAGTGTAAAATCCTATCCGGTTTAACAGGTTATCAGACTTTAGATGTATTGAATTATATTTATAGATAAATAACACCTCACAAGCATTTCTTTGAAAACTAATTAAATCGGCAATAATATATAATGTATTGAAAGCAATTGCATAAAAAATATTAAATGAATTCAAATGCACTTCAGTTACTAATTAATAGTATTTAAAATATAAAATTACTTACTAATGCTTGAATATATGAGAGAGTTATGAAAAAATCATCAATTGCAAAATACTTTTCACATGAAAAGTAATTCTAACACTCTAAATATATGCGTCAAACGTAATCTATTATATATATATAATCCAAACGGAAATTTCGTTCCGAACATCTATATTTCGAGTTTTATTGCATGGATTTTGACGGAACTTATACTGTTAGATAGGTATTGTTTCAGGGAAGGTTTTAAGCTATAACAAATAGTTCTACGTAGATTAGTTATAGAATTATGACGGAAAGTTCTATTATTTTGGGCGAAAGAGTTACTATTACTTTATTGGCGATAAATTTCGTTGATAAATGAATTGAAACGGCTGTACATCTCGGAAGAAAACTTTTATAATTTTTGTTTAAAAGAAAAAAAGAGAAAAGAAAAAATAGTTTTGACGAGTGGTAATATTATAAAACGACAATATCGAATTTAAAAATGAAAGGTAATGTTTGTAATGCTTAAAAATTTATTCAATATGAAAGATTGCAGTTTTAAACTATATTTGGCAGTTTATCGCTTGCGTCAGGTTAAAAAAAAAATGCATCAACAAATCTGATAAGATAATATTTGAGTGACAATTGTGTTTTTGTTTTTGATTTTTTTTATAATTTACTTTTTATTTTATTTAACTCATCCAGCATGTGACTTTCAGGAGAAACTAGCAGATGTAATTATAAAAATGATGATATTTGTGAGTTACATATTGTCTGTTTATTTACGATATCATTTTATCGCCAAACAATTTAATTTTAAGCCAAAAATGCATAACCGTGGCTTCGGTTTGAGCGACATTCACAATATTGGTTATTTTTCAAGTAGACGACTGCATTTTTTGAAAAATCTAATTCTACTTATATATATATATATATATATATATATACATATAATTCAAATGGAAATTTTATTAAAATATCTAGAAAGGGTGAGTTCGCGATTAGCATGAAGCTAAGGACCCAGTATAAATATAAAATTGTTATACCAATTGTTTTTTCATTAATAATGAAAGATAGAAATTTATTTTTTTACCTTTCTGGTAAAGCAGACATACGCTGGTTTCCTTCATGTGAAAACAACCTATAAATTTTTATTTAATGAGTAGATATTGTAAATCGTGAAAAATATCTTCTTTGAATAATGCAGGTGCACTTGTAGAGAAAAAAAAATATTTAATTCTTGAATATCTTGGTTACATGGTTCCACACACACACACACTAAAAAAATATAAAGTAAAAAGGGTTAGATATGAATACTATAAGAGTAATAACATTGGAAATCCAGTAGGAGACCTTAGTCTTCCATAAGACAAAGAGTTAACGCACGAAAAACCGTGCGTCTTGGCCTCACAAAATCGGGCCTTCAAGTGAAGAAGTAAAAAGGGGCCCACAAGAGTTAAAACAGAGTAAAAAAACTTGAAACAATACAGACTGCTTAACAAGCAAAAAAGGTTATATTTAAAATCAGTCTATCAGAAAAGTTCTGTGGTGCTGCGATCTGTTGTCGCCTTTTCGAAACAAAAGTCTTTTACACAATCCTTCGCTAGTTTGTGATCTTGCGCGACCATAGCTCAGGGAAGTGTCGCCATCTTGGAACATATTTCACAACTAAAAAAAAAACGCGTTGCATATTTCACGAGGAAATTGTCATTTCACAAGCGAGGTGATGTTGGACATAAAATCACTTACACTGGGACGTTTTCCAACACCCCCGCTTTTTATGTCAAACCGACGAGCGTAGAATGTTTAACTTGTTTCTCAAACACTCGAAATGAGGCTTAGGCAACGGCTTGGTGAGCACGTCTGCCAGCATTAACTTCGATGGGCAATAAGTTATTTTGATTATACCATTCTGGCATAGATGTCTGATGTGGTGATACTTAACTTCCACGTGTTTAGTTCTTGTCTGTGCCTTTTCGTTTTCGGTCAATCTTATGGCTGATAAGTTATCTTCGTACAATGTTACGGGTCGTTGTTGACACAGTTCGAGGTCATTTAACAGGTCTAACAACCACGAAATCTCTTGACCTGCATTAGAGGCAGCGATATATTCAGCCTCCGTGGACGAGAGTGCTGTGCAACTCTGCTTCCTCGATGACCATGCCAATATATTATTTCCTAATTTAAACAAGTTTCCAGTGGTTGATTTCCTGTCTATTCTGTCGTTCCCCCAATCGGCATCGCTATATGCCGTTAGGATTGGAGATTTTGTTTTATCTATGACGAATTTAAGATCTTTGGTAATAAGCAGATATCTAATTAATTTCTCGATAGCTTGCCAATCGACTTCCCTTGGGGATTCATTCCTTCTTCCCAGGATGTTAACGACTGATGCTATGTCGGGTCTAGTTAAAGCTGCAATGTATAGAAGCCCTCCTATAGCCTGTCTAAATTTTACGTTATCTCCCATTAGTTTCCCGTTTGGATCTAGATTAAAGTAGTTAGTATTCATGGGTGTATACGTAGGCTTACCATTTAACAAATTGAATTTTTCTGCGATTTGTATTATTTTGTGTTCCTGGTCTAATTCTAGATTACCGTTTGCTTTTTCCTTTATGTTTATGCCTAAATATTGTGTTACTTGACCCAAATGTTTGATTTCGTATTGCTTTGATAATTCAGTGTATATTTCGTGTGTGTCTGTTTTGTTTCCTGCGACTAAGATGTCATCAACATACACTATTATGTATGCGATTTTTCCATCTTGGACTCTTTTGTACAGACATTTGTCTGACACGCATTCAACGAAATTTAGTTCTTTTAGAGATTTACTTATTTTTTGGTTCCACGCCCTAGCTGCCTGCTTAAGGCCGTAAATCGCTTTGTTTAAACTACACACTTTATCTTCTTCCCCTTTTGTTATGTATCCCTCTGGCTGATGCATATAAACCTCCTCTTCTAAATCGCCATGTAAGAAAGCAGTTTTGACATCTAGGTGAGTTATTTTAAGATCTTTGTACACCGCTGCGTTTAAGAATGCTCGTAGGGTGGTATGCGCTACAACGGGTGCGTAGGTCTCGTCGAAATCGCTTCCATATTTTTGAGCATATCCCTTAGCGACCAATCTGGCTTTATATCGCTCTATAGACCCGTTGGCTCCCCTTTTTGCCTTAAACGTCCACCTACAACCTATGACGCGTTTTCCCGGGATAGGTTTTATTAATCTCCAAGTATTATTTTGCTTCAGAGAATCTATTTCCTCACTAGTGGCTTTTAGCCATTTATCTTTAGTTTCTGCGTCATTGATGTTTTGTAGGTCTGTCCATGACTTTGGCTCCTGAATTTGACACAGGTTTGCGCTTATTCCATAACGGTTAGGTGGTACACCACGATTTTGTCTCTGCGATCTTCTCGGCTCAAGGGATGTGTCGGTCGGGGTGTTATTCTGATCATCGTCGCGCTCTTCTAGATCAATTTCAATATTATCTGCGGGAGTTTGTTCGATGTTTTGATTTTCTTTGGCGGGTATAATTTCCTCATCTTTTATACCTTCTTCGAAGAATTTTACGGTTCTAGATATTATAATTTTATTTTCACCCGTATATATCCTATAGCCCTTGCTTCTGAAATCATATCCCAACATTATTCCCTCGATGGCTTTCTCATCTAATTTATTTCATTTAGGTTTGTCGACATAGGCAAATGCCTTACATCCGAATGTTTTGATGTTCGAGAGATCGGGTTTTCTTTTATGCCAAAGTTCATAGGGTGTCATGTTATTTTTGTTAGCCTTTGTTGGTAGACGGTTGATGAGGTGGGTGGCGGACATGACAGCTTTCCCCCAGAATTGCTTAGGTAACTTGGCGTCCGACAACATGGTTCTAGCCATTTCCACTATCGTTCTATTCTTTCTTTCTGAAACGCCGTTCTGTGGGCTAGAATAGGGAACACTCAGGTGACGCTCTATCCCGTTTTCTATCAGGCAGTTTTCAAATTCGTCACTGATATACTCTTTTGCGTTATCGGACCTTATTGCCTTTATCAACTTGCCAAATTTATTTTTTGTTAGCGCTATGTATTCTTTCAGTTTGATAACGGCTTCCGATTTATGCGCGATTAAGTATGTTATTGTGTACCTGCTATAATCATCCGTGAATGTTATAAAGTACCTTTTCCCTCCTATCGTTTCAGTATTCATGGGGCCACATATATCGGAATGTGCGAGGGTACCGATGTCTTTGCTTCTGTTTGTGGCTACTTTAGGGTAGGGCAGAGCGGAAAGTTTTCCTTCAATGCACTTGGTGCATCGCGTGTCATGTTTACATTTGTTAATTGTTATCCCATTGGCTAATTCATGATTAACAAGGTATTTAATATCATCAAAATTTTTGTGTCCGAGTCTTCGGTGCCACAATGAAATACAATTTGTATTGTTACAGAAAGTTTGAGTACTTATAGTATAGCCGTAATCATCTTCAGGGTTTAATACGTAGAGATTATCATTTAATTTAGCTGTCAAGATTATATTATCATCTTTGACAAATAAACATGCATTTTTCTCGAAAATTACCTTTATATTATTTTCAGTGGCTTTCTTAACTGACAATAAATTGCCCTTTAGTTCTGGGCAGTATAAGACGTTTCTTAGTGTAATGTAGTGGTTTTTGTCTGTTTTTATTTTTACGTCGCCCATACCTTCCGAATTAAGCCTTTTTCCATTAGCGATTGTTATATTCCCAAAATTCCCGGCTGTGAATGTAGCAAAATTTGTTTTTGCTGATGCAACGTGCCTGGTACAACCCGAGTCAATGATATATGTGTTTGGATCTGTTGTTTGTGTTTGGTTAATTTTTACTGACTCAATTTCAAAATTGTTTGCCACTGGGAAGAGAGGAATGATCGATTGGTTGACATCATCCTCTATATTTGACTTGCTGTTGAAACAAAAATTCGAGGAGTCGGTTTTACTACCATTGTGTTGATTTTTGGTGTTTACCGAATTGGTTTTAAAGTTGGCATGGTTGTTAAATTTATTACTGTTATAATTTTCACTTCTTTGGTAATTGTTTTTCTGTTTGTTTTTCAATTTGTAACATTCTGAACGAGCGTGCCCATCTCGTTGACAGAAGCTGCAATATTTTTTGTTTCCTTTATTTATAATTTTATATGCTGTGTCCCTTGGTCGTGTGCTGGTGTTTTTGTATTCGATTCGATGAGAGTACTCGTCGATGAGTTTGTTTTTTACAAACTCGAGGTCTAGATCCTTTTCGTCTCTAGCCTCCATGCTCGTTATAAGAGGAGCATATGACTGAGGCAAGCTGCAAAGCATAAGAGCCACGATGTGCGAATCATTTATGAGCTCTCCAATGGCAGCGAGTTTGTCGCGGATAGTTAAAATATTGTTGATATGTAGATTTAAGTCTCCGCCCTCATTGAGCCTTTGCGAATATAGTTTCCTCAAAAGGAATAATTTGGATGATAAATTCGCCCTTTGGTGAACACTTTTTAATCTTTCCCAAATTTCTTTGGGAGATGTCAAATGTCTGATGTGCACGATTTGTGTATTTTCAATGCACAAACAAATTATGGCTTTCGCCTTAGCCGCGTTTTTAGTATATGTATCATCGGGTGTGGCAGGTGGAGATTCTGTTATATATTTGAATAAATCGTCTTTAATTAACAGATTTTCTAATTTGAAACACCAATGATTGTAATTATTATCATTTAGTTTCTCCACTGCCGTAATTTCTTTTGTGGCAGACATAGCGTGTTATTCAAGTTTTATAAATTCTTTGATAACAAATATATTTACTATAAGAAGTTTGTGACTTTCTTAAAATAATTTCTTAGAATATGTTATAAGTATAAATAAAATGATCAGTTATTCACAATAATCAATCAATATTCGTTCACAATAATACTCTTTTTGCGATATTATATATATCGTTATTTATTCATGCACATTTATTTTTATTTTCATGTATATATTTCAATATTTCATATCTCATATGTGCATCTTATTCATCATTTTATCACAATCAGATAAACAAATTTTTATTACTGGGTTTTTTTTTTTATTTATTTACTTTCCCTTTCAACTCAGCCTTCATAATCTATTAAAATATCTAGAAAGGGTGAGTTCGCGATTAGCATGAAGCTAAGGACCCAGTATAAATATAAAATTGTTATACCAATTGTTTTTTCATTAATAATGAAAGATAGAAATTTATTTTCTTACCTTTCTGGTAAAGCAGACATACGCTGGTTTCCTTCATGTGAAAACAACCTATAAATTTTTATTTAATGAGTAGATATTGTAAATCGTGAAAAATATCTTCTTTGAATAATGCAGGTGCACTTGTAGAGAAAAAAAATATTTAATTCTTGAATATCTTGGTTACATGGTTCCACACACACACACTAAAAAAATATAAAGTAAAAAGGGTTAGATATGAATACTATAAGAGTAATAACATTGGAAATCCAGTAGGAGACCTTAGTCTTCCATAAGACAAAGAGTTAACGCACGAAAAACCGTGCGTCTTGGCCTCACAAAATCGGGCCTTCAAGTGAAGAAGTAAAAAGGGGCCCACAAGAGTTAAAACAGAGTAAAAAAACTTGAAACAATACAGACTGCTTAACAAGCAAAAAAGGTTCTATTTAAAATCAGTCTATCAGAAAAGTTCTGTGGTGCTGCGATCTGTTGTCGCCTTTTCGAAACAAAAGTCTTTTACACAATCCTTCGCTAGTTTGTGATCTTGCGCGACCATAGCTCAGGGAAGTGTCGCCATCTTGGAACATATTTCACAACTAAAAAAAACGCGTTGCATATTTCACGAGGAAATTGTCATTTCACAAGCGAGGTGATGTTGGACATAAAATCACTTACACTGGGACGTTTTCCAACAAATTTCATTCCGGCCGCTTAGAACTCGGGTTTTGCTGAACTTACACTGTTAGATAGGTAATTTTTCTGGGAAGATTTTAGCATATAACATATCGTTGTACGTTGCTTATACATATAATTAGGTTTTAAAGTTAGATAATCATACGATCCCGATTATGAAAGATTAGCCTTTTTAAAAGATTCAGCAAAATGGATTTCGATTGAATTTGCACTATTAGTTAGATAATTTTTCAGGAAGGGTTTTATATATACTATACCCTTCAGCATTTCTTAATAATAGAGATGTGGTGGAAAGTTCTACAATCAGTTGAACCCGATTATGTAAGTTTAGCATTTTAAAAATGTTCTACAGAACGGATTTTGATAGGAATTCCATTAAAAAGCAGAAAACCAACGTTTAAAATGCACAAATAATATATGAAAAGCAGCAAACAGCTGTTTCGAATCTACTGGCGAGATTCTTCTTCAGTGCAAAAGGATATTTCCTACGCTAGTAGCTAGTAGATTCGAAACAGCTGTTTGCTGCTTTTCATATATTATTTGTGCATTTTAAACGTTGGTTTTCTTCTTTTTAATATTGTTGCACAAAGGCTTTATTTGCTATTTTTAGGAATTCCATTGTTAGTTACATACCTATTCAGATATGGTGTTAGTATTTTGCATATTGTTCTACGTTGCTTAGTCATAAAGTAATGGCGGAAAGTTCCATAATCATGTGAAACCGATTATGAAAGGTTAGACTTTTCAAAAAGTTCTAAATCGCGGATATTGATAATACTTGCTTTGTTGATTAGACAATGTTTGGGGAGGTTTTAGTTTATTGCGTATATTCTACTTTGCTTAGTTATAGAGTTATGGGGAGAAAGTTCAATAATCAGATGGACTCCAATATGAAAGATCAGCATTTAAAAAAAGTTTTACTGGATAGATTTTGTCAGTTTGTTTGTTTGCATTATTAGTTAAATAATTTTTCAGGTTTTGTCTTATTGCGCATTGTACTATTATTCTTTACCAAATCCTACTGTGATTGATCAATTAAAAGGATTAAGACCTTAATAAAGGAAAATTTGTCTGCACATTAGAAAATATGATAGCACAATGGCGTTCATATCGTTTTCTGCAGTGCGAAAGGACATTCCAAGTAAGGTTCCAAATTGCTTTAAATCACAATGTCAAAATCACTGATACATTTTGTTTGATTCAAGATTTGTTTGGATAAATAGACCAGCGTAGCGGGCATAGCCTGCTAGTTATTTATAAAAGAAAGCCAAAATTTCATAAGAAAAACGTGAAAATGGAACTCCATTGCTTAATCAAAAGGGCGTTGAGAAGATAAAACAGATACCCCCAAACACACGCACACGCACACATACACGCATTATGCTCTATGCAATTTCTTTTGCCTTCTGAAGGACATCTGCCTTTTCCACTTCATCCTTTTGTTGTCACGGTGAAAAGTAGAGCGGTTAAGCTACGTTTGGACTATCCTGTAAAAGATCGTCTAGAAAAAGCCATAAATTTTATCTTTGAAGTAAGGAAGAGTATACTTTTTCTACACGATTTTCTCCCCAAACAACAGTCATAAAACTGTCAACGTGGGTTGGCGTCCAGTTTCGTCATGCAACTCTCTATCCTTGTCCTGCAAAACACATTAGCCATCAAATGCTCCGACTACCGGGAACAAACGTGCCGAAGGGTGACTGCAAGAAACTAGATGTTGTGTACGCAGCCTTAGTCAGCCAAATGTGGTGTTACCATTAAGATAACGACCGAGAAACTGACATTGAGAAATCAAATGAAATTACATATAGCATAAATAGGGTAAATAGTAGATGTCGCCAAATCCGTTACAACTAGTTTTTATTGCCTAAATATGCTCTTTCAAATTATTACATACTTGTGCCCAAATTGAAGGATATTTCATGCTCTGTACGGCACTTCTACTTGTCATATAGAGTGTCATAGAGGGGATCTTCAGTCTTTTGGCTAAATAGCGTCTATCAAAGTTTTTTTTTTTTTTTTTTTAATCAGTTCAGAACAACTATTTTCTTATGATTTGCAAACTTTATTCATTTAAATTTTTAATATTTTTTTGTTTTTTCCATTTACATAATCGTGACAAATTTTGTTCAAATATTAATTTATCTTTCAAAAGTATTTTATGAACTGGGCTGAGGATTTAATATCATTCAGGAATAGATAATTACTGTGGTCGTGATTATTCTTTCTGAATCAATTCATTAGATAACTTTCTGCTTCCTTAAAATACATGATTAAATTAAAAAATGAAAAAAAAAACAGACAGCAGCGCCTTAAGGATGAAATTATGAATTGAAAGGGTGATAACTTTTTGCAATTTTAGTAAGTTATTATATTCGAAAAATTGGAAGAATTGCCAATAATGATACATTTATTTTATTAATCATACTTTCTATTTACAAAAAATAGTTTTAAATTTCTGTCCAGGAATACCAGTCCAATTATACAAAGTACAGTCGTGGGGAAAAAAGTAAATACCTCCTACTGATTTTGCAACTAATTTTAATAGAAGGAATTTACTGGTACCAAACGGTTGGAAATAAAATCTACTTTTTTATGATGTATATAAAATTTGCTTAGGGGGCATCTACAAATCAAAACCAGATCAAAAATTGTTTTTTTTTTCAATGGCAACACCTAATTTTGACAATATATTTTAAATCTTCGGTTTAAACTATGCCTAGAAACGAAATTTCAAGTCGTTTTTATGATAAGTTTGTGAATTATAAACATTCAAAATTTAGAGTTTCTAGTGTTAAATTACATTTTCATATATTGAATAATATTTCCTGAAATTTCAATCATAATGTGATATTTTTTTTTTTTTGTTTAGATACTAATACTAAAAATCTCAAACATAAATTACATTGATTTGTAATTTAAAAGCTTTTACAATATGAATTATTAATTATTAATTTAATATTCGAAAAAAATATGAATTGCAACCTACACTTTTCTTGATAAGTTTATATTTATTATGTCCTGCTTTATGCGAATTCTCCATTTAAACTTTTTCTTCTAAGTAGATTTCGAATTTTGAGTAAAAACGTCAAAACGATGGTTTAAGGGGAGGTATATGATGACAATCAAAGCATAATTAGAAAAAAATTTAATTTACTCGTTTTATGGATTTTTATCGTTATTTGGGCTGGCAATATTTGAAACATATTAAGCGAGTGAAATGTTCCATATTGACAAGAAACAATACCTTAATATATTTGACATAGTCATCCTCTAACATTTCAACAATTAAGTACCGAACTTCAATTTGCATACAGCTACTAAAATATGCTCATTTTAAAATAAATAATTTCTTGGAAACTAATCATACGAATTTTATGACAATTAGGATTTAGGCTAATTGAAGCGTGTACAATTTATTTATGGTGCCAAACTTGGGTATTGCTTTTGAAGAAAACAATGTTTGCGTTAGTTTTGATATGAAAATGACCCCTAAGACGATTTTAAATACATCATTTAAAAGTAGACATTTTTTCTAATCGTTTAGTATAAGTAACTATCTTCTACAGTAGTTTGTTGCAGAGTTAGTGGCGGGAGTTTACGTTTTTTTCCACGACTGTACATATAAAAATATAGATAAAAATGTAACAATATTCTAGAGACTGTTAGATTTAAAATAAATTCTTAATGGGGTATTATTTTTCTCGGTGAATAAATATGCAAACAAGCATAAAAATATTTCATAAAAAAAATTACACTGTTAAAAAACGGGCTAAAAAGCGGAGATTCTACTGGCAATCGAGATGCCAGTACTATTTCCATATTTTAACGGAAAATTTCCCCATAAATTCCAGAAAAACGGGAAATTTTCTGTAATTTATGGTGAAAATTTTCCGTAAAAGTACGGATTTCTAGAATTTATGGGGGAAATTTTCCGTTATAATACGAAAATTGTACTGGCGTCTCGATTGCCAGTAGAATCTTCGTTTTTTAGCCTTTTTTTTACAGTGTACAGAAATCAAAGTTTCATTGTGTTTTTTACTCCTATGAAAACATAAAAACACAGTGAATAATTTATTCACTCACTAAATTTCACCTAAAATAAAATTAATATATCAAACTTTCAAATGTATTAACATTCAGAAAGGATTTCCTTAACTTGTCAAAATAAGAACTCATTTTTCAACAATTTTATTTTTTATGTTGGCTTTGTCTCAAAATTTTATCCCATAAAGAACGAAAATTGAATTTCTGCTTTTTGGAACGAAGCAAAAGTGTAAAATTATGTAATTTATTGAAATCTAGGAATTCGTGATCAGTTTAAATAGAAGTATCCGCGTTAAATCTTTAGTATGGAATTTTGAATATAACTTGAAGCCAAAATTATATTTTCTGTGATTTTCTTACATATACAGGATGCTCCCTCGTGTATATTTTTGAGAATATTCTTACATGCTTCTTCATCTAATAGCTAAGTACTAAACCCTTACTTTTAGATGTATAGTTTCACGTACCAAAATGTCTCAAGCAAGTATTGCTATCTTTAAGTGAATTTCAAGTTTTTATTGGTTATCAAAATCAAATACACGTTTTTTGGTAGTTTGGAATTGTTTATTCTGGACTGAATATATATATATATATATATATAACAACTTTACGAAGCAAGGTAAACATACAGAAATACACTTGTTTTTATCTTTCAAGTAAACACACCGACAAATATTTGAAGACAAATTGTTCATTTCTTCATGGATTACACTTCTCCCGTAAATACAATTTTTCTTCAAAGTTTGAAATTTTGTCTGACTCTGAATATTTTCCTTTTCCTTTATTTTTAATTTAAAAGAAACAACACCTTTTCAAACTTTTGTTTCTTTTTTTTTTATTCAGCATTTTTTTATCTTTTATTTTTACAGAAAAATTAATGTTTGGATAACAGATGAATGCAATTCTATAGTAGATAACCGAATACATTTAACTTTATGCCAATTTCTAACAAATTTGAATATGTGAAATGTTGTAAAATATGGATTTATTTCTTAAATGTTACATTGTTTATGGGCTGTTTAATATGTATAAAAAGTGACTGTGTTCATATTATTATTTCCCCTGGCGAAATTAATAGGCATATATCTTTAAAGATTCACAAAATCTGTTTTGGCCAGGCAAGTTGTCTGACCTAATGAAATTCTAAAAATTTCACCAGAAAATTATATTTGTAAATTTACGCTTCGAAATTTATTCTATAAAACCTTGGAATCTACATTTTAAAAACAAATAAATAATTTAAAACTAAGAAGTTCTGTAATCATTCCAAAATTATGTATGAAAGTAACTTTCTTTTTTTTTCTTTTTTTTTTCCAAGTCATTTAAAAATAATTTGAACCAGGGTGTTCAGTTTGCACCGCCTCTTTATTTAGAAATTTCGAATAGTAATTTTTGCTTTACTTGATAGAAACATTTTCTAATTACATAAAGGAAGAATTCTTCTTTCGGAATTCCTGGTATTGGTCTGGAACTTCCGAATAAAACAGGATGTTAAACTAGTAATTTTAATTTGAACAAGAAAATGTATCTAAGAAAGAATGTTTTATTTCTAAGCTGCTCTTATTTGATTTTATTTATTAAATAAGATTTTTCGTTCAAAACATGTTTATTTGAAAACAGAAAAGGTTTGCAGCAATGGACATCCATATATAAGGAAAGGCCTATTTAAATATAAAAATTAAATGAAAATATGGATATTTACATTCAGATGCATAATAGTTAAATGCATAACTTTTAAATATTAAACTTTTGGTTATCACTTTTCTGAAAATACATTTCTAAGAGAAATACAAAATCTCATAAAATATTTTTGAATAATATTAATAATATTAAACTAGTTGGATGTGCCAATCCCAAAACTTTCTTCTATCTCATACATCTTAATATTTCAAAAAGTAGCTACAGATGTTAATACTTTAATATTATTAGATCAATACTATACCAATTTGATTTATTGAAATCAATAGTTTTTCGTTATTCTGTTGTACGTCAACTATTTGCAAATAGCTGGCTTAGCAAGTCGCATGTTCCCGTCGCTGCACGAGTCGCCGATGGGCAATAAAACTACGAAAAATCGAAAAAATTATACAAATATCGCTACCAGAGAGCCCCTTTTCGGTGGAATAATTTCAAATTGAAAGCCAACCTGTTAGCCATAGCCAAAAATATACACACAAAATTTGGTTTAATTCTATGCATAACTTCATATACTTTTCGATGGTACAATAAAGAAAAACGCACAAAAATCACTATTACAGCGGCGCCTTCAGACGAAATATTTTTAAAATCGTGGAGAAACTGTTGGCCATATCCAAAATTTGGTTCAATTTCATGTATAAATTCATACAATTTTCGATGGTACAATAATGAAAATGGCATAGACATCGCTATTACAGTACCCCTTCCGGCAGAATACTTCCATATTGAAGGAGGATCTGCGTGCTATAGCCAAAACGTTACACAAAAAAATTTGGTTCAATTCTATGCATATCTTCATACACTTTTTGATGGTACAATAATGAAAATGGCACACATATTGCTATTACAGCGCCCCCTTCTGGCATAATATTTCCATATTGAAGGAGGACCTGCTGGTCATATTCAAAATCATACACAAAAAATTTGGTCAATTCTATGCATAACTTCATACACTTTTTGATGGTATAATAATGAAAATGGCACAAAAGTCGCTATTAAAGCGTCCCTTCCGGCAGAATATTTCCATGTTGAAGGAGTATCTGCTTGCTATAGCTAAAACATTACAAAAAAATGGTCCAATTCTATGCATAACTTCATACACTTTTCCGTGATACAATCACAACACACTATCACACGGACAAACAGACATTTCGTAAAAACATGTTTTTGTGATCTCTGACACCTAAAACGTGTAAATCCATCGAAAGGCGGAAGTCGAAAAAAATTTCGATTGCAATACTTTCTTTTATCTTCAATAGAAGAAATAAAAAGATTTGAATCAGCGTCACTTCAATTTCAATAATTAATTTTCCTGAAATATGTCTTGAAACGATAAAACAAAAACTGAAGATAGGCTTTGATTTAAAATAAAAATCGTGGGCAATACCATTACATTTCCATCATATATGCGCAAAATTAGCACATATACTGAAATTCTGTTGAAATTTATCTCTATTATTAAATTATAGAAATATTGCTTCTTAAAACATTATAATGAGTTTTATAACGAAAATTTTATACATAAGCAAGACGAAAATTACTTGAAATGAAACACAACGAAAATTTCCCATTATGTGAATAAGGTTTTATTGTATTTTCGTTCTTTTAATATACTTTTGAGGAAATATACCGTCTAAAAAATATTTTTAGAGTTATATTATACGTCTGAAATTTATGTAGATGTATAAAAACGTTTCACTTATTCCTTTATTTTAATTTTATTACTTACACAATATTTTGGGGATTCGAAAGTACTAACTTTAATTTAATACATTTTAACATGATTCCCGTCTTTCGGTTATCTGTATCTTGACCTATACAGGCGTTACTTTTGCGTTTTATATGTGTGCATATACATGCAGTATTTTGTGTACTATTCACAAACATACAATAACTAGAAACACGATCATTATTATATGTATCCATTTGTACTGTTGAAAATTAAACAATATATCCATCGATAATCAAATATTCAGTATCAATCAATGTACCATTCATAAACGTACAACAAGTAGAAACACGATCATTATTATATGTATACATTTGTACTATTCAAAATCAATCAATATATCCATCGATAATCAAATATTCAGTATCAATCAATGTACTATTCATAAACATGCAATAAGTAGAAACGCGATGATTATTATATGTATCCATTTGTAATATAAAAACGAGTAGAGAAAATATTTTTGTTAACAAATGCAACAGGCAGTACAACGTTTATAAGACCAGTTTAAAGAACAAACTATATCCAACAAAAATGTGCTAAAGAATCTAAGTTATGAAAAATACATTTGCGAGAGTAACATTTTTTTTTCAGAAATATCCAACAACTCCTAAAAACTGTGAAAGAAGTGATAATGAATTCCATATGTGCTACCAAGGATTGCCAATCTGGCCTTTTCTCAGAAATTCCAAATATTAATTTTTGCTTTGTTTAATCGGAAACATTTCGTGATTGCATAAAATAAAGATTCGTCTTTCGAAATTCCTGGTATTAATACTAAATTTCTTAATAAAAAAGGATACCAAACGGACAATTTTGATGTTACAGTTACATACTTGCCAACCTTTATCTTTTCTGCCGTAAAATGTTATTTAATTTGACGCTGGTTAACACGATTGTTTTTATCTCGATATACAGGGTAAGTCAAAATAAATATAGCGATTACAAACGGCTACAACTATTTAATGGAAAATAATTTATCGATAAGATTAACACAGAATGTAGACGGAACTTTAAAATTTCTTTACGTAAGGCGCAGGTGCTGTGAAGCGGTAGCCTACGCATGTGCTAGTTGAAACTTCGCAACGACAAGAAACCTGTTCATTGTAGGCATCTCATTAGTAAAAATGGCGAGTCCCAAGCTGTTGAAAATAATCATAGCATTACATTAAATTCTTATTAATTTCTTTTTGTACAACTATGTTTCTTGTGATTGGTTGTTTAATGTAGCTTTCTTTCACGGCCGCCAATTCCCCAACATGGGCCTTGCAAAATCTATAAATACCTGTAAATTTTCTGTTTTCATTCAGTATGTTTGTGTAATTGTCTTGTTAATATCAAATATACTCAATTCGATCCATGCCTTTATGTCTGCCTTTTATTTATTTCAACAGCAGAGCGTGGTTCTAGCAAGTGTTGAAATGAGCTGCGAGACATACTGACGCCGTTATCTTTCTGTTTTTCATTTCTGCTGGGATTTTGAGTGAAAAAGATTTTATCTTTCTTTTTATATATTTTATCGAGCAGAATGGATTCTTCAAAAGATGTTTACGGCATCCCTCTTTTTGAAGGTGATGGAAAAGTTTTTTCGGTATGGAAACGAAGAGTAACGGCAATTTTTGCTGCTAAGGAATTGGAAAAATTCCTGGAAAATGAAGCGGCTGCAGGCAATGCCGCCGATGTCGTGAAAGCAAAAAAGTCTTACGCTTTATTATTATCATTATTAAGTGATAATGTTCTTGCGTCACTTCAAGATGAAAATACAGCTCATAAAATTTGGAATAAATTAGAACGCACTTATGATACAAAGCGTGCAGTGAATCAAATTTTAATTCGGAAGAGATTGGCAATGATTAAGAAAGATCGTACAGTTTCTATGAGAAATCACATTGATGAAATAAATAAATTAATTTCGGATCTTAAGCTGTCTGGGGCAGAAGTTAATGAAACGGATACTATTGTTTATATTTTGATGTCATTGCCTCAGGAATTTGAAAATGTTAAGATTGCTTTAGAAAACCAACCGAATTCTGTTTTGACATTAGATTTCGTGACACAAAGATTATTAGATGCTGAAGCACTTCTTTTGGATTCAAAGAAAGAAGAAGTATATACTAAGGCTGCTCATGATAATACTGCATTTGTGTCGACTCGCAAAGAATTCTTTTGCAAAATTTGCAACTCTAAAGGGCATACAGCGAAATATTGTAGAAAGAAAATTACTTGCCATTCTTGTGGAAAATCCGGACACATAAAACGTAACTGTAAAGCTGTTAATAATTCAAATCAAGAAAAATTTGCCTCTTCAGCTGTTTCTTTCGTTGCTGGAAGCATTAAAAAGAATGAATTTATAGTAGATTCCGGAGCAACTTCCCATATGTGTTCTAATGAGAATTATTTCGCATCCTTAGTACCTTCTTCAGGAACAATTAAATGCGTATCGAAAACAACGAATCTTGAAATCAAAGGTTTTGGAAATATTAATGGAAAACTGTCAAATGTAATGGAAATTACTTTAATGGATGTGTTTTATGTTCCAGACTTAAACGGGCAACTCATTTCCGTTAGGAAAATTGAAAGTGCAAATTATACAGTTATTTTCAAGAATCCAAAAGTATTTATCGAAAAAGGGAGAAACCGTTTTCACTTTCGTGAACGTGATTTGAATGAGATACGTAAGTGACTTTCTCCCTGTTTACGAAACCGTTCTTACATTAAAGGAAAATCATTGTGATATCTGGCATCGCAGACTTGGTCATCCGAGTGACAAAGTATTGAAAGATATGAAACTTCCGGTACCTGATTCTTTTTGTGATATTTGTGCTCGGGCAAAACAGAGTGCAACACCAATGGGAAGAGGACCAAGAAAAAGAGAAACCAAGCCAAGGACTTTGATTAATAGTGACATTTGTGGACCTATTTTTCCGACAACTTTTTCTGGCGAGTGCTATTTTATGACTCTTATCGATGATTTTTCTCGTTTTACTGAAGTACGTTTACTGAAACATAAAAGTGAAGTCTCAGAAGAATTAAAAATGTTCTTAAAATCCAACCCTACAGTGAAGAAAATTAGATGTGATAACGGGAAGGAATATTTTTCTAATGATTTAGTGAATTTTACTAGAGATCTTCGTATAGTGATCGATCCCGCTCCTCCATACACGCAATCTTTGAATGGAGTAGCTGAACGCTGCAATAGGTCGCTTCTGAATATAGGACGTGCTTTGATTGTTGAATAAAATTTACCAAAGACTTTTTGTGGTCAAGCTATCCTTTCAGCAGCTTACTTGAAAAACCGAATGCCAAGCAGCACTATTGAGAACAAAACTCCGTACTTCCTGAAATATGGAGAAGAAACCGATTTCAAGCACATACGTGTTTTTGGATGCAGTGCTTACATGTTAATTCCTTCCGTTCATCGAAAGAAGCTTGACGATAGGTCTAAACAAATGATCTTCATTCGTTATTCTTCAATGGGATATAGATTACTAGATCCTGAAACGAAACGCATAACTGTATCAAGAAATGTGAAATTCGATGAAGAGAAAAAGGAAAATGTTCAGTCGAAACAATACATTCTAGAAAATTCAGAACCAGTCGATAATGAAATTGATCCAGATGTTCTAGAAAATACGAGTGATGAATTAGATGATCCTGAAGAGAAAGAAGACAAAACAAGAAAATCTGAAAGATTTAAAAAGCAACCTGTACGATATCCAGATCCTGAAGTTTAAGAAGCATTACTTTGCCAACAAGAAACATTAACGTTTGATGATATCAAATCCCTCCCTAGTGACGAATAACGCTTGTGGAAAGAAGCTATGGACGCGGAGATTGAAAGTATGAAAATCAACGATGCCTGGGATCTTGAAAAATTACCACCTGACAAACGACCTATTTCCTGCAAATGGGTATTTACCATCAAAAGAGATGGTCGACATAAGGCGAGACTCGTAGCTCGTGGATTTATGCAAAAAGAAGGGCTAGACTATAGAGAAACCTTTTCCCCTGTAATAAGTATGCCAGCTTTACGTTTGGTTCTTATTTTGATTTTAAATGAAGACTTATATGCATTTGTGTTAGATGTTAAAACAGCATTCCTGAATGGTAAGTTAAATGAACTTGTTTTTATGGATCAGCCGCAAGGCTATGATGATAAAAGTGGGCGAAAGTGTAAACTTAAAAGAAGTTTATATGGTCTAAAACAAGCCCCACGACAATGGTTTGAAAGGTTTCATGAATTTATTTCAAAGTTAAATTTTAAATCTTGTGATAATGAACCTTGTATTTTTATTCGGTATAATAATGATCCTAAAATAATTATTGCTTTGTATGTAGATGATATGTTAATTGCAGGTTCAGATGTAAATGAAACTAATGTAGTTATTTCCCTATTATATAAAGAGTTTCATATGTCAAAACCGGAAAGTGTTTCAGAATTTCAAGGTATTCAAATGAAATTCAATTCTGATAGTTTAATAATAGATCAAGAGTCTTACAGAACTAAATTGTTAAGTAAGTTTAATATGCCAGATTGTAAACCCAGTGACATTCCTATTTCTCCTAAGTCCACCCCATCTGATTTCAAAAATGGTAAACCTTTTAATTGTCCATATCGTGAATTTGTAGGTTGTTTATTATATTTAGCTTATATTTCCCGACCTGATATTTTGTATGCTATTAACTGTTTAAGTCAATTGCAAGAAAATCCTACTGAAATTGCATGGAAAGCACTTAAGAAAATCTTAAGATATTTAAAAGAAACATTGTCTTTGAAACTTGTGTATAAAAAGCAAAATTCTGATCCTAAATTATCCATGTATGTTGATGCTGATTGGGGGGCTAACACAAATGTCCGCAAATCAGTAACAGGTTATATTTTAATGTTTTGTAACATGCCTGTTCTGTGGTGTTGTAATAAACAAAAATCAGTTGCTTTATCGTCAACTGAAGCTGAAGTCATTGCTTTAACTAAAAGTTTGCAAGACTTGTTATGGTTTAAAAATATTGCTAGTGAAATTGTAAATATTAAGGATTTAGTAATTTTTGAGGATAATCAATCATGTATAAAATGTATCAGTAATGAGAGTAATTATGGTAGAATGAAACACATTGATATCAAATTGAAATTTGTTCGCAATATTATAAAAGAAAGTAACATCAAAATTGAATATGTTCCTACGAATATGCAAATTGCTGATTTATTTACAAAGGCATTACCTAAAGTTAAATTTTATGAACTATTATTTCTTTGTTGTTTGTACAAGTAATGTTTAAATTGTGTCATATTATTATTAATGATTGATTTAAAAAAATTTCTTTGTTTTCTGATGTAATGCTAGATTATGGGCGGGTGTTGAAAATAATCATAGCATTACATTAACTTCTTATTAATTTCCTTTTGTACAACTATGTTTCTTGTGATTGGTTGTTTAATGTAGCTTTCTTTCACGGCCGCCAATTCCCCAACATGGGCCTTGCAAAAACTATAAATACCTGTAAATTTTCTGTTTTCTTTCAGTATGTTTGTGTAATTGTCTTGTTAATATCAAATATACTCAATTCGATCCATGCCTTTATGTCTGCCTTTTATTTATTTCAACACATGCAGAAAGCATTCTGCATGTTAGAATTTAAAAAAATGTAATGTCTGCGATTTTTTTCTATGGGGGTAATTCCCCCCCATGCCCAAAACAATTGAAGAACTCAAAGTACGCATTTTTAATGCGCTTGCGTCGGTGACTGAACAAATGCTTCAGAATGTATGGCGTGAAATGGACTACCGCCTAGTTGTTGTCCGTGTGACCAAGGGAAGTCACATAGAACAATTATGACGTATGTATTCAAAATTTTGAAGTTCTGTCTACATTCTGTGTTAATCTTATAGATAAATTCTATTCCATTAAATAGTTATAGACGTTTGAAATCGCTATATTCATTTTGACTTACCCTGTATATTTATAGAATTTAATTTTTCTATGTGAAACTTGCTTAATCTTTTATTTTTATTCGAACATAATTTAATCTGTGTTAAATTAAACTGTCTGTTACGGAAGAGTACTGGGAGTAATTTTTTTAACACATTTCTGGTTCTGAAATTCTGAAATTCTTAGGAATGTATATTTCGGTGATTAGAATTTTCCCTACGAATGTCGGAAACATTTGCAAATACTAAAACTCTATTAATGTTTATTTCTAGGAAAAATTAAAAAGTGTCTTTATAAATGCAGGAAAAAATGCTGCAATGCAACGTTTATAAGTTAAACAGTTCATTGGTTTTTACATTCTTTTATTTAACTCGATTTTTATATCCATAGGTGGAATTATGTAATCGATTTGAGCTCATATCATGATATGCTGGAATTATAAAAATTATGCACAAAGCTGTGTTTCAATAACAATACAATATCTTTATGACTTTAAGACCGAATTATAAATTATTAACTGAATTTTAAGGCATTTTTACATTTTCCCGCTACAGGTGATATAGGGCGAAATATTCTTTATGGTTACAATTGTATACGAGTTACGACAATATTGCAAGCGCCAAGTCACGATTCTCAAAAAACGCCGACTGATTAGATAGCTGCGAACAAAAAAATATTTTATACATTAAAAAGAAGAAAATATAAATAAAAAATGGTACTACTTGATTATCCCGGCGGCTAACAAATTATCGCCAAACCATAAGATTAAATGCGAATAATGGCTGATCGTAAATGTAACTTTCACTTGACATTAAAACACGTTATACATGTTTGTTACGTCATCAAGTGATTTTTATTTCGACTTTTTATTTGTATTTTTATTAATGTTATACTAATTCATTTGTTCTTCTGTTATTTAAAATAAACATTATGCCAATTTGTATAATTTGGCGAGTAATTTAGCGATTCAATTAATCTGGCGAAATTGGTCGACGGGATAATCAAGTAATACCCAAAAAAAAAGAATGAAATGTATTTTTAAAATATACGCATTTATCAACTAATAACTCCATATTAATTAAATTATGAATATACGTGAAGAAATCAATTTAACAATCCTAAAAAGATTTTTTTAATGGCTTTTATTAGGCTTGTTTTTTCTGTTTCTTTTTTCATGGTTTCGTTCATCACATGAAACCCTATTATATTATCTCTCCTCTGTCTGTTTGTACATCACAGAGTTCATTCTCAGAAACCGTATAATTTACGGACCTGTAATTCTGTATACATACAGTTGAATACCTCCGATTACACGAGAAATCAGAAAATTTTGAAAAAAATCTTGTTTTATTTTAATTAAAGTAATTAATTTAATAACATCAGATCGATTTTGCGATTTAGATTTTAAACTATAACTTTAATTTCAGTCTCTTTCGCTCACAACTAATGTTGCCAGCTGTCCCGCGTAAATCAGGGCTACAAATGCTCTGGACAACATTCATTTCTTATAGTTTATTTCGCCATCTTTAACCACAGATATTTCTGATACTAGGGAATGCGAAGTGATTTACTTTAAAATACTGGTGTCGAACACTTTTGGAGCCTCGATTTACGCTAGACACCTGGCAACAGTACTCGCGAGCTAGATCGCTACCATCGAAATGCTCAAGGCCAGAGAACACGAGTTGTGACGTCATCACTAATCGACTGACTTCTCACTAGTGTTGAATTTCACACCGGAAATTTTTCAATAGCAAATTTATTTTATTTTATTTGTGGAATATGTATCACCTTATACAACAATATTAACTATTTAAACTTACTGGTGAGAATTCGGAATTCCAACTAAAAATTCAGTCATATGCGGAATGCCAATGTGATGCCGCATCTGGCTGATTCTTTATTGGGGGATTACCAGTTCCCACCAGTAATTTTAAATAGTAGTTATTGTTTTATGAGATGATAGATAATCTGCAAATAAAATAAAATAAAATTGCTATTCAAAATTTTTCGGTGGGAATTCCAACACTAGTGAGTTGTCGTTCGATTAGTGATGAAGTAACCATTCGTGTCCTCTGGCCTTCAGTATTTCGATGTCAGCGGCAAAATGGCTCCGTGGTAAAGCTTTTACCTGCTAATCGAAAGTTTCCGGTTTAAATTCTGGTGGCGTCGGAGTTTGACATGTTTCTCTCGGTATAGACTTCATTATCTAATAGATAAACTTTTATAAAGATTTTGTATTTTTTTTTTCCTTCTTTAAGTCTAAAAGTCGTGTATAATATTATATAATTTTTTTTAAAAAATTTGTGAAATTTTAAACTTACTACATTTCATTGTATGATAGATTCAATTAAAAGAACTTTTTTTTTTTTTTTTTTTTTTTTTGCCATTTTAAGGATTTTGTTTTTTTAAACTAAAATTAAATCATGTAATTAACCCTTTAACGGTCGCATTAAATTATGGTTTAAAAATTCAAATTGCTTATTGGCACCCCTTTTTTGAAAAAGAAATATTCACCTTATTTAATGACAAGTAAAATGATACCATAATGAAGACAAATACATTATTTTATAAAATTGGTGGGAATCAAACAATCTGAATAAAAGACATAGCCCGTGAACGTCACGGGAGCGAGAATTGAGGGGTTACATATGTTTTTCAGATATGCAAATATATGCTGTTAGAATTGTCTGAAAACCAGTTCTTGAATTATTTAATTTGATTAAAAAAATATCTCCCAATTGTAACAATCTTAAATTTAATTTAATGACGCTGTCATCTATGCTCTTATTTAAAAAGTTAAGTATTTAATATATACAAAAAAAAATCCCTGCCGGCTCGGGCCTACAGGCGGAGCTAGATTTCGAAGTTAAGTACCAAATTCACCAACAAAACTTTAATCAAGATTAGAGATAAACCCAGTTCCTTCAGTAAAAATGAGCTCTAAGGAAGCTAAACATTTTGTGAAAATTCTACTATACACGAATACACACACGCATGTGTATGGAATAGGTTTAAAAATGGCTAAAGCAAATTCAGAGAACCTCAAAGTGCTAAAATATGTTAATATTTCCATAGTCGGGTTTTTATCATATTTTAATACGTTTTTTCACACTCACATGACGTTACATAT
This sequence comes from Maratus speciosus, assembly GCA_963932465.1. NCBI lineage: Eukaryota > Metazoa > Arthropoda > Arachnida > Araneae > Salticidae > Maratus > Maratus speciosus. Next base: position 439,643,675 of record OZ010786.1, read on the forward strand.
TCGCCTGCTGAAGTCCATTATATTTCCAATATGACGCAATATATATATATATATATATATAATTCGTCAAACTATTTATTTCATTTTGAGTTTTCATGGGGAAAGCTTGCCCTAGAAAACTTATGACGTAATATTCAATTTGTTTTCAATTCGTCAAACTGTTTATTTAATTTATTTTTTCACGTGAAATCTTGCAATAGAAAAGCAATTGTTATGGTGAGAATTTTATTGCTTTTTTTTTAATTGTTGGCATCTGCTATAACGAAAAATATTTATTTTTTCCTATCACTGTTGTGAAGAGCTGGTTTTATCAGAATCATGTTAAGACGGTATATTCAAAATTTTGAGTCCCCCCCATTCCCATTCCCTTGGGCCGATTTTGCTCATTTTCAATCCCCGCCGAGATATTAACCATCTCAAACTTGTTGGCGAGTTTGAAGACGATCCGTGCATAATTGCGACTTTTATCGTGCGGACAAAATTTAGTACATACATACATACATATATATATATAAACTTTTTAGGTGGGGGTGGTTTTAGGTTCCTGGGGTCATATAATGAAAAGTTATGAAGGAATTTTTCAAAAGTCGCACCATGGTAACGACTGCAATAGGTAGTATTTCTTACGAAATCCAGCTAAAAAGGATAAAGTGTTTTGAATGGAATGCTAAACGAAACCCTCTATGCTATCTTCGATCAAACTTACCCACTTATTTTTTTCCTGTTGCCATACCCTAGTAAAGAAACGGAAAATTGTGACAGAATTTTTTTGGAAAAATCATGAATTGCAGGCAATATGTCAGTCAGTGTGATTCTCACAATAAATATAGAATGATAATAAAAGTGTGTATTACAAAAAAACTATTTTTACGTTTCTAACTACTGGAATAGATTAGCAAACTCCATAAATGTAATAATCTAGTGTGAAGAAATACTATTTCGTAAAAACTTTATAATGAGTTTTATAATGAAAATTTTACTGCATAAGCAGCAAAGAAATTTCTTGAAATAAAACATAGAAAAGATTCTCCATTATGCAAATAAAAGAGATTATTACTTTTTCTAAGTTTGAACTTCATGAGAAAAATTTATTACATGTAGATTTTAAAGATTAAATATTTTTGCGAAATAATTTGGAATTTCTGCAAGATGTATTTAAAGGTTTCGATTTTGCGATTTTAATTTTGCCATTTGCACAATATTTTGAAAATTCAAAATAATTACTCTTACTTTAACAATCAGTAATATTGTTTAATTTTTAAATAAAATTTATTTATAAAGATAAGAAATATTTTACTTCAACTTAATATATAATCACTTGATTACATCTACGATCGTGGTTGAAAATATGCAGATATTGTATGGTCAGATAATCTGGGAACCACAACTTTTGTATAAAAGCATGTAGCTTATTTAATCATAAAAATTCTGCAGTTATAAAACAGAGCTGTTATTGTTCGGAAACAGATTCTAAAAGGTGAAAAACTTAACGATTCCTGCGTTGTAGTCATAGAGTTAATTTATTTTAATAATTTTCAATATAAGAAACAACATTCATAAATTTTAGATTTATCGCTACAAAGAAATTTCAATTTTTTTATTATTAACCTATTAGTATCACTAGCGATACATTGATTCATTTCAAGTATTTCTTTCTAATTTAGCAGTTCCGTTTGAAGAATTATTACTCGTTGTAATCATAAAATGTCTGTTATTAATGAAAACAGAAATTACTATTCAGAATTTATGGTATGAATAAGGAATGTTTTAATAAAAAAGTAATTCATGAAATGTACGTTTCGAATGCAAATGGTATAAATCAGAAAATTAAAACAACTACAAATAGTTGGAAATTGCACGTCAAACGTGGCAAATGAGGTACGTTCATACTATAACTAGTTTTATAAATATTTTTCGCACCGCATATTGTACTGAATGTATATTTTAGTGCACTTCATAAGTGCATATCAATTTTATTCATTTCGAAAAGCTGTAACATCATTAAAATGCACTTAAAATAATTTTTTCCCATTGGCCGTAATGTAACGTAGAATTTTGACTGTCCCTGTAATTAAACTATACATCCGATTCTTATAAAATATGAAATGACTCGACAAAATCTTGCAACAATTATATATTTAAAATTTCAGACCATTCGGTTTGGTAATTTTTTTTTTCTGTTACATGCGGACGGACAGATAAACACAATTTCTAGAGTTTTCTAGAAATTTATTGAGTTATTTTACAGTAAATTTATTTAAAAGGTATCGATAACTTAGATAAACAAAATGTTCTGAATATAGCTTATTATAATACAAAAAAATAAATATATATGTATTGAAACCCCTTAAAAAGTTTCCGAGATAAACTTAAATCTGTAGCAAGTGTTCTCTATAGGATTTTGGAACTGCTGTTGCACCTTCAACACATCCTCACAGACGCATTCATGCGCCCATTTCAGAACTTTCATTTTTATTCAGAAATTCAGATCTGTACAGAAAATTCTGAAAGAAAAATTTTTACTTTATGTAATCATAAAAACACTATAATTAAATGCGGCAAAAATTGCTATTAAGAATTCATGGCATAAATTCGGAATTTTTGAATAAAAAATAAATTCCTGAAATGCACTCTTCGGATGCAAATGGGTTAAATAAAAATATTTATTACTAATAAATGTACAGAAATATTAAAATTAACAATTAATATTGATTTTTTTTTTTTTTTTTTTTTTTTTTTTTTTTTTGCTTTTAATTAACCCGGGAGAACTCGCTAGTGAGAATTTCTTTCACGGTGCCCAATTGCTTTTCTTTTACTTTACATTCGCTTAATATCATTTTTTTTTTGCTTGGCTTAGTACTTACTTTTACTCACAAATAAGTAAAATAATTGAAATAACATTTTAAAATTTTATTTAAAATGAAAAATGGTTTAAATAAGAGTCTTAAAAAAAGTACGATGGTGAGAGAAAATCTCATGTAGTGAGTTCTTCCGGGGTAATATTCTAAATTTCCGTTTACATAGTTTTGTTTCCATTAAGCAATTTTATAAAAAATCTATAAAATAAAGAAATATAACACTTTTATATATATAGGAAAATTTTCTCGGTTTACTTGATTTATAAAACTTGAATTTCATCAATTCGTTTCCTTAGTTCCGTAACAGAAACATTTCTTTCAAATGCCTTCGCCAAAATAGAAATATTTACGTATTTTCAGAAAATTATTAACGTTTAGGTTTTACTGTAAAATTCTTTATGTTTAGTGTCCTAACACCGTGTAATAATACGAGGAAATGAATATTTTTTTACAACATGATTTAGAAGGGACCATAAAAAAAATATTTTTCGCCTTTCCAAGGACTAAAAAAAGACTTTATCATTAATCTCTTTTTGCATGCCTGTAAAATAACGCAGTAAACTATTGGTGAAAAATATATTTTTTTTTTTTACTTTTTAAAAGTTTTAAATAAAAAACTTAATAAAATAATATAAATCTATAAAGAAAAATATGTAGATATTTTGTTTATATAATAAAATTATCAAGGCTTATTATTTTCCCAAAATGGCATTTTTATATCATTCCATGACTTCTTTAAAAGATTTCTTTCTAAATGCGATAGTATGCTTCGCCCACTATGCTTTTCAGTATTTCCAGTGAACATTGAATCAAATAAGGCATACAGGAGACTTTGACTTTGATACGGATCTTTACTCGGATGACTTTTCGGATTGCTGAAAACGGTACGAACGCCATTGCGCTTATATTTTTAATGTGTCAAGCAAAATTTGAGCCGTTATGGACCAACTGTTTTTAGTTGATCATTTGCAGTATGATTTGATAAAGTACGATGCAATGATATGCAATATACTTCATAAAACTTAACACTAGAAAGACGGGGAATTTTACTCAAATATTATAAAAAATAATTCGCACCAGAATTTTTATTTCATATTACTAACTTATTTATTTAACTATTTTTTTTTTCTTTTTACCTTTTAAATTAGGTTTATAAAATATTTCTGGTTCGAACCGCAACATATTCATTTGGTAGTGGTCAGAATGATCGCTCGCCCTCTTTCTAGTGCTAAAAAGATATGTAATTAGCAATGCAGGACTTATCCAAATCCGACCAGCAATACTTTTTTAAAAGACTATCTTTCATAATCAGCTTCACCTGATTATGAAACTTTCCTACATAATTCTATAACTAAGCAATCTAGAACAATATGCGATATGCTAAAACTATCTAACTTTTATTTCAACTCTCCTCAAAATCTGTTCGGTAGAACATTTTAAATAGACTAATCTTTTTCAGTCGGTTTTGCCTAATTATACAAGTTTCCCTTATAATTCAATAACTAAGCAGATGTCGAACAATATTCAATATGCTAAAACCATCCCTGAAAGATTATCTGAATAACAATATAAGTATCATCAAAAATTGTCCTTTATAAGTTTTAAAAAGACTAATGCAGGGTTCGTACGCTTCAAGGACTTTCAAGCAACGTTTGCCAGTATTTTCGTAAAGTAATATTTGTCTCACTCTGAAAAAAAAATCCTATCTTCAGATATAGCAACCCGTGCTCTACGAAATTTCTGGTACTAAAACACTTAAAATCCCCTGAATCATTTGATGCTTACGAACCCTGTAATCATTCAGAATCGGTTTCACATGATCATTCAACTTTCGCTCATAATTCTACAAACAAGCACCGGTAGAAAGATATGCAATATACTAAAACCGTTCCTGAAAAATTATCTAACTGCCAATGTAAGGATCATGCAAATCCACCCAGTAGAGCTTTTAAAATGACTAATTATTCATAATCGTATTCACCTGATAATAGAATTTTCCCTCATAGTTTAATAATTAAGCAACGTAGAACAATATTGCAATATACTAAAAACCTTTTTGAAAAAAGTTTCTAACTAACCGTGTAAGTCCTATTAAAATCTGTTCTGTAGAACATTTTAAATAGGCTAATCTTTTTCAGTCGGGTTTGCCTAGTTATAGAACTTTCCCTTATAGTTCAATAACTAAGCACAGGTAGAACAATATCAAATATGCTAAAACCATCCCTGAAAGATTATTTAACTAACAATGTAAGTATCATCAAAAATTGTCCGTTAGTAGTTTTAAAAAGACTAATACAGGGTTCGTACGCTTCAAGGACTTTCAAGCACCTTTTGCCAGAATTTTCGTAAAGTAATATTTGTCTTACTTAATGAAAAAAATTCTATCTTCAGATATAACGACCAGTGCTCTACGAAATTTCTGGTACTAAAACACTTAAAATCCCCTGAATCCTTTGATTCTTACGAACCCTGTAATTATTCAGAATTGGTTTCACGTGATCATTGAACTTTTTCTCATAATTCTACAAACAAGCTCCGGTTAAATGATATGCAATATACTAAAACCATTCCTGAAAAATTATCTAACTGTCAATGTAAGGATCATGCAAATCCATTTAGTAGAGCTTTTAAAATGACTAATTATTCATAATTGGATTCACATGATAATAGAAATTTCACTCATAGGTCAATAATTAAGTAACGTAGAACAATATTGCAATATACTAAAAATCTCCCCTGAAAAAGCTTCTAGCTAACCGTGTAAGTCCTATCAAAATCCATCCAACAAAACTCTAGTTATAAGCAGCCTGAACAAAATTTGCTTTTGTATTTTTTACTTATAGTAAAATATTTACGTCCTTAGACAAAGTAAATAAATTTTTAGTTCGGGCTGCAAAATTTTTTATGTACAGAGCTCTAACTTTGTTGTACGTTACGTTGAAATATAAATTGGTACGTGTTTTTATATAGGGGAGATGGGGGCACATGTGAACAGTTCGCATGAATATATCTTTTTCTCATAATTGGATTAATTCTTATAAATAAAAACTAGTCAGTATAGTAAACAGAACTTTCTTTTACACATGGAAATTTTTTTTTAATCACCTGTATAGTTTTTCTTACATTTTTTAATAGTTTTATAAATTCAAAAAATTGTTCACATGTGCCCCATCAGCGGGGTAGTTGTGAACACTCGTGGGGCACATGTGAACACAAGGAAAAAATATCCTTTGACATGCTTTTTCTTCTGTTATTAATTTGTTATCATAACCATTATTTATATTATCAGTTAAATTCACCATAAATAAAATAAAAAATATTTTTTTTTAGTTTCTGAGTGACATGTTTAAACAAAAGATTTTAAAATGAAACTAAATATATATAAAGCTGTTCTGACACCATACCCAAGAATTATATTAGTTATCAATTTGAAAATTTTACATTTTAAGAATGTTACTGATATCCATCCCAATTCAAATTATCCTATTCATAGCTGTTGTTTGAGAGATGGAACTAAGTTTGAGACAAATGAATAGAAAAAAAATACAAAGTTGCTTGTCATAATATTCTTTGTATTAACAATGCATAAAAAATATTGTTTTAAACCGTTTACTAAAATAGTACATAACACTTATTGCATTTTAGGAAACATTGAATTTATTTAAATTATAATTGAACTCAAATGAGCTTCTTGCTCTTTGTGTACTTCCTGACAAATGTGGAAGTGGAAGTTTCAATACAATATCAATTTTTTGTATGACAGAAATGTCTACTATTTCAGGGAAATTATATGAATTGGATCTGAGATTCTTTCTCAGGAATTTAACATACATTTTATCATTATCAATTCTTTCTATTCGCACAACAGAGAAAGATTTTGATTTTTGTGAAATGTTCATATCTGCCCCAACTAGTCTGTTCACAAGTGCCCCGCATGGCTGCTAGAGTTAAATTGATAAATAATTAACATTTATCAATTTTAGGGAACAAAACAACTTTATCCAAAATATTCAATAGTAGTCATAGTATATGTTAAAAGATTGAAATTCGAATAACTAACTAAATAAATAAACTTTATCACTTACCAAAGTTGAAACCGACATTTTACATTTGACATCTACAAACAGTGTTTTGGCTACTAAAGGCAAACAAAATGTTAAAAAGCTTCAAAAAATTTTTACCATACGTCCACAGGTGCTGCCATCTTTGGTAATTTTTTTCAAATAAAAAAACTTATAATAACTATTGAAAAACTGCGATGTTCACATCTGCCCCCTGTTCACATGTGCCCCCATCTCCCCTATATTTATTTACGAAATATATTAGACTGGAACAACAATGAACTATTTTTCGCCTATACACGGGCAAAATAAAAACATTTTACTGTGAAATTCTTCCGACATGCATGTAGACTAAAGTCAAAAACTAATGATCAACAAATTTTTTCTTCTTTTAAAAGAGTGTTAAAAAGTGTTACCTTTAAAAAGTAATACTTATTTGTAAATAGAAAAATGTTAAAAGTCTATTGACACAAAGAAATCGTCTATGTTTGTGGTCTACCCAAAACGGCATTTATAAGTTCGTTTAAACCTTGCACTTAAAAAATATTTCTAAAAGTGCACTTAAAAAATATTTCTAATAATAGAAATATTTACGTCTCCTAGATAAAATACTTTGATGTTAATTTTGAACTATAAAAAGCTTTATGTATATTGTCAATCCTAACTCAGTGCTAAGTCATGCTTAATGTATCTTTTTTACTTTCTTCTACAGAAAGAAGAAAAAAACAAGAAGAAAGTATTGGATTCGTGAAAAATTGCGACTTCCGGGTTACGATGGATTTATACCTTTTGCAAGGCCCTGAATACGATTTGATGGTTTTAAGAAAATGTCTTTCTGTGAGTCTGTCTATCAAACTGTGAGACTATATTTGAACAAAAATTTTATGGGCGCACTATCTCAAGATCTAAAGCACGGAATTTCACAAAACCTTAGATTCCGTTAGACCTTATTATAAAATGTTGCTGAATATTTTTTGGTGTAAATCGCCAAACAGGTGGCACTGCTATGATGCATTTTTAACGATTTCCGCAATAGCTATATTTCAGTAATTACTGCACGAATTTTCTGAAATCTTCAGATTTTGTTTGCCCGTGATAGAATTTAATGTTGATTACTTTTTGGTGAAAATCTCCCATCCGGTGGCGCTCATGTGCTGCATTTTTCAAGATTTCTGCAATAGCTGTATCTCAAGAACTAAAGCATGGATTTTCATCAAGCTTCAGATTCAGTTAATCCCTGGTACAAATTGGTCCCCTATTTGTTTTTGGTCTAAATCACCCAACAGGTGGCGCTGCTATGCAGAATTGTTTACAATTTCCGCAATAGCTCTATCTCAAAAACTAATGCACGGATTTTCAAAAACACTTCAGATTCAGTTTGAAGTTGACATATGTTGTTGGTGATTAGATTTTTTTTTTTTGTAAAACATCTAACCGGTGGCGCTGATATACCGCATTTTTGAGGAAGTATTAACATGTATGAGATAGAAGAAAGTTTTAGGATTGCCACATCCGACTGGGTTAATATGGAATAAAAACCAATTTTATATAACAAAAAACTTGCATTTTTGCAAAGAAAAACCTTTTAATAAAAATTGTGTACAAATGTTTGTAACAAAAGTTCACTTCAGATTGATCACCGATAACCGTGAAATATTCTGGCAAGATTGCAAGCAATAATATGTAGTAGTTTCTATAAAAATGTACATCGAACTTCAAAATATAACATTCTGAGAAAATTGAGTCTAAAGTTTATACATGTAATGTTGATGTAAATGTATGATGTAAATGTATGTTGATGTAAATTTATGATGTAATGTATGATGTAAACAAACTGAAATACTTTAAAATTTTAACTTCTCATTGTGGTAGAAACAAATTAATATACCATTAGAAAGTTCGAAAATGATTGATTCAAAATATTAAATCTTAAAAAATCTCAACTTTGTTCATGAATTTGCCCTACAACTACCCTTAAAAAGAAAACGAAAGAAAATAACATTTATCTACAAAGCAAAAGAAGTAACACTTTTGTTAGCCTAGTGGAAAAAGTCGAGGTTTACTGTCTATCCAAAATAGCATTTGCAAATTAACATCCTGGGTTCTCTTTAAAAATTATTTAAAAATCGTCTTAACACTAAATTTTACTTTTCTCAAGTTTAGAATTTTAGGCAAGTTTTAAAATATTCCACGCCAGAATTTTCATTTAAGACCGTTTAATTTTCTTATTAAAAGAATTTTATGATCGATGCATAAATTATTTATTTTATCAAAAATTTTCTGCCACACACTGAAATATTTTCAGTTCGTCCCTCTAAAATTAAGGCTTTGTGTCAAATGGACAGTTGTTTGGTACCAGAGTTGAGAAAATTTGTAATTTCAATTATTTGTAATAGGTAATTACAATTAAATTGTATGTAATTAATTATATTTAAAATTAGATGCCGTAAAAAATTCTTGCAGCACGGTAGCCGAAACCGCCCCCATTCTAATATATGACGAAATTTCAGCGCTTGAATGTGTGTGGGTGAAAACAAAAATACTTGTGCTTTTCATGTCCAAAACTTTATTTTTTTTTTTTTTCTCATTTAATATACAAAGAAATTCCAAAATTTGTATGCCATCGTTTAGAAAAACTATTCTTAACTGGTTTGAAGTTTGTTCTAGTCAATTTTATTGTATTTATTGCACAATTTATCCATTCTTAGCTATGAAAATTAGCTGTCCAAATGACTAGAGGTACAAATTTAAACAGACTACAATTCTAAATATTATGAACAACACAATATTTATCTGTTTTTATTCAAGTAACAGATATAGTAGTTTAATAAATTTGTACTAATGAATTAAGATATGTATTTTGTAACTGCATAAGTTTAATTTAACATTTGTCCATGAAAATGAAACCTCTGTTTTTTTATTTACATTTAGCAGAATAAATAACAAATGTTTTGTCCAACAAATGGCGCTACTAATCTGTATTGCTCAAAGAACTTTCTGGAATAGAAGTCAAGTGCCATTTTCACTTTGTCTGCCACATGTTTAGAGTATAGAGCAGTATTATGAAGTTCTAAGGTGAGTGTGTTTTCTCTTTGTAACTTCTGTTACTCCGATTTTAGGTTTAAAATATAGTTTTAAAAATAAAATTTCTCTTTAAATCACAATACACTAAGTAAAATAAATTTATATAAATAACATAGTTATTTTTTAGGATATTATTATTTAAGAAAAAAAAATTGTTTTTGCTTAAATGTAACCTCTGTTATAAGTAAACTCTGTTACAACTTTTTCAACAGATGTTACATAAAAAATAACAGAGATTACATTTTATCCCAGAATATACATTTTTATGGTACTTATTGTCATTCTTATTACTTATTTATATTTATTTTTGCAGTAGCATGTATTATTTATTTGTGGTATTTTCCAGATCTAAATATGTCTCCTAAGAAAACAAGTTTTCAAGTTCTTGAATCTACTGCTGAATAAAATAAAATTAAGGACATAACGCTAGATAAATAAATTAAAGGAATATACATACTAGTAGAATTTGTAACTAAAAAAAAGAGAAAAATGAAGTATTACTACATAGCCGTTACACAAGATGATTAGAAGATTATGAAGTGCAAGTTATGTTTTTGAAAGCTTGTGATGATGTATTATCCATTTTTAAATTCGATGACAATGATATTGCATACATACAGTTCGAACAGATTCGAAAATGTTTGCCCATGCCAAATGTAGAACAGAAAGGGGGCAGATTATTTTACAAGTTTCCCCACCCTGTTGACGCATTTGAAAAATAATTACAGTGTTAAAAATTTGTGGAAATTTCTTTGGAAAATAAAATTATGTCTGCTTTATTCAGTGTGTCTTTGTTAGTTTCTAAAAAATCAGTTTGTTTACATCTTGTAAATTTTTGTAACCTATGTTACTGGATGTAACCTCTGTTACTTGAAGAATTTTCCTATTTCTTTTTAATAATTGTAAATTGATAATAAACCGAATGTATTTAAAACAAGGAATATGTTATGTACTTTAAATACAATTAAAAAAATATTTTCTTTAAAACTAAAATAAGTGCTAATTAGGAACTTTAACTTAGTTTTTTTTTCTAAACGAGATAAAATTACATATATAATGATAATTAAATTTTATTATTTATTATTCATCTTTCTAAAACTATTATTTTGAACTAAAGGACATTTCTGCTAAAGTAATATATAAAAGTTATATTTTTTGCTGAAATATTTGTATCATAAATTAAGCAAATACTGTCCAGTAACAGAGGTTACATTTTTCACGCTAGATATGACTTTGAAAGGTTATATTTTGAGTGTAAAACTGATTTTTTTCTGTGCGGGTGCTAATTTTGTGCAGCTTAAATATATATTTAAACAATAGTATTGTTATTTAGTAAAATCTAAATAATAAAAAATTACGAAAAAAAATCTTGAAAAGCACAAAGAAAATTGGTTTTACCCGTGTAACTATAATCAATTACATTCAATTATTTTGTAATTATATTGCGGTTAAGTGAGTTACAAATTTGCCAAACACTGTTGTGTACATTTAGTGTAAATAAACTGTGTTACTGCAAATTTGTTGTATTCTATTTCAAAGGTCGCATTCTATAGGGAGAATTTTATTGTTCCTACCACTATTTTGAAAATAATACTTTCAACGTACCTTTCTATAGCAAATGTTAAAGAAAATGATAATGAAGATTACTTTTTAAGGGTTCTTGTACGACCAATAAAATTTTTCCTATATAATGCGACCCATTCTATTTCGACGACTGTTTTATATTCTATGTCAAAGGGTTCACACAAATTTTTCCAAATAATAATCTTTACCTTATAACTTCTACAACAATTTCAAGAGAAATCTACCATAAAGTTTTTCTTTAAAATAGCATCGATTGTGTCAACCTTTCAATAATAGAAATATTTACGCCACTTCGACAAACATCTTTAGTGTCCAGGTTGAACTATAAAATATTTTATGTTTAGAGTCCTACCCCGGTATCAAGTCACGTTGAAATGGATCTCTGTTACAACACGTGTTAAAGTAGAACCATAAAGAAAACAATAAATTACTTTTCGCCTGTATAGGAGCCGAAATAAGAAAGTTTGCATATCTAAGTCATAAGCATAAGTCTATGCATATGAATAGATTGCCATTCGGGTGTAAAATTTCATCTTTTATTCTGAGTGGAACTATTAAGAATCACATTCGAAAGTATGAAATGGATAAACCAAGATCGGTGCATATGTTAAATACATCATTATATGTCGACGATTTATTTTCCGGTGCTAAAAGTATACATGAGGCATATAATTTATCTCATGATGCTGTTTCAATTTTGGGGGAAGGTGGTTTCAACTTGCGAAAATTAAGGTCAAACTCTTCAGATTTGGAAAAATTATGGGAACAAAATGGATTAAACGTTGGTAAAAAGGGTCAGTTGAAAGTATTAGGGTTGAACTGGAATCCTGAGGATGATGTTTTATCGTTAGAGGTTAGATTGTTGACAGATAGCTTGGGGTCAATAAAAAATACAAAACGAGGTGTGTTAAGAGTGGCTGCAATGATTTTTGATCCGATTGGTGTTGCCGGTCCCTTTATTGTGAGAATAAAGCGCTTGTTGCAAGAAATTTGGGAAAGAGGTATTAATTGGGATCAAGAGTTGCCTGATGATCTGAAGAAGAAGTGGTTAGCGTGGTGTTCAGAAATTGAGGGGCTAGAGGAAATAAAAATCGGTAGGAATTGTTTGTTAGGACATATTAATGATAAAGTTACGGGTATTGAATTGCATGTTTTTTGTGATGCCTCGCCGATTGCATATGGAGTTGTTGCTTATTTTCGTTATCGGGATGAATTTGGTAGAGTAAAAGTATCATTTGTCATGTCAAAAAATAGAGTCGCTCCTCTAAAGAAACTCACGTTGCCCCGATTGGAGTTAATGGCGGTATTGATTGGTGCTCGAATTGGAAAATATATTTGTAGTATTTTTGACGATCTGATAACTAAAACGGTATATTGGACAGATTCGGAGATAGCTTTGTATTGGGTCAAAGGATGTGCGAAGCGTTGGAAACAGTTTGTATCCAATAGAGTTATGGAAGTACAAGAGAAAACGGATCCGAAATGTTGGTTTCACTGCAGGTCTGAGGATAACCCAGCAGATTTAATAACTAGAGGGATATCTGTCGTAAGTTTAATTGGCAACGAAAAGTGGTTTTACGGACCGCATTGGTTACGGGAAAGTGAGGAAAATTGGCCTAAACAATTAAAAGTGAAACAGGTGGATAGGAATTCTATAGAAAATGAGGAGAAGGCGGTTTTGGTCACAAGTATGGTTGTCAAATCGAATATAGTTGAGGAACTTTGGAGTAGATTTTCTAGTTGGAATAAATTGCTCAGAGTGGTTGCTTGGTGTTTAAGGTTTGTTGGCAACTGTAGAAAATCAAAGGTTTTGACACCATATCTGGAAGTGAAAGAATTAAATAAAGCTCATAACGCAATTATGCGATCAGTTCAAAGTAGCGAGTTCTATAATGAGATAGAACAGTTAAAAAGGCAGAAGTGTCTTCAACCATCGAATAAGTTAAGCCAGTTGAGCTTATTTTTGGACAGTGAAGGACTAATTAGAATAGGTGGCCGAATAAAGCATTCGAATTTGAGCGACACTGTGAAACATCCGATTCTCCTACCAAAAGACCACATTATTACTAAGCTTTTAATCACCTATTTTCATTTGAAATACCTACATTGTGGACTGCAGTTGACCCATTCATTCTTGCGGCAAAAGTACTGGATTATTAAAGCCCGTGTCGCTATTCGTCGAATAATCCGAAGTTGTGTTATTTGCATACGCCATCGCGCAGAACTTTCAAAGCAAATGATGGCAGATTTACCTTATTCAAGAGTGAATCCAGGCAAACCGTTTTCGAAAACCGGAACTGACTATGCCGGTCCTTTTCATGTTAGTGCTAGACGTGGCAGAGGTATGCGTCCTACAAAAATATATGTGTGCGTCTTTGTTTGCTTTATCACCAAAGCTGTGCACCTGGAATCCGTATATGATTTAACTGCGAACTCTTTTATTTCTACGTTAAAAAGATTTGTTGCACGCAGAGGAAGACCCGAAGAGTTATTCAGCGATTGTGGAAAAAACTATATTGGAGCGCGACACATATTGAAAGTATGGGTATCTCAAAATGTCGGACAATATCTTGCTGATGAAGGTATCCAGTGGAGAACAAACGCTCCTTCCGCACCTCATTTCGGTGGACTTTGGGAGGCCGCCGTAAAAACTATGAAATATCATATGAGAAGGGTGATCGGTCAGCAAATTCTGAGTTATGAAGAATTCAATACATATTTAACGGAAATTGAGGCGGTAATGAATTCTCGTCCATTAATTCCAGTCACGGACGATCCTACAGATTTGTCAGCCCTTAGCCCTGGACATTTCCTAATAGGAACTGAACTAAAAGCATTACCGGAGCCTGACATACGGTCTGAAAGGATTACCCTTAGAGAACGTTACAAACTGGTTACGCAATTATCACAATCCTTTTGGAAAAGGTGGCAAAAGGACTATCTTACTCAATTACAAATACGAAGCAAATGGAGAAAAAATTATCCAAATATGCAAATTAATGATCTAGTTATTATAAAAGAGGAAAATTTACCCCCATTAAAATGGAAAATGGGTCGAGTTTTGCAAGTTTACCAGGGCAGTCGTGAAAGAGTTCGTGTTGTAAAATTAAGAACTGCTCATGGTGAAATAACCAGACCTATTCATAAATTGGTGCTATTAATGAGTGAAAATTTAAATGAGTAATTTATTTATTCCATTATTATCTGTTATTGTATAAAGGTTAAAGTTAATCAAGTTTTCCTCTTATGTGTAAGTATTATGTTTAATAACTTCTATATAACTGTAAGGTATGTATTACGTTCTGTTTAAGTGATGTTCTGTATAAATAACTTCTGTTGTATTCTGAAAAAAAAAAATTGATATTATGTAATTGATGTCTTAAAAGCCATCGGGCCCCAGTATGTTTGAATGAAAGGTGGCGCCATTCTGCGTTTTCCAGACGCATGTTTTTTTACTTACTTTTTCGTTCTATGTTTTCTGTAGTCTGTCTTGTGTTGTCATCCAATAAACACGTTAAAATGTGAGCTCGTGCTTTCTGCTTCCAAAATTTCAGCGGAGTCGGAACATATAGGAATATCCATATGAGAAAACAATGAATAATTATATGTGTTGTCTAAATTTATATAAATTAAGCTTTTAAATTGTATATTATATACTATAAATAGTATTTTTATGACCAATTAAAAAAATATATTTATTTCCTTACAGAGACTAATAACATTATAAGTATTATTACTTTCTTCTATCTTTACAAGAAGAAAGTATTGGTTTCATGAAAATTTTCGAATTCCAGTTTTTGACGGATTTACACATTTTATGGGTCAGAGATTCCAAAAAACATGTTTTTACAAAATGTCTGTCTGTGAGTCAGTCTGTCGGTCTGTCTGTCTGTCCGTCTGTCTGTCTGTATGTGACACAAATTTTGTGGGCGCTCTATCTCAAGAACTAATGCACGGAATTTAATAAAAATTTATATTCAGTTAGTCCCTGATATAAATTGGTGCTGATTAGTTTTTGGTGTAAATCTCTCAACAGGTGGCGCTGCTATGCAGCCTTTTTCACGATTTCCACAGTAGCTCAATCTCCAGAACTAATACACGGATTTTCATCAAACTTCAGATTAAGTTAGTCCTTGACATGAATTAAAGTTTTGAACATTTTGGTGTAAATCGCTCAACAGGTGGCGCTGCTATACTGCATTTTTTACAATTTCTGCAATAGCTCTATCTCAACAATTAATGCTTGGAAAATCAACAGACTTCAGATTCAAGTATACTTTGATATAAATTAGTGCTGTTTGTGTTTTGGTGCAAATCGCTCAACAAGTGGCGCTGCTATACTGCACTTTTCAGAATTTCCATTATAGCTGTACCTCAAGAACTAATGCAACAATTTTCACCAAACTTCAGAATCAGTTAATCCTTGATATGAATTGACATTTTGTACAGTTTGGTGTAAATTGCTCAACAGGTGGCGCTGCTATCCAGCATTTTTCCCGATTTCTGCAATAGCTCTATCTCAAGAACTAATGGACACATTTTCATCAAAATTCAGATTCAGTTACTCTTTGATATGAAATGATGCTGACCACATGTTTGTGAATATCGTCCATTAGGTGGCGCTGCTGTGCTGAATTTTGCACTATTTCCTCAATAGCTCTATCTCAAGAACTAATGCACGAATTTTCATCAAACTTCAGATTTAAGTACACCTTGATAAATGTTGATGCTGATTATGTGGTTGTGTAAATCGCTCAACAGGTGGCGCTGTTATGCTGCATTTGTCATCATTTGCGTAATAACTCTATCTCAAGAACTAATGCACAGATTTTCCCCAAACTTCATATTCAGTTAGACATTGACATAAGTTGATGATAATTAGGTTCTGGTGTAAATCACCCAATAGGTGGCGCTGCTATGCTGCATTTTGATGGATTTATACAATTTAAGGGACAGTAATATCTCAAGAACTAATGCACGGAATTTCATCTTTTTAGAATCCTCATGATGAGAATAGATGCACTGTGATAATGAATTTTGAAGTATTGACAAGTATGAGATAGAAGAAAGTTTTGTGATGGCCACAACATACTAGTTAATAATAAATTAAGAATAATCGTATTTGAGGCTAAAAATCAATTTATTTCAAAATCATCTTGAAAAGGACTTTACATAAATAACTGCTCTCCCTAAATGGCTAATAGAAATATATACCCATATGCGCCTATCGCTCTATATTTTATACGTTACAAACATGAATAAAAAATAGGCTTGAATATATAATTTCGCATTTAAAAAAATACGTATTTCAAAGAAGTATGCATGCTAAGATAATGAATTATTTATTTGAATCACTGATACAAAAGATAAAAATAAACTGACTTTTTACATTCATTTTGGCCTTTATTTAAGCAAATAAACATCAATCTTATGCTGTCATCTCTCAGTAATAGATAAAGACATATATAGACAATTATTTCATACAATTTGCATGTTATAAAGGAGAGGAAAATTATAAAAAATTATTAAAATTCGAAACATTCCAAAAATGGGACGCTAGGCTGATGGATTAAGAATGATTACCAAGTTACCTCCAATGAATGATTGAAATTAAATAAAGAGTGCAAATTTCGTTTTTCCAGTCAATCCACAGTTCTTTGCTTTGATTATTTCACATTAATCCAAACCAATCTAATCGTTGGGGGCCACTGTAATACTTACTCATCATGGATATGCATAATATAATATCTATCCTATTTATATAAAATCCTAATGAAACGAATTTATG
This sequence comes from Maratus speciosus, assembly GCA_963932465.1. Classification (NCBI taxonomy): domain Eukaryota; kingdom Metazoa; phylum Arthropoda; class Arachnida; order Araneae; family Salticidae; genus Maratus; species Maratus speciosus. The sequence continues at coordinate 439,661,050 of OZ010786.1, forward strand.
AAACGGAAGTATTAAACGACTGATTAAACAACTGATTGTGTTTCACGGCGATTTCTCTTAAAATATGGAATACTTTGCGAAAAAATTAACACCAAAATTCAATACTGATCCGCAGATTTCAAAACTGGTATTAGAATTTTTAAATTCGAATCAGTTTTCGAAATATTAATTTTTTTCTAATTTTATATACATTTTTCTAATGATGGCAACTCAAATTCTAATCAAACAGATATTTTTTCTTTTATATTTCAGAAAAGGTTGACATGGTAACCCGGCTATTGTTGTTCATTTAATAATAAATGTTATTATTTCTTTTTACAAATTATATAAATTATTTTGTTCTATGATAATTAATTATTTTTTTATATTTCCTTTAGAAAATAATAGAAAATAATTAAGAAATACAGTACTACTTAGTTATTCCGTCGACCAATTTCGCGATATTATATAAATCGCCAAAACACTCGCCAAATTATACAAATTGACATTATTTTTATTTTAAATAACGAAAGAACAAATAAATTAGTATAACATTAATAAATATACGAATAAAACATCGAAATAAAAATCACTTGATGACGTAAACACGTGTAACTTGCTTAAAGTCAAGTGAATGTGGAATTTACGATCAACCATTATTGGCATTTAATCTTATAGTTTGGCGATAGATTTTTGGTCATCGGGATATCTAAGGATTGCCAAAAATGCATATGTAACTGGTATTTGAAAACGAGGTTTTCGCCAAATTTCCGCAAAAAAATAAAAATCACGCCAAACCTGTATATCTGTAACCGTGTATATATGTAACCTGTATAACCGTATCTGGCCAAATATTACCACTCGAAAAAAAATGCTAACTGGCGAGATTTGCATCCTGCTAGCGTAACAGTACCTAGAATTCTTTGCGACCATGGCAACTTTTATGTAGTTTTATTCGCAAAAAAATTTTGATTTTTTAATCAAAATGGAAAACTTACGGTCCCATATTGGCGGGATTTTTTTCTGACGCCAATGTCATACACGGAACGGGCACATAACTGGCGCCAAAGTATCGTTATTTTGCTTCATATGGTAAGCCGGATGTTGCTGTTATGCTGCGGTCCCCAAATTGGCGTCGTTAAAAAATCACGCCAATATGGGACGTATATGACATCTTTGCCAAACTTTCATATTAACGGCGAAGGGATCAGACCGTATTTGTTTATGGCAGTTGATGACTTGAACTATTATAATATAGATGAAATGATGGCGATAGAATAATATTTGGCGACTTATCACCTGGGCCTGACTAACATTAAAGTACCAAAATGGCACCTAGAGTATAAACAGCGAAGTGGTCCGCCTGGAACTGTTGATGATAGTCACATGACTTAGGCCATTGTTATAGAGATTGTTTTAAAATACCAGGAGACAAAGACTCTTATACTTAATTTATTTTATTTTAGCTTATTTTCAAATGTTTAACAGATCCTCTTTAATCAAAAACGAAAACAACCATTGGATGTCTTAACAGCAACTGATTCGGCCTCAAATTTTCGCAATCAAGGGGAATTGAATGGGAACCCGTTTACAGGGAGATCTGCACAGTTTTTTTCAGTATAATTCAATCTTCTCTAATATTTTAAAACCCCATCAGATTAGCGTGTTTTTAAAATCTGCGGTGTCTAAACGAGGGTTGGCGAGCTTAGCTTGCAGGGAGCAGAGCCCCCTAGTATGAAAATAAATGTTCAACACCAAAATTTAATAGGCTTTCTCCATAGATATAGTAAAAAGAATTAGATTACGCATACGGGGAGAAAAGTTGATTCTGCGCGCGCGAGCGGAACTACCCCACTAGGGTGGCAAATGGGCGGTTATCCATCGATATAAGGAGAAAATTAAATAGCTTGTGCGTTACGTTCTTAAATTGCATTTACATAAGTTTAAGTCTTGATAAATGTTTCAAAATATATAATATCAATGATTTTTAACCACAAATTAGCGATTTTTATTGTTAAGTAAATTTTATGAAAAAAAGGAATAAGATAGATTCCCTTTCAAAAACTATCATTTTTTTCTCATTTATACTTAAATATTTTTGCACGTGGAGGTGAATCAAAACAGTATTTAACCGAGATTTTAATTTTCGTCAATAGTATTTGTCTTTTTATCCAAAATAAAAGTTATGAACCTTTTGAAATGAATTTTTTTCAGGGGAGGGTGTCAGCTTATATTAAAGTAAAGAGTAAGATTCCTCTGCAGATTTCCACCTTCCATCTATCCCCTTTCCCACCCCTCGAAAATTTCTGTTTTCTTCTTTTCATCCCGCCCACCTAAACCCCACACACATTTTTTAATTTTCGATTTTTTTTTCTGCCCATCGATTTCTTTGCAATGAAAATAAATAATTATGTAAAATGTTTCTTACACACAAAACTTAAAACATAAAAAAAAAATCTTATTTTTGTTACCCAATTCTCAAGTTCTAGCAAAATATATAACTTACCTCACCAACCCGCCTCCTTCTCCCCCCTACACAAAAAAAGGAGCATAGTTTAAAATCTTCGATAAATATTTCTTTTCTGCTCATTCGTTTCTTTGCAATTGCAATAAATAATCAAACTTTTCCAGACCCGCAAAACTTAAAACATTTAACCTTACCTTACCTCCCCCCCCCCCACACACACACACATCCCCCAACCACAAAAGAAAAAGTTTAAAATTTTTAGAAGTTCCAACATTTTTATATTATACTCTATTTGGAATTTGAATCTTTGATATTAATAGCCCCCCCCCCCCCGCAAAAAGTAAGGAATACGTGGAAATAATGCAAAAAATTCTATTTTAAAAGCTTTAGTAATCTTTAAAAAGAACATAATTTTTTGGATTTAACTTTCAAAACTTTCTTTAAAATAAGATATTTGTTAATATTTTTTACATGCTCTTAAACATGTAAGTATGCGATCAATTTTTGCTTATTGTTTACTTTAATTAAATAGCAAGAATTTTTCTTCTAAAAAATAAAAATAAATGAATAACTTCATTAATAATATACATTCATAAGAGTGACTTACTCAGCAAATATAGATGGAAACATTAATTACTTTACCAAGGTCAATATTCCAAATAAATAAATATTTATTAAACGGTGTTAATGACTAATTATTGGAAAATGACAATTTCAAAGTTTTTCAAAGACGTAAAATGCTTTAAATGCTTAAAAATAAATATAATAAAGTCTTCTTTAAAAAAAAAATTCTTTTAAGCAAATCTTAATTTTTTTTCATATAATTTTCGGAATAATATGTTTTAACAATAATATATATTTTCATAATAATATGTAGGCTTGGTATGAGCTCGACATTTTAATAAAAAACATAAATACTAGAAAAGATTTTTTTTTACTAAATGAACTAAACTTTACATCGAAGTTGTACTAAATAGTTTTAAAAGTATCTTACAAATTACATTCCAAATAAGGATGTAAATATTCATATAGTATATTCCACTGTCAATCTAGACAATTTTAAGCAATAATATGCATAAATTTAATTAAAACAAACAGAATGAAAACATCGCAATACTCGGATATCCACTATGTATTGCTACTGTAGTATCACAAGTTACACTCTTTTTCTGCCACTCTAATGGATGTTGCCACCGAGCCGCTGCGGAATCAAGAAGTAATGGGGGAATAACACTGAATGGTTAATCTAGTTCTTTTTACTATATCAATGGCTTTCTCGCACTATTACAGTGTAAGTACATACCAAATTTCTAGTCTCTATCTCAATTTGTTAGGTAAGTAGAGTGTTTAAAATCATGGCTTGATGACGTCATAAACTTTAAATGCTCTATTACTGAATTGCGTAAAAAAAACATCCTTATAACGCTAAAAATGATAATCATATTAACTAACAGTTTACTGCGACGGATTAAGAGTCTTATTTCCAATTAAAAAATATATTTGGATTGAAATTTGAATGAAATATAGTGTAATGAGAAATAGAAGAGTGTGGAAAAGATGATTACAAAAATATCTCGGCAAATAATTATCCGATCGACCTCATTATTTATGGAAAGTTTATGTTTTTTTATTGTCTTTTATATTCACTCCTTAAAATAACCAATTTAAAAGAAAATTAAATACCTTATATCAGAACGAATATTTTGAGAGTCCGAAAAAATAGTTCCGGATAATCAAAGTTACTGAAATTCAATAGGCTTCTTCTCAATGTTATATATTAAGTACAAAATAAATTTCAAGTCTCTAACTCAATTTGTTCGGGAAATAGAGCGTTCAGCTAACGCACTCAGACGCATAGACACACACACAGACAGACGGACGGCAATTGGTTTTTCTAAAAATATATTTTTCGGAAACTCCAGTGTTTGAAACGTGTAAATCCGTCAAAAAAATTTAGATTTTAAAACGATTACATGAATTACCCTATACTACGCATGAAGAATAAGTAAAATGAGTTTTCTTTAACATCGCGACATAATTTCGATGTATTTTTCATTTGTATTTGGTATTTTTATTTTGCTATTTTTCATTCAAATGCATTCTATTTCGGTAAAAGGAGAAAACCAAATCATGGACCACTATTTGCATTTACATGCCTGACCTAGTGAAGCCATTTAGTTATGTTTCTTCTAGGTTGTTCAGCATTGTTTAAAATCACATTTCATTCAACCGAAGTAGAAAAATTTGTATTTCAATGTGCATTTACGATTCTCTTCGTAACGTTTTAAATACATTTAAGTTACTTCCAATAAATGATTAAAATTAAATAAGTAGTGGAATTTTCCATCTATTTTCATTCGAAGTTGTTTGCTTTATTTCATATTAATTCAAACGAGAAATGAGTGTTCGATAAAAGAAATATTACATAGCATTTTGTATGAAAATCAAATAAGTAATTCAATGCTATACAAGGTAATTTCCAATGCTTGTTATTTATAAGGAATATATATATATATATATATATATATACAGAGGCGATCAAAAGTTTCCGGCCAGCATAAAATTTTTGGTTATTTTGTATGTATACCCATATGAATAGGAACCTTAAAGTGATACTTATGCACTTTATTGACATAATAGTTATCAACATATTTATGGAATAAAAAATAAATATAAATAAATTTAATTGACAGAAAATGCATGTTCTCAAAAGTTTCCGGCCATCTTTGCAAGTTTGAAAGAAAATGGTGTTATAACAGAAAATGACAGCGATCAACAACATTTAGAATCAGTATGTGGTCTTCGTACATTTAATAACAAGTTCTGCGGCACAGCGACGTGGTACCGATTCAAAGAACGGTTGAAAATTGACTATGGTAAATTTTTTCCACAGTTTTTGCAATTTTTGGGGAAAATCTATTCCGCGCACGTTTTCATGTTCGTTCCAAATATTTTATATTGTTTTCTGATCGGCTGATTGGGCATTCCTTTTCAAAAGCGGATATTTTTTGTGCTGAATCCAATGCTTGACAAGGCTTGTATGTACTATTTAGGTCGTTATAATGATGAAACAAACAGTTGTGACCATAATTTTTCTTCCAATAAGGCAGCAAATGATCTTGCAAGATATCTTTATACATTGCAATTTCAACTTGCAACGAATTTCAATTAACGGACAGGCACATTTTTCAGAGCATGTTCCCCACAGCATAAAGTTGTCATGAGCCATGCTTCATTATAGGAATAACATATCACGAATCTTATCTTTTGTTTTTAGGTCGTCGGACGTAGTGTCTGCCATCATTCCCAAAAAGGTTGAACTTCGATTCATTGGAAAATAGTTCTTTTTTTCAGTTTACGTTTAACCAATCTTTGGGTTCCTTGTCAAACTCCAGTCGGGCCCTGTGATTTCTTTTACTTATGGAAGATTTATTAACACAGACTCTTCCAGAAAGTCCTACGCCATGTGTCTTGACACGGTTGACCGACATATTTCAACAATATTTTAACGCAGTAAATTGTGGGGAATTGAAGCAGCATTTTTATGCGGGTCATCAACTGCTTCTCTCCTGACAAATCTGTCCACACGAATAGTCATTTTCCGGTGTCTCCCGGACCGTGGAAAGTCCTGGGGGCCATGGCCTTCTTTATATATATTTTTTTAAATATAGTTCACAGTAAATTTTCCAATCGATAACATTGCCGCCATCTCACGAGAGGATTGGCCCTTTAGCTACAAACAAACCACACGTTTACGAACAATAATTGTTGAACATTTAATTTTTGAATTTCAAATACGTTATTCACGTTGATTAATTAACAAACACGGTCAAAAAACACATTACCGATAGCAAAAAGTAACGAATGACGAATGACCGGAAACATTTGTACACGCGGATTTTGAATTCTTCTCCTTTGCATCAAGTATCTTCAGAATCCAATCAAAATGATCACGTGGTCAGAGGTCATTTGCTTACCCCTAACTTTTGGACCAATTGTGCTTCTTCTTCGCTAAAATGGTCTGGCAAACAAATCAAAGAAACTAACTGGTTGGAAACTTTTGACCGCCACTGTATATATATATATATATATACAGGGCTTGCACTGTTAAATTTTTCTATCTATATTACATTTATTTCAAAACAATAATCTTCGTAGTAGGTTTCTTTAACACCTTCAATAGAAATATAACTCTAGTATTATCTAAATATAATTAATTTTTCAATTACTTTTTAGCAGTAAAGTTACGCCTGAAATTATTGAATATTAAATATGTAAAATTTTTCCCTTTGCTAACTAAGCGTAAGACTACAGAGTGAATGCCCAAGCCGAGAATAGAACCCGGATATTTTGAATAAAGCTCCAATATTCTACCATGCCAGGCTGGAAATCGCACTCATAGATTAATGGTCGAGCATTGAGGCGTTATTCCAAGGATTCAAGTTCGATTCCAGGCTTTGACATTTTTCACTCGCTTCATATACGCTTAGTTAGCAATGGGAAAATTTTCACATATTTAGCATTCACTAATATTATCGTTTTTCAATAGTGATAGGAAAGGTGGAAAATTTTACTGTAAGGGCATTGTGCCTAAAAGTGATGACCCTTAAATGAGATAATGTACTTGTAGTACTTAAAATCTTACAGGAAGAATCGTATATATATGATATATAATGAGACATCCGATCTTCAGGAACAAAACTTGAAATATTTATTTACATTTAAAACGTTTACTATTTAAAAAAGTCCTTCCGGCCAGTGCCCGGAGGAAGGGGTAGCTTTCATAATCCGTATTTAAAAAGAGCCAAATTATATCATTCAAACACACGAAACTCAATTTAGTGGAAACCGAATATAGGAGATTCAATACTAATTTTTATCAATATAATGAATGAGAATTTCGCGAAATTAGTCAGCTTTATCCAAGCTGCTTTTCTTTAAAGTAACATATATTTGGTTGCCAAATTCGGCAATTTCTTAAAGTGCCTGTCATTTTAAGACAACATGGTGGATGAGGCTAACCAGTGAACTTGGTCGAGACCTTAGTAATTGCTGTGCACATGCTCACTCACATCGGAATCGGTTAATATATAGGAGTGCTGACGCATGCAAAAAATCAGATTTTTCAAAATGTCACCCACAATAGAAATTGAAACTGCTATATCTGAGCCATTTTTTAAGGTAAAGACAAACACAAAATGCTCCTGAATCCTTATATCAAGGTCAAATACTTAAGAAAGAAACCTTTTTCCATTTCTAATTTTTTTGCACCTCACTTTAAATATATATATTTTTTTTTATTTAATGGTCGCCATTTTGAAACAAGATGGCTGATGAATCTGGCCAGCGAACTTGGTCGAGGTGTTGATGTATACTATCCACATGCCTTCTTACATCGAAATTGGTGAATACGTGTGTTATCGCGTGACAAATACAAGATCGTTTCAAAATGTTAGCCATGCTAGAAATTCAAAGTGCTATAAATCAACCATATTTTAAGATATAAACAAAAGAACAAATTTTCAGAAACAAAAAGTGCTCCGGAATCTTTGTATCAAGGCCAAACACATAAAAAAATCTTTTTCATTTTCCAATTGTTTAATACCTCATTTTGAATTTTAAATTTAATTTTTTTTTAAATGGCAACCCTTTTGAAACAAGATGGCGAATGAAGCTGGCCAACGAACTCGGTCGAGACATTGGTATGTACTATGTACAGACCAAGTTACATCCAAATAGGTTCATAATTACGCCTGTTATCGCGTGACAAAAATCAGGTCGTTTTAAAATGTCAGCCACAAGAGAAATTCAAAATGCTATTACTCAGCAATTTTTTTTAGATATAGACGAAAGAAAAACTGTTCCGGAATCTTTGTATTAAGGTCAAACACATACAAAAAAAAATCTTTTTCACTTTCCATGTTTTTGGTATCTCATTTAAATTTTTTTATTTTTTAATTTCTTTAAATGGCCGCCATTTTGAAACAAGATGGCGGATGAAGCCGGCCAACGAACTCGGTCGAGATATTTGTATGTACTATGTACACACCAAGGTACATCCAAGTCGGTTCATAAATACGCCTGTTATTACGTGAGAAAAATCAGGACGTTTCAAAATGTCAGCCACGCTAGAAATTCAAAATGCTATACCTCAGCCATTTCTTAAGATATAGACGAAACAAAAACTGCTCCCGAATCTTTTTATCAAGGTCAAACACATAAGAAGAAAATATTTTTTCAATTTTTAATTTTTTGGTACCACATTTCAAATTTAAATTTTTCTTAAAAATTTAAATGGCCACCATTTTTAAACAAGATGGCGGATGAAGCTGGCCAACGAACGCGGTCGAGACATTGGTATGTACTATGTATAAACGAAGTTACATCCTAATCGGTTCATAAATACGCCTTTTATCGCGCGACAAAATTCAGGACGTTTCAAAATGTCAGCCACGCTAGAAATTCAAAATACTATAACTCAGCCATTTTTTAAGATATAGACGAAACAAAAACTGCTCCGAAATCTTTGTATAAAGGTTAAATACATAAGAAAAAATATTTTTCCATTTTCAATTTTTTGGTACCACATTTCAAATTTTAAATTTTTAAAAAAATTTTAAATGGCCGCCATTTTGAAACAAAAGGGCGAATGAAGCTGGCCAACAAACTCGGTCGAGAGATTGGTATGTACTATGTACACACTGAATTACATACAAATCGGTTCGTAAATACGCCTTTTATCGCGTGACAAAATTCAGGACGTTTCAAAATGTCAGCCACGCTAGAAATTCAAAATGCTATAACTCAGCCATTTTTTAAGATATAGACGAAACAAAAACTGCTCCGGAATCTTTGTATAAAGGTCAAATACATAAGAAAAAAATATTTTTCCATTTTTAATTTTTTGGTACCACATTTCAAGTTTTAAAATTTTTTAAAAATTTTAAATGGCCGCCATTTTGAAACAAAACGGCGGATGAAGCTGGCCAACGAACTCGGTCGAGACATTGGTATGTACTATGTACACACCGAATTACATCGAAATCGGTTCATAATTACGGGAGTTACAGTGTGACATATGTCATATATATATATATCAATTTTGAACGGAGGGTGGTTTCGGGGTCTGGGGGTCATGATCGATGAAAATATACCAACATTTTTTGAAATCGCTTTTCTCCGAACGGCTGCAATAGGTAGCTTTTTTGTAAAGAAAGCTACCTAAAATTCCCGTTCCAAAGGACGCCGCTTATTTTAAAGCGCCCCCATATTTCCTAAATGCGATGAAAAATCCCAAAATTGGTTCAAGTTTTTTTTCTGTTAATATTGAAGATCAAATAAAATTATGGATGTCAGTGGCTGCAATGTGTGTTTCATTTACCTTCAAAGTTATCTCGGAAAAACGCAAAAAGTTTTCTATGCATTTAGGTAAATTGTTTTTATCAGTGGCCTATTAGAGACAATATCCTAAATGCTACGAGACTTTTAGGGTATTAACTGAGGTAAATGTATATGGTATTTTCATCAATTGCATTAAAATTTTGTTTAACCCGTTCGGAACCATGGGTGCATATACGCACCCTCAAAAAGAGCATACAGAAATTGTTTTAGGCATCAATAAAAAAGAAAAGTAATATTTAGTTTCTTTAATTAGAACATTTTCGAGATTGTTTAAGTAAAGGTAACTTTCTTTTAAAAGATGTGCAAACCGAATAAAATTTGTAAAAAAGCCCGCGGCCCCGAAGGTGTTAAAGCAGAAATTGTGTTTAAATAAGCTGTGTTGAGTCAATAAATTTAAAAATAATATCCCAATAGTGTTTTCTTTTACCGTTTATTTAGACATGTATTTGAAAGGATCAAAATAGAAAAATACTCATTTTTAAAATTTTTAATTTAAAAATGGCATTTTCCAATTCAGTCAGTGCACCGTAAAAAAAAAAAAAAAAAAAAAAAAAAAAAAAAAAAAAAATAACGTTCCGCGTATATTCCGGGATCGTTTTCCCTTTTCATAAAATTTTATAACAAGAAGTTATAATTTTCTTTCTGAAATATTCCCACTACTTGTAAGTACTGGTGACAATTAACTCCCTAGCAAGCAATTTCATAACCAATGTATCAGTTCATTTCACAGGAAGTTTACATATTTTTCAGGATAATGTAGAAACTTTTATGTTAGTTTTAAAACATTTCTAACATTTTTAGAAATAAACACTTGCATAGCAGCGCAAATGCACCCCCAGGAAACACAATTCGCATTGCATAACGCGTTGCAAAATGAGCTGTCACGGAAAACTGTCTTTCTTTTTTCGACCGGTATAATCATAAGGTTAAGGACACGCGAGAAATATCTATATGAACACAATGCCTTTGGTGTAAACTGATGGGAATATAAATTTTTATTTGTTAGTAAAATACAGGCAAAATTTATACATTTTAAATAATTTCGAAAGTTGATAAACATTTTTAATTTCATAAAACGAATCTGTATTTTGTAAGTCAGGGCTGACGAACCCGTTGTCAGTGGACAAACTGCCATCACTATTTCTGAAGTGCAATTTATTTATTGACAGAAATTATGGAACTAATGTTTTAAAAAGAAAAAGAAAACAGAATATTTAAGAAATGCTGTAATTCTTTTAAAAAAGCTACAAAAGAAGAAACGGCTTTGGAATATACGTAGAAATTTATCATTTGTTTTTGAGTCTAAAGGTTAAAATGTTTATCTGCTTTCAAATATGCTTACGATGTGTTGTTTTGAATCTGCTTATTTAAAACTTCATCGATCCCAGTTTCTAGTAAAAGCAATGTTGAAATATAAGTTTAGCTTACATGTTTAGGTTCACACTTGCCAGGTCCTGGTGGATTCCTTGAACACAAACGGCACCTTCCCCGGCAGTGGTTTGCTACACTGCTAAAAACAATTAGGGGATCACATGGTTTTCACGATATGATGCAAATATTTACACCGATAAGTAACGTAAAATAAAACATCCATAATTTAAACTGCTGTAGAAAACAGCTAAAGAAAACTTTACACGTAAATTAAAGTTTATGACGTCAAAAACTGGAAAAAAAGGTGATAAGTGCAGAAATCGGGATTTTGCAGAAACGTCTGTTTCACTCCCTCAGTTGTAAAATTCAAATGCTCAGCTTGTGTTTTGAGAAAAGGTGGCTTGCATATGTCGCAACAACATGATTTACCGCACTCCATGGCTTGGCGGGTTATCGGGACAGTTGAATTTGGGAAAACACAACAAAGTGTAGTGGACGCTGTTGTAGTCGCAAGAAGTGTCCATGAAAGGCTGTGGAATAGATTCCAAGACACATGGAATGGTAGCCATCGACAAGTGCAAGGTAGAAAATGTGCTAACACAGTAACTAATGACCGGTATATCCTGTTAAAAGCCCGTCGAGACGGTACGGGCAATGCTACTCAGCTTCAAACACAGTTGTTCTTTGCCAAAGGACGAAGGGTATCCAGCCAAACAGTCCGATCACATTACAGACGAGATGGGTTGATGCTCTTGGCTGGAATCAGCATAGGTGGACGTACGAGCCTGCATATCATTCGGAATGGCACTTTGATGGTCCAGAGTAATACAGACGAGATACCGAGACCTCATGTCGTATTTTATGTTGCAGTAATTAGTGATTTCTTTTTTCCATGCATGATAATGCCAGACTTTATACAGTTCGTCTTGTGGAAAACATGCTTAAAGCTAAAACAATACAGCGTATGGAATGACCAGCACGCTCTCCTGACCTAAATCCAATCGAGCATGTTTGGGCCATACTCAGACGACGCATTGCTGCGAGACCGAGGCCTCCTTTTACTGTCCGGGACATGGAGATTGCAATTCTTGAGCATTGGAACAGTATTCCCCAAGTCTTATAGATAACCTCATTGCATCCATGGAAAACCGGTGTTCAGCAGTCTTAGCTGTTCGAGTAGACCACATACCATATTAAAAATTTTGCATCGAATACATTTTTTATGATTTACATGAAACCAAATTATTGCCCTAAACAATCTTTTCATGTTCTTTTCATCTTTTCAAAAAAGAAAAGCTTCCTTACCATTTTGTTTGCGTCTTTTTTTTTTTATGTGTAGCGCATTGCTACATGTGTACTATCCATTTTATGCTCATACATTGCTGTTTTGCACTGTTCTCTTCACTTTTTTGCTTGTTCCCCTAATTCTTTTGAGCAGTGCATTTTGTACTAATTATTAGGGTGGGCGGAAAAAACCCTTTTCCCTATTTTCGATGATGGGTAGTGGGGAAAAGTTGCCACTGGTGGCACTAAGTTCACACAAAAAATTTGAGATTTTTCGGACAATTCCTTCATTTGCCGAAAATGACTTAAGCTCTGCTCAAATGCTGATTTTTGAGCTTTTTTAGCAAACATTTTTAAAATGTTAAATTTAAGTTATTTTAGCTGAATTTACTTGAAATGTCATGTTCAGTGTACGAAAGGTTTAAATAAGCTCTGATTATGTGTTATTTAATAGTTATGGACATTTTGATTTAGGTGCCTTTTATAGCTTTTTAAAGTATAAGTGAGCAAAAATTGCAGGAATTGTGACAACAGGGGATACGGATCTCGTCATCGATAAAGACTTGGTCAGGAGGGAGAAAGATAAATTTGTAAAGAAGGTACAGGAGGAGGAAGATCTTGTAGGATAAACAACACAAGCATCTTTTTTGATAGTAGAAAAACTAAAACGATTTTCATAGAAAAACAGGGGACTAGCAGCACCGTCGACAGAAAGAAGAAACAAATATCACCATGTTGTCTGAACGTGGTTCGGAATATTTGGGTCACTTGAAACCTCCTTCTGGTCACTGCGAAGAAATAGCAAAATAATTATATAATTTTCTAAGCCAGAATAAAGTTTACTTCCAAAATATCAAGAAAAGAACTGCAGCATTTGATATGTATTCTTCATACCAACGAGCTTCCTCTCTGACAGCGATATCCACTGTCTAAATTAGATGGTAGAACAACTTGACAACCTTTACCAACTAAAATGGAGCTAGATTAATAGAGTACTCATATCTTCAGCCTTTTGCCTTTCTGATGTCCATGAAACAGGAATAGGCTCGTAGGAATGAATACGTACATTTTCGCACGCAATTAGTACTATGTGCTTCGTATTTCCCTTGACGGTGCCACTTGTAACCTTTTTCCTATGAAGATCGTGTTATTATTTCTACCAACAAAAACTATGGTTGTTATTCTTCATCCTCCAAGATATTCCTCCTCCTGTATCTTCTTTTCAAGTTTATTTTTTTATCTTCTGACCAAACCTTTATCGATGACGCGATCCTTATTCCTGGTTGTCACCATTCCTGCATACTGAAGCACGGAATAATCTCTTAACGCAATTTACCTGCATGATATACCACTTCTTAATCCGGCGAACGCTGTGTGAGAAAGGGATATACGTCTGGGAGTGTCTGCTTTTGAAGGCCCTGGTTCAAATTCTGATTCAGACGAACTGCCTCCATCAAAGTTCCCACTTTTTGAATCTTCTGACAATAGCTGTATTTTAGAGCAGAAAATAATTAACATCTCATCTCGTAATTACTCCCATCTCCAACTTCCTGCCTCATCCTCATGATGACTGATTGCGTTTCATTGGTTTCTATTCCACATTCTCCTCTCCTTCCAGAATTGCTGTCAAGACATGCTGTGGTCTGGCATCCAAACTTGTGACTCTGAATGCATCGAAAAACCGAAGGAAGAGTGAGGAACATAATAAAGACAAAAGAGAGAAACCGACGAACGAACCAAACAATACTTACAATTTTTGCTCCGTTATATGCGAAAAGACTATAAAAATAGCCTAATTCAAAATACACATAACTAATAAATAACAAATAATCAGAGCTTATTTAAACATTTCGTACACTAAACATGACATTTGAAGTAAATTCACTGAAAAAAAAATAATTTAACAATTTTAAATTTTTGCTAAAAAAGTTCAAAAATCAGCATTTGGGCGAAACTGAAATTTTCGGCTAATGAAGGAATTGGCCGAAAAGTCTCAAATTTTTGGGTAAAATTAGTGCCACCAGTGGCAAATTCTCCGCATTACCCCAGTGTTGCCAGATGGGCTACTTTTTTAAAAATCAGATTCTTGATTGGCACCACTTTTTTGAAATGGTAAAATGTGCCTTATTTAATGACATATTAATTAAGGCAAAAGCAAAGTAAATTTTACTGTTTCAGAAAAGTGGTGCCAATCAAGAAATGTGAATTAAAAAAAGTAGCCCTCTGACAACACTGCATTACCCATCGTCGAAAATCGAAAAAAAGTTTTTTTTCGACACACCCTACAAAATATGTATGCAATGTTGCATTGTTATTGCCAGACATTCATTTGATTGGACCCTTGGGAACGTAAATATCGGTAATTTTCATGGGACGTTCCTGCATTTTCGTAATTAGCGGAAGGTAATCTATCTTCTGCGTTTAAAAGCCGTTTGTTAAAAACAATATCGCAAACAATTCAAAATCCTACGAAAAAGCGAAAAGTCGTAAAGCAAAATTTGCTGTATGTTTAAAAACTGTAGAATAATGTGGAAAAGCAAAATAGCACAATGAAAAAGCAAAGCCAGCGTCAAAAAATGAAAAAGAGAGAATAATTAAAGCGTAAAAATTCAAAAACAGAATTTCAAAAACAAAATTCATTAAAAACCTGAAGTCAGTTACTAAAACAACTTGGAAGTAAAGTTGCAAAACCTAAACCGTAATCGTATATAGATCCATACCATTCAGAAATCAAAAAGGAAAATTAAGGACTACACGGAAGGTGAAAATCGAAAATCAATTAAAAGCAAACTGAAAAGGAAAAGATTTGGTAAAACTTGTATCAGTCATTCATTATTAACCGACTGCCAAGAAGGGTTATGTGTTTTACGAGTATCTGGGTATGTGGATTTCTTTATACCCTCGAAACATCCCAACGGCTCGATGGATTTTAATGAATGAGGTCTCTATCGATTCATCTTAACCGTCCGATGTTTATAGGCTAGGTTTTGTTTTTATAAATTCAAAATAGCAGCCGTAAAATACAAAATGGCAGTAGAGACGAGAGACGAAAAAAAAAATTTCACGCCACCATATTGAGCAATACCATATTGAGTGGCATATCATTGGATAGGTCTTTGAAAATGAAGACGATGTTTCATTGACTATTTTAAAGTCAGAAGATCCGTATAAATATTACACAACCTGGAAGTTGTGTAGGAAGGATGTCTAGCTTTACTGCAACTCTAACCGTCATGGACATCTATAGGCCTCATCAAAACAGTGTTTATAGTTAGGAACTAAAAATTAAACACAACTTAAAAGACATCAGTACAAGTAAATAAAAAAATAGGCATGTAATATAAAAGAAATAGTTTCACATTGATGAGAAATAATTAGTTCCCTTTTTACGCAGTCTTTTATTATTATTATTATTATTATTATTATTATTAGTATTTAATTTTCTTTTTGTTTTATCGATGGTCAAAGTTAAAAGTTTGATAAATATGGATTTTGAAATACGCATTATTTAAGTATAATGTATTCAAGATTATGTACCGTTCTGCTTTTTAATTTAAATTATTAGATTATTCAATTGTTCAATAATACGCTATTCAGCTTTCAATCTTATGTATTTCAACTCTTTATTAAGTAATTAAACTAACTGTAGCAATTAATTTAATGTTTTAAGGTGAACTGACATGCATAAAACGTATTGTCACATTTAGGAATTGGACCTCTCATTTAGGAATTCACTACCGTAAATGCGACAAAATTACCTAAATACGACAGTGATATATAGTTGGCTTATAGTAAAAATAACGATTCAATTTTTACGAAACAAGTTTGTTTTGAACTAACGACACAGGATTCAATAATTTTCTACTTATTAAAATATATATTTATTAACAAAATGCCAAATATTGTCAAAATGTGGCAAAACTATGGAGAATCGAGTCGCATTTATTCACAATGACCTTATATATATAAATATAATAAAACTTTTTGAAATTAATAAAACTATTAAGGGGTCCGGGACACATTTTCAAATAATTTTTATTTATTGAGTTAAAATTCTGAATTTTTTTGTGATGGTTAACCATATCATTTGTAAACAAAATCACATGATAGAATTTCTCATATATATATTTTTTTTAATTTTAAATTTAAAATTTATTAAAAGAGTGGGGTAAATTAAAATCGTTATAACTCGAACTAGTACTAATATATATTTTATTTTCATTTAAATAAGCAGAAATATACAAGTTTTAATTTGGATTCAGCATTTTTAAAAATATTAATTAAAAAAAATTAAAATATTTAACGAAAAAATTTCAAAACAAGTGGTGTAACTATAAAAAAAAATCGTATTTTCAAAAGTAAATATTTTTTTCAAATATGCTGAATCAAAATTAAAGCAAAACAATTGAACAAGACATGTTCCAAGTTTGAAGTGTTTATCTTTAACGGTTCTTGAGTTATAACGATTTAAATACAAGAAATGGTTAAAAAACCCACCACGAACGCATTTTCACAAGAAGTTGTTTCCTTGACAACCATTGCTTGAAAGCTAGATTTTAAAAACAAACCAAAACGAAAAAATTAATATTTCCTCTTCCAATTAAGATAGAAACATGATTTAAACATCATTTTAAGCAGAAAAAAGAACAGAGAAATTTTTAATGCAGTAAAAGTTTTTTAGAAAATTTGAAAATTTTTGTGTCCCTGACCCCCTTAAATCATACGATAAAAGATTATTAACACTCATGAGTATGCTAGATGGCTGGGCCTTGCGATTATGAATAAAAGGCTACTGAAGTGGTAGTATGCATATTCTGTCTCTATCTCTGTGAGTTACAGGAAATAGTCTTTCGAGTATAATTTAATTAATGCAGTCTTTCTATACATATGCAAAATATAAAGAAAAGATATAAAATTAGCATTGTTTTAAATTCATTTAATGTTAACTCATATAAAATACATAAAGTTGAATTTTATCTAGATTATACATTCATAAAGCAGTTTTCATTCCAGTCTATTCAATTTTGTTTTTAAATTGCGACAACAGGAGATGAAACAAAAAGCAAATCACGTACTATTATTAGCATTTACATTCTTGAGCTCTTGAAGCCATGTATTTATCTTTCTTCTACGCCGTTCTGCATTGTTTAAAATAACATTTTATTCAATTGAAATAGAAAATTTGTATTTCAGTGTACAAGTTCGATTCTTGAAACGATTTAAACTTTTCAGCTACGTGCAGTGGATGGGATGAAAGTAAATGGATTATAAGACAAGGTTGCCAGTTTGGCCTCCTTTTATATTCACAAAGTCCGAGTTCATATCGAAATTAGTGATGGCCAGAATGAATTATTCGGGCATGCGCAAAAATATAGTTGAAAACATTTGTATATATTTTGAATCAATTACCACCAGAAAGTTTTTCAAAGGAAAAGAAACAAATGCATATTTGCCAACGTTCGTATTATATTTACCTAGACTGGGTGTTAAGCCGATATCAGCTAGGAAACCCCCAATGCTGCTCACCTGTTCGTATTATATTCGTATTCCTTGACTTAAGTTTAAAAACTTAATTTTAAATCTTAATCTTCTTTATCATTTAAAAAACCTTAAATTTAGTTTTGTACCTTACATTTTTTATTATACTTAATATGTACTTTTAAAACTACACTTTTTCTTTTACCAATGGCTCATATTTATACAAGACATTAAAACAATAGATTGGGTGTTAAGCAGATTACAGCTGAGAGCTAGGTAACTCCTCAAAGCTACTTAACTTCTCAGCACTGTTCGTAATATTTTTAATCATTTATCTTCAGGAATTTCGAATATAAAAAAGAATTCTATTTTATGAGGTTCATTATTTAATTATATTAAAACAAAAAGATTTTTTTTTCGATACAAATTTACTGGTTAAAGTTGAATTATAAAAACAAAAGCTGGAAGCTCTGCTTTTGTGCATGCCCAATTGATTCATTCGAGTAGCAAGATAATTCATTTTGTTCATCTCTACCTAAAGTTCCGAAAAAAGAATTTCTGCCATATGAATCAGAAAACGAATGTTATTAATTGAAGTAAAAATCACCATTCGCAATTTCTGGTATGAGTCGGCATTTTTGGATAAAAACACAGGCTAAACGAGCAACCCTGCCCTTTTTATTTACACTGAAACTCGTTTGCTTTAGTTATTTTATAATACTTGAAATGAGAAATGATTGTGAGATACCACTAATATATCTTTTTAAATCTAAAAATGAATGTAATATTGAATTCCATAATATACAAGGTGCGTTATTTGTTTAGTATTACTATGTTCAGTATAATTATTAGCTCGTATTTTCGTTTCTTTTTAACGCTTTCCAACATAGTTGAAAAGTGGTTGTTATTTCGGTTTATCTGTCCATCTGTCCGAGCTCTAAATCTCACAAGTATACTCAGATTGCCCTTTTTTTTTTTTTTTTTTTTTTTTTTTTTTTTTTTTTTTTTATAAGTTATTGATGTTTACTATAGCATGATTGGTATTGAAAATAAAGTGTGCACCAATTTTAGTTGTTTTATATGGACGATCAAAAGTTTTCCGTTACATTATGGTCTATGGGAAAAAATCGTTTTAAGGTCATTTTAATAACGTTAAACACTTTTAAACATAATGAAATTGATAAACTTTTATGTATTGCACTGAATCATGCATTCTCAAAACTATGGGTGCCAAAGCATTCAAAATTTATTTACAGCGCCGCACAAAAATATCCCATTACATAATGGTCTACGTGTTGCGTATTTTAGTTCTGTTACGCTATTTCAAATATAATGAAAAGGACATACACTACCGAGGCTTACTACAAGATACTTGTTGTATAACATGATATGCATAGAATCTATCGTTCATTTACAGGGACACGCAAAACATTCGGATAGAGCACAGTATCTGAAGTACACTGTCTATTAGTTATAAGTGAAGGAAATGCGATTTTATTTATGGTATGCGCATTTAACAAAACTTTTGCTTAATATGTGGTGTGTATAAATACTATATAACATTATGTAGGATTACACAAAAGAATTCGCAAGCATTTGGAATTATCAGCCTGAATGGTTTAAAGGCAGCTTTTAATTGAGTTATGCACTTTCAACTTAAATTATATTGAGTATACTAAGAATTTTCTGTTTAATATAAATAAAATCATATACAGGGCCACGTGAAGAACTGGATAAATGACCTCCTAAGTATGATAATATTTGGAAGTGGGATTTGAGTAGTTTTAATTATATTTTAACATGAATTTAATTGTACCCTAATATGTAGCACATATAAAAATCCATTCGTAATATACAGGGCTGTACAAAAGAATCCAAGTATGTTTCCGTATATTGATAGAACCTGATAAATTGAATTTTCAACCTATTATATATTTTATACTATTATTTTTATACAACCTATTTTATATTATATACTAGTACTTATTTCTAAGTTTTATCATATTAGGTTGAATATGTATAAAATGTAGATTAAATACAGGGCTGCACAAAATAATAAGACTACTTTTCCTGAATGGACGGTAATTGCTAAAATCTGGTTTTCAAATGTGTTTTGAGTTTTATAAAATGTTTACATAGATATTTTTTAACCTTATTAAACAGTGAAGTTTCTTAAAGAATTCAGGAAGTGTTGGAAAGTGCTTCATAATCTATGCTTGAAGCAGGATTTTTTCTTCTTGTTAGTACTAGAACGCAATTAAAGTTCCTAAAATAGAAATTACCACAGTTCTGCAAGTTTTGGTAGTAATAAAATAGAACTTTTTTAATGCCTTCTTAACGCAATGAATCTTTTTTCTAACTATAAATTATAGGAAAAGGCAGGTTGTTTAAAAAAATAAGTTTCCTATTTTAATCTTATATAATCCATAGTACAACTAATTCCTTATCCTAAATCTATAGTTCATTTATGTAGTTTTCAATCTGGAAGTACATTTCTGTCACCAGCAGCTTAACATCTTCACGACGAACTTCATTTACAAAATTTGTTTCAGATTTACTACTTGTTTTTATAAAGAGGACTTTTTGAATAATTGTACAATCGTATAAAAAAAAGTAAACAGCCCCTACTAACTCTTCAACAAATTATCGTAAAAGAAAGTTACTGGTACCTAACAATTGGAAATAAAGTCTACTTTTAAATGATGTATATAAAATTTACTTAGGGGGCCATCTACATATTAAAATAAACAACAGCTTTGTTTTTTTCAATAGCAGTACACAATTCTGACAGCATAAATGAACTCTACACTCTTCAATTAGTCTAGAAACAAATTTTTATGCAATTCGTACCATAAGTTTCCGAGAAATTAATTATTTTAAAACGAGCGTATTTCAAGGGCTGTATCCAAATTGAAGTTCGGTACTCGATTGTTAACCGAGAGAGCTCCCTTCTTGATCAAGGCACCTTAAGCAGTCAATTAAGCATGTTAGATTACAGGATAGCGTAAGAAATTTCAAAATATTTAGCCACTTCTATCATACACGGCCCCTTAAAACATCATTTTGCCGTTTTTTAAGCATAATTAGAAAACTACTTGGAAGAAAAATGTGAAATTTTGGATTTCCATACAGCAGGAATGCTATGGAAAATATGAAAATGTAATTTAACATTAGAAGCACTAAATTTTGAATGTTTATAATTCAAAACCTTATTATTCAAATGACTGGAAATTTGGTATCTAGGCATAGTTTGAGCCAAAGATTTGAAATATCTCGTTAAAATTGTGTATTGCCATTGAAAAAAAATGACGTTACGATTCGTTTTAATATGTAGATGGCCTCCTAAGCAAATTTTATATACGTCATTTAAAAGTAGACTTTATTTCCAATCGATCGGTACCAGTAACTTTCGTCTACGATAATTTGTTGAGGAGTTAGTAGGAGGTGTTTATTATTTTTTTTCTACGACTGTACCAATGAACCAATGCAGTATTTGTTGAAGTGCCTATTAGAGTCGTAATGCTCTAGTTAACCTCCATAGACTGTGATCAATCGGATGGTCATTATGCATAGATGTTAAGCAATATGTGGAATTTCAAACAAATTCCTGAGCATTGGAATGGTCGAAAGCAAGCCAGGCTAAGTGGGGAAGGAGGAAAAGGCCCCAGAAATATACATTTTTAATATAAATTAAGTAAATCAATAATAATTTTGAAAAAAAGGGAAATAGAATTAAGAAAAGTACAAAAAATAGAGTTTTACGGTTAAAATAACAAATTTTCAGTAGAAGCCGGTAAGTATTTGACTCCTAACTTCAGCAGCCAATGAGGATGCAGAGCGCAATGAATCAAACTGCCGGAAAAGATCAAGCAAAGAGAAAGGATTGAAATGCCAGTGGAACTGGATGTCTCAGAGAGCTATAACGGGGAAAGTCACAATCGGATTCATGGAACTATTAATAAAAAGGAACTGACATATCCTTAAAATAGCGAAGCTTCAACTGCAAACGCTTTCGCAAGGACTGATTACCTCCTGTCGAATCTTCACACCAGTAAATTTATATAAAAATTTTCTTGGTATTTAAAGACGTCATTAATGCAAAATTTCAGGCAAAAATAATAGCAGAAAAAAATTTAAATTTAACTGGTTTAAGTTTACTCTTGCAGTAGTTAAGTCCTTCGTTTCTGCCATATTGTGACAACCCGTGATGCAATCTGACTGTTTTACTTGTCAAACGGACACCAGAAAATATTTGTAGGGAAATGTTTCCATGAATAAGACGCTTAAATCAGACAAAATATCCTATTCAATTATAGTGGTGAGCAGGTTTCCCCCGCGGTATTTTGTAACTGTAGATCCGATTTAAAAAAAACAGCCGCCATCTTTTGAGAACCTCCTCAGTTACTTCACTCGCAACTGGTAAACAGTACACTATATGTCTCATTCTCTTTATTCATAACTCCATTATCGGATGTGTCTTCACTAATTGAATCGCAAAAACGCTCTAATTAAATAAGTTTCAATGTTCAATTAAAAATTACTTTTAGCAATAAAAAAGGATTCTAAGTATTTTATGCGTCACGTTGAGAGATAATCGTCACAACCTTTATACGGTAATCCTCCACATATCTGCAAAACTCCCAAGGTTCTTTCGTAAAATGTAATTTAATTTGATCTTGGTTAAACACGTTTCAAACCAGAAGTTTTTTATCGTTATAAATTTAAGTAGGTTCTGTGCAAAAAAAGGAAATTATTCAACCTGTGTCATACTGAAAAGCATTTTAACCCTCCGTCAGTCGCATGTTTGGGACTCCCGAGTTCGGTCGTAATGTGCCTGGAAGGTGCCTGTAGGGTTGCTAGATTTATCTGAGAAAAAAAAAAAAACGTGAAATTTTGATTGACACTATTTTGTTTTGGTTTTATCGCGCTAACGTCCTTTTTTATACCATACTAAACTGTGTTGAATGTGCCAGTAGTGAGGTTTTCCGTAACAAATTCGTTTAAAAAGAGGTTATTAATTAATCGATTTAATCATTACTTTTCAACTGTATTTGTATCACATTATTCTATTAACATTGTTTCATCAAATTTACAGTTACATATCTCATTATGAATAAAAAGTTAACCCATATTGGACCACACCGATTAAATATTTTTGAATTTTTTTAAAACTTAGGTTATATCATTAATATGGTGTAATTAAGTAGATACTAGCAAAATTTTGAAAAAAACTTTTCAAATTTTTAAGTAACTAGCTGTCCTATAAACAGGACATATTAGTAGGACACATAGTAACGACATATAAAATGCATACAGAAAATAATTTTATGAGCAAATATTTTTTTTTACTTTAAAAATACTGTTTATGTTATACAAAAATACTCTATGATTCTCCAATAAAAAAGATAATAATAACGGTAAAATTCTAGATTATATGATCACAATTTTTAAAGGATTTTTTAAATAGATTTTTATCAATTAAATTTTAACTGGTTACTTGTTGTTTTTTTTTTTGTTTATATGTTATACTTTTATATATTTTAAAGACGTCATAACAAAATGCATCCAGAAAATCCTTACCAATTTTATTTTAAAAAATGTTTTATTAGCTGTCCTATTTATAGGACAGTAGTCCAATATGGGTTAATTGAATTGGAAGAACAAAAATAAATTAAGATATCCTACAATTCAATGATAATCATGCAAATTCTAGCAATGGACACCCTACAAAAATAAATGTTTGTATTTAAGCATAAAGGGAGATAATAAAGAAACAATATATTAAAACTTATGATGCAGATATACAAAATTAAAAAAATTATAATCTAGATACTTATAGGCTATAATAATGTCAAGTTCAGATGATTTAATCCTACCCAAGAGTCAGTGAATGTGCAGATAATATTACACAACTCTCCCGCGATTTTTGTCATCCTTTTCGCAAACAACCCGTTTCTACGTTTGATGGACATGCGTATAACTTTATTTAAGCAAAGGTAAAATTTTGAAGCAAACAGAAAAATAGAAAAAATCTCCAAACTATCAAAAGTAAGATGTGGTAGAAAACGGAAGAAATCGTCGTACAGGACAAATTTAAACGTACGCTGCACGATAGGCCTAAAAATAGCTACAAAGCGTACCATTTACCGGAAAAACGTACAACCTGGCAACCCTATGCGCCTGTTAGAAAATCGTTATTAGCAATTAATTGACGCAACTTTAACGCTCTTAAAGTGATCAGTGACATTCATTAGGATGTACAAAGAGAGAATATTTCAAATTTGAATGCAAAAATTCCTGTTTATTACACTGAAAATAAGTAATACAAATAAGACTAAAATTTCAAATCCAACACCAAATTGCCTTCGGATTTCTCCACAAATACAAACAAAAGCATTACAGTTATGAACAAAACGGAAAAAGGCAGAATATAGCCAAACTTAGTTGGATTCACTGTCAAAATATTGAACAGTGGAGGTGCGTTGACCCGTTGAAGTGCAGCTTTGGCAGATCATAATTGCATGTGATAGGCAGATCGTATGATGACATTTATAACATCAATTTGACGATATTTTTTTAAGTGCACTTACAGTCAGCTTAAAAATTCACGTTATCTCCAAACTTCTTCGAGGTAGTTTTCCAATTATCAGTTCATTGGCCAAACGTTTTCGGTAGACTGTTCTGTGCAGTGGTTCAAGTTGATTGCTAAGATGAATGATTTGAGTGTTGATGCCACGCACATTAAGCATTATAAAGAAAATGACCATTGGCCAACGCTTGATGTTTCGTCTTACGTTGTATGTAGCGCACATTTTATATGCAGTATCACCCCATTTTGATTGTGTTATAGAAAGTAATCACTTCTGGAGCATTCTCATGAAGAGAGAATACAGTAATGATAGAATGATGTTTATTTTTTTACGAGGGATGGAGGAAACCAGAACATTCCTATTATTGAACACGAAACTGAATTCAAACCTATGTATATTTCCACAAAATGTACAAAACTTTTATAATTTTCATTCATGAAATGAGCGAAATAAACAATTGCAATGATAAATAATGCAAAATAAGAACATTCAAAAAACGGACGAGTTCGGTCTCAAGTGGCCTGAGAGGCCACTAGGGTTAGATCTCTACTCCGAATGAATGGCGGTGAAACCATGGCACTATTAATAACGAGGAACTGACATATCCTTAAAATAGTGAAGCTTCAACTGTAACCGTTTTCGCAGGGGTTGATTACTGCCGGTGGAATCTTCCACCAGTAAATTTATATAATAATTTCCTCCCTATTTAAACGCATTATTAATGCACCATTTCAGTCATAAATAATGGCAGAAACAGATTTTCATTTTTACTGGTGAAAGTTTACTTTGGCGGAATTCAGGCCCTATGTTTTCGCCATATTGTGACAACCAGGGAAACAAGCTGACTGTTTTACAAGGCAAACTCACACCAGTAAAAGTAAATAGAAAATTTTAGAATAGTTGTGAGAAAATATTTTTTTTTTAAATAACACGAAATTCTCTATTCAATTTTATTGGTGGGATGTTTGCGCCGGCGGCAATCAGAAACTGTAGATCCGATTTTAAAAAAGCAACCGCCATCTTGTGACAACCTCCTTAGTCACTTCACTCGCAACTAGTAGACAGTACGCTATATGTCCCCTCCTCTTTATTTATAACTCCATTGGCGAAACTAGTTAGATGTGTTACAAACACCGCTGAAAAAGATGCGACTATCTGTAAGGGCGAAGCACTGCGCACTCTAGTGGCGAAGAGGAGAACGAAAATAAATATGTTGTGTCTTTCAGTCCTATTGCGGCCGACGGAGAGTTAAGGAAGAGTATTTGGATTGTGTGCTAAAAAGTATACACCTCGTATAAGTGCATGAAATTCCGTATAATAAATATAAAATATAATATTAAAGTAAGTATAAAATTAAACACTCTCTCTGCACGATTGTTAGATGGGTGAGGGTTACGGTGTCGATAGGTTATCTAGTAACGATAAAAATGAACAGGGATAAATGTAGAGGACACATACCAGAGCTGTTTTGCCAGGTTGTCCTGACTCATTAGTCGTAAATCAGAATTACACTAAATTGTGTGGAAACAATATATCTAGTCTACAAATTAACAAACCATCGCACCATAGAAACCAATCTAAGCACCAAAAACTTTTGATTTGCGTAAATCTTTACAATAATTAAGAATCCTTATATTATAATATTTGAAATTCATCAGATTAATGTCGAAAAACAATTGTTACATTAGACAAATTCCCAACTTTAAAAATATGCATCCGATTATTTTACTTCGGACAAAAATTTAAAGAATTATTTATCAACTGCTATTTAGTGAAGCGGAGCTAATTTTATTTTAATCGCTTAACAATTTTCCCCTTTTTATTTTTGAAATTCATTGATCGAGGGGAAAAGTTTTAATTATTTTTCGAAGATTCTCTACATTCAATATTTAGAGATCTCCGGTGAATATATTTTCTAGGATTGTTTCCTATATTTAATATGTACGCTTCGATGAAACTAAGGGTTCAGATGGAATGTATGAGTCAGATCCTTTTCTAAATTCTTTTCTACATTTTCTTCACAAATGAGGTGGAAGTAACGGAAGGTTTTGATCAAAAGTATTTTAAATTCCAAATCTTTTCGTGATCTAAAAATCCTGGTTTCATACGTTCATAACTGTTTTATAATAATAAAAGAGAAAAGAATTTCAATAAGTCCTTTTAAAATTTAAAGCGAGCATTTGAATTCCTCTGCATTCGAGAATAAAACAAAAAAAAAAATCGATAGTGAATAGAAGTAAAAATGTCGCTCAAAGAAACTTCCTTTAACCCCTTAACGGCCGCATTAAATTAAGGTTTAAAAATTCAACTTGCTTATTGGCACCACTTTTTGGAAAAATAAATATTCACCTTATTTAATGACGTGTAAAATGATACCATAATAAAGCCAAATACAGTATTTTATAAAACTGGTGGGAATCAAAGAAAAAAAAGAATAAAACGAATAAAAGACACAGCCCGTGAATATCACGGGAGCGAGAATTAAGGGATTAAGTGATAGAGATGCATATTGTGTTAAACCGCCGAAAAAACGACGCGTCACTTATAATAAAATTATCCAGATCATGGAGAAGAAGAATTTTGTATTATTACAGTATGACAGAAGAGAAATGTTCACGGAGTCATTTCTGTATCCTGTGCATTTTTCATAAATATTAAATGGCACTGACATTTGTATTCTAACTAGTGCTCTCGGTGGGATACGTATTTCAGTTATACGTTTAAACGATATAGGGGAGGTAGGGGAGGTATGATACACTTTTTTTAGTAATTTTTTACAACTCTTAGAAATCTATTTTTAAACAAATTTTTCGTGTTTTCTTATAAAGCGACCTTCCTTTATTAAAAATATTGTGAATTTAAAAAATAATCATTCAAGAAATATAGCCCAATTATTGTTAATGGTTACTACTTTATGAAATCTCCCCATTGCTGGGGAGTATTGATGCACTAGCAAGTGAGATTTGATACATTGTTATGCAAATTGAAAAAAAATGCAGACAATTCAATTTATGTGTCATACAATTTTTTATGATAAATCTTGAAATATTCAAGTCAAATTTAAAAAGAAATGACATTGGCATATTTTTGTTTCAGATATGTTTTTTACAAAAATATTTAAACAATTGCTATTATTTAGACAATTCTATTAACACACTTTTTAGAAAATAAATAATGAAAAAAAAAAACCCCTAGAGATCTTGCTGCAAGGAAAAATGAAGTGAACATTGCTGATTTGCAAACAATTTAACATACATTTAGCACATTTAAGATTTCTTTAACCCTTTCAGGGCAAAACATTTTCAATGCTAAAGTGTTGAATAAATGAATGGCACCGGAATTTGCCAACAAATTTAATTGAAAATAAGAAAAGGGCTAATTTCACTTTCATGTTAAATGGAAAATATTTTATCAAAATGCTGGTGCCAATGTGGCGTTTAGGAATTAAAATTAAGTGGTTTCATAAACATACCACCACCTCTGAAATGGTTAAAAGAAAAACTAACAACTCTATCATTTTGGTAAGTAAAATCGGGTGGATTTAATGTTTTTTTTATTTTCCCTTCGTCAATTATAGAAACATCTTCCCTTTCAGTCCATTTACACTGTTTTCCTTCTACATGACGAGCGAAGCGAACTAATCATCTATCATCGCTCTGCTTTTCTATGTAACCTACATAATGTCTATGAATAGTCTCTTTGTTATTCCTTACCAATTTCAGTAGCTCTTGCTGTAAAACAATAATGAATATTACAGTCCTATATTAGTTTGCAACTTAAAAAACTATTAAATTTCAAATATACAAGTGTATCATTTCTCCCCAGCACTAATGTATCATTTCTCTCTATTATGCCTTATTGGATTTTCAATCACTTTGTATAAATGCAGTTGCAAAATGCCAATCTGCTTTCTGGCAAAACTCACCCTGACAATGTCCTTTACAAATAAAAAAAATTACAAGATATTATCTTCACAATAATACGAGTTATAAAAGAAAATCTGCATATTAAAAAATGTACATTGACATTCCAAAAGTCTTCAAAATTAAAAGAAAAAAAAACGTTGTCAGTTCTTCACTGCTAAGTCCAGCTAATGATGGCCTCTGCTAATAAAAGAAGACTTTACATCTGTTACAATAGCTGTTAATGCCATTTGTTGAGAAAAATTGTCAATGTATCAACCCTCCCCTACCTCCCCTACGTATATACGTATATACGTATAATACATTTCTATGAAATACGAATGCTCTAAAATATACGTTTAAACGTATCCGGATACGTATAAGGGTACATCAGTTAAACGCATATTTAAGTATACATACATTTAAAGTATACGCATATTTCAAGTATCGTATTCACTTTCAATAACAATGGACCTCATCAATCTTACGTCACTGAATGGAGAATGAGCTGGAAATATGTTAGTGTTTTTATTTCAAAACCGAAAGTTATTACCGTGAATTTAAAAAAGTGCTTCTAAAATTTTTACTTTGAATTCACTTAGATTTTTTAGTCATCTCATGGTATTGAGATTAGACACCCCGTTAATTTTATATTTTGTGTATACAGGTTGATTCAAAAATATCGAAACAATAGGCTATCTCCTTAAATATTGCCCGTAAGCACATACTTCCATTTGGAAAGTTTCATAAAAAAAGGTGCCAAATTTAATGACATAAGTTGTAACTCCATGGGGGGTTTATTTGATAAAATACAAAAACTAATTTTTTATACGGCCCCCGTAGGGTAAATTTTCGAATTAGGAAATTTTCTCTTATCCCTTCCTGAATTAAATAATAATAAAAAATAATCTTGGTATCTGCAAAATTCGCAGAGTTGTTAAAATTCAAAATCGCGACTTACACCATTTTCCCATGCCTCTGAGCGACGAGTTATTAATTCACTTTGAATGCAAGATAGGGATCATCCACAAATTGTACATTATTAAAAGTCGATTTAAGATAGTGCCACTCCTTTGGACATAAAACAGCAACGTATATATTTAAAGTTAAACCTTCTTTCAAATTATGCTGAAGGCCTGCCTTTATTAGAGGTCTGCACAGGTCGAAATATCCAGACCCGGTCTCGAGCCGACCCATAGAAAAAAAAGTTCGTCCCGGCTGGGAAAAATGTTTAAATCTTAGCCCGAGTCTGATTCGGCCTGGTTGAATTTCTAGAAAACATAGTTTTTTGCGTCGATATGGTTAAAAATTGTTTCGTATGAAAGAGTTCTGACCAAAAATAACACTATAGCTTTATAATAGCTTATAGATTTTCTTTTTATATGTTTATAATATCCATTTTTAAAAAAGTGACAAAGGCTGTGATATTCATTTTTTTTTTAATGAATCTCTATTTGTATGTAAATGTTTCACTTACCATTTAATATCGTTAATCCATAATCCATGTATTAGAGACTTTCAAAATATTTTGATATACAGTAAAACCTTCTAAGACGGAATCACACAGACAAGAAGAAAATGCCTTATAGACAATTTCCCATCTTAGGAGGTGCAGATGGAGGTCTATTCTTTTCTCAAGTATTAATATATTCATATTAATACATGGAAAATATTCCAGAGAGAATTCCATGAAAAATATTCCATATACTGATGGACCGGGTTCGAGTCCCGTCTTGGAATCTTTTTCACTATGTTGGCCTTTGCACCTTTTAAGCATTTACTTCGAAATCTGATTTTCATTATTATTATTATTAATATATTCATTTTGCATGGATCAAAAAATTATTCCGTATTAGACTAGATTCCGTAATAGACAGGCTATTTTTCACGTGTTTTACTGTTTTTTTTTTTCTTTTGCGTTTAAAACTACTATCCTTTAAAAATACTTTTTAAGTTTTAATTGTAAATGGTAATATGTTTTAATTGTAATGGCAATTTAACAAATATGCGCATTTTTTGTAAATTTTTTAGGTTGAGCCAAACTTTACTGATTTTTGCACGGATTAGGTGAGTCAGATAGAATGATTTTAATACGGGTTGAGTCGAGACAGGGACTGAAAATTTCTCCCCGTGCAGACCTAGGAAGAAAGGAAGCCTGTCCCGGTTCTGTATGAAAAATACATTAGGCCCGGTCGAGACTGGTCCGACCCAAGAATACAGATATTTTTTAGCCTCTCGCCGGGACGATATAAAACCTAAAGTTGTGAGGGTTAAATTTATGAAAACACTCTTAATCGGTATGTTAGAAAAAACCTTGTTTTAAATAGTACAGAAAATAGGTGGAAAGGGCAAAAGTTAAACTCAATCGGAAGTTTAAGCTACAGAAAAGTGTTACATACTCACCTGTTAATTTTTTAAAAAGCATTTAGACATTTTATTAGGAGCCAAATTTTTTTTTTTACTTTAAGTGCGTTTTAAATTGCTAATTTAAAGTGTTAAAAATAATTAATTTAAATTTATTAATTTAAATGCGTAATTAAAATTTTTTTAAAATTAAATTAAAATTATTAATTTACATTTTTAAGTTAAGAATTGTTTAAAAAAAAGCTTGCAAACTGGGAACATGACCTTTTTAATTATTTTACATTAATTTTGTTTCGACAAATTTGAAAATATATTTATTTTTGGAAATATGTTTTTTTTTAAATAAGTGACATCATTTTTTTAAATTTGTGTTTTTAATATTTTTTGTATTAATATTTCAAAAAATCCTGAAACAAAATTTAAATTATATTTTCCTCTTTAATTAAATGAAAAAAAGTTTGAAATTCGACGATAATATTTCGAGTTATAACGATTTTAAATTACCCCAATTAAAAAAATAATAATAATTTAAAAAATTTTAAACTTTCTGAGAAATTTTAGGATGTGATTTTATTTGCAAATTATATGGTTAATCATCACAAAAAACAGAAAAATCTAATTCTAACTCAATAAATATATTTTTTACATGTATCCTAGAACTTTTAAAGTAACATTGTTTCTTGAATAACACGCATTTCAATTTGTGTCTAATCCCTTAAAACCTGACGAATTATTTAAACAGGCATAACTCCACGAGTTTTGCAGATATGAAGATGGAACTTTTTGTGTTTAATTCAGGAATGGATGAGGGAAAAATTCCTGATTGGAAACTTTGCCATACGGTTGCCGTATAAAAATTTTTTATTCGTATTTTCTCAAAGAGACCTCCCATGGAGTTGTAACTTATCTCATCAAATTTTCCACCTTTTTTTATGAAACTTTGCATTTAGAAGTATGTGCCTAGGGGCATTAATTAAGGAGATAGCTTATTGTTTCGATATTTATGAATCACCCTGTATAATGTATACAAATTGTATCCGCTGTAAAAAACTACCAAAATTAAACACTTTTTGAGTAAAGAATGAGAGTATAAATGTTTGAGATTTATTGTGAATCCTTCTTAAGTATCTTTTTTTTTCTTTTTAATCTTTAAAAAATTCTTTACTCGTCTGTGTTCTACTCAAAATTGCATCCGGGCGCAAATGTTGTTCTTTCCATGGAGCTAATTTTTTCTACCCTGTTAATGTATAATGAAAATCCCTTTTTTTTAAATCGTGATACTCATGGTATTTTTTATACAAATTGTTCGGGCATTACGTTTAAGATTTGTTAATATTGACAGATATATTTTTTTATATAAAGTACCTATAAATTCCGATTACTTATAAACCGGCAAATAATCGACTTGCAGGCTTTAGAATGCAATTACACACGCTTAAAATGACTTGCCTTCTCTTTTCTTTTTAGAATAAAATTGTTTTCAAAATATTTTAAATTTAGAAAACAATATTCATAAATACAATAAAAGTATGATTACAAAACGTCCCAGGAGTCGTATCGATCAATGTCACTATTAAATATAAAGTAAATTTAAGTCTGTTCTGTGGTCACATGAAAAATAATGTTTCGCACGAAGGGTCAATGCCACAAATCAAAAGAAGCTAGGTGCTGTGCTACAAATTTGCGAAAGATAGATTTACAGCTAACCACTTTCAATAGTAAAACATTTCATAATTAATAGCTTAGTTTTTAGGGAAAACAACCAAAATCAAAACTGATGAAAAGCATTCACATTTTTTTAAGTACCTATGCACAGCAACTAGAAGATAGGTAAACCCCAGGCCATCGCGGTTCTTTCAACAATGAATCGTGAAAGCCCTGGTAAACCGCGAGAATGGAGAGAAGAAACCGCGAGAAGAAGCTCTAGAGGATATTTCTCAATGTCTAAAATCCGCAGATAAGCATCTATTTTCATGCCTTGAACAAAAACGTTTAGATGTTTATACGTTTAACCGCTTGGTTAAGATCCGTATATACGATGTACCGTATATGGTGTTTTGAATAATACGTATAACCGCCGTAGCCATATTATACGTATCTGAATTCGTAACCCCCTATAATACGTATTATACGTATATTCGTATAAACGTTTAATAGGGAGCACTAATTCTAACCTTCCGCTTTTTTTCATGTGAAATAAGCTTAATTTAACCCTTAACTGCTGCGACAAAAATTGTCGCATAACTACTGTGAGCGGTCTGTGAGACCGCTTAATTCAAAGATGAATAAAATGCCATATTAACTCTCAAAGTGCTATTTCTGTACTAAACTTTAGGTACTGGACTATTATAATTAAAATTCAGCTATTCAAGAGTCTCTAGTTCTAGTAATAGGGCTCCAAACGAAGCAAAATATAGCCAATATCTATAGTTAAACGAAAAATTACCAGTAAACTGTGAAAATTGATAAACGCTGCGGTCTGTGAGACCGCTAACAGCAGTTAAGTGTTAAACCAGAAAAATACTCAGAGAAACAATTGTCGTTTCTATGTGGGTGCTAGCTCAGTTTTATTATTCTACCATTTCTTTTTTTTTAATCCTGAAGCTTAATGAAAAAATACAATTAATTATGTAGTACAGGGTATCCCAAAATTTTAGACCGACGTACCACTGAATAGAAGTTCATACTTCCACGTATCACCGAGTTACAAACTCTATGCTAATACAGAAGAACCTGTGTAAAAGTAATATGTATAAAACGAAGTATTTATCCAGTCTTCTGTTCTCCATCTGAGCACATTTTACTGTATTTAATTGCATGATTACATTAATAAATTGGTACTTAGATTGACTGCTTTATATTATCATTCGAATAAAAGGTAGTATCATTATGAAATATTAATAATGTGCTCATTATCAAAATCTAGAGTTTTGATTGAAAAAAAGCTACAATACTGAATGGCATATTGGCGTAAATCGATACATATACTCTAGGGTGACTGTATTACACTAAGGTATCTCTATCCGATGTATTGCTAATGATAAGGGTGATGCTTGCTTTACCAAACACATCTTCCTCATATCTGATTCAATCATAGTTTTACACGTAAATCAGATTCGATGTTTTTGTTTATTCTTGTATTTATTTTTCATATAAAGAAGTCAGTGGCGTGGCGTGAAAATTTTCGGTGGTCATCGCAATTACTTAAGTTTGTGGTGAAAAATTATTAACTCTAAAATTCAATGGTTGAATGTTCAAAAAAGAAACTTTAAATCTTACCTTCACTTATACACGAACTCCAAATGTTCTGCTAAAACTGGATCATAGAGTTTTAAAAGCTTATTAAGAGTTTTAAAATATTGCTTGGTCATCGCCGCATCCAGCGATGACCGGATGCCACGCCACTGAAAGAAGTGACTATAAAGCACTTAAAACAAATATGTATTGTGCTAAAAAGAAGCAGTAATTTTGGAGTTTTTACAGATATCAGAGGATATTTTTCTTTTCTCACCAGTCAAAATCCTATTACCTTCATCTTTTTGAATGCGGATTACAGCAATCCATCATTATTGTTGTATTTTTTATTTCATTTCATGTACTAGTATCGGATTTTCGCGTACCAGTAAACTGAGCTTCATGTACCAATACTAATGCGCGTACCATAGTTATAAAACACCTGATGTAGTATACAAACTACATTCAGATTATTATATTTCCCAATGGCTTACTAAAAATAAGTCATTCAACTATGGACTGCGCGCAAAGTTGCTGTTAGCTCGCAAGAATGTCAAGAACTGTTACGCACTGTTTAGCACCTTGTGATGCACCTTGTGATCCACAAATCGCTAAATTGAGGATTAAAAATGGAAAACACTGAAAATACAAAAAATTGAAAAAATATTTTTCTTTTTGCGAAAAGATGTCTTAAATGCCAAGCTCAACACTTTCTAGGGCGGTGGTCACTCGGTGACCACCTAATTTTAATTATAAAACTGACAAACGGAGCCACGAGTTTTTTAATAAAATTTTGCTTTTGTGACGAAAATGTAGAAAAACAGTGTTTTTTTTTTTTTTTTCTAAAAACATCGTGTAAATTCTGGTGTCAGTCAACTATTTCATCATTCTACAAACATAATTTTTCTGCCCGTGAAATAGGATTAACAAACAGGAAAACTCTTCAAGTGCCAACCCTAGTAGAGTAGAAATATAGTAGAAATAGTTAAAATTTTTAGTATTTTAACTATTTCTACTATAACTTATAAATTTTTATTTATAGTATAGATAGGAGAAATAGTTAAACAAAAGAGTAGAAAAATGTTGCTGGTTGAATGTGCCATACGAAGTGAAGTGAAGAATACTGAAAGTACCAGTGATAAAATGCGCGGCGACTGGTGGCCAATACACAACTTGATCATGTTGTTATTGTTTACATCATTGGGCTATTTAAAGCAAGGTAAAAAATATTAAATATATATTAATATTTATATATTATTAATATATAATATTAGGTATTTAAACATTAAACGAAAGGAAGCTAGGTACCTACATTTTAAAATATTGACCTAAGAGCCTAAAAGGAATGAAGTGGAAAAGGCGGCAAGTGCTAGAAATAAGAGTTTATTTTCTCTCTCTCTTGAAAAATTTCCTATTTTGGGTTTTCAGTGTTTTCCAATTTTAGCACTCAATTGTTTTTTGTATTTTTTTTATGTGTATGTGTAAGAGGAGGAAACATAAAATGCATGTTACATTATAACAACACTAAGAACAAAACTGCAACTGCTCTTAACAATTCCTTGTTTTTTGAAGACCTGTGGCTTTTTCCACCTTCTTGTTACCGAGATTGCTCTCAGCACCGTTTTAAACTAGTGATCAACATTATGATTTCTCTTTTTCCCTTGATGTTTATCTTAAATTTTCAAATTCTTATTACTCTTGCATCTTAAAATTACTGTTCTACCATAACATTACTTTCTTTATTTCATTACTATTGTTAACCTCTTTACAGTTGTTTTATAAATACAGATAAATTTTTTCCCATTGACACTATCTAATGCACGACAGCTCATTTATGAGACTGGGCATAAAGTTGACTTGAATTCGGAAGCTCCTCATCTTCTTAATAATGGAATCTTTTTAAAAATTGTTAATAATTGGATGTGGTGTATTTTGTAATCAAGTTTTGTGTGCATGTAAAAATTTGTATCAACTTTCATTTTTCAAATAAGTTTGAGATTTTTTTTCCTGTCTGGTGTTTTTTAGAACAATACAGCCCGGAAAATAATTTAACACTAGAACCGCCGGAAATTTTACTGAAGGTGTTATTAAAAATATTTCACACCGGAATTTTTATTTGAAACTATTTAACTTATTTATTTAACTTATTTCTCCGTGGTACATTTTAAACTTATTTTAGAAAAAAATTTCTGGTGATAACCGAAATATTTTTATTTGGTAC
Organism: Maratus speciosus; assembly: GCA_963932465.1. Classification (NCBI taxonomy): domain Eukaryota; kingdom Metazoa; phylum Arthropoda; class Arachnida; order Araneae; family Salticidae; genus Maratus; species Maratus speciosus. Next base: position 439,697,341 of record OZ010786.1, read on the forward strand.
CGGTCAAAATGACCGCTACGGCGGTTCTAGTGTTAAGCATCTATTTTGAACACTTGACTACGCAGTGATTCATATATTAGGCAAGTTGCATGTTTTTTTTTGTTGTTTTTTTCCTTGTTTTTTTTTTTTTTTTTTTTTTTTTTTTTGTAGTGTAAGTCACATTGCTGATAACTGCTATGCTTTTCGGCCACAGCTGTTTTCGAATAGTTTTCTTTGCCTTATCCAATTAATGAGATATCTCCGATAAAAAAAAGTCACATTTTTCAGTTCTAAAGTAGTGGTACTCAAAAATCGTAGCAATTTCACCTCAGTGACTTACTCTACAAGTACGCATGGAAGTATCCATTAATCAATTAAAATTTAACCTTCATTAAATACAGTTCCATCCGACCACTATATTATAAGAAAATACAGTGAAACCTCCGTGAAAGACCACCTCTATAAGGAGACCACCTCACCGTTTATTTCAGGTCTAAAATTTTTAGCTATTGACTCAATGTTAATTTTCCCTCTATTAAAGGACCACTATTACCTGTATCCCTCCGTGAAAGACCACTTTTCAACTTTTCAGCCAAAATGTACGATTATTTCTCTTTAGAAGGGGGAATCTCAAAATTCTCTGGGGTAAAAAAGGTCAGCTATCATTGATGACATCGACCATTATTTGAAAATTGGTTATATGACTTTGACAAAAATATGACCAAACAGAAACTAGAAAGGATAGAAATATTATCCTTATTTTGGATAACGCTCCATGCTAAAAAGTGTGAAACTGAAATTTTCGGCTCCTAACTCAACATCCAAAATTCAACCGTTGAAATAAACAGATTGATAGGGAAATCGATTACCCGTTAGAGGTGATATCAAAATAATTAATTTTCCTAAAGAGATCGAAGAATGTTTAAAATAATTGTTAAAATTAAAGCAAACTTTAATTGATTCCTTCTTAGTTGCATAAGCAGGAAATATACTAATTCAATAAAATATATCTATTTTGTAATATGCATTGCATGAAATTTTGCTTTATTCATTACATCTATTCTGAGACCACATCTCTAAAAGACCGATTTTTTAAGGCCCAATGGATGGTCTCCTTAGAGAGGTTTCACTGTATTCCTTTTATAAAAACACAGACGTCTGTCATTAATTCATTAAAAAACTACTCTAATAAATTTCAGTTGTCAAGCCCTCAATATGGTTATAAAAAGAAAACATACTTTCAAAAGAAAAATTCGTGCAATGTAGGGTTAAATATTAGTGAAAGTAGTACTGGCCAAATAAAGGTTGGCCAAGTTTGACTAATTTTAGTCCATTTTTATACAAAGTAGCTAGCAGTTTTCTAATGTATAACCTTTGTTTCTTTTAATCTCAGAATTGTGTTTATAAATACAGAATGATACAAAACATATCGTTCAAATTTGTTGGGAAGTAAGGGGATACGTCATGAAACAGATTTTACATAGGAAAGTATGTCCGCAAATGTGCACATGAGCATGTAGGGGGCAATGTGCGCACCCAACCTTCCATTGCGTCCCAAACATTGTTTTGACTTTCCTAAAGCTAGTATTATTTCTTCTCCTGTTTCCACTTCTCATTCGGACTTTAAAAACTCCAAAAATCTCGGTAATGACCTTTATTGAACGCCTTCATTATTTGACGCTTAGAAACTTTTCGTTTAATTTTATTATTTCCGGTTCTTTTAACCTTTATTTAGATGACGTTTGTGCATATACTTTCCTATGTGAAAGCGGTTTCCTGACGTATTCCCTACCTCCCCACGAAATTTGAACGATAAGTTTTGAATCACCCTGTATATGCCGGAGAGGACTGTTTGAGAAATGTAATAGACATTTTGAATAAGTAAATTGTTCAATCTGGATTCACTTGGTCAAAACTTGCGACCTGCACGAAAACCCAAATCGATATAAGTAAGCGTCTTATCTTAAATGGGATAGGTAACCGCAAGATTAACACATTCACGCCGGCGTGCATCACCGGTGGGTCACGCTTGACTGCCGCATCGGTTGGCGTGCATCACCGGTGGGTCACGTTTGACTGCCGTATCGGGCGGCGTGCATCACCGGTGGGTCACACTCCACTGTTTCATAGAAGGCGTGTACTACAGGTGGGTCACACTCGACTATGCCATAGACGGCATGCACTACAGGTGGGTCACACTTGAATATTCGAAAATTAAGTAGTAAAAACAATTCAATATTATAAATCTTATACATTCACGACGGGAAACGAGAATTCTCGTTTTCATTCAAAAGATATCATTAACTAAGGGTGTGGCTTCTACCTTACAGAAAATGCATTTATATGATGTTGTCCATATTTCTTTAGATTTTAAGACATTTTATATTAAATTCGTACATATGCAGTCAATAAAATCATGTCTCTAATTAATTTGCTTACTCCTTACGAACTTTCAGACATTCACAATCAACTCTGCTTGTTATATTTGAGTTCAATGTAATAAATATGAGGTAGGCGTGTCATTACATACAGTGGCTGAATAAGCGAAAGTACCGCGCCGCCAGATGAAGCAAAAGATGAATTCAAGAGCCGCCTCACAGCGAAAAACATGAATATAGGCGCCGGCGTGAACGTGTTAAAGGCGAGGTCACATCAATCAAGGTCGCACGCCACGTAGCGGACGCGGTTAAACTACAGGAAGCCGCCTAACTGTTTTCTTACTTGACACTACTAAAATTGTATTCAGTTCCATGAGTGACTAAAAATTTAGAAAATATCCGCAGATGTTAGATATCCTATCATATATGACGTCACACTAAAAGCCCGCGTATGTGGATTATCACCCCGTCCACAAGATGGCGCAAATGTGTTAATTTACAAAGCGATATAAGTAAGCATCCTATCTTAAATGGGAGAAGTAACCGCAAGATTAAAAGCGAGGTCACATCAATCAAGGTCATGCGTCACGTAGCGGATGGAGTATGAACTACAGGTAGATACCAAACTGTTTTCTTACTCACACCACTAAAATTCTAAAGTTTTTTTCACCTTGATTAATAACTGAAGTACCTCTGATAAGGCGAAGAAAACTTCGTTGTGTCACGTGCATCTGGATGTTCCTCACACTACGCCATTATTTTTCAATAAATGTGGCAAACAAAATTCATTTCCATGAGAGACTAAAGATTTAGAAAATACGCGTCACACTAAAAACCCGAGTATGTGAATTATCACTCCGTCCACAAGGTGGCACAGCTATGTTAATTTACGCCTGATTCCAGCATTAAGTTTGTTCGCTTACTTATAACGCTTTGGTTAATTTACGCCCGATTCCAGTATTAAGTTTGTACGCTTACTTATATCGCTTTGCGAAAACCGTAAGAACAAAGGCTTGGTATAAAAATAAAAATAATCAATTCCCCCATGTGTGTATACGTATATTGTTTATTTAAACTAGCTATCAATTTGACAGCTTTATTTCTAGAACTCGTAGAAAGCTTCAAGAAAATAATATCTGAGGAGTACCAATATTTTAATTTAAAAACATATCATGTTTTTTCTGGTAGCTATATTTTATAGTCATGCGTTTTTTATAATGTCTTTACAGAGAAAAAACAGAATGTTTATATAATAATATAAATTATTGAAAACTTTCTTTAATTTGATACAAAAAACATGCAACAAATAAAAAAAATCCCTGCCGGCTCGGCCTACAGGCGGAGGTAGATTTCGAATTTAAGTACTAATTTCACAAAAAAAAAAAAAAAAAAAAAAAAAAAAAAAACTAAATCAAGATTAGAGATAAAATCCAGTTTAACAATTTTATCTGGTCGTTTTGACGAATTTTTAATTTCATATTTCATTAAAGGCTGGTTTTGTTAAAATCTTATTAAAGCTATTCAAAAAATAATTTTCCATGCTCAACAACTAGAAATTTTCTGACACAAATTCAGAATCATTTTTAAAAGTAAAAACATGAAACTTGCTGACGTGATTTTTTGAAGAGATTTATAAGCGACCTGTGTTTTTATTTTTCGTTTAATTAATTAGAACTTGATTTACAAACTATTATTTTCTCCGTTCGACTTTTTTTTTCGTTTCCAGCCCTATCATTTCGAGAAATTCGGTTCAAAATGCCCACTTTGACAGCATTTTATGAAATATAATTTGCCTTTATCAAAAAGCCGACCAATACAGCACATTATATAATTTCTGAATAAGAGAACCTGCCAATTGTATGCGTTTGAGAGCAAAAATTTTTTTAAAAATGAGTCAGAAATAAACCGCTTGGATTTGAGTACACCCATAACAAGGTAATTTTTTTCGTCAAGACCTATTTTTATTTAATTTATTTTTGCTGTAAGAGTTGGTCCTATAAAAAACTTGTCAATATGAAAGTTGTAGATAATATTGAGAATATGCGTAATAAACCTAAGCGGATTGGATGTCATGTGGATTGACGAATTTATGATTTTTTTTCTTCTTCAGCCCCCATTTTTTTTTTCGTTTTTAATTTTTTTTGTGGTAAGAGTTGGTTCTATCAAAACTTGTCAGTATAAAAGTTGTAGATAATATTAAGACGATTTATAATAAGTTTAAACGAATTTGATATCTTAAGAACTGACGAAGTTATGAGTTTTTTTCTCCCTAAAACCCTATTTTTCGCCTCTTGAGGCCCTTTTTTAATTTTATCAAAAGTCTGTGACGCCTAAGTTTTCATCACTTTTCCTAGAAGTAATAATAAATTTTAACTGATTTGATATGTATCATAATTAAGAAGTTATGGGGGTTTTTCGGTTTTCACAAAACCCCTCCCATTTCCACCCCCTTCGTCCGATTTTGTCCATTAACGAACTAGACGAGATTTTCTACCCCTTGATTTTATGTATCAGTTTGGAAGAGATTTGTGCAGGATTAGAGATGTATTATTGATTCATATTTTGCAGAATTATAGAAGTTATCGTGTCCATAATAAAGTGATATAGATAGATAGATAGATAAAGTTTCGAACTGGGGGAAGAGGGGGTTGTGTTCTAGAGGTCATAATCGGCGTAGACCTGCAAAAAATGTTCAGAAATTCCAACATAGGGGAGATTGCAATAGGTAGTATTTCTTACGAAATCTACCTAAATGGTGTACATAAAAGCATTTATTATGTCATCGTGAAAAAAATAATCATATAATATTCATTTCAACTACACTAAACATCCTCTAATATGGACCGTTCGGGACTTGAAGCATGCCGGATTACGGAATTTTCCTAATTACAGGATTAAAGTTGGAAAAACGTGTAGAAGTTAGCATAAAATGGCAGGAAAGCATTTTTTCTATTCTTCAAACAGCATGAGAAGAATAAGAAAAAATAATGTAAGGCACAACAAATGTGCATGACTATAATGAAAATTTGCACTGTAGGACTACTCGTAGAAGCCATCTTAAACAAATCTCGAATATCAGTTTGTTTTGTAGTAGTCTTCTCTCTTCATTTTTTAGGAAGACATTTCGTATTATGGTTTCATAACTTCCGCATGGTTGAACGATCGGCTGCGTTCAAAAAACTTCATAAATGTATTCAAGGCATCAACTGCTGGGTTCCAAATGTTGTTGTTTGACTCGTCCACATTACATTCATCAGAATCAGTGTCTTTGGTGCTGTTAGGCTGATAAAACCCTGAATGATGGCCTCATCTGTCAAAATTTTCTCTGTCAGCTCATCAAAACCTGCTTTAACTCACTCTTTTTGAATTCCTACTCTTAGTTCATACTCTCTCTATATTTATATATATTGTTCAAATTTTCAATCGTTAATAAAATACTACGTATTCATCCATTTAAGTTCAAATACATTTTTTTTAAACTTGTAGCGGATAACACTTGATGTTAATGCAGATTTTCAGATATTAATTCATTAATTAAACTTAATTAATTAATTTTAGTTTTATATGGGAGAAAAAAATTATCTTATTCAAATTTTCAATCGTTAATAAAATACTTATTATTCATCCACTCAAGTTTAAATACATTTTTTTTAACACGGCACATGGTCACTCTCGACTGTCTCAGAGTTGTCAAGTCTCCAGCTTTTTGCACACCACTGTTATTTTAGAGAAAATGTTGTTCTTTTAAACCGCCCAATTGTTCTAATTAAATAAAACAATATTTTCTGTATTAAAATACTGATATCCAAAAAGTCGAAGACTTGGCAGCTCTGAGACAGTCGAGTGTGACACACTGCGCCGTCGTGAACGTATTAAACGTGAAGTGGATGACACTTGATGTTAATACAGTTTTTTTTCCAAATATTAATTCATTAATTAAATTTAATTAATTAATTTTAGTTTTATATGGGAGAAATAAATTTCTCTTAGTCAAATTTTCAATCGTTAAAAAATACTTATTATTCATCCACTCAAGTTCAAATGCATTTTTACTTTGTTCTATCTTTACAAGAAGAAAGTATTGGTTTCTTGAAAATTTTCGGATTCCAGTTTTCGACGGATTTACACGTTTTAGGGGTCAGAGGTTCCGAAAAACATGTTTTTACAAAATGTCTGTCTGTGAGTCTGTCTGTCTGTCTGTCTGTCTGTCTGTCTGTCTGTCCGTCTGTCTGTATGTGACACAAATTTTGTGGGCGCTCTATCTCAAGAACTAATGCACTGAATTTAATAAAAAATGATATTAAGTTAGACCCTGATATAAATTGGTGCTGATTAGTTTTTGGTGTAAATCGCTCAACAGGTGGCGCTGCTATGCAGCATTTTGCAGGATTTCCGCAAAAGCTCTATCTCAAGAACTAATGCACGGATTTTTATAAAACTTCATATTCCGTTAGTTCTTGACATGAATAGATGCTGTTGAGGTTTTGGTGTAAATCTCCCAAAAGGTGGCGCTTCTATGCTGCATTTTGCAGGATTTACACTATTTCCGCAGTAGCTCTATCTCAAGAACTAATGCACACATTTTCATCAAACTTCAGATTTAGTTAGTCCTTCATATGAAATGATGCTGACTACGTGTTAGTGTTAATCACCCAATAGGTGGCGCTGCTGTGCTGCATTTTGAACTATTTCCTCAATAGCTCTATCTCAAGAACTAATGCACGAATTTTCATAAAACTTCAGATTTAAGTATAACTTGATTAATACTGCTGCTGATTATGTGTTGTTGCAAATCGCTCAACAGGTGGCGCTTCTATGTTGCATTTGTCATAATTGCGCAATACCTCTATCTCAAGAACTATGCACGAATTTTCCTCAAACTTCATATTCAGTTAGACGTTGACATGAGTTGGTGATAATTAGGTTCTGGTGTAAATAACCCAATAGGTGGCGGTGCTATGCTGCATTTTGCTGGATTTACACGATTTCAGTGACAGTCATACCTCGAGAACTAATGCACGGAATTTCATATTTTTAGAATTATCATGATGAACAAAGATTGCCATTTAATTTGGCACTGAGATAGTGAATTTTGAAATATTGACATTTTAATAAAAAATTATATTCAGTTAGCCCCTGATATAAATTGGTGCTGATTAGTTTTTGGTGTACATCGCTCAACAGGTGGCGCTGCTATGCAGTCTTTTTCACGATTTCCGCAATAGCTCAATCTCCACAAATAATGCACGGATTTTCATCAAACTTCAGATTCAGTTAGTCCTTGACATGAATTGAAGTTTTGTACATTTTGGGGTAAATTGCTCAACAGGTGGCGCTGCTATACTGCATTTTTTACGATTTCCGCAATAGCTCTATCTCAACAACTAATGCTTGGATTTTCATGAAACTTCAGATTCAAGTATACTTTGATATGAATTAGTGCAGCTTGTGTTTTGGTGCAAAACGCTCAACAGGTGGCGCTGCTATGCTGCACTTTTCAGAATTTCCATTATAGCTGTATCTCAAGATCTAATGCAATAATTTTCACCAAACTTCAGAATCACTTAATCCTTGACATGAATTGACATATTGTACATTTTGGTGTAAATCGCTCAACAGGTGGCACTGCTATGCTATATTTTTCAGAATTTCCACTATAGGTGTATCTCAAGAACTAATGCACGAATTTTTATCAAATTTTAGAATCAGTTCGTCCTTGACATGAATTGACATTTTATACAGTTTGGTGTAAATCGCTCAATAGGTGGCGCTGCTATGCTTTTTGTGATTTCCGCAATAGCTCTATCTTAAGAACTAATGCTTAGATTTTCAACGAACTTCAGATCCATGTATACTTGGATATCAATTATTCCTGTTTATGTATTGGTGTAAATCACTCAACTGGTGGCACTGCTAAGCTAGATTTTTCAGAATTTCCGCTATAGCTCTATCTCAAGAACTAAGGCACAAATTTTTATCAAACTTCAAATTCAGATGCACTTTGATATGAATTGGTGCTAAATTGATGTAATTTCTTGTACTATTTAAATGATTTAATTGACGTGATTTATATAGAAGAAAGTTTTGTGATGGCCACAACATACTAGTTTAAACTTGTAGTAGATGACACTTGATGTTAATACAGTTTTTTTTAAATATCAATTCATTAATTTAATTTAATTAATTAATTTTAGTTTTATATGGAAGAAAAAAAAATTCTATTATTGACCTAAGTAGGAATTGACTTTTTTTTATATTACTTGTTTTTTGTCTTGATTCAGTTAAATTTCCGACAGTCGTACCGGATTATCCAGAAGGCTGGAACTTAGGATGCCGGATTAGAGGTTGTTTACTGTACAAAGAAATAAGCATTTAGAAATAAGGAAAAAAATTAAAGCGTTTCTTAACCAGTTAAAAAAAAAATGTGTCCAAGAACCCTGATACACATCTTGAATAAAATTAATAGGTATCCAAAACATCCACTGCATTTAAAGAGGTTGAGATATCCAGAAAGTTACGAAATAGAAAAGATTGATCGGTTGATTTTTTATTGATGTTTTCTTCTTTAGATTATATCTTAAAACCAAAGAGATACACCTTTTTCATTTTAAGTTACATCCGAATATATGATAACAGGATTGGTATGTATCAAAGATTCAGGAGACTTTAGGTATTTTAGTAGCAGAAATTTTGTAAGGTACTAGTTGTTATATCTGAAGATAGATTTTTTTCATTAAATAATGCAAATATTACTTTGCGAAAATTCTAGTAAAATGCTCTTGAAAGTCCTGAAGAGTACCAACCGTGGATATGTTTTTATAGATTTTTTTAAAATCATAATTTAAGAAAAATAATCAGTTTTTTTTTGTTGTTGTTTCTTTTCTTTAAAAGGTAATCGAGAAACAAGGTAATAAGCAATATAGAGAAGAAATGACCGCAAAAAGAAATCCTAAAAAAACAAAACAAATTTTACAAGATTAATTATCATGTACAATTTTTTTTTGGAAATAATAAATAAATTTTATTTCTACAAAACATAAATAAAATTAAACGCAAAAATAATTAACAGTCTTTATTAATTAAAAACTTCCAAATCCAAGGACAAATTTCGGTCAATTTTTGCTATTTCGTACACTTCTGGTTATCCTTACATCTTCACAGGCAGTGACAAGTTTTTGATACCTATTAACCCTTTGGACTCTGACTTCTTTTACACAAATATTATTCAGACGTCACCACTTTTTTAAAAGAAGTTTTCTTCAAGTACACAATTTCAAAAATGCTCTGATTAAGTGAGGCAAATTTTATTTTATTTTATTACTGGTGCCAAAAACAAATCTTGAAGAGAACGATGAAGTCGGAGCAGCAGCGACAACGGAGTGCAAAGGGTTAATGTTAACCCATTAACCGCCAAAACTATAAGGTTGAAATTTTCAAATAAATAGCTGAACATCGTTTGCCACCACAAATTCTGAAAGATAAATTTCGCTTTGTATGATCTTAAATATTTATGTATTTAAGTAAGGCCAATTTTTTAATTGAAAAATAGTGGTGGGGATGCAAATAACTTAAATATGTGCATTTATTCGGACCGTTGCGTGAACGCAACACCAGCGGATAATGGGTTAATCAAGATGCGTACCAGTACTCTTAAGTGGTCTCAGAACTCTTACAATAGTAAAAAAAGAAAAAAAAAAGAGACCATTTTCAACATTTAATATCTTAAAATGATATTAAAAGACAATTTTTGGGGGTTGGAAGATATATGTATGTTCTTTCATTTCATGTATTTAAAAAATTGCAGGACGCAGAATAATAATTTAGAGGGGAATCCAAACTGTTAGATATTTGTCGGGCAGAAAATTGGTATTGCAGTTTATACGCAGGATTACAAAATAAATTGTGCAACTAGATTGAACATTTTGGTGCCTGCTTATACTTAATATTACAATAATTATCCAGAACCTAAATAAATATGTATTCAAAGCATTTTTATTTTTTTAATACAAAGTTGTATTTAGATAATGCAAAAATTTTAAAGTTTAAACAGTATAACTACCCCAAAAAATGTTGTTTTGAACGATAAAAAGGACGTTTTAGGTTTCGTTTATATATTCTAACATGAAACATACGTTTTGAAAATTTCATGACAAAATATTCAGAAGTTTTGAGATATCATGCGCGTTATGCTCTAAAACGTCATTTGGAGAAAAATGACTTCAATGTTTCGGAAAAGCCGCTTAAGAGCCTACACTAATCACTCAAAAAGATCCGGATGACAATGTTAATCCTATGGGGAAGTTATTTTCAAATATGTCCCTTAAAGTTTGATGTTTTTTTTTTTTTTTTTTTTTTTTTTTTTTTTTTTTTTTTTGCATAGGATAGCTGAGAACGATCAACAACCGGGCAAGATTTTACTCTTTCGATTTTGGTTAAAGTTCTCTTTTTTATTAAGATAGTTTCAATTTGAGAACCGGTTCCAACCGGCTCCGAAAGTTAAAGTAATTTTAATATAAAAATCTGAAACCAAAAGCGGAAAAATAAAAACTAGCCCGGTTGCAGATCGCCCTCAGTTATCCTACGCAAAAAAATCGTTCAAAAATATTAAAATCCAAACAAGATATTTGAAAATAACTTCCCCATAGGATTAACATTATCATCCGGGACTTTTTGAGTGACTAGTGTAGGTTCTTAAGCTATTGCGCGGGTATAATTCTAAAGGCCATAAATTTTGTCGTAATTTGCATTTCAAGGAAACAATTATATAAAAATGTTCAAAAAAGATAGGTGTTTAACATCTAAAAAAAAAATAAAATAAAATACATTCGAAAATTTTAAAGCTTTAAGAGTCTAGACCCCTTAAACACATATTTTTACTTTCTTCTATCTTTTCATGAAGAAAGTGTTGGATTCGTGAAAATTTTCGACTTCCGGTTTTCGACGGATTTATAAGTTTTAGAATGTCCTGAACACGATTTGATGGTTTTTAGAAAATGTCTGTATGCCACTCTCTCCGTCACTCTGTCACTCTGTTGGTCTGTATGTGACAAAAATTTTGTGGGCGCTCTATCTCAAGAACTAATGCACGGAATTTCACAAATCTTTAGATTCTGTTAGACCTTGATATAAACTGGTCCTGATTAGTTTTTGGTGAAAATCGCCTAGCAGGTGGCGCTGCTATGTGGCATTTTTCACGATTTCTTCAATAGCTATATCTCAGGAACTACTGCAACCGATTTTCATAAAACTTCAGATTCAGTTAGTCCAGGATATAGTTTACTTCTGATTAGTTTTGGGTGAAAATCGCCCAACAGTTGCCGCTGCTTTATTATTTATGATTCTCGCAATAGTTCTAACTCAAGAAAAAATGCATGAATTTTCATCAAACTTCAGATTCAAGTAGTCCTTGACATAAATCATTGCTGTTTCATTTTTGGTTTAAATCGCCCAACAGATGGAGCTGCTATGCATAATTTTTTACAATTCGTGCAATAGCTGCAACTGAAGAATTAATACATGAATTTTCATCAAGCTACAGATTCAGTTACTTCCTGGTATAAATTGGTCCTAATTAGTTTTTGGTGTAAAACGCCCAACAGGTGGCACTGCTATGCAGAAACTTTTACAATTTCCGCAATAGCTCTATCTCAAAAACTAATGCACGGATTTTCATCAAACTTTAGATTCAGTGTGAAGTTGTCAAAGTTGTTGATAATTAGGTGCTGATATGCTCCATTTTTCAGAAAGTATTAACATGTATGAAAAAATGTATATAGAAGAAAGTTTTACGATTGCCACATCCGACTAATTCAACTGATGAAGAAACTTTGTAAAATTGTTTTTTCTAATTTCCAAAGAAGGAAATATGTAAATAAGATAATTTCTCAGAAAATTCTGTTGTGAATCCAACATTAGAAGAACAGAATTACTTGCGACTAAAAGGTCTATTGAAATCAGTCAAGACTAACAAATTTGAAACGTGATTACCCCATTTCCTTACAAAAGCATATGAATTTATAATTTGATGAACTTGGATTTTAACCCTAGAACTACCGGAAATTTTACTCAAGTTTTATAAAAACATTCTACACCAGAATTTTTGCTTAAAACTATTTAATTTGTTTATTTAACTTATTATTGTCTGATTTATACATTTAGTTTGTTTTGAAGAAATTTCTGGTTTGAATAGATATTTTGAATATACATGTCGGGTCCATTGGATCCTTCTGGTAGACAGAGGGTTAAGTATTAAACTTTACTTTCCTTTTTCATCTTTCAAACATATAAATGCTTAATTTCCAAAATATACACATTCCAATCTCATAAACTCTGAATCTCATTTACAGAAAAAAAATAATTATAAATTTTTATTTAAATCGTCTTGTTCTTAAATCCTCTTTTACTTACATCATTTCTTTCTTAAATCGGAATTAAATCGGTTCCAGCAAAATCGATTTAACATCAGATTGTCATGCATAATGTATGTACATATCTGCAGATTAATAAGCTCTGAAACAGTATTTTGTTTTAGCCAATTGATATTTTTGCTAATGGATAAATCGTTTTTCTAATGTTAGCTTTAAATTCATTTAAGAACATTGGCTAAATCGGATTTCCGATGTTATATTAAATCGAATTAAGACTAGTGGATAAATAGGATATCCGATGTTTATGTCGATTTAAGACTTAAATCTATTTAAAGACCAGGCCTACTCTTCCGGAAAAAAATTGCTGTTAGTGACTGTAAAAACATGCTAAAATTACATTATCGTAGCATTCCACAAACACCACATTTAACACATACTCCCTCCGTCTAAAATAAGTTGCGACATTTAGATCGAAAATTTTGTCCCAAATTAGTTGCTACATTTCAAATGCGTGGAATCATAAATAACTTCCGCTGCAGTTTAGTAGATCGACACTATTTTGTAAGGACTCTACCACCAGTGTACCATAAAGATGATTTTCTTTCTAAAAAATAAACGATTCAATAGCTAGAAGGTAGATTTATGCGATTACTGGTGGAAGAATCCTTACAAAATGGGGCGTGGTTTAAGAGCGGGCGAACCCTGGATTTTTTAAACTAATTTGATACTTATTTAAGGAGAGACGGAGTGAATGCTTGGTAAGGAAATGTTGCTGATTGATAGTATAGCACCCTGAAAATCTCTGAAAACTGTTCAAACAAAATCATAAAATCATCAGCATCAATAATCAGTACAAAACTAATCAAATGTAGCAACTAAATAGGGACAGAGGGAGTAATATTCGTTTAAAGGGGTCAGGGACACATTTTGAAGTATTTTTTAATTAATGAGTTAAAATTTTGAAATTTTTTGTGATGGTTAACCATATAATTTGTAAACAAAATCACATAATAAAACTTCTAATAATTTATTTATTTTTAATTTAAAATTTAAAATTTATTAAAAAAGTGTGGTAAGTTAAAATCCTTATAACTCGAAATAATATTTGTAGAATTTCAATTTGTGTTTATTTAAATAAACGGAAATATATAAGTTTTAATTTTGATTCAGCATTTTTTAAAATATTGATAAAAAAATAAAAAAAATTAAAGTATAAATTTCTAAAAAAATGATGTAACTTTGAAAAATGATCATATTTTCAAAAGTAAATGTTTTTCTCAAAACTGATGAATCAAACTTAAAACAAAAGAATTCAAAAATGCATGTTCCAAGTTTGAACCATTTATTTGTAACGGTTCTTGACTTATAACAATTCAAATACGAGAAATAGTGAAAAAACCCATCATGAAAGAAAACGGATTTTCACAAGAAGTTGTTTCCATGACAACCATTGCTTGAAAGCTAGATTTGAAAACATACCAAAGCGAAAAAAAATAATATTTTCTGGTCTAATTAAGATAAAAACATCATTTAAATGCCATTTTAAGCAGAACAAAACAGAAAAAAATAATTTAATGCAATAATACGTTTTTAGAAAATATGAAGACTTGTGTGTCTCGGACTCTCTTAAAACTTATAATCTGTGTTTAGAAAACGGATTAAAACGCTATAATAACTACAGGCATTCTCCGACTTACGTATTACGCGACTTACTTAAATTCGCAGTTACGTAATAAATCTGGAAAATTGCATTTGCGAAGAAAATAGCATTTACCGGCCAGGCCAGGAAATTGAACGGGCCAATCGGGCCGGCAGGAACGATATAAACAATTATCGGGACTGACGGCCCGATATAAAAATTTAGGCGAAACGGATAAAATATGAGCTATTTTTAATGAACAAGACTTTCGCAAGAATAAGTACCAATGTACATCACGAGCTGATGCTAGTTGGTCAAGATCAATACAGAAATATAATATGTCCAGTGTAGAGATCGGCATCGGACTGTTACATGGTATCTGACTTTGGCTTCATTTTTTTTTCAGCAAACTCGTGCCGGACTGAGATCAGGCTTGCATTTTATTTTTTACACTTTCGAATGAGCCGGAACTGAACTTAATTGTTCTCAGGAGATGTAGGGCAAGCGATATGTCTTGTAAAAAATATTAATAGTGATAATGAACTTCTGTTAACTTAATCTTTGGAAATATACCTTAAGGTGGTTCTCAAATTCACTGCCCAACAACGCGAAACTTTGACGCATTTTCTGACTAATTTTTAACTGTAAAGGCATAAAATTGACAAGCCTGACTATGGAAGAAATTTGGAATCGAAAAATGTTTTCCATTTTTGATAAATAAATTATTTGCCGAGTTATAAAAGATTCTTGTCACGTGGCTGGTTTTTTTCTCCTTTCCATGCTGTCGCTTCGGGAAACTGGATTCGAAACGCTAACTTTGACAGTATTTTCTCAAACATATATTGCCTTTATCAAAAAATGGATAACGCCATTCACTACAAAATGATTACTATAAAATAGGGCAATACAATATATACAGGGCTGATCAAAGAATTCGGATAATTTCTCGATTTTAGATGGGAACAGCTGAAATTCGATTTTCAAATGTGATGCGTTTCCATATGATTGAAGTAGACATATATTTTAACTTATTAAACGGTGCACTTTGCATTATTATTCTGAATGCGTTGGAAAGTGTTTCAAAATCTTTGCTTGAGGCATGATTTTTTTCTCTCTTGTTCTCTTTCATAATTAATATTCAGTGTAAATGTTTCTGATAAAGTGAGAGCACGTGTATTTAATTTTAAATCTAATATATATATATATATTTTCTGTTTTCCTTTCCCTTTTCAATTCAACATCATCAGATAATAATACCCACTTGTAAAAAAAAGAAGAGAGTTTTAGTAAAATTTAGTTTTCCCTATTTTTTCCTTATCAATCTATATTCTTTAAAAATTTTCGAAAACAAATAAAAATTTAAAACTTTCCGTTTTATTTTTTATGTTTCAAAATTATTTTCCGCAATCTGAAATGAACCATAACTTTTTCAAAGCGTTTCACGTATCTTTAAAGAAAAGGATAAAAATCAAAGCTAGCTTGAGTAATTTAAGTTTTCTTATAAGTTGTATGTTTCACAATACTATTTGCCGAAACGTCAGTGAAGGCTTACTGTGGAGACACGAAAAGTTTTGGTTTCCGTTAGTCTGTCTGTCTGTTAGTCTGTCTGTCTGTTCCGCGATAACTGCCGCAAAAAGCATCCGATCGGCTTGAAATTCCCTGGGCATGTTGATGAGCTCCCCGGATTTAGCTGTATAGTTTTGGGTTAAATTTGGTTCATTCGTTCGGAATATACAGAACATTTTATTTTGTGATATAATGCTTTCCTATGGGAAGTCAGACGATTTTCAAATTTTCATTTGTTGAAAGAAATCGCTCATATGAATAATAGATTTAAATGGTAAATTTTGGATGCTGAAATTTTTAAATAAGAGTATTAAATTATTCTTATTAGTTTGCAATTTTGTCAAAACATTTGTCAGAGCTTTTAAATTAGGTGTATAACTTATGATAGAATTTTATACATGTGTTCGAATAATATAAAACATTTTATTTTATGAATTTACTTATATTTCATTTTTTCTTTTAACCGTTGCGTAGCAACAGCATCTCATCTAAAAATATCATAAATGTGAAAGTATGTATGTTTTTTTGAAGTCAAATCAAAGCAAAAGGAATGAATTGATGAATGCCTTTGTATAGATATTTGCATATAGATTTATTTAAACGCAGAAATGAAAATAGTATTTATATACTATATAGAATAATATTTTCATTTATTTATTCAACTATTTGATTATAAATGAAAAAGTTCGTTATTTTCATACAGAATAAACTGACATTATTCTGTTAAATTTTATAAACTTTATTGTTGCCAAAAAAAAATGAATAAATAATTTCTCCCAAAGAGTTAATTTTAATTTGTAAGATTTTCACGTGCAAAAGAAAAATGGAATAAGCAAATAAAAAAAAAAAAAGGGATATATAGGACAGGAATGAATAAACATTTCACACCAAATACCACCTAAAATAGTTTTTGTAGCAGTATTTTCCCAGCACTACGAAGAAATATTCCTCGATTTACACGATTTTACTTGGCCTTCCTTTTCTCATTCTTTGCGATTTCATTTTCGCAATTGCGTGCATTAATTGGCACAAAATTTTACATTTTTATGACTGAGATATATGTAAGGCCATACAAATAAGAAATTCCGTATTGTCTCCTATAAAATGTGATAAAGTGTTGGTTATTCATATATGATTTTATTAAGAGGAGCAGAGCTGCCAAGCCTCCGGCGTTCTGGATACCAGTATTTTAATACAGAAAATGTTACTTTATTTAATTGAAACATTTGCGCGATTTAAAAGAACATTTTCTCTAAGATAATAGTGATGTGCAAAAAGCTTGAGACTTGGTATGTCTGGTGGGGAGTGAAATGTTTTACTTAATGCATTTATCTCTATTTTAATGCTACGTGAACAACGTCCGTGTAACAGCTTGTAGAGTGTAAAATAAATTAAATTATTAAAATAATCCTTATTACGAAAAATGAAACAGAAAGTCCGGCGAAGGGAAATGAAATGTTAGTTAACCTTTCGTAATTTGACCTGAACATAGGTTTGCGTCAAATTTCAACGGTATTTGTAACATCACGATTTTAAATTAAATGTAGATACTATTAAAAGAAAATCACAAAAAATACTTAAAGGCGCCAAATCATGTTTATCTATTTAACGATGATGAATTATTAACTGTTAGGTTTAGAAGCCCCCCTACTTTAGGGTGATTTTAGTAAGTTAATGCTATCGAGTACATTTTTCGATATTTAGATTAGATCTTAGATATAAATATTGCAGAATGGTAATCAAAATTATTTTTTTATAAACAAAATTTATAAAGGTATTAGATTTCTAAATTAGATGTTTCAGTTTACATTTCCAAAAGTTCTTTATCCATTAGATACAGGTATTTGTGGTTAGCAGGCAAGTAAATACTGCTGTATGGATATTAGGATAACGTAAAATGTTTGACCGAATTATTGCTTATCCTTATAAATCGCAGTGTAAAAAGAAATCTAAGATATAGGGTAATCATTAACTCAATCAGTAGAAAATTACAAATGCAAAATAAATTACACAACGGGGGGTTCAGGGGGGCAGAGCCCCCCTGAAGAAATTTGCTTTATTATATAAAAATTAGTAGAATAAGTAGCTCGTGAGAATTTCAGAATATCCTTACATAACAACGTGTTTAATTTAACGCTTTTAATGTCTGAAACCATCGAAATATTTTTTCCCTTTTATAAATGTTTGTGTAATTTAAAAAGTTTAAATTTTGTTTTTGTAGAAAGATTAATATTACGCAAAGTTTGATAAAAACAATGAGTTGCAGAGATGACGTTGAGGCTCTTGATCTGCAGATTTACTAGTTGCCGAAACGTCAGTGAAGGCTTACTGTGGAGACACGAAAAGTTTTGGTTTCGGTTAGTCTGTCTGTCTGTTCCGCGATAACTGCCGCAAAAAGCATCCGATCGGCTTGAAATTCACTGGGCATGTTGATGAGGTACCCGGACGTAGCTGTATAGTTTTTGGTTAAATTTGGTTCATTCGTTCGGGAAATATGGAACATTTTATTTTGTTCTATAATGCTTTTCAATGGCAAGTCAGACGATTTTCAGATTTTCATTTGTTAAAAGAAATGGCTGATATGAAAAATGGATTTAAATGGTAAATTTTTGATGCTGAAATTTTTAAATAACATTATTAAATTATTCCAATAAATTATGTCAATATATTTGCTAGATTTTTTTAATTGGGTTTATAATATTGGGGGAAATTTTATGCATGTTTTCCAATAATATAAAGGACTAGAAAGGTAGCCCGTCAAAAATGACGGAAATTTAGATATAAAGATATATACAACTCATGTGCAAGAATATGAGTTTTCTCGCTTGTTCCGCAGTGATAGATGAAAATAACACATTTAAAGAACGAAACACATTTATGAAAAGCTGTGTACAGTAGAAGACCACTAATCTGCACAGTTTGGTTCCAAGTGTTATGCAGATTTGAGGCTTTTTGCGGTCATGTCTGTTCAATCTTTGTTTACATTTTTTTTAAATTCATATATTGGACAATTTAGATTGTTAAGCCTTAAAAATAAATAAATTTTGCACTTGAAGTAAGGTAAAAACTATTAAATTATCGTATACGATTTCATGAAATGGCATTATATGGCATTATATGTGTGTGCTTCACGATCTTGGTTACGACGTTGGCGAAATTGGCAGCAACTTGCCCTAATCCTAATAGTGTGGCCCGCTATAACAAAAAAGTAACCAGTTTTTAGCAAAATTTCTGATATAAAGTAGTTTTCAAAAACTTGTGTAAAATTGCAGGCCGTTCTCATGTTATGTCAGTCCTAAGAATAATATTTCTAACACTGAAGAGTTTCCATGTATATATGAAATTTAGAAAAGCTTCTCCAAAAGAAAGGTCCTGAAATGACATTGTAATTCCTCTAACTTCAAAGTTTAATCGGGCCCTGATGTTGGTTACTGAAATCTAATAAATACAGTTATTTTGAATATTACAACAGAATTAAACAGTTAAACTTATTTAACTTAAACCCGGCGTTACTTCCCGATGTTATTTTTTACTATTAAGAAAGAAAATTATTTAAATTTTTCAAATCATGCATTTAAAATTTTTTTCCGTCTTTAATAACTAAATAATGAAAAAATATGCTTTTGTTCTGAGCTCATAAATATGACAATAAAAAAATGTAACTAAGAGACATTGCAAAATTAAATCTTTGTGATTTCAAACCATAAACAAACGACACCGCCACAATTTTATCTACTATGATGTCATTAGAATATTGTCCATTGATTGTTGGAGAACTTACTTTGTGAATGATTACCTCAATGATTTAAATTTTTTTTAAGTTTCACGATGAATGAATCACTTGTGTTTGTTTAGGTTTATGGAATGAGATATTAAGCTGTGAACCTAATTTCAACTAAAACTATCCAAGGATATATGTATTTTTAATTGAAATCAAAAACAATGCTTTGATCTCGAAATAAAAAGTTTTAGTTTGTATAATTGGTTATTTCTGTTAATTATTTATTTAGGTATTTTTCCATTATAGCGCATTTTTAAAAAAAAGCTTCGCGCAATTCAGGCATCAGAAAGTGAGATATGTTGCCAAAATATATAAACAGCTATGAAAACAAATCTAATGAACTTTTATTTTTGGGTACAGATGTCATATTCGCCACATATTGGCGCGATATTGGCCACATATTGGCCAAAGGGCTTGATGTGGTAACCCGGATTATGTTGATTATGCTGTTGATGTTTTCGCCAAATTGGCAACCGAAAAAAATCGCGCCAATATGGGGCGAATATGACATCTGTTCCTATTTTTGTTTATATATGCACTTATATACATAAAAAAATCGTTTCTAAATATATATAATATTTTCTTATATATAAATTACGGCACAGATTTCAGATATGAACCGGGATTCCTAACTGGCGCCAAAATGGTGTTATTTTGCCTGCTATGGTAACCCGGCTATTGTTTTTTATTTATTAATAAATTGTTTATTTACTTTTATTTTCTGTTTTTAATTATATATACAGTTTTGTTCTATAGCTATTATTCAAACTTTTATTTATTTATTGTTATTTCCTTTTCAAAATGATAGCAAATAATTAAAAAATATATAAGTAACTGGTATTCGAAAGCGAGATTTCTGCCAAATTGGCGTCAGCGAAAAATTACGCCAACCCCGATGCGTATATGACATCTGTGCAAAAATTACGCCACAGATGTCATGTTCGCCCCATATTGGCACGATTTTTTTTTCTGACGCCAATGTCATATACACACCGGGTACTTAACTCTCGCCAAAGTGTCGTTATTTTGCTTGATATGGTAACCCGGATGTTGTTGTTTATGCTGTTGATGTTTTCTCTAAATTGGCGTCGGGAAAAAATCGCGCCAATATGGGGCGAATATGACATCTGTGCCAAAATTACTTCTGTTAAAAAATGGGTAAAAAAATAATTAAAAAATGGGTAAATAGCTTTTTTTACATTAAATAAAGGTACTTGTTAGTTATCCCGTCGACCAAATTACTGTAGCCAAATTGTAAGATTAAATGCCAATAATGATTGACATTAACCATGATCATGTGTTTCTTACGTCATCAAGTGATTTTTAATTCGACGTTATATTTGTATTTTTATTAATGTTTTGCTAATTTAATTGATCTTTCGTTGTTTAAAATAAAAATTATGTCAATTTGTATAATTTGGCGAGTGGTTTGGCGATTTATATAATTTGGTGAAACTGTTCGACGGGATAGCTAACAACTACCTAAATAAATTGCATACATATGGAAAAAATTGCTTGTCAGTAAATAGTTGAACAGTTGTTGTTTGTTGAGCAGTAAATAGGTTGTCAGAAAATACGTTGGCAAACTTCTTTCTCGCCAAGCAACTTTTCTCCGAAGTATTGTACATAAGCAATGATTGCTAGAATTGCATTTTTAATTATGATATGCGCTTTTATGTTTCACTACATTTATGCATACTATACTGTGTGTATAAATACTACAGTTCATATGCAGGGCTACACAAAAGAATTCGTAAGGGTTACTGAGTATGAGAGTAAATTGCTTAAAGGTGGTTTTTTAAAGGAGTTATGCGTTTTTACGCTGAACTGCATTTAGTTTACTAAGAAATGTTTGTAGAATATAGATAAAATGATATACAGGGTCACGCAAAGAATAGGATACCTAACCGTCTATGGATGATAATATCTGGAAATGTGGTTTCAGTAGTTTTAAGAGTAGTTTAAATTAAATTTTGGCTAAATAGTGGCATATAATAACGATACTATTGGCTATGGACGGTAACTGCTAAAATCAATTTTTAAAATTTTTTATGCGTCTTCTAAAATGTTTACTTAGTTATCTTATTTCCCCAAATAACGAAGTTTTGTTAAAGCATTCAGGATGTGTTGGAAAGTGTTTCATATTATATGCTTAACGCATGAATTTTCTTTCTTCTTTAGTCTTATTTTGAATTTATTTTATTCTTAAGGTTTTAGTCTTATACTGCTTTATAGAAACTTTGGCACAGTTGTCATATACGCCAATTTGGCGAAAACATCAACAGCATAAACAACAACATCCGGGTTACCATATCAAGCAAAATAACGACACTTTGCCGCCAGTTAAATACCCGTTGAGTAAATGACATTGGCGTCAGAAAAAAATCGCGCCAATATGGGTCGTATATGACATCTGTGCCGAAACTTTAATATTTAATTTTTTAAATCTTCGCTCCACACCCCTTACATATAGTACAAACTATAACACAGATAGCGCAAAATAATAGACAGTTTGGCACTTTTCCACTGTAGGAGCTTTGGCGTTTTTTTAAAAGAAAGCTTGGTGTAATTTGGGCATCAGAAAGTAAAATTTGGGTTTGTTTCCGTTATACGGATACCTTTGTCGCCAAGCGTAATAGATGGCGCAAAATGAAAATCACGTGAATTGAAGCATTTGAAAAATAAAGGAAAAAATATTGTGGATACTAAAGTGAGCATTTAAAAAATATAACATTTGAAAATTCCAGACTTTTACGAACTATTTCATTAAATCACAATTATATACTTAAAATAAGTGAACAAATAACTGCTATAAAATAAAGCAATAAAATAAAACTCATATTAAACTGCTGGCATAAAATTAAAAATATCTTTTAGCATTTTGAAATAATTGGCGCATTAGCATACATTTTGGCATGGTGTCCGTATAACGGAAAAATATCGAGATTTGTTGTCAAATCATATAAAAAGCTATGAAAACAAACTTGATGAGCGTTTTTGTTTGTTTTATATGTTTATTTTATAGGTATATTATTGATGTTTTTATGTACAAATCACATCTGTTTCTTTATAAAATTAGTGAAACGTCTTTTTTATAATAAATAAATCGTATAAATATCGAAAAAAGTGCGTGTGTATATAAAATGAAACAGTGGATAGATTCCCGGAAAATATGTTGCCAAATTTCCTTTTTCGCCAAGGCACCTATACTGGAAAAGTACCTAAAGCACATTAAAATCGCGCAGTTAGGAGCTCACACAGTACAGCGTCGTCTATTGGCGGTTATTTTATTCGTAGCATCGGGAGGAAGATGTAAAGATGTACTTTAAATTCTCACTCATAGATTTTGAAAAATATCTTAAAAGAGCGGAGTTTAAATTAAATTTCGGTGACCTCCTTTATGAAAGATTAATGGTTTTAAATGGGAATTTCGCCAAATTAGCCAGCTATCACCAAGTTGGCTAACATTTGGCGCTACTGTGGTAACCCTGCATTAGTTTTTCTCAACAATTACTCATTTCAATGAGGCGGTCCTACCGGAATCGTGAGGGACACACAGAGACTTGGATTTTATATAAATAGATTTTGTTTTATCAAATTGACATAATGCATATTTCATTTTTTTCCTTTTCTTTCTCTGTTGCCTAGCAACGAATTTGGTCCAAATAATATTAGTATAATTGCGTGTATAATGCTTGAGTAAAGCCAACGTCAAAACAGATGAATTAATGCATTTGTATCTTTGCATATAGACGGATTTTAGCCCAGAAATAAAAATAGGCAATATTTCATTTATTTTATTTATTTTATTGAAATATTTTGCTCATTATTTTCACAGAGAATAACGTAACATTTTCCCATAACATTTACCAATATTTTTTAATTGTTGCCAAGAAAATCAAAACCCGGAATAATGTTTTCTTTTAAACAATTTTCAATTGAAATGTTTTGTCGTGAAACAGGAAAATGAAAAATAAAATTAAGAATAGAAAAATTAATATGGCGGCATATTAAAAAAAAAAAAAAAAAAAAAAAAAAAAAAAAAAAACTCTCGAGTATTTCTTAATATAACAAGATGAAAAGTTTTGAGTAAGTACGCATAGAAGGTGAATTAGACGTCATTTATCGAAAACAAAGATGCTGGAATAAAAAGATCTTGGGTAAAATAAAATTAACTATTATTCACGGAGGAAAGAGATAGATTGAGATGCAGTATGCCGTAAAAACAGTTTGCAATACGATGTGCGTTATCGCTCAGATTTAAATGCTCTCATTCGGTCCAAACAAAACAAGCACGTGGAACAGGGACCAAATTCTTTGACTTCATCCGTTTTTTTTTTTTTTTTTTTTTTTTTTTTTTTTTTTTTTTTTTTTTTTTTTTAAGCACGTTGTTGTGTTTTGCCGAATGTAGCGGATTTTAGGCGTCACTTCAATATTTATTGTCTGTGTACGGTTAACATGAATATTTTATTTTAAATTTAAATTTTATTAATTTATTTAAAAAACTTATGCTTATCGTTATAAATCACAGCGTAAAAAAAAGCTAAGGTATACTATAACCATCCGCACAATCAATACAAAATTGCGAATGTAAATTTAAATAGACTACGGGGGGTTCAGGGGGCAGAGCCCCCCCCCCTGAAGAAATGCAATTTTTGATTTAAAAAGTTACCAGAATAAGTAGCTCATCAGAATTTCAGAACATTAATGTACAATCAACTTGTTTAATACTTTTAATTTCTGAAACTTTACGAAGTATCTTGTATGCTCATAAATATTTATGTAATTTGAAAACTTTAAAAAGCGATTTGTAGGAAGTTGAATATTATGCAATGAGTGTTAAAAAACAATGACTTGCAAAGATGACGTTGAGGCTCCTGATCTGCAGATTTACTAGTTGCCGAAACGTCAGTGAAGGCTTACTGTGGAGACACGAAAAGTTTTGGTTTCCGTTAGTCTGTCTGTCTGTTCCGCGATAACTGCCGTAAAAAGCATCCGATTATCTTAAAATTAAGGATGCATGTTGGTGAAATCCCCGGATTCAGCTGTATAGTTTTTGGTTAAATTTGGTTCATTCGTTCGGAATATATAGAACATTTTATTTTGCGACTTAATGCTTTCCTATAGCAATTCAGACGATTTTTCCATTTTTATTTGTTGAAAAGAAATGGCTCATATGATTAAAGGATTTAAATGCTAAACTAGTAAATCTGCAGATCAGGAGCCTCAACGTCAACTCTACAATTCATTGTGTTTAGCACCCTTTGAGTAATATTAATCTTTCTACAAAAAACGAAATTTTAAGTTTGAAATTACATAAACATTTATAAAATGAAAAAATATTTCGAAGGTTTCTGACATTAGAAGCGTTAAATTAAACCCCTTGTTATGTAATGGTATTCTGAAAATCTCATGAGCTACTTATTCTGGTAATTTTTAGATAATAAAGTAGATTTCTTCAGGGGGACTCTGCCCCCCCCCCCCCCTGAACCCCTTCGTGGTGTAATTTAATTTACATTTGTAATTATCAATTAATTGTGTTAATGTCCTTTAGTAAATTCTACCAATAGACGGAAACGTACATGAATTCTTTTCTACAGCCCTGTATATTACGTGAAGATTTTTACGCGTCGTCTATAACATTTAAATTTAATGCAGGCAAAAAACCCTCTTAAAACTGCTCATATCACATTTCCGGGGATTAGTATGCATAGTGTGCACTATATATCCAGTTTCTGTGGAGTCCTGTATATGGTTCTATTTAAATTCTGCAAACATTTGTTAGTATACTAAATGTAATTGGGCTGGGAAATACATAACTCAAAAAAAAAAAAAAATCACTGAAGCAATTCGCGCTCATTTTCATTTATACTTACGAATTCATTTGTGTATCCCTGTACATGGTCTATACAATATTTAAGCACTACTTATTAAGCACAAATTTACTTAACGTTAAAACGCACACCATAATCGAAAATGCTCTTCAGCAATCATCCCTAATAGACCAGAACTGTATCCGAAATTTTTTATGTGACCCTATAAATGAACGATAAATACGATACAAATCATATTCAAGCTTCTTGTAGTCAACCACAGTAATGTAATTTAATTTCATAATGTTTGAATTAGTGCAACACAATTAACACACTGACGACAGGCAATTTAATTAAAACTGGGTTTAAAAACAGTAGAAGCTCCTCCCTCTTCTGAAAGTGTCTCGGAAATTGGTTTCTGAGATATGTTTTTCATGTTTATGCAGCAGTAAATATCTTTCAATGTACGGATGTAATATATAATGTCTTACAATCTATAAAAAATATGGACAACACAATATAAATGTATTTTCTGTAAGGTAGAAGTCACTCCCTTAGCCAATGACGTATTCTGAATAAAAACGAGAATTCTCGTTTCCCGTCGCTAATGTGTTAAAATAAGCTGTGAAGAGTTTTTTCCCCCCGTAGACCACATTTTAATCGACCACTTTTGTGTGACCCTGAAAAAAACATATGCTTTGCACCCCATATACTACAAAAATGTTTCAAAAATACATATCAATTTTATTATTTTGTAACAGAGTAACATCATTAAAAAACGCCACAAAAGGATTTTCTTCAAAGATTGTAATATTATGAATACTTTTGAGTTCCCTGTACGCATGCTGTAAGTGCTACACATAACATATTTTATAGTAACCAGGTTCTGGTGCACCTTAATAAAGTATATAAATTTCATTACGTTTAAAATTGTGTAACATTATTAAACTACACCGCAGACGATTTTTCCCAAAGACTATAATGTAACGGAATAGTTTTGAGTGCCCCTGTAATTAAGCTATGAATGCTACACTCTTCATTTTTAATACCAAACATACTTTGGCAAACCTCAATAACGTATATCAATTACATGCAATCCCGACTATATTTACGCGAGTTAGAGCACGTAGAGAAGCACGGCAGGCGGCAGATAGAAAAACTGAAGTCATAAATACTTTTCATCCATGTTGGAAAGTGTTAAAAAGGATTTACATGCCTTTAACTGTACTTTTTTTTCACTTATAGCATGGTTAAACATTAGTTTAAACATCCTAATCCATGCGACAGCATAACATATTAAAAGCCCCCCAAAATATGCATATCTGGAGATCTATAAATCTACTGGAAAATAATTCATTATCGTGCCCACTGTTAATTGCATAAATTGCATCGATTTGGCGCGATAAAATATTTTTTGTGATAGCCTTTTAATAGTACCTGCAACAAAATTAACGTAATTTACTAACTTCATTCATATTTGAAGCAATGATAGGCTACGAATAACAGTCGCTAGGCAACGAAGAAAAGGAAAAAAAAAAAGAAATATGTATCATGTAAAACAAGAAAATTAATTTAAAAATTCTTTATATTATTGGAATACATGTATAAATGTCCTCAAAACATTATATACGTAAATAAAAAAATCTGATAGATATATTGATAAAACTTCAATATAGTAGGAATAATTTAAAACATTTATTTGGAATTTTAGTATCCATAATTTGACATTTAAATCCATTAATCAAACGTGCCATTTTCTTTCAACAAAAGGAAATTTGAAAATCGTCTGACTTGCCGTAGAAAAGCATTATAAGGAAAAATAAAATCTTCCATATTTTCCGAACGAATGAACCAAATTTAACCAAAAACTATACAGCTACGTCCGGGTATCTCACGAATATGCCCAATTAATTTCAAGCTGATCGGGTGCTTTTTGCGGCAGTTATCGCGGAACAGACAGACAGACAGACAGACAGACAAACGGAAATCAAAACTTTTCGTGTCTCCACAGTAAGCCTTCACTGACGTTTCGGCAATTAAGGATGATGAAATTTCCTAATTAGAACCATACACTATTCATAGTAGTTTGAAATTTTGTGTATACATTTGTCAGAGTTTTTAAATTCGGTGTATAACTTTTATGGAGGGATTTTATATGTGTTTCAATAATATAAAATATTTTTTTAATATAAATTTTCTTTTTAAGCACATATTTAATTGTTTTTATTATCTTTTAACTGTTACCTAGCAGCGAACTACACCTAAAAATATCGTAAATGTGAAAGTATTTGTAATTGTTTGAAGTTAAATCAAAGTCAAAAGGGACGAATTAATGCCTTTGTGTCTTTACATATAGATGGAATTTACCACAGAAATAAAGAAAGACTATGTTCTATTTATTTTGTTCAAATATTTTTCTTTTAAATTAAAAAGTTCATTATTTTCATAAGGAATAAATCGACATTTTGCTATGAAATTTAACAATCATTTTTCTTTTTTTTTTGCCGTTGCCACGGAAATTCAATCCCGGAATAAAAATTTATCCTAAACAGTTAATTTTGATTTGAAAGATTTTTATGTGCGAGAGGAAAATGAAATAAAAAATAGACATGAATACGCCTTCATATTAGAAATAAAGTGAAAATACGAAAAGAAGGTGAATTTGATCTCATATATCAAAAATAAAACGAATACGCTTTGAGGTTGAAATAAAAGGGGCTTGTGTTATGATATTAATTCTTATTATTAAAAAAAAAATGTTACTAATATCTCATGTTTTATCGTCTGCACACAGCTAACAGAAATGCTAATTCTTAATCGAAAATTCCAATGAGGAAAAAAAAAACTTTTGAAGAGCAAATATATAGTAAATATCAAAATTATGCACCGCAAAATTATCGCTGTCGAAAATGACGTCATTGTATCGGGAAATAAATATTTTCATCCTTAAAAACCAAGCATTAACTAGATTGACTGAAAAAATGTTTTTTGACCGGTGTTACTTCTTAATGCTGCCTCATTTCAGAAAATATGAATGAAAATTATTTTATTTTTAAAGGAAATTACATTTTCATTCATAAAACTTAAACGTTTAATATAATTGCGTCAATGTAAATCATTTTCTGTGTTACCAGTATTGCAAAATAAGGCTCGGAAGTGTAAAAAGAAATCTAAGATTTGCGCTAACCATTAGCGCAATCAATAAAAAGTTACGTATGTAAATTAATAAGACCACGGGCAGTTCAGGGGGCGGAGCCCCCCTGAAGAAATCTACTTTATTATTTAAAAAATATACCAGAATTAACAGCTCATGAAATTTTCGAAATATCCTTCCATAACGTTTTTAATTTAATGCTTCTAATGTCTGAAAACTTCGTATTTTTATTCTTATAAATAATTACATAATTTGAAAACTTTAAATTGCGGTTTGCAGGAAACTGAATATTACCAAAGTGAGTCTAAAAACAATGACTTGCAGAGCTGACGTTGAGGCTCCTGATCTGCAGATTTACTAGTTGCCGAAACGTCAGTGAAGGCTTACTGTGGAGACACGAAAAGTTTTGGTTTCTGTTAGTCTGTCTGTCTGTTAGTCTGTCTGTCTGTTCCGCGATAACTGCCGCAAAAAGTATCGGATCGGCTTGAAATTCCCTGGGCATATTGATGAGGTACCCGGACTTAGCTGTATAGTTTTTGGTTAAATTTGGTTCATTCGTTCCGGAAATATGGAACATTTTATTTTTCTCTATAATGCTTGTCTATGGCAAGTCAGACGATTTTCAGATTTTCATTTGTTGAAAGAAATGGCTCATATGAAAAATGGATTTAAATGGTAAATTTTTGATGCTGAAATTTTTAAATAAGATTATTAAATTATTCCAATTAGTTTGAAATTTTGTCAATATATTTGCGAGATTTTTTTAATTGGGTTTATAATATTGGGGGGAATTTTATGCATGTTTTCCAATAATATAAAGGATTTTGTTTTATCAATTTGACATAATGCATATTTCATTTTTTTCCTCTTCTTTCATCTGTTGCCTAGCAACATATTTGGTCCTAATAATATTAGTATAATTGCGTGTATAATGTTTGAGTAAAGCCAGCGTCAAAACGGATGAATTAATGCATTTGTATCTTTGCATATACAGGGTTCGTACGCATCAGGGGATACCTGGGATTTTAGGTGTTTTAGTACCAGGAATTTCCTAAAATACTGGTCGCTATATCTGAAGATAGATTTTTTTATTAAATCACTTCATTAATATCACTTTACAAAAATTCTGGTAAAACGTCCTTGAAGCGTACGAACCCTGATATACCGGGTGTCCCAAAAAGGACTGACTGATTTTAAAATTCAATAACTTGCAAACGGTGACAGATATTTAAAAAATTCTTGCAGGAGGGTTATGCATAAGGTCAAAAGTTTTATTACAGTGATTTTCGATTTTAGTTCGAATTACAAACAATAGATGGCGCTGTAAGCAATAGTCGCTAAATACAGGCTCGAATTCTGGTCCTTTCTCTTGTTCCATGCTGAAAAAGGAGATGGAAACGTATTATCCGGGCCACGAAGTACCAAAAATCGAGCCTGAATTCAGCGTCTATTGATCGCAGTGCCATCTATTGTTTGTAATTCGAACTAAAATTGAAAATCACTGTAAAAAAACTTTTGACCTTATGCATAACTCTCCTGCAAGAATTTTTTAAATATCTGTCACAGTTTGCAAGTTATTGAATTTTAAAATCAGTCAGTCCTTTTTGGGACACCCGGTAGATGGATTTTAGCCCAGAAATAAGAATAGGTAATATTTCATTTATTTTATTCAAACATTTTGCTTAAAAATACAAAAGTTCATTATTTTCATAGAGAATAACGTAACATTTTTCCATAACATTTACAAATATTTCTTTAGTTGTTGCCAAGAAAATCAAAACCTGGAATAATATTTTCTTTTAAACAATTTTCAATTGAAATGTTTTGTCGTGAAACAGGAAAATGAAAAATAAAATTAAGAATAGAAAAATTAATATGGCGGCATATTGGAAATAAAAAGAAAACTCTCGAGTATTTCTTAATATAACAAGATGAAAAGTTTTGAGTAAGTACGCATAGCAGGTGAATTAGACGTCATTTATCGAAAAAAAAAAAGATGCTGGAATAAAAAGATCTTGGGTAAAATAAAATTAACTATTATTCACGGAGGAAAGAGATAGATGGAGATGCAGTATGCCGTAAAAGCAGTTTGCAATGTGATGTGCGTTTTCGCTCAGATTTAAATGCCCTCATTCGGCCCAAACAAAACAAGCACGTGGAACAGGGACCGAATTATTTGACTTCATCCGTGCATTTTTCCTGTAAAATGAAAATGATCTGCTTATATTTAAGCAATAAGCATTCTAAGGTAGCATTTCATTGTATTATGAATTAAAAACTGTATTACTAAAAATATTATTGTAATTTTAAGCAGGTCGTTGTGTTGTTCCGAATGTAGCGGATTTTAGGGTTACATTTTTGGCGTCACTTCAAGATTTATTGTCTGTGTACGGTTAACATGAATATTTTATTTTAAATTTAAATTTTATTAATTTATAAAAAAAACTTATGTTTATCCTTATAAATCACAGCGTAAAAAAATCTAAGATATACTATAGCCATCCGCACAATCAATAAAAAATTACGAATGTAAATTTAAATAGACTACGGTGGGTTCAGGGGGGCAGAGCCCCCCTGAAGAAATGCAATTTTTGATTTAAAAAGTTACCAGAATAAGTAGCTCATCAGAATTTCAGAACATCAATGTACAACCACTTGTTTAACACTTTTAATTTCTGAAACTTTACGAAGTATCTTGTATGCTCATAAATATTTATGTAATTTGAAAACTTTAAAAAGCGATTTGTAGGAAGTTGAATATTACGCAGTGAGTGTTAAAAAACAATAACTTGCAAAGATGACGTTGAGGCTTCTGATCTGCAGATTTACTAGTTATTTTATTGCCGAAACGTCAGTGAAGGCTTACTGTGGAGACACGAAAAGTTTTGATTTCCGTTTGTCTGTCTGTCTGTTCCGCGATAACTGCCGCAAAAAGCATCCGATCGGCTTGAAATTAATTGGGCATGTTGATGAGGTACTCAGACTTAGCTGTATAGTTTTTGGTTAAATTCGGTTCATTCGTTCGGGAAATATAGAACATTTTATTTTGCTCTGTAATGCTTTTCTATGGCAAGTCAGACGATTTTCAAATTTTCATTTGTTGAAAGAAATGGCTCATATTAAAAATGGATTTAAATGGTAAATTTTGGATGCTGAAATTTTTAAATAAGATTATTAAATTATTCCAACTAGTTTGAAATTATGTTTGCGAGATTTTTTAAATTAGGTTTATAATTTTTGGGGGAACTTTATGCATGTTTTCCAATAATATAAAGCATTTTGTTTTATCAATTTGACATAATACATATTTCATTTTTTACCTTTTCTTTCTTCAGTTGCCTAGCAACGTATTTGGTCTTAATAATATTAGTATAAATACGTCTATAATGTTTCAGTAAAGCCAGCGTCAAAACGGATGAGTTAATGCATTTGTATTTATGCATATAGATGGATTTTAGACCCAGAAATAAAAATAGGCAATATTTTATTTATTTTATTCAAATATTTTGCTTAAAAATACAAAAGTTCATTATTTTCATAGAGAATAATGTGACATTTTTTCATAAAATTTATTAATTCTTCTTTAATCGTTGCCAAGAAAATCAAAACCCTGAATAATATTTTCTCTTAAACAATTTGCAATTGAAAGATTTTGACGTGAAACAGGAAAATGAAAAAAAAAAATAAGAATAAAAAAATTAATATGGCGACATATTGGGAATAAAAAGAAAACTCTCAAGTATTTCTTAATATAACAAGATGAAAAGTTGTGAGTAAGTACGAATAGCAGGTGAATTAGACGTCATTTATCAAAAAAAAAAAAAAAAAAAAGATGTTGGACTAAAAAGATCTTGGCTAAAATAAAATTAACTATTATTCACGGAGGAAAGAGATAGATGGAGATGCAGTATGCCGTAAAAACAGTTTGCAATATGATGTGAGTTATCAATCAGATTTAAATGCCCTCATTCGGCCCAAACAAAACAAGCACGTGGAACAGGGACCGAATTCTTTGTCTTCATCCGTGCATTTTTTCTGTAAAATGAAAATGATCTGCTTATATTTAAGCATTCTAAAGTAGCATTTCATCGTATTATGAATTAAAAACTATATTACTAAAAATATTTTTCTTTTTTTTCTTTCTTTTTTTAAGCACGCCGTTGTGTTTGGGTCGAATGTAGCGGATTTTAAGGTTACATTTTTGGCGTCACTTCAAGATTTATTGTTTGCGTACGGTTAACATGAGGATTTTATTTTAAATTTTAAATTTATTAATTTATATAAAAAAAAAAATAAATAATAATAAAAAAAAACTTATGCTTATTCTTATAAATCACAGCGTAAAAAAATCTATGATATACTATAACCGTCCGCACAATCAATAAAAAATTACGAATGTAAATTTAAATAGACTACGGGGGGTTCAGGGGGGCAGAGCCCCGCTGAAAAAATTCAATTTTTGATTTAAAAAGTTACCAGAATAAGCAGCTCATCAGAATTTCAGAGCATCAGTGTATAACCACTTGTTTAACACATTTAATTTCTGAAACTTTACGAAGTATTTTGTATTCTTATAAATATTTATGTAATTTGAAAACTTTAAATGCGAATTGTAGTAAGATGAATATTACGCAATGAGTGTTAAAAAACAGTGACTTGCAAAGATGACGTTGAGGCTCCTGATCTGCAGATTTACTAGTTTTATTTTAAATGTTTATATATATCCTTCTATATATATAAAAAAAGTTTTGATTTGGAAATGGGCCAATGAAAATCTGCGTAGATATTCCGGGTAGATCGGCATCCAATTTGAATGCTTAAGCATGGCCTTTCATCGTTAATATTAAAAAAACTGTTGCATACAAAAATATGAAAATCGGTGGTATTATAGAGAAATGTCTGATAAACACGCTGATGCAGACAGTTTTCAAATCGAAGAATTATTTTAAGAGATATTTAATGCTAAAGTTGGACAAAATCGTTCCATTAAAAAAGTTTTATTGGAGCAAAAAATATACATGAGAATTTAATCATTTTTAGATCATTTTATACGTTATAAGTTCCCGGTGTGCATATTGCATTTATTTTCCTTATTTGACTCATTTTTGGAGGTTTTATTTTAATTTTAAATTCAAATTTTCAGCATTTCGAGAGATATTTTTTACAAATTTTAGAAAATGTTATTAATTTAAAATGTTGCCAGTTGTATAAATAGCGCAAACAATAATGTTTACTTCAAATTAAAAAAATATTTAAACATGACCATTACAAACAGAAAAAAAACTTTAAAATTAGAATTAAACGATTACATGTTAAAAGCAGGAAAATTACGTCATAAGAACCATAGGCACAGATGTAATTTACGCGTATTCATTACGCGTACCCATATTGGCACAATTTTGTCCGACGCCAATTTGGCGAAAACGTTAATAGCATAAACAACAACATCCGTGTTACCATATCAAGCAAAATAACGACACTTTAGCACCAGTTAAGTACCCGTTACGTATATGAAATTGGCGTCAGAAAAAAATTGCGCCAATATGAGGCGTACATGGCATCTGTGCCGAACCATATTTGCACTTAAATTTTAAAAGAGAAAGAAAATCTTAAAATAAAAAAAAATCAATACTTCATAGTTATCCCGTCGACCAAATTACTATCGCCAAATTGTAAGATTTATTGCCAATAATGGTTGCCATTAATTAATTAATTGTAAGATTAAATGCCAATAATGGCCAATAAAACCATTAATTCGACGTTTTATTTGTATTTTTATTAATGTTTTACTAATTTATTTGTTCTTTCGTTATTTAAAATAAAAAATTATGTCAACGTGTATAATTTGGCGGTTTATATAATTTGGCGAAATTGGTCGACGGGATAACTAAGAAGTACCAAAAAATCATTATTATGCGTTAAAACTTGGAATTTGAGGAAATTACGTCATATTTAAAATGGCAAAAAATATAGCAAAACAATTTAAATTGAAAAATATATTTGCGCGAGATATTTTGAGATAATCTTTTCAACTATTATCGTGAATTCGAAGACAGCGCAAATAATATTTCCTTCTAACAACAAAAGTATTTTCACGTGAATATTAATAAGAGAAATAAAACTTTGGTGTAAATTACGTCAGATTTGAAACGATACATTTAAAATGAATTATTTAAAAGAACTATCTTATAGCGCTGTTAAAAAACACCGGAAGACAATGACACTGTTTACTTAATTCATTTTAGATTAGCTTATTTTCAAATGTTTAACTAATTTTTTTTTAATTAAATACGAAAACAGCCATTGTATCTCTTAACAGCAGCAGATTTGGCCTTAAAAATCCCCAATCCAAGGAAAACGAATGGAAACCCTTTTACAGAGAGATCGCTACTGTTTTTTAACCATTTGGAAAAATGGTTATTGTTCTCGTCAGGATGGGAAATCAAAAGCATATCTGAAGGTTTTTATTGGTTTAATCCGCATTTTATTCGTTTTCTGATTTGTCTATACAGTAATCTGTATTCCTCTTTACTTTCAATATAGATGGATACCTTCTGTTGCTACTATGACAAAAAAGTAATAAAAACTACAAAAAAATTAATAACTCAGAAACAAATTGAGATACAGCTTTCAAACAAATTGCTTTTAAAAGTATACTTTTTTCTCTATACGACGGTGTAAAAAGTAATATTGTGGGATGTTTAGAAGTTTTAAGAATGAAATTTCATTTAAAATGATCGTCAGATTTTTTGGAAATCTGATGATGGAAAAACCTTTTCCCGAACAGCCAATGAAATGCTTGGATAATACATAAGTTTCAAAGTTTCAAGTGGATAATGTGCGAGTCGCAGGCGATTTTTGTCGCTTGGAATTTTTACGTGTAATAACACTATTAATGTTTAATTCATGGCGTACGTTATGTATGATCAACTCCGTGAGATTTTTTATGTCTTAAATTTTAGTCTTCGAAAAAATCATTTTCCAAATGGTCGTTGTAATTTGATAAATTGCTTTTTTTTCTTTTTTTTAAAATTCAATATTTTTAAAGCCGATTAAATTAGCGTGCTTTTTGGATTTTGGTGTGCCTGAACGGGGGTTGGCGAGCGTAGCTCGTAGGGGGCAGAGCCCCCTAGTCGTTTTAAAGAATAATAATTTATAGACCATTTTGTTGAACTCATATCAATAATCATGTGGATTTTTTAACTGTTTAAAATTTAAAATAGCGATAAACAATGTTATAAATGGACAAACAAAAGAATATAATTGGGAAATATTATGAGTAAAATAAAAGAATTTGACAAACAAAATGTTTTAACTCTTCACTGCACCATGTGCGATATTTGGCACATACCTAAAAATATGATAATTTTCATTATGTGCCATGAATTTGGCTAATATGATCACTGCAGCTGATCAAGAACAATACAAAGAATAGAATAACACTTATTTTGTAAATGTCAGATGGCTGCATTATACTAAATATATATATATATATATATATATATATATATATATATAGAATTTGTCCTTTGAAAACAAAACAAAAAAAAATCCATCAAACTATTAAGGTAATACTTACTTTCATTGTTTTTACTGAATACTTAAAAATATTAATATGATAAAAGTTGCAGAGTGTTAAGAGGATGAAATTAATTAATTTAAGCTCATTTAGTTGCAATATATATATATATATATATATATATATATATATATATATATATATATAGCAATTCAATATTTTAAAACCCTAAATGTGTACATGTGGTACACACCATAAAATATCAAATTTTATCTGAAATTTTGAAATTAATTTTTTTTACTATTTTCCCCATTATTAGACCAATATACAAATTTCATAAAAATACAAAAGATCGTACAGTGAAGGGTT
The DNA here is from genome assembly GCA_963932465.1 of Maratus speciosus. Taxonomy (NCBI): domain Eukaryota; kingdom Metazoa; phylum Arthropoda; class Arachnida; order Araneae; family Salticidae; genus Maratus; species Maratus speciosus. The sequence goes on from OZ010786.1 coordinate 439,733,906, forward strand.
AAGGGGTATCATATGTTTTAAAATCTCCTTCGCGAGTGCAAAAGGGATTAAATTTCAAGTTCACATAATTTTCTAAATAGTTATTGAAATTACATAAATCACTGTACGGGACTGCCACAGGCGACTATTTTTGTTTTCTGCTCGCACCAGCATTTTTCTAATATAAATTTTAAAGTATATTTCTCTTGCAAATGTTGTCGAAGTGTGTGTTACGGATTTCTGTTTTTTAAAAGTGGTGCCAGTTAGAATTAAAGAATAGTCGCCTGTGGCAACCCTGTCTGTAATGTATTTAAGCCTGATTTAAGGCTTTATGAAATGTAAAAATAAACACTTATTATATAATATAATAAAAACATACAGTTCAGTTAATATTTTAAAAGTTTTTCACATGGTATATCACAATCCGCACGACGACTTAACTTAGAATAGATATATAAAAATAAAATTTATGTTAAAATGAGCTCTAACCTATATTTTAGAGAATGAATTAATATTAGTGAGATAAGTAAATATTTTATTTTTTTTAAATTATTAATATTTTTTTTCATGTTTCAAATAGATAGATAGATGATATTGAATAGAAGATAGATATTGATACATAAAAATCAAAATTACAATACAAGAAAGTAAAAAAAAAAAAAAAAAAAATCTTAACGAAAGTTTTCATAAAAATATACGCATAAAAATGCTACTTTTATCGTAATTTAGATTTATTATGCACCTAACAAGGCGAAAGTTTAAAGAATACAGCTAAAAATAATATTGTACTTCTCTGTTATGTACAAATTGCTTAATTTCTTTTTCTTTTAGTGCAATTGCTTATGATAAAACATCACAGTATACAAAGATCATAAATAAACTCAAAGAAATATGAGAATGTTAGAATGATAAAAAACACGCTATTTAAAATTATAGCACGTGACAAAACATGAAAGTTTCAAATAGTTTGATCTTGGCATAGTTTCAATATATATGGAAGAAGTTCTTGGTCCCAATAAAAATGATGAAAAACATGTGTAGAGAAATTGCAGAAAGTGAAAGGACATTCCTATAATTGTCTGAATCTGGATTGTTTTATAAAGAGGCGTGTTTTCACAGAATCTTTTCTTGGCATCAATGAAATACTTTGAATTATGTCCAAAGAAATCATTTCAGCTAACAAACAATTAATTGAAAAGGCTTCTTTAAATTGTAGTCTTTGTCTCAATTTTTTCTTTTTTTTTATTTAACTGACTTCCAATAAAGGAGGTTACATAATTCGTTTGTATATGGGGCATTCTCACAATATTTTGACTTTCAGGAATAAAAATCTGGTGACATTAAACTTTCTAAAATAACATTTTAATCTGATAGACGAATGCCTTAATGATTCAAAATAAAGAAAAAATAGTCAGCAGCGAAATAATTTTTATTTAACTGAGGTTTAAGTTAAACTTGAGAGTGTAATTTTTCTTACCATTTTATCACTATAACTTTTTACTTTCTTCTAAATTTTTATTTATAATGAATTTGCATAGTAACCACAGGATATTCAAATATGAAATAATAACAATGTAGAACTTTTAGTACAAAATTTTCGCATAACATTGTTTTAAAGAGGTTCTAAAGAAGGAATGGTAAGGTAAAAAAACAGGAAGGTATGGAAAAAGGAACAGTGAGCTAAAAAAAGGGATGGTAAGGACAGGACGGTAATGAAAATTACCACCTGTTTTTAGCTTAATCATATTAAGACTAAGTAATAGCGACAACGTTCATTGATTTTTAGAAACAGCTATTTACATTGGATTAAATTAAAAAAATAATAATTTAACTCGAAAAGTGCAGGAATAAACCTTGGGGACGGTAAGGCTACCAATAAAGCCACGATGCTTGAAATTGATATTTAAATGCTGATTTAAGTTCTGCAGTAAATTTGCTGTGAAAGAATTTCAGACATTCTTTCTCTAGCATACTTTTGCATGAGAAAAAACTTGAAACAAATTCTGTGACTGCATCTGGAGTGATTTTCTGTATAATTTTAGAAGAGGGACGGTAAAGAATCTAAAATACAGGGACAGAGTTCAGAAAATAATAACAACCGCAAAAATGTGTGCAAGTTAATTTTTTGCTACATATTTATATAAAACAATAGTCCTAGTTTCGGAAAACAAAATTACATCGAATTACTTTGATTGAAACAATTTTATACAGACAGCTCCAAACTTGAAAATCAGCATCAACGGCACGGGACGGTATAGGAGTTTCCTGGCTTTCTGGACCCCCAACATCATCCAAAACGTATTTATCTCGTTAATATTGTTATGCGGTCATGCAATGGGATAATCCCTATTATACGAAATAAAAAAAACTGCAAGAATAAGAATTAAAATAAAACATATTATTCAGGGACTTAAAAGTCAAAAGATTGTGAGAATGCCCCATATACATCTATAACGAATTAAAAATCAATCGGACAGTAATCAGTGTTGAATTCAGCCCCCCGGAGCTAAAAAAAAATCCCTCCCGGAGAAAAGTGTCTGAATTCAACACTGACAGTAATAGACCGGGGGGAACGGGACAGCTGCACGCATATTCACAATACCTACTCGGTTCTGTTTCGACACTGATATTTCTTAATATAATAATGATAGTATCCTAATTCTAATAATATTATATCTGAAGCCGGCTTCAAAATGGATAATTAAATGCCTTTGTATTCATTAAGCATTTTATTAATTATTTTCCAACGTTTAAAAATTTCTCTTAAGTTAATATTATCTGAATCTTTTATTTGTCTGTAACACATAAAATAAAAGTTACAAGCAAATTCCAAAAATATTTACTTTATAATAAAAATATTAATAGGGAAATTGCAAAATATTTTTTTTTTTTTTTTTGTAATATTGAGCAAATATGTGCGAAATGTAAATTGACAAAAAAATATCTTGCAATTTCATTAATATGTCCAACATCAAGTGAAGACTTTCGCAATATTGACATTTTGTCGGAGATAGTTATAATTTAAAGTTTTGACATTCCATTACAAATATTTCCATTTTAAATGCAATATTTTACCAATATTGGTAATATAGTTCAAGTATAAGTGATAGCGATCAGTGTTTAAAATTAAACGTATTTTTGTATTCAAAATATGTATCAGAAATTTTTAATACTAATTTTCGATTTATTTAATCGCAGACCTTCGTCGATTAAATAAACTGAAAATACTGTTTAAAAAGTCATTTAGAGATTTTGAATTTAGAATTCTGTTAAATTGGCGCCACTGTTAGCGATGAATGCAAATATTAGCACTATACAAACAACTCACTAATACTGGTTTTCAAGGTAATTGTGTTTTTGTAGTTTTTAATCTCTATTTCTAAATAGTAAACGACGCACTTTTTAATATCGCAATTTATAAGGCGGATTTTACTATTAGAAAGAAATAGTGGTTATAAAAAACTAAAAAAAGAAACATAATCACTAGTAGTTTTTCACATCAGGTGGATTTTTAGTAAGATTAACATTGCTGTACCTATTATTACTTTAAAGTCAAATCAATTTTCATACAGTTTTCTTTCAAATGTCACAATATTACAAACGCAAAAGAATATTCTATTACTACATTTGATTTAAAGTAAGTTTTATTGTTATAACTTTTATTATATGTATTACAAACAAATAAAATATGTAAAATTTATTAACTTAAGGTAAATTTTAAACATTGAGGGAAAATGAATATAATGGATAATGAATGCAAAAAAAATCAGTCACCCGGGGTACAGTGCCTAGAAGATACAGTGTGGAAAACGGCTATTCCTATAATGCTTTAAAAAGTGCTAAAAACTTGTATCCCATAAATCTCCAACAATGCTCAGCGGCAATATGCTGATACGTGCGCCATCTTGTAACTCTTTTCAATATAAACCCTGTGTTTTCAAAAATTATAGAATGTTAAATATCGGAAACTATAAATATAAGATATTTTAGTATGTTATAAGCTAATTTAGTTAAGGAATGACGTGAAATAGGTTAAAGAGTCTCTTTTAGAATGACTATCGTTTTTAAATCACTACGATGGCGCTACGATCGACATCTTGTTATTCAGTATCGTTGTACATTTATGGGATTCAATTTTTTAGCACTATTTTGTAGCCGTTTTCCACACTGTATCTTCTAGGCGCTGTACCCGGGGTAATTCCTGGTCACTGAGTTTCTGGGGTACTTCATGGTCATTTTCCTTTTTGTTATCAAAATAACAATTAATCAAACTGAAAAAAATCTGCAAAATACTTTAAACAATCCTTTTCTTTTCAATGTATGCCTTAATTATTCATTTAGTTGAAATTTAATATTGAAAAGAAAATTCAAAACTGCTTGTCAGATTTCTGCAAAACAACATTGACCGTGATTTTTGCACATTCTACAAAGATCTGTGTCATTCTTAAAGTTTTAATTGTTTTATTTTTATTTTTATTTTATTTCAACTATGACATACCACAGTTTTTAAAGTGATTATATAATTTTATTCTACTACATTAAAAACTTTTATATCAACAATCCAAACTAAGCGCATATTTATGGGGAAATTCCTGGTCAGTGTTTAATAATGTAATTGTACAATATTTATACTTGGTATTTTATGTATTAATTCAACCACACATATTCACACTTTCATATTTATAATTATTATTGGGATTAGCATACTTTTATTACTACATGAAGATAATAACAAATCTAAAAGTTTTAAAATATTTAAAATTTCATACCAGAAAAATATACTGAGTAATACCATTGTCAAATCTGAACCGAGTAGGTTTTGGGCAAAAGCCAGCTGTACAAAAGATCAGCTCATCCAGTTGGAGGATAAAATTTAGGGATTAAACAGATTTTGATTAGTATATTAAAATGCAATTGGTCTGCCAAGTTATATCTTTGTGAAAACCATCTGCAGACCCGATTTTAGTGATTGATAATTAGGTTTATCATTGTATTTTCCTCACCGAAAGGTATGAAAGCATGGAGAACTGGGAGCAGAAAAACACAATGGTAAACCTACATGTCAATCTGAAAAATTTAGGCAAAAATTAAAAATGTTATTTATTAAATAACAATACAAAAATAAACGAAACGCATTATTTTCTTAGTAGATTATGAAAAAAACATTCAAATAAATCATGTCATAATGAATAAATAGGTGCGTTATCATATCTTTAATGAAAACGTATTCAGGTCTGTTAACTTACAATATCTCAAAAGTTTAGAATTAACGGAAAAACACATCATTCGACATTTTTAAATGACTATATTTGTAACTGATAGTTCCATGGTTTATGTTAACTTGAGATAACCGTGCTTTACTGAATGCTTTAACCGAACGTTATTGAATCGATTACATTTTGAAATATTACTGATGCAAAGAATAACATGGTTTTTCAATTGTCTCCTTTAGTCATTTAGTAGAGTCAAATTGCTTTCCCGTCTTGTAAACTTCACCGGTTAAGATAGTCCAAATTTTCTCAATTCTCTTTTTGTCCGGGCTTAAGGGGTGTAGGATACATTTAAACCTTCAAAATTTTGGAATTTTTTTAATACATAATTTTAATTCCGCAATCATTTCTGAACAATATGCAAAAAAAACAGCATTAAAAAAATTCCCGTTAGTTTGCTAATTATGGCAGTATTATTAAGACTACATATTAAGACTACACAGGTTAATTAAACTTTGCGTTGCGTTTATTCAAAACGATGTATTTTGATACTGCGCGCAGTGTTATTAAAAAACTATGCATGGTAATCAAAAGAAAATTTTACCACATATTAATTTCCGTATTATCTACAACTTAAAACCAGAAAAAGGTAAGATTTTATTTTTTATCTGTTTTTGTACTTTGAAAATATTTCTAAAAAAGAGAAATTTTTTAATTCTTTGTTAATTTTTTAATTTAGTCAATATTTTTTAGAAATATTCTGGTTTTAGTATAAAGGTAACACTATTATGTATTTATTTTCGCAAAAAATTCCTCTTTATATGCATATTTTCAGATTTTATCGTGCGAGTAAGATTTTTTTCTCTTATTATCATATATTTTTAAACTTGTCATTTCAATATTTATTTATGAATTTATAAGTATATATATTTTTTTAAATATAAATTTAAATATAAGCTTTATATTTAAATGAAGTTCGATTTTTATTTTTGAATTATTACACAAGTTTTGAAGCTTGGAACATAGTGATATTTTTTACTTTTTCGGCGTATTTAAAAGGTATCCTACCCACTCAATACTGGTCACTGTAAAACATTAACATTTTACGCGGAAAGTCATTTTTTGTACTAAGTTAGTTGTGGCTTGAACCATTGTCGTGAAGATATATGCATTTACTGTATCTAATATGCTACCAAGCCAAAATAGATGTTGCTCTAGAATGGCTATGGCGGTTTGGACATTAAAGCATATACTTCACCAAACCATCAGAGATTTACAGCAGCCTTGTGAAAATTTACAGCCTACTGAAGAAAATGTGGCTGGTTCTTCAGCCACTTCATTCTGTACTACAAGTAGAAATTTCAGCCATCAGGCTTACCCATATTTCATTTTTTTTTTGTATCTGACAAGGATTAATATCCCCCATATCCTATTAATATTTAATATACTCCATATGGGCATACTCAGAAAAATCTGAAAAAAAATACAGAATGTCCTTCTCTTGTGGATGTATACGTTTATAAAAAATATTACTGCGGAAACTCGATAGAGCGTCCATAAAAAAATAATGCAAAATTCGTTTATTTGGCGATTTATCACCGGTTGGCGATGGATTAAAATTTAAAAAAAATACACTTTTATGTCGAATACTCTTTAAGGAAAAAACATTTTATGTTGAATTTGAAAAATAAGTTTAATTTAAATAACTTTATTTTTGTCATTTTTAGTTTGTTTTAACTATAGTTTTGTCATATATATTTATATGTATTTATAATTAAATTTAGCTATTATTTTTTATAATTTAAAACGAAATCTAAATTGATTTAAATTGGTTCAAGCTCAAAACTAGGTCCGATTGAGCACTGTCGGTTTGATTTTGTTGCTATGGAAACAAAAAATTTTTCGTTATGAAAATGTATAGCGGCAGGATTCTACATGTGAATTTTTTTTAACAGCCGTTTAAATTTAAATAATCTTGGATTGGATGATAAAGTAATGTCAAAATTTCGTTCAAATCGGTAATAAAAAGAAAAAAAAATGAGGAATTATTTATTACTTTATAGAACCTTTTAAATTAATATTGCTGCAAATGTAATAATAAATAAGTATCATAAGTAAATAGTAAATCATAAGTAAATAGTATTTGCAACTTGAAAAATAGAAAAGAAACAAATTAAATAATTAAAAATCAAATGTAAGCTAGCTATAACTTAAAATAGATATTTGCATCTTGCAAAACATAGAAAACGTTTTTTCCAGTGATAAAATTAAATAACTAAAGCAAGAAGCAACATGTTTGTGTAATAAATAAAATATATAATAAACGCTTTCATTGCTTAAGTTGAAATTCATTAAATACCGAGCATTCTAAAAAACAATTAACAAGCTACTTTCAGATGCATTAAAATCGTTTGCTTTTGGCAAAGAAAAATCCTGATCGAAAAACTGCGTGTCGTTTTCGTATTTTTGCGCCAAATATCCGAAAGTATTTTATTTTTTACAGAGTTTCTACTGGGATTCCGCCGCTAAATGTAACTGATCCCTTATTACATACATGAGTAGTTTCACCATTTTTTTCAACGTATTCTGAGTATGCCCAGTAAAAAGACCTTCATTGTGAGTAATACGATGAGTCACATTATACCCCTTCCCACCGTACGACACATACTTTCAAGCTTTATTCTTTCAAGGAAACTTATTTTATGTAAAAATTTCTGGTTCGAATCGAAATATATTCATTTGGTAACAGTCAATGTAAACGCTGGCTATTCTAATGGCGATTCTAATGTTAATGGATTAACTCATTGTAATCAGGAATTTATTACATAAAATACTGAAAGAATAAAATCATAGACAAAAAAATCTTTTATTTTATCATATCTTGGTCATAATTGAAGAGCTGAGTGGAAGAACATGTTATGCTACATTTTCTTAAAAATTATTTTATCTTTTGGACGAAGGTGTTATCAGGTATTCTATCACATGCTAAAGCTAAAATACCAAAGTTCTATTTAGCCTTGAAGATTTAAGACATTATTCATTAATATTTAATATTTTAATATTTAATAATGCAAATAATATTAATATTTTTTAATATTTAAAAATTAAATGTGAATAAGTTTTTTTGATAGAGTTCAGCACCACACCTGTTAATATTTTAAACACAAGGTATCAAACAGAAAATAAATCATTAAAATTGACAACAAAAACTTTCACATCAAAATTCTATAAATGTACTTTTTGTTACTTAACATGTTCTTCCATTTAGTTCTTAAATTCAAAAATAAAGATTATTTATTCACTTTCAACAAACGAATCTAATTTTCAGACTACCCTGATCAAGTTTCAAATATCATATCTTTTCTTTGTGTTCTGGGATATGTAGAATAAAAAATAAGTAAAAGTGAAAACAAATAGTGTCACTCAAGAAATTTTCAAAAAGTTATTAATTTTTTATAAAAATCTCAGATCAAAACTATCAGTTTACACCGTAATTTATCTTTCCTTGCAGTTTTAAACCACTATATATAGGAGCTTTTTTTAGAGAAACTTTTTATTCTATTAAACCATAGAAAACTAGACGGTTTTCACTTCATTTTCAAAGTAGATTTTTCACACTTTATTGTTTGTTTAACCGTCTAAATAAGCTTATATATACAGGGTGGTCATAAAAAACTTCCCCGATATATGTACACTTAGCGACCTAACCGCTCAGCTAAACCAAAGGAAATTTCAGATTTAGTTATTTGAATGTATGCGCTCGAGATCGTGATCATTTAAAACAATAGATCTCTCATGGTTACGGTTACAGCGAAAAAAAACTCGAAATTTTCGAATGGCAACACCTTTTTTTTTCCTCCGAAAATTCATCATCATATTGAAAAATAATAAATGGCGCTGGAACGATACACGCATGACTAAAATTGCCGGTGTAATATCGTGGCACTCAATCTTGATCAGTTCGTGTGTAAAGTAACACTCTAAAACAAACTATTACATTTTTATTTTTACTATGTGTACACAAACACAACTCAAAAACACATTTTAAAACAAATCTTACAACATTACTCAGTTCACAAGTGAAAAAAAGTCGGCTACTGAAAAATATGTCTTGTAATCACTTCTTCGTTCCTCGCAATGCTCTTTTTAGCAAGCGTTTTACGCCGGCAATTTTCATCGTACGTGTATCATTCCAACGCCATGTATGATTTTTTGATGCTCTGATAAATTTGCGCATGAAAAAAAATGGGTGTTGCTGTTCGAAATTTTTAAATTGTTTTCACTGTAACCGTAACTGTGCAAGCTCCATTGTTTTAAATCACCACGATCTCGAGCGCACACCTTCAAGTAGGTATATCTAAAAAAAATTTCCGATTGGCTGAGCAGTTAGGCCGCTAGGGGTTCATATATCGGGAAGTTTCTTTATGACCACCCTGTATATTTTTTAAGTGCATACGTTGTATGGTTTCGCAGCCAAAAACAAATATCAGACTTACTGCTTTTTTGACATTTTTACAACCCAACAGAAAACCAGTTAAAGTTTGTTTGAAGGAGGTAAGGTTATAGTAGTACCATATAAGCAAGGCGGTTAAACTCACGTTAAATGTAGAGTGCCCAAAAATGAAATATGAAACTTCAATATTCCGTTAAAAAAAATGTAGTTAAAACAATTTCGTATTTTACTTATTAGAAGATTGACAAGATGTTAAAGTCTGTAACCATAACGGTAGATGGCGCTGAGTGTATCATACGACGAGAAATATGATTAAGTACCGAAAATATCAGAAATGGTTACACCACGGGAAAAAGCAGAGTGTGTTTTTTGGTTTGCAGAATGTAAATCTTTAACAACTGTCTGACGTAAATTCCAACCTCAGTACAAGAAGAAGGCACGGACAAGAAAAAGCATTCATGAGTGGGTAAAACAAAATAAATTAAACTAAAATATGTTTTGTACTATCTATATTTATATATATTTTTTTTTTCATAGGGGGCGTCACTAAATTCTGAAAAGGCAGAATTCCTGTTTTCTAGTATGTATGTTTTGTTTCAACATTAAAATGTCTTATTTCTTGTATTTTCATTTTAATATAATACTGAAGATATATATTTCATTTGTGGACCGATAAAATATTGATTTCGATATCGACTTGTGTGCGTAAAGTGATCCCCTCCATCCTTTGTTTTTGTTTAATTTTATTAATTGAGTTTGTGGCTCTCAGATTTTCCGGTTCGTGGTTTTCGCTGCAAGTTTTTTGCTAATTAGGGTATGTTGGTTAATCTGCAGAGCATAAAATTGAGATTGGAAGTTAGTATTTGTGTATCTTGGGTCGGGACCTAACTTTGGAGGAACGCAAGATGCGTTCTCTTGCCTATTGAAATTGAAAGCGTGGTATGTGCTTTGCCGGATCTGAAGTCTAGAATTAGCTGAGGTGCCGACGTCTAATGGGAAAAAGGGAATTAGCCATTATTTAATAAAGCGCAGTGGCGACCACGGGTTGCTAGTATATAGTGCTATTTATATAGTTTATTGAATTTGTGAGGCAATCAGCCACCTTTAAACGATATTTTCGTGCTCGACATCGAATTTCATCTAACATAAATTTTAGATATAGTATGTGCAGCCATCCTTTTATATGTAAGGTGGTTCTAGATTTAGTATCTTTACATTTTTAATATTTTCAAGAGAGTGTTTAAAGCAGGTCTACAGAATCGGAGTCGGAACCATTTTTTAGCAAAAGAAACGGAGTCGCTAAAAAACAAGCCGACTCCAGATTTTTTTTTTTTTTTTGTTAGACATTGTAAAGTGAAATTAAACTAATTATATGTAATTTTAGATATATAAAATTAATTGTTATTCTTATTTATGGATTTTATCAGACTACTCAAGTTAAAGATGACTGATTTACTGCGGTGTACAAAGTAGATACAGGGGTAGGTACAGAGCACGCATGTGCAGAGTAGATGAAAACTGTTTTAATTCACAACTGTGGTAGATATTTTACATTTAGTACATAAGTACTTGCCCTCGTATTTTTTGAGTTTGTGGATAGAACCCGAGATATAAAGGTCTGGAAGGACCCAAGGCCCGGAAAATGAAGGCAATTTTTCAAACAGGCCATGTGAATAGAATTAAGACAATTTATGCTAATGAGCCGGATCAGACATAAAAAAACTTAGCAGGTTGACAAACCCAATGTAACAAATGTGAAAGAATCAAACTACGCCGATAAAATAGGAGCAATTTACGATAAATAATAGGCATGATTCGAGTGAGAATAAGTATAAAAGCACGGCGGAATGTTTTAGGGGACGGGCATTAAAAATTTCGGTTCATGCTGATCTCTTACCCGAGGTAATGCGAAAATTATAAATATGTGCTATTTTTGGAGGCAAAAGAACAAAGAACCAGGTACATCATTGTAATAGGAGCCTTTGTCTGTTTTTTTTTCACTCAAATTTTGCCAGTCTATATAGCCAAAAGTCAAAATTCTAAAATACACATCCTTTGTTTATTTATTTTTGTGCATAGGAGTCAAAATAAGATGAAATTGAAATTTTTTTTTCTGAATCGGCTGTACCCAAAATAACAATAAAAGAGTGAAATTTCGTTATCTTTCACCTTTTGGATTTCGGAATTTTCAGGTCTGCAGAAATAAAGCCAAAATTGTAAATTTAATTTAAAAAATGCAATTTTTTAATTTTTTTTATTAGAATCCACCTGATTTAAAATATTTCTAAAATAACAAAATTTTCATCTTTATTTTCCCCCTTTCCATATAAGATTTTTTCGAAACTGGAGGACAAAATAACAACTAAATTGTAACGATTTCCCTTTTCCTTTTCAGTCAACAGATCCAAAATACTAAAAATCCCGTTTTGTGTTGTTTAGACTTCAATATTTGGATTTCTAGGGTTTGCAGGCGCGAAATTGTAAAATTAATAAAGCTGAAAATATAATTTTTTTTCTGTTTTATTTTTGAAGCCCTAAAAAGGTAATCAATGCCGAAATAATCAGATTTTTATTTTTCTTATATTCCGTCATTATTTCAACTAACAGGCAACACTAGTACCCGAGCCCGAGTACTAGTGTTGCCATCCCGAAGTCCGAATAGGAGTCGTTAAAATATCCTGGAATCAGAGTCGGCCATTTTCCCACCGACTCTACAGCCCTGGTGTAAAGTTTAGATTGTTATTATGTGCAGAGTAGTGTATGCTTAATTTAGAAGCTCCATTACACGTCTTTCTCAATTTTTATATAAATAAACATTCTTTTTTAACTTAAAAATCTGACTTTGTCTCTGTTAGTACGTAGTAGTCTTGATTAGTTTCCCACAATATTTCCGAAATCATTAAAGCATGAAATATAAATTTATCATTTAATCTCAAAGTGAAAATGAATATTTTATTTGTTTTATACCTACTTCTATAATATTTTCCATAAAGAGACAGGAGTATGTCTTCCTCAAAGTATACTTTTATAAACAAACACCTTTAAACTTTAAATATATTTTCAATATTAGTATTTGGCAAGTTATAGTTAAGTTGTAACTTTTCGTTATGTTAAAAAAAATTAGGGGAAAGTAGGGTAATGACGCTCAACTGGCAATTCCGCTCACCCAAATATCTCTAAACAGAATAGAATTTAAAACGTGCGATCGGTACTGGCACCTAGCGAACTTCATCGTAAGTTCCTAGTAAGGATATAGTGACCGTCGGGAGGGAGATATTTTTGTGTCCTCACGTTATTAGTTTGAAGTTGTTTTATAATAAAATTCTACAACACCTAACTTGAAGGTAAGTGTACACTCTTATTTCGAAATGTTAATTTACTCATTATTTCTACAAAATATGTACATTTAGCTGTACGTTCATACTTTTATTTATTTTTGTAGTAGTTTGTTACGCCAAGTATCAATAACGCCAACTTAAATCTTGTATTGAAATTTTGAGCGCAATAACTACCAAGACGGGCATTAGCGCTCAATCCATTGTTAATTAAATAAAACGATAAAAAAAAAATTCTTATAACTTTTATGCAAATTAGTTGATTGCAAACTGTTCCTTATGCTTCGGAGTTATACTTCATTAATCAAATATTGATTTTTTGTGTAAATTTGACTAGTTATTCATGTTTTCCCTTAAGTGAACGTCATTACCCTACTTCCCCCTAATCATTTCAATCGTGTTCAGAGCTTCAACGTTTCAGTGTAGTTTTTTTGAACTGTCGAGTACACTGTAGTCAAAATTAACAAACTTCGTAAAGAATAATGTTTAAAAACAACCAAAACGTTTCATCTCTAAAATCTTTCTTGCTTTGAAAATTTTTCAAAGCTACAGATTTACAACATAATTTGTAACTTTCTGTAGTTATTTGTTGTTAAAATATAGCCAAGAATTTTTGTGCAGAACTAATTATTTTTGAATACCTAACTTTTTGTTTTGTGTTACATATTTTAACGAAATAAAAAGTTTTTACCTGTAAGAAAATAAACTTTTCTCCGATTGCTCTACTTTAAGCGTTTTATTTTAACAATTAAATATCTGATTTTAAATCTTGAAGAATTACAATAACGGTTCCAAACATTAGGTTGGTTTGGCTAGATTTTCATTTAAAAATATAACATCATACAAATTTGAGAGGATACGCTGCGAAGTCGCGACTCTCCCAACTTTAGGTTTGTTCGGAAAGATTTTCGTTTAAAAATCTAAGATGATTCCACACTTATTTTAGGTATATTTAAAGTTATTATCATGGTTCCGAACAACAACGTGCGGGCCAGATTGTTGTATAATTAATTTACCGATGTCTCTATGAGTTTTTAAACTAGAGATGAATTTTTAACAGTAAAAGTCTTCAGAGAAAAATTCTTTAGATGAAAATATGGGTTGTTTTTACGCTTTACAAGGTTTGCAATGTTGAGTTTTCCTACTAAGTGCTTGTGAAAAAAAAAAAAATGAAATGCTTTTCTAGACTGCAACGTTGAGGCATAAATAAACTCTGAACATAACTTAATAATAGAAATTTTTGAATAACAATGTTATAATTTAACAAGCAAAATAATAATATTGAGAATATTTTTAAAGTTTAAAGTTGTTTTAAAATTTTTGTTTCAGGGAGACATACTCATACAGAGATGTACAAAATTACATTTAAAAATATTTAAAAAAAAAAAAAACATTTTCATTTTTAAATAAGCGTTGTGATAATGATTCATGCATTAAAAATTTCAGATAATGTAAATTAATGTATACATAAAATCATTAGGTGTCGACATGGATATTGATCAAATAGTTTTCAATAACTAAATGGGTAAAATGACATGTATTTCTTATTTTAGTTCTTCAAGGTATAAAATAACCTATTTAATTGTTAAAATAAATGCATAAAACAAACCAATTATTGAAACATTTACTTTCTTACATTTAAAAACTTTTAATTTAGGGGGGAAATGTAGCACACGCACAAATTTTGATTTAAAAGCCGATGTAGATTTTCAAACATTGCTGTAGAAACGAAAATCACGAAACTGACTAATTGGAATAAACTTTTTTGAAAGGGTTACTGTTAATATATTTGCAATACGAAGACGCCATTTTAAAGGAAGATGTACTTAAATATGGTTTTATAATTTTTTTTTCGTACTTTGATGTTCGAAGCCGATGCAGAATTTTAAACATGGCAGAAAAAACGAAAGCCCCACAGCGGCATTCGAAACAATTTTTTTGAAAGAGTTAGCATTAATATTTTTTCAATCCACAGACGTCATTTTAAAAGGACAGTGCACGCTATTTATGCGTATAATTTTCGTTTATCAGTGTTTCGAAGCATTAGGACGATGCGTGTTTCGAAAACCGCGGAAAAAAAAGACGTTTCGAAAAAAATTATTTAAAAGTATTAACAGTAACATTTTATAAACGAATTACTACATTAGTAAGGGCAAAGTACGACTATCCAATGCGTACTTTTGTTTTTTTCGTATTTCAAATAGTAAAAATCTATACGGGCATCGAAAAATAAAAGAACCGTTTTCATTCATCGTATCTTCCCTGAGTTGAGATGCCAGGATGGGCCATCGGGTGTCATTTTGAGAAAAATAATTTATTTTTGATGAGTGTTCGTTGTACTTTTCAATTAGTTTCTCAGTTAAATACAAACAAGAAAGAAAAATCATGCGCCCAGCATACATTATGAAACACTTTCCAACACATTCAGAAAAATGAAACAAAAATGCACCGTTTAAGAAATTAAAATATTACGTCTAATTCAACCATAAGGAAACGCATAACACATTTCAAAACCCAATTTCAGCTGTTCCTATCTGCAATAGGAAAGTTATCCGAATTGTTTAAGCAGCCCTCTATATGATATATACATTCGTATCAATTAACTACATACATGCCAAAATTTAGTTCACTTAAGAAATATATATACTTCAAATGAAAATTGCCTTCAGCAATTTCCTTAATAAGGAGAATGGTACGTGAATACTTTTGTGAAGCCCTGTATATGAGCTATAGAATATATATATAATGAGTAACATGCAAAAAATTAGTTACATTTAAAAGCGAATACCGAATTTTACAATGTAAACTCCAGCAATTATTTCCCAAAACAGTACAATAACCAATTTCTTTTGTGTGTCCCTGTAAATGAATAAAAAATGCTATGAATGCCCTGTTATAATGTGGTTGTAATAAAATTCAGTGGTTTATATCAGTTTCAATACATTTGAAATAGCGTAATGTCATTAAAATTCTCTGGAAACGATTTTCCTCATATGCCATGATGTAATGGAATACTTTTGAGTGCCGCTGTAAATGAACTATTAATCCTACATATTTCATATACAATACCAAACATGCTTTGGTGACCCTAAATAAGGTTTATCAATTGCATGAAAATCCGAGTATCTTTACGGGAGTTAGAGCGTAGACAGACGGACAGACAAACCGAATGCGTAAACACTTTTCAACTTTGTTGGAAAGTGTTAAAAAGGAAAAATCTCAGTTTCAGGTGCACTAGGACTTCCTCAGCCATTGTAAACTCACACAAATCTCTTTCTTATTTTAGTATAGATTTATCTCTTTGGATAGTTGTTTTCCGCTGAAAACTGTTAACAAAAATTTTTTGAATCCAAGAAAAAAAAAAACTTCGTAATAATTTTATGGTTACACTTTTGCTTTGTGTTCCATTTTTTAGATTAAAATTTTTAAAATAAGGTGTCAATGTGTGCAATGTTTTTTGAATAAATGTTTCAGTAACTTGCATTTGTTGAAGGCTTTTTTTTTAACAGAACAGCTTTCCAAAAGATTTTTGAACTATAAAAATATCTTAAATAAAATAAATAATATTTGAGTTTGTAGTTTATTTATTATCCTCAGCAGTGCCATCTAGAAAATAATTCCATTTTTTAAATGAAGAAATTTCGGGGGGGGGGGGGGGTGGAATCGATGATGTTTTTGAAACTTTTAATTAATTACATAGTTAATATCTTTCTATTGTTATTTGTTGCTGAATCATGGTTTATTTATTTATTTATTTATGAGCGGTCTGTGGTACCGCTTACTCAGTGGCGTGGCGTCCGGTCATCGCTGGATGCGGCGATGACCAAGCAATATTTTAAAACTCTTAATAAGCTTTTAAAACTCTACGATCCAGTTTTAGCAGAACATTTGGAGTTCATGTATAAGTGAAGGTAAGATTTGAAGTTTCTTTTTTGAACATTCAACCATTGAATTTTAGAGTTAATAATTTTTCACCACAAACTTAAATAATTGCGATGACCACCGAAAATTTTCACGCCACGCCACTGCACTTACTCTAAAGATAAATCAAAGGCTACATTAACCTTTAATTGATGTCCCAGAAATTGTCACATAACTAGTGTGAAGCGGTCTGTGAGACCGTTCCATCGAAAGATGAATAAAAACCGCGATTAACTCATAGGATGTTGTTTTTGTACTACACTTTTCGGATAGGAGTATTATAATTAAAATTCGCCTATTCAAAAGTCTCTGATGTTAGTACTAAAGTTCCAAACGATACATAATTTCAGTAGTGTTTGTAGATAAACTGAAATTTTCATGTTAAAATATGAAAATTTAATAAAGCACCGGTCTGTGAGACCGGTAACATCAGTTAAAGGTTAACTCATAAAATAATATTTATGTACTAAACTTTATTTACAGGACAATTATACTTAAAATTAACCTATTCAGAAGTCTCTAGTGATAGGACTATGGCATCAGATGAAGCAAAATTTAACCTGTATCTATAGTTAAAAAACTGAAAATTACAAGTTAAACTGTTAAAATTGGAAAAAGCAACTGTCTGTAAGTCCGCTTACAGCAGTTAAGGGTTAACCTTCTGTATCTACTCGGATGAGAAGCCCCTATCGGAAAATGAAAATGAACGTTTCATTTCTTTTAAACATATTCAAAAATTATTTTCTAAAGAGTTAAATGAGTATTTCTTTCAAAGAATAATTTAAAAGTTAATTTTAAACATTAAATGCATCCCTAATACAGAAACATTGCAAGTTATAGTTAAGTTAGATAAAACTTTTATTTGTTTCAACAGTTTTCAGAGTTTATTTATAACCTCAAAGGTTGCAATTTAAAAAATATCCATTTCATATTTTTTATAAACTGAAAAGTACTTTTTAGGAAGATACAACATTAACTAGCCTTGTAAAGCATAGAGCAGGAAGATGACTAACATTTTTCATCTGAAAAATGTTTAAAATCCTTTAAAAGCTTTTTCACTTTAAAAACTTTTTGAGACTATCAATTTAAAACATAATTTATCTCTTTGTTGCTGAATCATTGTTTACGAATTTTTTGTAGAGCACAAAACTACCTTGTTATGTATTTTATGGCTTGTCAGTTTTTTTATATAACAGTTTATCTTAAATTTTAAAACAATTCGTCTAAGATGAAAATGTGTGGAATATTTTCTAAATAAATGTTTTAGAAATTGCTTTAGTTTAAGTTTTTTTTTAACCTTTCAAAAAATATATATATATATAGCTTAGCGAATCAAAGCACGAAATGCGTATTTGAGTTAGCCATTTAGTGCGCAGCTTTGGATGTATGCAAACAACAGTGTTTTGAATTAAATATGTATTTCTTATTCGTATATACGTAATTCACACCAAAAAATTAAAATAGCAATATTTGCTTTAATTAATAACAGACATTCCATATTTAAATAAAGCGAAACTTACCATTGAAACTTTCTGGTGTAAAGTCAGATTCTCTGAGCTACGTAATTTCTAGAACGTATTCTATCATGGAAATTAAAGGGTTAAAGGTTAAGTTTTATTAAATAAATAATTATGTAAAATAAGGTATTTGGAGACATACATATTAAAATATTTACTAATTTGCAATATTTTAGCGTAACAGAGCCACACGACAGTAGGTTTTACTTGTATTGCAGATGTGCAACAGAAGAAAAGATTGACGTATTATATAAAAAATGTATCTCTGATTTTTTTCATTATTTTTCCTATGTAATAAACCTTTCAGAGAATCATATAAATTTTTCTAAACAAAATAAAAAATGACGCATTTAAGGGTTAAAGCTAATATTTGTGGACATTATATCTTAGGATACGATATCTGCAGGAAAAACAGAACATTTTATATTGTGAAAAATACTGTTATATTTTATCTCTGGAAGTTTGCTCGTACGGTAACCCTCCAGCCGCGGGCAAATTTTTCAGTGGGTTACTTTTTTAAAATTAAGATTGTTTAACTCCCACCACTTTTTTGAAGAAGAAATAGTCACTTTATTTAATTACAGATTAAATAATGCGAGAATAAGCCGAATTATACGCTTTTAAAAAAGTGATGGTAATCAGGGAATTTTAATTTTTAGAAAGTAGCCCAGTGGAACGCGAAAACAGGATTTCCCGCAGCTGGAGGGTTAAGGCAAAAATATTTTCGTTTTATTTTTTACTCATCTTTTGCAAAGTTCTTGCTTTGTTTTTTAATCAATGTTTTATCAGTTTAAAATCTTTTATTTTTTATTTTTATTTTATTAAACATTTGAAAAAATGGTTATTGTTCTCGGTCAAGGTAGGAAATCAAAAACATATCTGAAGCTTTTTATCAGTTGAATCAGCATTTTATTCGTTTTCTGATTGGTCTATACAGTAATCTGTATTTTCCCTTTACTTTCAACAGATATGGATACTTCTGTTGCCAGTATGACAAAAAAGTAATAAAAACTACAAAAAATTAATAACTCAGAAACAAATTGAGATACAGCTTTCAAACAAATTGCATTTAAAAGTACATTTTTTCTCTATACGACGGTGTAAAAAGTAATATTGTGGGATGTTTAGAGGTTTAAGAAGGAAATTTCATTTCAAATTGGTCCAGGAATATTAAGGTTTAATCCATGCCTTACGTAATGTATGACCAGCTCCGTAGAAGTTTAAAAATTTACAGTTAAAATTTCGAATCGTCGTCTTCGATTGCATAGTGTAAAAATCCCTTTCCAGAAATCGCTTTTATGAAGTTCGAAATTCTAAATAATAAAATATAATGTAAACATCCTTCTTTCAGAATTTTCTTTCTAAACTCGGAAATTCTGAATAAAATATAGCAGACCAATCTGGCAACGCTGCGCGGGAAATTGAGTTGAAAATAAAACTCTTATAACTCTCATAATTTGCGGTCATATGTTCACAATAAGAATTTCTGTGTATGCATTTACCAGATTAATAGCTTTCATCTATTCGCTTTTTGAATTTATCAGTTTTCTATTGGCTGAAAAATCTGAAAATATAATTTATCTAAGCAAAATGCTTTATTTTTATTTTAAAATTAGTAATGTACATTAAGTAGGACTTTACACCCGTTTAGGTCCAAGTAATTGTGATTCTGTAACCATGTATTCCCACAACAATTTTAGAAAAGTTTTAATTAAAAATATGAAAATACAATCTTAAAACTTTTTTTTTTTTTTTTTTACCACAGTTATAAAAGTAAGAATTTGTTTAAACATTTTTGTACTGATCTTAATTTAAATTAGGTGTGGTAAACAATATCCCATCACCAGTCAAAAATATAAACATAGAACTTTAAATAAATAAATTGCTCATTTTTATATCAAAATTAGTAATACACATTGAGTATGACTTTAAACTGTTTAAGGTAAATGTAATTGTGTTTCTGTATTGTTACAATTCCACCAGAATCTTAGAAAAATTTTACATCAAAATATGAAAATACAATTTTTAAATTTTTTTCACAACAGTTACAAAATTAAAATTTTGTACAAAAATTCTTGCACAAATTTTAATTAAAATTATGTGTGCTAAAAATATTTTACCACCCTTTAAAGAGGTAAATATAGTTCTTTTTTCTAAACAATATAATATTTCACGCAACGTTTCAAAACGTAATACATTTTTTGTTAGAAAGAAATATTTGAAATTTCAGGATAGCCGAAATTTCCCTAGAGGAAGAGAGTTCAGAATAAAACTGACATATGTTTTGAAGACTGGTCACGTATGTGAGATAGAATTCCTTTATATTTCCTTAAATGATGTGCTTTTTATCCGTTCGCTTTTTGAATTTATCTGGATTTGCATCAGCGGTAAAACGTAAACATAGCATTTAACGAATTAAAACACTTCAATTTTGTAGTAAATTTAATAATCTGTATATATTACGCTATTGTACCTGGCACAGAAATCGCGATTTTTTGTTAACTGTTTAATGGCAGCGGTCGAATGAAACGCATCTCATTGGTTATTATGTAAACGACCTTTGGCATGATTTAGGTAAGTCGGGTTTATTTACGTTTTGGCCTTTCGCTGCAATTAGAGCTTCCAAATATTTAGAAATGCCCGTAAAAGATCTCGGCGAAGGCTTGAAAGTGGAGAAGAATCCGAATTAAGAAGAGAAAATCGAAAGGAATTGGATCGAGAACGCCGTCAAACACACAGCATAAGCGATCGCAAAAATAGGCTTAATAACCGTCGCATGCACGAACGCATTGCTTCTGAAATCCAAATTACTGATTTAAACGCAGTTTTATAAAATGCATCACAGCATTTCGCAAATCTTAATTTCCCATATATCAAGCCTCGATCTTATACCGATATGCCATTTAGGTTCAACAGTAAGAACTTTCCTGAATTTTTCATTCTTTAAGGGGGTAGGACACCTTTAAACTTTCAAAATTTTCGATTCTTTTTTTAAATAAATATTTTGATTCTGTTATCATTTCTGAACAATATGCTGAAAACCGCATTAAAAAATTCCCATTAGTTTACTAATTATGGCAGTTTTATTAAGACTATATAGTAAGACTGCAAAGGATAATTAAATTGTGCGTTGCGTTTATTCAAAACGATAAATTTTGATACTGCGCGCAGTGTTACTAAAAAACTATACATGGCAATCAAAAGAAATTTTCAATATATATTCATTTCTGTATTGCCTACAACTTAAAACGAGAAAAAGGAAATTTTTTATTTTTTTTCCTGTTTTTGTACTTTGGAAATATTTTTTTAAGTGAAAAGTTTTAATTTTTTGTTAATTTTTTAATTTAGTCAATATTTTTTTACAAATGTTCTGGTTTTAGTACAAAGGTAACACTATTACGTACTTATTTTCACCAAAATTTCCTCTTTATATGCAAAATTTCAGATTTTATCAGGCGCGCAAGATTTTTTCTCTCATTATCATATATTTTTAAACTTATCATTTCAATATTTATTTATGAATTTATAAGTATATATATGCATTGAAAAATAAATTTAAATACGAGCTTTATATTTCAATGAAGTTTTATTTTTATTTTTTACTTATTACACAAGTTTTGAAGCTTGGAACATAGTGATATTTTTTTACTTTTTCGTCGTGTTGAAAGGTATCGTACCACCTTAAAAGTTGGTGTAATAAATTTTCCTGGCCGTTTCATTTCTTTAAAGTTAACTGTTATAATTTTAAAATTTTAGATTTAATTTTTTTACAAGTTTTTAGTATAAATAAATATTATTCATTCTTTTTCCACTCCACTGTTATATTTTTCCATGACAGTCAGACTGGGCAATGATGGGCGGGTCAGCTAGTACGTACGGAAATCACTAAACTAAGAACAGTGTCATTTTGAATAAACATATTATTTTTTACGCTACGTTTTTGAACATAATAATTACACATACAAGGATGCGTAGTAGTTAGAAAAAAAAATCTTACCACAACTATTTATAACCCATTTGTGCCTGAATTTTTATTTTTTTTATTTGTTCGTAAAATCACTTTAAGGGGTCTCAGGACTCTTAAAATTGGAAAAAAGGAAAAAAAAAAGACCATTTTCAACATTTAATATCTTAAAATGTGTTTGATATTAAGACACAATTTGAATAGGGAATGAAAGATATAAGTATGTTCTTTCATTGCAAATATTTAAAAAATTTCAAGATGCAGATTTAGCATTTACAGGGTGCTCTAAACTGTTAGACATTTGACGAGCAGAAAATCGGCATAACAGATTATGCGCACGATTACAAAATAAATTTTGCAACTAGAATTAAAATTTTGGTGCCTACTTATACTTCATATTATAATAATTACACTGAACCTAAATAAATATGTATTTAAAGCACTTTTATATTTTTAATACAAAGTTGTATTTAGCTAATGCAAAATTTAGAAAATTTCAACAATATAACCCCCTAAAAAAATATTTTATTTTTACAATAAAAAGGAAATTTTAGGTTCAGTTTATACAGAGTAACATGAAACATATGTTTTGAAAATTTCATGATAAAAGAATCAGAAGTTTTTGAGACATCGTGCGCGTTATGCCCAAAAACGTCATTTGGAGAAAAATTACTTCAAAGATTCGGAAACACCGCTTTTGCTATTGAGCAAGTATCATTCTAAAAGCCATAACTTCAGTTCTAATGGGAGTTTCAAGATAACCATTATATCAAAATGTTCACAAAACATAGAAGTTTATCATATAAAAAAATTAAAATTTCGAAAATTTTAAAACTTTAAGAGTCCTGAGACCCCTTAAAATGTCGCAAAATGAACTGGATAAATGAAAAAAAAAAAAATTACGCTAAAAAAGTTTTGTATTTATTTGATTAAATGTAAACGTACTAAATATGGGAATATGCACAATATTTACAAATGTATACTATGCATAATTATATGCTTTGTGTAAATTTAAATAAAATAAGCTTTTAAATCGTATATTATATAGTATTTTATGAACTATTAAAAATATAGTCATTTCTTTACTGAGAATAGTACTCTTTAAGTATTATTAATAATAAACTGAGAATAATCGTATTTGAGGATTGAAAACAATTCATTTCATAATCATCTTGAAAAGGACTTTACATCAATAACTGTCCCCTAAATGGCTATTAAAAATATGTACCCATTCGTGCCTAGCGTCCTATATATTGTAAGTTACAAAAATGCGTAAAAAATAGTCTTGTACATCTAGTTTCACAATTTAAAAAATACGTATTTCAAAGAAGTCTACAAGTTAAGATTAAGACTTATTTATTTGGATCCTTTGTAGAAAAAACATAAATAAACTTACTTTTTTAATTTCACCGTCTTAAAAAATAAAACATCAATGAACTCCGAAAAAAGCCTTCATTTGAACAAATAAATATTCATCTTATGCTGCCATCTTTCGGTAACAGATAAAGACATTTATCGATAGTTATTTCATACAATTGTCATATTATAAAGAAGAAAAAAATTATAGAAATTTATTAAAATTCGAAGCGTCCCAAAAATGGGACACTATGCATAAATAGGATAAGCAATAATATTCGTGTTAAATGTTTAGGGGAGAGGGGGGTCTGGCACATGATATCGTAAGATATCTCTACGGGGAGGGGGGGTTGTCTTTTGATATCGTTATCATTTTTGATACAACCAAATTTTTTTCTTTATTTTTGTAGCCTGGTCTTTACATCAAAATAGTATGTTATATTTTTATAGTATGTTATCAATTTTTATGAAAATACAAAGTTGTTGCTAAAATCATCAAATAATTGTAAAATTATTTAATTTCAAAATATGGAATACCCCAATGTTAGGCATTCCTATTCTTCTGCCATACATTGTATGCATATATAATTTTTTGTTCTATAAACCACATGCGAAGTATGTTTGAAATGATACTTATATTTACTAGTAAATAAAATAGAAAGAAAGTTGTCCACCTGTTTTGTCGATAAGTGCTGTCTGCCCCTCTCCGCGCGGGGGCAAGTGCAAAAATACATTCTTACTGTTGAATGCATTATGTAACAAAAGGCTATTATTACTTTTAAATACTAACCATTTCTTTTAAGTGATATTTAATATAAAGTTATTTCATATATAAACTGATATTTTATTGACTTCTCTTCATTTGAATCAATAAAGTATATGAAAAAAAAAATGTTGCCACATGCATATATCACTCCAAACAAAAGAAATAAATTCCAAAATCTAAAGAATTTTTAAACATTGATAACGATATAGTTACAGAGGAAGGGGGGGGGGATTCGAGGGATGATAACGTGTGATATCGTAAAGTGCAAAATTTCCAAAAAGTTGATAACGTTATATATGCACAGCCCCACAGGTGCAATAGAAATGCACTATGAATACTCTTGCTTCGAAATAACGTTGGATTGAAAGAAAGCTTTTCAAATCACTTACGTATGTTAAATGTTATTACAGTACACATAAAAAATTCTTAAAAACATCTTTATTTGTACTGTATTCACTTTCAGTATGTTTCTGTGTATTTTGAACAATGGTTATAATAAGTGGGCATTTTTCTGATACAATTCCATAATACATCTTGTACTAAAAGTATGAAGGGGTAGAACGTATATGCATGTAACTCAAATACATGCTAAAAGTTATTACAGTTATATGTACCAAAGGTCTTAAAAAACGGTACTAGAGTACTGTATTTACTTTTAACATGTACATGTGCATTTTATTTTCGTGGTAATAAGTAGTTTTTATCTGATATAATTTCATAATACCTCATTTTCTAAAAATAGGTAGAAGAAAAATGATCCAGTTAAAGCACTTTTTAGAAAATAGATTATATTTCCTTCCCAGATTCATAAATGGGATCGATATATACCGGGTGTCCTAAAAACGACTGACTGATTTTTAAATGCAATAACTTCCAAACGGTGACAGATATTTAAAAAGTTCTTGCAGGAGGGTAATGCATGAGGTCAAAAGTTTTTTTACAGTGATTTTCGATTTTAGTTCGAATTACAAAAAATAGATGGCGCTGTAAGAAATAGGCGCTAAATACAGGCTCGGCTTTTTGGTCTTTCTCGTTTTCCATGCGGAAAAAGGATATTAAAATGTATTGAGTGGGTCCCGAAGTGCCAAAAATCGATCCAGAATTTAGCGTCTATTGATTGCAGCGCCATCTATTTTTTATAATTCGAACTAAAATCGAAAATCACTGTAAAGACCTCATGCATAACCCTCCTGCAAGAACTTTTTAAATATCTGTCACCGTTTGAATGTTATTGAATTTTAAAATCAGTCAGTCCTTTTTAGGACACCCGATATATAGAGCATGGTTACTTCGCTACAAAATGTAAAATACATTTTATTCTACATTAATAAAAAGAAGTGCCGTTTAATTATTATTAGTATTTCTTTTTTTTTTTGAAAAAATGACTAAATCTCCTTCGTGTGTGACAGATCTAAACCAGGTAAGCAAGATATATCTACCCTATATATATAAAATCCTAATGAAACGAATTTACGAAACGACTGAATAAACGCCTGATTATATTTCAGAGTTATTTCTCATAAAATATGGACCCTCTGGCGATGAAATTAACACCAATTATCCGTATTGATCCGCGTATATCAAAAATTTTATTAGAATTTTTAAATTTGAAATAATTTTCGAGATGTTAATTTTTTTGTAATTTTAATGATATTTGTATAATGACAACAACTAAATTACTCCATTTTTGTGGAAAAAGGGAGGAAAGGCAAAAATTTAGGGATTATTAGATGTCTGTTTTATTCATCATTTTCAAATTGAAATTGAAATTACATTTTATTTCAATCGAAAGTGAAGAAAATACTGTAATTAAATTATGTTTTTCACAAAAATTTGAAAAATTATTTCATTAAGTAATAATAATAATAATAATAATAATTTCGTATTTATTTTAATCAGATTTTCATCATTTTTAAAGAGATATTTTTGCAATTTTAGAAAATGTTATTATTTCAAATTGTTGCCAATTGTAAAAACAGCCCAAAGAATAATATTTCCTTAAGGTTAAAAATTTATTTTCACGTGAGTATTAAAAACAGGAAAGCTTTAGAATTGAATAATTACATGTTAAGAGCAGGAAAATATTGAAATTTACGTCATAAAAACTGTATTTAAACTGACTGTTAAAAGAGAAAGAATATTTGAATATAATAAATTCATTAATATGCGTTAAAAGCAGTAAATGGGGGAAAATACGTCATATTTATAATTACCAAATAATAATACTGCGAAACAGTTTAATTTTTTTTTAAATATATTTACGAGAAATTTATTTCATGTTTCGAGACGATTTTTTAACGTTTGTTGCCAATCCTAAGGCAGCACAAATAGTAATATTTTCTTTCGAACAGCAAAAGTATTTTCACGTGATATTAAAAGAGAAAGAAAACTTTAAAATGATAAAATCATTAATGTTCATTAAAAGTAGTAAATGGGAGAAATTACGTCATATTTAAAATGGACAAATAATAATATTGACAAACAGTTAAAAATTAAAAATATATCTATGCTATACATTCATTTCATATTTCGAAATGATCTTTTTAACTAATGTTACCAATTCTAAGAGAGCGCAAATAATAATATTTCCTTTCTAAAAATAAAAGTATTTTCATGTGAATGTTAAAAAGAGAAAGAAAACATTGATAAAAATTATGTCAGATATAAAACGATGCATTTAAAATATCTTATTTAAAAAAAAAAAATGTATAGCGTTGTTATAAAATACCGGGAGGCGAAGAATCTGTTTACTTAATTCACTTTATGTCAGACGATTTTCAAATGTTTAACTGATCTTATTTCATAAAACACGCAAACAGCCATTGGAGGTCTTAATATCAAATAATTCGGCTATAAAAATCGTATGCTATTAAGACATCACAATCCAAGGGAAGTTAATGGATACCCGTTTAAAGGGCGATCACCAAAGTTTTTTTAAATAATAATTCAAACTTCTGCTACGTTTTTAAAACCTATCAAATTAGAGTATTTTTAGAATCTGCGGAGTCTGAACGAGAGTTGTCGAGCGTAGCTCGTAAGGGGAAGAGCCCCCTAGTAACCATATAAAAAGAAGTAAGTAAAAAGGGAATAAAATGGCAGTATCGAATGTTTAATTTGAAAAAAAAATATGTATTTTCTCAAACACAATAGTAGTGATATTCATACAATACATGGGATCATCGCCCAGGATATTACAGGGTGTATAGCGTGCTTATATTTGAGCACCACGGTTTCTGAATAGTAATTTCCATTTTATCTTAACGCGAAATTCTATCGTTAAGTAAGACGAAGATGATGACACCTCTTTTAGAAAATCTTCTAATGCACTGGAATTTCGTTGCATTGCAAAAGAAAATTTTATGGTACTTTCCTATGGTTTATATTGGAAAAGCATTTTGTCTGAACATAAATAAACATAATTTAAAATTAATTTCATATCTGCCAAAATTTGTTATTTTTCACTACAAATATTTCTTACTAGTAATCTTTGTTTTATTTAATCGCAAATTTCTGTAACTAAATAAACCGAATAAGTAGTACTGAGAAATCGAATTATCTTAAGCTAAGCAAAGTGATAAAAATTGCCTATAACGTGCGCACATTTGGGGAGGTGAAGCACTGTTCAAATCTCTTTACAGAAAGAGTTAAAAATGCTCCTACCCCAGCTACTAGTTTCAATTTTCTTAATTGTACGAGTACATTAAAAAAATTATAAATTAGTTAAAAAAATACATAAGGCATGAAAGAAAATATATTTGAAAAATAAACAAATTCATCACTTTATGGATACCTTACAATTTGGAAAAGCTCCGAGTAAAGAATAAATAATTAAAATTTTTACTTTTGTGTATGTCAAAACATCTTTGAGTCGCTCCAAATCTGTGGCATTCGTTGTTGAGTTTAGGTCTTTGTACAGGACATTATGAATTAACTCTTTCAAAAGGCAGTGGGAAGTAATTTTTTTTATAGATTTCTGTGATATGAATTTTCTCAGATTTTCTATACACTGTTACATATTTTAGCATCCCCTCCCTTTTGCAACCAGTCAGGTAAGCGACTAACCCTGTTACACCGTGTCCCAAAATTTTAGACAATCAATAAAATTTACATTAACATAAAAAGTAATAAGGTACAATTAAAATTCGTGAGATAAGTAATAAATAAAAGCAGTTTTGCTGATATACACATATAAATTATGATCAAAGGTTTGAAATTATAAAATATACATTAAATTATATAACAATGTGCTGTCCTTAAAGTATGGACACCTGTATTGTTTTTGTTTTTCTTTACATTTATAAAAGTAACTAATTTTTTTTTAAATATTTAATTGTACTGCCACGACACTTTATTACATCAAATACACGTTGTTCCATAGAATTAACTAAGCATTGCATTGAAGAAGGAGGTATTTCATACCACTCTTTGTCAATTGCAATTTTTTAGTCATTTACACATGTATAGTGCTTTCCATTTTTCTATAGTTTACGAGATAAGCTCTCTCATATGTTCTACATGGGATTCAAATCTGGACTAAGTGCTGGCCACTCTAATAGTGTATTTTTTTTTTGCATAAACTATGCTTTCGATGATATGGAGGTATGGATGGTTGCCCCATCTTGTTGGAAAACACAGCCCGGTCCTGCTAGCAAATCCATAATTGGCAGTAAATTGGTACGTAAAATATCCTGATAATCCTCTGATTTCATTTTTCTGTCCATAAATCCTAGAAATGTTTGGCCGTTGAAAGAAAACCCTACCCAGGTCATTACGAATCCTCCGCCTTGTTGCCTACTGGAACAGTTCTTGGATTCTTTTCTTAGGTCATGCCAGTAAAATCTATGACCATCAGTGCCGTCTAAATTCCGTTTCTTTTCATCACTGAAGAAGACAGAAATTTATTTTTCACCGTATGACATATGCTTTCTAGTCCACTTTAGACGTGCATCTTTATGTCTTTGCTTTAAGCAAGATTTTTTTTTCATTCTCCTGTAAACAATATTTGTTGAAGCTTTAATTCTTCTGTGTACAGTACTTTTTGAAATTCTGGATATTGATGCAATTTCACGCACAGATAAATTATCAACTGAAACCATTTTTAATGACATTCTATCATCACGTAACATTGTTTTCTTTGGTCTTCCGACTCGCTTTCTAGTATTCCATGTTCGCGATCTCAAAACTCTATAAATACTGCTCAAGGATCTCTTTATTCTTCTCGATATTTGTACAGGATTTTGCCTTTACGCGTTTAAATGTAAAATCTTAATAATTTCATCTTTAGAAATTTCTTTAGAACGTGGCATTTTTATCAGAAAACGCAGGAAATATCTTTTCCGAATCACAAACAAAACAATACATTGAACTCATATGATTTTACAAAATTTCAATAAATTATTATGTTGAAAATGCAGCAGACGATATTTCAATTAAATGGAATAATTATTTGCATTTATAGAAGTATACGAAAATAAAAATATTTTATTTTGGGAACAAAAATGCAAAAGAAAACTGCTGTATTGTGTCTATACTTTTGGGACAGCACATTGTTATGTAGTTTAATGCATATTTTATAATTTCAAACCTTTGATAGTAATTTATTTGTGTATATCAGCAACAACTGCTTTCATTTATTACCTTTCTCACGAATTTTAAATGTACTTCATTACTTTTTAATGTTAATGCAAAATTTATTGATTGTGTAAACTTTTGGGACACGGTGTAATATCCTATCAATGATGTACCAAGGATGCTTGCCATTTTGTAATTAAACACTTTAGAATATATTAAATTCGAAGTTAAATAAGTTTTAAAAAAATCTGATGTAAAGTATTTTTAAATAACTTGAGTAAAATTGACATTCAGATTTATGTTCAAATTAGTATTCCACATGAAAGTCATAGGATTACAAACAATGTGCTTTCTGCTGAAAAACAGGATATTTGAAGCTGCGTTTCAGAACATAGTATTTTTCCAAGAAAAAAGTAATACAAATTTCTGGATTGTAGGAATTTCCCAAGAGAAAAAGTGGTAAACATAAAACTTTCATACTTCAGAAATCTGGTCACGTGTGCGGTAGAATTTCTATATATTTCCCCAAATGATACGTTTATGCCCATTCGCTTTTCAATTTACCAATATTTGTTTCGGCCAAAAAATCTAAAGACGGTATTAAAAAATTGGCAGTACAATGTTTCAGTTTTGTTAAATTTGATAATACACGTCAAATTTGTAGGACTATAAATAGTGTACTTTACCGGTAAAAAATTCTTTTCTTCAAAATCGATACTAGCCAGTGTATTTCTTTAAAACTGTGCGTAAGAGAAATCTCAAACTTCCATCTGCTCGGTATGCATGAAATGAATTCATATTCTTTAAATCTCTAATTAGAAAATTAATATTTTTAACGTCTTTTTCTACACACTGTTCGCAAAGGATACTTGTTAGTGAATTTTTAAGAAAGCTATATTTAAAGATGAGTGTAGTGTAGCCCATAGATTAACATGCAAGATGGGACATTTCCATAGAGCGTAATGGTAATGCGATTGCGATCGTAGCGACTTTAGTGACAATGGGGAAGAAACTCCCCATCCATGTATAATTTTTATCATTGAGCATCTACCTTATTGTGATCTTACTTTTTTTTTAATGTTTCATGTTTACGTTTTCAATAGAATCTTACAGCGATACATGAACATAGAATGTATATTCTATTTTATATATCTAATATCTATTCTATGTTCATGCACGGATATAAGCATTTTATTATTTTTATTTATTTTTTTTTTACATGATGAGTGAACGATATAAGTGGAACGAAAAACAGGGTAAAAATTCCGTCTTGAATGCTATACATGAAGTAAATATGATATAATTGGATTTAAAGCTACATAAAGTAATGGTGTAATATAAAAATATATGAAATATTGCGCTCTAGAAATCCCAGAAAATTTCATAAATATTCCCATTCGGTAGGAAAACTTTTATAGCCGATGCTTTATTAATTTATGGAGTTTAACGTATTAAACAATCGTTACAATAATCTTTTAAAATTTACACCTTTTCACTTTCTTACAGATAAAAAAAAAATATTGTTTTTAATGTAAATAGCGTAAAATAAATTCAATAATATTTATAATATTAACATATAAGAAATAATAGTAAAATTACAGATGGGGAAAAATTTATTTTGACAAATTTTTAGAATTATATGAATCTAACAGTTAAAAATAAATAGAGGTACTGACATTACACTCAATAAAGTTTTATTCGATATGAATAAATTAACACAATACCTGAATTTGATTGTTTACAATTTAATCTCATAAACTTACATATTTACGTTATTAACAGAATTTTCTAGGGTTTTCTTTTATATTATTACTCTAATTATTATTTTTTTAGTTAAAGATGACCCCTACAAGTACGGTAAAAAAAACAGCTAAATAAATAAAGCAAGCATGAATAGAATATCGTCTGACACCAGCTTCGTTTTAGGAAAGAATAGATATTCAAAGTATAGAGAGTAAACATAAAGTATTCCATTAAAGTGATGGCACAGGAAGTATTTTTCGGAAAATATGCAAAATTAGCCATGATGAGGCAAATAAAATTGAATTAACAAATCAGAATTATTTAATAACAGTTTTTGCTATATTATACAAGAAAAATTCAATAATAATTTCCTTTAGAAACATTCAAAGTAAAAATAAACAAAATATAAATTCAAAAATGCTTCCACAAAAGTCATGGTACACCTGGAATTTTTTAAAAATTATAAAATAAAAACCTTTTTCTAATATTTAGTTGCATATCTTTTCATTTTCCGGATTGCTTTAAGTCTGTTTATCATTGATTTTATCACATTTTCTGTAACATTTTTCTTAATTTTATTCCATTCTGCAAGTAAAACACTTTTAAACTAGTATTTTTATTTCAAATATCATAATTGTTCACTTGCTTCTGTAAGTACTCTATAAATGTTTAATGGGATTTAAGTCTGAAATTTGTGAATGGGTGGCAGGTTTGTGGGGGGCAATGTCGAGCAGCTATAATCGGACAATGTGAGAAGTGTGCTTGGGATCATAATCTTATTGGAAGTAAAAGTCCTGGGAGATACCAAACTTTAATGCACTGTCCTACAAATTTTATTTAAAATATTTAACTATTCAAATATGTCCATGCTAGTTTCAGTGAAATCTAAATTTCATACTCCTGAAACTGTCAAACAGCCCCAAATCATTACAACTGCTCCAACACGCTTTGTAGTGTTTGACGTATATCTGGAATTCAGTGCATCATCCTTTCTCCTCCAAAGTCTAATTCGTCCATTTATGCTGAAAATATTAAACTTAGACTCATGTGAAAAAAAATATATCTTTTAGAAATGCATATAAATATTTCTGTCAAACTCTGTTCTTTTCTTTCTGTTGATCGGAGAGATATGGTTTCCTCCTTGCAGATCTTGATTTAAACTATCATTAAACTATCATTAATCAATAACTATCATTTAACTGATCATTAATGACCCTGTTGGTAGTTTCTTTATGTATTATTTAATTGACATACTTTTCAATTGTTCTGTTATATTTCTAGTACTAATTGAGGGATTTTCAGAAATGCAGAGTACTATTATTCAGCAGAGTACTATTAACATCTCCCACTGTTAGGAAGGCCATTTAAAGCTTTATTTGCAATCCCACCCCCCCTTTTTTTTGTCTTTTTTACCTATCAATTACCTTTATTATGCTGGAATGTCTTCGAGACATTATTTCAGCTATCTTACTATAAGATTTATCCTTTTTTATACGAAGATTAACGATTAATTTTGTTTCTGCGTCATTTTTTAAATTTATATGGGATTTCTTCTGTGGAGATAACAACAAATACATTTATATGTGCTGTGGATTCTACGGGAGAAGGACTATGTTCGGTAAAATATGCAAACGAGTGAAAATTTTGAAAATTCTACAAATGTACCATGACTTTTGTGGAAGTATTTTTGAACTTTAATAATGTTATAATATTTTTTTCAGTATGTTCAAGAGAAATTTCTATTAACATTTGATTGTATAATGTAACAAAGGCTGCTAATTAATTGTTTCAATTTATTAAAAAAAAATATTTTTACTCACCACGGAGAAATTTGCATTTTTTTCAAGAAGTACTCTCTGTACCATCACTTTTGTGGAACATTGTATTTCTTCAACATAGGTAAATTTCGGAGGCTTGTTAATTCTTCCCCCTTGTCGGTAGTGATGCCAGTACTGTTGCCATTACAGATTTTACCGTAAATGTTCCATCTTGGTTGTGGTGTAGCCATACACAACATGCTGTCCGCGGGCCTCATGTGCGTTTTATGTGCGGCCACAGACACACTATTTTTAATGCATACTAGCTGTTTAACTCGTTCTACGCACGGATAATAATAGTCGAATATGAAACGAAAATTAGCATAACAATGCAATGACAAGAAACAACTTTAAAATATCTAAATAAGAAATAAGAATTCCCTGTCAACGTTATTTCTTCAATATTCAAGTGTTGAGTTGTTCAATATCTATTCGATTTAGAAAAATATTTTTCAACTACTGCGCAGTTTTTTTAATGAAATTTAATTTATCATGGTACTAAGGCAGCAGACGATAAAACTATATCTTTGGAATAAAGGACGAAATAAAATTAAAAGCTTTGTTGATGTTTGTGATAAAATGTTTTTCTTTCTTTTTTTTTAAAGTTATAAATAAGCACAATTAAATAATCCCTAATTATTTGAATGCGAGGTGAAATAATTATCGTAATACCCGCTACAACTTCTTAGTATTGCAGCGTCGCGTACGTAACAAGTATATCTCACATTGCAGTAAACATTTAGAACTGGTTAGAGCGGGTTGAACATGTGTAAAGAAAAGACAAAATTCGTCAAAAAAATAAATAAAATCTATTAAAAATTTTCAATTTTTTTTCACCAATCGTTCATCACTCCCCTACCAGCAACTCATGTGCCAAATTTCGTAGCCTTGCGCCCAGTGGTTTTCGAGTTCTTGAGATTACATAGATACGCGTACGGATTTTAACAGGGTAGATTTAAAAAAAACGAGATGCGCAAAAAGTACTATATTAAGACCTTCATTTTTATTTTATATTTTTGTATGGGAAGACAAAACCTTCCTGTTATTTATAATTTAAAAGTATACCCCTTATTTAGTTAAAAGTTATTTTTACATATAGTGCTATTTTGTTAAGAAATATACAAAGTAGTGTGGGCGGAAAAAATCTTTTTTTTTTCGATAATGGGTAGTGCGGAAAAATTGCCACTGATGGCACTAAATTCAGACAAAAAAATTGAGATTTTTTGACAATTCTTTCATTTGCCGCAAATGGCTTGAAGTTTTGCTCAAATGCTGATTTTTTATTTTTTTATAAATTTTTTTAAAATGTTAAATTATTTTTTTTTATTATGTATTGTTTAATAATTTTGTGTATTTTGAATAAGTCGATTTTTAGAGCCTTTTCGCATATAAGTGAGCAAAAAATTGTAAGCATTGTTTGGTTCGTTAGTCGGTTCCTCTTCTTTGTCTTTATTGTGTTCCTCGCTCTTACTTCAGTTTTTAGATGCGCTCAGAGTGAGATATTTGCATGGCGGACCACATTATGTCTAGAAAGCATGTCTGGAAGTAGAGGAGATTGTGGAGCAGAAACCAATAAAAATGAAATCATATAAGCCATCACGAGGATGAGGGAGGAATTAGGAGAAGGGCGAAACAGCGAGATGAGATGTTAATTATTTTTCTGCTCTAAAATACAGATATTGACAGAAGATTCAAATAGTGATAAATTTGAAGCAGGCAGTTCGCCTGAATCAGAACTTGAAAGCAGACGCTTCCAAATGTATATTCCTTTTTAACATAGAGTTCGCCGCTTTTAGAACTTGTATAAAAAAAATAGCTCTTGCAGCGAAGCTGCAAGCCTTCGTCCGGCGACATAGGCCACTGGGGGCCCAGACTTGCCTGTAGCTGGAGCGGAGCGAGCCCTCCCTTAAGAAGTTTCCTCGCCGTGCACCCGCCGCCAACACGTGGTCGCCCAAGGACTTCGCGCTGCCCAGCGCACACCACGAAGCACTGCGCCCAAGAGTTAGACATCCTGTCGATGCGACAGAACCTCCCACCCAGCTAGAAGAGTCAGATGGTTCCTTCTTGGTATCCCCGCAGTTCACCCCGATGACCCGCAGAGTGCGGAATCCTACAAAGTATCCGAGTCCAAGAGCCAATGCCGAGGATTCCTACGAGGGGGTAATTTCGGAAGTCCCTCAAGATCAGTTACCATTATCCGACAGAGGCATTTATGAGGAACAACCGATATAGGATGGAAGAGACCCCAAGCGAAAGACCCTGAAGGGGCGAGGAAACCCCCCGTCGGACGTAAAGCGTCCCTGCTTCGGGCTTTTCACCCGGTCCTCCCACCTCAACCGACGGAACCCCTCATGGATCTCTCCGGGAGTCAGTAGCACCAGACTAGGTGCCGTTAGCGATCACAGGTGGGCACGGAAAATTCCACCTAGACGAGGTAGACCTCGCCTCGCTAGAGGGTTGGATGGTCCGGAGTCCGGCCCGCCCCCCGCGACTCTACTCTACCCGAGGGAGGAGAAGCCACGGAAGGCCGGCAGAAGCCCGGCCCACCTCTACCTTACCTCACGGTCCCCGGGGTTCCTGAGCCCAAATGCCCCTGACCCCGTGCAATAGTAACCGCTACCATGTTAGTTCGCCAAAACACAGCTTCTGTCGAGGGCTGCGAACACGAATAGGCCGACGAAGCTGACTCGCGGACCCAGCCAACGACTTTCATTGGGTACCGAGACCCCAAGACGAACCCGGGAAAGGCCAGGAGGCGATAGGCTGACAATCAGAAGTAGGCGGACGAACCGCACGCGACCCCCTTCGTCTGCATCTACCTCCCGACACAAACCAGGTCCGCCCCGGGGTTTGCGTTCGAAGGTTATGGTTAGAAACCGCTAAGACCACACATCCGGGCGCGGTAACCTCCGGAAGCGTCTAGACACGCTGGTCATGAATCGGACCAATCGTTTGCCTGTGGATCGAAGCGCCGCCGCATTTGTCGGTGAGCCTCCGGTCCGGTTCCCTGCGGGGATGGAGCACGATGGCGGACCAGCCGGCCGACCACCTCCCAAGGGATGCGGCATGGTTTCAGGCAACCAGTGCCATACTGGTCTCCCTCCGCGACCGCTCCTTGGTCAAACGGGGGAACCACTGAGCCCCATCCACCTTGGGGTCGACTCACAACTATCTCCGCTACCGGAGCCTTGGCGGAATGAGCCACCTGACGCAAAAAGCACTACAGGCGCTGCCCGAGCCTCGTCCTTCGGTCGCTCCGGGAGTTCCTGCATGGCATTCCCGCGAGCACCGTCGACACCAAAGAGCACAAAAGACGGTTCTGCGAGGTTTGTAATCTTCTCTCAGGCTCCCTCTTGGTCAATAGGTGGACAAGGTCCTACCACATTTGCTTACCCTTTGACCAGAGTAGGGAAATTGTGTTAAGAGCTTCATCTGTGCTTCAAAATGCAGGAATTATGACAGCCGAGGAGAGGAATATCATCATCGTTAAAGACAATATTAGGCGTAAAAAAAGAATCTTTGAAAGGAGATATAGGAGGAGAAATATTTTGTTAGATGAAAAATTACAAACATATTCTTTGATTGTAGTAAAGATAAAACGAACTTTTAGAAAAAAGGACAAACGGTACCGCCAAGAGAAAGACGAAGCACACATCACCAATTGTGTGCGGAAATGTACGTGTAGCTTTCCATAAGCCTATTCCTGTTACATGGACATCATAAATGCATAAGTCTGAAGATTTAAGAACTGTATTAATCTAGCTCTGATTGGCTTGGTAAAGGTCTTAAGTCAAGTGGTTCTACCATCTGGCTTAGACAGTTTATGTCGGTGTCGGAGTAGAAGCTCGTTTGTATGACGAATACATATCAATGCTCCAGTGCTCTCCTTAATTTTTCCAAAGTAGCCTTTATTATGGCTTAGAAAATTATGTAATGATTTTGCTATTTCTCCGCAATGACGAGAAGGAGCTGTCAAGTGACCCAAATATTTCGAACCACACCACGTTCAGAGAACATGGTGATATTTGTTTCATCTTTCTCTCGACGGTGCCGCTTGCCTCCTTTTTTTCCTATGAAGATTGCTTTACTTTTTCTACTATTGAAAAATATGCTTGTAATTTTTCTTTCTCCAAGATCTTCCTCTTACTGTATCATATTTCCAAGTTTCTTTTTTTGTCTCCCGACCTTGTCTTTATCGATGACGAGATACCTATTCCCTGTTGTCACAAATCCTGCATCCTGAAGCACACATGAAGTTCACAACGCAATTTACCTATATGATATACCATATCTAAATGCGGTGAACGCTGTATGAGAAAAGGATATGCGTTTGGGAGTGTCTGCTTTTGAAGGAACTGGTTCAATTTCTGATTCAGACGAACTGCCTGCTTCAAAGTTCCCACTATTTGAGTCTTCTGGCAATATCTGTATTTTAGAGCATAAAAATAATTAACATCCAATCTCGCAGTTTCTCCCATCTCGTATTTCCTCTCTCATTCTCATGATGACTGATTCCGTTGTCATTGGTTTCTGCTCCACATTCTGCTCTCCTTCCAGAATTGCTGTCAAAACATGCTGTGGTCCATCATCCAAATATCGGACTCTATGCGCATAGAAAGACAGACGGAAGAGCGAGGAACGTAATAAAAGCAAAAGAGAGAAACCGACGAACAAAACAAACAATACTTACAATTTTTGCTCACTTATATTCAAAATGGCTATAAAAATCGCCTAATTCAAAATACACTTAACTATTAAATAATACATAATCAGAGTTTATTTAAGCATATCGTACACTAAACATGACATTTCAAGTAAATTCTGCAAAAAGCAATTTAATTTAACATATAAAAAAAATTAAAGTTCAAAAGTCAACATTTCAGCAAAACTTCAAGCTGTTTGTGGCAAATGAAGGAATTGCTGAAAAAATTTCAATTTTTTTGTGTGCCACCTTAGTGTGCCACCACACTTAGTGCCACCAGTG
This sequence comes from Maratus speciosus, assembly GCA_963932465.1. NCBI lineage: Eukaryota > Metazoa > Arthropoda > Arachnida > Araneae > Salticidae > Maratus > Maratus speciosus. The sequence goes on from OZ010786.1 coordinate 439,772,522, forward strand.
GCAACTTTTCCCCACTACCCATCATCGAAAATCGAAAAAAAGTTTTTTCGGCCCACCCTAATATACAGTGAAATCCAGGGCTGCGAAGTCGGTGGGAAAAATGGACGACTCCAACTCCGGGAATTTCAACAGATCTGACTCCGACTCTTTCGTTCAAGAATTGGTCCGACTCCGGGAATTTTAACAGATCCGACTCCTAATCTTTCACTCAAAAATGGGCCGGACTCAAATTCCGCATCTCAAGACAGTTTCTAAGGGACCTGGTAAATAAACCTTGTTAAACGATAAAACTTCCCAGGAGAAAAACTATAACTATTAAGTTACATAATGAAACATTAATACATGGATGAGAGCGCTCCGACACAAATGACTGCCTGCTACCAGTAAATTTTAATGGTATTTCTCGCCTTATTTAATGACAGAATTCCTGAGAATTAATAAAGCAAATAATACTATTAAAATTTAGTGGTGAAAATCAACCATATGGGTGGGAGCGCTCTCATCTCTGTTAATAGTATAAAATTATACAATGTGTTGAATTAGATATACAGAATAGCCTTATAAATTAAAAATTAAAATATTTTTAATGCATTAATATTATTAAAATATAGAAAGAAACATAGTCGTTAATTTATACACAATGAATTATTTTCTTCCGAGTCATATGCAAGCAAAAAATACTAAAGAATGTACTTTTAAAATATAGTGTTGGGCACAGAATATAAAAATAGAATTATGCATATAAAGCTTGGGCGGATATTTGACTCAGCCGCAAAGGGTTAATACATTTTCCTTTATATATTTTTTCGAATATTTGTAAATGAAAAGAGTAAAATTGTCGTAAGTTTTTATGTGTTTCGTCTGGGACAATCTCTTGACTTTCTATGTAGCGTCGAAAAGTTTCTAGTCCTCTTATAGCATCTGAGTAACTTTGAACTATTCGACCATCTCTAAATTCACTTGATCCATTCCCTTTATTATCTGGCATCAAATAACAAAGGTCATCAGCTGATAAAAGTAGGCTCGATATTACATCATTATTAACATTAACATATTCACAAAACATCGCTGTAATGTCCATTTCTTTCCGCAGGTATTTTCCACTCATTGTCTTCAACACTTGGTTTATACAGTTGTGTTATCTCTCCATTTGAAAACTCCGCTTTTTAAAAACAAGTTGCAATGACAATTGGATTTACAGATGCCCACGCAGACGAAATAATATGAAGAGTTTCTAAAACATTCACTTTTTTCAGTTTTTCTTCAATTTCTAGATTTAAAACATCCACTTCACGAAAGGTTTTCTGAAATGTTGCTTAAAAACCCCTAATTACGACTTGATCCATTAGTTGTAAAACTGGGGTAGAATTTGCTGCTGTTGAACAAAGTAATCTTTCTTTTTTTCCTTTTTAATTTTAGTGCCTAATTTCTTTAGATATTTTTCTATAAATTGGAATTAACGTACCAAGTTGCTCTATTGCTTTCACATTGGCAATACAGTGATTTCACATTTTTGAAAGACTATGGTTATTTTGCTTTTCCAATTACTAAAAGTGGAAGTTTCTCACTATTATCCATTATATTACCTATCAAAATTGCGAAACTTTTCTTTCTCAAATTCCCGCCATAGCAATTTTATCTTGTTAGGTGCGTTCGTAATTACATAAATACGTAGCACCTATAGTCGTCGTTCAGTCCGTCCGTCCGCATTTAACAGAGCAAAAACTACCCAACCGAATGGTCTGAAATTTTAAATATATAGTTGTTTCAAAATTTTGTCCAGTCATTTCAAATTTTATGAAAATCGGATGTATACTTTAATTACAGGGACCGTCAAAAGTTTACCGTTACATTAAGGCCAGTGGGAAAAATTTATTTCAAGTCCATTTTGATGATGTTAAAGCCTTCCGAATGGTCTAAAGTTTTAAATATATAATTGTTGCAAAATTTGTCTGGTCATTTCAAATGTTAGGAAAATCGGATGCATAGTTTAATGACAGGGAGAGTCAAAAGTTTTCTGTTACATTACGGCCAGTGGGAAAAAATTATTTCGAGTGCATTTTCATGATGTTACAGCCTTTCGAACAGAATGAAATTGATATGCACTTATGAAGTTCAGTGCACTAAAATTAACATTCAGTACAATATGAGGTGCAAAAAATATTTATAAAACTAGTTATAGTACGAACGCACCTCATTTTCCACGTCTGATGAGCAATTTCCAACTTGTTTTAAAAGGTAGCAGGTTAGCAGGTTACAGAATGGAACACACTCATCCAAATTAAATGTGTCTTTTTCTTTATAGCCAGACATTAAATTTGGTAAGATTTTCGATTTCCATTTATTTGCTTCTTGCATATCGACACTTTTATTTTCTCCATTTATAGATTTATAAACGAATCCAGCTCTGTTTGTCATCTTGTCGATCCACCTGTTTGATGCTATAAATTCAACATTCCTTTTCTTTGCAATTTCTCCTGCTATTACTCTCAGAATTATTCCTCTTATAGTTATTAGCCCCCGGTATGGTATTTCTTTCTCCCAGCTTATATTGTCTCCATTAAATAACGTTACCTTGTATACGCCAGCCGTAAAACAAAAGCCGATATTTCATTGTGCGATTAAATACTCTACAGCATTTTTTAAAACTTCTAAGCATCGCACATTTTTCAATGTTTATATCGTCGTATTGGGAATAAAAAGTACTTTTTAATGCAATTTGTTTGAAAACTGCATCCCCATTTGCTTTTGAAAAATTAATTTTTTTTTGTAGTTTTTTGCGACATTTGTTTCATTTTGGTAACTCAAGTACTCCATTTCTGTAGAAAGTAAAGAAAAAAATCAATTATATCTTTTTGTTGCCATTTTCTCATAAAAACTAAAAAAAAAAAAAATAATAATAATAATTAAAATACATGCTATTTTGAGAAAAATATAAATGAAGGTTTTATGATAAAACATGGAGCTGTTATAAAATATATTTAATTTTAAGTATCTACATTAATGCAAATGCCGGCATTTTACATAAAATAAAAGCGTGTGCTTTAAGTCTTAAAATTGAAATATGTTTTGCAGTAGAGTCCCGATTATCCAAGTCCCGCTTAACCGAGTTATTTTCTTCTGGCGAACTGGTGGCTTCTATTATTATGAAACAGCCATTATAAATGAAGCGTTAGGTGAAGATGAAAGAGCAGCCGTAAAAAGTTAGAACTCTGATTTTCTGGCCAGAATGGAAAAAAAAATGAAAAAAAAATGTCATTATTTTTTTTTTTTTCAAAAAAAAAAAATTATGTCCATTTTATTTTTTATTCTGACTAGAAAATAAGACTTCTAAGTTTTTACGACTGCTCTTTCATCTTCACCTAACGCTTCATTTATAATGGCTGTTTCATAATAATAGAAACCACCTGTCCACCAGCAGAAAATGAAGTAATGGAAATGCCGGGGGCGACACTAAATTCTGAAAAAGCAGAATTCCTGTTCTCTAGTTTATCTCTGCAATTTCTCCCGCTATTACTCTCAGAATTATTCCTCTTACAGTTATGTTTGCTAAATTTGCTTGTTTAACCCTTAAATGCTTGATTTTTTATTTCGTTTCGAAAAATTATATATGATTCTCAGAAAGGTTTATTACACAGGGGAAAAAATATCAGAAATATATTTTTTCCTATAATACGTCAACCTTTTGTTATGTTGCATACCTCCAATGCAAGTAAAAACTACTGTCATGAATAAAATATTGCAAATTAGTAAATATTTTAATAAGTATGAATCTAAATACCTTATTTTATATAAATTTTTATTTTGTAAAACGGAAGTTTTAAATGCATGAAGTATTCTTTTGGCATTGTGTTTTTTATTCTTATATTAAGGATTAGACACCAGGAATTTTAAGATAGATTTTTAACTTTATTTAGTAACATATTTTTGCAATTTTTTTCAGGATTAATATTTCGATATAAATATAGTGGCTGCTAAAAGTTTAATTTTAAGTGATGGATATATGCATCACTATGCATTTAAGAGTTAAACCAAATAATCAGTTTTTCTTCTATTTCTTCATATTTACCTTTATTTATGCATTTATTTTTTATTTGAAGAATGCAATGCAGATATGATTTCTCGTTTAGCAATAATGTGGTTGAGAGCAGTACAGACAGACGTTAACATTTTCGGAATTTGGATGCTTGTTAGATGCACATTGTCGTCTACTTCTTTCAAAACTTTTATTTTTTGTTCAATAGTAAAATGTTTGCGCATTATTCTTCCAGTAGACATGCTGAAAATTTAGTCAAAGGAGAACAGTACACATGTGAGTACTACTGGGCTATAACACAGTGACACGATTAAATACGTCACTATTAAAAATGTGCCAAGCTAGTCATAAGAATGGAGTTTTATATACAGGGTGTTCCAAATGTCCCTGCCACATTTTTTAAATCAATATAAAATCAACTAATTGTTTTACCAGGAGTGCGGTTAGGATTCAAAGGCTTCTGGCGATGAAAAGTTTTATTCAAGCCAAAAAAAGTTCCAAATTTCGTCCATAGATGGCGCTGTACCCTAAATTACCAGAAGGAATCATCTAAAACCCAATGCAATCAGTTACAGATCATTTTATTTTACCAAAAGTAGTTATAGAGCAATAATTTGTGCAAGCATTAGCATATTTCAGTGTGTGTACCATTTATATAGCTTGAGCCACATTCAAACGGAATTCCTGTTCAACCCACTTGTTCGCTATCATCGATTGCAGAATTGACTGGATCACATGCGTGATTCTCGTCTCCAGTACTTTAACCCATTAAAGACTGACGTTGCGTTTTCGCAACATCATGTTTGTGAATTTTTATTATTATTTTTTTTTTATACCAGCAAAAGAGAAAAGTAAAATGTGCCTTATTTAATTAACATATTTCAGTGATTCATAAAATAAAAGTAAGTGTTTAACAAAAAGTGGCGTGAACTGAATAAAATTACTGTAAAACGTGCTGGTCCTTAATGGGTTAACGCCAGTCACAGCAGAAGCCTACACATTGTCCTTGACATAAATCCACAGGAAAATATCGAGTGGTATTAGTTCTGGGGAACGAGGTGGCCACAACAATGGACCATCTCGTTCAACCGGTCGGCCTTCGAAATGGAGGTTTTTTTTTTTTTTTTTTTTTTTTTTTTTTTTTTTTTTTTTTGCCACGAAAGTTCCTTTGAACAGTAATAACGAATTTGGTTTTGAAATGCCAGCCTACTCAATTAGCTTTTTCTCTGGAAGTCATCATTTCTGTGCCACAGAGTCGAAACTAATCTGTAAATCAGAATAAGCGCATGTTTGAAATCAAACATAAATGCAACTCGCGCCATCTATGATTGAAATTTAAACTATTTATTTTCATTCGGTTACAGAACAATTCGTCTTAAGTACTTCATGGTCAGCCACGGCAGAAGCATACACATTGTCCTTTACATAAACCTACAAGGAACTATCGAATGATGTTAACTCTGGGGAACGAGGTGGCTACAACAATGGATCATCTCGTTCAACCGATCGGCCTTCGAGATGAAGGTTTTTTTTTTTTTTTTTACTTGGCACGAAAGTTCCTTTAAAACAGTAATAATGGATTTGGTTTTGAAATACCAACCTGCTCAATTAGCTTTTCTCTGGAAGTCGTCATTTGTGTGTCACAGCGTCAAAACTAATCTGTAAATAAAAATAAACGGATGTTTAAAATCAAACATAAAGACAAGTCGCGCCATCTATGATCGAAATTTGAACTGTTTATTTCCTTCAGTTACCGAAAACTTTTCATCCTGAGAGGCATTTTGGTCCAAACTATCACTATTTTTTATATTGAATTTTGAAATGTGTCAGGTACTTTTGGGCACCTTCTATATTACGTACCAGCAGAATATCATTTGTGTTCCTAACTTCGCCCATAGATGGCGCTAGACCTTAAATTACATGAAAGAATCATCAAAAACTCAAGACAATAAGTTGCAGATCATTTTATTCTTCCAAAAGAATATATAGAGCAATAATTTGTGCAATCCATTAGCATAGTTCGCATCCAAGCGGAATTCCAGCTCAATTCACGTGTTTGGTATCATCGATTGCGGAATTGACTGGATCACTTGTGAGATTCTCGTCTTCAGAACTTCAACGTCAGCCACAGCAGAAGCATACACATTACCCTTGACATAAACCCACAATTAAAAATCGAGTGGTGTTAAGTCTGGGGATCGAGGTGCCCACAACAATGGTCCATTTCGTTCAACCGATCGGCCTTCTAGATGGAGGGTTTTTTGGTACATGGCACGACAGTTCCTTTGAACAATAATAATTTTGGTTTTGAAATACCTACCTACTCAATTAGGTTTTTCTCTGTAAGTCGTCATTTCTGTGTCACAGCGTCAAAATCTGTAAATCAGAATAAACACATGCTTGAAATCAAACATAAAGACAACCCGCGCTATCTGTGATCCAAATGTAAGACTATTTATTTTCATTCGGTTACAGAAAACTTTCATCGTGAGAAGCATAAGTCCAAACCACGCTCCTGTACAACAATTACTTGATTTTATGTTGAATTTTAAAGTACGCAAGGACTTTTGGACCACCCTGTAAATTACGTACAAGCAGAATATCATTTGTGTTCAGGACAACGTCTATAGAGCAGTCACAGGTATCTAAAAGTACTATCGTGAAAATGTTAACAAGAACAGTTGTTTATGGCTCTTTCACCGAAAAAAGATTGCAATATCAATCACAAGTAATTTAATGCAAAAGCACCTTGATTTGTAAAAAAAGGAAATTTTATCTCCAACTTCATCGCTGCCGTATATCTATCAACGCATGCCCAAAGCTAATCCCACAAGAACGTGAAAATATTATTTATACTCTTTTAATCTAATGCAATATATCCAAACAATTTTTCAGAATGTTTCAAAAATTAATTACAATTGTATTAAAATTAAGTGCCCGCATAAATAATGCTATGTTATTGTCTTTCTTTTATTTTGCAGTAAAATAAAATCACAGAAATAAAAATGTTTTCTAGTTCTTATTTTCTGTAAATACAGAAATGAGAAAGTAAAAAATAAATAATAATAATAATAATTAAAACACACGGCAAAAAAAGAAAAATATATATATAACGTCAGAATAAAATGAAAACAACCTCTCAAACTCCATGTGCAATATCCCTTTTAACCCCTTGAGGGTCGGTAGGATCTATTTTATCCTGCCAAATTTTAATGAAGATTCGACCAGAAACTTGTAATTAAATTTTACATTTTTAACTATTGTGGTCAAAATTTAGAAAATTGCTTTTTCTCCGTTTTAAGGAATTTCTTTTTAAATTCTAGTGAGTTCAATAATTCACAAACCTAATTGCTTCCCCCTGAAAGGTTTAACCCTTTCAGGGGCAACGGACTTCTATTCGTAAAATGCCGAAATTAGTGATTGACACCGGAATTTAGAAAAAAAAAATATTTGAAACAAAGCAAACGCTTTTGTTCACATATTTAATAAAAGGAAAATTTTCATTCTAATATTCTAGTGCCAATGTGGCGTTTAGGAATTAAAATTAGGTGGTCCAAAAATGAGCCACCGCCCTAACATTTGAATTAAACATTCAAATTGAAAGAAACCACTCGCCATCCGGTCAAAGATAGCTGCGGCGCTAACTCTGCCAAAATGCAATGACATCAAAATTTAAAATTACCTTCGCATCCTATCCTCCGATACCCTTTATTAAAAAAATATTTTTTGCTTTTCATTTCAGGTAAACGAACCGATTAAAATGATTGCATGCCACACTATGGATCTACACAACAAATCACAATATTTTGAGTTATATCACTGTGAAGGGTTAAATTCTTTTTTGTCTGCGTATGGAACGAAAACAGTTACATTATTAAAATAAAAAAATAATGCATAGTTATCAACCTACCGATTTTTTTAAATTCCAGTAAATTCTTACAAAAATGTTTGCTTTATTTAACTGCAAAAATTGTGCGATTGTATAAAACAAGTACTTCTTCATAAAGATATTGTTGTTAAAAAATCGGGAAGTTGGCAAATATGAATAATGTTTATTTGTAATAAAATAACTGTCATGTTATATCGTCTCGGTACCATGTCCAATGTGAAAAAAGTGGGCTAATTTTTTAATTCAGGTTTCTTGATTGGCACCACTTTTTTGCAATAGTAAAATTCCCTTTATTTAATGTTATTTAATAACACATTAATTGAAGCGAAAAGAAGAGAATTTTGCCATTTCAGAAAAGTGGTGCCGATCAAGAAATCTGAATTTATTAAAAGTAGCCAGATGTTTTCACATTGGATAATTTGACATGGTACCGACGATATATGATTTGTTGGAATTATTTAACAGCTCAAGAGAAATATTCCAGATGTTTTCAAGAAAACAGCGAATGGGACTTTGATTGGTTGCTCGCGAAGTAGCATTTCAGGTGGTAAGCGTGGGTGTTGCCAGAATGGGTATTTTTTTTTTTTTTTTTTGTCCCCAGATTGTTGATTGCCACCGCTTTTTTGAAATAGAAATATTTGGCCTATTTAAAAATAGATTAACAATTCTGAAAAATAAGGCGAATTATACTATTTTAAACAAGTTGGAAATTGCTCGTCAAGCGTGGCAAATGAGGTGCATTCGTACTATAACTAGTTTTATAAATATTTTTTGCACCGCATATTGTACTGAATGCACATTTTAGTGCACTTCATAAGTTCCTATCAATTTCATTCTGTTCGAAAGGCTATGATATCATTAAAATGCACTTGAAATAATTTTTCCCTACTTGCCGTAATGTAACGGAAACCTTTTGACTGTTCCTGTAAATAAACTATACATCCGATTTTCATAAAATTTGAAATTACTAGACAAAATCTGGCGCAATTGTATATTTAAAATTTCAGACCATTCGGAAGGCTGTAACGTCATTAAAATGCACTTGCAATATTTTTTTTCTCATTGGCCGTAATGTAACGGAAAATTTTGACTGTCCCTGTAATTAAACTATGCATCCGATTTTCATGAAATTTTGAATGACTCGACAAAATTTTGCAACAATTATACATTTAAAATTTCAGACCATTCGGAAGGCCGTAACATCATTAAAATGCACTTGCAATAATTTTTCCCATCGGCCGTAATGTAACGGAAAACTTTTAACTGTCCCTGTAATTAAACTATACATCCGATTTTCATAAAATTTGAAATGGTTCGACAAAATTATACAACAATTATATTAGTCCAGGCAATCGAGAATTTTACCTAGCAAAATTAATGGTAGTACTGAAAATCGGCTTTCTAGATGTTTTTTGGGTCGCTGAATCCGAATTTGTAACTTCCCACCAAAATTTCCCCCGGCAACCCCCCCCCCCAAATTTTGGTAAAAAGCCCCCCCCAAAAAGTTTTTATTAAAAAAGTCAGTTTTTTATTGTTTTAGAGAAAAAATATCTAGAAATTCAGAAAGTAGACAAAATTTTCAACAAACTAGATATATGACATTATGACTTACGATGAAGGGGAAGGGGGGATCTGCCTCGGAACATGCGCCGCAGTGCTGCGTGGACTAAGTTGCGCAATTCCACTTCACCACTCACACGTTTACATTCGCCCTCCCATCGCCCTTCCGAACTTTCTCTATAGCGTTTACTTTAAGATTTTTGGGACGCTGAATCCGAATTTTTAACTTTCCCTCAAAAATTTCCCCCCGAAACCCCCGCCCCCCCCAAATAGTTGTTTTTAACCTAAATTTCTTATTGTTTTAGGGGAAAAGCATTACGAAATTCAGAAAATAGACAAAATTTGAAACAAATAGGATATATGACATTATGAATTAGGATGAACGGGGAGGGTGAGGGCTGCCTCTGAACATGCACTGCGGCGCTACGTGCACTAAATTATGAAGTCCGGGCAATAGGGGATTTTATCTGGCAAAATTAATACTAGTTCTGGATTTCGACTCACTTTATGTTTTTTGGGTTGCTGAAACCAAATTTGTAACTTCCCACTAAATCTTCACCCGGCAACCCCCCAAAAAATTGATTTTATGAAAAAAAAAATTGTTTTTTGAGAAAAGCGCGCCGGGAATGTTCCGAGGCAGCCCCCTCTCTCCCCGTTTATCCTACGTCATAATGTCATGTATCCTATTTGTTGCAAATTTTGTCTAGTTTCTGAATTTCGTAATGCTTTTCTCCTAAAACAATAAGAAATTTAAGTTAAAAACAACTATTTGTGGGGGTTTTCGGGGGAGAAAATTTTGGGGGTAAGTTAAAAATTCGGATTCAGCGACCCAAAAAACTTAAAGTAAACCTTATAGAGAAAGTTCGGAAGAGAGATGGGAGGGCTAATGTAAACGTGTGAGTGGTTAAGTGGAATTGCGCAACTTAGTCCACGCAGCACTGCGGCGCATGTTCCGAGGCAGATCCCCCCTTCCCCTTCATCCTAAATCATAATGTCATGTATCTAATTTGTTGGAAATTTTGTTTACTTTCTGAATTTCTAGATATTTTTTCTCTAAAACAATAAAAAATTGACTTTTTTAATAAAAACCTTTTTGGGGGGCTTTTTACCAAAGTTTGGGGGGGGGGGTTGCCGGGGGAAATTTTGTTGGGAAGTTACAAATTCGGATTCAGCGACCCAAAAGACATCTAGAAAGCTGATTTCCAGTACTACCATTAATTTTGCTAGGTAGAGTCCCTATACGGTCTCTATTGCCTGGGCTATATAATTTAAATTTCAAACGAAACGGTTTGGTTGTTTTTGCGCTGTCTGTTATTTGCGGACGGACAGACAGGCAGACGGACTGAACGACGACTATAGATGCTACGTGTTTATATAATTACAGACGCACCTAAAAAGTGGTGACAGTCAAATAATCTGAATTAAAAAATTCCGATATATGGCAAAACTATAAGCGCTACTGATTTTTCTACAGCCGATTAATACTTGCTAGACAATGCAGGCTTGCAAAGACGTGAAAGGAAGATTTTGACTGTGGCTTTGATCGTTAGTAAGTTTGTTTTTCGGGTCATAATAATTCATAATCATTTAAAATAGAACTCTTTTTATATGAAAGGACATTTTTTTATTAATATAGAAAACAAATTTTGGAAATCGTATTTCTTATTGTAATTTGAATATCCATTCCTAAAAACCTATTTTTCTTGTTTTCTTTTTTTTTAAATATGTTGCAGGTAAGGCGTTCCAAATTTAACAGAATTTCCCTTTATCAGTTACTAAATAACAAACTATAAAACAAGAACACTGTTATTTATCCTAATACGTTAAATACGAGGGTCACTCTGAAATTTTTGAGATACAACTAGGTTTTTAAAGTTATACTTAGAAAATTTTACGTGTGTTCAAAGTAGTCTCCTCCAGCATCATGCACTTTTGTAGACGAATTTTCCACAGATTAAATGCCTCAAGCCATTCATTTCTTGGAATAGATGAAAAAATGCATTTATAGCCACATCAATCTCTTCTTCTGAATGAAAACGACGTCCACGTAAGTTCTTTTGTAGATTAAAGAATAAACAAAAGTCACACATAGCTAGATCAGGTGAATACGGTGGATGTTCTATCACTTTAATTCGTTTTTGTTTAAGAAACTCAACTGTTAATCCGGCTGTATTTGAAGATGCATTGTCATGGTGAGGCATTAGTCCCCTAACATTCACTTCTTGTAGAATTTCTGGAAGACATTTAGTGGTATACCAATTTGCTGTTACTGTCTTCTGTCCTTCCAACTTGATGGCTTTGACCAATCCCGTACTTCTGAAGAAAACTGCATACATCACTTTTTTCAGTGCGCGTTGTCTTTTCACCATTTTCGGCGTGGTATCATCTTCAAAGACACATAATTTGCTTTCTTGACGTGTTGGAACGTCAAAAATGTACGTTTCATCACCCGTTAGCAATTTAAGAGTTTCTTTACTGATTCTGACACGCTCCTCTTTTTGGTGCTCAGTTAGATTATGGGGAACCGAACGGCAAACTACTTTTTTCATATGCAATTCTTCATGAATAATTTTGTGTATGGCTGCGGATCCACTGTTAATTTCCTTCTGTATCATTTGCATGGATGAGAGCGCTCCGACTCAAATGACTGTCTGCTACCACTAAATTTTAATGGTATTTCTCGCTTTATTTAATGACAGAATTCCTCAGAATTAATAAAGCAAATAATACTATTAAAATTTAGTGGTGAAAATCAACCATTTGGGTCGGAGCGCTCTCACCTCTGATCATTTGATAGGTACAGAGATTATCATCCATTAACATTTTTCGTATGTCAGACACATTATCCGGGATTACTGCCGACAGCGGCCTTCCTGTGTGTTCTTCATCCTGAAGAAAATTGCGATCTCTGCCATATTCTTTAAACCATCTGAATACAATAGCACGAGCTGAAGATTTATCACCAAACGCTAATTTCAACCGTTGAACGCATTCTTCTTGATTTAATCCTGCTTTAAAATCGTAGAAACTCATAGCGCGAAAACATTCTTAGCGTCAACTCCATTTTCTCTTATGTTTAAAATTTATTATACGCTAAACAATTTGAAGTAAGACAGTAAAAAATCGTCTGCTGTGTTAAAATACTTTGTATTTTAAAATTAAACCGTTATTTTTATTTTGTAAATTCTCGTCTGCGCGTATCTCAATAATTTCAGAGTAACCCTCGTAACACCCATCTCTATCAAAAGTTAAAGCATTGTAGTAAAAGGGAAATTTATAGGTCAAGTGTTGGCACCGATAATACTACTTGAAATTAACTGTTTTTGCTTTGCAATATAGATTCAAATTCTACTTTCGTTATCTATGCAGAGTTAAAGAACTGATATATGCGTTATTTCTGTAGATTTGAGAAAAATTGACTTTTTTAGAGTTTGATATTTTCTGCTTGCGTTTTGTATAATTTTTCTGAAAACTAGTGGAGATTTCTCTTGAGAAAAAGTAAAAGATAAATCTTACATATTTCAGAAATCTGATCACATGCGAACGACAGCATTTCTGTCCATTTCATGTGGGTATATTACGATGCTTTTCTTATATCGGATATCATTTTTGAATTTGTCAGGTCTTGTGTCTGCTGTGAAATTCTGATGTAGCATATAAGTAAATAAAGCGATTCAGCTTAGTAGAAAAGTTTAAAAATATCCCTCAAGTTATATTCTTTGTGTTAAAATAGAAGATACTTTTTTTCATCCAATCCAAATGATTTCAATTTTTATTTCATAACACATTGTCAAACAGGAGCGAGAAAACTCTTTTTTATTTCACCAAATACAATTGAGCTAAGAGCATCTACCTCACACAAAATGAATTTAAATCCGATTGTCCATATTCTTTTTGGAAAGTCGGATATTATATAACTAATCCGTCCATTGAAATATATTTACTGATGAATAAAGTTGAGAAATCTATCTAGCGAAGAATTGTAACTAAGATTTTCAGAAGAGGGAGCAGCCTCTACCATTTTAGCACGTTACAACTAGCGACGGGCAAAATAGATGATTTTACTATTGGAATGAATGCATGCGCAAAACCATAATTTCCAACAGTTGGATATACAGGGTGTATCTGAAATGCTTCAATAAACTTAGGGCTGTAATAGAGAGGGCACCAAGACGAGGGCATCAAGACGAACAAAAGATGCAATGGAACATGAGGTCGCAAACATTTTATTGAGTCACAAATACAGGCTGTTTCACCCTAACTGAAGTTGGCTTATCGGTAGTAATTTTGAGAAAAATTAAAATATTGCAATAAAAATTTAACGATATGTACCTTATTTTGTATGAAAGGTGATAACATCACACAAAGTTCTAGAAAAACAGGGTACTCATACAATCGATGGTACCGTATGAACTGATAATCACAGTCCAAAATGGGGAGTGTCCAATGCATACTGCTGGCGCGTATGATGGAAACTTCTGTCACTTGTTTGTGAAAATCGCATTTCATACAAAATAAGGTACATATCGTTACTTTTTATTGCAATATTTTAACTTTTAGCAAAATTATTACCGATAAGACGACTTCAGTTAGGGTGAAACAACCTGTATTTGTGAATAAGTGGTTTGCGACCCCATGTATCATTGCATTTTTGATTGTCTTGTCGAATACTATCATCCCCCTAAGTTTGTTGAAGCATTTAAGATACACCCTGTATTTGTACTCACTTACCAGCAGAAAATTTGTAAAAAGAAAAGAAAGAAAATCATAGTTGCCGGCCTTTGTAAATTTTATAATCTATTATCTTCAGAATTTTTTTTAAAAAAAGGTCTTTTTACATTTTTATGAGATTCCTAAATAAATTCCAATTAAAATAAGAAACACCGGTACTTTTCGGTTAGCCGGGCGCCAGTGTTATATATACATATTTATGTACATACATATATACATATTGTATATATAAACACATATATACATGTGTAAATATATATGTATGTATATAAATATGTATATATAACACTGGCGCCCGGATAACTGAAAAGTACCGAAATACCTTTACGGTATAAAATTTCTGATAGAAATTGAATAATAATAATTAAAAAAAATGATTGGAATCTATGCATTTGCGAATAAAAAGTAAAATCCCCCATTCTGCCCACCACTAATGGCAACCATATGATTTTGTGAAATCTGGGTTTCAACTTTTTGCACTGCACTGACACCTATGGTACATTCAAAGTGCAGGCCTACCACAGGTGACTATTTTTACTTTCTTCTATCTTCAATAGAAGAAAGTGTTGCAATCGAATTTTTTTTCGACTTCCGGTTTTCGATGAATTTACACGTTTTAGAAGTCAGAGATCGCCCAAAAAAATGTTTATAGAACATGTCTGTCTGTCCATGTATCTGTATGTCTGTTGCAGCTGTACCATCAAAAAGTGTATGAAGTTATGGATAGAATTCAGCCAATTTTTTTAAAAAGGTTTTAGCTATGGCAAGCAGGTCCTTCATTAATTTGGAAAAACTCCGCCAGAAGGAGGGCGCTGTAGTAGCGATTTTTGTGCCATTTTGAATATTGTACCATCGAAAAGTGTATGAAGTTATGCATAGAACTGAACCAAATTTATTGTGTAGGATTTTGGTCATGGCAAGAAGGTCCTTACTGAGTTTGGAAATATTCAGCCGAAACATGGCATTAAAATAGCGATTTTTGTGTTATTTTCTTGATTTTTCGTAGTTGTATTGAACACAGGCGGATGATGAAGCGACGGGAACTTCCCTTCCTGATAAGCCGGCTATTCGCGAACAGATGATATACAACAGAATAACGGGAAACTATCGATTTTAATAAATATTATGATCGAGATTAACTCATTTTTACTCCGACTAATTGCCTGGAGCAGGAATTTAACATGAAGTTCAAGTTGATATTGTATTGAAATAATAAAATGAAATATTGGCATTTGTAACAACATTTTCAAATATTAAAATATATGAGATAGAAGAAAGTTTTGGGATTGGTACATCCAACTAGTCTCTTTCTACCTCACACCGATGTCAAAACAAAAATTTTTGACATACTGTTCGAGAACATTTGCCAGATCTCTCTTTTTAAATAGTACTGCGAATAGAATAGACAAATGGTCGCATGTGGCAGTACTGTAAGTTTAACCACAAATCCACTGTTATCGTATAGGTGTCAGTGGAGTGCAAAAAGATAGAACAGTAGAATTTTCTCCCTCTTCTCAATGTCTTTTAGGTAGTTTTCATTACAAAAAGCTACCTATTGCAGCCGTTCGGAGGAAAATGATTCCGAAAAATTTTGGTATATTTTCACCGATCATGACCCTCAGACCCCGAAACCATCCTCCGTTCAAAATTTATATATATATAATAGGGGGCTCTGCCCCCTGCAAGCTACGCTCGCCAACTTCCGTTCAGACACCGCAAAATCTAAAACCCCCCTAAACTGAAGGGTTTTATAAATATTATAGAAGATTGAATTATACTGAAAAAAGCTGTGCAGATCTTCCTGTAAAAGGGTTTCCACTCAATTCCCTTTGATTGGAAAAATTTAAGGCCGAATCAGTTGCTGTTAAGCCATCCAATGGTTATTTTCGTTTTTGATTAAATAGGAGCAGTTAAACATTTGAAAAGAAGCTAAAGTAAAATGAATTAAGCATACAGAGTCTTTGTCTCCCGGTATTTTAAAACAATCTCTGTAACAACAACCCAAGTCATGTGACTATCATCAACAGTTCCGGGCGAACCACTTCGCTTTTTATAATCTAGGTACCATTTTGGTACTTTAATGTTAGGCAAGCACAGGTGATAAGTCGCCAAATATTATTCTATCGCCATCATTTCATCTATATTATAATAGTTCAAGTCATCAACTGCCATAAACAAATACGGTCTGATCCCTTCGCCTATCATATGAAAGTTTGTCACATATGTCATATACGTATATTGGCGCGATATTTTCCCGACGCCAATTTGGAAAAAGCATCAACAACATAAACAACAACATCCGGCTTACCATATCAAGCAAAATAACGATACTTTGGCGCCAATTATGTAACTGTTGCGTATATGACATTGGCGTCAGAAAAAAAATCGCGCCAATATGGGGTTGTATATGACATCTGTGCCGAAAGTTTTCCATTTTGATTAAAAAATATTTTTTTTTTCCTTCGAATAAAACTACATCAAAGTTGTCATGGTCGCAAAGATTTCTTGATACTGTTACGCTAGCCTGGTCCATATCTCGTCAATAGCTTTTATTCAACTCGCCAGTTAATATTTTTTTATTTTTCGAGTGGTAAATTGACATTGATTTGACAAACATTGATTTGAAGTAGAAATTAAATGTCATGGTCTGTTATTTGCTTTAGTTAATATTTGGCCAGATGTCATATACGCACCGCAGGTTTGGCGTGATTTCTTTCTTTTAACGAAAATTTGGCGAAAACCCCGTTTTCGAATACCAGTTACATATGTATTTTTGGTACTTCTTAGTTATCCGTCGACCAAAAATCTATCGCCAAACTATAAGACTAAAGGCCAATAATGGTTGATCGTAAATGTCACATTCACTTGACTTTAAGCAAGTTACACAAGCAAGTTAAGCAAGTTTACGTCATCAAGGGGATTTTTATTTCGACGTTTGTCACAGATGTCATATACTACTGGGCATCATATAATATACCAATTTGGCGAAATCAACAGCAACATAAACAATAACATCTGGATTACCATATCAAGCAAAATAACGAAACTTTGGCGCCAGGTAAGTACCCGTTACGTATATGACATTGGCATCAGAAAAAAATCGCGCCAATGTGGTCCATATTGGTATATTGCATCTGTGCCCGACGTTTTATTTGTTATACTAATGTTGTACTAATTTATTTGTTCTTTCGTTATTTAAAATAAAATGATGTCAATTTGTATAATTTGGCGAGTGGTTTGGCGATTTATATAATTTGGCGAAATTGGTCGACGGAATAACTAAGTAGTACCGTATTTTTTAAATACTTTCTATTATTTTCAAAAGGAAATAACAAAAAAAATAATTGATAACTATAGAACAAAATAATTTAAGAAATAAAAGTAAATAAACATTTATTAATAAATAAACAACAATAGCCGGGTTACCATGTCAATCAAAATAATGCCATTTTTGGCGATTATTGCACATTTTTCGATTTATCACCTGCGTCTCGCTAACATAAAAATACCGAGTTCTTGATTTCTATATCAGAATCTTTCGATTTGGCGAAAGATTGTTAAAGTAAATTGAATTATGAATAAAAGTAACATTATACATTTCTTAGCATACATTTAAAAGAGGCCAAACTTGTCGCCAAATTATTTAAATTAATAGTAACCTTTTCTGAAAAAAAAAAAAAATACCGTTATGAATAAAATTTGAGTTGCCATCATTAGAAAAATGTATTTAAAATAAGAAAAAAATTGATATTTCGAAAACTAATTCGAATTTAAAAATTCTAATACCAGTTTTGAGATCTGTGGATCAATACAGATTTTTGGTGTTAATTTCATTGCAAAGATTTCATTGCATTCATTTTTAGAAGAAATCGCCGTGAAACATAATCAGTTGTTTAATCAGTCGTTTCATAGAATCGTTACATAAATTCGTTTCATAATGTCCGTTTCATTAGGATTTTATATATATAGGGTAGATATATATATATATATATATATATATATATATATATATATATATATATATCTGATATTTGTCATACTGTAACTCTCGTATTTATGAACCGATTTGGATAAAATTTCGTGTGTACATAGTACATACCTATGTCTCGACCTAGTTCGTTGGCCAGCTTCATCTGCCATATTGTTTCAAAATGGCGGCCCTTTAAAATTTAAAAAAATATATATATAATTTAAAATGATGCACAAAAAAAATTAGACAGTGAAAAATATTTTTTTCTTATGTGTTTGGGCTTGATACAAATATTCTGGAACATTTTTAGTTTCGTCTATATCTTAAAAAATGGCTGAGTTATAGCACTTTGAATTTCTAGCATAGCTGACATTTTGAAACGATCTGATTTTGTTACGCGAAAATACAAGTATTTATGAACCGATTTAGATGTGACAAAGAATGTGCATAGTACATAGCAATGTCTCGACCGAGTTCGTTGGCCAGCCTCATCCGCCGTGTTGTTTTAAAATGGCGGCCATTCAAATTTTTTTTAAAAAAATTTAAATTTAAAATGAGGCACAAAAAATTAGACATTGAAAAATATTTTTTTCTTATGTGTTTGGGCTTGATAAAAACATTCTGGAACATTTTTAGTTTCGTCTATATCTTAAAAAATGGCTGAGTTATAGCACTTTGAATTTCTAGAATGATTGGCATTTTGAAGCGATCTGATTTTTGTCACGCGATAATACACGTATTTATGAACCGATTTGGGTGTGACAACGAATGTGCATAGTACATAGCAATGTCTCAACCGAGGTCGTTGGCCAGCCTCATCCACCATCTTGTTTAAAAATGGCGGTCATTTAAAAATTAAAAAAAAATTAAAATTTAAAAGTGAGGTGCAAAATAATTAGAAATTGAAAAACATTTTTTCCTTATGTGTTTGAGCTTGATACAAAGATTGCGGTGCATTTTTTGTTTCGTCTATGTCTAAAAAAATGTCTGAGTTATAGCACTTTGAATTTCTAGCATGGCTGACATTTTGAAAATTTCTTATTTTTGTCACGCGATAACACGTGTATTTATGAACCGATTAGGATGTGACAAGGCATGTGCATAGTACATAGCTATCTCTCGGCCGAGTTCGTTTGCTAATTTCATCGGCCATCTTGTTTTAAAATGGCGGCCATTTTAAAATTTAAAAAAATAATTTAAAATGAAGTACAAAAAAAATTAGAATTTGAATAAGATTTTTTTCTTATGTGTTTCAGCTTGTTACAAAGATTCCGGATTATTTTTTGTTTTGCCTTTACCTAAAAAAAAAGCCGAGATATAGCAGTTTGAATTTCGAATGTATGTGACATTTTTAAAAATCTGATTTTTTGCCTGCAACAGCACTCGCATATATCAACCGATTTACATATGAGTGAGCATGTGCACAGGAATTACTAAGGTCTCGACCAAGTTCATTGGTGAGCTTTGTTGCACCCATTATGTTGTTTTAAAATGGCGGGCTATCACCGATAATTCGGGTTAATATAATTATTAATATAATTCGGGATATCACCGAATTTGCAGACAAATATAAATCACTTTATTAAAACCAGCTTTGATAACGCTGACTAATTTCGCGAGATTCTCATTCATATTCAATATTGACAAAAATTATTATTTAATCTTCTATAATCGGGTTCCACTAATTTGAGCTCCGTGTGTTTGAATAATATAAGCTGGCTTTAAAAAATAAGGAATATGAAAGCTACCTCTTCCTCCCGGCACTGGCCGGAAGGACAAATTGGTTTCGTCTCAATTTTGTGCTTCAATAACTATCTTTTAATAAATAAAGACAGACAACCTTGCTTAAGGATACATAAAACACGAACTTTAATAAGCTAAAAGATAAATTCTACGATTCGAGCGGTTTCTACAGCTGTCTTCAAGAAATGGGATGGTTAAATGGCTAAAAGCTCAGAGATTAAGGCTTCCTGTGCGAGAGACAATTTCTCGAACATTGACTAAAGATATGAAAACAAACATGTAGTGGTGCCACCCAGTGAAAATAAATACTTATTAATGAAATGAGTCCAAATAAATCAAAAGTTCGATTGAAGAAACCGCGAGTGTCGGCACCTACGCATGAGGGCTAGAACCACATTCAACTAAGTTTTCATGCAAGTTTTTGGCAACAGGATTCAAGTTAATATTAAATATTTCAATTAGATACAGAATTATGACTTTATGATATTATGCCAGATTTTTGGAATATTATCCTTCTATATATATAAAAAAAGTTTTGATTTGGAAATGGACCAATGAAAATCTGCGTAGATATTCCGGGTAGATCGGCATCAAATTTCAATGCTTAAGCATGGCCTTTCATCGTTAATATTAACCCGAGAGTAGTGGCGACATTTTTTAGAACGTTAGTAGTCGCGTTCGGTCCATTTGCCGCCGTTACCAGCAGGCTGAAAACGAAGGGGAAACTTGCCGGTGTTATCAGATGATCGAAAACGGATAACGTAGGATGAAAATATTGACTGAACTTTAAAAGATTACAGCAATTATTAATTTTACAACCTTTTACAGCAATTATTTATTTCGCTTGATGTTACTATGAATCAACAATTAGTAGGAAAACATTTACTAATATGAATCTAAATTCGTGATAGGGTTGTTGTTTTTTTTTTTTGGAAGGACAGAATCAGAGTCAGGTAGATTTTTTTTATACTTCGGCACTCTATATCCATTTAATATATATATATATATATATATGTGTGTGTGTATATATATATATAAACTTTCTGTACAATAATACTATTGAAAAATAAGGAAATTGACCAATAATTATGAAATCACAAATACCACATAAACCAAATATTATTAAAAACGTATAATTATATATATATATATATGATATATATATATATATATATATATATATATATATATATATATATATATATATATATATATATATATATATATATATATATATATATATATATATATATATAATAAAAAAAAGGTAAAAAATACTTAACTTCGAAATTATAAATGTAAATGTTGTAACTACGTTTTATTTATTTATTTATTTTGTGGGGTGTCTGTGTGTGTATGAGGGGGGGGAGGAGGGGGGGTCTCGATATTTTGTGATTAAATCCATTTTTCAAATGAAAATGCACGTTTTGTAGTTTTTCTACTTATTTCAGGGTGGGAATAGTGCCTTTGAATAAAAACTCTGGATACGAACTTCGCTTATATAAAGTAAATAATAAATAAGTTATTGAAATTATATATTTAATTTAAATACATTTGCAATTGTAAATTTAAATCCTAAGATGGATAAATTATTTTAATTAATGGAATCAGTGAAAGGTTCATCTTAATAGGGATGTATTTTACAGCAACTATTTAATTAAAATAAATATTCAATTGTACATTTCATAATAAGGTATTAATGTTATAATTTATTGTTTTATAATAACATTCATTAAAATAATAAAAACAATAAAAAAATTTTCTCCGAAATTATAAATATGCAGCAATAATTTAATTTAAATGAATTTTCTCTCATATTCTGGAAAACATTATTCTGAAAAATATTTTGAACAATTGATGAAGGACAACAAATTTAAATTTGTTAGATACTGTCCCGAAGCCTCTATTAGATTTAGAAATTATAATATTTATAATATGTATTTAGAAATTTTTATTTTTTAGAAAAATACTTAAAATATTTTTTTAAATCATAGTGTAAACATTCACTGAATTATCCAAAAGAGATTTTTATTTGCGTAATTTCTAACCTACATTATAAAATTCTCATTATTTTTCTTATTGTACAAATAAATTATATGTATGTTCTTCGCAAATATACACACTACATTTCTGAGAAAATTGTTTTATCTTTCGAATTTGTTTTATTGTACAAAAACGATACTTTTCAGATTTTGGAGATAGGGCAATTTTTTTGCTGATTCCCATAAAATTCTCTTCTCTCTTTTTTAATGGTTTGGCAGTGTTATTGTCTGTTTTCTTTTTTTAATAGTTCGGGTAATAAATGGAAAGCAAGTTCTTTCAATAATGATGATGAATTTCCCTTTTTTTCTGTATTTAAATGATTATCAATTTGAGAATTTATTCCCGCAATATTTGACGATGAAAAAAAATTGTAAGTGGCCATCCATCAGTTTTTTGTGCGAACTGCTTCACAACTAATATAATAAAACTATTTTAAGTCACATTCTAAAAATAAAAAATGTACTCTATGAACGTGTAAAATAGCAGAAAGAAAGAAAGACGAAATAACAACAGACAGAGAGTCCGTACTTTGAAGAAACTTCCCCCCACAGATTTCGCGGAAATGGGAAAGGATGAACACGAGGGGGAAAAATTCAACTAACGTAAGTGGTCGCAACGCGGTCATTTAGACCGATTGAAACTTAAGAATGCGATAAAATGCTAATAAATAGCAGGAATGACTCGCAATTTTACTACAAAAGTGTGTGAACACTCAAGGTCAGCTACACGGAATTTGGCTATCGTAACTTGAACGGGAAATGAGTTACAGGAAGATAACGAATTTCGGGCGGGGAAAAGACCAACGCGCGACTATTAACGGGTTAAAAAAACTGTTGCATACAAAAATATGAAAATCGGTGGTATTATAGAGAAATGTTTGATAAACACGTTGATGCAGACAGCTTTTTAAATCGAAGAATTATTTTAAGAGATATTTAATGCCAAAGTTGGACAAAATCGTTCCATTAAAAAAGTTTTATAGGAGCAAAAACTATACATAGAAATTTAATCATTTTTAGATCATTTTATGTGTCAGAATTTAACGGTGTGCAGACTGCATTTAGTATTTTAATTTGACTCATTTTTGTGGTTTTAATTCTATTTTAAAATCAAATTTTCAGCTTTTCGAGAGATATTTTTTACAAAATTTAGAAAATTGTATTAATTTAAACTGTTGCCAACTGTATAAACAGCGCAACAATAATGTTTGCTTCAAATTGAAAATTTATTTTACACGTGGCTATTATAAACAGAAAATATAAAAAGCAGGAACTCATTGAAAATTACGTCATAAAAACTATACTTACACGTGAATTTTAAAAGAAAAAGAATATTGTAAAATAATAAATTCATTAACATGCGTTAGAAGTCTTAAATAGGAGGATTTGTGTCACATTTACGTCACATTACACTTATTACGTAAAATGAACAAAAATAATATTGCTAAATAGTTTAAATTTTAAAAAATTGATATTTTAAGATGATCATAATATTTTAATTCTAACAAAAGTATTTTTACGTGAATATTAAAAACAGAAAGAAAAGCTTGGTGAAAATTACGTCAGATTATAATTGTCAGATTCAAATTATAATTCAATCTTCCGAAATCTTTTTAAAGCCGATCAAATTAGCGTGCTGTTAGAGTCTGCGGTGTCTGAACGGGGGTTGACGAGCGTAGCTCGTAGGGGGCAGATCCCCCTAGTAGGATAAATTATTGTTACAAGGTTTATTCTCACGTGCAAAATTTCAACTGATTCTCTAATTTTACTCTCAAAAGGGTTATTGCACGGAACTATAATTTTTGCTTCATCAAAGTTAATATAGCAGACTTCGTTAGCCAAATGGAACCTAAAAAGAGCTATATTTTGTTTATGCTGTTTAATGTCCCTGCGATGCTCCATAATCCTTACTGAAAACTTACGTTTTGTCATGCCGATGTTTATTATTAAGAATTATCTTTTAGTTTACGGATTTATTATAAAATGTCTTACAATCTCAAAAATTATGGGCAACATAATAGAAATACATTTTTCCTAAGGAAGAAGCAAAACCTTTAGTCAATGATGTTTGATAAAATAAAAAAAGATTACTGTTTTATGTCAGTAATGGGTACTTACGTATTTTACAGGCCATGGATAGATCTCCAAAAATGGTTGTCAATCGCCAATTTTGCTTATCGTTGGAAGTTGCCAGTCGTGTTCAGAATGGAAATTTAATATACGTTTAATAAATACATAACTTTGTTAAAAATGATAAATAATATAAAAACAGACTAAAATGATATAATACAAAAATTGTGTATACAGTTATTAAATACATAATATCAAATTGAAGGCTTTTATCAATAAACGATATTAAAGATGGTAATACTATTTCTAGTGGTTTGATATGCCCATGAGAATGAATATACAACAAATATAACGTAACGTAAATATGCAGAATTAATATAATGCATTGTATACATTAATAATAATATAATATATATTTTTTTTTCTTGCGCGGCGCTAAAATGAGGCTCAATTTGTTTCTTAACGTTTCACTACAATCGCAATAGCACATTTAATTTGCCTTATTACATTCCACCAATCAGAAGCGGGATTTCAACACTGAAACTTGCGTCATATTTAAAAGACAAATTTCAATGGTTTTGATAACATGTAAACCTATTAAAATGATTCCGTTTATTTATGCACTAATCACGTTAGAGCAGAACAGATTATTTACTGACAAATAATAATAAGTAATATGTGTCAATAAAATGACAGGGAATAACCTATCAGAGTAAACAATATGTAAAACGAAATGTTTACCATGAAGATAATGACGTCATTAGGAAAACACAAGATCCATCCATGAATTAAAATATTTTACTATAACTGCGGGTGATGAACTCATATTCTTGCACATAAATAGACTGGATTCTTTAAAGATTCTTGGTATACACAAAATAAAATATTTCTGAAAATTACATAATTTCCAATTAATTAAAATGATTATTTAATGAAACCAGACCCTGATTACCGAATAGGTGCGAGAAGCACGTGCTTCTCATAGAAATTTTTGAAGGGGCCCAAAATTGAGAAAACAGCGGGCCCCAAATTTTAGGTTTAATTAATTCCATTCCAGAATTCTTATTTCTTTTTAAATTATTAACCCCTTTATACCGGGTGTCCTAAAAAGGACTGACTGATTTTAAAATTCAATAACTTGCAAACGGAGACAGATATTTAAAAAATTATTGCAGGAGGGTTATGCATAAGGTCAAAAGTTTTTTTACATTGATTTTCGATTTTAGTTCGAATTAGAAAAAATAGATGGCGCTGTCACCAACAGACACTAAATTCAGGCTCGATTTTTGGCACCTTGGGACCCACTCAATATATTTTCATCTCCTTTTTCCGCATGGAAGAACAGAAAGATAAATAAATGGAGCCTGTATTTAGCGCCTACTGCTTACAGCACCATCTATTTTTTGTAATTCGAATTAAAATCTAAAATCACTGTAAAAAGACTTTTGACCTCATGCATGACCCTCCTGCAAGAATTTTTTAAATATCTGTCACGGTTTGCAAGTTATTGAATTTTAAAATCAGTCAGTCCTTTTTAGGACACCCGGTCTATAGATTAACCCTTTGAAGGGGGCGATATTATACGAGATTATTGATTATATATATATTTGATATTATACGAGGGACTCACAACCATAGTAGATCAAGTCCGCTTTAAAAAAAATGAATAGTCCATTTAGAAGGTGTATAAAATTTGTTTTATCCACTCCCGCAATTTTGTTTTTCCCACAGTTTGTTTTCACATACTTTCTCACATGTCATCTGTTTACAGACTTGGTTTACTCTTGGAGTGGATAAAACAGATTTGATACACCTTCTAAATGGACTATTCATTTTTTTTTTCAAATTGGACTTGATCTACTATGGTTGTGAGCCCCTCATATATACCACTTAATTTTAATCCTAAAATGCCACAATGACAGCAGAATTTTGAAATTAAATTTTACATTTATAATATACATGAATTTATTTTATGATTTACTTTTGTTTATTTCCGAATAAGTTTGTTCGTAAATCCTAGTGTCAATCAATCATTTCCAATATTTTAAAAACAGAGATATTCTGGCCTTGAAAGGGTTAAAAAATATGTCATAACAAAGTATTTTTTTATACAATAGATCAGTTTTAACCAGATGATCACAATTAAAATCGAGAAAATCCAATAATATAACACTATATGTAGTAATTTGAATAATATTTGTAGCATTGGTGAATTTCCGGGCATGCCAAATTTAGGAAACTCTTTTCGAATGAATGTGGGCCCGAAATGACAAAATGTGTTTTCCATAGCTTCAGGGGTTAATCGGGCCCTGAATGAAACTCCGGAATTTTAAAAGAATTGCTTAAATGACTAATGCTTCATGTTAATATCGGAAAGGGATGAACGTTTCTAATGGTGAAAATGATGTCATATTTGACAGAAAGGATTCATTTCCATAATGACTCCAAAAGTATCATGGCACATGGTAGAATTGTTTTGAATAAACAGCCGATATCTGGGAAAGTTTTCCATAGTGTGAAGGAGTTACATCCCGGAAAACAGCGCAGCACAAGACAGGAAATGCACAGAAACAATTTGTTAGGAACTCCTAATGACGTCATGAGTTTTAAAGTTTATATAAAACTGAAATACTTTAGTAGGATTTTCTCAATATATTGTCATATTCACTGACCTTTTCGTCTAACTCAGCAAATTAAACTTCTGAGTAGGAGCTGTTTTAAAACACAGTACGATCGTTTAGCAGATGTAAGAATAGCAATGGCCATTGGTTCATTTTGCGGTCACGTGATGCATCCAGAAAATAAGCTTTTTGATCAAAAGTTTCTTTTAGGCACATCAGAAAACGTTTTGTTAACTTGATAAGAGTGTGAGAGATATATTTTTCACGTCGAATGAAATTTCGATAATGTTTGTTCATTTATATTGAACTATCTTGGTATCAAGTAGTGTTTTTCCAAGAGTTTTTCGAAATAAATTTAAGCTGTGCTGTACAAAAGTATGCGCAATGAGGTTTAAATTGTGTTCCAAGGTAATTTTTTCAGTCAATTATTTTACATTTCAAAAATTGGTAAATTTCATAATGATAAAATGATTTTTGCCTATTTGTAGCACCAACTAAATGCTTTTTTAAATGTGATTTCAACGAAGTTTTCAATTACTGTTTTTTTACCTTACATTTTTTTTTTTTGAAAATTTTATAAATTAAAAGGATTTATGATAGTATTCATTGTGGCTATACATAGTGCAAAAAATTTCGAGGAAGCGAAGATTAATTGGGGACGCGTAGCAGTCGCAATGTGAATTGTGTCGCAATTCACTGGGGTTGGCGAGTGTTAGTGAGCAGGAGCCAGAGCCCCCCTAGTGATATCAAAATTAGGGTTTTGTATTGAAATTTTCAAAATTTAAAACAATTTCAGTTAGAAGACGAGACTCCTTATCTTATTTTATAACAAAATCTGAAAGGAGACATACTTTGCAATGGAATGAGTATTACTTTTTCTTTCTGGTACAATCTGGTGATTAAAATGTGTGGGGCTTTCTCTCTCACTTTTATTTTCTTTGTCTGTCTGTCACAGTTACAGTCATTCAGGGTAACTTTGAACCATGGGGTGTAACTTTGCACCACCTCCTATTTTTCGACATTTTTGACTCCAAAAGACTAAACAAACTCCAGAACTGTGCTCTGTTGGCAAGGTTCTAAACTGGGATTTCTACTCTTCATTTTAGGAAATAAATTAGCAACATTATGCGCAATTAATTGCATCATCTAACTATTTTTGTGAAGTACTGTTTTCAAGTTAATTTTGAATGGTGTTTTGAAGTTGTTGTAATCCAATTAAATTTTCATAGTAAGTAACAGTATACTCATTTATAACACATATTATTATCTAAATGTTGTAAATATGTTAATATTTTGTGATTATTTATTTATTAATAGTTAATAAAATTTAAAATAAGAAGGCACTAACATTTTACTACATTTTCAGGGTAACTTTGAGCCGGCTCAAAGTTATACTGATGTTTATAATTTACTGATTATAGGTGCTACTGTCAAAAATTTCCGATATTTGCACGTACATTTTATATAAATGCCGAAAGTGTGCATTAGAAATAACATATAAATATTTTCACAAATATGTGTAAAATACATAAAATTCATTTAAAGGCGTTTTTCTGGGCGGATCTACTGAAATTTGAGATTTCACACATTCCACATATTTTATTCCTGTTTGAATAATAATAGAACTATACTCCCTGTAGGAAAAATTGGCTTTTCAAGGACAAACATCCTCTTTTCATTTTCTCTTCGTTGATCAGTCCCCGTCCATTATCTTAGGTTAGTAACTATGGTATCGAAGGGAAAATGAAAAGAGGACGTTTGTCCTTGAAAAGTCGATTTTTCCTACAGGGAGTATAGCATGTATTACTGTAACTATGGATATATTATTGAGTTAAAACATTGAAAATTGTTTTTCACTGCATTTTTATGTTCTATATGAACAAGAAACAGTTTTTTTTTTATTTCAAAATATTTATGGTTCTCTTCTTCCACTTTTCTTATGCATAATATTTGTCGTAATATCATAAATTACACAAATCTTGTGAGGTTGTGAAATGTAAATTCGGAGTTTTTACATATCTGAAAACATTTTTGGGTGGTGTTTAAAGTTGTCCTAACTATAATACTTTTTTTATAATGAATTATTTTAGCTAATATTAATCATATGGTGCAAAGTTACCCTAAATGGCTGGGTAACTTTGAACCACGTTAAAAATTCCTTTTTTATTGCTTTTATCCTTATTATGCCTTAATTTTAGATAGTCAAACAATAATTTAGGACCATTTCTTCTCTTTTATGCCTCTAGTTGCAACAATATTCTTAAAATAAGAGTGCAACATATGAAAATAGAGAAAATGTGGATCAAAGTTACCCTGAATGACTCTATTGAAGTTTCACAAAGATAATAATTCATCATTTATTGAGACTCTTTATTTCAAGTTTCACAACAGAAAAAATTCAAAGAAAGTAAATTTTTATAAATACACATTTCAGTTTATAGTATGCTACATAGATTTTTCATCCTTGATTCAAGAAGTGTAGTCCTTCAGACGATCCGGACTACTAAAAAACCTAAGATAATAATACAGTGTATAACTCTGAATAACGGTTACCAGCGGCACCGATGAAAAGTGACCATTATTCAGAGGTTTCAATTTTAAAAAATCATTATTACATAAATTTAAATAGAAATACTCAGTCATTTTAATCAATCATCATTGTTTTAATACATAAAAAAAATCTAGTATGAGTTGTTTTGCTGTAAAACTCATCATCATTATGATTTAATTCAAAATTTTTGATTTCACGAAGGTTCGTCAAAAATTTGGTATATGTGTTAATACTGGAAATTTTGGGTGATTCTATAATCTCTTCCATATCCCTTTCCGCATCACTTTTCTCTTCCTCTCTCCTATCTTCCACCATTTACTGTATGAATCAAATGTAGCACTGCCAAATCTTTGTCCAGACATACTAAATTGCTGGCGTTCGAGTTAGTTATGCTTGCTGTTCTAAGAATATTTATTTAAAATTTCTCCATCATTATCATTGTTTTCATTTTCTATGTCTAGTTTTAGAAAAGAATTAAGTGCTCAAGAGATTAAGTAATATTTTGTTGTTATATTAAATAAATTTTGTTTGAACTGCTTCAGATTTTGGTTTGCAAATAAATATGAATAACCAGAAACTGTTAAAAAAATTTCTTGTGACTTTTGAGCGGCTGTTGTTCAGAATTCCTTATATGTTAGTTCCTTATATGTGAACAGAATTCCTTATTATTATAATTCATTATAGGTTCGTATTAATGTTAATGCTATGGAATGTGTTTGGTTCCAACGATATGTGGCCGGTATTCGGAAGTTGTCGTTGTTTAGAGGTGACCGTTCAAGGAGGTTTCACTGTATCTTAATCGAGTGGTACCGAACTTTTCACAGGCCACTAGCCCCAACGAAGCATCCATAAAATCACGATCTCTCTCGTCCCCTACTCTGTAACATACATCTATTATTATTTAAAAATCCTCTCTTCAAATTGAGGAAGTCTAAAACGGCCTTAATTATGCCTATTCATTTCAAATTTTTTAAGCTATCAATAAGGTGACTTTTCTGTCACGTTTTTAACGTTTTTTATGTCACGTTTTATATATGCAGTAACCTCATCAGTCCGAAGACAAATATTACATGAGACCACAAAAATAAGTTTAAAGTGAATGCAAAACATTTCCAAAGATGTATCAGTGCTTATGATATGCACACATTTATTAACAATGGTCTAGGAGTTATTTTAAAATGTTTATTATAGCTATGTATCTTAGTAAAAAAGACTTTTGTTGTTCATTTCCAAATTACATCAATTGTTACACTATGTATTTTTATCATTACAAAATGCTTAACACCTTGAGCACCTAAGTTTAATTAAGATTTGCACCAGAAACTTTTAACGAAATTTTACTTTTATAGCTTTGAGAGAAAATAGATGAAAAATTGCTTTTCCTTATTTAGAAATACAGTAAAACCTCCATAACGGACACTCCCGAATAGCAGGCTCCTCTATTTAAGGTACAGTTTATCAATCCCCACTTCCAAAACCTAAATTTTGATATGTTTAACCTCTGAATAACGGACATTCCGAATAGCGGACAGTAATTTTTTCGATAAAAGATGAAAAAGTATATTTTAACGAAAGAAAAAAAAATGGAAAAAAAGTAAAAAGCCTCTAAATTTATCAGGACAATGTGTGAAATGTCAAGAAACAAAGAAAAAACAAAAAATTCGTTTTACTAGGGCTCTTTCGTATAATTCAAAAGGTAATTAACTGGATTCAATCATTGCATAACATAGAACAGAGAAATCAGAGACGTTACATGTTGTCATACAATCTGAGGGGGAAAAAGAATCACTGAAAACATAACATGCGATTTTATCTATTTATTTTTACTCTTTTATAAAACAAAGAAAAGTGTTGCTCTATTTAATTTATTTTTATTGAGAAATTGCGTAGTGATTTTTGGCAGCAAGAATTAAAGACGCCAAAAATGCGAAGAGAGCATTGAAAAAAGCTATTTCGTAATGTCGATTACTGTTTGATCGTAGTTTGTGATTAATATTTCGAGAATGACCTCAAAAAGAAAACAATTAACTTTTAAAAGAAAAATGTGAAATTGAAAGTGTATCTGAGAAAGAGAAATTGAATTTACGGATACTTGCTAAACGTTTTAAAATAGATAAAACACAGGTGGGAGAGATTTTACGAAATAAAGAAGAAATGAGAAATTTGTGGATTACCAACTCTAAAGAAAACACCAAAAATGTGAAATTGCGTAAGACTAATTCCATTCAAATTTATTCTATAATTCTGAATTGATTTACTTCAGGTCGTTAAAAAAAACATTCCTATCGGACTTCTAAAGTCTTTTCCTGAATCAAGCCTTTGAAGTCCGTGAGAGCCTTTAAAGAATATCTCACATTTAGCATTTAAATTGATAACACTTTATAATTCGTTTTAGCGGCTTTTTAAGGATTGGTAAACATATTTGGACACTAAATTTACTTTCTATGAGTAACATATAATACATAAGAAGCATTTCAAGCTCGTACATTATATATATATGTCTGCTATACCTTATTAGATAGTTTTACATATGTAAATACTTCCACCACCGCTTACTTTAATATGAAAAATATCTAATACTAACGGACTTCGCACGCTTCGCTAGTCGGTTTCTCTAAAAGAATCTTCAATCAAACGAAATATATCTAGCAAAGATGAAATGTGTCTACCTAATTTTTAATATGTTTGTTAACTTGAATTTCACGCTTCTACCTAAAATGGCTGCTGACATATACAAAATGTTCTAAAATTTTTGAACCCCCCCTCCCCCCCTTAACCCCTTAGAATGGGGAATTTTTAAAATCGCTGAAACATGTTTTCAGTTATTTTTTAATAGATTCATTTTCTAGAATTTCACGCTTCCACCTAAAACGGCTGCTGAGATATCGTCGGTACCATGTCAAACTATCCAATGTGAAAATAGCCACTTTTCAGGAGGGCAAAAAAACTGTTTTAGTTGTGTATTCAAAACAAGCGCCAAGCACCAGTAAACAATTATTGTATTTTTCGGGTGCTGTTTTATATTCTATTTAAGCATGCTATTGAAATAAATCATTTGAATAATTTTACTCGCCAAAAAATCACATTGGATATTTTGATATGGTATGCTTATTTGTACGTTTTCAGTTTCGTTGTACTTTTTCAGCTTCAAACTATCCAATATGCCACATTGGATAGTTTGACTTGTAAAAGTTTTGTGCTTTTCCCAGGTTCGCCATTCCATAGTAGCGAATATGACGTATTGGATAGTTTGACTTGTAAAAAGCTTGTGCTTTTTCCAGATTCGTCATTTCATAGTAGCAAATGTGTCGTTTTCAATGTAGTTTAATTTTTAAAAATTTTGGTATTTACATATTCAATATAAAACTCGTAAGAATTTTCTTTAATAATTTTTATAACGAATATACAGTAAATTAATAAAGAAAAAAGCTTATTTTTAAACATTCCGTTAATTTTATAAAATATAAGAAAACAAAAATATCTCAATGGGGTAGTCAACAACGGGCATTTCATACCCGTACTTATAAATAGCAATCTTCGCACTATTTTTATCCCGTTACATTGCCCTTAATAAAGAAAGAAAGGTTTGTGGTTTAGTTTAATTATGTTATACTATTTGAAACATAATGAAATTTACATTCTTTATTGAGGTGCACAGAAACATGCCTACGTTTGAATATGACATGTACAACAGTTATCGTTCATTTACAGTAACACACAAAAGATTTCGCTTAAAGTGCAGTCTATTAGGGATAATTACTGGAAATGCGATTTATATTATGGTGTGCGTTTTCAAACTATATGTGTACCATATGATATGCATAAATTCTATAGATTGTATATAGAACTACCTAAAATAAATCGTTAGCATTAATAAGTATGATTCTGAAAAGCTTAAATGTAGTTTTTAATTACGTTATGCATTTCAAAGCTGAACTATAGTTAGTATATGAGATGTTTGCGGAATATAAGTAAAATCTTATACAGGTCCACGCGAAAAATTAGAAACATGGACAATTATGGGTGATAATTTCTGGAAGTTTCATTTTAGTAGTTTTAAGCTTCCTTTACTCAGCATTAAATTTTTAAGCTTATTATGTGGCATTTATAAAAACCTGTAGGTAATATACATGGTTGTACAAAAGATTTCAGTTATGCTCGTCTATTGGTAGAAATTACTGAACGTGAATTTTCGACCTATTATACTTTTTAACACTTTCCGACAAGGTTGAAAAGAGTTTATGAATTCGGTTTGTCTGTCTACGCTCTGTCTGTCTTACGTGAGTTATCACGTAAATATACTCGAATTATCTTGCAATTGAAAAATATTAATGGTGCTTACATATTTAGTATTGCATATGAAGCGTGTAACATTAATAGCTCATTTACAGGGGCACGCAAAAGATTTCCATCACATTATGGTATATCGGGAAAAATCGTTTGGAGGGTATTTTAATGACATTACGCTATTTCAAATGTATTAAAACGGATATAAATCACTGGATTTCATTACAAGAAGATTATGACAGAATAGGACATACATTTATAACATTTGTCGTTTATTTACAGGGACACACAAAAGAAATGTGTTACAATACTGTCCTTGAGCAATAATTGCATTAAGTGCGTTTTTGAATTTCGGTATGCGCTTTTAAATTTAACTTTTTCTTTTTTTTTTTTTTGTATGTTGTATAAAAATTCTATACCTCGCATACAGGGCTGCATAAAAGACTTCACTAAAATCAATTAGCGTCATAGACAGAAAAAAAGTACTCGAATGATAGATAGTATGCGGCAATTTGGTTTAATTATAAAACGGGTAACTCAATTTACACTTTAAAATTTTAGAAATTTCCGCCAATAAACGGAAATATACTGTAACCTCTTGTATAGACCTGTATATTATCTACAGATTTTTATACATGTTACGTAATATGATAAATTTTAATTTAGGCAAAAAAAATGTTATAAACACACTTCCAGAAATTACCAGTCACAGCTGGCAATGTTTTCAGTTCATTGCGTAGCCCTGCATATTAGGAATTTCTACTAACATATTTTAGTATAGTAAAAAGAAATAAAGACCAAAATTTCATAACTCAATTAGAAACCTCCTTTAAGAAAATCACTCCTACACAAAGTAATGCTTACAAATTCTTTTGTATAACCCTGTATATGATCTATAAAATTTATATGCCCCACGTAATATTCAAATAGTTAAAAACTCATACTACAATTGAGAACGCACTTCAAACAACTATCGCTAATAGACAGCAGTGTAACCGAATCGAATTTTTTTGTGTGTCCCTGTAAATTAACAATAACTATCATACATGTCATATTATACAGTAAGCTACTTCTAATGTAAATCAATTATGGACGTCAATTTCCCTTTGTTTGGAGTATTTTAGCATTATTAAAATATATTTCAAACATTTCTTTAACTATAAACCATTATACAACAAAATTCATTTGTATGAACCTGTAAAAATAATAAATGGCTTGCACATCATATTCTGCATAAAACATGTTTTAATACAGTTGATAAATCCATATTAATTTCATTATGTTTTAAATATCGTAACACCATTAAAAGACACCGCTCTTTTCCCCTATTGAATATAATGTAACGGAATTCTTTTGAGAATCCCTGTAAATGCACTAAAGATTCTCACATTCCATTAACAATTAGAAAACATATGTTATAGTAAACGTCAAAAACATATGTCAATTGCGTTAAATCTCAATCCATATATAAGACAGTTTTTGTCTTCCTGATAAAAAGACTATTTTCATATTGTATAGTTTGACATGGTAAGGATGCTTAGAAAAAGGAAAATATCCAAACATTTGCATATATCCCTCGTGCTGAAAATTGGCCGTCATAAACACAACCAACCAAACAACCAAACATTTGCGGCAAAGGGTCGAATATGCCATATTTGATAGTTTGACATTGTAAATTTTAGAAAAAAATGCATATTGGATACTTTTAAATAGTCATTATCTAAGTTTCTAAGCCAGCTAGAGACATGACGATTTTAATTAGTACGTATCATGGACAATACAACAAAATGGCACAAAATATGAAAAATGCATTTTTTCACATTGGATAGTTTGACATGGTAGCGACGATATGACCAAATGTTCTAAAATTTTTAAAATCCCCGATTTCTAAAATCGCTAAAATACGTACTTAATTATTTTTTTAGTAGATTTATTATCTGGAATTTCACGCTCCTAATTAAAACGGCTGCTGAGATATGGCCGCATGCTCTAAAATTTTCGACCGCCCATTTATCCCTTTTAGGGGGAATATTTTCATAAATCCGTCCTTAGTGCTCTTTTAACCCCAATTTTCATGCTTCTAGGCTCAGTAGTTTGGGCTGAGCCTTTTATATATGGATATAAAGATTAAAAACCAGCTCAAACAATTTTTCCCCATAGGCCGTAATGTAATGGAATTATTTTGAGTGTCCCTGTAATACCCCACTTTCACCCACCGCGACCAAACTGCCTTACTAACAGCAGGAGACCAAGGGCTATCTAACCACTACGACCGCGTGTGGGTGGCAGTTGGTGTTCACGGAGAAAAGTCTGTCTTTACGCTCAGATAATTGATTTATATATATATAGATAGATTAGCTATGCTGTTTAAATGAAGAAAGCAAAGAAATAACTGGTTATTGTCATCAAAATTGTAAAGATAATGTTGGCACAGTGAATATCACCTGGCCCGTATGATACGTAAGTACCCAGTAATGTGTTAAAAGATGGATTTCATAAAAAAATTCGACCGTCAATGTGTTACAAAACGTTTTCCAGATGTGGTAGCTCAAATCTTAATATTTTAGGCTATGTTTTAAGAAATAAATCATATTTAACTATTATCCAGTAATTGAAATTTCCATTGAGATTAAGGATTTCCACTGAGAGAAAGTCGAAAGATTAAACTTTCATGTTTCAGTAATTTGTCTACACGAGGGTGGTAGATTTTCTGTCTCTTTCAGATATCAGGTTTTACAATTACAGTAGAACCTCGATTATCTGAAGTAACTGGGACCGACCCTCTTTCGGAAAATCGAAATTTTCGGATAATCGAGAATGATTTAAAGATTATAATACTAATTTTAAGATTAAGGAGAAATATATGCAATATTTCTTATTATGGCAACAAGTGCTTAATAAAAATAAAGCATTAGCAAAATAGAAACAAGAATAAATTACCTGAATTTTAATTTTGAAATTAAGTATATTTTACATATATCACAAGGGTTGGAAAAAATACTTTGTTTGTGGCAGTTTCGATTGCCTTTGTTCTAAAGCTCTATCACGGAGTTTTTAATATTATTAGTTCACCAGTATCACAGTCTTTCGAAAGTTTTTCGCCATGCTTAACTTTTTTCAAAACATTCAAAAGCTTCAGAATTGCTAATTCGTTCGTTTTCTTCGTTCGAGTCCGCAGCTTGCGGGAGCTCAAGTTAAATTCAAAGGCACACCAAGAAAGGGGATCGAAAACATTTATATGTAATCGTAGTTTGGAAAGGACCGCTTGCACACGAGGAATGTGATAGTTAAAAAAAAAAAAAAAAAAAAAAAAATCTTAAAAAATTGATTTCGGTTAACCGACAGTTTCGGTTAAAAGGGTTTCGGATAAAAGAGTTTCTACTGTATTTTTATTTTGGGACTTTACAAGTTTTTTAAATTAATGTAGATCTGAACATAGAGAATGCAATATAAGTAAATAAAATTAAAATTGTGCATGTGTGTTTATTGCTACGTGTACTAGAACTTATTAAGAATTACTAGACATTTTTAATCATTTACGACTAGAAAGTTTGTAAAAAGAAAAGTAACAAAAGCATAGTTGAAAGCCTTCGTAAATTTTTTAATGAATTATTCCCAGAGACGTTGAACCACATGCAATTTATACTGTTACGATAATTAAAGAGATCTTTCACCTTTCAAAAAGTTCTTAATTGTTTTTTGTGTTACCTTACTTTTGGCTTTTTCTACAGAATTGTCTCGCCATTTTTTTTTAACCCTTTGAGGGGCAAGCAATAATATCTCTGTAATATTGAGTTCTCATTGGAGTAAACGATAAAAAATTATTTTTGAATATGGAAAAGCAATTTATCACCAATCCCACCCCCCCCTAAAGTTAAAAACATAAAATTTTGTTAAAAGTTTCTGGTTCGAATCTTGTTTAAATTAGGTATATCCCACCGTCCTTCAAGGGGTTTTAAGGCTGACAGGACTACTGATGTCGCTTCCTCTTGTTGTTCTATATGTTCAGTATCACTTTAGACAGCTTTTAGTCCATCTGTATGGGAAAATTTCTATTTCCATATGTCGATTTTTATCGTCACGGACTTCATCATTATCACTATATTCATTTTCCTTATTGACGATCATTGCATCTGTAATCTCTTCTTGTTCGTCAGTATTTACCTAGTCACGTATATCCTCTTCTTTGATTGGCTCAGACATATGGCAGTTTCATGACTAAATCCAAAAGCTCTTTGCTACGTTCATTGAAATTTATGTAATGTTCTGTATTATGTTTATTGAGAATTTTCCTCCACGACAATAACAGCAACAAAAATCCCTAGAAATATTTGATAGCTGGGTTAAAGCGGAAGCTCGGATAATCGGGGTTTTACCGTGGAAAACTTCTTCTGGTAGATTTCTGCAGAAATTGAAGAATTTTTTTAAAAAATGTTGGCAGCTATTCTTTTACTCATGCCTGGATGATTTATTCCAATAGTAAAATAATTCATTCTGTCTATCACAAGTTAATAGTTTGTGATAGATTAATTACTAGACTAAGATTAATAAATAAATCTTAGGTTAAAAACTTGCATAATTTCTTTTTCTTTCCGAAATGAAAACCTCTAACTTTTTTCTATAATGAATATTGACTGGATGTGTATTTTTACACATTATTCTTTGTAATCATTATATATTAAGATAGTCCTGCAAATAAATTTTAAAGCCTTCTGAAAGTGAATGAGAATCTCTCAACTCAATATGAATGAATAACTTAATCTTTCAAAAACTCTGTTACCTATTTACAATTTTAGAAGCTTGGAGATTTTTCAAAAGAAATGGATGACACAGATAATTTTATTTTTCAGAGTGTTTTTTTTTTAAAAAACATACCACAAATTACGTTGTGATCTTCCCCCATAATAAACTTTATTTTGGTAATTCATCTTTTAACAAGATCTATTACTGCTACATATTTTAAAAGTTTAGAGATATGTTAAGCTCAAAGATTCCAAAAGAAATTTTACATTTAATGATGTTTTTGTGAAAACTTGTTACATATCAAACTCTGAAGATTAGGACTAGGCTAAATATATACATATCTTTTGGAATTCACTAACACTTTAATAGTATTTAGATAAATGTCATTAAGTGGTTAATGTTATTACTGGTGCGTTTTCCTTATTTGACATTTCAGAATAACGAAGAATTCTCTCAAGAGAGTGTCGAAGATGAAACTCCTTAAGAGACCACACTAGTCACGCGGAAAAAGTCGAACGCTACTGGTAAGCGTTATGGTAAGTCTATGGGAGCGTTATTTTAAAATTTCTCGCTCAAATTTTAATATTTTTGAATGATTTTCTTTTCATAGGATAGCTGAGGATGATCTACAACCGGGCTAGTTTTTACTTTTTCGATTTTGGTTATAGTTTTTTTAATAGTAGGATAGTTTCACTTTCGGAAACAGTTGGAACGGTTCTGAAAGTAATAGTAAATAGTAAATTTTTAAAAAGAATCTGAAACCGAAATCAAAAAAGTAAAAACTAACCCGGTTGCAGATCATCCTCAGCTATACTATGCAAAAAAAAATAATAATAATTCAAAAATATTAAAATTTGAGCGAGATATTTGAAAATACCACTCCCATAGATTTAGCATTAGCGTTTTCCTTTCTTCCCGTGACTGAAGTGGACTCTTAAAACAGCAGTAACATTTCCACATGTACGTGCTAGAATACCTATTTCACATCTGATAAGTTTAATATGTGCTCTCTTTTTTTTAATTAAATTTTCTATATGCTGCAAGATCTAAACATATATTTTAACTAAATAAAACGTTTACATTTTGCTTAGATTTACTAATATATATGAATCTTTAAGCCTGTTTTCCTGCTAATAATATCTTACTTACTACTATTACCTATTTGGCATTTCAGCATAGTGAATAATTCCCCTGAGAGAAATGTCGAAAGATGAAACTCCCGCACAATTTTAATATTGTTTTCACACGTGGGTGGTAGAAAAGTTATTTCACCTCTGATACGTTTAATATCCGTTCCCCTTCTTTTAACTTTATTAAATTTTCAACATGTTGGAAGATCTAATCTTATCTTTTTTTTAAACTAAATAAAATGCTTAATTTTGTGCTTAGATTTATCAATACATATATATACAATTCTTAAGATTATTTTCCTGGTAGAAATATATTTAATACAACTATTATCTATTTGACATTTCAAAAGAGTGGAAAATCCCCTTGAGAAAAAGTCGAAACGTGAAACTACCATGTTATTTTAGTAATGTTTCGTGTGGGTAGTAAAATATCTGTTTCAAATCTGCCACGCTTCATATCCGCTGTTTTAACTTATTAAATTTTCAATATACTTGAGGATGTAAACATATCTCTTAATTAAATAAAGCGCTTAATTTATTTTAGATTTATTAATATACAGGTTTTAACAGTTAGTGCGGTTCATTCATCCAGCGACATTACCACACTAATTAACCCCTTAAGGATCGCTTAATATTTCGAAAAAACATCAAAAAAGTGCCTATCGTTTTATTACAGAAATTGAATAACTATAAGGTTTCTAAATAAAATATGCGATTAGTTTTTTTAGGGCAAAAAAAAAACATGTTAGAGAACAAATTCACATTTGTAGAAAAGCCATCATGTGAAAATTCTATGACTTACTGTTTGTTTTACACCATACAAATTAATGCGAGTAAGACCTTAAGACCTATATTTTTCACATTCTTTGATCTCTATTTATCATCATCACACAATGTTTTACAAATAATATTTGAAATAATATACAGTAACCTCCCGACTATCCGGCTCTCGACTATCCGTCCCTCCGTACTATCCGGCCTAGCAATAAAAATGAGGAATGTTGCAAGCGGCTGAGACAGGAAGGTTCTTGTCCTTAGGAATGTGTTGACTCACGACAGGAAGGAACAAGAAGGGATTGCAAGCTGCAGTAACAGATACACACAGGAACGGAGGTGTTAAGTCTTGATAACTTGTTTTGTCAGTTGTGAAACGGATGTTAACAAATGCGGACGTTGTTTTCCGCTTATCATGGTTACTTTAGTATAGTCTTTTGGTGTGCTTCATGTTTATTTATTGAAGATTAACGAAATGGGTGATAAACGAAAAAAGGTTGAAGTGACTATGGAGGAGAAACTATGAGTTAGCAGGACAAAGCAAAGCCAGCTGATATTATCTGCTTGCGTAAATGAAGGGACATTGCGTCGCAGAAGAGGGCTAACTTGGAGAAGCAGTCATCTATCAAGGACTTTTTCAAAAACTAAAAACTAAGTTTTGACTCTTTTATCTTATGCATAACTTTTCATATTTGTGCAATAATTTATTACTTTAATGTTTTGCTTATTTTGAAACTGTATGTAATGTATATATAAAGTTTATCTTAAAATGTCTAACATGCGTGTTTAATATAATGGGGGGAGGGCAGAAAGTGAGTAAATATTTATAGGACTCCGGCCTATCCGGGTTTTTTTATATCCGGCCTACCCTTCCGCCACATTAGGCCGGATAGTCGGGAGTTTACTGTATACACTTTAAATTTTGGTTATTAAAAATTTTTTTGATTGTGATATATTTCAAAACATGCAATGCTAAGTCCAATATCGAAATAAGCTCAAAAGACCGAAGGCAAGATGTGCTATTCAAAGACTTCACAGGGAAATGCCAGTTAATTTTTTCTGGTTTCAGAAGTTTTTTTCCAGCAACTAAATCTCCAGCCGGAAATATGATGGGCCCGAGAAATAACGACCAACACCTCAGCCCGTGATATTGGCGGGAGCGAGAATTAAGGGGTTAAAACCCCACAAATAAAAACATACAATCAATTGTAGAAACTGCAATAGATCCACAGATAGTACGCTTAAATCTCAATATAGATAATATATTACACAGGGCGTGCGTCCCAGTTTCAATGGTATATTATAACAGTTTAATTTAGAGTATTTACTACAAATCATACATCAAATTTTAGGTAATCTAACCTAATTTTTCTTACAAACGTTCAATATGTGTACCTTTAGTTATGCGGCACATATCCAACCTTAAGTCCAATTCTACCCACAATTCGGTTAAAAAGTCCGGAGAAATGGAAACAACAGCCTCTTCAATTCTGTGTCTCAATTCTGTCGAATCATTAGTTAGCGGAACATTAGGATCACAATTAAACTTCAAACGAAACCCAAGTTGAACCAATATTACAGATTCACTCTTCAAAAATTGCAGAAGTCAAACGCTTTACTCCCAGTAGTCGCCATTTTGCCAATAGCCTCTTCAATTCTGTGGCCCAACGCTGGCAAATCATTAGGTAACGTTGGAAGCTAGACACGGTCTTTCACAGGGTGACAATTATTGAACTATATGAAATGAAACCGTTATAACTTCTGAACGGTTTGCATGATGAAGTTCAAACTTCGGGGTTGGCCGCAGGACATGATGGGAATTAATAGTATGCTCATGCGCATGCAACTTGTACGCAGATTCGTCAATAAGCAAAATTGGCGCATTTGGGGGACTGAGAATTTGCATTTCGCGATCGAGACGTCTTTCCACCCTCAACGGGTGACT
Organism: Maratus speciosus; assembly: GCA_963932465.1. NCBI lineage: Eukaryota > Metazoa > Arthropoda > Arachnida > Araneae > Salticidae > Maratus > Maratus speciosus. The sequence goes on from OZ010786.1 coordinate 439,814,614, forward strand.
GTGTGGTGTGCAATGTCCAATCATGGAATAAGCGGTCCGATATTCATTGACGGCACGGTGACTACTGAATGTTACGTGAAGGTTTTGGAAAATGGTTTCATCCCCATTATCCAAAGTGACCCTGATTCGACAAGATGTGGTTCATGCAAGACGGAGCTCGACCCCATCGAACCAAGAAAATGTTTGATGTCCTGGAGGAGCACTTCGGGAACCGTATTCTGTTTTTGGGGTACCCAGAGGCCACTGGAATGGGACTCGCTTGACCGCCATATTATCCGGATCTGAACACATTTGACTCATTTTTGTGGGGTTACATTAAAGACAATGTGTACAGAAATGACCCCAAAACCATATCTGAGCTGAAAACTGCCATTCAGGAGGTCATCGACAGCATCAATGTTCCGACACTTCAACGGGTCATGCAGAAGCAGGGCCGTGCGAAGAGAAAACTGCGCCCGGGGCAGCGTGTCAATTTGGCGCCCCCCCCCCCTCCTTCAAAATTGATAAAGGGCAGAAACAGAAATAAATTATATTGAATACATATTTTGCATTTATTTTAGAACTTTAAAAGATTTAATTTTAATTCAGAAATTCCAAACAACTAAATAACTGGAAAGAAAATTGCACTTATTTGTTAATGATATCGTGATGCTTTGCGACAGATTTTTCTTAACCTTTCTCACATATTTTTCTAGCCATTTTTAGCTGTTTTTAGTCTTTAAGCTGCAGAAAATGGGTAAAAATCGCTAACAACCAGATTAGAAACAAGTGGTCCCTTCAACCAATAAGTACTAAAAAAGCAAAACAAACAAAAAACCTTAAGAACATAATGTAAAAGATAAAAATAAATTATATTTTCAGTACATTAATTAAGTAAGATAACTGAAACAGTGTTTTAATTAATATAAAATAAAATATAATATTAGGCAAATACATTTACTTCCATTTTATTACTGTCTTCTATCTTTACAAGAAGAAAGTAATTGGATTAATGAAAATTTTCGAATTCCGGTTTTCGACGGATATTACGGGTCAGATATTCCGAAAAACATGCTTTTACAAAATGTCTGTCTGTGTGTGTGTGTGTGTGTGTGTGTGACACAAATTTTGTGGGCGCTCTATCTCAAGAACTAATGTACGGAATAAAAATTTATATCCAGTTAGTACCTGATACAAATTGATGCTGATTAGTTTTTGGTGCAAATCGCTCAACAGGTGGCGCTGCTATGATGCATTTTTTACGATTTCCGCAATGGCTCTATCTCAAGAACTAATGCACGGATTTTCATGAAACTTCAGATTCAGTTAGTCCTTGTTATGACTTGATGCTGATTACGTTTTGGTGTAAATCGCTCCACAGGTGGCCTGCTGTGCTGCATTTTGCACTATTTCCGCAATGGCTCTATCTTAAGACCTAATGCACGGATTTTCATGAAACTTCAGATACAGTTAGTCCTTAATATGACTTGCTGCTTATTACATGTTGGTGTAAATCGCTCAACAGGTGGCCTGCTGTGCTGCATTTTGCACTATTCCCGCAATAGCTCTATCTCAAAAACTAATGCACGAATTTTCATCTAACTTCAGATTTAGTTAAATGTTAACACAAGTTGTTGCTGATTAGGTTTTGATGTTAATCGTCCAAGAGGTGGCGCTGCTATGCAGGAATTTTTATGATTTTCGCAATAACTCGATCTCAAAAACTAATGCACGGATTTTCCTCAAACTTTCAGTTAGACTTTGACATAAGTGGTTGCTTGGTGGTTTTGGAGTAACATAGGTTTTGGTGTAAAACATCCAATAGGTGGCGCTTCTAGGCTGAATTTTGCTGGATTTACACAATTTCAGATATGGCCATATCTTAAGAACCAATGCATGGAATTTCATATCTTTAGAATCCTCATGATGGGCAGAGATTGTCGTTTAATTTTGGCAGTGTGATAGCGAATTTTCAAGTATTAACGTGTATGAGATGGAAGAAAGTTTTGGGATTGGTACATCCGACTAGTTTTTCTTGCATTTAGGGTAGCAAAATCGTTTATTATTTTATGTGTAAAGATTGCGACACACTGAATTTTATAGAAAGTAAATTCAGGTTGCTTAATCTCTCGACTAATAGTAGATCTTAAGTAGTTTTTTGCTATTTTATTGTAACTGAAATACTTATAAATTATGTACGCTGCCTCCATGTTTTTGCAATTCCTTGTTTTCCCTAAGTTAAAATTATGGAGCAACTAAAGGATTTCTAAATGATCCATTTTATAAAAGTTCTTATCTAATGGTCGAAATAAGGTTTTCGCATTTAAAACCTCGCTTAACAATTCTAGTCCATTCAAGTCAGCAATAAAGGGCCAGGTCCAGGCAATATTAACAGATTTTCGATAACTGATTTTAGATTCGCACCACCAGAAACTCAAATTCTTGTTATATATTTCTCAGTTTCATAAACCTCCAGTTCAGTTGCACGGTAAAGTGTCTCTACGTAACACGAAATCCTTCACTTTCATATAAATGTCCACTTTCATCAGGAGCTTCATAGTCAAATTGTTCTGCGAATTTTACGTTTTCTGTTTTGCTCAAATAAGGACTCTACATTTACGGACATAACCAAATCTTAGCTTTCTTGTTCAAAAATTTCCTCTCTTATTGTCTAAAATGCGTTTTTTAGTGTTTCAATCAGTTTGCTGTGAATCAAAACATTGACAGTTTTCTTTTTTCGTGAGAATAATATTAACTTTTTCTATTTCATTTAAAATGCTGTGTCAAACTACTAAGCCGTAAATAAAGGGGAATTTCTTTATTTGCTTTATTAAGCTTTTTGCTCCTGAGTAAGTTTACTCATTTTACTTCATTTCTATAAGGTCTTCCAGAGCTTTTAAAATCTGTTGCGATTGTTCGTAAACTGCAGATATAGCTTTATTTTTTCATGACCATAGAGTATCGCAATGTTTCTTTAAATAAACTAATAAGTGGGACATAAGTATATCCCACCTTTCAGTAGAAGAGAAGAAAAAAAAACACATTTTATGAGTTCCGGACATTTTTGGACATACACCAGCAGCACGAACTCAAAGTTTAGAGAATGTGCAGAGCATGGTAAAAAAAATAGACGAATTTATTTACTTCGACGATTCGAGCTTACACAACCTTATATTGGGAAGCCATATTTGCACCATATCACAACATTGAGCTCTGAAGGGTTGATATTGGTATTGTTTATGATGGCCGATTACCTTCAAGTTGGATATAGTAGGCCCAGTGTTGAATTCAGACACTTTTCTCCGGGAGGGATTTCTGTGGCTCCGGGGGGGGGGGGCATTAGAGAGTTCCGGGGGGTAAATTGTGCTTTTTGACCATTGAAAACTCAAAATCTCAAATCTTCCGGGGGGGGGGGGGATCTCATTGCTCCAGGAGGGAATGTTCCCCCCCAGGCCACCCCTGAAATCAACACTGAGTAGAAAGGAATGGGATGGGAGTGTCCTCTGTAAGGTCTTTCTAAGGGAACCTAACCCGTATTTAGGCAAGGTTCGAAGAAAACTACGGACAATTTCAAACGATTAGGCTGACGTGCGCGATTGGGTCGAACTCAGTACCTCCCGTCTACCATCTTTGAGAACAGAACCTCTCGTGCAGCTGTGAATGTCGAGATTGTCAGACATTAGCTTATCTTAAATTTCTTACGCTCCTTTTTTTTTTTTTTTTTTTTTTTTTTTTTTTGACTTGATGTATTTTCTATTTTCGGTATCGCATAATTTGCGTCATTTGTCCTTTGTGAGGTGTACTGGATTCCTAAACTGGAATGTGTTTAAAATTCAATAACTTGCAAATGGTGAACACTATTAAAAGAAATTCTTGCAGGAGAGTTATGTAAGATATTAGAAGTATTTTTACTGCGGTTGTCGGTTTTAGTTCCAAATAGCAGAGATAGGTGGCAAGAATAAGCGCTCAAAGGAGGTATAAACTGAAATCCCCTTGGCATCATGCGAAGGAAGAAGGTTAAATATATAGAATAGGCCCCTAAAAATAAGATTGTATTGGAGAATGTGACCCACTCCATACATTTAACCTCTTCTTTTCGCATCAGTGTTGGGCGATTTCGGTTTTGGCCTTGATTGAGCACCTATGGCGCTAGATGTTGTCTTTATAGTGCTTGTGTGGTTACACATTGCTGGCATAATTGTCAATTCACTATAAACTTCATTGATTTTCACGAATATGGTTTAATAAAGTATACTGCTGTAATCTGAATTGACTATAAACCTGTTTAATTCTTCAACAAATCATCGATATTTATGTTGTAATGTGAAATTGTAAAACTTCAGTATAAGAATTGAAAAAGTCATTTGTAACGTGAGCAGCTAGTGGTCTGCCCTCGGGATGGCACTATCACCCAGTCAGTCCATTTTAGGGCACGCGGTATATGGAGTGCGATCGAACGAAATTGAAAAATACCTTGCTCTATTAATTTCTTCTACAATCGTTTTCTTACTTCATTGGCAAGAAACTTCATAATTTTATCCTGAATATATTTCACCAATTATCTTTTTCACTTTTGCTCTTTTCAAATTTGCTGTCGATTACATGATTTAATTTTAAACGTCTCTCAAGTTTCTTTTATCGAATGCATGCATTCCTGTGTTCTAGAGCATTTTTATGCTCAAGAATTTTAGGATTTAATTTCTTCTACATGAAAAACCCACAATCTGGATTGGCTAACTTTGGTGGGCGATCCTGATAATTGGTGAATAATAAACATAGAAAACAAAATATAGTGATTCCTTTAATTAAGTTATCCAATAAGCCGCAATCACGGTTAATAATTTCTCCACTAGGTATAATTTTCTTGAACGTTAGTTTGGAAAATTGTCGTCCTTCTGCAATGGCAGATTTCATGTAATCAGCATTTTCATCCTGTGCTGGACCTTTTTTTAACAGCAAAGTAATGACCGAGTGACTATAAGAATGATCCCATAGTGGAATCAGGATAGGTTAGCACAGAAACTTTCGTATACAATGTAAAAGGGGCCGCAGAGGGCAAAAGTTTAAGAAACACTGCAATAAAATATCACAAAAGCATATTATAAAATCATCAGATCTAAAGAGCTCAATGCAAAGTAAATGTGAACGACGCAATAACCTGAAAATGCAAAATATACATACTTCCATTGGGAAAAAAATCCCCGCTACGTAAATACATACATTTGGTTTTACAAAAAAAAAAAAAAAAAAAAAAAATAGAATATCGAAGAGTGAAAAAAAAATTCCAATGAAAATGATCGACGACAATAAAAAAAAACGAAAAATGGTAGTACAAATTTGGCGCCCCTAAATTTCCGCGCCCAGGGCGACCGCCCCTTCGCCCCCCCCCCTTTCGCACGGTGCTGTGCAGAAGTTTGCTATTCGTCTGCGCCACTTCATACCAATGATTGCAGCCATATCGGACATGTTAACCTAAATCTGAATATCTGTAGTGACGCTCACATGTTGAATAAAGCTTGTGCACTCGGTATATTTTAAAAAATTTACGTTTTATTTCATATAGTTCAATAATTGTCACCCTGTATTAAGCCTCTAAAGGAAAAATCGCATGTCGTTATGTCAGGTGAAATCTTCAGCCCAGCAATAAAGCTTTAAGCTCAGGAGTCGCCATGTTGCGTATGTGTCACTGCAAACGAGTCAATAAAAAATCAGTACTCGCGCATGCGCTTATCTAAAATTGTTTGAGTTACTCTTTATTTGTGACCTTGAACCAATACTCTGCAACGCTTACAGTTGATAATATAAAAATTTATAACTGGGACATTCTTTTATGGATACCCTGTATTATAAAAATATATTGCTTTGGATATGTTATTTTTAGAAAGTACTTAATTACAGGTTGATCTGTAACTTTTTAAAGGTAATTTATTTAAATACATGAATTTTCATTAACTTTTGGCTAATTGGATTAATATCAATCAAGAAACATAAAAATTCGATATTAATTTAAATTGCGCCTGGCAAAAATTTTTGTCTGATTGTCTCGCCATTTCTTACAGAATTTTTATTTTATTTTCAAACCAATTCACCGCCGATTGACTGTCAAAATGAGATCACTTATTCCGTGTTTTTTGAACTGATGGAAAAATTTCCCTGCAGTAATCGAAAGATCGTCTGCAAAAAATTACCTCACTAACTGAAACTGCATAAACAGAAGGATACTAATACATGTAATTCTTAAGATTACTTTCCTGTCAATAAATTTGACATTTTTTTAAAGCAATATATTTTACATTATTTTCATTATTTTCTAAAATGTCACCCCCCGCCCCCCGCCCAGACACTGTACTCGTATATTTTCATATTGCTTCCTATAAGATGATAGAATTGCAACAAAAAATTTGGAATTAACTTCTGAAAAACAGTAGAATCTCAATCCTTTAACATGTTCCATTTTTTTGTTTATTTCCCAGATTTATAGATGTTATAAATGTTATGAAAATTGTGGAATAAAAAAGAGGTGTCGCTGCTAAATGACACGCCCGGATGGTGAAATGAAGTGATATGGTTTCAATGTGTATGACTTAACCAGAGTAGCCAGTTTGGTTTTCATTTTTTATACCAAAATTTCGAATTCACAACAGAACTTTTTAAAGAAGAATTTTTACTTTAAATAACAGCAAATACTTGTTTAATAAATCCGAAAATTCTGTTTGTATTTTCTGGTGTGAATTTGAAATTTCTCAATAAAAATGGAGGCCTAACAGACAACCCTAGACTGAACTACGGATTGCGAAATGAAAATTCTTGCATGACCTTTAAATCAAAAAAGAAAATATAAGGTTGCATGAATGCATAGGTGCCAAGTTGCCACTAATCCTCCGTAATATGTGGGTTAATTTAACCCTGGTTTAATACATTTCGCACCAGAATTTTTTTTCAGTGATGAAATTAAATAAGTTACACGTAGAAAACTGGAATTAAGTAAATAAAGGTTCATCAAATATTTTTTCTGGTTCGAAACGTTGTTAAACTGGGTTAAACTAATCCACGCGTTACGGAAGATTAGTGCGAACTTGGCACCTCTGTGAATGGTTCTACATTTTGAAAAAGAGATCCCTATAAAATGCGTGTAGACGCTTGAATAAAAGGTTTGTTATGTTTAATTACGAAGAGTAATTAAGCATTCTGGAACTTACTGTAAATTTAAAGGTTTATCATTACCCGAGAAAGACAATTCAAAAGAACTCAGGTTTCAACAAAAAGCTAAAAGATAAAGAATTATTTTAACAGCACCTGTTAAAAGTTTTATTCTCAGACAAGGATACATTTTACATGATACTATTTTTGTAACTTTCCACCAGTGATGTCACTTAGGCGGGATTATTTTTTACTGAGATTGCTTGATTGCAGCCATATTATTGAAATAGAAAAATTAATCTTATTTAACGGAAGGTTAAGCAGAACATTTGTATTTTTTAAAAAGTGATAACAAGCTATTAAACAAAATAAAAATAGTCGCTAAGTCGCTAACCTGACAACAATGCTATACACTCTACTTATATTTTACATGACAACAACCAGAACAAGTCTGATACATGTATTCATCAAGTTATGTCTACAAACGTACCTCGAGGGAACCTTTCACAGTATAATATTTCGGTCTATGTTTAAAGAAATAATACAGTCATTCAGAGTAACTTTGAACCATGTGGTGTAACTTTGCACAACCTCCTAATTTTCAATATTTTTGACTCCAAAAGACTAAATAAACTCCAGAACTGTGCTCTGTTGGCAAGGTTCTAAACTGCGATTTCTGCTCTTTATTTTAGAAAATAAATTAGCAACATTATGCGCAATCAATTGCATCATCTAACTATTTTTGGGAAGTACTGTTTTCAAGTTAATTTTGAATGCTGTTTTGAAGTTGTTGAAATCCAACTAAATTTTCATACTAAGTATCAATATACTCATTTATCAGGCATATTATTATGTTGTAAATGTGTTAATATTTTGTTATTATTTATTTATTAATAGTTAATAAAATGTAAAATAAGAAGGCACTAACATTTTACCTCATTTTCAGGGTAACTTTGAGCCCGCTCAAAGTCATACTGATGTTTATAATTTACTCATTATAGGTGCTACTGTCAAAAATTTCCCATATTTGCACGTATATTTTATATAAATGTCGAAAATGAACATTAGATATAACATGTAAATATTTTCACAAATATGTGTAAAATACACAAAATTCATTTAAAGGCGTTTTTCGGGGCGGAGCTACTCAAATTTGACATTTCATACATTCGAAATTTTTTATTCTTCTTTGAGTAATACTAGTACTAGTATGTATTATTGAAACTATGGGTATATTATTGAGTTAAAACATTGAAAATTGTTTTCCACTACATTTTTATATTTTATATGAACAATAAGCAGTTTATTTTTTTTTTCTAAATATTCATGGTTCTCTTCGTCCACTTTTCTTATGCATAATATTTGTTATAATATCATAAATTATACAAATCTTGTGATGTTGGGAAATGTAAATTCGGAGTCTTTACATATCTGAAAACATTTTTTGGGGTTCAAAGTTGTCCTTACTATAACACTTTTTTTTAATGAATTATTTTAGATAATATTTATCTTATGGTGCAAAGTTACCCTAAATGGCTGGGAAACTTTGAACCAGGTTAAAATTGATTTTTTATTACTTTTATCATTATTATTCCTTAATTTTTGATAGTCATACAATAATTTAGGATCATTGCTTCTCTTTTCTGCCCCTAGTTGCAACAATATTCTTAAAATAAGAGTGTGGCATATGAAAATAAAGAAATTGCGGAGCAGGCCCTCTTTGAATTTGGAAATATTCCGCCGAAAGGGAGTACTATAATAGCGATTTTTGTGTAATTTTCTAGACTTTTCGTAGTTCTATTGTACAGCGGCGTCTCGTAAAGCGATGGGAACTTCGCATAATGATAAGCCGGCTATTCGCAAACAGCTAATGTATAACAGAATAATGGAAAGCTATTGATTCTAATAAATACAGTAAAACCTCTAAATAACGGACGCGTTGGGAGCGCGGAAACTGCACTGCAAATAAAGGGAGTCTTAAAGTAAGACAGAAAAACGACTGAAAAAGCATTTAAGACACGTAAACGTCTTAATATAGAACTTAGACATAATAGAGACCTTAATTTAACTTACTTGTGTGTCTTAATGGACCGGTAGTAGAAATGAACAAATATAAAGTGTCTTAACCCTTTGAGCTCTGGTGGTTGAATTTCTTCCCACTTAATTATAATTGTCAAATGTCACAATAACACCGGAATATACAAACAAATATATTTGAAAAGAGTTTAATGCATTTTTTCGTGTACATTTTAAACCGATTTTTTGTTTTCAAAATACTGGTTCCAATGTGACATTTGAGAATTTTGCAGAAATTCACCCACCAGACCTCAAAGGGTTAATATGGTGAAACGTCTTAAATTAAGATATCCAATTACAGACATTCACTGCAATGTGTTATCACCGCAGCCATATTTGTTGTTGTGTGCAGTGCGCGAATCGAAAATTAATTCCTTCTCTGAATGTCAAAAAATCACTGTGAAATGCGAGTAAATGAATAGTTGACCAACATTTCAATCTCTATTGTCAAGACCTTTCAGGTGAAATGCAATACGCCTTCTGACCTCTCGGATAATCCTGTGTGGAATGCAGTGTCACGTGTAAAAGAAACGCAGAGTGTGTGAATTGAACCTCGTGGTGATTCTAAGACTTTAGTCTAATTGGGTTTTCTATTATAGCTGGTTACTTTAAATGAAATATATATTAATCAGCTATCTAGAAATCTTTGTTGGATATAAAAAAATATTTCCTTCATCTAAACAAAAGAATATAAATTACTAGAAAATGTATATTATGCAAAAGGGTAAGTGACTTATAAAATATAATACTCCATTTTGTTCCGCTAAAGTTTTCTATGTGTTAGATTATTTTTAGAACAAATTCATTTTAACAACTATTAATGTTATCTATGTTTTTATGAGGTTCCATTTCTAAAGTAAACATGCATGTCAAAGATTTTAAATTAATATTAATCCATATTTACGCAATTGTTTACTTTGGGGTTTTTTTTCGTACTATGAAATGCAGTATACAGTGTTGTTTAACTCGATGTTTTTACGCAGTTTATTTTCGTACATAAAAAAAACTTTAATCATATTTATTTATTTATTTATTTTTGTGTAAAAAAATAATGGTCTCATTTTTAACTATATGTATTATTGCAACAGTCGTAAACATTTATTTCATTGTTGAAATACACGGAATTAAGTAAGCTTTTTTTTTTCTTTCTAATGGAAACATGAATGAATTAACATATAAATTTTTGACAACTTTAATTATTCAAGGCTCTTATATGTTAAATTGTAGCAAAAAGACATGCAATGTTTTCAGATTTTTCTAATTATCGGATGGAAAATATTTATATATGAACGGTGAATTTAATAATAATTTGAAATGATGTGTAAAATTATTTAAAATATTTATTCCTGTTTAACAATACTATTATTAACTGTTGTATCATAAAATGATTTCTTAAGTGATTTTAATATTTTACAGCTAGATAATTTTGAATAATAAAATCATACGTAAATGATGATGTTAATTTCACTTCACACACAAAAAAAATAATAATAATAAAAAATAAACAAACATTGTTATCAGAAATTTTAAATATGCTTGAAATGTTTGTTTAAGAAAATGTGCCAGGATTTGTGTTTGTGCACATTTTTTTTTAATTATAAATAAAATATAAAAACTTGTAATGATTTACCTTAGGAAGCACAGAAAAATTTCATAAAGAGGAGGGGGGATTTGTCGATTGAAAAATAACATTATATTTATCTTGCCTACAATGTTGAAGGGGTAGGGAATTTCGTTTTTAATTACACTGAATCTATGAAAAAATAACATAAATAATAATCTCAGATATGGTTTGTATGTATGACTAATAATTTAAATTGACTAAATGATTAATAAACTTCTTCAATTATTTTCTAAAGTAAACAAAGAAAAATTAATATTTTTAAATACTTAAAAATGGATTAATATATCTTGGCATCGAATTTGATGAATGTAAAAAAAAATACATAAATAAATAAATAAATAAAAATAAATAATGCAGTCTGTTGTAGTCTTCATAATTGGCAAACATTTATTTTGCTTTGTAGCTTGTAAGTCTAAGTTTTAGCTTGCTATCAATGAGACCTCAGTTTAGATGTTCAAATGTCTAAAAAATGGCGGCTTTTTAAGACGTTTCAAGGGTTTTAAAAATGGCACCATTTTAGGTGTTTCAAATGTCTAAAAAATGGCGGCTATTTAAGGCATTTCAAATGTTTTTAAAAATGGCGGCTTTTTAGATATTTCAAGTGTTTTAAAAATGGCGGCGTTTTAAGACGTTTCTAATGTCTTAACTTCAGATTGAAAAAGGTATTTTAAAAAGTAAGACACCTTTTTTTCACTTAAAATGTGACCATCCATTTAAGACACTTTTTAAACTGAATTTCAGACGTTTGCGTTTACAGTGTGTCCTCTATTCGAAGGCGTCCGCTATTGGGAAACCTCAGAGATTCAAAAATTGCTAAGAAATGCTTAATGTTTCATTAATTGACTTTTATATGTAATAAAACCTCTATTATAGGATTACTCAGAAATTAAAATTATTTTTTTAAGCAGTAAATATGAAATAAAATGATGCATACCTTTCCACCGTCTATTACAGTCTTACGAAAAGACTCTGTTACAAAAGTTTGCTTTTGCATGTAATTACATGTAATTTGTTTTTCAGTGTGAACTTTTCAATGAAACTCTGTCAGTAGTTTTAATCTTTCTGAATAATTTTTTTAACAAAAAATTTGTGTAACTACTCATTATATTTTGCCGCTTCTTGGAAATTCTCCATATTGCAGGAAAGCATTTCCAGTTTCAGTATCTGTCTTATCATCACTAATAGATTCAGCTTTTGTCGAAATTTCTGAAGGAATATAATCGTATACATCAAGTGATTCTTCTGCAGAAAGTAACTCATCATCAATATTAATGAAAATTTCGGCAGTTTCTTCACTCCTGACACATTTCATTAATTCACTTATTTCGTGTAATTCTTCATTTGTGTCGGGAATGTGTGTTTAATTTTCTTTTAATATAAAGTCTGAAATATAAAATCTGAAACACAGTCGTACGCTTTCCGGTTTTATGTTTTTTACAGCTGTGGAAATCCAAATTATAGCATCGAGAGCTTTATCTAATTTTAGGCAGTTCTTAAGTGTATTGATAGAATCTAACTTTCAAAGAATGTGGCGTAATAAAAGCTTTCTGTACCAGGCTTTAAAATTGCGTATTACGTCTTGATCAAGTGGCTGGCATGCTGTTCGGAGGAAAAACACAATTTTAACATTGTCGAATTTCAAATGTTTTGGATGAGAACTTGCAAGAGAACTTTTTTTGTTGTTTTTTCATCCTATTATCAAAAGGAGTTAACCATTCGACCAAGGACTACTCATCCACGCTTTCTTATTAGCTCTTCACTCAATACCAAATTTAATCAATTGAATGTTCTTTGGGAAACACCTGGGTTTTAGGGATTTCAAATTCTACTAAAACATTGCTACTTAATACATAGCTGCCAACTTGTACGGATTTTTGCTAGCACTAAAATTTAACAGAAATATCTGCCTTTTTAAATTATCAACATCCACTGCAATTCGGCGATTGAATTAGATAAAATTTTCTATTAAATTTTAGTGGTAGCAAAAATCCGTACAAGTTGGCAGCTATGTTAATAAAATAGTGAGTCGCTACTTCGACATTTTTCCGCCTATACAGTCATCCTTTTTAAATCACAAAGTCTTATTCTGAAAAATTCTGAAACAAGAGTCCGGTTTCATCGGCATTACAAATGTTTCTCTCCTCATAACCTTCACAAATTGATTGCAGTCGTTCATGCCAATCTTCCACTTCTTTAAGATCAACAGATTTTACTTCTCCACATACTGTTTTGAAAGAGATGTTTTGCCGAGATCGGAACATTTCCACCCACCCACTGGAAGCTTTAAAATCGCGTAATCCGAGTTCTTTACTTTAGTGACTTCTAAAGCCTTTTCCTGAGTCCACTGATAGGAATGTTTTTTGAACTAACTGAAGTAAACCAATTGAAAATTATATAATCAATTTCAATGGGATTTGTTTTCCTCAATTTTACATTTTTGGCGTTTTCGTTAGAGTTAGTAATCCACAAATTTCTTATTTCCTCTTTATTTCGTAAAATGTCTCCCACCTGTATTTTACCTATTTTAAAACGTTCAGCTATCCGTAAACTCAATTTCAATTTCTCAGATACACTTACAATTTCAAATTATTCTTTTAAAGTTAATCGTTTTCTTTTTGAGGCCGTTCTCGAAATACTAATAACAAACAAGAATTAAACAGTAATCGACATTGCAATATAGTTCTTTTTCTGTTTTCGCCGCATTCTTGGCGTCTTTAATTCTCGCTCCCTACGCAATTTCGCATTAAAAAATAAAATAGAATAACTCTTTTCTTTGTTTATAAAAGAGTAAAACTAAATAAATAAAATCGTATCTTAGGTTTTCAGTGACTATTTTTCTTTTGCTCAGATTATATGACGCCATGTGACGTCTCTGATTTCTCTCTTCTATGTTATGCCAGTTAATTACTTTCTGAATTTTACGTACCAGCCCTACTAAAATAATTTTTTTTCTTTGTTCCTTGGCGTAAAATTATCTAATAATTATATATAATTATCTATATGATTTATATATATTATCTATATATATAATTATGTATATAATCTATATCTATATATATAATTATTATCTATATATATATTATCTGTATATTATCAATATATAATTATCTATATAATTATCTATATTATTATATATAATTATCTATAATGTATAAGATTATCAGAAAAATAGAGGCTTTTTACTTTTTTCCATTTTTTTTCTCTTTAAAAAATAATTTTTCATCCTTTATCGCCAAAATTACTGTCCACTATTCGGAATGTCCGTTATTCAGAGGTTAAACATTAAAAAAAAAGGTTTTGGGAGTGGGGATTGGAAAACTGTCCTCTAAGTAGAGGTGTGCGCTATTCGGGAGTGTCTTTTATGGAGGTTTTACTGTATTATGATCGAGGTTAACTCGTTTTTACTACGATTAATTGACTGAAGCAGAAATTTAAGAAGAAAGTGAAAGTTGGTATAGTATTGAACTAACAATATTAAAGTATTGGCATTTATAACTACATTTTGAAAAATTAAGATGCATTAGATAGAAGAAAGTTTTGGGATTGGCAGATCCAACTAGTTAGATATAAAGCTGATATTTTAGAAAACTGATGATGCTTATTACTATATATAAATGTTAGGTAAACATACAAATACTTACACTTGATTAATTTCTAAAACATGTTAAATACTAACCATGAAAACAGTAAAAAAAGTTTCGGGATATTTAGATATTCTTAGATATTCAGTTTCGCTGAAGTAAATGAGAATTTTCTACAGTTTCACGATCCATAATTGATTGATTTTCCGCATATACTCGCGTATAAGTCGACCCTTATATTTGAGAAAAAAAGAATTTTTTAACACCAGTAATTTCGATTAATTATCTTCGCCTTATTTAATCTCAGAAAGGTCCGCAAATTGTGAAGATCGATAAAATAAAGATAACTTTTTCCAATACTGGTATTTGTCTATTATTCGTCTCGAATTTGGGGTCAACTTATACACGAGTATAAGGTTAGTTGGGGCAACTAGGCCATGATTTTACAATGTGACTCGGGAGCTTCTGACAATTCAGCTTCAAAAAGCTAATGTTCATTTGAATTAAAGTCTAAACTTCTGTAAATGTGTTCAGTTAGGTTCCCTCTATCAGGCAGAAATGCTCAAAATTATATGTGGGTATTTAAAAATATAAAAATATGCATATTTCCTCTTTCTTTCCTCATGGGTCCAGTTGCCCCATAAAAATGGGATAAGTGGACCAGGAGGGTCTATGTTCCACAAGCGTTTATTTTGTTTTTCATATGGGATATTAGGTCCTGTTTGAAAAAAGTGTAAACAACTTAAAAAAATTTAAACCAGGCAAATCATGTAAATTATATATCAACTAAAGGGCGTTGTAAGGGAAACCTTTGCTATCAATGTGTCTAAAAAAATGACTAAAAGTAAAATATTAGATTTATTTATACCAAAAACATAAAAATTAATTACTTATGTACTTTAGTATAGGTAATAAGCATAAAAGTCACATGGGAGTTTTAAGGGAAAAAATAGCAAGGTAAATCTATGAACAAACGGTTACGAAAGTACTTACATACTTTATCTGTATCCAGAGGACGCATTATATGCGGAAAATTTTATTGTTCCCTTAATGAGTTACCTTCAAGATAATTTTAATTAATGTAATCTAAAGAAAGTTGCAATGAAGATATTGTTTTCAAAATAGTGGTAGGAACAATAAAATTTTCCGTATTGAATGCGACCCCTGTGGATCGTACAATTTCAAGGTTTGGCTATTTCGCTTTCAAGGGCGTGGTACTTGAATTCGTAAAATGTTGATATAATTTAATGATACCGGTATTTATAAGAGAATCTATTTGTAAAGAAGTAAAAGTATATTTTTGCTTACTTAAGCCCCTTGGGGACGAGCGACTGGTATTCGTGCCACGCAAGTTACTCAGAATCGGGGATTGTTCTCACCAGTAAATTTTTATTGTAAATATAGGCTGATTTAATCCGCGCATTTTCCCAATTCAATAAAGCAAAAATTTCTGTTTTAAAAAACCGGTGATTAAAGATTAAAAAAATCTGAAAAAGACTCTCGTCCCCAAAGGGTTAATAAAGGTGAAATTTTCATTATAAAATTCCGATGCAAATGTAGGGATTAAAATTATGTGATGCCATAACGGCATCACCGCCTCTCAAGAGGTCAAGAAATTTGGCTTGATACCACACAATATGCTTTTTTTAAATTTATTACGTAATTTAATAAGGTAATCTATAATTTTCTTTTTTTGTGAGCAAAAAACAATGGAGAAATTTATGTCTCGTAGTAAGAGAAACTCAAAAAAATTATTTATAACTATTGGGGTAACTGGATCCAACACGGTCCAGTTACCCCATTCTTGAAAACATTATGGGGTAACTGGGACACAGGGTTCTACATTTGAAACATGAAGTAATTATGTATAGATACCAAATAATATTAATGTAGTTATATGCCTAATCTTTAAAAATAGTTTGTTTAATAAAAATATACTTACTGTATTTTAATAAAAAGCCGAGGAAGTTCAACCATATTGACGTTGTTTTAAAAAAAAAGAAACGTAAATTTTTGACAACCTATCACAGCAAAGTGAGAGTTATGATTGAGTTGCCACACGTTGTTTTAGGAAGTAAAGATTAAGGTGCATTGTTCACAAAAGCTAGAATTAAAAAAAAACATCAACAGATTTTTATAAAATAGCCTATGACCCAGTTACCTCGTGGATCCAGTTGCCCCAACTAACCTTATACTGTAAACGCCAACGTTTGCGTTTTTAACGTTCTCTCTCAGATTACATCATTGTTGTATTGTTACTTTGATTTTCATGCTTGTAACCACGAGTACGCACAAAAGGATAATGCTTATATGCTGTTAAATTATTCAGAAAAAGAGAAGAAAAACATTCTAAAATCGTATTATCAATTATTATTCTAAAATGTCATAACCATATCACTGATATGACATAATCACATGTATGTGATCATTATTTCAGTTAAACAATTTATGTAAAATAATCTCTAGATTTACAAATATTAATTTTATCAGTTTTGCGCTAAAAGTTCATGTCTGAACAACATGTTTTCCTGAAACTCATAAATTTTTATTTCGTTATTGTTGTGAGTTGCTTAATGTGTTTCCGGACAACAATCATTGTTCGTTTAAACTAATTAAAAACCGGCCAGTGAAAAGAATGTGAATAATGGCTTATAATGCAATAACAGTCAATTCAACAAAAGATTTGATGACAAAGCACACATTTTAATTAGATCGTATTTATTATATTTTGTTCCATAAAATGCAAAAAAAAAAAAAATGTCTACTTACTAAAAATTAAATTCAAGACTGATTTAGTTAATTAATAGAGAAAATTGACAATATTTTTTCAGGGTAGACATAAAAAGTGTTTAATGTCTAATGTTTTACAATGTTGGCAATACAATTGAAGTACCTACTACAGTTATTAATGTATTGAATAATAAATTTTATTGTTCTAAGATATAAGCAGTTAAAACATTTTAAGCACTAGGGCTTTTTAACTAATCGCAGGTTGGTTTCGGTAGTATTCATCATACCGTCTTCGGCGCTGGGGTACTGATGATAGTAAACTGAATGCTACAAAAACTAGTCTGCATTTAATTGCTAAATTTTGGTGATTAAAACATTGTTTTATATGCTTATATTGTACTGTGCCATGTATTATCTCAACTTGTCAATAGTTCTAAGATATTGTTGAAGATTTATTTTGTTTGAATTACATGATAGCATTAATGATTTTATTAATTCTTGTTAATTCTGTTATTCTACGACTAGTTACATTACAAAAACCATGCATAAAGCTTGGAGTATAATACATCAATGACTCAATTTCGAAGACAATAAGGTACTTAGTTGCATGTAATTGTTATTAGCTTTTATGAATCATTCATTTTTATCCATCATTAGTTATCACTAAGAAAATAATGGATTAATTTATATTAATCCATTTATTGGCTATTTAAAGAAAATTCTGTTTTTTTATAATATAAAACAAGAAAATAAAAGAAATTCAGAACATTACATTTGAAATAAAAACAACAACATTTGCAAGGTTCGCACACTCCTTGGAATCTCCAAGGATTCTGGCACCACTATTAATGATAAGAAAATTTATATTTAATTTTTAAAATACAGAATTCGCAGCCACCGCATTATTTACAGATTGTGCAATATTTTGCTGCAGTGAAATACTTTGAAAATACTCTTAAAATTTAGCGGTAAAACTGTGCGAAACCTGATTTGATTGACAATTACATTTAATAATGTGATATGTTATCAAATAAATTAAGACACAGTTACAAAGACTAAAATTACCCTCCCGACTAACATGTTCTTCGAACACATTTTTTAATCAATTCATTTGAATAAATGATTGATCTGTGGTACAAAAAGTCAAGATTTTCGTCAGATTTCTTGATCAGAGGTTCAACTTTAAGGACAGTTGAAAGTAAAATTTTTGAAAAAAAGTCGTTTTTTTTAATTCTTCTAATATTTTGAGTCCTTTATTTTCACCCTTTTAAATGGTATATTAATTTTGTTTCTATGGCAACAAGAAGTTAAAGAAATTTAAGTAATTCAGTGTGTTACCATCATACATAAACATTATATGCGTAAACTTTAAACTAAATGTTCGCAAAATGTCGCTTTTTCAACTTCGATGTAACTTTTTATAGAAAATACTACACATTATTATTTGCAATCTTGACAGAATATTTCTCACATATCTCTGATCAATTTGGAGTGAACTTTTGTTAGAAACATTTGTACAAAATTTTTATAAAAAAGATTTTCTTTAGAAAAATGATTTTTTTATTATTATTTAAAAGGGGTTTTTATTACACATTAAAAAAAATAACTAAAGCATAAATGCTTATAAAGTTGGCTTCACTTTATTAGTAATTATTCATATTATGTATATAAAAAATTTCAAGTGAATATCTTTGGTAGTTTCTGAGAAAAAGTATATTAATTTAACATGGTAGGTATAGGAACTTCCAACCAGTGTTGCCAGATTGGAGACTTTTTTTGTCCCCAGATGTTTTATTGTCACCGCTTTTTTTAAATAGAAATATTCGTGCTATTTAAAAATATATTTAAAATTCTGAAAAATAAGAGAATTATACTATTTTTAAAAAGTGGTGGCAATTAAATTATGAGAATTAAAAAAGTCCCCAATCTGGCAAACCTGCTTCATACTGCCCTTAAGAATATTAAGGTATAAGTAATTATCGTTAGTTTTTACAAATCATTCATTTTCATCTATCATTAGTTATCACTAACAAAATCATGTTTTAATTTACATTAATCCGTTTACTGGCTATTTAAAGAAAATGTTGTTTTTTATAATATAAAAATAAGAAAACTAAAAATTTTTCAGAACATTACCTTTGAAATAAAAAAAAAGTTTGATTATAAATTGCATTTAATAATGTAATGTGTAATAAAATAAATTAATATACAGTTACAAAGACTGGAATTCTTTTCCCGAGTAAGATGTTCTTCGAAGAAATTTTTTAATGAATTCATTTGAATAAATAGTTGATCTGTGGTACCAAAAGAATTTTAAAACAATGACTTTTCTCATCATATTTAATCGTGTTTAGTACGAGCTTTTAAATTAGATAAATAAAACCGTCTTAAACATATATATATATAAATGTTTAGTTTTTTACACGCATTTCAAATATGGATAGCATTATACAACATTTTGGTTTTCGACAGAGAAATCTTACTATTATTTTTAGCGGTGAATATTCGCGAGCATGAAAATGGATAAAGAAATTTAAATAACAATACAAACAAAGCAAATGATACTTAATTATTTAAAAAGTCACATTGGTATTTCAGAAAATTATATATAAATTATTTATGATTTTTTAAAAATACATTGTTCTGCAATTCCAATTTAGCTTAGAGAGAATTATTTTTGAAAAATAGTGATTTACTCAAAAAAAGGCCGCTGTTTTAACTTAGAGATCGACTAGTGTCCATTGATCATGACGTCAGAAATATATTTTTTATTATATAGAAAGTAAATATTTAAGGTTTAATGTGATTTCATATAACTAGCGTTGTGAAATCATTCGAATAAATCACTTGAATAGTTTTATTATTAATTACTATTCAAATACCTCGATTATAGAAATGTAACCCGAAAAAAAAATCACAGCATCAATTGCTTTCTCCGCATGATATTACATGTTAATTTTGTTTCTTTGGCTAAATAAAATTATCACATACTATAAATATTATTTAAAGAAATGTTTCTTGTTTATATATGTGTCTTAAGTAGTTTTAAACTGCAGTTTTCCTTTCCCCAATGGCTCACAATTATACAAGACTTTCAAACAATAGACTGGGTGTTAAGTTGATCACAACTAGGTAACCCCTACATGCTGCTGTACTGGTTAGCACAGTTCAGCTTCTAGGAAATCCAACAGACGAATACATTGTTCCAATCATGGTTGCCAGTTTGCCCTTTTTTTAATTCCGAAATTTCTCATTCATACCAAAAATTACTTATAGTATACTTTTTTTTTTATTTAATGACAAACATTTCATGGCTGCTTAAATTAAAAACTCTTCTTTTAGAAATTCCGGGGTGAATTCGAATTTTTTTAATTAAAAAAAGGCCAAACTGACAACAGTCAGTGTTGCCAAATTGGGGATTTCGTCCCCATTTTGGGGGATTTTGAACCTCCAGCGGAATTTTTTGAGGACAAGTATTTCGTGGGGAAATGCTTGGGGACTACCAACATTTTTGGGGAAAAACTTGTGGAATTTTTTGACTATTTTACGCAAAGTTTACTTAGTCATTTAACAACACTGGATCTGTCTCGAAATCGATTTGGATTTTGAAAACGAAACTAAAATACAGAAATAGGATGTATCAATCATTATTCTCGTGGTAGTTTACACGTATCACAGATGCATCACGACCTGCCTTGGACTATACCCACTTGAATTCCCAGATCGCTATGTGCGGCAGATTTTCTTAGTCATAGCGGACAGACACATATAAACATTTCTTTTATTAGTATAGATTTATAAAACAGAAATAAAAACAATGTTATAACCTTTTTTTTTTGTTTAAGGCTTGTTAATTTGTTTTTCATGGAATGATAGTACAGCTTTTTGCAAGACATGCAACTGCATACAGTCATTCAGGGTAACTTTGAACCATAGAGTATAACTTTGCGCCACCTCCTATTTTACAATATTTTTGACTCCAAAAGACTAAAAAAACTCCAGAACTGTGCTCTGTTTGGTAAGGTTCTAAACTGGGATTTCTACTCTTTATTTTAGAAAACAAACTAGCAACATTATAAACAAACAAATGCATCATCTAACTATTTTTGTGAAGTACTGTTTTCAAGGTAATTTTCAGTGCTGTTTTGAAGTTGTTGTAATCCAATTAAATTTTCATAGTAAGTAGCAATATACTCATTTATCAGACATATTATTGTCTAAATGTTGTAAATGTGATAATATTTTGTGATTATTTATTTATTAATGGTTAATCAAATTTAAAATAAGAAGGCACTAACATTTTATCACATTTTCAGGGTAACTTTGAGCCGGCTCAAAGTTATATTGATGTTTATAATTTACTGATTATAGATGCTACTGTCAAAAATTTCCCATATTTGCACGTATATTTTATATAAATGTCGAAAGTTTGCATTAGATATAACATGTAAATATTTTCGCAAATATGTGTAAAATACATAAAATTCATTTATAGGCGTTTTTCGGGGCGGAGCTACTCAAATTTGACATTTCATACATTCGACATTTTTTATTCTTGTTTGAATAATACTAGTACTAGTATGCATTACTGTAACTATGGATATATTATTGAGTTAAAACATTGAAAATTGTTTTTCACTGCATTTTTATGTTTTATATGAACAATAAACAGTTTTTTCTTTCTAAATATTCAAGGTTTTCTTCTTCAACTTTTCTTATGCATAATATTTGTTGTAATATCATAAATTATACAAATCTTGTGATGTTGGGAAACACATTGCTACGTTTATATCTGAACATTTCTAAATGAATGCAGCAGACCACCTAGTTCTGTTTCTAAGAAACTTGAATGAAAATTCTACGTCTTAAACGCCACAAACCTTCACATTACTAAATCTTCTGGACTTATCCGAAACGTTCTTTAGCCGTGATTTTGAAAGATTTAATTAAAGATGTGCAAAGCAGCTATTTTCTTTTATTATTGATGAAGCACAGTGATTGATACAACAAAGGTGCTTCCCTTTACGATTAACTACTTCAATATGGATGACAAAAAGATGAAAACAAAATTTTATAAAATAGGTCAGATAGAAGCAGATGATGCCAACATCATCCCCGATTTATTCAAATCCCAACTGAATAAAGATGATCGAAACTTTGAAAAAGTTATTGGTATAAACGTAGATGGAGCTAACGTAGTGATAGACCAGCACCATCGATTGGCAACAATTTAAAAAACAACTGTAAACGATCTTGACTTTGTAAAATGTATCTCTCATTTTCTTCATTTAGCTGCGAATATGCAACAAAATTCTGCCGATTTAAAATGTTTATTTTTGTAAATGGTTTTTTTTTTCAAAAAAGTGCATGATTTGCGGGAAAATTTTGAGTTTAAATTAGTTAAACATTTTTTATAGTGAAAAATTGAAAATTGAAAATTTACTTGTTTCAGTAGAAGTAGCGTTGGGGAACTTATCGAAAAAAAACACCACTGATTTGGTGGAAATTTCAAAAATTTTAGGGAAATTGACTTTCTACTATTTGGCAACACTGACAACAATGGTTTCAAGTAGTTTTCCCCTTTTTTGCTACCATCCATGGTTAGTTTGCTAACCAATTATTTTTCTCCATATACATAGCTGCCAATTTTTATGCTTTTATTCTACCACTAAAAATTAATATGAATATTCTCCTTGTTTAATCGTGAGATTTCGAATATTAAATAAGATAACATTTACTATAAAGTCTTAGTGGTTGGCAGCTATGCCATATGTCATGGGAGATGTCTATGTGGATGCGTGATATAAACCACCATGCATCTCAGCCCAAATCTCTTAGAAGTCGAAGTCAATTACAGGGTGTCTACGGATCAGGGAAAACCTAGTCAAAATAAGGGTGAAAATCCAGTATTTTCTTATAGAGAATTTTATTTTGTTTAATCGCGCGAATAAATAAGGCGAATTTTTCTATAAGTAAATACTGGTATTTCCTATCTTATTTGACTGTGATCAGTGGTGGAAAATTGGCGCAGAGGAGGAGCCTATTGACACCACTAAATTTTAGTAGAATTTTTCGTCTTATCTAATGACAGTTTTTATTAAGGTGAAGAATACCATGAAATATTAGTGGTGACAATAGGCTCCTATATGCGCCAATTTTCCAATACTGCTGTGATTTTCCCTGATCTGTAGACATCCTAAATTAGTTTCACGCAAAATTCATGATTTCACTTGTTTTAACCCCTTAAGGGGGCTGATCACTCAGCTTCGGAAGTCTCCTCCGTAATCTCAAGTCTATGGACTTTTGATGCATTCGTATATTTAAAATATCTTCTCGGGAAATTCATATTTTTGACATCTTTTTTCTGTGTACTCTTCTTAAAGGATGTCTCTTTTTTCCTTAGTTTTCAAAATGTTTCTAAAATCGATGCTGAATTTAATATTTTATGTGTTAAAAGCGAGCGAACTGTGAGTAAGATTTTAACACTTCCTATAAAATTAAGTTTATACTTTAGAAATATCTTGAGAACTAAGAAAATAAGAGACATCTTTTAGGAAGTGTACACAAAAAAAATAGAAGTTAAAAAAATTAATTTCCATAGGAGATATTTTAAATAGACGAATGCATCAAATGTCCATAGACTTAACATTACGGAGGAGAATTCCGAATCTGAGTGACCAGCCCTCTTAACCCACGATTTACGTTTCAACAACCAGGGTCCAAAAGGTAAAGAGATCGCGCAGCCTTAGAGCCATTCCGCGGTTCGGCAAATCCGTTCTAAGTTGTACCAAACGCCAACGACTTACGGAATGTAAATACATGCATAAAATACAACTGGTTTAATTTTGTGGAATATTGGATAATTAATTATAAACTGATGTAATAATTATGGAAGGTATACCACAAAAGGTTTATTATTAATCACTAAAATATAACATAAATCAATAACATTTATCTGCAATTCCTGAATAAATTAGCAATTCGCTTAATTAGCATTTATAAAAAAATTAATAATAAAAATCTTCAATGGTGTGATATTGTTCGAAACATACTGGTACATGTAATGGAACTTTGCACCGCTTGCACTCCCACGTTGTGTCACTACTTTTCTTTTTCGTGCAAACTTTACAAGATCTTGATGGCCTTAATTTTTATGCTGTTGGGTCAATATTTGGCGATTTTGCAAAATAGGTCGAAGCATCGCCAGGCAAAAAGAAAAGGAAGCTATCAGGTAGAGAGGCCATCCGTTAGCCTTTAGTGTCGCACCACGAGCCATGCCGAGCATTTCCCGATTTGAATAGGGATAAACTTCTGTTTTTTAAAACCGGTAGCAAAGTAATAAACATTTCGTAAAAGGCTCCCATCGCGAAGGGGTTAAATGTAAATCGTCATTAGTCTGCAAAGCTTTTTCGCGCTTAAAAAAATCTTAAGATTTTTTTAAAAGGAATCGTTAAATTTAAAATCTTGTTGATAGTTTATGTATTTTTATTCTTATTAAATAATTTCTTTGGAAAAAAAATTGAAATCCAATGAGATATTTTTCTTTGTTGTTAAACATAAAATATTCGAAATTTTTTTTTAAAGAATTAGGCAAAAATTACAATAAACTTAATCCTATTTCTTGAAATATTGCTTTTTTATGTTTCATTTGATTAAATGTGTTTCTAATCCGTTTGTATTTTTATAAAAAATTTACGTTAATACCTTTTTATTAGCAATACATGGCATCAAAAAAAGTACAGAGTTTTTTCCCTAGGGAACTAATTATACAATTTTTTTTTCAGATAGACATTAAAATATGTAATAAACTTTTATTGTAATACTAGCGAACTTGCCCGGCGTTGCCCGGGTACGTCAAAAAACAGCAGGAATTACGAAATATCTCTGAAAATCACAATAGGATATCGCGAAAATTTTTAAATCGATTCTCAAATTTTGAAAAGAGAAAAAAAAATTATATCTTCTGTTCGAGCATTACAGGTTGGTTCCTGCAAATCGATCCCTAACAAATCGCTAAAATACATTAAAAATCACATACAAAATTCCCGAAAAATTCGAAAATTGCTATACGAAATCCGAATAAACTTTATTGAATTGAGGGCAGAATGTACTTTACGTCAAAAATGGAATGTGAAAAATTTGCAGCAGATCACGAAGAAATGTAAAAATCGCATTAAAAATCATAAAAAGTTCAAAAATCACGAAAGTCAAAATTTACTATAAATGGATAAAAGTTTCAAAACTAATTCCTTTGACCTGCGGGCCCTCTTAAAATTTATGTTTTGGAAATTATGCTAAGCATTAGATCATGTTATTTTTATTCGTAATTAATTTACTTAGACTCCCTTAAATATAATTAACATAATCCCGTAAGTTAATATTAGTTTTTGTTCATTAACATGTCTCAATTTGTTGATTTTCTGTAAGCAAGTAAACCCTATTGTTTTACAGTGGAAGTCTATGGGCATTTGGCGAAATATTAGAGACATCGCCAAGTTGGCGTCACTTTTGGCGACTAATTTTGGTAGCCAAATTTGGCGATATAATGCCAAGTTGGAGACAAACTTGGCGTTATTTGGCGACAGAACTGGATCCCCCCTACGGTAACCCCCCTTATATGTATGGAGATGCATTACATGCTGTTCAATAATCGCATAAAAAATTCGCTAAAAATTCAAAAATCGCTGATCGATTTCTGGATAAACTTTTTTGAAGAGAGAGCAAAATTTACCATATTGGATTAAAAGAAAGAAACCGTATTCTTTTCCCTAATGTGGAAAAATCGAATTAATATAATCCTTTAAGTTAATATTAGTTTTTGTTGCATTAAAATATCTCAATTTGTTGATTTTCTGTAAGCAAGTAATCCATATTGGTTTACAATGGAAGTCTATGGGAAATTGGCGAAATATTAGAGATATCGACAAGTTGGCGTCACTTTTGGCGACTAATTTTGGTCACCAAATTTGGCGATATACCGCCAAGTTGGCGTCACTTTTGGCGACTCATTTTGGTCACCAAATTTGGCGATATACCGCCAAGTTGGCGATAAAATTGGCGGCATTTGGCGACAGAACTGTGTCCCTCTACGGTAACCTCCTTATACGTATGGAAATGCATTAAATGATGTTCAATAATTGCATAAAAAATTCGCTAAAAATTCAAAAATTGCTGCACGAATTGCGAATACACTTTTCTGAAAAGAGAACAAAATTTAGTATATTGGGTTAAAAGAAAGAAACCATATTCTTCTCACTCATATGGAAAAATCGCTTCGAAACTTAAAAAATTGCTAAAAATCGCATAAAAATTATATAAAAAAAATCTAATCAAAAAATCGAAAATCGGGCTTCGAAGTGCAAAACTTCATATATGGGCGTACCTTTTCCCCAAATTTTGAAGCTCTACGTGCAGTGGTCTCTTCAGAACACCGTCGACACACTCACTCACACACAAACTTTTTTCTTTATTATTATAGATTCTTATTATATTTTTGAAAGACGAGAGGAGGTGGGTAGAAACTAGAAACGCACGTAATGAAATTAGTATAAAACTATACTAAGCGGCCAAAAGTCCCTAAACACTTTTGATTTTAGACATTTTGTCGAATATCTAGAGAAATGCCAGACGAACTTTTCCGGAATTTCGGTATAATAAAGAAGATGGTTGACATCATATTTTTCAGGGAAGGTTTAACCCCTCAACCAGAGCTGCCAAATTTCCGGCTTGTTTTTACTTTCTTCTGCATTTACAAGAAGAAAGTATTGGATTCGTGAAAATTTTTGAATTCCGGTTTTCGACAAATTTACATGTCTCAGGAGTCAGAGGACCCGAAAAACATGTTTTTACAAAATGTCTGTCTGTGAGTCTGTGAGTCTGTCTGTGTGTGACACAAATTTTGTGGGCGCTTTATCTCAAGAACTAATGAACGGAATTTAATAAAACTTTAGATTCCCTTAGTCTCTGATATGAACTTGTGCTGATTACTTTTTGGTGTAAATCGCCCAACAGGTTATTATGTTATGCTGCATTTTTCATGATTTCCTGAATAGCTATATCTCAAGAACTAATGCACGGATTTTTATAAACCTTAAGATTCAGTTAGTCCTTGATGCAATTTCGTGCTGATAAGTTTTTAGTGTAAATCGCCCAACAGGTGGCGCTGCTATGCGGCATTATTCATGATTATCGCAGTAGCTCTATCTCAAGAACTAATGCACGAATTTTTACCAAACTTCAGATTTAATTAGTCCCTGATATAAATTATTGCTGGCTTTTAGTGTAAATCGCCCAACAGGTGGAGTTGCTAAGCTGCATTTATCACGATTTTCGCAGTAACTGTATCTCAAGGTTCTAATGCATGAATTTTCCTCAAACTTCAGATTCGATTAGTCCTTAATAGAAATTGTCCCTGATTACTTTTTGGATTAAATCGAACAACGGGTGGCGCTCTATGTACACTTTTGCTAAGATTTCCGCAATAGTTCTACATCAAAAACTAATGCACGGATTTCCGTCAAACTTCAGATTCAACTACAACTTGGCATAATTTGTTGCTGATTAGATTTTGGTGTAAATCACGTAACCGGTGACACTGATATGCTTTATTTTTCAGGAAATATTAACACATATGAGATTGAAGAAAGTTTTAGGATTGGCACATCCGACTAGTTTTGAAATAGTGGTGCGAATAGAATATAAAAATAGTAGCCTGTGTAAGCACTGTTCCTATACCCATTAGAGTTAAATATGATTATTATCTGCTTTTTAGCACATAAATTTTTCATTACAAATTACAGAGCTTTAAAGAAATCTGTCTTTACAAGGAGAAAGTATTGGATTCGGGAAAATTTTCGACTTTCGGTTTTCGACAGATTTACACGTTTTAGGGGTCAGAGATTCCGAAAAACATGTTCTTACAATATGTCTGTCTGTGAGTCTGCGACTCTCTCTGTCTATATGTATGAGACACAAATTTTGTGGGCGCTCTATCTCAAGAACTAAATCACGGAATTTCATAAAAATGTATATTCCTTTAGTTCCTGATATAAATTGGTGCATACTAGTTTTTGGTGTAAATCGCTCAACAGATGGCGCTGCTATGCAGCATTTTTCACGATTTTCACTATAGCTCAATCTCCAGAACTAATACATGTATTTTCATCAAACTTCAGATTTAGTTAGTCCTTGACATGATTTGACATTTTATACAATTTAATGTAAATTGCTGAACAGGTGCCGCTGCTATACTGTATTTTTTGCGATTTCCACAATAGCTCTACCTCAAGAACTAATGCTTGGATTTTCAACAAACTTCAGATTAAGTTATATCTGAATATGAATTAGTGCTGTTTAGTTTTTGTTGTAAATCGCTCAACAGGTGGCTCTACTATGCAGCATTTTTCACGATTTCAACAATAGCTGAATCTCCAGAATTGATGCACGGATTTTCTTCAAACTTCAGATTCAGTTAGTCCTTGACATGAATTGACGTTTTATACATTTTGATGTAAATCGCTTAACTGGTGGCGCTGCTATGCTGCATTTTTCAGAATTTCCACTATAGCTCTATCTCAATAACTAACGCACGAATTTTCATCAAACTTCAGATTCAGATCTATTTTGATATTAATTGGTGCTAAATTGATGTAATTTCTTGTACAATTTAAATGATTTAATTGGCGTGATATAAATAGAAGAAAGTTTTGTGATGGCTACAACGTACAAGTTTAGTGATAGAATGTTGAATACCAGATAAATTAAATTTCTTTAAACAGTAGTTTATGTCATTATTTTAATTGCATATGAATTATTTAATTTCCTGTAACCTGAGGAAATGAAACAAAGTTTTATTTATATTATACAAACAGATATAAAGTTCGACATGAGCAACTATTACACGTGTAAAGTTCGCAATTTTTTCGAATTATAGCTACTAGTGCTGCCAGGTGTCCCGCGTAAATCAGGGCTCCCATTTCTATAAATACCACTAATTTCTTACAGTTCATTTCGCCATATCTAATCGAAGGTAATTTTGCTATTAGATAAGTTGAAAACAAATTACTTTAAAATACTGGTGTCGAAAGCATTTAAAGCCCCAATTTACACGGGACACCTGGCAAAACTAATTTTTACATTATAATAAAGCGTAGAAATGTAGAAAATAAAAATACACTGACGGAAAAAAAATCCCAACACCAAAAAAGACTTGTGTTAGATAAACAAAATTTGGTAGGCGTGTTTATACATCTGAAAGCTGACATTGATTGAAATTTCGCGGTTCGCGCATAAGTGTGGCGCTAGTAGTGCCACTCACACCTTGCAGATCAGGTTTACTTTAAATGCTTGCTGTAAAGTTCGTGGGCGTTATTTAGCTTTGAAATGTGACGTATTTAGTTGATGTTAGTCAAGAATGCCTTTAACAAGACGAAGAAGCCACTGTCAACAGCTCACCGAGTTGGAACGAGGTCGCATAATCGGGCTACGAGAAAGTGGATTTTCTTTCCGCGATATTGCAGAAAGACTTAGCTGGAGTGTATCCACTGTGTATGATTGTTGGAAGCCGTGGGCAAGGGATGGTACTGCCTCAAGAAGACCGGGTTCCAGGCGGCCACTTGGCACTCCTGAGAGGGAAGATTGCCGTATTCGGTGTACGACTGTAGTGCATCGTACTGCGTCTGCGGCAGAAATTCGAACTGCAGTTGGTACCACAGTGACATAACGAACTATTAGAAATCGGTTACTTCAAGGACATCTCCGAGCTAGGCGCCCTGTAGCGTGCATTCCACTGACTCCAAACCATTGCCGTTTGCGAAGCCATTCGTGTCAAGACAGAGCTCATTGGTGGGCGGAGTGGAGATCTATTGTGTTTCTTTTTCATCAGAAAACACAACATATCTCCACTCCGTACTCCAATGAGCTCTGGCTTGACATCAATGGCATAGCAAACGGCAGTGGCTTAGAGTCAGTAGAATGCACGCTACAGGGCGCCTGGCTATGAGCTTTCCTTGAAGTAACCGATTTTTAACATTTCGTTGTATCACTGTGGTACCAACTGCAGCTCGAATTTCTGCCGCAGACGAAGTACGATGCGCTACAGTCGTACACCGAATAAGGCAATCTTCGCTCTCAGGAGAGCCAAGTGGCCACCTGGAACCCGGTCTTCTTGAGGCAGTACCATCCCTTGACCACTGCTTCCAACAATCATGCACAGTGGATACATTCCAGCAAAGTCTTTCTGCAATATCGCTGAAAGAAAACCCACCTTCTCGTTGCCCGAATATGCGACCTCGTTCCAACTCGGTGAGCTGTTGGCAGTGGCTTCTTCCTCTTGTTAAAGGCAGTCTTGGCTAACATCAACTCAATACGTTACATTTCGAAGCTAAATAACGCCCACGAACTTTACAGCACGCATTTAAAGTAAACATGATCTGCAAATTCTGAGTGGCGCTACTAGCGCCACACTTGTGCGCGAAGCGCGAAATTTCAATCGATGTCATCTTTCATATGTATAAACACGCCTACCAAATTTCGTTTATCTAACACAAGTCTTTCTTGGTGTTGGGATTTTTTTTTCCGTCAGTGTATAAGCAATGTAAGTTACGCTATAAGGACCTTACAAAAACAATCACAATAGTAATTAGCCACGCAAAAACTGATGGTTAAAACATTACAGTCTATACTTAAAATGAGGACATACACACATACGTTCTGGTATAGTAATAGAAGATTTCTTGACGAGCGCGTGTACGCTGTGGTGCTTAAGAGGTTATTCACGAAAGCAATATGGGGACCCCAACACATTGATTAAAAAATAATGTTTGCAATCACTCTGTAAAATAAAACGATCGATATGATCTGTATCTTAAGCATATGACGTTACGTGATTTTTCGCACATGACGTTAAGTGATTTTTCGCATTTTGTCTGTAATTGTAAAATATGAGGTAAAAGTTATTTTCAAAATATAGGGCAGGTCAAGAAGAATATTGCGATTACAAACGGCTATAACTATTGAATGGAAAAGAATTTATCGATAAGATTACCACAGATTGTAGACGGAACTTCAAAATTTTGTATACATACGTCATAGATATTCTATGTGACTTCCCTTGGTAACGCGGACAACATCTAGGCGGTAGCCCATTTCACGCCATGCATTCTGAAGCATTTGTTCAGTCACCGACCCAAGCACATTACAAATGCGTACTTTGAGTTCTTCAATTGTTTTGGGCATGGGAGGCACCCTGTCTTTCACATAACCCCATAGAAAAAAAAATTGGCTGTTTCTACCGTCAGAATTGGCCATTTCTACTAATGAAACGGCCGCAATGAACAGGTTTCTTGTCGTTTCAAAGTTTCGAATCGCCCATGCGTAGGCTTCCGCTTCACTGCACCTGCGCCTTGCGGAAAGAAATTTTGAAGTTCCGTCTACATTTTGAGTTAATCTTATTGATAAATTATTTTTCATTAAATAGTTATAGCCGTTTGTAATCGCTATATTCATTTTGACTTACTCTGTATAGGCCTTGAAAACGAAAGTTGGCCACAGCAGGAATCTGAGATGAACAGGTAATGATGAGCTGAGATGAACAGGGCTGGAGAAATACAGCACGAAAGTACTAAAAAGTTTTAATTAAATTGTATATTTTTACCCGTAAGGCATGGTGACGTCACAGCGACGTCGCTGAGAAGTCACACTGTGACTTTGTGACCGTCGATGTGACGTCACGTGACGTCGATGTGAAGTCATGGTGACTACAATGTGAAGTCATTATGGCCGTTTTAGAGCTCGTTTGTGACGTCCCATTGTGACCACTTTGTGAAGTCACGATGTGACAAATTTGTGAAAAATGTGTCCTTTGTGACAATTTTGGCTATAACTCTGTGACGAACTTGTGACGAAAGCGACATTGCTTTGAAGTCGCATTGTGATCAATTTGTGAAATATGTGCCATTTGTGACGAAATTGTCATTAACACTGGATGATTCTGTTTCGATTTAACTTCTTTTGAAGATTTTCTAACAATTTAAAAGAACAGGATCGTTTGAAATTATTATTACTGCAGGCGATCTTTCAGTTAGAATTGGTTTGGAATCCTAAAATCGTATATTCACAATTTATGAATAAATACTGTATAACATGTATAAATAGTCATATACAATATACAGACTTTCTTCTAAATTAAAGTTAAAAATTTAATTTCCCTCACTTGCCTTACAACTGTAACAGATTTTATTGTTTTTAATATTTGATGAATGTTGCCTTTGAAAAATATTTATGCATTCCCCTCACACACACATGCTAAAAACACCACAGCTTTAATTGTATTTATAACATACACACAGTGACTATTTTCTGTACCTGTGGTGGGCAAGGCGAAAAGTAAAAAAAAAAAAAAAAAAACGTTTTTGTTTCTCTCATTTTGTAGAAGTTTTTGCACTCTCTTTAAAAGCTTTTACTCACGTTAACACCCAAATGTATCAGCACATATGTAAAATTGTACAGCTTGCCAATATTTCTGGCCAATAACGCTGCTGTTCAAGCAAAATTATCTTTTATTGTAATTTTTCCAGTTGAGTGAAAAAGTGTCTAGGTAAGGATTCGAACTAGGGCCCAATGGCGTAAGCTGCCAATGTTCTATCAACTGTCAACTGAGCTAATCTGGATAAATCTAACGCACACAATTCACCCAGTGAATATGAATAAGTACTTATTATTATTACACAACCTTATATAATAATACTTTAATTATTTTACATACTACCCGTATGAATAACACATACTACTCATATAAGTACATAATAATAGTTCTCTGGATGAAATTTGTCCGAAATGGCTCAGTTAGCAGAGCATTGGCAGCATACGTCAAAGGTCTCTGGTTGGAATCCTGACTTGAACACTTTTTCACTCAGTTAGAGATATTAAATCTTTGTTGATTAATTTACCAATTAGAATCATCCTGTTAAAGTTAATATAGAAATATCTTTTGATAAAACTACGTGTATTATTTGCGCAATATTTCCAACATACAGATTTTAGTTGAAAATCTTGAGTATAAATGAAGACGATGCAACTACTTCTGCCATTACGCTTTGGTACTTCCTTATTATAGTGGTCTGTGCATGTACGATTACGCCAAGGTTTCAGTTGCGATTTAGCCAAAGTCATAGTTTAACTTATATACGTATATATATATATATATATATATATATATGTGTAGGTCTTATATATGTTTTATATGTCATACAAGGTAGATGAGTTATGGACACCCTTAAGGAATTTCTTTAAAACTATAATTAATACCTATAATTTTTATATTTCAGTTTTTCCAGTATTATATTAATATATCAATAATATTTAACTATTCTCATAGTCTCATTTCCCAATATTAATCAAAATTTTATTGTAAATAACAGAAATATATCAAAATACCCACAATTCCAGTCATGGACACTCCAGAAAATATAGTACATATAATTGTTTTTATTACTGTATTTAGAATCAGAATTTATCGAAAGCATACTAACTAATGAAACAAAATAGTTATTTTCAAATAAATTTAACAATTAAGTTATCATTAATTAATAAAATATATGTGATAATTATTCACTGTTTAAATCAATTATTGTGATTATTACAAAATCAATATTTTAAATATTTTAGATAGATAGTTTAAAATAATAAATGACAGGGAATTACAGTTGTCAAATTTTAGAGACAGTGGTGGATTTAGGAAGGTAATTCAAAAAAATCTGAAAAAAAAAACGTTTTGGAATATTAGTGCATAAATTCGTATATTTACCACTATTTTTAACAGTGAAACACCCCGAAACTACTTGATATATTACTTGCAGTAATTAATATTACATATATGAAAGAAATAATACTTCAGGTTGAATGTTTTAAATATTAAATAAAATAATTTCAAAATAAAAGTTCAGAACTGATGTTTGAGGCCACTGATCCGCAGATTTACTAGTTCCATTTACTACTATAAGTATAAATTTAATTACTAATATGGGATTTTTATTTTATTTATTTATTTATTTTATTTTATTTTATTTTATTTTTTTTTGGTCAGAGAAGAATGAAAAACGCTTAAGACAGGAAATAATAAGTATATTTTTAACAACTTCTGTAACTTTTTTTTAATGGGCAGAAACTGAGCACTTCTTTCCCCTATGTCCTTAAACAATATTCTCTGATTCCTAATTTGTTTTATTTATTACCAGATTATAAAATATTTTTTAGCAAAGTTATCTAAAATTTGTGTTATTACATTCTGGTAAGTGCAATATAAATTATTTAATTTGATTACTTAGGTTTTCAGTTTTGTCAAAACATTTTTATCTACTATGAACATTACTTAAATTGCATTTTTAGCAATGTCCACATGGGATGTCCATACTGTACATTCAGTAATTAAACGTTTCAAAGTTTTCTATTACTACCAAAACAAAAACATAGAAGTTTTGTAAGAAAATAAAGAATATATAAAATTATTAAGTGAATTAAGCTTTTAACAGGTTCATTAAGATTTTCACTGAAAAACAGTAGAACTTCGAAACATTATTTTCTGCTTCCTGATTGCTTTGATTAAGAGTATATCATCAATAACCCAGTTTATAAAACATGCAAGAGGGAGTTATGAAAAAAATAATAAAAGCTAAATTTTTATTGGTTATTTTTTTAGAAACCAAAAACATTCAAGGGTGTCAATTACTGGAAGGGTGTCCATTACTTTCACACCTATCCTGTATAATATTCATGTGTTTTATTATGTGACATGCTTCATATATGCCTTATACACATGTCACATATATATGTCATATGACTAAAATTTCGTCATATACCTCATAAAATGTTATGCAAGTAAATTTTATATTGATTTCAATCAAAGAACTATTTTAAGCATTATTTAAAGTTGAAATTACTAGGATGTTAGAATAAATCATTTTAAGCATATAAAAAACCAAAATTAAGTATAAAAAATTATTGGCTAAAAGGTATCTTTTTTTTATATTTGCAATAAACAGAAAATTACCATACTTCTCATAATACTGTCAATTTTCTAACACAAACTTGTAAAGAATACGAATGTACCTTAAAAAAATATTTTTGTGGGCATCATCAGCCTTTTTAATATTATAAAATTTAAGAAGTTGCTTTTAGCAACAACGATGTGAAACTGCTCAAAAGATAAATAAAATTTTGATGTGGAAGATTCCGTATCGCTGAGCAGATATCCATTTTTTATTATATAAAAACATGCAATGCAAATTATTTCAGAACATTACTTAACGCAAAATTAAAAATTTAAGTTTGCAAATACTTTTATTCTATAAAAGGTTTTTTATTCAGTAATTTAATTAGCTTTAAATGTTTATTAATTATGTGAATTATTGATTATATATATTTTTTAATTTACGAAAATGTGATTTTAACCAGATAATTTTAAAAAGGAAAATAAATGCGATTAAACTGCAATTTAAATTAATGGTTTTAACCATCTGATTAAAATCGTTGACATACTATTTTTTCTTTCAACTATTCAAAATAAACGTTAAATTTATTAAATTTTATTGAATAGGTAAAAGTTAAATTAATGGCATCTGTTACTTTATAACGTGTTTTTTATGTGAATTTAACTCAAATCATAATAAAAGAAAGCAGAAAAAATCATTTTTTCTTACCCATTTCTTGTTGACATCGTCTTCTATAATTCCATTATGGTAATCCAAAAAGCGAAAGTTCTTAAAGTCGAAGAATTATATCCGAATACTAGACACAATGACATTGACCAGCTGAGATTAACCGGTCACTGCACATTGTACTTTTTCGAACTGATATTTTATGTAAAATATTTCTTGACCGCGTTCCTGTATAACTTTTGTAGAATTTAAAAAACCAGTGCCAACTACACACAGCAGAGCTACTGTTTCCAGCTGCTGCCACTATTCAAAAGAATAAATACACTGTTTCCTCTTGTTATCGTCTGCAGAAAACAAAATTCGCGGGCAGGTGGTTTTATTTGTTATTGTAGATTTGCAAGTTAAATGCGTAATACATTTATAAAAGTGTGGCTAATTAAAATGTTCTGTTTGATTTCTTTTATTTTTTTTTTTTTGTGTGTGTGTGTGCATTTCATTTTAGCTTTCAATTAATTTGAAATCAATTCAAGTAAAAATGGACTGTCTCTTTTTTGTAAATTATAAAAATTGTATTAGTCATAATTAGAGTATATAAAATAAAACATTATTGAAATTTCTAGTGCATATAAACCAATTTAATGGACAATAAAGAAAAAGTTTGTATCACATGTAATAAATACCAAATATGTTCCTAAAAAAAAAAAAAAAAAAAAAAAAAAGATTATCGGGCAAAGAAAGCTTTTTTTCTTTATAATCTTTTATTTTTTTCTGTATTAATTTCCTGTAGAATAAATCAGCGTGGACAATAACTATTTTTTAAAGAAATTTCTGGGGAAAAAAATTAAAATATGAATAAATATGTCATGCGTTTTGGATATATTTTGTATATTTTATTATATATTCAGAAAATGTTAAATTTGTTAAAAAAGTCAGAAACAAATAGCAACATTTATTTTTAAATAGTGACTTAAACTAGTTAAACATTAACAGAAAAGGAGAATGTTATAGAAAGTATAAAAGTGAATTTATTTATTATAATAAAGTATACTACAAAATCAATCCGATCCAAGCTCCAAAATGCATTAAGACGGCCTGTTTAAAATATTTCTCTTCATTTTTAAAGCTTTCCTAAATTCATATTTTTGTCACATTGTGAGTTTACAATATGGAGGATTTTTCGCCAAATATGTGACGTGACGTATGTTACATGCAGTGACATGACAGTGACGTCACAAAAATTTTTTTAATTGCCGGTTTTACAGTAAATAACATGTTTTGAAGAGCTTTTGTAATTTTTTAAAGTTTCCTAACAAGTTCACATCTCAGTCACAATGTGACATCACTGAGTGGTGGCATTTTGGTCACAGATGTGACGTGACCCATGTGACTTACAGTGACGTCACAATGACGTCACTGTGACCCTGCATGCTATGAAGGTAATAATAGAACCATCTCTTATATTATTTTAGTCACCTTTTAATTAAAAGAGTGAGCATTTGCAGGTTCATATTATATGTTTTATGTTTGAATGGAAGTGAAATATTGCATTTCATCTTATGATTTTATTAGAAATGTGATTTTCTTAACACAGGTCCACACATTTTTTCACTCGTTTCCAGAATTCATTACTTGAAGCATTGGAGTTTATGCTTGAGACATAATTAATACAGGATTCACGTTGGCTTTACGTCGCACTTTCCTAGCTTCTGTCTTTGCTTTTTTATATGCGATGTAGTTACTAGGTTGAGCAAAAGGTTCTGCGAAATTTGTGAAAGTTGCATTGTTATGCGCAAATTAACAACAAAAGCAACAAGGACTATTCTTCAAAGTAGAGACCATCATAGTCCACGACTTACTGCCATCATTCTGCCAGATTCCGGTTTGCTAGAAGTACCATGGCGGCTTCTTGGAATTGAAAAACTCTTGACATGATTCTTCAACTTCATTAAAAGATTCAAATTGACGGCCCTAAAAAGTTTTACATTGATCGAAAGAGGCTATAATAGGATGAGCGACGTCTGGAATATAGGCGGGTTGGGGGAGAATTTCGACCAAAGCGTTATAAATAAGCGTCCTATCTTAAATGGGAGAAATAACCGCAAGATTAAAAGCGAGGTCACATCAATCAAGGTCATGCGCCACGTAGCGGATGGAGTGTGAACTACAGGTAGATACCTCACTGTTTTCTTACTCACACCACTAAAGTTGTAAAGTTTTTGTCACCTTGATTAATAACTGAAGTGCTTTTGATAAGGCGAAGAAAACTTCGTGATGTCAAGTGCATCTGTATGGCTCTCTCGCTACGCCATTATTTTGCAATAAATGTGGCAAACAAAATTCATTTCCGTGAGTGACTAAAGATTTAGAAAAAACGCGCCACACTAAAAGCCCGTGTATGTGAATTATCACTCCGTCCACAAGGTGGCGCAACTGTGTTAATTTACGCCTGATTCCAGCATTAAGTTTGTTCGCTTACTTATAACGCTTTGATTTCGACGCTGTCCAACTGTGCAAACTTGTCCTTTGTCCTCTGGGCCACGTGCCGTTTGGCACTGTCCTGCTGAAACAAAACGCGCTTTCGGCGGACCAATCTTGGATACTTCTGCACCAATTTGTCGTACACGCGATCCATTTGCTGGCAGTAGAGCTCGGCATTGAGGGCACGACCATCATATACGATAAAAATTTTGGTAACTATTAGATTAAAAATTTCCCAGAACTTTTTGCTCAGCTTAATATTATTATTTGGATATCTCTGAAAAAGACCCCAAGCCTTCTGTTGTTTTTTCCTTGCTATTTGGCATTCATTATTCTACCATTGTTTCCTGCGCTTATGTGAAGATGAAGTTTTATTAATGCTGACATCAGCAGCATTGATAATACATTGGTTTATACAAATAATTTAGAAAACGCAAATAATGTAAGTGAAAACCCATTTTCTGCAATTGTCCTCTTTATTTGGAAATTAACCGAATATTTTGAGCCAGCCATGTATAGTATCTACAGATTTGTATGTATACTAACTACATAGTATGCTAAAAGTTAGTTCAAGTAAACGCATGGCACAGTTGAAAAATCCAATTCAGTAATTTCCGTCAATTAACTGAAATGTACGTGAAATCTTTTTTGCAACCCTGTACACGATTTATAAAATTTATGCATACAAAGTAATATATAAAATATAGCTAAAATTTAGAAACCAGTCACACAACTTTAAAACGCACTTCCAGCAATTACTGTACATAAACTGTACTGTAGCCAAATTCTTTTGTGTGTCCCTGTAAATTGAACAATAAGTTCTATGTACACAATGCCTTGTTTTAACTTAGTCAGGGATCTGAAGTAGCGCGCTACATTTAGCCAAACTACAGTAGTCGCTACTTTTTCTAGTAGTTAATAGTGTATCGCCATACATTAAAAATATAGAGTATGGCGAATATAGAAAAATCATGCGTCAAGCCCAGTTTGAAAAAAGTCATTTTGCGTAAAATGCGCTTATATTACTCGTATACAGTGTTAACTTCGTAACGCGTTGCGCAAAAGCACTAGATAACTACCGAAGAACTTCTAATTCGGCCAAATTGTTTCACATTTGGCTGTTTCACGTTTTCTGTTTATTTATAGAAATACGTCACTTCGTGTTGAAAATGAGACAGCCAATAATCACTAGAGTCCAAAGTAGAAGTAGCAGTTTCTTGTATTGAACTTAATTAGAGAAAATATATATTATCCGTTAGTTCCATTTATTTTATTACATCATTCTGCTGTAATGGGTCACTTTCATTTTAAATGTGTAGCTGGATAGTTTATTACAGCATTATGTTCTCATACGCCACATTAATTTTAAATGTGT
The DNA here is from genome assembly GCA_963932465.1 of Maratus speciosus. NCBI lineage: Eukaryota > Metazoa > Arthropoda > Arachnida > Araneae > Salticidae > Maratus > Maratus speciosus. The sequence goes on from OZ010786.1 coordinate 439,854,250, forward strand.
AGCTTATTAAAATATTCTATGATGATGGGCTTGAGAAATGCAGCTCGAAAGTACTTAAAAGTTTTAATTAAAATGTATATTTTAAATAATGGTAACATCTCTTATATTATTTTATATTCTCTTATATTATTATTTGGATATTTCCGAAAAAGAATAGAAAAACAGAAAAATGAAAAAAAAATCGATTGTTTTTCAATTGAAAAAACCATATACCTTCCTTAACTGTTGTTACCTAACTTTTGGATACCAATTTATGTAATGCTTACGAAAAAATGTTAAAACTTGAAAAATATATAAATGTATGTTTGCTATTGATAGCTAAAAATATTTACAATATACATATATTTAACGTCTGAATGGAAATCAATGGAAATTCGCCTGAAGGAACATATAAGTGCTTTCAAAAGAGGAAATCTAAATTCAAAAATAGTCGAGAATTCTCTTTCAACGGGTCGAAGTATTTGCGAACGCTTGTATTTTGAAATCAGGTTGTTACAGTTATCATGGTAGTTTCTAGAAAGCTGGTTTACTCAGTTACGTTCGCCAACATTGAATCAAGCATGTTTCATTCCAGGTGAATATTATTTGCTTTAACTGTACTTGATTTGTTCTGTTTGTTTTTACAATGGTTAAATTGAGACTTTGCGGTTGCTTGGCGAAACCTTTACTGAATGTATTTTCAATGTTTTTAGTAAAACTGTATTCAAGTCTGTCTTTTTTTTTTTTTTTTTTTTTTTTTTTTTTTTTTTTTTTTAGTATTTTAAACGTATTTCGTTATTATTATTTTGTGTTGCATAATGCAGTTTTCGGCCCAAAAATCATTAAAATTCATTCTTAGACCCTTAATTTGCATGTTATTAGACACTTAATTTGCATTTTATTAGAAGAATTTAATTCCTGTAGAAAAAATATTACATAACTGAAATGGTTTAAAAACAACAATACTCTCCGATAAAAATAATGTTGTAAGTAAAAGAAAAAATGCTTTAAAAGAATCTCCGTTATATTTTTACTGTGCTTTTTTTCTTGCGAAAAATCTAGTGGTTCATTATTTTAAAATGAGGCTGTTACATTTAATGAGTATAATATAGTCTAGAAAATATCGAATACGCTGAAGAAAGATTCTGTGAAATTTCATTTTTTTCAGTGCTGTTAATTAAATTTACTTCTTAATGTTTTCTAAAATATTATGAGAGCCGGAATAAAAAAAATGTTTATATGATCCGAATCTTTTTTTTTTTTTTTTTTTTTTTTTTTTTTTTTAAGAAGAAGCCAGTAAGAACTTAAACATATAAGACGGGTAATAAATAAAACATAATAGAATCTGAAAGAGAAAGTATAAGAATTTTTCTATATTACTGGAAAACATAATAAAAATGATTATGAAAAGAATATTATAAGGATTTTTGGCCATGTATAATGCATAAACTTTTTATATGTAAGCTTCCTCCGAATTTCAATAAACATTTGGTAACTTAAAGTATTTATTTTTTTCTAAGTGGTTTTGTTGTAACATTAACACTCAATAAAATATGTACACGGAAAAAACTGTTTTGTTGAAACAACTAAATTTTGGTTAATATAGCTCCAATCAAATATTTTGGTAGAAATGATAAATTTTGGTTAGACTAACCAAATAGTTTTATTAATTCAACAAATCTTTCGATTAATCTAACCAAAATTTGGCCATTCCAACCAAAATATTTAGTTGGAGCTATATTAACCAAAATTTAGTTTTTTCAACAAAACAGGATTTTTTTCGTGTACGAAGTCATACATATAGAAATATAAACATCTAAATAATTAAATATGCATATCAGTAGTAGTCAATTGTGTCATTTTTATTTTAATTTAATTTTACATAATATACAATTTCCACAATTTATTTTTCAGGTTATATGTATTTATAAACACATATAATGTCCCAAAGATTCAATTAATATAACTTTTCCATTCTTGAATATTTCCCGGGTTAAGATACCCTAGTGTTCGCAATTAGAATTAAGTCTGAGATTACTGCTGTCCAATCTAAACCGTTAAGATTTCCGGATGAAAGCCATTGTTTCGTGGCGGACTGAAGCATTGTCGTGCTGAAAAGTTTACTCAGGACCCTTCAAATGTCACCACATGGAATTAGATGTTTCTCTAATGTCTCTTGATACTTTGAGGATTTTCCCCATTGAGAAATGCTAGGCAGGTTCGAGGAGTAAAGCCAATCCCTCCCAAGCCATCAGAAATTTACCGTCTACGTAAGAAGGTTTATCGTCTACTAAAGAAAGTACGTAGTTGTTTTGAAGTCATGCTACTAACAATTCCAGCCATCAGGACAAACCAGATTCTACTTCTTTTCGTCGCTGAACAATAAGGTGAGCCCCTGTCCACCATGGCCCTGTACAGTTGTGGAAAAAAAGTAAACACCCCCTACTAACTCTTAAATAAATTATCGGAGAAGAAAGTTACTGGTACCGAATCATTGGAAATAAAGTGTACTTTTAAATGATGTATATAAAATTTGCTTATGGGGATATCTACATATTAAAACGAACCCAAGCTTCATTTCTTTCAAAGGCAATACCCAATTTTAACAAGATATTTCAAATCTTCATTTCAGACTATGCCTAGACACCAAATTTCAGGTCATTTGAATGATAAATTTTTGAATTATAAACATTCAAAATTTTGTGCTTCTAATGTTAAATTACATTTTCATATTTTTATTAATATCTCCTGAAATTATACTCCTAAGGTGCTAACTTTTTGTGTGGCAATAATATTAAAATAAAATACCCAAACATAAATAGTTGAATTTGTCATTTTTATAATTTTATGATAGGAATTATGAATTATGAAATTAATATTCGAAAAAAATTATGAATTGCAACCTACAATTTTTTGGATGGATTTAGATTTTTGAAGTCCTGCTTTATGGAAATCCAAAAGTTCACATTTTCCTTCCAAGTAGTTTCAAATTATGCTTAAAAAACGGCAAAATGATAGAAGTGACTAGATACTGCTCAAAACAATTAAAGGATATTTGAAGTTTTATATAAAATAAAGATATAAACGAAATTTTTTTGCCGAAAATAGAAGAAGAAAATCACAAATGCAAATTTTTCTGGTTTTCAAACTGTGGAGTATGCAAATTTTGAGTTCGACGTCAAAAACGTCGCTTCAGCGGCAGCGAATGAAATTTGACTTTCAGCTGGATAAAAGAGAATGAAGACAAGAACGATCGGCATTCAGTGATTGCTTTGTTTCGATGAGTACGATGTCTCAGCGAAGTCATTTGACAGATTCAGAAGATTTGAGAATTGTTGGTAGGTTAGAAGGGGGCCAAACTCAAGCCGAAGTAGCGCAAGCCATTGGAGTGTCACAAAGTGTCATTTCCAGGATCTGGAACCGTTTTTTGGAGAGTGGATTTGCAGGCCGAAGACCAGGGCAAGGTCGTAGACGGGCAACAACGCCCAATGAAGATCGGTATTTAGCGTTAACAGCTCGGAGACATCGAACCATGAACGCTAGTCTTCTCCAACAACACCTTCGCTCGGCTACAGGCACCACGATTTCAACTCAGACTGTCCGAAACTGGCTCCATGTTGTAGGTCGGTATGCTCGCCGACCGATGGTATGTGTTAGATTAACATCAAGGCATCGTCGCGACCGCAGGGAGTGGGCAACCGAGCATGTCAACTGGAGGAGAAATGAATGGAGCAATATTCTGTTTTCTGACGAGTCCCGTTTTTCTGTGCATCCGGATAATATGCGTATTTTCATCTGGAGGGACCGTGGCAGTAGGAATAATCCTGCGTTCGTGCACGAAAGTGTCAGATTTGGCGGTGGAGGAGTGTTGGTGTATGGTGGCATATCCATTGACGGGCGCACTGACCTCTACATCATTCGAGATGGAGCTCTGACTGGTCGCCGATATAGGGAGGAGATCCTCAGACCTATTGTAGTCCCTTCCGCTGCAGCAATCGGAGATAACTTCATTTTAATGGACGATAACTGCAGGCCACATCGTGCAAACCTGGTGGAGGATTTCCTTTTCGAGGAAGGAATCTTTCGAATGGAATGGCCAGCGTGTTCTCCAGACATGAATCCAATCGAGCACGTTTGGGACGCTCTAGGAAGACGAGTTTCTGGCCGCCAACAACCCCTCAAACTCTCCAAGAACTGGAAAGAGCTCTTCTGGAAGAGTGGGGCAGAATACCCCAACTCGTCATTAATAGCCTCATTGAGTCCATGCCTCAAAGGTGTTCAACGTTGCTGGCCACCCGTGGAAACCATACCCCCTTCTGAAAATGATTTTCTTTCAAGAAAACACCTTTTCTTATTCTTTTTTTCTCATATGCACAAATTGTGTTTTTTTCCTTTAGTACACAAATGCGCAATAAAATGCATTTTTTTCTGCCAAACATGTGTAATTTATTCTCATATAACCTACTATGTCTGTCGACAATGTATCAATCAGCTAAACAGTTTACCAGATACAAAATCCACCTAAAACTGCAATATCCTTTAATTGTTTTGAGCAGTGTATTTTGAAACTTCTTATTCTATCCTGTAATCTATCAGTCTTCGAGTGGCGCTTAAGATGCCTTGATCAAGAAGGGGACTCTCTCGGTCAATAATCCAGTACAGAACTTCAATTTGGATACAGCCCCTAAAATAGGCTCATTTTAAAATAATTATTTCTCAGAAACTTATCGTACGAATTGCATAAAAATTTGTGTTTATGCAAATTGAAGGATGTAGAATTTATTTATGCTGTCAGTATTGTGTACTGCTATTGAAAAAAATAAAGTTATGGTTCGGTTTAATCTGTAGATGGCCCCCTAAGCAAATTTTATATACATTATTTAAAAGTAGACTCTATTACCAATCGTGTGTTACGAGTAACTTTCTTCTACGATAAATTTTTGCAGAGTTAGTAAGGGGTGTTTACTTTTTTTTCCCACAACTATACTTTCGATCCTAGTCCTTTGTTGATTGTTAATGATATGTTTCATGTGCTCTATGGAAGGCATTTTGTAAAAAGTGTTCATAAAATCTCTAATTCCTCTATATATTGTGTCATTTGAGACATTAACACCGAGATCGTTTTAATTTGCCTTAGGGACGTATTCTGCTTTGACTCAAATCTTCCTAATTTTCGTCAGTCAGAACACTCAGACACATCTCCGCGCAAATCATGGTTTTCAGTCGACATTGTTATTTAGAGACAGTGTATCCCTCCCTTTGAATCATTTTCTAGAAATTTCAAAAACAGTTTAATTTTTCTATTTCAATTTGACTAAAAACTAAACCTGTAACGTTACGGTCCATTCAGGACCAGCACATACAACCACCAACCACGTTTTCCTTGAGCCTGTGATCTGAGGTGCAAACAGCATATGTCCCGGTCAGGTGATCAGTCTAACGTGTGGAGTTCCCAAGTGGAGTCTCAGTGCGTAGTTCCCAAGCAAGCTTGGTGCTCATTTTATGGACACGGAAGGTTATTTCAACTTAAGTATAAGTAGGGGAGACTAAGGAGGTTTGACCCACTTTTTACAAAATGATTTTTTATTTTTTAAATATTGAATGTAGAATAAAGTTTTATACATCATTGTTTTCGTTATACAATCAGTTATCAAAATAAAATTACTACATAAGTGTAATATATAAAAACCTGAATGATTGATTGATTTTAATAATGAAAAAATAATGGGTTAAGGCTCACCACATATGGGAGGATTGACCCACTATATGGGAGGCTTGACCCACTATATAAGAGGCTTGACCCACTTTGTTTAATATTGCAATATTTGTAAAGAGAAATAAAATCAGTTAAAAAATATCAAAATAAATTTATGCTACATGCTTATTTATTATTAAAAAAAATATATTTTTTAAAATATGAGGCTTAAACAAACCTGTTGAGACGCAATCGCATGTCAGATGAGAAAATTTTTTGTTTTAAACAGAATTTTGTCTCAGCGAGTATAATTGTACAGCAGGGAAAAAGAAATTTTAACATTTAAGGCAGTATTCTGTTAGAGACAGGTTCCGATTTCATAGTGTTTCATGTTATTATGTTCTGGTTTAGGAGCCACTGTCCCACTTTTTTCTCTCCTTGTCCTATTTTTTGTGACACTCGACCTGACAACTCTAGTTGTCACACAGTTTATCTTCATCTCACTGTATTCACCCTAATGAAATTTGTCTACATACCTTCCTAAAGTTTTTCGATCGATGCTATGTTCTTTTGCAGCAGCATCAGCACTTAACTTATCATTAACATGATTTAAACCTTTAATGGGCAAAGAACTTTCAGTACTAAAATGTTAAAATAACTGATTGGCACCGGGATTTACGAACAAATTTATTTGCAAATAAGAAAAAGGCTATATTTTACATACATATTAAATGGAAAAGATTTTAGCAAAATTCTGGTGCCATTGTGACCTTTCGGAATTAAAATTAAGTGGTTTTATTACCACTGCCCCTGAAATAGTTAAGACTGCTGCTTTCATCCTTTCTAGTCTTTCTCACTGTTTCTTTTCACCTTTTGTAAGTAATATTAAATTTGAAAAAAAGTTCCTATCAACTTTCCCATTTTTTAGCAATTTTTCACATCTTTCTTTAGTCAGTTTTAAACATTTTCTTTTCCATCACACCAATTTTACTGAAGCTTTACAGGATAAATTTACATTCTTTTATATATATAACCATTAACTTTTCATTATGCACAGTGTATAATAAAAGGATTTCCAAAGCCACTTAATTAAGGGAGCCTTGAGCATCTGGTCAACCCTCCCTCACATTGACTGGGTCAAGACTCCCTACATAGAACTTTTCTAAAGAATAGCACATTGTTATGTTAAGCCTAACTTACTGTACAATCTTTATGCCTGGAATGAAAGCTCGATATTTCTGCATTACTTTAAACCTACTTACGTAAATTTCTATGGTGTAATTTATTTGGAAAAAGCTTACAAAATGTTTCTAAAAAACACAACTTTTAGGTTGAAAACGCCTCACAATTGATTTTTTCCATACCTATTTCGATTATCTGTATGAAACAAAGACTGTTGTTTGAGCATTCCAGTAGCTTTGGTTGACACCTATTGATAAAACTCTCAAATTCTTTTAAATATAAAAATTGATGGGTGGGTCAAGTCTCCCGTATGGTCAACAGTCGCGAGTCTCCCGTATATTTAAAAATGTATCATTAAATAATTACATAACTTTTGGTATCTTAAATAATAGAATACCAGCTATTACAGTGCTCAGAGAAAGCGGTTTGTTATTTGAAGTTGTTGATTGGTTGAAATCACTCCAACATTTGATAACGTTTATATAATGTACCTAAATTTTTGAGACAGTGCATCCTAACAACAGCAAAAAAAGGCTCATTTTTTTAAAAATAAAAAACGTTTATTAAATAATTATAATATAAGTACTGTCTTCCATTTCAATTTCATTTATCATATATGTTTTGAAATTATTTTATGTATTCCGTATATCAATCCTTCCAATCTTAATTATCATATTTTTGTGACAACACTTTTGAGACAGAATGCTTGGATGATCTTTGTTATGCCTTTTTTAAAATTAAATAGCTCTAGTAATCTTGTTTTTGCACATACTTTCTATAAAACCCTACAATTGTCGTGGATTTTCGTGTTTTATTAAAATTTTAATTATCTGAAGTATATTGAAATATTAGTAAAGTACAAATTTTTGAAAATTTATGCCTCTTAAAGGGAATACTTAATACTATGTATTTTAAATACCTATCACTACTACTTCCAATATCCAGAAAAAAATGAAAGCTATCTGATGTTATCACCTTTTCTTTCTGAATTACGGCAATTTAATATTTGAAAATTTTCAGTAATCAGAATCTTTGACAATTTATAACTTAAAAGTGGGAAGTAGTATTCATGTGCGACTTCGCATGGAAAGACTTTTCTATGTAACGTCTATAATCTGAAAGTAGTTTTCTGTTATTGTTCCATGTTATACAAACTCTTTAAAATGGAGAAATAAGAGCTAGCTGCGAAGAAAAAGAAAATTTAAACGTAAGAAACATTTTATTAAATAAACTTTCTGAGTTTAGTTAGAGAAATAATCTTCAAATTCTCCATAATTTTTTGATAAAATTAAATGTTCAAGTGACATAAGAATTTCTTGCTAATAGATTTTATTTCTGTTTTCGAGTATTGGATACGTTAAAGTTACCACTGTTATATACCTACTGATGTCTAAGATTTTCAAAATATCGATATATCTTCTTAAAGATATCGGAAGAAATATATTTTCATTGTTGCAAAATGTTTTAACACTGTATGCCCCAAATTATGAATTCGAGAAAATTTAATATTTTAAATGCAATTTTCGTGAATTTTTTAAACTACGTTAGAAGATTTAGACAATCATTCAACAAATTTTAGCAGGATTTTACCAATTGTAATGAATTAATTAAATCTGTATTTCTAGGTATTTTATGCAATATTTATAACTTCACTCAATTCTTTTAATTTAAATACCTTTTTTTAGTATTTTATAGAATTAAAAAATGTACAAATCTAATGCTCTTACAATAGAAATATAAAAATATATCCGAACTGAAACCTGTCACCCAAAATCTTTCAATGTCAAGGAAGCTGAGCAGATGAAAATGAAATCATACTTTTAAAGATATTTTTCTGTTGCGCAATCAATAATGATTTTGGAACAAGTTAAAGTAAGGTATCTCTAACTCATTCTAAACTGTATTACTACTAATCGATGTATTAAATGAATTTTATAACAAGTTATTTTAAAGGTACTTCAAAGTATCGTTGAAACGTAAAGGGTTCAATATGTAATGATATATTTCTGAGTTTGTTAAGTAATATTTCATTTAAAAATGACTTTCAAGCTTTTTATCACATATTTTCTAACATTACCATTTATAAAGGTGATAGAATTATTTCGCGGGTTTTTGTAGCAATCAATCTAAAAACAGTAACTTTGATAATAGCTGCCACTTAGGCAGTTTGTTCTTTCACCAATTCTATTTTAGACTTCAAAAAACAGACTTCCAGCTGAGACAGAAGTCGCAACAACATGTAAGTATTGTTTTTTAAGCATAAAATTTTGGGTTAAGGGGGCCTTCTACATTAGGAGGAAAAGAAGCACTTCTTTGTGATTTTTTTGTAAGAAAACTGCATGGTGGATGTTTTTGAAATTTTAACAGTTTATTGTACATATCTTAATGTATACACAAGTAATTCTATTATGATAAAGTTTAAATGATTGAATATCCAATCTAAGCTAATAATTGGTAAAAGTGATAAAAAATACACTTAACACATTCATCGCGAGGGACGAGATAACTCGTCTTCCAGGAATATTAGCTATCAATCATGGAAAATCAATTCGTAGCGGAAAAGTCTGTCATTTAATTACTAGACATCGATTCCGATATCAAATGTCTAATAATTACCGGGCAGAATTTTCTGGTGCGAATTTATTTTCCCAAACGGACACTACATTTTATTATTTTTTTATGTTTGTAAGGACAAACAAATCATTAGAATGAAAAATGATATAGAGTATTACTTTTCAAAGTAAAATAAACAAGTTTTTAATTAATTTGTGTTTTGTTTCAATTTTAGCGCTGCGAGGACCGGCTCAGGCTCTCAGCGCAAAGAGTGGCATAAGGCGATGAAAGTGTTAAAAGGCATATTCAGACCTTTATTCAGATCTACACATGTTTCTTCGCTCAGACGGAGACATTATTGAGATTTTTGTTGATACAAATATTTTCACAAAAAATTAAAAAGAAAAGAAATTTGTAAAAAAATCTCGAGACCGTACGTATAATGAAAAACAAGTGCAAACATAAAATAAAATAAAATAAAATAAAAATGATTATTTGTGAACTTGAATTAATTTCTACTATTGTTTCTTATTCTGTAGAGCATCTCTTTCCAAATTTTAGGAAGCTCCAAGGAGGCTGAATCATTACAGATATTCTCACTGAGTAAGAAGATCTCTATTTATTCTCATATAATTGATGACAAATGAAATCTTGATGGATAAATTATTCTACTATTTAAAAAATGAATCGGTAAAGGTTATTTGCTACAAAATCTGGCGAAAAATGAAGTTATCTTGTCGTATTTGATGTCTTCTATATGTTCTTTAATTCTAGTTTTAAATTTTCTGTTTGTCATACCTATATAAAATTTCATTGTTCCATCATTTTTGGTGAAAGGTATTTCATATACTACTGATAATTGATTTGGTTCTTTTGGATTTATTTTCGTACAGACTATATTTTTTAATTTTATGGCAGACTTTACAATAACAGAGATACTGAATTTATTGAATTTATATTTAAATCTTTCGCAGAAACCAAGAAAATATTGTAAATTAGATAAATTGTTATTTTGTTCATTGAAGTTTCTTTTCTTTTTCTTTTTCAAGCTCATACTTCTTTAGAAGAGACATCTTGAGAATGTCGCCGTCTGAGCGATGATACATATCTCGATCTAAATAAAGGTATCTGAATAAAGATAATATTTTTTAGATACTGATGAAGCTTATCAGGGCTACCTTAAAATGATATCTTACTAACAACAACAAGAAGAAAAAGAAAATAAAAATTAGATATTCTATTTTAATATTATAATTGGGCATACATTAATAACAGTTTAGAAACGAATTCTATAACCTCCTTTATTTTAAGTAGTCAAAAAAGAAAGAATCCATAGGGTTTTTTTCCCTTTTTTATCAACTGTCTTTGTAAATCGACTGAGAGTGGTTTCACTAAAGAGAACGTGCTTTCATATACCATAATAATACCGTAAGTTTATTCGCTGTATTTACTTTAAAATACAAAATTTATTAGTTTATATTCAAAAGAGAAACTCCTAACACTGTCAAATCCATTTAGAAGCGGTTTGATTAACGACACCAAAATCTATTTACACTTCTCTCAGGTTTCAACCATTCATCCATTCATCCACTTTCCCAACAAATGTCATTAAAATTCTCAAAACAAGGACACTAATGATGCTTTTCACAGGACGTGATTTCATATCTGAAAACGTAGTCTTTTCTTTTCTATCTGTACATCATTAGAGTACTGGAAAGTCTCGAGAGCGTTAAAAATTGCTTCAGCACTTACATATGATATCGATGATAAATTATGTCTGAAAAAAAAAAAAAAAAAAAAACCATACTTCGTTCGTTTGCATTCTGTGTTATATATTTCGCTTTATAAATGAAAAATCTAGTAGTTCGAAGAACATTCAGGGTGTTAAGAAGATATTGTCTCAGTTTTAAAATTAAATAAGAAAATAAATACCAAATGGATTACCAAAATTATTTTATTAAAAAAAAAATACAAATACTATGGGGAAAGTTTTTTTAAATCAAATCCATATCTAATAAAAAGTACGTTTTATTTACACTCAATATAATCAGTTAGAACTTTGTGTCTCTAGACAAGAATTGATAGTTTATCCTCTTTTTATATTCAGAAAAACATCCGTTTGATTAACGATACCGACATCTATTTACACTTCTCCCAGCTTTCAACTATTTATTCACTTTCACACCAACTACAGGGTGGCGAGTGCTCAGGGAAAAACTCAGTCAAAAAAGGAGTTAAATACCAGTATTTTGTTAAAGAGAAATTTGGCTTCGTTAATCCCTTTATACTATTTGAAGTATTTTGAAGAAGAAAATACTGGTAGTTTGTACTTTTTTTGAGCGTGTTTTTCCCTGACCACTCGCCACCCTGAACTATCATTAAAATTCTCGAAACAAAGACACTAATGATACCTATACGCAACATGATTTCATATTTGAAAATTAATTTATATCTTTCTTATTTATACAATATTTGAGTATTGAAGAACTCCAAAGGGCTTCAGAATTGTTACAAGGGCTACATACAAAACTGATGATGAATAATACTCTCAAACCAATCTCACCATCATTTTTTTCTTCAAAAGTTTCTAATTCATTTACTTACTATGAAATACATAGGTGTTGTCTTTCATAAAATATGTGAGGTTTTAAATAATTTTCTATTAATGCAAGTTTCCTTCAAAAATTTTTTTTTGGTAGGAACTTTTTTTTTTTTTTTTTAGTTTTGTGCTAAAAAAGATAATCCATCACTGACAAACCCACATTGCAAGGAAACCTTTGTACAATACATGTTTCAAAACTATTTCATGAAGTAATTATTTTCCAAATATCGCTTGAATTGTGTTAAAATGAAATAGCTTTCTTCTTAAACATTTAATATCCTTTATATAAAACATTATGTAAGAAGTAAAACAATGCTTCAAGTAACATTTCACACAATATTAATAATAAATAAAAACATTTTACCAGAAATGCACAAAAATGAATTTAATATATCTTTCAGACACCAACAATGCTACTGCTGGCACTGTAACTGTCATTAAAACTCCCATACCACAACCACTAATGATATTTTCTTCCAAATTTTACTATTCAATTTTTCACCTTCTTGTAGAAACAGAGAATGACTCCGCTAAAGGCGACGTGCTTTCATATTTCATAATGCTAACTTAAGTTTATTTACAATATTTACTTTTAAAAGACCCTTTACTAGTTTATCGTAAAAAAGAAAATCATAATTCTGTCCAATCTATTCAGAAGCCGTATGATTAACGACACCAAAATCTATTTACAAATCTCTCAGGTCTCAACCATTCATCCACTTTCACAACAACTGTCATTTAAATTCTCAAAGCAACGACATTAATGATTCTTTTCACAGGACGTGATTTGATATCTGAAAACTTAATCATTTCTTTTCTATCCGTACATAATTAGAGTACTGGAGAGACTCGAGTTTGTTAAAAATTGCTTCAGCTCTTACATATAAGATCGATGATAAATTATGTGCCTTTAAAAAAAAATTATTTAACTTGTTCACTGTTATATATTTTTCCTTTCTAAAATGCAAAATTTAGTAGATCTAAAAATATACAGGGTGATTGAAAGATACTGTTTTACTTTTAAAGTTTAAATAACAAAATAAATACCAAATGGGTTACTACATTTATTTTACTTTAACCAGGCTTCAGTCATTCATCCACTTTTACAACAATTGTCATTAAAATTCTTAAAACAAGGACACTATGATTGATACTATTTATAAGACATGATTTGATACCTGAAAACTTAGTCATATCTTTCTTATTTATACAATATTTGGGCATTGAAAAATCCCAAGAATGTTTCAGATTGTTTCAAGAGCTACATGCAATACTACTCGTTCAATCCAATGTCACTATTATTTTTTTCTTCAAAATTTTCTAATTCATTTTTTATTGTGATATACATACTGATAGTGTATTTTATAAAATGAGTGCGCTTTCAAATCATATTCTAGTAATGCACATTTTATTAAAAAATTAATAGGAACTCATTTTTAGTTTGGTTCTAAAAAAGTGAATCATAACACTCTCAAATATCTATTGTATGGAATCTTTTGTTTTGAACATGCTTCAAAATTATTTTAGAAAGAAATTATTATTTAAATATTATTTACATTGTGTCAGAAAAAATATATTTCTTCTTAAATACATATAGTTTATATTTTTTTTAATAAAACAAAACATCAAGTAAAAGTTATCAGAATTTTAATAACTGAAAAATATTTTACAATAATGGCATCAAAATCCACATATAATATTTCTTTCTGCTATATAATAGTTCTTTTAGACTCCAACAATGCTATTACTTTCAGAGTAAGTCTCATTAAATTTCGCAAACCACAATAACTAAAGATATTTTCTTCTAAAATTTACTATTCAACTTTTCCTTTTATTGTAAAGATTGAGACTGACTTCTCTAAAGAAGACGTACTTTCATATCCCTCAACAATAACTTAAGTTTATTCACAATATTTACTTTTAAATGACGCTATTTATTAGTTTATCGTTAAAAGAGAAAATCATAACGCTGTCAAATCTATTCAGAAGCCGTTTGATTAACGACACCCAAAATCTATTTACACTTCTCTCAGGTTTCAACCATTCATCGAGTTCCAAAACAACTGTCATTAAAATTCTCAAAACAAGGACACTAATGATACTTTTCACAGGACGTGATTTGATATCTGAAAACTTCGTCTTTTCTTTTCTACATCATTAGAGTACTGGAAAGACTGGATAGCGTTAAAAATTGATTCAGTCATTACATATGATATTGATGATAAAATATGCCTTATTTTATAAATGGTACTCCATTTATATGCCATTATATATTTTTTCCATCTTAAATACAAAAGTTAGTAGTTCGATAAAATATACAGGGTATTCAGAAGATATTGTCGCAGATTTTAAATCAGGGCTTGCAAATTTTTAAAAAATCGATTTTTCTTTTAGTATCTATTTTGATTATTTAATTAATTCTGTACACATTGCAAAAAACCGCATAAAAATATTTGCATTTTTAACGGAGTTATAAGCATTTATGTAACAATCGTTACAAATCGTTACATTTAATTGCAACTTTAAGTCGCGTTTTCTCAAAACTTGCTTTTTGACTACTATCCATAAGATTAAAAAAAAAAAAAAAAAACCTATTTGATGGAATGGCTTTTTTTTTTTTTTTTTGCATGCATATAACATCATTTTCTATAGAATAAATTAATATATTTTAGATAGTTTAATATTTTCAGTATTTTTAATGAAAAAAAATTGTAGTTTTTAGTTTAAATTTTCAAATTTGAGAGGTTTTTTAAATAAGGTTTCCTTTGAGTGATAGTTATATCCTTAATTCATTCTATAGAGTAAAATTTCCTGATCATTGTAAAGCAAAATTTACGTTCTTATGGCAATTTAACGTTAAGATATCTTACGGATGGTGATATGACACCTACATTTTTTTCCGAAAATTGTGTTATATAAATTTTGCTATATTTTTGTTTTATTACATTGAAGTACTTCATTTTATAATTTTATAAGACTACAAACATATCTTTAAAATGTCAGAAAGTTTAAATTAGTTACATTGAATACTTCTGTTTTTATATGGATTCAAAGCGAGAGCTCTGTTTACATGTTTTTCGTTACCGATCAAGCCCTGAGCTCCCACAACAAAATAAATACCGAACGGGTCATAATTATTCTATTGAAAATATTTACAAATACCATGTAGAAAATATTTGGAATGACGTCCACGTCAAATAAATAAAAGTTTCAAATATTCCCTCAAAATATGTGCTTACTACTATGTTATCTCCAGACAAGGGTTGAGAGTTTGGCTTATTTTTTTATTCAGAAATTCCAAATTCACCCCAGAATTTCTGAACAGTGGCTCATTAAATGACGTAAAAACTCCTTTTTTAATTTCTGCTATCAATTACGAATTTCTGAATGAAAAAGGGAGCTAAACTGGCAGCCTTGTTCTAGACCGTGATACTGTCTGGAGTACACACTGTGACGGATTTTTTGTAGACATGGACCGCATATGATGTGCGACAGCCCAGACTTATGTTTCAGTATGAATAATTATGTATTTTTTAATGCAAAATCGATTAGCGCCATTGCTAAAATTTACAACTATAATGCTTTTTACAAGTTTTATTTAAATCTCTATAATAATAGCCTAAGTCATGTGACTGTCATCAATAGTTCCGGGCTGACCGCTTCACTTTTTATATGCCATTTTGCTACTTTTATGTTAGCTGGGTTCAAGTGACTCAATCGCCAAATAGGGTTCGATCGCCATCATTTCATTATAAATATAAAACTGTCACTGGCTTCATTTAAAATATAAATTTAAAATACATGCATCAGATACATTTAAAATACGCATCTTTCTCCATCTCATTTAAAACACCATAAGTAAATAAATACTTTTTCATTATAGGTACTTGACGAAAAGGTGCTAGGCGAGAAAAGAAATTTGGCAATCTATTTACTGTTTCATATACACAAGCATTTTTTTAAAACATTTGAATACAATTTATTTAATATAAAGAAGTTATTTATCATTTTTTATGTAGAAACAAAAGTAATTTGGGTACTACTTATAATTTTTTTATATATACCTTTAATTGGGTACTACTTAGTTATCCCGTCGACCAATTTCGCCAAATTATATTAATCGCCAAACCACTCACCAAATTACACAAATTGACATAACTTTTCATTTTAAATAACGAAAGAATAAATAAATTAGTATAACATTAATAAATTTACAGATAAAAAGTCGAAATAAAAATCACTTGATGACGTAAACACGTGTAACTTGCTTAAAGTCAAGTGAATGTGACATTTACGATCAAGCATTATTGGCATTTAATCTTATAGTTTGGAGATAGATTTTTGGTCGACGGGATAACTATGTAGTACAGTAATTTGTATATACAAAAATATGTACAAATAAAATGTTTATAAAATCAGGTTTGTTTTCAGATCTGTTTATATATTTTGGCAACATATTTTCCTTTTTGAAGCCAAAATTGAACCAAGCTTTTTAAAAAATGACAATGCGCCTACGGTGGAAAAATATCTAAATACATAATTAATAGTAATAAAAGTAACATATACGAAAATATTTTATTTTCACATCAAAGCACTGTTTCTAATTTACACACTCGAAAAATAAAAGCTTGCGACGGGGGAAATGCTGTTGTCGAGATTTGCGTCCGCCCAACATAAAAGTTCAGCCATTTTTACTCATTTTGTTTTAATAGAACTACTTAAAATTTGATTTTTTAGAAAAATATTTAAAACAATTAATGTTTGAGAGATGAGTTTTATTCAAAAATATGTATATGTTTTGAGATAATTCAGTTAAAATTAGATTGATACTCTATATCTCTTTCCACCAAAATAAACATAAAATATTCGTTCTTCAGTGAACGAAAAAAATATTACTTTATGGAGGTAATCATTCACACAGCAAGAATAAATGGTCTTGACGTCAGATCCGTTACACCTGTTTATTACTTCATGAAGGGATTTGTAATTCAACGTTTATCTGCATTCATAATGACAAATACATACACACACACACATATATATATATATAAAATATATAATATATAATATATAATATATAATATGTAATATATAAACAAAATACTGCCCTGATCGCATAGATTTATTGATTTCTCTATCAGAATCTTTACATTTAGTGAATGTACGTAACTAAATAACATTTTGAATAAAAGTAACATGTTGCAAGCTTAGATAGATTTAAGGGAGACCAAACTGGTCTCCAGAGGTGGCTAGTATTAAAAGATTTTTCTAATGAGGCTGGTACATAAGCATGCTTTTTTTTACGTGAATATTCATTCAATAAAACACCGCTAACAGTAAAAGTCGAAACTATGCGTAGGTAATCTCAAAGGTTCTCACACCTCAAATGCCTACAGAAGCGGAATATGCCAAAGATTTTACGGAATGCAGTATCTTGACTAGTAGTACTACCATCTTGACTTTACAAGAAGAAAATTTTGAAAATTATAAAGATTTCAAAAACTATACTCACAAACCAAAACTATATATATATATATACACTGCTCAAAACAATTAAAGGATATTGCAGTTTTAGGTGGATTTTGTATCTGGTAAACTGTTTAGCTGATTGATACATGGTCGACAGACATAGTAGATTATATGAGAATAAATTACACATGTTTGGCAGAAAAAAATGCATTTTATTGCGCATTTGTGTACTAAAGGAAAAAAACACAATTTGTGCATATGAGAAAAAAAGAATAAGAAAAGGTGTTTTCTTGAAAGAAAATCATTTTCAGTAGGGGGTATGGTTTCCACGGGCGGCCAGCAACGTTGAACACCTTTGAGGCATGGACTCAATGAGGCTATTAATGACGAGTTGGGGTATTCTGCCCCACTCTTCCAGAAGAGCTCTTTCCAGTTCTTGGAGAGTTTGTGGGGGTTGTTGGCGGCCAGAAACTCGTCTTCCTAGAGCGTCCCAAACGTGCTCGATTGGATTCATGTCTGGAGAACACGCTGGCCATTCCATTCGAACGATTCCTTCCTCGAAAAGGAAATCCTCTACCAGGTTTGCACGATGTGGCCTGCAGTTATCGTCCATTAAAATGAAGTTATCTCCGATTGCTGCAGCGTAAGGGACTACAATAGGTCTGAGGATCTCATCCCTATATCGGCAACCAGTCAGAGCTCCATCTCGAATGATGTAGAGGTCAGTGCGCCCGTCAATGGAGATGCCACCATGCACCAACACTCCTCCACTGCCAAATCTGACACTTTCGTGCACGAACGCAGGATTATTCCTACTGCCACGGTCCCTCCAGATGAAAATACGCCTATTATCCGGATGCACAGAAAAACGGGACTCGTCAGAAAACAGAATATTGCTCCATTCATTTCTCCTCCAGTTGACATGCTCGGTTGCCCACTCCCTGCGGTCGCGACGATGCCTTGATGTTAATCTAACACATACCATCGGTCGGCGAGCATACAGACCTACAGCATGGAGCCGGTTTCGGACAGTCTGAGTTGAAATCGTGGTGCCTGTAGCCGAGCAAAGGTGTTGTTGGAGAAGAGTAGCGTTCATGGTTCGGTGTCTCCGAGCTGTTAACGCTAAATACCGATCTTCATTGGGCGTTGTTGCCCGTCTACGACCTTGCCCTGGTCTTCGACCTGCACATCCACTCTCCAAAAAATGGTTCCAGATCCTGGAAATGACACTTTGTGACACTCCAATGGCTTGCGCTACTTCGGCTTGAGTTTGGCCCCCTTCTAACCTACCAACAATTCTCAAAGCTTCTGAATCTGTCAAATGACTTCGCTGAGACATCGTACTCATCGAAACAAAGCAATCACAGAATGCCGATCATCCTTGTCTTCATTCTCTTTTATCCAGTTGAAAGTCAAATTTCATTCGCTGCCGCTGAAGCGACGTTTTTGACGTCGAACTCAAAATTTGCATACTCCACAGTTTGAAAACCAGAAAAATTTGCATTTGTGATTCTCTTCTTCTATTTTCGGCAAAAAAAATTTCGTTTATATCTTTATTTTATATAAAACTTCAAATATCCTTTAATTGTTTTGAGCAGTGTATATATATAACTGTATTTTTGTCAATTTGTTAATGTCATTTTATTAATAATTTCACAGTTTTTGTTGGTGGTCGGTAATGATTATTTAATGGTTATGTATATATATGTATATATATATCAATGAGTCACTTTTGGTTTTCATATGTTTTCCTACTTTTCCGATACATTTCCTCCTAAAAATGAGAGTAAACGGTATAAGGAAATATATATATACGGCTTTTTCTCTTGTGGTAGAACAAATATTCATAAATGACAAACCTTGGAGAAATACATATAATGTTTACTCATACCGTGAAAATTAGTGTCGTTTCAGGACACTGTGAGCCAGGGACGCGCCAGCAGTATCCAGCTCTTGTGTGCAGAACTTCAGCTGGCGCCCTATATCCCCCCCCCACACACACACACACACACGCAACACAGTAAAGCCTGTGAAAATGGAACCTGTCTGTATCAGATTCCATTATCCCGGAGAAAATCTATATATACAATATAAAAGAAACTTTGGACTGGTGGCTAATCAACGTATAGACCAAACTACTGAACCTAAAATCATTAAAATTAGGGGGGAAATACTTCTTATGACATAGGCTCTCGCTAAGAAAGGAATATCTAAAATTCTACCCCTAAACTGGGTAAAAAAAGGACCAAACTTTTAAAATTTTCCTTAAAATTCAAATATTATAGTTACGTGTCAAATGGTAACATATTTTAATGTAATTTTGTATGCTGAATTGAATGGTACCAAGTACATTCTTCTAAGTCCAATAGTTCGTGATATATTTCGTATTTTGCTAATTTAGCAGTGTCTTTGATGCCAAAACCTCAAAATTTCTAAAATTACAAGCGATACTTTCTTAAAATACGTTCGTTACTATAACAAAGGAAAAAAATCAAATTCTTTTGTTAATTGTTTTTGTTAAATAATTAAAACAGCTATATTAATTAGAAAAAATTACATACGCATCGAAAAATAAAATAAAATAAAACCCTCACTGTTACTGATTTTGTTTAAAATACAAAGAAGAAAGGTTTATTTAGAAATTAATACCACTTTAAAATGAAAAGTGCGGATTAAAATAATTTTGCATTTTCAAAGATTCGAATTAAGACAATATTTGCCGGCTTATAATTTGCTCCTGCGTAAAAAGCAAAAAAATGGGTACTTTTATATTAGTCCTGCGCAAATTTCGCCAATAGCGTTTATTAAATAACCATAAGCACTAGTTACATTTGTGTGTTTGTTTATAGGGGTAAACTCGGGAACAACCCAACATACTAAAAGTATAATGGTGGCAAAATTCTGGTGATCATTTGTTCTTAAAAATAAATAGTTTATATATCATGTCGGTACAACTCCCAAAGGGGTTTTTCCTAAAATTACGATTTCTGCGATATTGTTGAGATTAGAAATTTGAAATTTGGTGCGGTGGTTACATTTAAGATCTAAATACTTTCTGTGAACGGATTTTAAAAAGTTCGAAATTTAAAAGGATGAAATGAGCGGAAAAGGTTCTAAAAACGTTCTAAATTACGATTTCCGTGAAATTGTTAAGCATAAAAGTTTGAAATTTAACGTGACTGTTACTTTTAAGACGCAAATGCACGGATAATGCAATTTTTAAAGAAAATTCGAAATTTAAAAGGGTGCAATGCACGAAAAGCGTTCTTTAAACCTTCTAAATTGAGATTTCTATTGAATTGCTAAGGATAGAAACTTGATATTTAACCTGTCTGTAATTTTTAAGTCGTACAGAACAGTTTTCTTTTAAAATTCGAAATTTAAAAAGGGTGCATGATGAAAAAAAGTTCTAAACTTACGATTTTTCTGATACTGAAGGGACTAGAAACTTGAAATTTTGCATGGCAGTTACTTTTGTCAAATACTCACTAAGAAGAGTTTCTTAAAAAAGTGAAATTTAAAAGGGTGAAATGACCGGAAAACGTTCTAAATTATGATTTCTATGGAATTGTTAGAGAGAGAAACTCGAAATTTGACACAGCTGTTACTTTTAAAATACAAATGCTCGCTAAGAATGGTATATAAAAATATTCGATCTGTGAAATGAGCGAAAAGCATTCTAAAACATTCTAAACTACGATTTCTGTGGCCTTGTTAGGGGTAGAAACTTGAAATTTGACATTGCTGCTACTTCTAAGACGCAAATGCATACACAGAACCGTTTTTTTTTTTTTTTTTTTTTAGGGTTCCGTACTTAAAAAGTAAAAACGGAACCATTATAAGATAACTCCTGTGTCTGTCCGTCTGTCTGTCTGTCACAGCCATTTTAATCGTAAACTATGGAACGTGGAAAGTTCAAATTAGGGGAAGTAATAAAGACCATTGACCCACATATTTTCAGATTAATAGACATTCATAAATATATTTAGTAAAAAAGTAGAGGGGCTAATTATGCTACTTGAAAAAAAAATCTTTTCTTTGTATGTCATGTGTGGTATCCTGTGAAAGCTTTTGTAACGCTAAACTCAAAAATACATTCCTTTTAATTTTAGGTATTATATTTTCAAAGATATTGTGGAAATGTAGCTCAAAAATATGTTCCCCCCATCTAATTCCGAATCTACTGAAACTAAAATTATGAAAAAATTAGAGGTAGTAGACGTTAATATAAAGCTTGCCGGAAAATTACAGCAATTACCCTAGGTCACATAGTTTTTGAGTAATTAGCATTTTTCTGTTATACACAAATTTCGATTTACGGGCATTCAGAAAAATTGTTGAGCATCGCTGAATATACCTATCGTTGCAGAAGAATGAAAGCATTGTTGACAATGATTTTCGAAAAAAATCATAGGTAATTAGCTGAGATATTAACTCTTAAAGGTACGGTCATTTTGGACATAAACAAGGACAGGGTGGCGTACTCTATGCCTAGTTAACGACTTTTAATGATATATATGTGTAATGTAATGTCCAGTAACAGTATAAAAGCAATAAAATCAAATTGTAAAAAGCATACTAATTTAAGGGGTCTCGGGACTCTAAAAAGTGGAAAAAATGAAAAAAAGACCATTTTCAACATTTAATGTCTTAAAATGTATATGATTTTAAAACACAATTTTAATTGGAATGAAAGATATAAGTATGTTCTTTCGTTTCATGTATTTAAAAAATTGCAAAATACAGAATTAGTATTTATAGGGGGCTCGAAACTGTTAGACATTTGTCGGACAAAAAATTGGCATAACAGTTTACGCGCAGGATTACAAAATAAATATTGCAACTAGAATGGAAATTTTGGTGCTTACTTATACTTCAGATTGTAATAATTTCCCTGAACTTAAATAAATTTGTATTTAAAGCATTTTTATATTTTTAATGCAATGCTTCATTTAGCTAGTACAAAATTTTGAAAATTTCAACAGTAAAATCACCTAAAAAATATTTTTTTGAACAATAAAAAGGAAATTTTAGGTTCAGTTTATACATAATAACATGGAATATATGTATTTCATGAAAAAATATTCCGAAGTTTTTGAGGTATCCTGCGCGTTATACCCAAAAACGCCATTTGGAAAATAATGACTTCAAAGTTTCGGAAACGCCGCTTCAGCTATTGAGCGGGTATAATTCTTAAAGCCAAAACTTCTGTTCTAATGGGAATTTCAAGGAAACAGTTATATCAAAATATTCAGAAAAGATAGGAGTTTAACATCTAAAAAAATTAAAATTTCTTAAATTTTGAAGCTTTAAGAGTCCTGCGACCACTTAATCCTTTCCGGCACGGAGTAATTCTATTTATAAACTTATGAAATAATGAACTGACACCAGAATTTATAAACGAATTTATTAGAAAATGCGAACTTGCTTATTTTCACGTACACGATAAAAGGAAAATTTTAATTAAATATTCTTGGTGCCATTTGTCTGTTTTAGAATTAAAATTAGGTGTCCGTTTTTTAAGGGCATCGCCGTCGAAATATTTAATTAGAATGTATAGCATAAATACTGTGAGATTCGCGATAGTTTGCATTGATTGTATCACTCAATACGCCTCGAGTGACTTAAAAAGTTAATTAAACACCTATCTGGAAAAACGCGGCACTGACCAAGGCGGCGTTGCAACTTTGAGACCTCATTTCGAAGCGCGCTTAGCACAATGCCAAATTTTAACTTTGAACAAAGGTTTTGTTTTAGATACACTGAAGAAATAAAGATTATTACTACGCTGAATTTAGTTTCATGAAATGCCAAATGAAGTTTAACTATGCACTGCCTTTATTGTCAGCACAAAATTAAGTCATCATAAACAGATGAGGATAATATTAAAAAAAGAGTTATACGAATAGCTATATTTGATATTGTTCCATATATCTCTTTGAACTTTCATGGTATACCCGATTGCACTTTTCTAATATATACAGTTATACCCAACCCCCCAACCCTGCGTTATATAGTTTTTTAAAAAGTCTTAGTATTCTTTTAGCAACTTTTTTTTTTTTTTTTTTTTTTTAATACAATTACAAATTTATATATTTATTCTACGGAACCCTCTGTACGCGAGTAATGCTCGCACTTGACCGTTTATTTAATTTAAAAGCTTGCAGGCAGGAAAAGCTTTCTAAGCTTATGATTTTGGTGATACTGAAGGAAATAGAAATTTGACAAGGCGGTCAGTTTTAAGTACAAATGCCAGCTAAGAATGGTTTATATATAAAACAAAAATCGAAATTTAAAAGATGAAATGAGCTGAAAAGTTGTAAAAACATTTAAGTTACGATATCTATTAAATTGATAAAGATAGAAACTCGAAATTTGACATTGCTGTAATTTTTTAGCGTAAATATCGCACAGAATATTTTTTTAAGGAAATTAAAAATTTAAAAGGGTGGAATGCACGATAGGTCTCTTAAAAACCTTCTAAATTACTATTTCTATGGAATTGTTAAAGATAAAATCTGGAAATTCGATATGGCTGTTATTTTTAAGACGCAGGTGCACGTACAGAACATTTAAAAAAAAAATCGAAATATAAATGAGTGCAGGGAGAAAAACATTCGAAATATACGATTTTTGTGACATTGCGACGACTAGAAACTTGAAATTTGGCTTGGCGATTACTTTTAAGATAGAATTGTTTGCGCAGGCCAGTTCTTAAAAAATCGAAATTTAAAAGAGTTAAAGGCGCGAAAAGCGTTTTAAATTACGATTTTTATGGAATTAATTAATTAACAAACGTTACGTAAAATTCTATAGTTATCGTAATTTAGAACGTTTTGGGAAAGTTTTGTACTCATTTCACCCTTTTGAATTTCGAATAAAAAAAAAAAAAAATCATTATATCCTAAAAGTAACCGTCATGCCAAATTTCAAGTTTTTAGTCTCTTCGGTATCAGAAAAATCGCAAGTTTAGATAACTTTTTTTTTTTTTTTTACTGCACCCTGTTAAATTTCAATTTAGACAAAAAAAAAAGGCTTTTAAGACGCAAACGCACGCACAGAACTTTTTTTTTTTTCATCGAAATTTAAAAGGGTGCAGGGAAAAAAAAGTTCTAAACTTTTCTGATATTGTAGGGACTAGAAACTTGAATTTTGGCATGGCGGTTACTTTTAGGATATAATGCTCGCTAATGATTTTTTTTAGGTAGATTTCGTATGAAATACTACCTATTGGGATCGTTCCTATGTTGGAATTTCTGAAATATTTTTGCAGATCTACACCGATCATGACTCCTAGAACCCAAAACCACCCTCAGTAAAAAACTTATCTATCTATCTATCTATCTATCTATCTGTCTATATATATCACTTTCTTCTGGACACGATAACTTTCGTAATTCCGCACCAATCTCTTCCAAACTGATACATAAAATCAAGGGGCATAAATTCTCGTTCAAGTTCGTTAATGGGCAAAATCGGACCAAGGGGATGGAAATAGGGAGAGGTTTTGTGAAAACCGAAAACCCCCCATAACTTCTTAATTTTTGTACATATCAAATCAGTTTAAAGTTTTTATTACTTCTAAAAATAGGGCCAAAATTTTATGTATCACATATTTTTGATAAAATTAAAAATGGGCTCAAGGGGCGCAAAAAATAGGGTTTTTGGGAGAAAAAAATTCATAACTTCGTCAATTCTCATGATATCAATTCCAATTAATTTTATTGTAAATCTTCTTAATATTATCTACAACTTTTATATTCACAAGTTTTTGATAGGACCAATTCGTACCGCAAAAAAAAATAAAAACGAAAACAAAAAAGGGGTTTGAAGAAGTAAAAAATCCTTAACTCCGTCAATTCAAAAGATATAAAATCCCCATGAATTTATCATATATCTTCTTAATATTGTCTACAACATCTATATAGACAAGTTATGGATAGGACCAATTCTTACAGCAAAAACAAATTAAAAATACATAGCGGTTGAAGAAAAATATCATCTAAGTAAGGGTGTATTCAAATCCAAACTGCTTATTTTCTGACTCATTTTACAATTCATTTTTGCTCTCAAAGGCTTCTAATTGGTACGTTTTCTTACTCAGAAACTATAGAATGTACCGTAATGGTCAATTTCTTGATAGAGGCAGAATATATTTTTTAAAAATGCTGTTAAAGTGGGCATTTTGAACCGAATTTCCCGATGCGGAGTGTGTTGGAAAAAATCATTGAATTAAGGGTGCACTCAAATCCAAACTGCTTATTTTCTGACTCATTTTTAAATTCATTTTTGCTCTCAAACGCATTTAATTGGTAGATTCGCTTATTCAGAAACTATATAATGTTTCTCTTATTCAGAAACTATATAATGGAACTATATAATGTAACTCCGCAATGATCGATTTTTTGATAGAGGCAGAATATATTTCAAAAAATGATGTCAAAGGGGGTATTTTGAACGGAATTTCCCGAAGCAATTGTGTTATCACTTTCTTCTGGACACGATAACTTCCGCAATTCTGCACAAATCTCTTCCACACTGATACATAAAATCAAGGGACATAAAATCTCGGTTAAGTTTGTTAATGGGCAAAAGCGGACAAAGGGGATGGAAATAGGGAGGGGTTTTGTGAAAACCGAAAAAACCTTATAACTTCCTAATTTTTGTACATATCAAATCAGTTTAAAGTTTTTATTACTTCTAAAAATAGCGCCAAAAATTCATGCATTACAGATTTTTGATAAAATTAAAATTAGGCTCAAAGGGCGCAAAAAATTGGGGTTTTGGAAGAAAAAAATTCCTTACTTCGTCAATTCTCAAAATATCAAATCCAATTAATTTTATTATACATCTCCTTAATATTATCTACAACTTTTATATTCACAAGTTTTAGATAGGAATTCCTTTTACGACAAACTCAAACTTTGCATATTCCGAAGTTTCAAAATGAGAAAAATTTGCATTTATGACTCTCTTCTGCCATTTTCTGCAAAAGAAATTTCGCTTATACCATTATTTTACATAAGACTTAAAATATCCTTTAATTGTTTTGAGCAGTGTATTTGAATGGGTTCTTTTAATTGTTGTTACCAGTGACTGTTATTTAGTATTAATTATTTAATGCTATTAATTTGTTATTTAGTGATTAAGGTTTTTGGCCCCTTCACCAACAAAACGTTTGAGGTATGTTTCCCCTCTGAAAAATCTTAATTTTAAATTTACTATGATTTATATTATTTCTACAAATTATTTTTACATAGTTTCTGAGTCGTAGGGACTTATGGCTACCACCATAAGATGTATGTGTATCATATAAGACGCTTGTGACGCATAAGTCTACCTATATTCACGGACTCATTACTGCAGGGAAAACTTTTACCATTATTTCCGAATAGTAAATTTAATCTCATTTATGACAGAAATTCTGCAATAAGGAGACGATTGCTATTTAAAAATAAAAAACAGGTGGAATTTAGCTTTTGTGGTAATAAAACTGTTACTACGCTCTAATACTGCTGCAGTGAGATAATGGTGTTACATGTTTTCACCCATGTGAATTATGAAGCCTTTCATTGTTTGTAACTACATGAGGTGCGCCTCTGATTATAAAGGTTTTGGACTGGTTTGCGTCTAAATCACTTTTTAGGAGACTCAGAAGAATAAAACGAAATAAAGTTTTTTAAAAAGAATTGAATATTTATAAGAAAGTTTGTCTCAGGTAAATCTGCAAAACATAATTCAGATGGTAAGAAAATGTGATTTTAGAATAATTAAATTACAGATTTTTTTTTTTGAAATATTTGCTTCTCAACTGAAATCTTTGGCGCCTTTACTACTTCGGCGCCTGTGTGCGTCGCTCACTTTGCACACTGGGTCGGCGCGTCCCTGCTGTGAGCGATCGACTTAACATGGTAGTCAGAACTGTTTTCATCCATGTTTACCTACCGTTTCTATACGGAGTGAATTAGTTCTTGTATTGGCTGTGGATGAAGACTAATTGATATTTTTTTAAATATAACATATATTTTATGTAAGAGTCTGCACTTCTAGTTGACTGCTATATCTGAGGCACGTTATTTTCAAGAGAGAAGATAAGAAAAAATTTCAGTTCCCGGGACTTGCAGCACGAAACATTGTCATCCATAAATATAAAAACTAAATCGATTTCCACACTGTAAAACAAGAAAAGCGAACATATATCTCCGAAATTTCACAAAACAGATAATTTCAGGTGCATAAAGCCCGTGAAGCCGATTCAGCCAGAAACCAAGACCAGTAATCGAAACAGTTTTCTCGAAACAGTTTTCTCTCTCCACTTTTTTTAATGTTCTAAATGAATTTCTAGTATATCATTGTTTACCAACACCTCAACATCCGAGTTATCACTATCGAATAGTATTCTCCACCTTATTTAGTCCCAAAAATTCCATTAATAAGAGAAATAGTACTATAAGGAAAAGTTGGAACTCTGAGATGTTTGGAAACTTGCTCTTTCGTCTACCACACTAATGTAAATTCTTGATTCACTGTTCATCCCCACTTCAATAAATAGCAATTCAGTCCCGTGTTTTGCTCATGATAATCTGTTCTTTTTTTAATTTTTTATTTATTTTTTTATTTTTTTTTTTTGTGCCATACTGTCCGTTTGCGTTTTGTCTTGGCTTTTCGATAATGATATCTAGCTTTATTAAATATTTTTCATTACGATCTGTTAGAAGCCTGGGAATAGAATGGTTTCTTTTTAGCCCCCGGTATGCTATTTCTTTCTCCCAGCTATTAAAGAGTCGTCTCTAAAAAATAACTTTCCGTTGTATAAGCCAGCCGTAAAACAAAGCAGATGTATCATTGTACTTTTAAATACTCAACAGCAATTTTTTAAATTTCCAAGCATCGCACATTTCCAATTTTTATACCGTGGGATTGAGGGTAAAAATATTTTTAAACGCAATTTGTTTGAAAAACGCATCTCAATGAATTTTTGAAATATTAATTTTATTTGTAGTTTTTAGCGCCATTTGTTTAATTTTGGCAACTCAAATACTCCTTTTATGTAGAAAGTAAGGGAAATATAGTTGGAAAATAGTAACTATATCTTTTTGTTTCTATTTTTCCATAACAATTTTTTTTTAAATGTAATTAAAATACTTGCTATTTTGAAAAAAATATTTATAAATGAATGATTTCTGATAAAACATAGAGCTATTATAAACCACATTTAATTTAAGTATGTTTATTAATATTACAAACAAATGAAGTCATATGAATTATTAGTTAGCCGATTTTTTTGTCGAGTTTCTTGAATGACGGCATCTGTTTTTTTTTTTTTTTGGATTTGTGTATTATTCAACGATAGTGACATCCTATGTGTACTTTAATGTAGATGTTGTTTAAGACAGGATCGTAAATCAAGAATTCTTCAGCGCAGATGAGGATGACGTCATTTTATAAAAAATAAAAGCATGCGTTTTAAATCTTAAAACTGAAATATGTTATGTACTATCTATATTTATATTCATATAATTTTTTTTATCGGGCGACACTAAATTCTGAAAAAAAGCATAATTTATGTTTTCAAATACACCATTTAATATTCCTATTGTTAGATATTTACCACCTCATATTCTTGAATATATTTGACAAAGTACAATTCTGTCGTGCTGATGTAGTTAGTGGTCCATTAGAGCAGGGGTACTTTTTAACATTTCTACGATGTGTAAATTTTCGAAACAGTAGGTTATATGCACATAATGCATTTACTACATCTTCCTGTGATTTTCCTTGTTTTACCAGATTAACAATTACCTCTCTTGTTTTCAAATCTAGATACCGTGGTGACTTTCACTCCCTCCCCGAATCGAGTTGATTCCAATATTTCTTCCTGAACAAGTTATAAGGAAACAAATTTGAAACAACTAGATTCATTAATTTCTAAGACCGTAGTTTGCATTTTGTAATTTGCTTGCGCTGCGATTGAAGTTTTTAATCACATCCTCAACAAAAATATTGATATTTCGAAACAGAAACCAAAAAACTTATACATTTGACAAACTGTGTTCAGGTTGAGCCGTATCTGACAAAATGGAGCAAAACATACAAAAAATTTTTTTTAAATGGATGTACGGTATGTGGTATATCGAGACATGAGGCAGAATGCAAGCAATCGACTCCAAAAACTGAAATTCGTTTAGTCGGAAAGATATGCTTCCATTCTTTATTTTCTTTCAAACATCATGTAGCTCTAAATTGTGTATAGAAGTAATCGAAACTGTCAGTGGCATTTGACGATCGACATTCTCTAGTGTGCAATAGAGTAAATAAATTACTGCACACTTTTACAAACAGGAATTTTCACGGTGACAATGGGATTATTTATGAGAAAAGTCAAAGTTAAAAATAGTATTAATAAAATATAATTGTGTGGGAGTGATGGACCAACTCTTTCTATATAAGCACATTTCCAAGAAACATGTTTGATTAAAATCTGGAAAGAACGAGAACTAGGAGTCGGGGTTGTTTTAATTAGACAAAGTTATCACTGTTCCATGTGTTTTATTCCGGAGAGTGTCAATTGCGGAACTTTCGGTGTTATCCTTTTGTAAATTTGTATTCTTAACAGAGTGCATTAATTTAATTTCCCAATTAGAAAACATAATCGTCGAAACTGTCAATACAAGGCTGCCACAGGCGACTATTTTTCTATTGTATTTGCACCATTATCTAAAAAAAAAAAAAAAAAACAGATTTTTTAATGCAAATGTTCTCGAACCGTATGTTAGTAATTTCTGTTTTCAGAAAATGGTGTGAGGTAAAATTAAAAAATAGTCGCCAGTGGCAGTCCTGCTGTCAATACCCTCGATATACACTATGTTAGGCTACATGATATTAGATGTCTCATGTCTCTTACGCACCTGAACATGATAGTCCAGGAGCCAGTGATGTCGAAAGACCCGTGATCCCGAAATTGAATTTTTTTTTTTATGTAAATCGATAGCAAAAAGTCATACGAACAAAACGATCTAAGTATGACTCGCCGACACTTGGCCTACGTCCAGACACGAAATAAAGAAGCTACCATTGAAAATTCTAAGCAAAATAAATTTTATCACCGATAGCCTCTTTAAAACACGTATGCAGACTTTTCCTAAAGAATCAAGATTGCCATACCAAGTTTTTCTGAAAAATCAAATAATTTTTCTATAAAATGCTCTAACAGTGATTAACATCCGCAAAAACGGTAAACATTCTATTTTTATAAATAATAATTAAGTTAATGAATCATATTCTGTAAAAAAATACGAACTAAATAAATATATGTTTTTGTATCTTCCAACTTTTACGTTTTATGTTACTTTTAAAATGCAATAGATATTGCTGCGTTTCGATTCGCAACTTTCCGCGATTAAATTAAGCCAAAATTTACTATTAAATTTTAGTGGTATGAGAAAATTGTAAATGTTGGTAGCTGTGTGATTTGTATTATGAGAAAATAAATCATAAAACTATAATATAACAAAAAAAACTTTTTATATTTATTTCTTCCAATTTTTAAATAACATTTACTTATATGATCTCAATATGTCTGTATTTTGTAAGCAAAAGAAATGAGATGTTTGACTAAAGGAAACAAAATAGCTCTTAGTTTTGCCCGTTCGAGTATTAACGGAATAATTAACAGTATACATTTGTTAGATAATTATCAGCTATTCTTCAATATAGAAAAAGCTTTTACCTGTGCATTACATACACTAAAGGGAAAAATAATCCTTATTTTCATTTTTGAAAAACAGTTATCTGACATAGTTATTTATTTTTTTTTACCATAAATGATTAATTGTTAGCAAATTTGGTTTTAAGCATCATAAAAAAACAATTAAAATATAATTAAATTTACATTATTATTTGTTTACCAATTCAAACATTATTAATCAGGCATCTAATGAGATGCATATTCTCCTCTATGTTTACTTTTTATTATTTCAACAGATTCAGGATTTTATCATTAAATAATAAAAAAGTTAGTATATCTTCGCTTTAAAATATTAAAACAATTGTTACGCATATAAAAATATTAACAGATTCGAAAACGAATAACACTACAGAAAATACATATCCTATAGTTATCGCTCATAAAGAAAAATACGCATGGATTTTTTTTTATTATTATTGCCCTGTGAAGTAAGTTAAAATTTTACATGCATTATTTTCTATACGAAAGATATAGTCACTCAACTTAATAAAGAAAATCATTTTTATAAAGAACATTTGAAACAATTCCTGTCTATCGACAGTAATGCAATGGAATTACGTTTTGTGTTCTTGTAATTGAACAATATAATGTTACGTACGCCACTTTTTGGAATTTTTATAATGTAATAGCTCCTTTGACGACCAGTTTTGTCTCCCTTAATATTTATGTTTGAGAAAGCATGCTAAGCATTGTATCATGTTACTTTTATTCATAATTGAATTTACTTGTACTTCCTTAAATATAATTAATATAATCCCTTAAGCTAATAATAGTCTTTGTTGCATTAAAATATCTCAATTTGTTGAGTTTCTGTAAGCAAGTAAACCCTATTTGTTTACAATGAAAGTCCACGGGAATTTGGCGAAATATTAGATATATCGCCAAGTTGGCGTAACTTTTAGCGACTAATTCCAATTTTTACTCATTGCAAATCAGGGTAGTTTAATGTAATGTTTAAATCAATATCTTGTAGGCATTCATACTAAAAGAAAAGTGTGAAATGGAATGTTAACAATCAAAAGAATAGTGCGACATAAAACGTCAACAGTTAACAGAAAAGTGTGCTAGATGAAAATATACTTATTCCATGTCAAAAATATGGATTTTTGATGCACATTTTCCAACTTACAAGAAGTTCCTTTGTAAGACTTTCGTGAATGGGCTCTCCCAGGGCAATCCCGCGTAAGATTTCAGCAATACTGTCATCATGTGTTCATCCCATCTTTCTCGATAACTGGTTTCCATTCATTTTATGCCTTGGTGAAATCTTTCACCTTGCTCTTCGCTTATGTCAAAGAGGTTCTCTGAAAGAATGTGTTGGGTTCTCGGAAAATTTGTGCTGATTTTGAAGGAAAATTGAACCGCAGAAGTATACATTTATTAGTATACAATTTTAGTATACACAATTTTAGTATACATTTATTAAATTATATAGGTGCCATTCTTTTCTACAACCTTCTTCCATCTGCCCAGAAGTCTCATAATGCATTCTTTGCAAAACATTTCTGATTTTCTGTCAAAGTACTTATTGTGGTGATCTTTGATATTATTCAAAGAGTCAATTCCTTTTTGCGAATGGAATTTTTGAAAAAAAATATAAACAAATAATAGACGGACGGAGCAATGTCCAGAGAGTAGGGGCGGGCGGGGATAGAACAGAGCTGCCAATCGAATGCAAGAAGTTTATTTCTGACAGTCAAAGATACGGGTGGCCTGATGTTGTCCTAATGGAAGACAACAACTCGGTTATTTGCTAATCCGGGGTGTTTCCTGGCTATTGCTGTGTTCAGTTCGTCGAGTTGCGAGCAGTATTTACAGATTTGATTGTCTGGTTTGGTGAAAGTAGCATGTAGTAAATCCAGTCCCACCAAATAGACAGCAGCACTTTCTTCTGGTAGAGTCCAGCTTTAGCGACAGTAATGAGACCTATGTCTCGGCTGGATCAAGATAATTTGCGTTCCAGGTTGTTGTAAACTATCCAAATTTTGTCAACGGTGACATATCATTTCAAAAAAGGATCTTTTTCGCGTATGGAAATGCGGTCTTGAATGTTGCACTCCGTTAGGTAATGGGCATGGCGTCCACTGGTAAATATTTTTATATTCTATTCGTGAGAATATATTAATAATGTTTTATAGTATCAGGCTTGCCACTCGTTCCGTTTTTTGAACACCATTATATTTCGAAGAAAAATTTTCTTTATACATTTTGTAGAAACTTATCCGGACGGGCGTTTCTCTTGCGATTGTTGCCGAAACATACCACGAATATTTCTCTTAAAAATTACTAGTTTTCAAAAAACGGACAAGTGAGAGGCCTGTAGTATGTTTCTTTTGTGGCTTAACAGTGTTTGTAATTTGAGAGACTTCCGAGTTGTCAGCAACTTTACTCCATGTCTATGGGTGATTGTCTTATAATGAATGAGCCATAGGGATTAAAAGTCTAACTGTAGTAAAACACTACTATAAAGTTTTAATAAAAATAAAGATATTAGTAATGAAAAAATTACTTTTAAAGAATAGTGGCATTATAAAGTTAAAATAGTAAGAAGCATTACTGGTTAAAGAAAAAGAGATAAAATAAAAGTAAATACAAGTAATAAAAATAAGTTTTAAAAATATTACAAGCACAGTTAAGAGAGATACGCTAACAAGCTGCCGGACAAAGGTGGCAATGGGTGTGAATGTTTCTTTTGCAGATGTTGTCAACATGTATGTCAAAGATTTTTATTTTCAAAAGTGGTGCGAGGTGATTTAAAAAATATTACATGAGTTAAGAAAACAACTTTTGGGACAAACTGTGACTGTCATAAACGAACTCCTTGCTTTCGATTGAGACATTTTGATCCTTCCTCCCTACTCTCCGGACGTTCATCCACCCGTCAAATTTTCGTTTCTTTTTCTTAAAAATTCTCTTCGACAAAAAAATTTGACTCTTTGAATGACGTAAAAAAGCATCTCGATAAGTATTTTACCATCAAATCAGAAATGTTTTGAACAGAATGACACCTATATATAATTTTATAAATAAATACTAAAATTTAAATCTCCTGCATTTCAATTTTACTTTAAAATCGGCATGAACTTTCCGAACAACCCAATATTTTAACAGTCATATTATAACCAAGTTTGGGAGACACATAGTGCAGTGTCTATAGTTGCGAGTGAAATAACTGAGTCATAAGATATCTTTTTTTTTTTTTTTTTTTTTTTTTTTTTTTACATCGGATGAAGAGTTCTCATTACTGCTGCGGCAAACTTCCACAGCTAAATTTGAATAGAAAATTTCGCCTTATTTAAAAGCCTTATTCAAGCAAAATTTCTGTCACAATATGGTAAAAATTTCCATTTGTTTTTATTGGTGTAAGTTGGTCCGATATTATGAACTCTTTCATTGCTACTGACCGGAGGTTGTTAAGTAGTCAGAATACGGCGTAAAGCAGGGTCTGTTTACCATCGGGATAAACTTCCACCAGTAAATATGAATATCTATTTTCCTTAATGATGAATGCAATTGTGATGAATAAGGCGTTTAAAAAAGCAGAAAATTTCTATTCAAATTTACTGGTGGAAGTTTACCCCGACGGTAATCGTATCTTTCGAAATCATTTACTTTTCAAACTTCAACTTTTTGAGGATATGTGAATTTCTCTTTATTCACAGTTTCATGCCTTCTTGGCAAGAAATATTTTCACAAGAAGTACAGGTACAGTCGTGGGAAAAAAAAGTAAACACCCCCTACTAACTCGTCAACAAATTATCGTAGAAGAAAGTTACTGGTACCGAACGATTGGAAATAAAGTCTACTTTTAAATGATGTATATAAAATTTGATTAGAGGGCCACCTACATATTAAAACAAACCATAACTTTGTTTTTTTTCAATAGCAGTACCCAATTCATACAGCATAAATGAACTCTACACCCTTCAATTAGCCTAAAAACGAATTTTTATGCAATTCGTACCATAAGTTTCCGAGAAATTAATTATTTTAAAACGAGCGTATTTTAAGGGCTGTATCCAAATTGAAGTTCCGTACTGGATTGTTAACCGAGAGAGCCGCTTCCTTGATCAAGGCATCTTAAGCGCCCCTCAAGGAGTCAATGAAGCGTGTTAGACAGTACGGCAGAATAAATTTCAAAATGTCTACTCATTTCCATAATAGACGGCCCCTTAAACCATCATTTTGCCGTTTTTTAAGCATAATTTCAAAACTACTTGGAAGAAAAATGTGAAATTTTTGAATTTCCATAAAGCAGGACTTAATAAATCTAAATCCATCAAAAAAATTGTAGGTTGCAATTCATAATTTTTTCGAATATTAATTTCATAATTCATAATTCATATCATAAAATTATAAAAATTGCAAATTCAGCTTATTTATGTTTGGGTATATTAGTATTATTACCACAAAAAAGAATTAGCACATTAGGAGCATAATTTCAGGAGATATAAATAAAAATATGAAAATATAATTTAACATTAGAAGCACTAAATTTTGAATGCTTATAATTCAAAAACTTATCATTCAAATGACTTGAAATTTGGTGTCTAGGCATAGTTCGAACCGAAGATTTGAATTATCTCGTTAAAATTGTGTATTGCTATTGAAAAAAATGAAGTTAGGATTCGTTTTAACATGTAGATGACCCTCTAAGAAAATTTTATATACATCATTTAAAAGTAGACTTTAATTCCAATCATTCGGTACCAGTAACTTTCTTCTATGATGATTTGTTGAGGAGTTAGTAGGGGGTGTTTACTTTTTTTATCCACGACTGTACACGATTTTATATCATTCGCTCTTGGTATGAAATGTGGGTCATTTATACGGTGTATGATTTGTGGATCATCAAAAATTCTGCTCTAAGTTTTTCCGTGCTAAGTCCATAAAACATATGTGCTGTTTTCAAAGCACGAACTGTCTTTATTCAAAGATTTTTCTAATTATTTTACTAGGCCTAGATTAGCCCTTTCAGGGGCAAGGTACTTGTATTCGTAAAATGTCGAAATAATTTAGTGACAAGATTTACAAGAAAATTTATTTGTAAAAAAGTAAAAGTATATTTTCGCGTACTTAATAAAAGTGAAAATTTCATTAAAAAAAATCGGTTAACAATGTGATAATTAGGGATTAAAATTATGTGATGCCATAGCAGCATCACCGCACTTCAAAGGGTTAATATGCAGAAGGGGAAGAATGCTTATAACTAGAATTATTAAGGTTTAATTGATCACATTTTGCACTCCAACAACTATCTGTTCCCTCGGAAGCCAACCTTTCCTTGGCAAATTTTCTTGTTTCTTTTTATAAATGTATACATATCTGAAACGCTAGAGTTCATATGGTAAATCCAATGCCATTTCTTGAATCAGTGCTCCGAATAATAACTAAAATAGCTTTAAAAACCAAGGCACATTTTTTTTCGTTCGTAAGTGTTATCCCCCATAAACCTTAATGAATAGGAATTTTTTAGTATCTCTGTAAACGAACTATAAATTCTACACATTTCATATTCAATAGGAAATATGTTGTGTTTAACCTCAATAATATATATCAATTTCTAGGTAAAATAAATATACATATGTTAGAGCGTAGTGAGACAGACGAACAAACCGAAAAGTACAATGTTACGTCAGAAAGTTTAAAAAAACGGATGAGAACTTTATTGCCGAGTGGTAACGTGTAACTTGGTTTTTACTTGTTTATTTTTAATCACTTACCAATTATTTTGAATTATAGGAAAAAAAATCTTAACTTTAGTCAAATCAATATGCTAAACATTAATTTTAATTCGCAAAATTTTAACACTATTTCCAATGACGCTGTTGCGCGAAATGATCATTTTACAAATTGGTCTCTTTGATTTTTAATTATTTAATTTGTGGTTTTTAAACAAATAACAATGTATTGTTCAACTTCCAACTAAACTTCCGTAAAATGTGAGTTAAACTGGCCCAAACTAAACACGTTTTGAACCAGATTTTATTTTAGAAGTTAATTTGAATAGATTTCATATAAAAACCTGAAATAGACATGTTGAGATGAGACATCTGAATGTATGTCGAGGAGCCTGGAACCTATGCCCCACATCTCCGACCACAATGGTTTGTGAAGCACTAATTTAGAGCTCAATTCATGGCAGTAACGGCATTAAAAACTTTAAAGGATTGGGGGGGGGGAGGGGGAAACAAAAAAGAAGTTCTTGAGCTCATGTTGCGAAAAATAAAAATATATTAAAAATATATGCTTTATTTTAATTATAAAATTTAAATAGGGTACTGGGTGAAAAAACTCCACCCTCGCTAATGCCCGCAAACAGCCGCGTTCCGGTGGCAACACTAGGTATACTTGTAAGCAGTAAATATTTGATGGCACATCAAATGCATTTTCTGGTTAAATACGTTAATTTGGGTCAACTTAAGGGTATTCTTCACGCACTTGAAAACACACGCTCCGTAATGTTTGTTAATCCTATGGGCAGGTTATTTTCGAATTTCTCGTTTCAATTTGAATATTTTTTTATTTTTATTTATTTATTTATTTATTTTTTTTTTGCATAGGATAGCTGAGTTCAATCTTTAATATGACTCTTTTTTACTTTTTCGATTTTGGTTGCAGATTTATTTTGAAAAGGTACTTTCAGTTTCGAAACCGGTTTGAAAACTGAAAGTACCCTTTTTAAAAGAATCTGCAACCAAAATCGAAAAAAGCAAAAAAGAGTCATATTAAAGATTGAGCTCAGCTATCCTATGCAAAAGAATATCGTTTAAAAATATTCAAATTGAAACGAGAAATTTGAAAATAACCTGCCCATAGGATTAACATTACGGAGCGTGTGTTTTGAAGTGCGTGAAGAATATTCTTAACTCTCATTTTACGGAAGTTCAGTTGGAAGTTTCACAATGCACAATATGTTAAAGGCATTTCTTAACCCTCTCATGCACAAGCAATTGTATGTCTGTAATGTTGTATTCACACCAGAATTTTCACTAAACATTATTTCAAAATCTCAAAATGCAATTTAAAAACCTCCCCTCCCCCCAAAAAAAATTATAAACGTAAAATTTTGTTTAAAAAAATCCTGGTAGAAATCTTGATTAAATTTAGGCTGGATAAAAAATCCACCACCCTTTAAAGAGTTAGTCAAATACAAATCATAAATATTACCTGCTTCAGAAAACGAAGCTGTCTTTCAAAAAGTTTGGTTTAAATAAAATTTAGCTAGGCCAATAGAAATCGTGATAGTAATATTGGTTAACCGTTTATGTACTGAATTATCAATTCATGAATAGTATGTTATCTTCTAAAGCATTCTTCGTAATTTTTTGAATCTACATTAGAAGATTCACATAATCATTTAATAAATAGTAGAAGGATTTTAGAAGAATTGACGGATTTAGAAGGATTAATTAAATTTGAAGTTACAGGGATTTTGTGCAATATTTATAACCCCACTCAAACCTTTTATTTTAAATATTTTTCTTGGTATTTTGTAGAATAACGAAATGTACAAATATAATGTTCGTGCAATAGAAATATAAAACTATTTCCAAATTGAAAAATCCCCCACCCCCCCACCCCAACGCCAAAAAGCTGAAAAGATGCAAAGGCAAACGAAATCATCCTTTTAAAAATATTTTTGTTTTGTGTAACCAATAATGCTTTTGGAACAAGATAATATTTTTATTTATATATCATTTATAACTTATTCTGAACTGTATTACCACTAATCGATGTATTAAAGGAATTTTATAAAAAGTTATTTTAATGGTATTTATAAGTACCGTCAGTAAATAAAGGTTTAACCCATCGAAGGCTGGTGACATGTATTTCAGACTGACTAATTAAAAAAAAAAGATTTGTACCAAACTATTTGGATAAAGTTTTTCATTTATAACTTGGGGAAAAAATAATAAAATAAAACAGCAAAATTGAAATCTTTCGTTATTTTCAAAAAAATATTTTTTTCGAAAATTCTGAATGTGAGTATAACATTATAGAAACACAATTACCCATTCTTTTTTTTTTTTTTTTTTTTTTTTTTTTAATATACATTTCATGTCAAAACTTTATGAATATACGATAATAAATTTCAAGACAAAAATTTACCATCTGTATCTTTCAACTCTGAAAGGAAATATGAGAAAAATAAATTTTGTAACTATTATTAAAAAATACTCTCAAATTTTGAAGCTGAAATTCGTGCGAAAATTATTTAATTATTTTGTTAGTCTGTAGCTGCAACAGATGAACTTGACACTTTTGTAAAAAGTTAATAATTTAAAAGATAATTTTATTTTATATTTCGATAATGAAATTAATATTGATGTTCTTTTACACTTAAAGACTTCTTTTATGCATTTGTACGCGTCATTTTTTGAGACGACTGGTTTAGGAGAAATAAATTAATTTCAGTTCATATAATTAAATTTTTCTGTAAATTTTATTATTCGTTTAATAACGATTTAACTTTACATTATATAGATGTCAGCTTTTAATTCTCAGCAATTAATTAACAGTCATTTTATTAATTATTTTTTCAAATTATATTATGTTTCCGTTAAGTTTAGATGAATACATACGACAAGTAAGAAAATAATGCGTTTTTTTTCATAGATCCATAATAATTTCTAACACTAACAGTAACATTAACACTAACAGTTACTAACAGTAACACTTCTAACACTAATATTGTTAAATTTCATCTTTTGATAAGGGGAAATTAGATTTTAACCCTTTACGGTAGAGTGTCGGCAAATAGCGCCCAATCTCTATATACATGATTTTATTTTATATTCTGTTTGCACATTTTTTATTTTAAAATATTTATATTTTTTATAATTTAAAATATTTATATTTATATATTTATATTTATATATTTATTTATTATATATAATATATATATATTTATTATATATAATATATATATATTTATATATATATATATATTATATTTATATATATATAATATAATTTAAAATATTTATATTTTAAAAGGGACATTTTTTAGTAAATTCCTCTTGCACGTTTTGTCAGAGTGGAAGTAAAATGTTTTACAAAAGTGGTGCAAACCGAATATATTCGTGTTGTAAGAGATGCATATGTTCCTGGGAGGTGTACTTTGACCGCAAAGGGTTAAAAAATTCAGTTGAAAACAATTTTTATTAGTTACTACACATAGATTGTAATACATGCGAATACTTTTTCATAGCCCTATGTATGATTAATATATTTTTAGTACACCATATAAGATTTTAAAATTTCATTCAGTTGCAAAGCTCACAACAGAGTGAGATACTATTTCCGAGTTTACCAAAAAATAAACAAAAATTTATCAAATTCTTTTAAACATTTTTATGAGTTAATAAAATTTCGAATTGGGTATATTAAGAGTTTAAGAACCAGTAGCTATACGTCGTTGATATGTAAACATTTCTCGAACCAGAGAGTTTATTTGCCAATAATAAATAAACAATTCCCTGTAAAATGCGATTATCGTTTTAGTAACTAAAGTGTTTCGAAGAAGTATGTTTTTCAGGTGTGCAAAAAAGCGTTTAAAACGTTTTAGTGCGTATTTTCATGTGTGTCCCCATAGAAAATGTGTGCTAAAACCCTTTATCCTTTGCGGTCGAAGAACTCCTCCCAAGCACAGGCATCTCTTACACGAATTTATTCTGCTGACACCACTTTTTTTTTCAAGAATCATTTTAAATTGCACGACATGTGCAATAGAAATCTGTTAAAAAAATATACGTTTAAAATATTGTTACGCGAATAAAATAAAAAAATAGAATCATGTATATAAAGGTTGGGCGGCTAGCATATTCACAATACCTACTCGCTTCAGATTCGACACAGGTATTTCTCAGTATACTTTTCTGGTATGAAGTGTTGAATATTTTAAAACACTTAGTTTTGTTATTATCATAATGCAGTAATAAAAATATCCTAATCCTAATAATATTATAAAACCGAAAGTGTGAATATATTTGGTTAAAGTCAGAATCAAAGCGGGTAACTAATTGTTTTTGTATTCATTATCCATCATATTATTTTTTTCCAATACTTAAATTTTCCTTTAAGTTAATAAAATTTGCAAATTTTATTTGTTTGTAATACTTAAAATAAAAGTTATAAAGATAAAACATACAGTGAAACTCCGATTTAGTGCCATCTCGAAATAACGCCAATTCCGTTTAACCGCCAATTGTGTCTATAAACAAATCTTCCAAATAGGAATTTCAATGTAATGCATCCGTTAAAATGCCAACTCGATATAACGCCAAAAAAAAAAAAAAAAAAAAAAAATCTAGAAATTACTGTATTTTCTTTTCATATCTTTCTTTAAAAAAAATTTTGTTAGAATTTCAAAGGGCACCTCTTCCCGCGTCTAGATGTTTTCGAGCTCAATTTAAACTTTATTACATAACAAAGCAAAGAATTCGTGTTCCATCCATTCGAAAGCCATCCATTCTGCCTGTCATTGGGAGAAGAAAAATACAGCGCGCTGAACTGCCGAGCAAGTGAAAGTTCTGAATCGGACTGGCGTGTCACATCACCCGATGCGCTTATGGAGCGGGGGGAAACAAAGCGCAGCACGCCATTGGCCGAAACGGTCTCTCCTCTCTCAGGTGAGAACAATGCAGAAAAGAACTTTTCCGTCCACTTTATGTGGCGGCCACTTTATGTGTTACAAAGCGTGGCACGCCATTGGCCGAAACGGTCTCTCCTATCTCAGGTGAGAACAATGCAGAAAAGAACTTTTCCGTCCACTTTATGTCGATTTCTAGAAGAAGAAAAAAAACAGTGTGCAATGCAAAATCTCTCATTCGAAGTTTGGGTCGGACATTGATTGCAACATCGAATAATTCACCAGCTCAATCTGTAAAATACCGGGTGTCCCAAAAAGGACTGACTGATTTTAAAATTCAATAACTTGCAAACGGTGACAGATATTTAAAAAATTCTTGCAGGAGGGTTATGCATAAGGTCAAAAGTTTTTTTATAGTGATTTTCAATTTTAGTTCGAATTACAAACAATAGATGGCGCTGCGATCAATAGACGCTTAATTCAGGCTCAATTTTTGGTACTTCGTGGCCCGGATAATACATTTCCATCTCCTTTTTCAGCATGAAACAAGATAAAGGACCAGAAATCGAGCCTGTATTTAGCGACTATTGCTTACAGCGCCATCTATTGTTTGTAATTCGAACTAAAATCGAAAATGACTGTAATAAAACTTTTGACCTTATGCATAACCCTCCTGCAAGAATTTTTTAAATATCTGTCACCGTTTGCAAGTTATTGAATTTTAAAATCAGTCAGTCCTTTTTGGGACACCCGGTATCTTGTTTCTTTATTTTAACTCATTATGGCAAAAAGAGCAATTTTATCAGTTTCGGAAAAGTGGGAAATTTGTGAATATAAAGAAAGAAATATGAATGCATCGCAGCAACACATCTCCAATCATTTTTCTCAGCGCTGGAAAAAGCCTGTTAGCAGGCGCTGCATCGGAGACATTTTGATGAATACAGAAAAATAGATTAACACCAACGATCTGCAGTCAAATGTAAAAAGACTGAAAACAGAGAAACATGAAGACTTAGAGGATGCACTTTCCACATGGATACAACAATTGAGTGCTAAAAATGATGCCATAAACGGAGACATCATCAGAGAGCAGGTAAAAGTACTTGGCCAGCAAATGAATATCACAGATTTCGCAGTGGCTGGTTAAACAGATTTAAAAAGCGAAGAGGATTCTCTCAACATACGAAGTGGTGAGACTGCAGATGTCGATGAGGATATTCTGTTAAATGGTCGTAAAAAACTGAGTGCGCTGATTTTAGAGTATAAACCAGATGACTTTTACAATATGGATGAAAGTGGTCTTTTTTACTGCTTGCAGCCAGATAAAATAATTATAACCTGCTAATAAAATAACCTGCTAAAGGGTGCAAAAACAAAACAAAAAAAGATCGTATGTCTCTTGTATTCTGTACGAATAGTGATGGATCTGATAAAAGAACTATGACAGTGATTGGAAAATCAGCTAAGCTAAGATGTTTTAAAATTTTTAATAATGATCTTTATGTATATTATGAGTGTAACAAGAAAGCTTGGATAACTGCAGTATTATTTCAAAAATGGTTAGTGAATTTCAACTTAGAAATGAAACGAAGCAAACACCATATTTTAATGATTTTGGATAATGCCCCTTGTCACATACCATATCCAATGAGCAATATCCGTATTGAATTTTTACCTCCTGACTGTACTGGATTTCTACAACCTTTGGATACGAGTATAATAAACTCATTCAAAGCTCATTATCGAAAGTATCACGTCC
This sequence comes from Maratus speciosus, assembly GCA_963932465.1. NCBI lineage: Eukaryota > Metazoa > Arthropoda > Arachnida > Araneae > Salticidae > Maratus > Maratus speciosus. Next base: position 439,897,830 of record OZ010786.1, read on the forward strand.
GCCATACCATTGAAAAAAATCAGTAAAGATGATTTTTCTCCAATCCTTTTACATGATGCTATTCCAATGATAAAAAAAAGCATAGGATGAAATTTCATCAGAAACTATTGTTAACTGCTGGAATCATACTGGATTGATTAAATCTGAAAGATCTACTAAAAAACAAAACAATACAACACTTCAGGAACTACAAGACGAAATACACAAATCAACAGATATTGAACAACCTCTATCGGCAATTGAGTAGAGGAGACCGGGGCTAGTTGGCTACAGGGTTATGTAGATGCATTCCTCATAAATCGCCTGTTTATGGATAGATTGCGCAACCAGTCACAGAGTACCTTTCTTCTTGCTTTTTTACAATCCTAATTGTAGTTTTGCAGCGTTACCTACGTGTCGTGGACATTTATTACGATTTTTCTGTTTTTTGTACTCATAAGTAACTTTTTTTTACTTCATTCTGTTTCTAATTTCTAATACTTATCTTAACCTTCTGCCGGGCGCGCCGTTTTAAAAAGTACAACATTATCTTTCTTTTTTTTAAAAAACAAAATTCAAGCAGTAAAGGGCATTAATAACCAGTTGTATTCCTCTACTGGATATCCCTACCCACTTCCTGAAACTTATTTGCATTTCAAATTGCACAATTAGCTGCACATGTCATTTTAATCTGTGAGCATTTGCTGTGTTGTACTTTATGCAACGCGTGCCTGCTTGCGTAATTCTCTCTCAGCAGAATCTTTCTGAATGAAATTCGTTCTAAGTTGTTTTAATGCGATTTGAGTTAAAATAATGTCTAAATGAAAGGGTTTTTTTTTTTTAAAGATAACAAATGGTGGATCATCTAACGAAAATTTTGAAGCGATGATATTTATACTGCAGTTTTCTGAATGTGACGAGGGTTTGAGTGATGAAAATTTACAAGAAGAAAATCAAAGTAGTGACTCTGAAATAAATGCATTAGATGATGAGATTACTGAAAATAATAGTGACGAAAATTTTTATATAAGAAAAGATAAAGTCACAAAATGGAAATAAGTGGAAATTGTAAAAACCTCTAAAACTAAGAACAAAAATATTATAAAGAAAATGTCAGGACCAACTGCACATGCAAAAGGAATTGCTTCTGAAATCGACACGTTTCTAAAATTAATTGATCTGAACATGATTTATGAAATAATTGGATTAGAAGTTAAGTATAATCAGAAACGTGATTGTAAACAGACATCAAGATGTGTTTATGGCTTTGACTGCTTTATTTTATAGGCACAATGGAAAAGCCAACATGCAAATGTTCAGCAGCTCTGGGCTGCTGATGGGATTGGAATAGAAAAACTGAGAACAGCTATAAGTTATAAGCGATTGATTACAATAGGTCTAAAGGAGGAGGTGACATCTGCGATAAAATGTATGCCGCTTATTTTATATCTCGAATAACAAGAAGTTGCTCTCTTGTCATATTTTATATTATGATGAGCATTGCAAGGATAATTTCACGTATATTATTTCCATTGAATAACGCTGATGAAGAAACAAGCCGAAGAATTACTTTTTTGAGAACACTTTCAAAATCCTTTATGAAAGAGTATCTTATATTCAGAGCTCAAATTCCGTCCTTACCTCGAGATGCGACAGCTTTCCTTGATCTATATCGTTCAGCAGAAAATTTGGTAAAAGAAACTTTAAATAAATTTATCTCTCCACAAAAGAGAGGTTCCCGTTACATGTGCGGCCGAAAAAAATAAATTCCTCCTCTACAATGAAGTGCAAGAAATGGTTTACATGTAAACAGCATTCAAAAAAGCAAATCTTATGCCTACCACGTGAAGCGAATGACGTAAGTGAAATGTATGACTAATTCTGCAAGTCCGAAATTACTTCACTATTGTTTAGTAATTCATTATTAGTTTTTATACTTTGTGATTGTAGTAGTAAATGGCGTTTTATGCTTTTAAATTTCGGCTTTAAAATATTATAACAAAATAAAGCGTATTGCGGAATACTTTCACAAATTGGTATCAGAGATAACTTATATGATATTTGTATGTTAAATTATTTTTAAAATTATAATAAAGCAGCAATAATTGAATGTTTTCTCCTTGTTGTACATGTACAATTTACAACGCGCGCCCGCTCATGTGATGAAAATTTGTGCGCCCGCCGAAAGGTTAATGATTGCGATTTAACTTGTGCAGTTTTTCTTAGTGTATGATTAACTGTACCTACCCAATTTGTGATTTACTTGGATTATTTATGTTTAGAAGGTTACGTGTCCCTTTTGTGAAGAAATTTATTATGAGGCTAGAAGGCGCATTGAACACGGGGCAAGTTGGCTCGGTGTCTGGCGTGTGCTGGAAGCTTGGGAAACAGCAAACACCGAGAAAAGTGGTTGCAATGCAAGATTGTAGGCACATGAGGCTTGCCGAAACGAAGACAGTCGAATTTTTATTTGTGACAACTATAACTCTGATGATGATATCGAGTATGATAGAAGTTACTCAATGTTAATGTTTTATTCATTATTTTTATGTCTGTATAATTTAGAATTTACATTATACGATAACGCCTTTGTTTAAACTTATTGGTAATAATGAAATTGATTTCTCTTAACTGCGTGTCTTACTTGAGTTTTATTTAAATTTTTATAAAGTGTGTGCCAACTTACTCCATAGGTATAGCCAACTTGCCCCGTGACGAGGTAGGTTGGCGCACAATTTTCCTTTTACTTTAGGCTTCCGCTAAACATAAACTACAAAAACTACAAACTCAAAACTCCTGTGTATTTACAGCCAGATTCCTGTTCTTTAAAAGTGCAGTTAAAGTTTGTTAAAAAACCTAAACAAAAAATTAATAAAAATTAACAACTAAAAACTGCGCCTACTAGCCCCGGTCTCCCCTACATTAATATGGACAAAGGTGTTTCAACATTTGAAGATTTGACAATCGAAGAAATTGTTGCCAATCAAAATCAAAGTTCAAATTCATCTTACAGCTAATCTGAAGAAGCTGAAACGCCGCATATTACATCTGATGAAATTAAAAATTGCATTCGGAAAATAATAAATTTTTTTATAAAAACATGAAACTGATAAAAAAAAAAATGATGAAAAAATTTTAGTTGTAGAAAAGGATATTGAAAAAAATCAATATTGTAAAGAAAACTCAAACTAGCATTTTAAAATATTTCCCTGTAAAAGGTAATTAAAGTAAAATAAATACAGTGTGAGATTTAATGTATGTGTGTCTCTGTTATGTGCATAATTATTTACTTTGTCTAAAATTGATTATAAGAAGAGGTAAGTGCATGTTAATTTCATATATTAATTGGATAATTTAGAATCATGCTGTATTAATTTATATTAATTATATATACTATTGGATAATTTAATAAAAAGGCATTATGATGTTTATTTTTATAATAATAATAGCATTAGTATAATAGTATCAAAATTAATTTTTATTGTATTCTAAATCGATATACCGCCAAACTCGTTATAACGCCGAAAATTTCTGGAACGGGTAATGGCGGTATAACGGGGTTTGACTGTACGTTCAATTGTATGCAGCTTTGGAATATTCTATTGAGTTTGTAATGTTGTAGCATTTCAAAGAAAAAAAAATATGAAAACTTATTTGACATAAAAGAAATAACAGGTACACTAATGTTAACCTTTCTAAAAATGCACCTGATGCAAAAATTCATGAGTGATTGTGTTTCTGGATTTTTATAACCACTATGTCTTTCTAATAGCAATATTCGCCTTATAAACCACCAGATTAAAAGAAGAGGCGATTACTATTGGAAATAGGTATTTTAAAAATCCAAAAACCCAATTATCCTGAAAACCTGCTTTATGTTGGTTACATTGTGTTAATTTCGACATTCGTCGCTAACAGTGTCGACAATTTAACGGAATTCTGAATTCAAAATTTCTATCAATCTTTTTAAACAGTATGTTCACTTTATTTAATCGACGAAAGTCTACAATTAAGTAAAGCGAAAATTTGTATTAAAAATTTCTTTTCCTATGCGTATTTTGAATACAAAAATACGTTTAATTTTAAGCACTGATCGCTATCACTAATACTTGAACTATAATACCAATATTGAAAAATATTGGATTTACATTGGAAATATTTGTAATGAAATGTCAAAACTTTAAATTGTATTTATTTTGAACAAAATGTCAATATTGCGAAAGTATTTTCTTCATGTTAGAAATATTTTTTTTATATAATAAACAAAGGTGAATCTGGCGTTCAAGATTGGACTATTTTATTAAGTAAATTTATTAATATTAATTGTGAAATTACAAAATATTTTGTACCAATTTATATATTCGCGTATTATTGAAAAAAAAATATTTTGCAATTTCACTATTAATATTTCCATTATACAGTAAATGTATTTTTTAATTTGCTTATAGCTTTTATTTTACGTATTACAAACAAATAAAATATGCAAATTTTATTAACTTAGGTGAAATTTTTAAACATTGGGAAAAAATTAATGTAATGCATAATGAATACAAAAGCATTTAATTATCTGTTTTGACACTGACTTCAGTCAAACATTTTCACGCTTTCATATTTATTAATTGCCGAAACGTCAGTGAAGGCTTACTGTGGAGACACGAAAAGTTTTGGTTTCTGTTAGTCTGTCTGTCTGTTCCAAGATAACTGCCGCAAAAAGCATCCGATCGGCTTGAAAGTCACTGGGCATGTTGATGAGGTACCCGGACTTAGCTGTATAGTTTTTGGTTAAATTTGGTTCATTCGTTCGGGAAATATGGAACATTTTATTTTGCTCTATAATGCTTTTCAATGGCAAGTCAGACGATTTTCAGATTTTCATTTGTTGAAAGAAATGGCTCATATGAAAAATGGATTTAAATGGTAAATTTTTGATGCTGAAATTTTTAAATAAGATTATTAAATTATTCCAATAAATTATGTCAATATATTTGCGAGATTTTTTTAATTAGGTTTATAATATTGGGGGGAATTTTATGCATGTTTTGCAATAATATAAAGGATTTTGTTTTATCAATTTGACATAATGCATATTTCATTTTTTTCCTTTTCTTTCTCTGTTGCCTAGCAACATATTTGGTCCTAATAATATTAGTATAATTGCGTGTATAATGCTTGAGTAAAGCCAACGTCAAAACAGATGAATTAATGCATTTGTATCTTTGCATATAGAAGAATTTTAGCCCAGAAATAAAAATAGGCAATATTTCTATTATTTTATTTATTTTATTGAAATATTTTGCTTAAAAATACAAAAGTTCATTATTTTCATAGAGAATAACGTAACAGTTTCCCATAACATTTACCAATATTTCTTTAATTGTTGCCAAGAAAATCAAAACCCGGAATAATATTTTCTTTTAAACAATTTTCAATTGAAATGTTTTGTCGTGAAACAGGAAAATGAAAAATAAAATTAAGAATAGAAAAATTAATATGGCGGCATATTGGAAATAAAAAGAAAACTCTCGAGTATTTCTTAATATAACAAGATGAAAAGTTTTGAGTAAGTACGCATAGCAGGTGAATTAGACGTCATTTATCAAAAAGAAAGATGCTGGAAAAAAAAGATCTTGGGTAAAATAAAATTAACTATTATTGACGGAGGAAAGAGATAGATGGAGATGCAGTATGGCGTAAAAACAGTTTGCAATACGATGTGCGTTATCGCTCAGATTTAAATGCCCTCATTCGGCCCAAACAAAACAAGCACGTGGAACAGGGACCAAATTCTTTGACTTCATCCGTTTTTTTTTTTTTTTTTAAGCACGTCGTTGTGTTGTGCCGAATGTAGCTGATTTTAGGGTTGCATTTTTGGCATCACTTCAAGATTTATTGTCTGTGTACGGTTAACATGAATATCTTATTTAAAATTTAAATTTTATTAATTTATCAAAAAAACTTATGCTTATCCTTATAAATCACAGCGTAAAAAAAAAAATCCAAGATGTACTATAACCATCCGCACAATCAATAAAAAATTACGAATGTAAATTTAAAAAGACTACGGGGGGTTCAGGGGGGCAGAGCCCCCCTGAAGAAATGCAATTTTTGATTTAAAAAGTTACCAGAATAAGAAGTTCATCAGAATTTCAGAACATCAATGTACAACCACTTGTTTAACACTTTTAATTTCTGAAACTTTACGAAGTATCTTGTATGCTCATAAATATTTATGTAATTCGAAAACTTTAAAAAGCGATTTGTAGGAAGTTGAATATTATGCAATGAGTGTTAAAAAACAATGACTTGCAAAGATGACGTTGAGGCTCCTGATCTGCAGATTTACTAGTATTATTAGACTTAGGATAGTATCATTACTACACAGAGATAATAACAAAATTAAGAATTTCAAAATATTCAAAATTTCATACCAGAAAAATATACTGAAAAATACCAGTGTCGAATCTGAACCAAGTAGGTATTGTGAATATGCGGGCGGCAATTTGCCGACAATCGACTGGAAAGGGTATATTTGTATGCTTAATAGGGTGACCGAGCCAGTAGTTTATCAAATAAGGCCAGTGCTACGGGGTTTCTATTATATTTCCTCCCTTTTAAGTTTTAGAAGTAAACTAACTTGATTTCTACAACTCTTAATGAATGTCCTATAGTGGCCAAAAATGAAATCTGCTGAAATTAAATAGCAACAAAACTATAACTATATAGTTCCTTTAATTGACATTTTCCCAGTAGTTGATCGATCAACTTAAGAAATCAGTCGAAAATTCAAAAATGAATCTTTATAATATCATGTTTGGGCTGTGATTAAGAATAATTCATATAAAACTATTATTTGAAATACGCAAGATGGAAGTCGATTATTTTAACTTAACGTAATTGTCTGCAACTAATCAAAATCTGAATTTTTACATTTTCTAATTTTAACAAAAATCATAAAATGACTTCTCTTACAGCAGGTAGCTGAAAACAATGTGATAACAGGCGCTCCAACATTCAAACAAAGATATTATGTCTAGTGCCATGTTGTAAAACTCATTTCTGCCTGAAATGACGCAATATTTAAAAAAATTGATCAACTACTGGAAGATCATCACTGGCGTGGTCAGTCTATATGGTTTAATAGGTCCATCTTCCTTTTATGTGAGTTATACCTTACTAAAGTGAAGTCGTTTAAAACAATTTAACGTGTTTCAGAAAATATTAAATAAAAAATCATTTTGTGCATTTTAAGAGTTATGTCGTCGTAATACGATACAATGTATTGTAAGCTATTCATTCGGCTAAAATGCGAGATGCTGTTTATTGCATGCGAACACGAACAATTTAATAAAAAATACGCAAGTGGGTCAAAAAACAGTGACTCGCCGATTTACGAAAGTTAAAGTGCGGAAAAGCGTCTAAAAGATAAGCAGACAATTCAAAGTCATAAAGACTGTAGGACCGTTACGTCTTAAAATGTAGTTTTAATAAGGAAATTTGATATTTCCACTAGTTTACTTAAAGAGCTATATAAAACATATAAGATAAAACTTTTAAAACATTTAAAATGTAAAAGTCAAAAAGGTAAAAATCTTAAACCAACAAGTTTCAGCTACACTGTAACCTTCCTCATTGTGACCCTCTCCATTATCGACAAACTCAAAATATTTATTGATTTTAAAAGTTGTATGTTAACATATTATGTTGTTCTTACTGGTATCATTGCGCCATCTATCAAAATAAAATGCCATTAACTATAAGAAGTTTCTTGAACATTGATTTAAACAAAATTATTACGTTTTTTCAAAACATTTAACCATAACTTAGGTCTGTTATACGATACCCCATCATTGGAAACTTCATTTGATCTCATTTCAACCGCCATTGATTCTCTAATAAGACTTTTCTGTGGTTAATTAAGTGGTCAAACAGCTTTCGCCTTATCATAATCAATTTCTTAAATATCATTTTTAATTCATAAAGACTTTGAACTATCCTATAAAGTGGTAAAAGGTAGTGTTTTGTCTATGATTTTGTCCTCACTTCTATACAGCTGAACGTAGCTCAGTTTTTTTTTTTTTTTTTTTTTTTTTAGTAGTGTAACAAATATGTAAGAGCCAACCTTCTCTTTTCTTTTTTCAAGTAAAAAAAACATAATTGGTGGCAAATAATTTATTTAATAATTCTTTTATGATGTGATTTGCTTCTCTGTGGTACTTATTTGATATTAGTTTTTTAAGCAAAATTTATGTTTGTAAGACTGTTCTTCTACTAACTCGTCGAATGTGGCTGTTATATTAATATGCCATATACCACTTAATTTAATTTTCTTACTGCCAAAGGCTACCAAATTCTTCTAATTAAATTTTCTGTTTATAACGTACATTAAAAAAGATATTATAAAACAAAGCATTCGTGAATTATGAAGACATTCGATCATTTCAACATTTTGTCACAGGAATTCTATGCCTCTGAAACGATTAAATAAAATGAAAGTCTGAAACTATGCAAAAATACTACTTATGTTTACTTGACCATGAAATCAGAGTGCAAAGTAATTCCCTTTTTTATATTTCATATTTTTTTTTCATTTTATCTTAAAGAAAACAATTTACAAAATAATTTTAAATCAAATGCCATATATCACACAGTACAATACTTCTTAGAAGTACCAATAAATATCAGACATTTCATAAAAATGAAAATGAATGCATATGATGTAGACCTGAAGGAGGCAGCACAAACCATCATCTCAGAGAGTTGACTGCTGAAATTCCAGGGTTAGTTAAAACTCGATTCGTATATTAAAATTCAACTGGTCTGCAAATCATACCTTCGTAGAAAACTGCTGCAAACCCGATTTTAGTGGTTGACTGGTGGGATTACCATTGTGTTTTTCTGCTCCCAGTCCCTCATGTTTTCCCAACTTTGGGTGCAGGAAAACACAATGATAAACCTACAAATCAACCACTAAAACCGGGTCTGCAAGTGGTTTCTACCAAGATATGACTTGGCAGACCAATTGCATTTTAATATGCTAATCGAATTCTGACTATTCCTCCAATTTATGTTGCCAACACGATGAGGTAATGGTTTGTCCAGCTGCCACCCGGTCTAATACCATTAAAAAAACCGGATGTGTCATTTTGTTTCCGCACTTTTAAAAATTGTGATCTGTTTTACCATGAAATAAGGAAAATCTATTCATTCGAAACGATGTATAAAATTTCAGAATAAAAATAGAAGTTGTAAAACATAGTAGAGTATTAATAATATGAAAATATAATAATTCATTACTTTTTTTAACACCAGTGGGCGCATGCGAAGTTTTGTATATGCAGTCTTTCATATTTTTCGCAACTACATCTATTCATTAGTTTTACCTAACTGCAATTTTTAATCAAATAACGCATTTTAGCGAAATGTGAGTACACTATGCCAAACGCTTGTTCAAAAAACAAACCTCCGTATGATAGCCTATTCATCTTTGTGCGTTTTGTCGATGCATAGAAAAAGGTATTTTGGCATCAGGTGTAATATATATGATTATTACGAGTATAGTGTAAAAAATATAACTCAATTTATTATCCACAGCAAATTAAAACTAGAAAACAGGAATTCTGCTTTTTCAGAATTTAGTGTCGTTTCCGATGAAAAAAAATATATGTATACATAAATAGTACAAAACATATTTCAATTTTAAGACTTAAAGCACACACTTCATTCGCATCCCCTTGAGAATTCCACATTTACGATCCACTCTTAAACATTTACAGTAAAGCATGCATAGAAAGTCACTATCGCAAAATAATACACAAATGCAGCAAAAAGGTGCCGTCATAAAAAAAAACTCGACAAAAAAAGGTCTATCTAATGATTCACGGGCCTTCATTTGTTTGTAACATTAATATAGATATTTAAAATTAAATATAGTTTATATTAGCTCCATATTTTAACAGTAATTATTTGTCTGTATTTTTTCAAAATACCGCGTATTTTAATTACATTTTCTTTCGGTTGTTATGAGAAAATGGCAACAAAAAGATATAATTGCTATTTTTCAAATATTTTCCCTTTACTTTCTACAGAAATGGAGTACTTGAGTTGCCAAAATTAAACAAACGGTGCTAAAAACTACAAAAAATTTAATATTTCAAAAATAAATGGAGATACCGTTTTGAAACAAATTGTATTTAAAAGTACTTTTTTTCTCCCAATATGACGATACAAAAATTGAAAATTTACGATGCTTAGAAATTTAAAAAATTGCTATAGAGCATTTAATCGTAGAATGATACATCTGCTTTGTTTATTGCTGGCTTCTGTAAGGTAACGTTATTTTTTTGAGACGACATAAAATAAGCTGGGAGAAAGAAATGCATACCGTGCCAGGGGCTAATATGCATCTTAATTGAATTTAACTTTTTTTGTCCTGTTTATACTTGTCCGGGTAATGCTTTTCATTTATATTTTAATACAACCTATAAAAATGATATTCCTGCTGTACTTAACTGTAATTTGTAATCTAATAACGTGATTTAATAAAATGGGAGTATGCTATACGAAAAGCCTGTTCAAAAACCTTTAGTATGGTAGCCCATTCATCATTGTGCGTTTTTGTAGAAGTATAGAAAAATGGATGTTGACATCAGAATTATTACCAGCAGTGTAAAAAGTATAATTCAATTCATTATACACAGCAAATTAAAATATGCATCTTAATTGTATTTAACCTTTTTTGTCCTGTTTACACTTGTCCGGGTAATGATTTTCATTTATATTTTAATACAACCTATAAAAATGGTATCCCTGCTGTACTTAACTGTAAATTGTAATCTAATAATTTGCTTTAATAAAATGGGAGTATGCTATGTGAAAAGCCTGTTAAAAAACTTTTAGTATGATAGCCCATTCATCGTTGTGCGTTTTTGTAGAAGCATAGAAAAATGGATGTTGCAATCAGGATTATTACCAGCAGTGTAAAAAGTATAATTCAATTCATTATACACACCAAATTAAAATATGCATCTTAATTGTATTTAACCTTTTTTGTCCTCGTTACACTTGTCCGGGTAATGCTTTTCATTTATATTTTAATACAACCTATAAAAATAATATTCCTGCTGTACTTAACTGTAATTTGTAATCTACCCAGCAAAGATGAAATTGCTGGCCAGCAGCAAGATAGGTGCTGGCAATGATGGAGAAGTGCTGGCTGATGGTCTACCACTGCATGACCACTGCTGGACAGCTTGAGTCAACTTTGCTGTTGGAAATCATCAGATAAAATGCAGGTGGGCATCCATTTTATCTCATGGGCTGGCCCACCACTACACGGAAGTGCACGAACTTTTGCAGTATTATTGCTGGGAACGCTTACGCTAGGTGGCGCTGCGAATATCGAAGATATTGAGCATTTGAACACAAATCTGAAATGAATATCTTAACATAATTTAAGCTGTGACGCTATTTTTTTTTTTTTTTTTTTTTTTTTTGAAACTGTAAAAAATATAGCACCAATGTCACCAACAAAATAAATAAATAAATTCTTTATTTCAACACACATATTTTTTCTCCTTAAATCTGATTTTACTAGATTACAAATGATTTCGGTTTTCATAATTTACGCAGTTCAGAATCAATAATAAAAAAAAGCGTATAAAATACATAGGATTTCTAAGCAATAGAATAATTTCTATACCAGTTTAGTGATTGGGAACGTAAATCACAAAAGAAACAAATTTGAAATAATGTAATGAGAGCTTGAAAACTACGAGCAATCGTAGCGTACGCTGAAAGCACTTGCTCATGTCCGATCACGAAAACCAAGCAGCATCGAGAGCGGTCAGTACTTGGGAAGGTGACCCCATGCAGTTCAAATATTTCTATAGACACTTCTGTTACAGACACTTCTACAGATGTTTCTATAGCTCTTGGTCAAACTAGCTTATAGAAAAAAGAGCCATAATTATATAATACTTTTGTTTTTTTATAGAATTCTATAAGAAATTTTTGTAAGGGAAAGTGCTGAGCGAGCAAAGGAATAACAGTGGGATAGGTGCTAGCACTGCAGGAAAAGTGCCGGATTGAAGTAAAGTGATGGCATACAAATGCTAGCCTGCTGTTGGCCATCACTGATGGGCCAGCTGCTTTCGGCTTGGACACTTTTCGACAGGTTTAAGTAATGGCACCCTTGCACTTTACCGCTGATAGCACTGCTGGCTGCCATCTTTTTTCCAGCTAATGGCCCACTGTTTCTTTCTTTGCTGGGTAATAACGTGATTTAATAAAATGGGAGTATGCTATGTCAAAAGCCTGTTCAAAAACCTTTAGTATGAAAGCCCATTCATCGTTGTGCGTTTTTGTAGAAGCATAGAAAAATGGATGTTGCAATCAGGATTATTACCAGCAGTGTAAAAAGTATAATTCAATTCATTATACACAGCAAATTAAAATATGCATCTTAATTGTATTTAACCTTTTTTGTCCTGTGTACACTTGTCCGGGTAATGCTTTTCATTTATATTTTAATACAACCTATAAAAATGATATTCCTGCTGTACTTAACTGTAATTTGTAATCTAATAACGTGATTTAATAAAATGGGAGTATGCTATGTCAAAAGCCTGTTCAAAAACCTTTAGTATGATAGCCCATTCATCGTTGTGCGTTTTGTAAAAGCATAGAAAAATGGATGTTGGCATCAGGATTATTACGAGCAGAGTAAAAAGTATAATTCAATTCATTATACACAGGAAATTAAAATATGCATCTTCATTGCATTTAAGCTATTTTGTCCTATTTATACTTGTTTGCGTAATGCTTTTCATTTATATTTTAATGCGACACATAAATATGATATTCCGGCATTAAGTACGTTAACTAAGGCAAAAACTTGTCCAAAAATCTTTCGTATGATATTTCATTCATCATTCCCCATTTTCTACATGCATGAAAAAGGGATGTTGATATCAGATAATATATAGTATATGATTATTACGGGCAGTGTAAAAAAATATAATTTAATTCATTATACAGAAAAAATTTATATTTACATCTTCGTTGTATTCAAGCTTTTATCATATTGACACTCGTTCGGGTAATTATTTTCATTTAACCCTTTTTCTACTGACGGTACTTATAAGTACCACTCACTTTAAACTTTCATAACATAGTGAATATTACTAATATTCTAATGGTACTTTCCAAAAACACTCTTTTAACTCCAATTTATCCGGATACATGGCAGCAGTAGATCTAGGTTTGTTATTTCAGCAAGAAAGGAGGCTATCTTTGGCACAGACGATGGGTTTTGTGCCAACATTTTGCACAGATTGTAACGCTCGTCTTTTTTTTTTTTTTTTTTTTTTTTTTTTTTTTTTTTGCTGCAAACACAGTGAAAGATATAAGATAAGAGTTGGATTTTTTTTATGTGTTCATTATGATCTTAGAATACAATTTCACTAACTATTTTAGGTGAACGGTGTATGTATTTGATTTAACAGTTGAATTACTCGGTGGTATTTATAAGTACCGTCAGTACGCTGTGTGTTGGAGAGAAACGTCATGTTTACTTTTCATCTATGTAGTTATCCATCGTTTTCATCAGCTTTAAAATGTAATTACTAAATTGTAGTGTAGTAATGATTTCCATGATATTTCTTTTCTGTTTCATTGTTATTTTTTTTTATAGGAAATCGAAAAAGTTGTGGCACTGGCTCGTTTTTGCTATGCTAGAAATGCCATATGTAAATTCATATATTGCATATATGGAGGTGCGATAGAACATGCTTTCCCTGGGGAAATTCTAACGTGTTGAAATAAAAGTTTGGCACCGGAATTTGCCAAAACATTTATTTCTGAATAAGAAAAATCCTATATTTCACACACTTATTAAATCGAAAATAGTTTCTGGTGCAATTTAAAATACCTTGAGCGTTTTCTGTTACGATATTTTAGGCATAGTGTACTGATGGTACTTTAAAGCGCAGCTTTAATTAATTACCTCTAAATAATTAAATTTCTCACGGGTGAGTATTGTTTTATGTTTATCCTTTAATTTTCATTGTAGTAATTGAAAAAAAAAATTGCAGTAGATAAAGGGTTAAATAGCTGGTTTCCAACACCATGCTCTAGGGTAGTTTTTCATCCTCCTTATACCTGTTATGATCCATCTGAATTTGTTGGTCAGATTCGGCAACACCCTGTATAATAATGCAACATATAAATATAATGTTTCTATCGTAAATACTTGTTTCTTTTTTTTTAATGGCTTACTTATGTCACATGTAAAAAGAGAATTCTCTTAAGTAACATCATTTTCTAGAAACATTTTAATACCTTCTAAAATCCTCATAAAAGCCGTATCTCTATACTTTAAACAGAATAAAATACTTCTTCCAACAAGAATTTTGCATTCCATTTTCAAATAAAGAACGTGGGACGCTCTTCATAAACTATTCAACCCTACTCCCCTTTAAAATATGTTCTTGAAGAAAGAGGAAATTTCCGCATTCTTGTAAAAGTCACAAGAAAAATTTTATGCGTGCTTTTAAGCATTAATAATTTAGTGTTGAATGCAATAAGTCTCGCATAAAAATTAATTTTTGACAAGGTAATTTGAAACAAAGTTTATGTGAAATCGCATGCCTGTCAACTTCTAAGATTTTAAAATAATATAACAATGTTTTGAAACCCCCAGTAAATATTTTTTATGTATGCTAGGTGTTTAAATGTGTACTGTGGAATTATTAAATGAAATGCAGCACAGTCGTGGAAGAAAAAGTAAACATCCCCTACTAACTCTTCAACAAATTATCATAGAAGAAAGTTACTGGTACCGAACGATTGGAAATAAAGTTTACTTTTAAATGATGTATATAAAAGTTGTTTAGGGTGGCATCTACATATTAAAACGAACCCAAACTTCATTTTTTTCAATGGCAATACCCAATTTTAACAAAATATGTCAAATCTTCGGCTGTAATTATGACTAGACACTAAATTTCAAGTCATTTGAATGATAAGTTTTTGAATTATAAACATTTAAAATTTAGTGTTTCTAATCTTATATTGCATTTTCATTTTTTTATTAATATCTCCTGAAATTATACTCTTAATGTGCTAATTTTTTGTGTAGCAATAATACTGAAATACTCAAACATAAATGCGTTGCATTTCCAATTTTTAGAATTTTATGATATGAATTATGAAATTAATATTCGAAAAAATTATGAATTGCAACCTACAATTTTTTTGATGGATTTGGATTTATTAAGTCCTGCTTTATGGTAATCCAAAATTTCACATTTGTCTTCGACGTAGGTTTCAAATTATGCTTAGAAACGACAGAATGATGGTTTAAGGGACAGTCTATGATAGAAGTTACTAGATATTTTGAAATTTCTTATGCTATCATGTAATCTAGCAGTCTTCAATGACTGCATAAGTGGCGCATAAGATGCCTTGATCAAAAAGGGGGCACAATTAGTCAACAATCGAGTACAAACATTAATTTGGATACAGCCCCTAAAATACGCTCGTTTTAAAGTAAATAATTTCTCGGAAACTTTTCATACAAATTGCATTAAAATTTGTTTTTAAACTAATTGAAGGGTGTGGAATTCATTTATGCTGTCTGAATTGTGTACTGCTATTGAAAAAAAAAACAAAGTTATGGTTCGTTTTAATATGTAGATGGTCCCCTAAGCAAATTTTATATAAATCATTTAAAGGTAAACTTTATTAAGAATCGTATGGTACCAGTAACTTTCTTCTACGATAATTTTTTGCAGAGATAGTGACGGGTGTTTACTATTTTTACCAATAATGTACATATTTCATCATATTTACTAATAAAACTTTCTGGCACAAAATGTTTATTCAACTTTTAAAAAAAAGCGCAAAATTAGTAGCCCTGGAATCGAATCGTGGGGGTTCCATTACGAAATCTAATTCGTATTTTCTTTTTAAAACTTGGGGACACTGTCTCTTAGGGGATATGCTTATCAATCCATCTTCTGAACTATATGCTCTAAAAACATAGATTCTAAAAACGAGCTAAATTGCTCAAACTAAAAATATTACCCGATTATAAAAGATTAAAGAAATTATCATAACTAGTAGCGATCTTCTATAATTGGATTACCATTTATTTCAATTTGATCGGGGGATTTTTCGGTGCTTAAGACCACATTCACCATTCTCACTAGTTGATTATTAATTTCATAAATGATAAAGAAAGACGAATTAAAAATCACCTTTAAAGTAAAACACCAAAAAGTAAAAAAATGTCGCTGAATAATAATAAAAAAAAAACTGTTGATTTAGATTAAAAGCTTTATTTTAGATGTGATAAGAAAATCATTTATATGACTCAGATGTGATGTATTAAATATGACGCTTTAAATACATCGTTTTCAATAAGACTTTTTGCGCGTAATAATTTAATTATTTTAAAGTTTTCTTTTTTTTTTCAATGTTCAAGAATAAATATACATTTTAATTAAAAATACAGTTTTTGGAAACGCTATGAGTAAATTGTTTTTAATATGACTTATTAAATATATCGTTGTGCATATGACGTATATTTCGTCATTAAATGTTTTTCGCATGCAGTAGCTTAATTATATAAAGTTTTCATTATTTTACGATGTCCACATGTAAATATTTGTTTCAATTGGAAGGTATTGGAATCTACATTTCTCACAAGAGCACTTGAATAAAAATACTAACAGAAAGAAAAATAAATGTTCTTTAAAAAAAATCCTAATACAGGGCTGGCACAGTATATTATTCTATTCGCACCACTATTTTAATAAAATAAATTTTGTAGTATATTTCTCTCGCAAATGTTGTCAAACTGTATGCCAAAGATTTTTGTTTTAAGAAAGTGATGCGAGGTAAAATTAAAAAAATAGTCGCTAGTGGCAGTCCTGTAAAAGTAATTGAGATTTCCTTATCTGTAGGCCGTACATTAACGTTACATTATTCATTCTGATAACCTATTGTACGAATTTAAACTATATTTATCGTTACGCACATATTGCTCACATTATTGGAATGTTTACTCCTATTTAGAAAAAAATATATACTACAGACAATTTTGCAATATCCGCAACCACTCTTAGGTATAACGAAGATTTCTGTGCTATCCTTCTTTGCTTCCTCTAAATTCTCGCTATGTGAAAATGCTCAATGTGCTGAAACCGTTTTTAACCCTCCGAGTGTCTTGCAAAAGGGTAAAATTGTAATGTTGTTTTCTTTGCATTGTGTTTTAAATGCTAAGAAAATATGATTATTTCAACATTATATAAAAAAAAAAACTCAATTACAAGTATGAATGTAATCCTTGAGAGTATTAATCATTCTTCAATGCATTTAAAATGCATTAAATCTATAGAATTATATTATCTTAAATATTGGTTGTATTGCTGTGAAACCTGGATCTTAGTGAACGGAATATTACGCCCCAAACACTTAGAGGGCTAGAAACTGAAATGCATTAGCCTAATGGTTATGTGTTTTTAAAATCTGCTGAATCAGTGATGTGAAAAAAAGGAAGAAAAAAAAAGAAGAATTGAAAAAAAAAATACATCCTATATTTTATATACCAATAAAATGAAAATTACTGAGAAACGTCATACAGCAGGTTGTATGAAATTTATTAATGACATTTAATTATTATTATATACTAGGGTATCGTACCCGGACTTCCCGGGTTAAAGAATGTATGTGAAAACACTTTTTTTTTATTAGAAAACTAATAATTTTTTTATATGCAATACATTTTTTAGATTGCCCACTTACATTAAAAAAGCATTTTTCATATGGAAAATATGAATTATACAATAAAATAAATTTTTGAAATTTATGAAAAGCGATATTTTCTTATTAGCCGCATGCTAAGAGTTATTTGACCAAGATTTTGATACTTATGGCATCCTTTTATATTCTGATAATTTCATAGATTATTCATGTCTGTTAAATTTGTGTTTTATTTATATTATTTTATTAGTCCCCGGTACAGTATGCTATTTCTTTCTCCGGGCTTATTTTGTGTCGACTCCAAAAAATACCGTTACCATACAGAAGCTAGCCGTAAAACAAAGCAGTACGATTAAATACTCTAAAGCAATTTTTTAAACTTCTAGACATCGCACATTTTCAATTTTTATACCGTCGTATTTGAAAAAAAGTACTTTTAAATGCAATTTGTTTGAAAACGGAATCTCCATTTATTTTTGAAATATTAAAATTTTTGTAGTTTTTGCAGCCATTTGCTTAATATTGGCAACGGAAGTACTCCATTTCTATAGAAAGTAAAGGGAAAGTAGTTGTAAAATATTAATTATATATTTTCGTTGCCTTTTTTTTCATAACAACCGAAAGGAAATGTAATTAAAATACGTGTTGTTTTGAAAAAATATAAACGAATGATTTCTGTTAAAACCTGAAGCTATTATTAACAATATTTAATTTTCAGTATCTATATTAATGTTACAAACAAATGAAGGCTTATAAATCATTAGAAAGCCGGATATATATATATATATATATATATTTTTGGGGGGGGGGGCTTGTCGAATTTCTTTAATAACGGCATCTTTTTGCTGGACTTATGTATTATTTCGCGATATTGACGTCCTGTGCATACTTTACTGTAGATGTTTAAGAGTGGATCGTAAATGTGGGATTCGTAAGTGGATGCGAATGACGCCATTTTACATAAAATAAAAGCGTGTGCTGTAAGTCTTAAAATTGAAATAGGTTTTGTACTATTTATATATACATATATATATTTTTTTTTTCATCGGGGTGACACTAAATTCTGAAAAAGCAGAATTCCTGTTTTCTTGTTTATTTATTCATAAGGAAGTCTTTTTAATGGTTATTAGCCGGAAGAAAATGATGAACTCTTTATTTTGTTTTAAGGGCAAACCGGTTAATCTTTCGTAATCGAGCTCCGCGCAATATAGATAAATTTTAAAATATTGCATGCTTTAAAATTGTTTTTAAAACCATAGACTATCAGTAAACTGAGATGAACTTTGCAAACAAATTTCATTTGAAAAAAAAATCCTATGGTGATCTAAAAATTTAAATTGTACGATTACAAATATGTTAGATTTGTGTTTTTTCAATATTATTCTTTATTTGTTTATAAAAGAAGTATTAATGTCGTTAATTTGTCTTCCACAAATATGTTAGATTGGTGGTTTTTTAATATTATTATTTTATTTGTTTATAAAGGAAGTATTAATTTCGTTATGCAAAAATAGTCAGAAACAAATGCTGAAAAATGTTTGTTGCTTTATTGTCAAAATGTATATAATTATTATGTATTGAAACCGGCACATGATAAGATAAACTTTAAAAAAATCTTGCTTAAAAATTATTTTAGGAAACTTAATACATCAGTCAATTAAGATGCAGTTTTTAAACAAATTGCATTTGAAAGTAATTTTTTTTCCCTTTGCGAGGAAAATTGAAAATGTACAATGGTCAGAAAATTAAAAAATTGCAGTAGTGAAAATTTCAAGACCGAAATTTGATCGTGAAGTGTTGCTATTCGAAAATGACGTCAGCGTTACACACAGATACGTTTGTTCTTTATAATATAGATACTTAATCAGTAAAATACAATAAAGTTCAGTTATTAGGATATGGTTATCAATTTAGTCTCTTATGCTTGGTTTCCGGAATGAAAAACAGCAATTTTCACCTTCTCAAAATTTGCTTACGTACTTCTCATATCCATTCATTTTTTTTTTTTTTTTTTTTTTTTTTTGATCATTTAAAAATAATTTTAACTCAAAAATTGTCGTCACGATTATCAGCAACATCTTTTATGTGAACAGACGCACTCTTTACTTGAGATTCTAATCTCAATTCCGGAGAGTAAAAATTTCCGTAATTTATGTTTTTTAGACGTATTTGTGTGAAAATGTTTAGTTTTATATAAGAAAATGGTCGTTTCTTTTAAATATGACTTCATTTTCACTTAAATAAGCATTTCGCCTAGTTTCTGAAACTTAGTATCAGTACACATGCAGAAGGAAAAACAATATAGAAAATTTATGAGGAAAAATGCGGGTTTTCAAAAGCATTATGTCATTTTTCGTTATTATGCCCTAATATAATATTCTGCTCCTAATGGGATTTTGCGACACTAAACCCTATACAACAATTTTGAATTTTTATCAGAAAATGGCATGAATAAAGATAAAAATACCTCATTATTTATCTGTCTTCAATAATGAAAGCTGTCTAATTTTCTCCATTTTGAAGAAATTTCATAAAATGCTTTTAAAATTAAAATATAAAAGTAGGGATATTTAAAAAATATACAGATAGTGCGATCACATCTACAAATGAAGAGCTTTCACTTAAAAAAATTTTTAGTAAAATTGGTTCAGCAGAAAGATCAGGGCAGATGACTAAAAAACATACTTGTGTTTTAAATATATAGATTATATAAAATTAGGAAAAATTAAATTAAGCAAATTATGTTTTTTTTTGATAAAATTGTAGTAGAATGTCTTAAAGAATAGCATTACAATTTTATTATTTGAGAGAATTTAGGACAAAAACTTCAGGAACACGATATTATTTTATACCACGAATTATTTGTTTGCTTGTCTAACTCGGTGAAGCATATCCGTCCAGGCGAGAATGATCAATTTCTGTAATATAAATCCCTATTATTTGCATGTCACCTCTGTTTTATAAAGACACTCTAAATTTTTGTAAAACATTGCGTTTTATCAGTGTCTGATTTCGATTACATTATTTTCAAAACGGAAGCATTTTCACCTGTGAAGAATTTCAAAGCAGCTGGGCTGTGAAAATGACGCGCTTCTTCAAAATATAATTCAGGTTTAAGAATTAAAATACACGCTTTTTTATAAAATGACGTTATTTGCATCCGCTAAAGGAATCCACTTTTACAATAATGTCTTAAACTTCGTATATAGAAAAGTATGCATATGACGTCATTATGACGCAATAACAGACAATATTCTTGACATAGCCCACATTTTAATTTCAACTTTTTTTTCCAGGTTTTATGAGAATATGGCAACAGAAAGATACAGTACCTCCTATTTTCGACTATTTTCCGTTTACTTTCAATGACTTTCAATAAAAATGAGGTACTTTTGTGTCCACGATAAGAAAAATGGTATTAAAAACTACAAAAAAATTAATATCTCAAAAATAAATTGAGATACAGCTTTCAAAAAAATTGCATTTAAAACAGCATTTTTTTTTCCTTATACGACGGTGTAAAAATTTACCATGTGCGATGTTTAGAAGTTTCAAAATTTGCAGTAGAGAAAATTGCAAAACCAAAATTTTATTTCAAATTTCCAAGTGTTGCCTTTCGCAAAATGACGTATGCGTTACTCACAGATATGTTTGTCTTTTATAATATAGATATTCGGAAATATTCGGATAATGATAGCTTAATATTGTTTAATGTTAATTATATTCCGTCTGATTACACAAGCCTGTGATGTTTGTGTTTTTTTAACTTATAATAATTTATTTTTATGTATTTTTTAGCGCTGAATTCGAAAATGACCTACATTTTTAACCTTCACGTCAGGATTTATCGCAAATCGTAAATTTCAAAGGTAAAATGTTAAAAAATAGCAAAAATCTGATACTAAAGTATGATGTAAAATTTTTTATTAAATTAAATTTTATTCATTACAATAATTTATTCAATTTATGACTTGTAGTGGTAATTATTACAGCTAAACAGCTCAGGGGTCTGATGAGATTTAGGGTAGGGATTCACTTTTTAACTTTGAACTTTTTAACTTTAAAATTTACGATTAGCGAAGCATCCTGACGTAATGGTTAAAAATGAGGGTCATTTTCGGATTCAGCGCTAAAAAATACATAACTATCAGTTATCAAAAATTAAAAAACACAATCAAATATATTTTATGGTACCAGATTTTCGCTATTTTTTTACTTTTTAACTTAGAAATTTATGATTTGCAAAAACTCCTTACGAGATGGTTAAAAACGGAGATCTTTTTTGGATTCAGCTCAACAATTTAGATAAGATTTGAATATCAAGAGCTAAAAAAACAATCGCAACCTAAATTTTCCAGGCTAGTATTAGTTTTAAACTTTATTTGAAAAAAAAAAAAATATATATATATATACATAGCTGCCAACCTCAAATTAATCTTCCGTAATAATTGTGTTAATTTGACCCTGGTTTAATACGTTTCAAACCAGAATTTTTTTTTAAGAAATGAAAACAAATATGTTCCACGTAGAAACCTGTAATTAAATAAATAAGCATTCATGAAATACATTTTCTTGTTCGAAATGTGGTTAACCTGGGTTAAATTAATCCAGACATTACGGAAGATTAGTGGAAGGTTGGCAGCTATGTATATAATGTCTTTCCGCCTGTACCGAAAGATAACGGTAGATTCGATATTCGTGTTTTGAAAAATTCGGCTTATGTTATTCAAACAGGCGAAGATAAAATGAGTGGAACCAGATTATAAAAGATCCAATACCAGTTTTCCTCAATACTGAATTTGAATGAGAATTTCGCCAAATTCGCCAGCTTTATCCAATATAGTTTCATTTGGAGCAATTTATATATAATTTGGTGATATCTTGAAGTACCCGCCATTTTAAAACAACATGGCGGATGAAGCTAACCAATAAATTTAGTCAGTTAGTGCGTTCTGTACACATTCTCAGTCATTTCGAAATATATACGAGTAATATATAAACAAGACAAAAATCAGATTGTTTCAAAATGTTAGATATCCATGAATTTCAAACTACTATATCTCACCCATTTTAGGTAGATTTCATAGTAAATAGTACCTATTGCAGTCGTTGCTATTGTGCGACTTTTGAAAAATTCCTTCATAACGTTTCATTATATGACCACATGAACCCAAAACCACCCTCACTTAAAAATTTTAAATATATATATATGTGTGTGTGCGTGTGTGCAAAACTGAAAAAAAAATCCATAACTTCTTAATTATAATACATATCAAATCAATTTAAAGTTATTATTTCTATAAAAAAAGCCAAAACTTTACGTATGGCAGATTTTTGATAAAATTAAAGATAGGTTCAAGGGGTGAAAAATAATAGAGTTTTGAGGAGAAAAAAATTCGTAACTTCCTCAATTCTCAAGTTGTTTACAAGTTGTTTCAAGTTGTCACTGGGTTTATCTCTAATCTTGATTTAGTTTTTGTTAGTGAAATCAGTACTTGACTTTAATCTACCTTCGCCTGTAAGCCAAAGCGGCAGGAATTTTTTAACGTAAAGACAAAACAAAAAATGCTCCTTAGTCCTTCTACAAAAAAAAAAAAAAAAAAAAAAAAAAAAAAAAAAACTATTTAAATTTCTAATTTTTTGTATCCGTTTTTTAATTTTAAATGTTTTGAAATGGCTTCCATTTTCAAACAATATGGTGGTTGAAGCTTCTAAGGAACTCGATCCAGACCTTGATATGTCGTGGACAGATGCTCAGTCACATCCAAATTGATTCATAAATACGAGAGTTATAGCTTGTCAAACATTATGTATATACAGGTTGTCCCTGCTTAGATGTTACAAACTTCGATTGGAGGTAGGGTACACCTAGACGACTCGGAATCATATAGGAATGCCGGGTCGGAAATGCCTTCCTGACACAGTAGGGGCATTGACAGTCTTGCCAGTGGGCTACTTCTTTTAAATGCAGATTTCTCAATTGGTACCATTTTTCTAAAATGGTAAAACTCCCTTAGTTTTCAACTTAATTAATATGTCATTAAAGAAGGGGAATTTTATCATTTCAAATTAGTGGTGCCAGTCAAGAAATCGGAGTTAAAAAAAAGGTAGCCCACTGGAAACTCAGCCAGGGCCAATGACCCGCTTTGTGTAATCCAGCCTTTTCAATGGCCAGTGTCGCCAGTGGGCTACTTTTTTTAAAACTCAGATTACTTGATTGGCACCAGTTTTTTTTTTTTTTTTTTTTTTTTTTTTTTTTTAATAGTAAAATTCGCCTTATTCAATGACATACTAATTGAGGCGAAACGAAGAGGAATTTTACCATTTCAGAAAAGTGGTGCAAGTCAAGAAATCTGAATTTAAAAAGAAGGTAGTCCACTAGCAACACGGTCAGTGTCCTTACTGGGTCAGGAAAGCGTTTCCGACCCGACATTCCTATATGATTCCGAGTCGTCTGGGTGTACCCTACCTCTCCTCGATGTTTTTAACATCTTAGTAGGGACGCCCTGTATATATATATTGAATAAATATTTGAATCCTTTGAATCAAAATTTATCTTACAAGATAATATAACAATGTTAACCAAATGCTAAAGGAAGATGGCATGTAAAAATATAATACATTAATCCTTATAAAAAATATTACAGTAAAGATACTCAGCATACAGAACCCACAAAAAAAAATCGAAATATTTAAAACCTAAATATTTTAATATTATAATATCGTAAATCTTATAAAATAGTTGAATAAAACAAACGTGGAAAAATTTAGTTTCAAAAAGTGTAGGAGCCATATATGTCAGAGGATAAATTTACAGAAAGATATGTAAAAAAAAGAAAAAAAAATGAATATCATCGTTATCAGAAATGTGTATAACACTTATACTGTGGAATTTTCATCAGGGGCAATGTCCCGCAAATATAAGCAAAACACAATTGATTTGTAATTGAGAAAAGCATGCATTGCATTTAAGAGCTGTTTCTTAAATTGCTCAATCGGTTGTGCATATATATAAATTTATATATATAATAAATAGACAAATAATAAATGGCACATATAATTAAATAGCACACTTACCAATTTAGTGGGTTATTTTTTTATTCAAAATAGCTACGAGAGCATTTGAATAGTAATCTTAAGTTTCTTTTACCACGGGATTTCTATCATTAACCCCCCCCCCCCCCCAAATAAAAGGATTTCCATTCGAAAAATCTTATGAATATTTAAATACGCACACGCACACATCAAACAAACATCACTTTGCAAAACACATTAGTCGAATTTTTTTTCAAATATGCTGAATAATATTTTATTACGAATACAAAAGCTAAAAATTTCTCTTTTTTTTTTCGCCAAGTCTATAATTTTATGCCCCTAAATGTCTTACTAGAGTAATTAAATAAATTTATAATTAACAAAAAGTAACTGCTATCACATTAATATCCTAAACTAAGTGAAATTTTATCACCCGTTGATAGTGCATTAAAATTTCACCATTTCCGTACTTTAAACAGCACTATGATATCACTATTTTAATGTTTTTTCTGCTATTTAGGCTTAGAAAATACATTACAGAAAATTTTGCGAGCATTCTTGCATGGTACATTTAGGTTTCTGTCTTATCCTTGTTTTATGAAAATGTTTTATTTCCCTAAATGTCTTACTAGAGTAATTAAATAAATTTATAATTAACAAAAAGTAACTGTTATCACATTAATATCCTAAAATAAGTGAAATTTGGTCACCCTTTGAGAGTACATTAAAATTTCACTATTTCCGTACTTTAAACAGCACTATGATATCACTATTTTAATGTTTTTTCTGCTATTTAGGCCAAGAAAATACATTACAGAAAATTTTGCGAGCATTCTTGCACGGCACATTTAGGTTTCTGTCTTATCCTTGTTTCGTGCCTCAAAATTCCTATGAATTTGAAAATGTTTTATGCCCTAAATGTCTTACTAGAGTAATTAAATAAATTTATAATTAACAAAAAGTAACTGCTATCACATTAATATCCTAAAATAAGTGAAATTTTGTCACCCTTTGGGAGTACATTAAAATTTCATCATTTCCGTACTTTAAACAGCACTATGATATCACTATTTTAATGTTTTTTCTGCTATTTAGGCCAAGAAAATACATTACAGAAAATTTTGCGAGCATTCTTGCATGGTACATTTAGGTTTCTGTCTTATCCTTGTTTCGTGCCTCAAAATTCCTTTGATATGAAAATGTTTAATGTACCGTAAAATTTCATACAAAACTGCAACTGCATTATCCTAATAGTTATGCATTTTGGAATTTTTTGAACCAGCGATCCGAAAGAAAATGTTCCCCTGTATGAAAGATCCAAATGTGTTACTTTTATTTTATTTTGTGGAATATTTCGATATGTATCTAAAGGATTTAGCAGACAATTTGGGAACTTATTCAAAAAATAATTTCAAAATGAAAATACTTTCACGGAATAAAAAAATAAAGCTCAGAATCATTTAAATCTTACTGACAAAAAACAAGGATACTCTGATTTTGTTTTGAATTTCTTTGTTTAAAGTAATCAAGTTAATGAAGCTAAAATAATCGAATTCTCCAGAAAGTAAATTTTAACAATTATTTTTATAAACAAAACAAAATTCAACTTTTTAAATAATTACTTATAATCAAACCAAATTTGAAACTCCGAAATGAAAATAAATTTTAAGAGGTAATTATTTAAATGTATCTATATAAACAGCTTTAATTAACCTACTTTTTAAAAAGGGCACACTACTATTTTACCCTTTGACATGCATTTTGCAGTGGACTACTTTTTTATTCTGTCTGTCCCAATTTTTTTTTAATAATATCTGACATACACTTAAATTAGAATAATCATACTTCATACTCCTATTATAAAGAGGTAAAAATTGTTTATTTGTCGGAGATAAGCTCAGGAACTACCGAACCGATTCCAAATGCAATGGTATCAAAATGATGGTGTTCGCCCAACTTAGAACATAGGCTATATCTTATGTCGGTGCCACTACCCCAAAGGGGGTGCAGGAGCAAAAAACGTTCTAAAAATGCGATTTTTGCGTTAGTGAAGGACCTAGAAATATGAAATTTGGAATATTAGTTACTTATAAGATATAAATGATGTATAAGAACAGTTCTTAAACAATTCGAAATTTAAAAGGGGTGAAAATGCACAAAAAGCGTTCTAAAAAACGTTCTAAATGGTAGTTTCTACATAATCTCAGGAAATACCAAACCGATTTAAAAATATTGGTGTCAAAATGATGGTGTTAGTCCAACTTAGAACATAGGCTATATTTTATGTCATTGCCACTACCCCAAAGGAGGTGCAGGAGCAAAAAACGTTCTAAAAATGCGATTTTTGCGTTACTGGAGGACCCAGAAATATGAAATTTGGAATATTAGTTACTTATAAGATATAAATGGTGTCTAAGAACAGTTCTTAAACAATTCGAAATTTAAAAGGTGTGAAAATGCACAAAAAGCGTTCTAAAAAACGTTCTAAATGGTAGTTTCTACATAACCTCAGGAAATACCAAACCGATTTAAAAAATATTGGTGTCAAAATGATAGTGACAACGTTTGCTCCAAGATAGGCTATGTTTTATGTCGGTGCCACTACCCCAAAGGGGGTGTAGGAGCAAAAAACGTTCTAAAAATGCGATTTATGTGTTACTGATGGGCCTAGAAATATGAAATTTGAAGTATCAGCTACTTATTAGATATAAAGGATTTCTAAGAACAGTTCTTAAACAATTCTAAATTTAAAAGGGGTGAAAATGCGCGAAAAGCGTTCTAAAAAACGTTCTAAATGGTAGTTTCTACACAATCTCAGGAAATACCAAACCGATTTGAAAAATAATGGCGTCAAAATGATGGTGAAAATCCCTGCTCCAACATAGGCTATGTTTTATGTCGGTGCCACTACCCCAAAGGGGCTGCAGGAGAAAAACGTTCTAAATTTCTGTTTTTGCGTGACGGAAGGGCCTTGAATCGTGAAATTTAGAATGGTAGTTAGGTATAAGATATCAATGATCTCTAAGGACATTTCCTAAAAAAATCGAAATTTAAAAGGGGGGTCAAAATGCGCAAAAAGCGTTGTAAAAAACGTTCTAAATTGCAATTTCTATGCAATCTCAGGAAATAATGAACCGATTTCAAATATAATGGTGTAAAAATTATGCTGACAGATCTTGCTCCAAGATAGGCTATATTTTATATATGTTTCCACTAACCCAGAGGAGATGCAGGAGCAAAATGAGCGAAAAGCGTTCTAAAAACGTTCTAAATGCCGATTTGTCACCAATATCTCAGGAAGAATCAAACTGATTTCAAAAGTAATGTTAAGAAATTGATGCTGACAGCCTCTGTTCTAACATAGACGCTATTTTAAGTCGGTATCACTATCACCTAGACGTTGCAGGAGTAAAAAAGCGTTCCAAATTTCGATTTTTGTGATCGGTAGGGGCTAGCAACTTAAAATTAGGCTAGGTACATATGTATTACATATAAATGATCTTTAAGAACAGTTTCGAAAAAATTGGAAATTTAAAAAGGGGTGAAAATGCGCGAAAAGCGTTCTAAAAACATTCTAAATTGCAATTTCTACTCAATCTCAGGAAATTCTAAAGCTGTTTCAAAAGTAATGGTTGCAAATCAATCGTGACAGTCACTGCTATAACATAGGTTATATTTTATGTTGCTGTCACTACCATCTGAGGGTTGCAAATGCAAAACATGTTCTAATTTGCGTTTTTTGCATAACTGAAGGGTCTAACACTTTGAAGTATGGCATGGTATTTACTTACAAGATGCAACTGTTTTCTAAGAACTGTCGAAAGAAAATTTGAAATTTAAAAAGATGAAGTGAGCGAAAAGCGTTGTAAATAACAATTTTTATGTAATCTTATCAAATACCAAATCAATTAAAAAAATAATGATGACAAATTGTTGGTGATAGAACCTGCTCAATCATAAGCTATATTTTATGTCTGTGCCACTACCACCAGAGTGTTTCAGTAGCTAAAAACTTTCTAAATTGCGATTTCTGTGATACTGAAAAGGCTAGAAACTTTAAATATGGCATGGTAGCTACTTATAAAATATAAATGCCCTCGAAGGACTGTCGAAAATAAATTCGAATTAAAAAGGGGTGAAGTGAAGGGGATGTGCGAAAAGCATTCTAAAAAAGTCCTAAATTAAGATTTCTACGCAATTTCAGGGAATATAAACCAAATATAAAAGTAATAGCTGCGAATCAATGGTAGCAATCTCTGATCCTACACAGGCTATATTTTATACCGATGATTCTACCACCTGGGATTCACAGGAACAACAAACGCTCTAAAAAAGGCCTTTAAAAGCTTTCTAAATTACGTTTCTGTGGAATATTAGGAAATAACAAACCAATTTAAAAATTAATGTTGGCAAATTAATGGTGATAGTTCCTAATTCAACACAGCCCTTTATGTTGAGAGAGGTGGTAAAACTTGGAATTTGACATGATGGTTAATTTTAAGATGTAAGAAGATGGTTTCTAGAAAATTCAAAACTTCAAATGAATACTGAAATGAGCGTATTAACTGAGCATAAAAGTTTCAAAATATTTTCTAAATTATTATTTATTTAGTTTTATTTCGTTTTATTAATTTAAGTCTCATTTCTGCTTTATGCAGTGTAACAATGATGCTTAATCAAATTGTGTTTTAAATAGTAATTGTTTTAATTATTCCTAAAAGTAATAAGTACCTTTTAATAAACTAAAATATTACCTTTTAATAAAATAAAAATTTAGTTAGTACCTTTTAATAAAAATTAGACATATAAATATCACTTGGCATATTTCAAATATTACGCGAGCAAAGCCGCGGGGTTTGCTAGTCTACTATAAAGAAAACATTTTCTGAATTGTGGTGCGATTGAATTTTTAAACTAGTCGCTAATCCGGGACCGTAAACAAAAGGTAAATTTTAAATCTTCAATTTTTTCAAAAAGTAATAATAATAAATAAATTTAAAAAAAACTAAATTAAAAAAATTAAAAATTGAAATATACTAAATATCAGTGTGTGTATATTTGTACCACAATTTTTAAGAGAAATTTTCGAGTTATTTGTTCTAAAAAAAAAAAAGTTCAAATTATGCGATAATACGCAGTCATTAAGAATTCTGCTTTTTAAGGGTGTATTCGAAAAAATATTTTTCCACTCTCAACAACTCGAAATTTTCTGAGACATTTTCAGACTCACTTTTTAAAATAAAAACATGAAACTTGCTGAGTTTATTTTTGAAGAGAGGAATATGAGGCAGTGTGATTTCATTTATCTCTCAATTAATTAGAATTTGATTTTTAAGCAATTATTTTCTCAGTATGACCATTTTTTTTATCCCCAGATCTCCCGTTTCGGAAACTCTGGTTCTAAACGCCAACTTTGACAGCATTTTTTGCAATATTTTCTGCATGTAACAAAAAATCGACAAGCACGACACATTATGCAGTTTCTAAATAAGAGTATGTCCGAGCTTGATGCGTTTGAGAGCAAAAAGGAATTTAAAAATAAATTAAAAAATAAGAAGTTTGGATTGGAATACACCCTTAAATAATAAAAAAAATGTAATTTGAAATAGCAGTGGCAGGCTGCCTGTTTGGCCTTTTTTTAATTCAGAAAATCCGATTTCATACCAGAAATTCCGAATTTCAATTTTTGCTTTGTTTAATGACAATTATTTCGCGATTACGTAAAGTGAAGGTTCTTCTGTTGAAATTTCCCGTATGGATTCTGACTTTCGGAATTTTTTAAAAGGCCAAACTGACAATTTTCTGCCAGACACTTTTCACATTGTAAGGAATGTTCTCAAATTATATATGAGGAGGCGAGTTTCAAATAATGTTCCCATGTGTCCCGCTTAAATCTGGAATCCAAATACTCTGGACACCACTAACTACTTACAGTTATTTCGCTATCTTTAATTGCAGATAATTCTGCCATTAGATAAGACGAAGGATATTACTTTAAGGGCGTCCGGGACATATTTTAAAATAATTTTTATTTATTGAGTTAAAATTCTGAATTTATTTGTGATGGTTAATATTATCATTTCTAAACAAAATCACATGATAAAACTTCTCATAATTTTTTTAAAAACATTTAAAATTAAAAATTTATTAAAAAAGTGGGGTAATTTAAAATCGTTATAACCCGGAATATTATTTATAGAATTTCAATTTTTTTTCATTTAAATAAACAAAAATATATACGTTTTAATTTTTGATTCAGCATTTTTAAAAATATTAATTTATAAAAAAAAATAAAAATATTTAACGAAAAAATTAAAAAAAAAGTGACGCAACACTTGAAAAAAAAATCATATTTCCAAAAGTAAATATTTTTTTCAAATATGCTGAGTCAAAATTAAAGTAAAACAATCGAAAAAAATATGTTCCAAGTTTCAACTGTTTATCTTTAACGGTTCTCGCGTTATAAAATTTTAAATACGAAAAATGGTGAAAAAACCTATCATGAAGAAAAATGCATATTTACAAGAAGTCGTTCCCATGACAACCACTGCTTGAAAGCTAGGTTTTGAAAACAAACCAAAACAAAATAATTAATATTTTTTTGTTGTAATTCAGATAGAAACATGATTTAAATGTCATTTTAAGCAAGAAAAAACAGAAAAATTTTTAATGAAATAAAATGTTTTTTGCAAAATTTGAAGATTTTTGTGTCCCGGACCCCCTTAATTACAGGTAATTTTGAAATTAGATAATACAAAGGATATTACTTTAAATTACCGATGTCCAGAGAATTTGGATCACCGATTTAAGCGGGGCACTTGGTAACGCTAGTTTCAAAATTCGCCTTATGCGTAAAATAAAATTTTGGGAAATCGCGAAAAAACTTTTAGTCCTTGAGGGGTGGTGGGATATATAACATCACACCTAATTTTAATCAGGATTTGCACCAGAAACTTTAAATAAAATTTTACTTTTATAATTGTGCAGCAAAATAAATTTGGAAAATTGCTTCTCCTTATTTTAAAACAAAATTTTTCGAAAATTACGGTGTAAGTTCAACGTTACAGAAACGCAATACTTGCCCCTGAAAAGTTAAGTTCGTCCATTGGTTTTCAACATAAACCAAGGTTTTGCAATGACAGAAACACGTGATAAAACTTAAAAATATATATACTAAAAAGTACTGTTGGGGTACAGCGTCTAGAATACCTAGTGTGGAAATATGCTATCCAAGCAACGCTAAATATTTGTATCCCTTAAATGTGCGACGATACTGCTAATATCCCAAGTGTCAATTGCAGCGACATCTGTGGGATTTTCTTATTACATTGTATAAACTAGCAATATCTTGCTGTTGTAGAAAATATCCTGCAGATGTCGCTGCGATCTGTATATTTCAGCAGCATCGTTGCACATTTAAGGGATACAATATTTTAGTACTTTTTAAAGTATTACAGGGATAGCCAATTTCCACACTATATATTCTAGGCTCTATAGTGTAGGTATAGTGGTATATATGTGAATAAAAAAAGTCCGCTAAATTGGCAATACATGAGAAGTGCGAGTAAATTCATATGTGTGTCTAGGATTTCGTATTTTAAAGAAGAAGATTTTTTGCCAGCAAGGGGCTAAATTTTATCGCTTATTAAGCGGGATCACGTATTAACTGTATTATTTTTAAGTATTACAGGGATAGCCAATTTCCACACTATATATTCTACGCGCTATAGTTGGGGAATAGCATAGATAGTTTGGATCGGTGATGCCAAATCTGGCTTTTATTTTTCTCCAGATATTCCGAAATCTCACCAGAAATTTTACATAGTTAGTTTTTTTCACATAATCATACACAGCAGAACTCCAATTATCCGAACTCCGACGAATCGCTGATTATCCGAATCGCTTTCAGAATTTCAGAAAAAAACCATCATCTAGTGAAGCATTTGCCATCCTTGAAACTGCGTTGAAGTGGATGGAGCGTCAGCCCGAGTGTGACCACATGCAACTTCTCACTGTCAAGCGAATGGGCGAATTGGCTGCCCAAAAACGGATGAAGATTATGAAACAGCTTACTTTGACCGATATGTTCAGCAAGCAATGACTTTCATTTACAGTACGGTACGTACATATTGTACTAATGTACAGCACTTGTAAGTATTCTTAACATGTAAAAGTGCTGCCCTTTCATTTAATAATTTAAAAGCTCTTTTTCTTTAAAAATAGCTTTTTTCTCCCATTTTGAACTTACATACAGTAATTAATTAAAATAGACCCTTTTTCCGGTAAAGATCCAATTATCCGAATTTTTGATTATCCGAATGAGGTCCGGTCCCAATTGATTCGGATAATTGGAGTTCTACTGTTACTAATATTTTAAAAATTTTCTGGTGTGAATTCTGACTCTCTGAATAAAAAGTCTGCAAGATTAGGCAACACCGGTATAAATAGCAGGTTTCACCTCTTCTTAACCTCTTCAGTTCGAAGCTAAAATAATAATACAAATGCTTATTCATTGGGATTATTTCCAAACAAAATGACATCGTAAATGACAGAAAAATTATTTTTTAGCAGGGTTGGCAGGTTTTTGACAGTTTAAACTGCGGTTTAAACCGTCATGTCAAAAACCCCTTGTCAAAAACCTCGTCAAAAACCTCAAAAACTTACAGTGATCTGTAAAATTTCACATTAAATGTCACACATTAGATGTAATATTTAAAATTCATTATTTACTATAATTGTATAATTAGTATATAGTATTAGTAATAATTACAGGGTTGGCAGGTTTTTGACATGTGTCAGTTTATGTCGGGTTTAAACCATAGTTTAAACCGTCATGTCAAAAACCTCAAATACTAAATTGATCTGTAAAAATTCAAATTAAATGTCACACATGACAACATTACATGTAATATTTTTAATTCACTCTTACTGTATATCAGTAATTAGTACATAGTAAAGTATTGTTAAGTACAACTTTTTAACAGGGTAAAATTTTTAATTTTTTGTAAAATTGTGTTTTTCTAAAAAGTAGACATTAAGCTCACCTGAGCTGTACATTTTTTCTCTTACTTAAAATCGTTTTAATTTCGCTTACTTTTTAGAGCTTGCATTAACTAGATGCTAGCTTTTTTTATGGGGAAAAAAAACTTAGAAGTGTGTAGATTTTTTTTGTATATATAACAAGATAATGTGCATCAATGTTATTCTAGTCTAGGCAATAACCATTCCATTCAAAATTGAAATTGGATTATTAATTTTAAACATTTACAAAATAAGAGAAGTAATAATAATAATAAAAAAAAAATAGCTTAAAGTCAAAATCTTTTTAAAACATGCTTTCTTTCAATATATAAAAATGTTTTCAATTTTAAAACTGAACAAAATTGGCTCGGTCATCTAAAAGAAAATTCCTGTAAGCCCATATTGAAAAAGTGCATAATAGAAGGGATCAAATCATGAAACCATACCATTGTTTGGCTTATACTTTGCATCCCAACCATCAGGGGCAAGGGTTGACTGCTGTATCAGTTGATTCAGCTCGTGCTTGAGCTACGGAGAGAGTTTACGGATGCTTACCCATACTGATTGTGTATGAAGCTAAAGAATCCCCTTTCCAGTCTTCCTATTTCAGTGCTATAGGGAGGACTCCATTGTTTGGTGGAAAGGTATCACTAAATGCAACAGCTTTTTGAGCCTGCTTCAAAACTTGCTCATCTAGCAATGCTTTTGCTATCAAGTCCTACTAGCTCAGCATCAATCAAGAGACAGACTATTTTCTAACGCTTCATACACTCTAAACTCAAAAATCTTTTGGATGTAAATAAATGTGCTAAACACGTGGTGTGCTGTAGCATGCTGCGGGGTAAAATTGATCCGGATTATTTAATTGTACAAAATTATTTTCTTCTGGTTGAAAAATCCAAAAAAAAAAAAAAATATTGCAAATAATATATTTTTTAAATTATTAAATTTCAATAAAAGATCACATAAATCATTGACTTATTTAATGTTTATCTATTGTTAAAATGTTTTAGCGTGTTACATGTATTTGGCAGTTTTCGACGGTTTCAACCAGTTTTCGACGGTTTAAACCAGTTTTTGACAGTTTAAACCAGTTTATGACAGTTTAAACCAGTTTTTGACGCTTGTCATGTCAAAAAACAGTTTTTGACGTCAAAAACCCAACCCTGTTTTTTAGGCGCTTAGTAATTTAGGTTCAAAATATGGATCTAAAACTACAAAAACCCTTAAAAACATCAATTTAATGACCATTAATCTAAATTGACGCAATCGCAAATTTAAGAGCTTTAACCCTCCGGCTGTCTTGGAAAAGGGCAAAATTGTAATGTTGTTTTCTCTGTATTTTGTTTTAAATGCTAAAAAAAATGATTCTTTGAACATTTTATAAAAAAAAAATTAATAACGAATATGAATGCAATCCTTGGAAGTATTAATCATGGTTCAATGTATTAAAAATACATTAAATCACTAGAATTATATTAATTTAAATATTGCTTGTATTGCTGTGAAACCTGGAGCTTAGTGAACGTATTAACACGGGCTTGTCAGTGAGGGGGTTAAACAAGTATCATCTACAAATCCTCAAAATTTTTCATTGAAAAAGATTTAAGTTAAATACGTATGAAAATTTCTCACTTTCTTAGTCATACTATCTTTTGGCCATTTTGCAAACTCAGATGAAAATAACATTTATTTTATGTCGGAATCAGCTTAGATGCTGCCATTTATTTGTTTGCTTTGAACGCAAAAAACATTCAGCCATTAAGAAGTGATGTGAAAATGTAAAAAAATCGGACATTTTAATTTTTATAAAGAAAAGAAAAGAGGTCCCCATATGGGGACCCAAGGACCGAAGAGGATAAAGGACGCAGTTGAGTCCTTGGAGATCCCTGTTATATAATATTGAAAAAATATAATGGACATGAAGAAATATTATAAAAGATTTTGAAGAATCTTCTATGTTAGCGATTAAAAGGGACCGCTTCGATAGTCTGAACTCATCTAATTCTTTTTATCCGACTGAAAGAAGGGTTATGTGTTTCACGCGTATCTGTGTATGTGGATTTCTTTATACCCTCGAAACATCCCGACGGCTGGATGGATTTTAATGAATGAGGTCTCTATCAATTCGTCTTAACAGCCCGATGGTTATAGGCAAGGTTTTGTTTTTATAAATTCAAAATATCGGCCGTAAAATACAAAATGCCGGTAGAGACGAAAAAAATTGCGCAACCTATTGAGTGGCATATCATTGGATAGGTCTTTCAAAATGAAGACTATGTTTCATTGACTATTTTACAGTCAGAAGCTCCGTTTAAATATGACACAACCTGGAAGTCGTGTAGGTAGGATCTCTAGCTTGACTGCAACTCTAACCATCATAGACATCTATAGACCTCATCAAAACAGTGTTTATAGATAGGAACTAATAATTAAACACAACTTAAAAGTCATCAATACAAGTAAATAAAAAAAATAGGTAAGTAATATAAACAAGTAATATAAAAAAAAAAATATTTTAAGTCAATTCCTACTTAGGTCAATAAAATAATTTTTTCCCTCCCATTCTTCTTTCAAGAAGAGGGCTCTCTCGGTCTTAAAATATCTTGATCAAGAAGAGGGATCTATCGATTATTAAAAATTAATTAATTTAATTTAATTAATGAATTAATATTTGAAAAAAACTTGATTCACATCAAGTGTCATCCACTACAAGTTTAAAAAAATTATTTGAGCTTGATTGGATGAATAATAATTATTTTATTAACGATTGAAAATTTGAACAAGATATATATAGCGAGAGTGTGAGCTAATAGTAGGAATTGAAAAAAAATAGTTTCACATTGATGAGAAATAATTATTTAGTTCGCTTTTTACGCAGTCGGGTTTTTTGATTTTTTAAATTTAATTGTTTATTGAAATAAAGTGGATTTCTTCACAATTTTTTCGTTTAATGCGTTTCCAAATAAAATTTAAAATTTACACTCTGATAAATAATTCCTATTCTATAATGATATTTATTTGAATGAATATATTCAGGCCATTGTTTAAACTACACATATTCAAAAGAATTATCGACTTTGCACCTAATTATAAATTTTATAGCAAAGTATTTTTAAATAGATTTGTCTTAATATGTTTACAGATACATGATATTTAATTTTTTTAAGTCGTATATTTTTTTTTAAATTTTCACTTTAAATATATATATTTTTTTTAAGGGGCCTTGTACCTTTTAAACGCGTCGAAAATTAAGAAAAACTTCAAAGTTTGAATTAGTCTATCTTCAAAGCTTTTTTATGTATAAACATGAAATTTCGGATATTGATTAAATAGATTGTGCTTTGTAATGTGCTACCATTAGAAATTTATTAACACTTTACAGAATTTGTGTATTGTTGAAATCAAAATAGCTCTTTTTTTACCCCATAAGTCATTGCGCGCATGATATCTTGAAAAAGTATGTATGGATTCGCATGACATTCGGTAAAGAATCTAATCATATATGTGTGTTTAAAATGATCTACTCTTAGGCTAAAATTATTTCATTAACTACATAAAAAAAAAAATATTTTCGTAAAAAAAAAAAAAAAAAAAAAAAAAAAAAAATGTATTTTTAATGAATAAAAATAGTCATAACTAAAAATATTACTATTGTAAATACTTAAAAGTTGATCATTTTAAACACGCATATTTGTTTAGTATATTTACCAAATTTCATGACAATCCATACATACTTTCTCAAGATATCATGCGCGCAATGACTTATGGGGTAAAAAAAGAGCTATTTTTATTTCAACAATATACAAATTCTGTAAAGGGTTAATAAATTTCTGTTGGTAGTATATTACAAAGCATAATCAGTTTAATCTATATCCAAAATTTCATGTTTATACATAAAAAGATTTTGATGATAGACTAATTCAAACTTTGAAGTTTTTCGTTTATTTTCGACACGTTTAAAAGGTACAAGACCCCTTAATTAATATTTTTTAAAATGCTGAATCAAAATTAAAACTTATATATTATGTTTATTTAAATGAAAAAAAATGAAATTCTGTAAATAATATTTCGAGTTATAACGATTTTAAATTACCCCACTTTTTTAATAAATTTTTAATTTAAAAAAAATATAAAATTTGTATCATGTGATTTTGTTTACAAATGATATGGTTAACCATCACAAAAAAAAATCAGAATTTTAACTCAATAAATAAAAATTATTTTAAAATGTGTCCCGGACCCCCTTAAAAGAAATCCCGTCCTTTTTTTTTTTTTTTTTTTTTTTTTTTTTTTTTTTTTTTTCTTTTTTCACGCCAGTTTATTAGCGGCAGAGCCCTCTTTGAGTACAAATTTTACTCGTGTTTTCAAAAACTCTTAGAAAAGTGTTATATCTTTAATAATAAAATGTAGAAGTAAGCTATTTAAATTATTGTCTATAAATACTGTCTACTACTATGTATCGCAAACTGCAATTTAGATATTACGGACCGCTCAAAAAGTTCCAACTATCTGAATTTCGAAATGTGGATTCTAAAATTACGCTATAATAAATCTTTGCATTTGTCAAGCTTTCTAAAACACTCGTTTCATAATTGTTTTATTATTAAAAGACGTAAATAATTATGAAAATGAACTGCAGTTAATATTACTAAGTGTCTCATTAATGTTAAGCTTCTTAATAGACTGGGGATTAATAGGTATCTTGTTTGCCATTTTTACTGTCGGAAATGAAGCCACTTTTATTACGAGAAAAGAGATATTTAACATTTTCCTTTAATTATTAGGAAAATGATACGCTGCTTAAAATGTAATAGCTTGTTAGGAGAAAACGTTTCTTAATTATTTTGATAATTCGAAATGGTGTCTGAATAATAATACATAATTGTGTTTGAATCATGAAAGACTTTCCAATTAAAGCTTATTTGCAACTGAATTTATTTTCAAGCGTACACAAATTTAAATACAGGTTTATATTTAAATCTACTATTTCTGAGTAACAATACCGTAAAGTAACGAAAGTAAGCCCCCTTTAACACTCAGGAAATTCTAGTGATTGTAAGGGGGCTCATAATGGGAACTTTTGTGAAAAGGGTAGGTATATTGGGAGAGTGGGGGGCGGGAAATTTGGAATTTATGAAATTTCATAGGATTTATACAGTTTGCAAAAAAAATTAAAAATAGTTCAAATTAATATTTTTTTTGGTTTTAAAATTCCCTGCCATAGAAGCTAAATAGCTTTACATTAATAAAAATAATAGATTAATGAAACAAATTTACATGAAATATTTAAATAAATGAAAATGAAAATTTCCATTTTAAAAATTTAAAAAAAATTATATTCACCTTGAGTATGGAGATGGTGTATGGAGTATGGAGTATGGAGTGTATGGAGATATTTGCTGCATAATAGATGAACCAGGAAGCCATCATAAGAGAATGCATTGAAATAATTGCTAATAAAGATACAGTTTGTAACGATACACTGTCATACGATATTCAAGGTGTATGAAGATATTTTCTGCGTAATAGAGGAAACATCGTTTTGTTGAAAATTAGATATATTTTATCTGGCACCTCATCTAACGTACAACATTTAAATTTAAATTACATTGTTTTCTTCTGGACAGTTCTCGAATAATTTCAAAGACAATAATAACAACATTTAAATCCTACTGAAGATGGCCTTTTAATGGTTGAAAATGTGCTAGGTTTTCTGACGTATTTTGAGATATTTTAAATTTTTATTTTAAATATCTTTATATTATATTTATGCCCCTAAAAGTAATTTTTGTACAGTTATTTGTGCTTTATGTATATTTTAATTATGAAATATTTAATTTAGATATGAAAGAAATATGAACAAAAATTATAAAACCTAAACTGAATATCAATATCTATTAAATCTTAGTTCATAAAAATCAAGGAAAACGTTAATAATTTATAATATAGAGATCATATGACATTCTGATACAATGTTATGTAAAGAAATTAGATAAAAATTAATGGAATAAGATATATTCATTTAGGAGATATGGAAACAAAAATCTTGAAGAATTTCCTGACAAAACAGACGGATTGAAAAAGTCAGAAAATAAAACTTGAAGGGTACGACTTATAAATGGCACATTTTCAAAAAAGGAAAAATTCACATACATGAGGGGGCTTATATTCGGAGGAGGTCTTACTTTCGGTACTTTACGGTAATAAAAAAAATCA
The DNA here is from genome assembly GCA_963932465.1 of Maratus speciosus. Taxonomy (NCBI): domain Eukaryota; kingdom Metazoa; phylum Arthropoda; class Arachnida; order Araneae; family Salticidae; genus Maratus; species Maratus speciosus. The sequence continues at coordinate 439,937,847 of OZ010786.1, forward strand.
TACAATATCTAAAATAACGTCTATCATTATTAATTTTAACAAAAAGCTTATAATTTTGTTTCTTTCACTGCACTTGTAAGTTGTCTTCGTTATCGTACGCTAGCTTTTACACGATTCAATTTTTATATCCCGTTCGCTGCACTATATTAAAAGAAAAAACTTTTGCGCAGCAAATTTATTTCTCTTGTACATGTTGTCAAAATGCAAGTAAATGCGTTTCTTACATAAAAAGTGGTTCGAACTGAATAAGATTCGAGTAGAAGATGTTGTTTTTGATGCCACGTGGGAAGTGATATACGACCGATAATATATGGCTAATTCCATGTGAACTTATCATGTCTGTCACACAGCTGAAAATCGATATGCTTGTTGGCCACCGTTATTTTCGAAAAGTTTGCTTCACCTTATTCAATTGATGAGATATCTCCGATAAAATAAGTCACATTTTTTCGTTCTAAAATAATGGTAGCCAAAAATCGTAGAATGTGACAGACATGACAAGTTCGCATGGAATTAGCCATATATATTTTTTAAATCGTAAATTGTATTTTTGGATGATTCGATACATTTTGAATAAATTACAAATCTAAAGTATACAATAGGAAATCATGAAATTTTTATTATGTGTTATAATACTTTAACTGTACCTTTTGTATTTTATTTTCTAATTAAATAAAATGGATTTTTTAGCGCGAATGTTTTAAAATTGCCTTTTATATGTAATGGCCCCATTATTACTGCAGGTAGAAACTTCCAGCAATAATTCTGAAAAAAAACCTCCGTTTTATTAAGCCGGAAAGTTTAACTTTAAATAAGCATTGATAACTTAAAAGAATTGCTTTTGGAAGTTTGTCCCTAAGTTAATCGAACCTTACTTGAAACAAAAATCTTCGGGAAAAATATCGTGTACACCTATCCCAGGTTAATGCGGTTTAATTCGGAATCTTTGTGAGATTATTTGTATAAAATAAAAAGTGAATTTAACAAAATATATCTAAAGCCTTAAAGAAGTAACTTTTGATTTTCGAAGATATTTATTATTGTTATTTTATTTCTTATCTCGTTCAATTAATTAAAATTTTAATTTTTCTATTTATTTGTAAAATGCATAAGCAAGTAAGCTTTTTATCTGTTAACTACGAAAGGTTTGGAGTAGTTTTTCAAATATTCCTTAAAACAAACTTTTCTCATACTCTTAATTTAACAATTTATTTACTTAATCTTACTTTACCAATTTTGATATTTCATGATCTTAATTATTACTTACCCATCATACGTAGTATAGGATAAGTCTTGTAATCGTTTTAAAAATCGAAAAAAAATTGACAGATTTACAGGTTTCAGACACTGGAGATTCCGAAAAACATATTTTTCGGGAAAAAAAATACCGTTTGTTTGTTTGTGTGTATGCGTTTCAGTGTGTCTGTAAACGCTCTATCTCCCGAACAAATTGAGACAGAGACTTGAAATTTAGTCTGTACTTAGTATGTAATAATGGAAAGAAGCCTATTGAATATCAGTAACCTCTATTATCCGAAACTATTTTTTTCGGACTGTTACGAAGTATTCGTTCTGATAAAAGGTTAATAAAATTTTTCGAAATTGTTTATTTTAAGGAGAGAATATAAAAGACAATAAAAAATATAAATGTTGCATAAAGAATGAAGTCAATCGGATAATTAGTTGCCGAGATATTTGTAATCATATTTTCTACACTCTTCAGTTTTTCAGGACCCAGTATTTTATTCAAATTTCAATTCAAATATATATTTTAATTGGGAATGAGACGCTTATTCCGACGCAATAAACTGTTAGTTAATATGATTAGAATTTTTGGAGTTATATGGATGTTTCTTTTACGCAATTCGGTACTACTTGATTATCCCGTCGACCAAAAAATTATCGCCAAACTATAAGATTAAATGCCAATAATGGCTTATCGTAAATATCATGCTCACTTGACATTAAACACGGTACACGTGTTTGTTACGTAATCGAGTGATTTTTAATTTGACGTTTAATTTGTATTTTTATTAATATTTTACTAATTTATTTGTTCTTTCTTTCTTTAAAATAAAAATTATGCCAATTTTTATAATTTTGCGAGTAGCTTGTCGATTCATAAAATGTGTCGAAATTGGTCGACCGGATAATCAAGTAGTACCCGCAATTCAGTAATAGAGCATTACTATGTATTAAAAATATTTAAATACCCGTTTAATTTTTCTTTTAAATTGCAACGCATTTTATAAATGGTTATACATGTTTTATACATGTTTTATTTTCATATTTTATACTTTGCATATCCCTGATGGGTAAATATTACGGTGGCCCCAACGACTAGTTTATATATTGTGGAAAGCAGCAAATTGTTTAAATCGTTGATTAACATATTCCGGAACAGTAAAAATTAGGTTTGTAATAAATAAACTTTTGTACACTTTTTAAATATTTTTTTATTGAAATGTAAAATGTCAACTTAAATTTGTCGGGTAACTGAATTTCGGAAACTCAGATTCGCAAATGAATAACTTACGATATAATAACTGCAAATAACTATTACAGAATATAATGCTCTATTCCTGAATTGCGCGTATTACTGGATTCTACCGTCAACCAATTTCGACAAATTATATGAATCTAATTCCTAAATTATGCAAATTGGCAAATTTTTTATTTTAAGTAAAGAAAGAACAAATAAATTAGTAAAACATTAATAAAAATACAAATAAAGCGTCGAATTAAAAATCACTTGATGTCGTAACAAACACGTGTAACGTGTTTAATGTCAAGAGAATATGACATTTACGATAAGACACTATTGGTATTTAATCTTATAGTTTGGCGATAGTTTTTTGGTCGACGGGATAATCAAATAGTACCGAATTGCGTAAAAGAAACATCCTTATAACTCCAAAAAGTATAATTATATTAACTAATAGTTTACTGCGTCGGATTAAGTGTCTCATTTCCAATTAAAATATTTTTGAATTGAAATTTCAATGAAATACATGATCATGAAAAATAAACAGTTCAAATGTAGTAGTTTTGTTACCGAAGTTTTTGACAAATTTTTCATTGCTCAAACAACTGAAATAGGGAACTGAACGGGAATTGCATATTTGGACATTCTAAAGAGGTCGGATTGGTTGTATAGATGTGTTATCCTCGAACAGAACGATTATACTTAGAGCCAGCACTCTATCGCCATCTCCACTTCTGCGCCCGGTATCCAAACAAAATTTACCTGCAAATGACGACTTCTCCTGCGGCGAGTTCCGAATTATAGTCCGTTTGAGAAAAATATGCATTTGCCAAAGTTTTCCCCAAAGATGTTCGAGTTGTTAAGCAGTGGTTTAGCTCCCAGAAATTGTTTTCAGAAAATAATCGCCTCTGGCGAATGAAAAAAAAGTCAAATATTCTTTTTTTGCATTTTTACTTTCAATCTTGAAATTTTTAATTCATAAAGAATTGCTATTTTTCCTTCTCCATAACTTGAAAGTGCAAAAGAAAAAGGAAGGGAAAAGATGGTTTTGATGCAGGATTTTGAAGTTGCAGGAGGATATAATAGATAACAGCATTTTTTTGATTACATAACCCATCTCGCTCACTTTACCGCAACACGTTTTTAACTAGGATCCACAACTTAGCTACATCAATGGAACAATGGAACAATCAAGCAGGTGTGTGGATTCCCTAATTGCATGACAACTTTACATCCAGGCTAAGAGTATATTGTGTTACAATGCAATGGGAGCCTTGGAAAAAAGAGCGTTTAAACGCGGCTGGTAGCCACGAAAAAGTGGAGAGTAAAAGCTAAAGAAATAGACAATTTTTAAGAAAAAATTGTTAGTAGAACTAGTAGGGAAAAAAAAAAAAAAAAAAGTTCCATATGATCCACATAAATGTCCAGGACAGGCGAAAAAGCTACCAAAGGAAGCCCCATAAGAAAAAAGACTCAATTCAGAGACCATACATTTAATATAGCTTGTTAAGTAAAAAAGTTTAACACAGTGATTAAAAGAAACAAAACTAAATATTTACATATTTACAAGAGAATTTAAGTTACTTAAAGTAAAAAAGAATAATAATGTAAGAAAAAGCTACAGTGAGGAGAGTTCAAACCAAATAAACAGTTAAATGCAAAAGCCGAGGGGATCAAACGACAGCAAGAGGACGGCGTCCACCCAGTCCAGTAAATCAGCTACATCTTCTGTGCTAGTTTGATAATTACTTACCGATTTGTTTAATATTTCTGGTGTGAAACTTTTATTTTTCCTCTTGTAAAAATAATATTAGTCGTAAGAGTGCACTCTCTTCAAGTTGCGTTTCTTTCATTCATCTGCACAGACTTGTTATGTAATGGCTATGTTCTCGAATCATCGAAATATAGTCCATACTTCACACCTAGATTGCACAGTATAAGGTTTTGTTTAAGATCGAATTCTGAGTCTGCGATTGGGATATCCATCCCTCAATTGAAATTGCGAATGAGCATTATATTTCGGATCGTTGTACGTGAACATACTCACAAACAGATATCAAGAACTGATTTACTCAAGGGGAATTTGTAAAGTATCTCAAACCAGTCCCATATATATAATATTTGGCTATTTCATTACGCATAATAATCTAATCTTTCAGTTAATCTAATTGTTGCTCACCCTGTATTTCTTATTTATCAAATGTAACTTCCTTAACCCTTTCGAGGCAGCATTCCTTACACAAATTTGTTTGGTTGGCAGCGCTTTTTTTAAACAGTTTCCTTTTCTTGTGACGTACAAAAAAAAAAAAAAAAAAAAAAAAAAAAAAAAATTCTCCATTTAAAAAAAAAGACAAACATTACATATATTTATTAATAGTGCCAAAAACAAATTCCACATTCACCTTTTGACGAGGCATATATGCATCACCCATCTCGAAAGGATTAATAAAATAAAATAATTTATTACTAAAAAAGTAAAATATTTAATTTTAGCAAGATTTAAAAACTGATAAATCTTCTGGAAAAAAAACCCGCTTTATGCATTTTTTTTCATTTTTTTTAAGAAAAATATATAAATAAATATTATTTTTTCTTAAGGATTTTCAAAAAGTATTTAATTATTTTAAATGTTCAAGAAAAAAGTCGTTTTTTATAACTGCATTTTAGTACGAGACTCATATATTTCCTTAAAATTTTCTCCCCCCATAAAAAAATAAAATTGAAGAAAATTTTATCAATCTATGATTAAAAGTATTTGTACAAAGTTTCATGACTTAATTTTTCATACAATTTTAGATAAGTAGATTGTGTGTAAAGCAAAAATCTGTCTAAAGCAGAAAGATTTTAAAGTCTATGCAGAGAACTATTTTTAAAATAACATTGTCTACTTATGTCTAAATGATGTCTACGACAGAAAATTTTCTTCGTCCCGATAGATTTGCCTTAGACAGGGTTTACTGAATATCAAGATAGGACGTATCTCCAAAAAATACATTCTCAGATAAAAGGCTTTACAATTTTAAGTACTCATTAAAGTACAGCATGCAGTGCAGCAAAAGAAAAGAAAAGATTATGTACTTTGATCTAATTATTGCATTTACATGCTGTTCGCGTCATTTTATTCTGAAACCTCACATTATTTTTAATCCGAAAGCATAAAATTGAGATATTTTTAGATTTTTATTTTCCGATCAACCATACCCTTTTCATGGTCAAGTAATTGTGTTTCTGGAAAGTTGTATTGACACCATAATTTTCGAAAAATTTGGTTGTAAATCGAGAATAGAAATTTTCGGCTTCGTGTAACTACCTGACTATGACGCCTTCCAAACCTAGCACAGAAAGAGCTCTAAATACTCTTTGATAGAAGATGAGTAGTATTGAGCTCCCCACAATTTGTCAAAACATTTTCTTTTTTATTATAGTTAAAAAAAAAAAAAAAAAAAACATATACAGACTCTTACTTCGTAAAAAGAAATACAGCCCTGAAAGGTGCTTTTGTTTTGTTTATACAGTGTCATACGCCACTCACTTTTATAAAGCTTGCCCTATGCCTACTATTAAACTTGCTTTACATAATTTTATCTCTTTGTTTATTTATTCTTTAAACTTATTTAGACATTATAGCAAAAATATTTATCCAAGCAATTAAAAATATGCTGATAATTACCTTTTTACGATAGATAAAAAGATGAGCTGTATCCGTTGTAACTTGTAAACAAAGCTACTCATGCGGCTCGACAGTAAAACATGTACTACAACAGTCATCTGTTGATGAAAAAGCATACTTCACTCTATCTGCAAACCAGGACGATCCTTCGATTCGGGTTTTTATTACATACGACAGTTTCAGAAGCAAACATTAATATCAATGTCTTACCCGCATAATCTTGCGGGTTGGGTCTTAACCCGCTCTCTGCGCAGCCCGAGATATGCTCGGGCATGCATTTTTCCGTCAGATTAATACTATTTTTTTAATTCCACCAGTTAATTTTACTGAAAACTTTGTCTGATTTAATGAAGATATTTTCCCCGATTACAATAGTGAAAATTTTCTGCTTTAAAGAACCGGTTATAAACGATTAAAAATTCTGTAAAAGACGCTCATCGCGAAGAATTACTTACGCAGCGACAGGGTTAAAGGGTTATTGAGAGTTAGATACTATAAATTTCAAAAAGTATTTCTTAGATTTATTTAACAGCAGACGTCTATGATCATAAAGACGTATATTTTTCTTCAACTATAGTGTTACAGGAAATTAAATTTATTTATTAAAGGTTAAATTTTAATTGATCCAATCGTAGATGTAATAATCTAGGCGCCAGCGGGCAGTCTCTCACCATTAAATTTTATTAGTTTTCTTCCCTTAAATTTTATTAGCGTTCTTACAAAAAAAAAAAAAAAAAAAAAAAAAAAAAAAAAAAAAAATTAGACGAAATATTAGATGAAAAATAACGAATACAATTTAGTGGTAAGAAACTGACAACGCAGGCTCCTGGATTTTTACACCCCTGAATCCAAGTATTCTTTACTGTGCAGTGGAGGTGGGCGGGGCTAGTTGAGCGTAAACCAGATGGTAGGCCTCTCCACCTGGTCTGAAACAGCGCAGTGTAGGGTTAAATTTCCGTTTCTCATTCTTTGTTACATATGTATAGAGCATATAAACCTCTAAATGGTGTAATAACTCTGTAAAAAATACAATTTTAATCAATTGTAATTATTTCAAACTTTAATGTATTTAAAAGACCAAATGAAATAAATTAAGACAGACTTGAGCACAGTTAAAAAATAAAATTTATAAAGAATATACTTAAAAACAATTAAAAATACAATATGTAAACGTTTCGCCAAGCGACACGCAAGGCATCATCAGTACAAAAACAACCATTCCATTTCAAACAACAGAACAAAACAAGAAAGTTAAAGTTACAAAACAAATAAGTGTTGCTAAACAAGCAATATTCACTAGGGATAGAACGAACATCATTCAAAGTCTGCGATCGCAATTCAGTTAACGAAGCCTCAAGGAGCAATCTACTATGGTAATTGTTGCAACCCGATTTGCTCCTTGAGGCTTGGTTCACTGAATTGCGATCGCAGACTTTGAATGATGCTCGTTCTATCCCTAGTGAATATTGTTTGTTTTTAAAATAACTAACTTTAACTGTTCTTGATTTGTTCTGTCGTTTGAAATGCAATGGTTATTTTTGTACTGATGATGCCTTGCGTGTCGCTTGGCGAAACGTTTACATATTGTATTTTTAATTGTTTTTAAGTATATTCTTTATAAATTTTATTTTTTAACTGTGCTCATGTCTGTCTTAATTTATTTTATTTGGTGTTTTAATGGTTTTTAAATTCAGACGTTAAATGTATATGTACTGTAAATTTAATGTATTTATTACATTTTCTGATTTAAAATTTTCATTTCCCTGCATGCAAATGACAAGCAGTCGCGAGAGCACTATTTTAACTTGGTAAATGTATTGCATTTAGTCGCTAAGACTTAATATATACAGGGTGACTCTAAATTCATGGTACAAACGTTAAAGGTTGGTACAGGACACTTCAACAATTATTTATTGTATAGGAATGTATGGGCGCAAGTGACGCCATGAGGTACAAATACCAGGGCGCCAATTTGGCCCTTTTTTTATTTCAAATTTTCTCATTCATACAAGAAAATTCCTATTCTATTCTTGTCTGTATTTAATGCAGACATTTCATGATTATATGAAGAAAAAATTCTTATTTGAATATTTCCGTATGAAATCGAAATTTTGGAATTAAAAAAACTCATTTTTTTCCTGCGTTTGACAAATTTGCCAGTTTTGCGTTTTTTAAAAATTCAAAAATTTCGATTTCATACCGGGAATTTCTAAAGAAGAATCTGTCTTCTGTCAGCTTTTGTCAATCTTTTCTTTATGTAATGATGAAATGAAATGAAATGAAATATGATGAAATGAAATGAAATGAAATGAAATATCTGTCTTAAATAAAGATAAGAGTAGTACAGGAATTTTCTGGCATGAATGAGAAATTTTGAAATAAAAAAAAAGCCGAATTGCTCCCATGGTGTTTGTACCTCAACGCGTCACTTGCACCCATACATTTCTATACAAAAAAAGATTGTTACATTGTCCTATACAAAAGTTTCTACCATGAATTTAGAATCACCCTGTATATAGACTTTTGGGGCAATATAAACAAATTTTTCCGAGTTTATTTCTAAATACATATGTAATGTAAATTTATTTTTTAAATACTTAAAAAGATAGTGATTTATTAGATAAATAAATTTTCTTTAAAATTGGCATGTTAATTCTGTTAGATATATTATTTGTCTATATTATTTCAAAATTTTAATAAGTTATTAAAAATCTGTTATATTTTTAATGTTACTGCTTCTGCAACAATATGCATAGCTGGCAACTTTTACGCTTTCTTAATAGCACTAAAATTTAAGAGAAATTTTTGACTTATCAAATCGCAGAGTTCGCCAATTAAAAATGGAAAATTTTACTATTACATTCTAGTGGGGGAAATATGAAAACCGTAAATGTTGGCAGCTATGAATTCGTATTAACCTTTTCTGGTCTTGCACCCTAATAATAGTATGTACCATTGCGTTTACTTTTGGGTTTTTTCCTGTACATTATTATTAACTTTTGCTGATATCTGCATGTAATAATGACAGTTTATATTTTTCCAATTACAATTGTTATTTGATTTTTGTTTCGACAATTAGTAATAAAGCTATGAGAAAAATATCATTTAAAATCTTTATACACCGTTGTTGGGACAATTATTTTAAACGTTTTTTATTATTTAACTTTAAAATTAGGGTCTAATTGTCAAAATTCATATTTTCTGTCCAAAATAGAGGGAAAATACCGAAGAATTCTCCGTAAATACTAGGACAAATATGCTTATTTAATTATATTGTAATACGACATTTTCATAAACGCCTTCAAAAATTAGCTTTATTGTTAGATAAATAGAACACAGAATAACCATCTTCGTTAGTAAATGAAATATTCTTCAAATTTGAGTAAATCTTAATTTTTATTTTCATTATTTGAACAGCTATTTTTAATTTTTAAAACCTAAATTAAATTCCCCCACCCCCCCCACCCCCCCCCCCAAATTACGAAACTGAAAATTTCGAATCCAAAAGGGTTCAATGTGAACTCAGTTTCAGAAAAGTTACTTGTAAGTAAAATATAATTCTGTGTCATATAATTGCTCAGACAATATAAACATATTATTATATTAATAATAATTATTTAAATATTATATAGTATATGAAATTTCAACCTGAAATACTATATTCATTGGAGGTGGGGGTCAAAGATAGATAAAATTTCTCCAACTTAGTTGCTCAACGAATATAGTATTTCAGATTGAAATTACATGTGTAGTATGCACAATATAGTCATTTTGTATAACATTATTGAGTTCCTTGTGTAATCTTAGTTAGTAAATGAAACATTGTCCAAATTTCAATAAACCTTAATTTTTATTTTGGTCATTTGAATAGCTATTTTTAATTTTTAAAACCTAAATTAAATGTTCCCCCAAAGTTACGAAACTAAAAAATTCAAATCCAAAAGGCTTTAATGTGAACTCAGTTTCAGAAAAGTTACTCGTAACTGAAATATAATTGTGTTTCAAATATATTTGCTCAGACAATATAAACATTTTATTATATTAATAATAATTTAAAAAATATATATATGACAATAATAATATTAAAATATTATATTACATATTATATGAAATTTCAACCTGAAATACTATATTCATTGGAGGTGGAGCTCAAAGATGGATAAAATTTCTCCAACTTAGTTGTTCAACGAATATGGTATTTCAGGTTGAAATTATATGTGTAGTATACACAATATAGTCATTTTCCATAAAATTATTGAGTTCCTTGTGTAATCTTCGTTAGAAAATGAAATATTCTCCAAATTTTAGTAAACGTTAATTTTTATTTTGGTCATTTGAATAGCTATTTTTAATTTTTAAAACCTAATTTAAATGTTCCCCCAAAATTACCAAAGAAAAAAATTGAATCTGAAATTATTTAATATGAACCCAGTTTTACAAAAGCTACTCGTAACTCAAATACAAATATGTTTCAAGTTTAATTGGTCAGACAATTTAAACATATTACTATATTATTATATTAATAATAATTGTTTAATAAATATAATAATATTAATATTAATATACAGGTCATCGAAAAATAATGCCTAGATTTTAAAAAATCATAACATCGGAACATTTTATGTTAAATGAGTAATTCTTTCACTACACGATAACTGGTGAACGCAAGTTTGGTTTTAGATCACCAGAATTCGTTTGCATGTCTGTGTTATGCGCGGATTAGTTGCGCAGTCGTCAAGGTCAGTCGACGCGGCAGACTGCAGCTGCTCAGTACGATGTTGACCGTGCAACAAAAAGCACAGTGCGCGATTTAGTATGTGGAATCAAAGTCAATAGTCAGTGTACAGTCGCTTTTTCGGAGAACTTATCCAGGTCAAACTGCTCCTGATAACAAAGCGTCGGCTGACCTTGACGGCTGTGCAACTAATCTGCGCATATCACAGACACGCAAACGAATTCTGGTGAAAAGAAACCAAACTTGCGTTCACCAGTTATCGTGTAGTGAAAGAATTACTCATTTAACATAAAAGGTTTCGATGTTACGATTTTTTTTTTAATCTAGGCATTATTTTTCGATGACCCTGTATTATATATTAATATTATAATAATTTATTATTTATTAAATTATTATAATATTAATATATTATATTATATACCATATGGAATTTCAACCTGAAATACTTTATTCATTGAAAGTGGGGGTAAAAGATGGATAAAATTTCGCCAACTTAGTTTTTTGACGAATACAGTATTTCAGGTTGAAATTACATGTCTAAGTATAAACAATATAGTTATTCTGTATAGCATTATGGAGTTCCCTGTGTATGTATTTTCATAGGTGAAAAGTTTACAAATATGCAGATCTGGTGGTAGCAGGTCATAACATTTACAAGTACCTTTTATGTTACTTCTTCATTGAAAATTTTTGAGTGTGTGTTATTCCGTTAGAAATGAATCTACCGAAATGGAACGCTCGTACACCTGCGGGATTGTACAATCAATCCCCAGGGATATCTTTCTCTCCTCCTAGTGAACAAAGAAACGAATTCTTTCTTTAATCCTTCTCGACCTTGAAGTTGAAAGGTACAAGGCAGGTTTGAAGCGTTTTCAAAAAATGTATATCTTGTTTCGAAAAAAAAAAAAAATGATTGGGTTAAATCTTCGCCGGCGCGTGTGCTTATAAGTTAATATTACAAGTAAAATAGTTTCTTGGAGGTACAATTCACTGTCTTCATTTCACAGAAGAAGGAAAAGTTAGGGAAGAAGTATGTCCAGGGTTCGTACGGGTCCTTGAATTTCCAGACTAAGAATTTCTTTGGTACCAGTATTTTCTTATGCAATATCTGTCCTTAAATAAGACGAAATTTCGTCTGTTTAAACTAGATTTATTTTTCTATAAAAAAAATACTGATATTTGGCCTTGAAAATAGCGGTACCCGTACGAACCCTGATGTCTTATATAAATATTTTTTTATGTTTTTGAAGTGTATATATGGTTGACAAAAAGTATATACATGTAATTTGAATCATAAAGAACCTGAATGTAAAAACTGACAAAATGACAAACAGCGTTTTCTGACAATCTACTCACAGAATTGGAAAGGCTCTTTCAAGGGAGATAACTGAATTATATAGGACGGTAAAAATAAATAATTCAATAAATGTTGAATATACATAACTTTACTACGATGGCATAAAACCTTTCGACATACACGTTAAACAAAATTCATTTCTTAGATACCTAAGTTCTATATAGAATTTGCCTTTGAAGAAAATCTCCAGGGGCCCATTTAAAAGATTAAAAGACTTTTACAACGGATAAAAGTAGTTCCTTTAAATTTTACTACGAAAGTAGCTAAGATGTAAATACCCGTGTGCGCGTCTTTTTCAATGACTAACATTTATGTTACATGAATTCTATAAGAAAACATTTCCTAAACTATTACTATGAAAGGTTGCATGAATGTACAGAAAGTTTCCTCTTCTTAACGGAAAAAAAAAAATATTTTTATCATCGTTGTTGTGCTTACTGAATTAATTCTTCGCTACGAAAAAAGAATAATTGACAAATTGCACAATGCGAACTTTAAAATACTCACCGTTTCAGTTAAAATGCGACAAAGATAATAATAATGTAGATGTTATAAGTTAAAAATATACTTTTTATTTAAATTTCCCAGTACTTTCGGCTTGCAATCCCGCGGCCATCGTCAGGAAATATTTTTATTAATGGTTGTTCCATTCATTCAAATACTTCACCTCGTTTGAAATTGCAGAGTGTATAATTATTAGGGTAGCTAGAAGTAGAAGTAGCAGTGCCTTGGATTAAACTTGTGTGGAGAAATATTTAGCTACCGTTATATTTATTTTAATATATCACTTTATTCACATACGTCACTTTCATTTTAAGTGCATAGCTGGACATTAGTTGAAATATTAGTGTTTCAGGCCAAGGCACTGCACTAGAAAATCTCTATTAAAAAAATGAAACTAATGTTGTCATTGCCGCTGTTTATGATTTTTTTTTTGACCGGCGGAATATATTTGTAAATTTTAAGGAAAATATTGCATACAAAAATATGAAAATAGGAGATATTATAGAGAAATGTTTGATAAACACGCTGCTGCAGACAGTTTTTAAATCAAAGAATTATTTTAAGAGATATTTAATGTTAAAATTGATCAAAATCGTTCCATTAAAAAAGTTTTATAGGAGGAAAAATTATGCATAGGAATTTAATCATTTTTAGACCATCGTATACATTAGAAGTTCCCGCTGTGCAGACTGCTTTTATTTTTTTTTATTTGACTCATTTTTGGAGGTTTTATTTCCATTTTAAATTCAAATTTGTAGTAGTTCGAGACATATTTTTTACATATTTTTTAAAAAAAAGGTATTATTTTAAATTGTTGCCAATTTTAAAAATACCACAAAGAATAACACTTTCTTCAAATTAAAAATTTATTTCCACATTACTATTATAAACAGAAAAAACGTTCAGATTAGAATTAAATGATTACGTGTTAAAATCAGAAAAATATTGAAAATTACTTCATTAAAAACTATATTTACATGTGAATTTTAAAAGTGAAAGAAAATTTTAAAATAATAAATTCATTATTATGCGTTAAACGTCGTAAATGGTGGAAATTATGTCATATTTAAAATAGCTAAAATATATAATAATAATGCAAAGCAAGTTAAATTAAAAATATATATATTTGCGCGAGACACTTATTTCATGTTTTGAGACAATCTTTTCAACTATTGTTGTTAATTCTAAGACAGAGCGAATAAGATTTCCTTTCTAACAACATAAGTATTTTCACGTGAATATTAAAAACAGAAAGAAAACTCCTGAAAATTATGTCAGAATTAAAACGATTGTGACATCGCGTACTTGGCACTTGTTAGCCGTGGGAATTCAACAGATATTTCCAAGAGGGACAATAATAGTCTTTGTTTGAAAGGCATGTAGAAAGGAAAGTGCATACCTATCTGTGTCCTTGGGAGGTGCTCAATAGAAGATTTCGACATTCGAAGAAAAAGCGGGATGAATGAACAATAAAGCAGAATAATCGCCCGTCCCCTAGTGGGGGGCATTAAAAAAGAGAGAGAGATATGATTTGGAAGGAGCTATCAAGCATTTTCTGGACTTTAGAGACTTTACCTTGGTAAAGTGAGGTTGGATATTGTCAACGTGAGATATGAAGTACGAAACGTTCACTCATGTTGGGTGTTCGAAGTATAGATTTGGTTATGAAAAGTGAGAGTGTCTCTATTGATTATAAAGTTATTATTTCATTTTTCAACTTAATTTAATTGTTCTAATAAAGAACTTGGGAAAGAAAATTTGAACAATAATCCTACACGAGCTTCGCAGAGTAAAAGCTTCGACCCACTACACCACACGATACATTTAAAATGTCTAAGAACTTTCTTATAGCGTTGTTAAAAAATAACGGGAGCAGTGGTGCAAAATTAGCGCAGAGGTGGAGCACATTGACACCACTTATTAACCATTTGGAAAAAAGGTTATTGTCCTCTGTCAGGGTAGGAAATCAAAAACATATCTGAAGCATTTTATTAGTTGAATCCCTCATTTTATTCGTTTTCTGATTGGTCTATACAGTAATCTGTATTTCCCTTTACTTTCAACAGAGATGGTTAATTCTGTTGCCACTATGACAAAAAAGTAATTAAAACTACAAAAAAAATTAATAACTCAGAAACAAATTGAGAATAAGCTTTAAAAAAAACTGCATTTAAAAGTAAGTTTTTTTCTTTATACGACGGTGTAAAAAGTAATATTGTGAGATGTTTAGAAGTTTAAGAATGAAATTTCATTTAAAATTCGTCCAGGAATATTAATGTTTAATCCATTGCGTACGTAATGTATGACCAGCTCCGTAGAAGTTTAAAAATTTACAGTACCAAAAATTGTAACACTGAAATTTCTTTTAAAATTTGTTCAAGATGGGTCCAGGAATGTTAATGTTTAATTCATGGCGTACGTAATGTATGATCAATTCCGTGCGATTTTTTATGTCTTAAATTTTATTCTTTGAAAATATCATTTTCCAAATGGTCATTGTAATTTGTTAAATTGCATTTTTTTTTTTTTTTTTTTCTGTTTTTGTATTTTGAAAATATTTTTCAAAAAGTGAATTTTTTTATT
Source organism: Maratus speciosus (assembly GCA_963932465.1). Lineage (NCBI taxonomy): Eukaryota > Metazoa > Arthropoda > Arachnida > Araneae > Salticidae > Maratus > Maratus speciosus. Next base: position 439,953,181 of record OZ010786.1, read on the forward strand.
TATTTTTTTAATTTAGTCGATATTTTTTTACAAATATTCTGGTTTTAGTATAAAGGTAACTCTATTATGTATTTATTTTCACCAAAATGTCCTCTTTATATACATATTTTCAGATTTTATCATGGGCGCAAGATTTGTTTCTCTTATTATCGTATACTTTAAAACTTATCATTTCAATATTATTTATGAATTTAGAAGTATATATATATATTTTAAATATAAATTTAAATATGAGCTTCATATTTAAATGAAGTTTGATTTTTATTTTTGATTTATTACACAAGTTTTGAAGCTTGGATAATAGTGATATTTTTTGTTTTCTCGACGTGTTCAAAGGTATCCTACCCCCTTAACAGCAGCTGATTTGGCCTTAAAAATCCCCAATGAAAGAAAAATGAATGGAAACCCGTTTACAGGGAGATCGCCACTGTTTTCTAAAAGTATAATTCCATCTTTTTAAAGCCGATCAAATTAGCGTGCTTTTAGAATGAAGCTATGAATAAAGAGGGGGGGGGGACTTATAGTATATTATCTAGCAGTTGCGAGTGAAGTAACTGAGGAGGTGTTCCCAAGATAGCTGCTGCTTTTTTAAATCCGACCCACTGCTTCTGATTACCGCCCGTGAAAACTGCCACCAGTAAATTTGAACAGAAAATTTCGACTTATTTAAGCTCCTTACTCGTAGAAAATTTCTCTCACAATTATGGTAAAAAATTTCCATTCATTTTTACAGGTGTCAGTTTGCGCAGATATTGTAACATTTTAACTGACACTGATGGGAGATTGTTTTCGTTGTCACAATATGGCGGAACGGCTACTGCTGAAGTAAATTTCTACCAGTAAAAATGAATAACAGTTTTTACCATTATTTTTGACTGAAATTTTCCATTAATAAGAAGTTTGAATATTAAGAAAATGTCTACTTATATTTACTGGTGTGAAGTTATACCACGGAGGTGATCAACCTCTGCGAAAGTGGTTACAGTTGAAACTTCACTATTTTTATGATATATCAGTTCCTCTTTCTTAATAGTTCCATGGCTTTTAGAATCTGGGGTGTCTGAACGGGGGTTGGCGTGCGTAGCTCGTAGGAGGCAGAGCCCCTTAGTAAAATGAAAAATTGTAATTTTTTTCAAACTGGGAGAAAAAGTGCCCAGATCTGGATTCGAACCAGGGACCCTTGGCGGAAGCCGCCATTGTTCTACCAACTGAGCTATCCCGGACAAACCTGGCAAACACTTAATTCACCCAGAAACCTGACGACTATGACATTTGCTCTGATATAGGAATCAACTACGCGGAATAAATCACCGGTAATGGAAACTGCAAGAAACGTTGGACACGTATATTGGTAAAACGCGGGTAATATAACTCTAGAAAAACGCTAGATGCGTATCCAGAGTTTTTCGGGAATTATATTACCTGCGTTTTGAGAATAAAAAGTACAGTAGAGCACCGATTATCCGGAAGCCGATTAACCGGATTGTCCAATTAACCGGATCAATCAAGGACCATACGTTTTGTTCTCGCCTTCTCCAATATTTCCGAAGTAAAACTTCTTTAGGCGTGGTAGAGTAAATCTCGCTGGGTATCGCGAAATTTTACCGTTAAATAATGATTCCCTAATCCTGAAATAATAAAATCGCCAACAAATGCAAAGAGAGCAATATTTCTAGATAATCAACTATTTCTAGAACCTGGGAAGTTTTATTTCTAACGCGCGAGAGTCCCACGCATATCCCCCCCTCCCCCAGGAACATCCCTCTTTATCTTCAAATTCTCTGAACGCGGTAGAAAAATTGCTTTTTTTGTCCCTTGGCGTCCTCGGAAAGAGGTACCCTCCCTTCCTCTCTCCACTTGCATTTGTTTGTACAATGTATGTATATATACATGCAATAATTTCTATTTATAAATTTGTAGCAATTTTGTAGAAAATATTTTTTTTATAAAAGTTTTAAAAATGAGATTCTAAACACGTCATTTGTAATGTGCTAAAATATGCACTACCACAGTTGCCAGCACTAAGTCTGGTAAAATTTTGAAGGGAAGTTATCTAAACATTATTCCCATAATCCTTTTTTGAATTGTCCAATTATCCGGAATTTTAATTTACCGGATCGGCCTCGGTCCCGACTGGGCCGGGTAATTGGCGCTGTGATGTATTTTACTGTTTAATCATTTTTAAATATTTTACTATTCAAGTAAAGAGTCATGATATGTTCTGTTCGTGTCAAATTCAAAAATGTAACTAATTACAGCTTACCTTAATTGGCAAACTGTAAAAGTTCACTATCATAATAATAACATGAAATATTCAATATTTGAGTAAACACACATTTTGAAGCGTTTTAAAAGCAACACTCTGCTATTTAGTAGTAACAGGTATTAATATTTCAAGAATTTTATCAGATTATAGAATATGCTATTCATCAGAATTTGGAGTTTAATTAATTATTTGATAAAGCTTCGCTCTCTCCAAAAAGTTTTAAATATATTCTACTTTGCTAGTAGGCATCCAAATTTGTTTTAAACGTTTTAATATGTTCGAAAAACTTGAAAAAGTTTTCTAGACTCGTGAATTTAAATTTGCACTTAAAGGCTAGTAACATTTAGTAACAAGTCGCTTAATTTATTGACACAGAACACTGACGTCCCCTCTGAAAATTTAAAGAATTTCGCAATTTTGAAAAAAAATATTTCTTCTTCTCCCTTTTATAGCGTAAATTAATTAAATATTCCAATTTTGTTTCAAAAAAGGAAAATTTCAAACTCTTGAAAAACTTAATTTAAGGAAAATTATATATTTTACATAAAATTCCAAAACATGTTAATTGAGTAAAGAATATTAAAAGAAAAAAATTTTTAAATATGTTTAACCTATTAGCCCTATTAAAGAAAATGTAAATCTGCTATTAAACTGGTGAAATGATTGAGTGTTGCCAGCATTTATGCACAATATATTTTAAATTAAATAAATTCCTATCTTCATGCACATACAGGGCTGCCATACACGACTATTTTCTTTGTATTCTTCCTTACACCACTTTCTCAAAACAAAATTTATTGACGTATTGTTCGAGAACACTTGCAAATGAAATATACCACAAAACCTTTTTTTTTTTTAAATAGTGGCACGGATAGAATAGACAAATAGTCACCTGTGGAGACCCTGCGCATAACATAGGCAACTCTGGGTGCCATTTGGCAGTTTAGAATTAGAATTTGGTGGTATAAACAATATTCTACCCCTCTGTAAATGGGTAAGGGCCATATTTCACTTAAATGTTCCAAAATTTTGATTTACTGAGAAACATGTATGTCAAACACAGCATAATTTTCTATGCATTTTTAAAGAAACCACATAACAAATTGCCATAATTATGCTAGTGATGACTAGAAACTTTTAAGCAATTGTTTTTTATCTAAGCAATGTTTTAAAGAATACCGGGTGATCCAGAAGTTTCGGGAGTTTTGAAATGATAATAATTAGAAAACTATGTACAATAGAAAGGTGCGGTTTTCACATATATGATCAGAAACGTATGGGTTTTTTGTTTGTAATGAAAAAAATAGATAACATTTCTAGCAACAGATGGCGCTTTTATACAACATCGAATGTATGTGTACCATGTGTTATATAAGCTAATGAGATCATTGCGCAACATATTTCCTAAGATATTGCTCAGATTTCGCTTTAAGGGTCGTTTATATTCAAACGCTTTTTTGAAGGTTAAAGAAATTGCATTTTAAAGGAATTTTGGTACAAAATTTGATGTGTAAAGGCTGTGTTTAGACATGCTTTCTTTGTGTGACAAAGCTTTGTTAGTTAAGCTGTTTTACAAAAAAGATGAATCGGTAAGTTTATCTTTGTTTTCTTATCATACGGTGGAGTTAAAATTTAAAAATGACCGATGACCGTTACAAATCTGAAGGCTATGATAAAAAGGTTTGAGGAAACGGGCTCATTGGAAGTTCGTCAAAGGAGCGGGAGACCCCAAACATCTGTTGCAGTCGTAAACGATGTAGAACACCATGCCAATAGTCAATCCGCTTTATTATACCATACCAAAACTATATTATCAATTTCAGTGCCTCCTGCTGGCTGAAAATGTAACGAATATAACATAATTTTTTTTTCATTAAAAAAACAAATCCCACATACTTCTAAGCCTTTTTGTGAAAACCGCTTCTTTCTATTGTATATAGTTTACTAATTATTAACATTTCAAAACTCCCGGAACTTCTAGATCACCCGGTACTTTAAACACGTTTTTGAACACGTTTATCTCAAAATGTTAAAATTATAAACTTTTTAAATTCTGCAAATATTTCTCGTCAGCCATTTAATATTTTTTCGTGCAATCTTCGCAGATTTAAAGATTTTATCCATGCCGCGAGCTTGAATTTTAACACGAATATATTTTAGCAAAATTTATAT